>OX451737.1:1231559908-1232879623 GCA_948472305.1 Vicia faba
TGAACTGCAAGTGAAAAAAGTGTGTGGTTCGGTTTGGTTTAGTTGACTATTAGAAATAAAATCGAACCAAACCAAATCAATGCGATTTAGGTTGGTTCGTTTCTTACAAAGAATTATTGAGTCGTACATACACATACAAATGACAACATAAGTTTGTATTTAATCATTTGTGCATTATCAAATAACAACAAAATTTATCATATTTGAACAACAACTTTTCATTAAATATACAAAAATAAGATTAGAGAAAAATAGATAAAAATATAAAATAGTAGCATAAAATAATATAAAAAATATTATAATGAAATAGAAAAAAAAAGGAAATGAAAGATTAGAAAAGATGAAAAAAGAAAGAGTGGAAGAGAGAAGAGATTATATGCATTTTAAATATAACGAGAAGAGAGAATAGTAGAATAGAAATAATAAGATTAAAAAAAATTATAAGAGATAAGAGACTAAAGAAGAAGAAGCAAGATGTATTTGAAAAAGAATATTAGAAAAATACACAATACCGCTAAGAGAGATTTGAAAAGACTTAAACTGAAATCTTAAGTGAGAGGAAGTGAAAATTGTTTGCAATTGTAAAATTAATGCATAATAAGTTTGAATTTTGATTGAATGTGGATTAAGTGATATTTGAGTTGTAACATAATGCAATTTGGTTCAATTTGTAAAATATAAAACGCAAACCAAATTGAACCATACAATAAATACAGCCGAATCAGATATAGTTTTTTACAATTTTGATTTTATTTTGTAAATTTTTATTAGGTCAATTCAGTTTTAAACACCCTATATATATATATATATATATATATATATATATATATATATATATATATATATATATATATATATATATATATATATATATATATATATATATATATATATATATATATATATATATATATATATATATATATATATATATATATATATATATATATATATATATACGTTTTTGGGTGATTAATGTGATGGTTAGAATGATAAAGAATAATAATTAATGTGATGGTTAATGATGGTTGAAAAAATATTGTGTACAAAATTTAACTCAAACATGTTTTTTTTTTTATATGATGGAACTAACAAATTGCAATCATCCTAAACATAAGAAAAATAATATAACTCAATTTTAAAACGTAATTTCTTCCTCAATAATAAATTAATAAACATAACTCATTCCACCTCCCAAAAAAAAAGGAAATTGGTTCAACCTTTCTTTTCTATGTGATAACAAATAGAAGCATTTGGAATAAAAAAAAGTATATAATGATAAAAGAAGAAAGCTAAGGAATGTTACCGGCGACAAAATGGACATTTGACAGCGCGTCTTGTCTTGATAGCCACAAGTCAGTTTGATAGCGATTGTCGGCATTCTTCAAAGCTCACACGTACTTTCAATCACAACTCACTAAGCTGGTTTCCGGTTCATTTAAACTAAATACTGTTAAGGGTACTAATTCCTCCATTTTTATTTATAAATAAATTTTAATTTTTTAAATTTATTAAATAATTGATATATCTAATTTATATATAGTTTAAATATATTACTTATTTAATAAATTTAAAATGTCAAAATTTATTTATAAATAAAAATAAAGAGTATAATTTTGTATGTAAAAAACTCGCATATATTTAAGATACGTAAAATATAATGAATATTTATTTGACTATATACAAATAATTATAATAATGGTGTTCTCTAAATCTTTTAGAAAATGAAAAGGATCATTACCCCATTTTAACATGTTAGATAATTTTTATCATAAACTTTTTGTTATATATTTTCTCCGTTCTATAATGAATGACTCATTTGAAATAAAATAGTGTTCTAAAATAAATGATTTATTTTAATTTATAATTGTTCGCGGGAGTCTCTCACGAATTATTTCTAACCTCTTAATTAAAGATTACTTGTAGGACCGATTATAAGAGTTTTAGACTATCGTGTTAAGTTTGACAGTATTTAGGTGTTTAACAAGATCAAGATGCGAAGGACGCAAATAAGAAAACAAAGACAAGTAAATGGTATATAAATTGTAAGATTGGAGAAAATAAATAAGACTTTGTAAAGATAAAATTGTTTTGAATTTAAAGGTGAAAGTAATCATACATGTTTAAAACTGACTTGTTTCTCTATGCGTTGGTACTTTGAGTGTTCTCTTACAATGTTACAAAATGAGACCCCTAAAACGAATACATTATTTCGCTTAAATAGATGCTAAAAAAGTAACTGTCGATGGTTACTGGAGCCACTCAAGTTGATGATTCGTGTGACACTACTTTTGCAACACCCACGTACCGCCATCTGCTTTTGCTCTCGACCTGCCTGGTCATCACCGACTTTGCTTACTATCTCGTCGACCGTTCTTTTAGGCATAATCCCTGAAATCATGTCGACATGCCCATAACTATTTCTTGATGCTCTTTTTGAAGAAGGATATCACCTAACTTGTGGCCTAATACTTAAGTCAAAAATTTTATTGTCAACAAATTGGCCCCCAAAAGGCCAAGTTTGCTGGAGATCCTGTCGACTAAAACCTTTGGCATTTTCAACTTTTGAATTTTTGACCGCGTGTCTTTTTAAGTGATGACCACTTTCTGCGCCACTATTTCCCATGCCAATCCATCATTTCTCTTGATGGCTCATAGTTTCCAAGATATGGGGTTTTCAATAAATCCTACTAACTCTTCCACTTATGGGTTTGGTGTTCAATCACAACTAACTAACGGGTGCCACTTGTCCATGGTGAAAAGACTATTAGCCTTAAAGAAAGCATTGACCAGCTGATGGAAAAGAAAAATGCGTCTTAATGACAAGATTTCTTTTGAAAAGATCCGCTTTGAAGACTTGAAATCTCAATTTCCTATGTAGCTTCTGTCGAAATCACGTAATTTTCGGGAGACACCTGGTTACCAACTTGGTCTCCTTCCATTTTGGTGACCATATTTGTATAATATGCTTTATTCTAATGTAATTTGAATCTCTTGAAGCATAGTGTTGTACCCCAAAATTTGCCCTCTCATTCCTCAAGACAATTCTCACAAACGATTCCCAAAATCCAAGCTTACACAAATATACTTGGATTTTTCAGCATTAAGATTATGGAAGAAATTGCTAAAAAAAAGGACCAAACAAATGAAAATGCCCTTTTTGAAAAAATTAAAGGAAAACCAAGTTCCTTTCGATTCTACATCCTTCGACTGAACACTTTGGCCTTGGTTGCATCTTTCGTTTGGGCGTTAGATTCCTTTGGGGCAAGTTCGTTTCATTATTCGATTGAGGCATTGGGCTCATTTGGCTAAGATCATTTCCTGTTTCTTTTTGGCATTAGACTTCGTTTGAATGTTTGTGCAAGTCTTTCGTTTGACCACACAACATCTTCCTTGCGTATTAGCTAAGACATACAAGGCAAAATTTCCTACCATAATAACATGCACAAGGCCAGAGTCCCCTTTGAAGCATTTTGTTAGAAGCTTCGACAAGGCAACACTTTCCTTCAATATAGCTTCAATTCACAAGGAAAAAAGCTTCCTAATGATGTCCTTCGGTTCAGGAGGCCAAAACCTCCCCTTTTCCCTCTTTCGATCATACATTTTGCCCTTGCAAGCCTCCTTCGTTTGGGGAAATGACTTTCCCAACGTTGCAAGCTTCGTTTGAGCCTTCCATCCCTTGCATGCATCCTTCACTTGGGGGTGTGAATACTTGAGCACCAGTCTTTTGTCATGCCTTTCGTTTGGGCATCTGGCTCCTCTTTTACAAGCTTTCGTTTGAATATATTTGCATAAGATCACAAGACAGGAACCTCCTGCACACATTCTTTCAATTGGCCACATGGTTCCTTTGAAGGCAAATTTGAGTGGGCAGGATCTCCTGTACAAATGGCATGTTTCAAACATGTAAACTCTTCACTATG
The DNA here is from genome assembly GCA_948472305.1 of Vicia faba. Classification (NCBI taxonomy): domain Eukaryota; kingdom Viridiplantae; phylum Streptophyta; class Magnoliopsida; order Fabales; family Fabaceae; genus Vicia; species Vicia faba. Next base: position 1,231,563,832 of record OX451737.1, read on the forward strand.
TCATTGCCTCAGGCGAAGAAAGCACCATGGTGGTGCATTCGAAGAGTCTGTCAGGCGTGTCCGGATGTTCCTAATCGAAGGATATATGTTACTGACTCATCCCAAGATCATTAATTTGGCCCCTTTGAAGGATATCCATGGGAGTCATTCGAATGACACTTCGATTTGAAAAAAGAGATGGTTATTGAAAATTCTGGTCGAAAGGAGAGGCTAGGGAGTCAAGACAAAAGGTTAAGATGCCAAAGGTACTTGTTGACTAAGTCCCATGCACTTCCAGGATCAAGCCCGATACACTGGCCATAAAACTCCAAAACTGATGCACAGTAGTTCTGCATTGCTGCCCTATTCCTTGCACCAAAATGGCAATAAAACACTGTCCCTCGAAAGCTACAAATACAACATATCCTTTTTATTTGAACTTTTTGTTTTATCTCCCAAAGCATCGGCCCAAGCCATCTATAAAAAGGAGGCATCACCACACATATTAGGGGCGCCTGAAGGATTGCAAGGAAACACTTGTGAAAATTCTCAAAAAATTCTCAAACACTTCCCAACATTCTTTTTCAAACATTTCTATACACTAAGAAAAAACTTTCGATTCACCCTCCAAGTGACTACCAAACCACCCTTCGACCCATTCAACCAACTATTATACAGTAGACCTTTGAGTTATCCCATCACTTGTTATAAAAGAGCCTTCGATCCACTCACATAACCTCTTTCGACCCAGTAATTTCTCTCACAAAGTAGCAACTGGACTAGCCCCAGGAAGGTCCCAACGAACTCCCATTCTCCGTCAAAGCAAGCATTTGCATCTCCCATCGATTTAAGGACTTCAAGAGGTAAGTTTCTTTCAAACTTGAGTCTATTCTATTTTAATATCCTGTGTACATGTCAATAAGAAAAATGTAGACATTTCTGGACCATGTTTCAGCTTTCGATCCTGACTGCTTGTATGTTGAAAACTCAACCTTAGTTTAATTATGCTTTGGACTTTGAGACCCATTAGTTTTCATTCTAACCCCTGGATTGTAGTTATGTTTGGATATTTCATTTTAGACTATAAGATAGGTTTGTTATACCCTTCGATTGGCTAGCTGCACAAGCCTTTCGAATCAGAATCTGAGGACCCGATATGCTTACAAAGAGTCAGCAAGGAACCTGTGGCAAGCATGAGTGTTGCTGCTTCTGGGCCTCAAACGAAGGCCAGAACCTTGTTGTCTCTAGGCCTCAAACGAAGGCCAAAACCTTGGTATCTCTAAGCCTCAAGCGAAAGGCAAAACTATGCTGACTTCCAGGCCCAGACGAAAGGTGTGACTATCTTGATTCCAACCCTCAGTCGAAGGAGACAAAAAGGCAAATCGAAGTGCATGACTCCACTAACTATAGAATCCAAATCGAAGGAGGCCAGGAAATGAAGAATAGAAGGGTGTTTCAACCAAAATCAAAGGACCCATTTTTCTTGGATTTATTTTATTTTTTCCTTTATATTTCCATGCAATTCAATATGGTTGTAATAGTGTAGGTTTTTTATTTCTTGCATTTTCATTGCTTTTGTATAAATGCTAGTAGCTAGGATGTATGGGAAGATAAAAAAGAACAAGTAGATAACCAAAAATTCAAAAGAAAAAATGCATGCAATCAAACACATTTGCACACTAGCACCTCTAGGGTAATCCCTCTTTGAGTAGTTAGGTTACTCCTAGTTGCTCGCTTGCTCACAAAAAAACATTTTATACACCAACACTTTCACTTTGAAACATTTTCAAAAGACAGAACACTTTGTACGCGTTCTTATAGAAACGAGAACAATTACAAAGACACCTTTTCAAAATCAATTTCAAAACCCACACCACAAGCACATTTTCAAACAAAAAAGCAAGTGATCTAGCAAGTAACTAAGAGCCCGTAGATAACTACGGATGAAAAGGGTGCTAATACCTTCCCTTTTCGTATCCTACCCCCAGAACTCAAGAAAATAATCTCGAAAGGTCTTTCCTATTCTTTTCAACCTTTCCTTATTGGATAAAAGAAAGGTCGGTGATGACTCTTGCTATCCGCAACAATTGCGATAAAACATAAAACATCTCAAGTCAGTTCTTCCACTGTGTTACAGAACTGGCGACTCTGCTGGGGAGTTTACTTAAAATTGGGGTTACCTTAGGGCTAGATCACCTTTACTTGCTTTCTTTGATTAACTTGTTTTCTTTACATTTTTGGGTCTTTGCTTGGGCTTTTGTTAAAGATCTTATACCCGGATCTGGGGCACCTTTTAGGTAAGTAGCAATAAATCATGGAAGTTGTATGGCGTAGACCGATATGGACAAAGTGATAGCTATGTTAGCGTGATACTTTGGCTTGTACTAATGTTCCTTGAGTCAGTCAAGGATAACATTAGGCTTTCTTAGCGTCATTAAGCGCTAACTGACCTTTAGAACCTTTTAATTGACTCATCCTAAGCCACTAGAAAGTAATGAGATGGCCGAATTTGGTTCCGACCGAAGATTGGTTGATACTCGATGCTACACTCATTGAGATTAGATTTTATGGATATTCTAGCCACAATACTTTGGTGCTTGAGCTAGAACAATGCCTAAAAGAAAGGTCAGTGATATGAGTCTCCTTATAACCCGTTACTTTTAATAGGACAAGTTGAGCCAACTAAACTTCAAGAGGGTACTTACCTTTAAAGACTCACGCAAGCCATTAAACCTAGGGTCTTTTGTATGACTTGATTGATATGTATGTGATTTCAAAGCATAACCATAACATCATGAACATCATGAGATACATGCTAACCATTTCAAGGGGCTAGATATTTATCTTTCCTTTTTGTTTTGTAGGGTATCGATTCAACTCGTAGAAAGACCATCTGAATCAATTTTGTAGAGGTCCATCCCAAGCTCAAAGAATTGGTCCTGGGAGTTCCCGAGAGCTCATCATTCAACAAGAGATATGGTCACTTGCTCAGTTTGGTTACTATCGGGTTTGACGAAGGTCTCATGAGTGTTCTATTCCAGTTCTTCGACCCTAAACACCATTGCTTCACTTTTCCAGATTACCAGTCAGTGCCTATGCTGAAAGAGTTATCCAAAATACTTGGGTCACCTATATTGGAGCAAGTAACTTTCACCAACTTAGAACAAGATCCAGTTGCTGAAAGTGTTGTCATAGCCTTGCATTTAAAACCATCTGACATCAAATCCAATTGGGAAAGAAGAGTTGGAGTCAAGGGTCTCCTTACAAGTTTTCTAATGAAGAAAGCTCAGATATTCTTAGATGCCATGAGTTACCATGCCTTTGAAGATGTCCTAGCTCTATTAATCTATGGATTGGTTCTGTTCCCCAATTCAAACCAGATTATAGATGTCAGTACCATTAACATCTTCCTTGCTCATAAACCATTGCCTACATTGCTCGAAGACGTTCTGCATTCACTCCACACTCGTACTATGAAGAAACGAGGGACTGTTATATGTTGTACGCCTTTGCTCTATCAGTGGTTTATTTCGCACCTCTCTCGGTCAGTATTGAAGAATGAATCAGGCTTGAGGTGGAATCAAAGGATAATGTCCCTTTCTCACTCTGATATCTATTGGTGCCCTCGCTCTCAAGAAGATATCTCTTTTATTGATCGCTGCAGAGTATTCGCTAATGTGCCACTTCTTGGAATTAGAGGAGGCATCACTTATAACCCTTCTTTGGCCCTACGTCAGTTCGGCTACACCTGGAGGGATGGTCCCCACGATATGCTCATCTAGGGTATTATGTTTGACTATTCAAATGACCTGAAAGGTTATCGCCAGAGTTCATTCGCGCTTGGGGCATGGTAAAGAAGATCGATAACAGTGCTTTGGGACGCAAAAACTCTATCCCTTTGGAGCCTTACCTCATATGGGTACGAGCTCGTGCTCAAAATCTTATGATGCCATATGCTACTATACTGCCAATGATCTCAAAGTCTGTTGATCAAGAAGACGAACCTCACATCATTTTTCATCCTGATATGCCAACAAGCTTCGAAGAGTTGCAAAAGTCATGGATACAACTCAAGGAAGAATGAGACACCTTTGAGAATCAATTCTATTCCAGTGAGAAGAAAGTTCAGGAACTCACTAAGCAGCTTCATGAAGAGCGGAGTTTGAACGCCTACATCACACCAAAAAGGATGCGTTCAACCTTTTTGTCTTAGGGGTTTTTGTATTTTTATTTCTTTCATTGTAAGTCCAAAGAGGCATGATGTACTCAAACTTGGATTTATTAATATAACGTGTGTTTCCTTTTTGTATAAGAAAATTTAAATCTCTAATTTCCTTGAAATCATTTGCATATGCATTTTCATTCATCATCACACAAACAAGTTTCTTACAACAGGTCTCCTTATCTTTCTACTGTTTATTTTGGTGAGATGGATATTGAACAGACAGTAAAGGATCTTCAAGCGCAGAACGCTCAATTCCGACAAATTTTCTTGGCTCTGGAAAAAGGACAAGAGGATTTAAAAACTTTGCTGATCAAAGAGAAGAAAAAGAAAGCGAAGAAACCAGTCGGTGTTTTGAATCTGGGAAGAAGGTTCAAAGGACCAGCCAAGCGAACTCTAGATTTTGCAACCTCGTCAGGTGAAGGAGATAATCAAGGAGGGAAAAACAAGGAAGTAAATGACCACCCAGAGTCTGAAAAAGAGGAAGAAGTGGACTACTCTGAAGAACAATATCCTCCAACTGAAGATGAATACAAACAGTTGGAGGATCGCCTCAATGCTATGAAGATCCAGAGGGTACCCGAGTTGGATTTTGAAGAGCTAGGGTTTGTCTCAGGGTTTGTCATCCCTCAGAAATTTAAGTTCCCCACTTTCGCTAAATATGACGGAGTCTCTTGTCCAAAGCTACATTTGAGGTCATACGTCAGGAAGATTCAACCCCATACCGCTAATAGGAACATATGGGTGAATTTCTTCCAAGAAAGCTTGTCAGAGACGTAGTTGGATTGGTTCTATCAGTTGGAAGGGACCAATATTTGCAATTGGGAAGATTTGGATGCCGCTTTTTACAAGCAATACTAGTATAATGCTGACTTAGCTCCAACTCAAACACAATTTCAAGGCATCTCTATGGGTGCTGGTGAAGGTTTCAAAACCTACGCTCAAAAATGGCGGGATCTCGAGGGAAGAGTCCAACCCCCTCTATCTGACAGAAAATTGGTGGATATGTTCTTAGGAACGTTATCTGGTCCATTCTTCAACCATCTGATCGGAAGCTCCTTGGTTGGATTTACTAAACTAATCATGACTGGTGAACGGGTAAAAGCCGGTATAAAAAGTGGCAAAATTCAAAGAGATATATCATCGAGCACGATGAAGAAACCCTTTATCAAAAAGAAGGAGGTCAGTGTTGCACATGACCACAGAAATCAAAACAAAAATGAACGTCGCTCGATGATAGGGGCTGTTATGATTTCTAATCCTATACCAAATTAGCAGAGAAACTATCAACGCAGGCCAGAGGCGCCCGTGAGACGATTCACCCGAATCAACATGACCTTGTCCCAAATTTTGCCACATCTTTTGAAGTCCAATCTGGTGACCCAAAAGGAAGCTCCCAAGAACCCCAATACAGCTTCTCCTCGCTACAACCCGAATGCTCGATATGCCTATCATTCTGAAAGGTTGGGGCATGATACAAACGATTGTTGGGCCTTGAAGAATAAGGTACAAGACCTTATCGAGGCGAAAGAGATTGAGTTTGATCCCTCAGAAACACCTAATGTGATAACGGCGCCAATGCCCAAACACAGTCAAGGTGTCAACGCTGTTGATGATGAGTGTTTTGTTTCGTCCGTGAATGATTTAATTACTCCCATTTGACTATTAAACAGAACCTATTGCAAGCCGTTCTATTTCCGGGCTATGATGAAAGTTGTCGCTTATGCATGTTTCTACCAAATGTCTGTTTGTTACTGAAGATGGGCGTCCAACACCTGATGGCCAACAAAGAAATCCTGTTTGAAAAAGTTCCTCTCACCAGAAATTCCTGTGAAGATGTCTCAATAATCACCATTTCTGACAAAAAGTTATGGTTGAACTTCTTTCAGGAAAGTTTATCTGGTACATAACTCGAGTGGTTCTATCTGTTGGAAGGAACCAACATTCGTACTTGGGAAGACCTGGCTGCCTCTTTTTACAAGTAGTATCAATATAATGTTGACCTTGCACCAACTCGTGTGTAATTAGAAAACATGACTATGGATTCAAATGAAGTATTTAATGAATATTCCCAGAAGTGGAGAGACTTAGCTGGAAGGGTGCAACCTCCCTTGTCTGACCGAGATCTAGTTAATATGTTCATGGGTACTTGTGATACGCTGGGAGAACTGACTTGAGGTTTTGCGTTTGTGTTCGCAATTGTTCGGTTTAGCAAGAGTCTCCACCGACTTTTTATTTTATCCTAAGGAAAGGTCAAAAAGTATAGGAAAGACCTTTGAGATGTTTTCTTGGGTTCGGGGGGTAGATTATGAAAAGTGAAGGTGCAAGAACCCTTTTCATCCATGGTTATCCATGGGCTCTTAGTTACTTGTTTTAGATCACTTGCTTTTTCTTTTCAATTGTTTGAAATGGTGCTTTGTGTGTATGGTTTTGAAAAATGCTTTGAAAAAAAAGAGGCCTTGTCTAGGCAACCTTTGTAATGATTCTTGTTTGAATATATACAAAGGTGTGTGTCTGTTTGAAAATATATTTCAATGTTTTGAAAGTTTATTTTGAAATTGTGTTGTGGAGTGTGTTTGAAAATGGCAAAGATGTTTTGCAAGCTTTTGATCGAGTAACTAAGAGTTGTCTACCCTATTTTACTCAAATATATTTTCTTATGTTTTTAACCCTTTTGACAGTGTTATTTCACCATTGCATTTGGTGAACAACCTTGTGTTAGGATGTTAAACGGGACAGGCGCGAGTCATCGCATACAATCATTGAAAGCAACTTGTGAGACGCTCTAGCAATTTTTGTAAGGGACGAGATCGTTTTATCGAAGGCAACATTGAGGGTCATCGAGGGACTACGATCTTTTTTTATCGAAGGGACATTTTCTAGAGTGTCTCATATTCGAGGGACATGGTTGTATTTTCCGAAGCAACAAGTGAGGTTACCCTAGAGGTGCAAGTGTGTGTTGTGTTTGTCAATTTCATGCATTTGGATCTTATATTAGGTCATCTAGCGATTGATTTTGAATCTTGCCATACACGCCTAATTACTATACAGTATATTGAAAGCAATAAATTGCGGGAATTAAAAGTCTAAGTTATTACAAAAAAGTATCCGGGGATGGGGGTACAATTATTTACAAATGGGGATGAGTCTCACAAGAATAATAATGTCCAAATATGTGTTACAACCAAATCGAATTGTCGCGATTCAAATAAAATAACAATAAGAAAAATCAATAAATTATGAGATGCATGTATAAATAAATAAAAATCTATTCTAAAAAAGATTAAGTATTATTATTTGCTTGTGTTTTATTAATTATGAAAAGAAAAAGATTTAAGGAAAGAAAAATTTATTAATCAAAATTCTATTATTCACATATTTTTTAAAGAAAACAAAATTAATTAAATAAAATTTCTATTACACTTGTATTTTATTAATGTAACAATTATTAATTAATAAAGAAAATTAAAACTATGTTTAAGAAAATCAAAGTAATTAAAAACAAAATTTTAATATTATTTTGATTTATTATTAACAAAAGAAAAGGAATCAAATTATTAAAAATGAAAAAAAAAGTATTAGTTTAAACATAATGGAATTAAAAAAGAAAGATGATGGGTTTAAGGTTTAGCATGTGTTTAAGAGAAAAAAGAATAGAAAGGAAGGGGGTGCAGGCCAAAATGTAGTGGGCTTAAGCACTTGTTGGGGCGAAGGCCCAGATGAAAGCTTGTACAATGTTTTTTTTTGTTTAGGGGTTTCATCAGTTTTGAAAGGATTAGGGTTTGTTCGTTAGGTTACAACAGCGGCGCCGCTCTTGCTCTCTTCTTCCTCTTCATCCTTCTCAGGCGAAGGCTTCTGATCCCTCCTTTGCCCTAAGCCGCCGGAGCTCCACCCATACCCTCTGCCCTCTTCACGATGATCCAAGCTTGGTTCGAATGGTATGGTTCGTTTTCTGTCTTTTAGGGTTTTTTATAGTTTTGTTGCTCGTTTGATTCTTGCTTGCATGTTTTAATCTATGTCTTTTATGCTTGAGATGCAGTAAAGGGGTTGAGAAAAACTTACCTTGAGCGTTTTGTTTCTGAAAAAGATGGAGGGAGAGAGATGTGAGACGGAGGCGCTCCTTGGAGGCTAAGGGGCGGAGGAGAAATGTGATGGACGCGCGTTTGGTAACCCTCTTCCTTTCTTCTTTGAAGGTCAATGATGAACTTGATTCTGAGACCTCTTTTTGTTGTTCTTTGAGATTTTGAATGTTTGATGATGAAACTGTTATGAGAAATGTTGGTTTTTGTTGTTGATGATGAATATGCTTCTGAAAACTGTTGTTCGTTGATTCTTGTTGATGATGAAAAATTCTGAAACTGTGTTTTTGCATATCAACCTCTCTTCCTTTTCTGAATGTTGATGGTAGATGGTTGATGGTGAACGAATTATGAAACTGTTATCGTTCTTGATTTTTGTTGATGATGAAAAATTCTAAAACTGTTTGCTTGTTTTGCTTCTGAAAACTCTCTCTTTCTCTCTTCCTTGGATGTTGATGATGAAAGAATTCTGAAACTAATTGTTGGCTTGTTCTGCAAGCTTGCTTTCGTTGTTTGGACTTGTTGGCCTGTTATGCAGGTTTGATGGCTTGTATATGTTCACAGTTTGGTTGTTTTTCGTGGTTTGCAGTTTTTTGGCAAGCTTGTTTGCAGTTTGTAGTTTGGCCAAACAGTTTGGTTCTGCAGATTTGTGGTGTTTTGGATAGTAGGCCTGTTTGTTGTTTACAGTTTTTTGCTATAGTTTGGTTTGACAGGTTTGGCAAGTTTGTTGAGAAACTTGGTTTAGTTTGTTTACTGCAGGCTTTTGAGTTGTTAGATTTAAAATTGCTTGGCTTGTGATTTTGCAGTTTGAACTGCAGGCTTGTGGTCTATTTGATTCTGCAGTTTGGAACTTGGGAAAGTTTTGTTATTTGGCCTGTTTGCAAGTTGCTTGTGATTTTGGTTACAGCCTGTGTGTTTTGTTGATTGGCTTGACAGGTTTTGGGCAAGCTTGGCTGTGGTTTCACAGTTTAGTTTGACAGGTTTTGGGCAAGCTTGGTTGTTTGTGTTGAGCTTGTGTAACTTGCAGTTTTGTTGGTATTATAGCAGGCCTGTGGGTTTACCAGTTTGCAAGCTGTGCAGGTTTTTGCTAAGTATTTTCTCCTCCCCTTCTGTTTATGTAGTTAGATAGTTTTATATCCTTTTGCTCTTTTTGTCTTTCATAACTTGAGATAGTCTACTTTAGCCAAACTGCAAAACTTTTAACTAAAGGTCCTCTCTTTCTCTCTCTCTCAAATAAGCACTTTTGCTTATTATATTATATTTTCTGAAAAGTTTGCTGTCTAGAAAATGATGACAGCTATGACAAGCCTCTTTGGCTTGTAATTTGGTTTTCCTCTGCATTGTATTACCTGCTGCATTGTGTACTTTTATGATTGCATATTTTCTGCATTGTGTACTTTTGCTAGTTGGCTTACTTGACAATTTTGCATTCAGTTTGGGTTTGCCATGTTTAGTTAGCTTGCAATGCTTGGTTACTGCAATTTGATATCCAGTTTGGCATAGTTTTGCTGCAAGTTTGCTTTGTATGCAGCCTTGTACCTTACTTTGTATTTGAACCATGTCTTTGCATTTGAACCAATTGTATGCTTGCATTTTATTTTTTACTTTTCTCTTTGTGAACCAAGAAGAGCAATCTTCTTGTGATTTTCAAAGAGAAAAATAAAAACGTGATGAACAAATAGCATTCTGATTCCGGCCGGAAAATTTTAATGATGATTTTCTTTCTTTTTCTATTTGAAAATTCTTTTCAATTAACTGTGCTAATTTCTTTTTCTTCTTCTTTTTCAGGTGAATGCAACTTGGACGGCGATAAAGCAGTAGGAACCAAAGACCTTGAGCATGGGAGCACTTGAAGCTTAGGAGATTAGGCTTAGATTTATTTTCCATTTATTGTAAACAATTATTATTTTAAATACTATAAGTTGTAAACTTACAATATTCAAATAAATTTTGTAACAACATTTGAAAATAATAAAAAGTCTTTATCCCAAAGAATTTTCTACTTTCAACTATCTTTCAATTTTTCCTTTTGCATCTTTTTATTTAAGATTTCTGATTTAAAATGACTGAAATTGCATTCCAGCATTTCCAATACAGATAACTTAAAATCCAAGTAATCCCTAAAACTCTGTAATCTCATAACTTGCGACAACATTCAAATCAACATACGCGTGGTATTCCAAATAAGCGAGCATTCCATTAATTGGCAAACATTTCATTCCATTAACAAGCAGATGTCTTTAACAGACACACATTACCTGGTTAATCTGGATTAAACAGTTTCAACTCCTATCTCTTATCCCATAATAATCAAGGTTTGAGAATCAAACAATAATCTCAGCAGGCTTTAAAAGGTGAGAAAACAATGTAACAGTGAACTGAATTTCTGTGGATTCAATTTCTTCTGAGAAATGCGAGATAAACCCTGATTCTTGATTTACTGCCAAAGAAAAATCTGTTTGATCGATTGCTGAGCCAATCTTAAAAATCAGAGAAAACCCTAGGGTTGTGATTTTCTTGTGAAAAAGGGAGGGAAAATTTTGGGGTACAACAGTTGCCCCTGTTCAATCTTCTTGAACCTGAAGAGTTAGATTGGCAATTTTTTCGTTCGCGACTCGAAGGTAAAAGATGATTGGACACTAGAGTGCCCATAAATTTGCACTCGTCAAAGCATAGTTGAAGGAATGGGCTTAAAGATGCCATTTGGAGATGTGACAGAATCTTGTCGGAGATGGGCTTAAAGATGCCATCCAAGAATGTTTATTGAACTGTATGTTGTAGGTGAAAGAATGAGTATCAGAAGGGTATCCATGTTTGGAACGTCTCTGAGCTGGGGGCCTAAATAAGCGATAAATTAGCATCCGTGTTTGGAGAATCCGTAAACTGTTTTCAAAAGTTGAATCTGAACAAGCGATAGATTAACATCCATGTTGGGAAGCATCCGTAAACTATTTTTCAAAAGTTGAATTTGAACAAGCGATAGATTAACATCCATGTTGGGAAGCATTCGTAAACTGTTTTCATGATTCTGAATTTTGAAGCTCGCTAATCTTATCCTGAAAAGGGTAGAATGTTAGCTGAAACACAAAGTTATGTTGCATGAATTGTATGATGCAATATATGTGTTATGTCAATGTTTATGATATATGAATACAATGAATGCGCATGTAAGCCGATGAGCTGTCTTGCTGAGGAAGATAAATCCTGGATAGCTGGATATAATAAAATCTTTGACCGCTGTCGGGGAAAATAAATCCTTGACTGCTGCCAGGGAATGAAAATCCTTTGATCGTTGAGAATGAGAAGTCCTAGGACCACTGTTGAAGAGTATGTGTTTCTTCAAGCTTTTTGACAACCTCTGTAGGGAGAAGTTATACTGCTTGGGGAAAGTCAGGAGTTTGGGTTGTATGCCAATCTACTGGGGGATTCCTGTTTTGAGGAGAACTCCGTTGGAGAAAATTTGAAAACTCTGTGGAGAATTGAGAATGAGAATCTTCATTCTGCCAGGGGGATTTGGGTTATATACCACTTTGAGAATGAGAATCTTCATTCTGTCGGGAATATCGGGAACTCAGGTAATATGCCACTTTGAGAATGAGAATCTTCATTCTGTCGGGAATATCAGGAGGTTGGGTGTATGCCAATCTACTGGGGAAGCAAGAATGAGAATCTTCATTCAGGCGTTTGGGTCAGGAGGTTGGGAGTATGCCAATCTTCTGAGGTTTCAAGGATGAGAATCTTCATTCTGTTAATGGTATCAGGAGCTTGGGAGTATACCAACCTTCAAAGGTTTCAAGGATGATAATCTTCATTCTTTTAAGGGTATCAGGAGCTTGGGAGTATGCCAATCTACTGGGGAAGCGAGAATGAGAATCTTCATTCAGGTGTTTGGGTCAGGAGGTTGGGAGTATGCCAATCTTCTGAGGTTTCAAGGATGAGAATCTTCATTCTTCAGAGAAAAAAGAATTTTAGGAGCTTCATTTGTCCATTATTCTGCTGGTGGGTTGTTTCTGCTGAGATTTAGGAACTTGTCCGTAATTCAACTGAAGTAAAAACTTTGTCGAGATTTAGGAACTTGTCCGTAATTTGACTGAAGAAAAGCTTTGTCATTTGAATTTGATTGTACCTTTCCTGAAAGGTAAAGGTTAGTGGCATATATTAAACAATGATGTTCTCAAAATAAATGAGATTGCGTTGCATGATGTCCTGATGCACGGAGGTGTAATGTATTTCAAGATGACCTTTCGCTGGGGAAAATAAATCTCGAGCTGATGAAGGAGAAAAGAGTTGGATTCTTCATCCCTGATAGTGAAAAAGATCAGAATAAATCGCTGAGAGATTTATCTGAAACAACAAAACCCAGAATATCTTCTACTGGAATAAGAATCAGGGAGATCTTTGATCTGACCAAAACAGAGAGGGTTTTGGATTAACTTTGACTCAACCGGATGATGGAGGAATCTTTGACGACTGTAACTCCAACAGGTGATGAAGGAATCTTCGACGACCGTAACTTCCAACAGGTGATGAAGGAATCTTCGATGACTGTAACTCCAACAGGTGATGAAGGAATCCTCGATGACCATAACTCCAATAGGTGATGAAGGAATCTTTGAAGACTGTAACTCCTACAGGTGATGAAGGAATCCTCGACGACCGTAACTCCAACAGGTGATGAAGGAATCTTCGACGATCGTAACTTCCAACAGGTGATGAAGGAATCTTTGACAATCGTAACTTCCAACAGGTGATGAAGGAATCTTTACGACCGTAACTTCCAACAGGTGATGAAGGAATCTTTATCGTAACTTCCAACAAGTGATGAAGAAATCTTCGACGATCGTAACTTCCAACAGGTGATGAAGGAATCTTCGATGATCGTAACTTCCGACAAGTGATGAAGGAATCCTCGATGACCGTAACTCCAACAGGTGATGAAGGAATCTTCAACGATCGTAACTTCCAACAGGTGATGAACTTCTCGAGGATGCTTGAATTTCTTTTCAGAAGGATTTTGGAGAGATTCGTCACTGCCCCTAGTATCAAATGTTTGTGGTACTGCCAGGAACCTTAGACTGTACGTAACCCATTAATGAGATTGACGTTTAATGCCCCAAGTGACAGTGACAGAGACTTGCCCCAGGTTAATCTATAATTGAGATATTTCTTGAAATCTTGACTGGACTGCCCCAATTTTACTGGACTTTGAAAGATTTGTTGAAATCTTGACTGGACTTTCCCAGATTTACTGGACAATACCATACCAAGTTCCCTTTTGTTGATGGGAGATTTTTGCAACTGGAGTGTCATCCCACTTGAAGTGATTTTGTTCACTGAGAGAGCTTTCATTCATTCGAACAGTCACTGTGTGAATTTCTTCGCTGTCAAACAAATAACCATGTGCAAACAACGATATTCAAATAATACAAAGTTTATGATTGTCTTGAATTTTTTTTTGAAAAATGCATTTTTTTAGCAGAAAGCTTTTTATAGGAAAAAATTCAGCTCAAGATTTAGAGCAAAGCCCTACAGGAGTCAGGATACCTTTTGTGACAGTATGCTTTCGAACTAACCCATGCTTCAATTAGGACTTTTGAATGGTTGTAACGTGGCTTAGTTCACGGTTTAAGAAACAAAGGATAAAGGATCAAAGTATATTTGTATCCACCCGCTCTTCGTGATGTTCTTCAATCCTAAACTCAGTTAATTGTGCGTCGAACTCTATTCGAGTTTGGAACGACGTTTTGGTGATGGTCCACACAAGTTGAATTTTATGGGAAGGCAGTCATTTTTGCAAAATTTTTCATGTTGTTGAGGATTTGTAATGACCTCTTTCTTTTGATTCATTGTCCCTAATTTTTGCATGACTGTTCTTATTTTTGAGATTTACGGTCAGCGGGATGCCCCAGCTTTCTTAAGCCTCCTTTGTAGGTTTTAGCTCAGTGGGCTTTTTTTTTTAGAGGTAATGACTGCTTATGAGGTAAGGAACCATCACTGTCTTTTGGTTCCAAAAGAATGTTTTGATGTCATTTGCTGTATTACAAAATGGGAGTTTACGGCTAAACGCGCGTTTTGAATTAACTGAGAGACTACCCTGCCCCAGGTTTGATTGAAAGGTTTAAATTTATGTTTAAAACAAAAACTTCTACTTCTTTGGCTCGAAGGGGTTGACTAGGGATTACCTGCCTTATAACTCCAGTGTTTAGGATTTGAAAGAAACGCCTGTACGTCGTCAGCAAGGTCTGTCCAAAAGCATATTGTATGAGATTATGGCATTGTTTTCGTCATCCTCCCTCTAAAGGCTTGTAACTGTTAGCAAGAGTTAAATATCATAAAGAAAGTAGGAAACATAGTTCAAGAATAGTGAAGACGAATAGATGAATTCAAGACAAACATATGCAATGCATTAATGAAACAGAGTTTGACATCAACAGATAATTGTTTGAATAACAAAAGAAATTACAACTTGAAAATTCAAATGAAACAAAAGTCTCTTAGTTCGAACTTGTCATTTCAGGTGGAGAACCCTCAGCGGAAGATTTTCATCTGGCCATCCGGAATGAATTTCAGCACTCCTCTGTCAATCAAGTCTTGAATTTTGTTTTTCAAAGCCCAACAGTCGTCGGTGTCATGTCCAGGACTATAGGAGTGGTATACACATAATGCATCGGGGTGATAGCTAGAAACAAAGGTATTGGGATTCCGAAGAGGATCCTTTAAAGTAGTCAGATTGACCTCCAATAAGCGTTCCAGTATTAGAGATAATGGTATGTCAGTCTCAGTGAAATGTCTTCCAGATGTATTTTTGCTTACACCGATTACCCCCGTTGACGCTGGCGAGGTTGTTGCTGGGCTTGTGACCTTAAAGCAAGCTGGGGAGACTTTCCCTTGTCTTCGTGTCTAAAAGAAGGCTGAATGATGACTTGATTTTAAACCCTAGTTGTTTGCCCCACTTGGTTATCTTGAAGAAGTTTGTTGATGAGGACCCTGAGCTCCTCTTGTCTTTGAGCCAGGTCTTGAATGAGAGCCATCTGGCCCACCAGTTGTCCCATCATCTGGATCTTCATTGTTGCCAACTCAATCTGTAGCCCTTCCAACTGATCATTCCTGATGCCTCCTGGATTCCCTAGGACCATGCCTCTTGTGACGAGAGCTTTCACTTCTTCTTGCCCCTGGGACAGGTTCAAGAACATTTCTTGAAGTTGAGCGTTTTGAGCCTGGATATCTTCGACAGTCCTCTCTAGAGCCATCTCTACTGAAATAAAAAGTAGGAGAATAAGGAGACCTGAAAGGGAAAACCTGTCATGATACAATGCATGATATGTGGATGCATGTTTTCAAGAATCTCGCGGGGTAAACACAAGAAAATGTTAGAGATTAAACTTCGATCAACATCTTTGATTGGAGAACTTTATATCGGTGGATGTCTTTCCACGAGAATCAAGCTCACCATGTCAAGTGGGTCATATCCCTTGATTCAAGTTGTTGTACTTGATCTTTGACGGCGTTTGTTTAGAGGAAGATGAATCCTCTTGCCCTTTGGTTGACGTCTGGTTCAACGTGACCCTGCATCAAAGACCCTCGAGATCCTTGAAATGGTTATTGAAAATGCTATGGTATGATGTTATGTACAGGTATGCAAAAGTAAGCAAGTGTATATACAGGTAATCATATTCACACAAAGCAGACAAGCCCTTAGGTTTTAGGCTTGCATGGAGTTCATAGGTAAGTACCCTCTTTGAAGTTAGTTGGCTCAACCTGTCCTATAAATAGTAATCGGGTTCTAAGGAGCTCAATATCACTGGATTATTTTCTGTGTTCATTGTTTCAGTTTAGCCACTTTTCTGGCGACCAAAATATTCCAAGAAAACAACCCTCAATGAGTGTAGTATCGAGTATCTACCAACTTCGGACTGCACCAAAGCCGGTCATCTCACTACCCCTAAAAAAGGCCAAGATGGTCAAGTAAGGTTCTAAGAGTTCATTAGTGCTTAATGACATCACTCAGCGGCCCCGTATTCTCTTTGATTGACTCAAAGGCTACCGATACCCACAAATATGTCGCACTAACTTAGCCACTGCTTCAACCATGTCGGTATACCCTGCACAGTTCCCTCACAGTTTATTGCTACTTACCTAAAAGGTGCCCCCAAATCCGGGTGTAGGACTTAAAACAAATTCAAACAAGGAACCCGACATGTAAAGCAATCAAGGCAAATAAGATAAGCATGCAAAGGTGATCTAAAACCCTAAGGTAACCCCACTTTTAGTTTAGTCCCCAGAAGAGTCTCCAGTTTTGTGATATGGTGGGAGAACTGACTTGAGGTTTTGCGTTTGTGTTCGCAATTGTTCGGTTTAGCAAGAGTCGCCACCGACTTTTTATTTTATCCTAAGGAAAGGTCAAAAAGCACAGGAAAGACCTTTGAGATGTTTTCTTGGGTTCAGGGGGTAGATTATGAAAAGGGAAGGTTCAAGCACCCTTTTCATCCATGCTTATCCATGGGCTCTTAGTTACTTGTTTTAGATCACTTGCTTTTGCTTTTCAATTGTTTGAAATGGTGCTTTGTGTGTATGGTTTTGAAAAATGCTTTGAAACAAAAAAAGAGGCCTTGTCTAGGCAACCTTTGTAATGATTCTTGTTTGAATATATACAAAGGTGTGTGTCTTTTTGAAAAGATATTTCAATGTTTTGAAAGTTTATTTTGAAATTGTGTTGTAGAGTGTGTTTGAAAATGGCAAGGATGTTTTACAAGCTTTTGATCGAGTAACTAAGAGTTGTCTACCCTATTTTACTCAAAGATCTTTTCTTATGTTTTTAACCCTTTTGACAGTGTTATTTCACCATTGCATTTGGTGAACAACCTTGTGTTAGGATGTTAAACGGGATAGGCGCTGGTCATCGCATACAATCATTGAAAGCAACTTGTGAGACGCTCTAGCAATTTTTGTAAGGGACGAGATCGTTTTATCGAAGGCAACATTGAGGGTCATCAAGGGACTACGATCTTTGTTTATCAAAGGGGAATTTTCTAGAGTGTCTCATATTCGAGGGACATGATTGCATTTTCCGAAGCAACAAGTGAGGTTACCCTAGAGGTGCAAGTGTGCGTTGTGTTTGTCAATTTCATAAATTTGGATCTTATATTAGGTCATCTAGCGATTGATTTTGAATCTTGCCATACACGGCTAATTACTATACAGTATATTGAAAGCAATAAATTGCGGTAATTAAAAGTCTAAGTTATTACAAAAATGTATCCGGAGATGGGGGTACAATTATTTACAAATGGGGATGAGTCTCACAAGAATAATAATGTCCAAATATGTGTTACAACCAAATTGAATTGTAGCGATTCAAATAAAATAACAATAAGAAAAATCAATAAATTATGAGATGCATGTATAAATAAATAAAAATCTATTCTAAAAAAGATTAAGTATTATTATTTGCATGGGTTTTATCAATTATGAAAAGAAAAAAATTTAAGGAAAGAAAAATTTATTAATCAAAATTCTATTATTCACATATTTTTTAAAGAAAACAAAATTAATTAAATAAAATTTCTATTACACTTGTATTTTATTAATGTAACAATTATTAATTAATAAAGAAAATTAAAACTATGTTTAAGAAAATCAAAGTAATTAAAAACAAAATTTTAATATTATTCAGATTTATTATTAACAAAATAAAAGGAATCAAATTATTAAAAATGAAAAAAAAAGTATTAGTTTAAACAAAATGGAATTAAAAAAGAAAGATGATGGGTTTAAGGTTTAGCATGTGTTTAAGAGAAAAAAGAATAGAAAGGAAGGGGGTGCAGGCCAAAATGTAGTGGGCTTAAGCACTTGTTGGGGTGAAGGCCCAGATGAAAGCTTGTACAATGTTTTTTTTTGTTTAGGGGTTTCATCAGTTTTGAAAGGATTAGGGTTTGTTTGTTAGGTTACAACAACGGCGCCGCTCTTGCTCTCTTCTTCCTCTTCATCCTTCTCAGGCGAAGGCTTCTGATCCCTCCTTTGCCCTAAGCTGTCGGAGTGCCACCCATACCCTCTGTCCTCTTCACGATGATCCAAGCTTGGTTCGAATGGTATGGTTTGTTTTCTGTCTTATAGGGTTTTTTACAGTTTTGTTGTTCGTTTGATTCTTGCTTGCATGTTTTAATCTATGGCCTTTATGCTTGAGATGTAGTAAAGGGGTTGAGAAAAACTTACCTTTAGCGTTTTCTTTCTGAAAAAGATGGAGGGAGAGAGATGTGAGACGAAGGCGCTCCTTGGAGGCTAGGGGGCGGAGGAGAAATGTGATGGACGCGCGCTTGGTAACCCTCTTCCTTTCTTCTTTGAAGGCCAATGATGAACTTGATTCTGAGACCTCTTTTTGTTGTTCTTTGAGATTTTGAATGTTTGATGATGAAACTGTTCTGAGAACTGTTGATTTTTGTTGTTGATGATGAATATGCTTCTGAAAACTGTTGTTCGTTGATTATTGTTGATGATGAAAAATTCTGAAACTGTGTTTTTGCTTATGAACCTCTCTTCCTTTTCTGAATGTTGATGGTTGATGGTTGATGGTGAACGAATTCTGAAACTGTTATCGTTCTTGATTTTTGTTGATGATGAAAAATTCTGAAACTGTTTACTTGTTTTGCTTCTGAAAACTCTCTCTTTCTCTCTTCCTTGGATGTTGATGATGAAAGAATTCTGAAACTAATTGTTGGTTTATTCTGCAAGCTTGCTTTTGTTGTTTGGACTTGTTGGTCTGTTATGCAGGTTTGATGGCTTGTATATGTTCATAGTTTTGTAGTTTTTCGTGGTTTGCAGTTTTTTTGGCAAGCTTGTTTGCAGTTTGTAGTTTGGCCAAACAGTTTGGTTCTGCAAATTTGTGGTGTTTTGGATAACAGGCTTGTTTGTTGTTTACAGTTTTTTGCTATAGTTTGGTTTCACAGGTTTGGCAAGTTTGTTGAGAAACTTGGTTTAGTTTGTTTACTGCAGGCTTTTGAGTTGTTAGCTTGAAAATTGGTTGGCTTATGATTTTGCAGTTTGAACTGCAGGCTTGTGGTCTGTTTGATTCTACAGTTTGGAACTTGGGCAGGTTTTGTTATTTGGCCTGTTTGCAGGTTGCTTGTGATTTTGGTTACAGGCTGTGTGTTTTGTTGATTGGCTTGACAGGTTTTGTGCAAGCTTGGCTGTGGTTTCACAGTTTGGTTTGTCAGGTTTTGGGCAAGCTTGGCTGTTTGTGTTGAGCTTGTGTAACTTGCAGTTTTGTTGGTATGATAGCAGGCCTGTGGATTTACGAGTTTGCAAGCTGTGCAGGTTTTTGCTAAGTATTTTCTCCTCCCCTTCTATTTATGCAGTTAGATAGTTTTATATCCTTTTTCTCTTTTTGTCTTTGATAACTTGAGACAGCCTGCTTTAGCCAAACTGCAAAACTTTTCACTAAAGGTCCTCTCTTTCTCTCCCTCTCAAATAAGCACTTTTGCTTATTATATTTTCTGAAAAGTTTGATGGCTAGAAAATGATGACAGCTATGACAAGCCTCTTTGGCTTGTAATTTGGTTTTCCTTTGCATTGTATTACCTGCTGCATTGTGTACTTTTCTGATTGCATATTTTCTGCATTGTGTACTTTTGCTAGTTGGCTTACTTGACAATTTTGCATTCAGTTTGGGTTTGCCATGTTTAGTTAGCTTGCAATGCTTGGTTACTGCAGTTTGATATTTAGTTTGGCATAGTTTTGCTGCAAGTTTGCTTTGTATGCAACATTGTACCTTACTTTGCATTTGAACCATGTCTTTGCATTTGAACCAATTGTATGCTTGCATTTTATTTTTTACTTTTCTTTTTGTGAACCAAGAAGAGCAATCTTCTTGTGATTTGCAAAGAGAAAAATAAAAACACGATGAACAAATAGCATTCTGATTCCGGCCGGCAAATTTTAATGATGATTTTCTTTCTTTTTCTATTTGAAAATTCTTTTCAATTAACTGTGCTAATTTCTTTTTCTTCTTCTTTTTCAGGTGAATGCAACTTGGACGGCGATAAAGCAGTTGGAACCAAAGACCTTGAGCATGGGAGCACTTGAAGCTTAGGAGATTGGGATTAGATTTATTTTCCATTTATTGTAAACAATTATTATTTTAAATACTATAAGTTGTAAACGTACAATATTCAAATAAATTTTGTAACAACATTTGAAATGAATAAAAAGTCTTTATCCAAAAGAATTTTCTACTGTGAACTATCTTTCAATTTTTCCTTTTGCATCTTTTCATTTAAGATTTATGATTTAAAATGACTGAAATTGCATTCCAACATTTCCAATACAGATAACATAAAATCCAATTAATCCATAAAACTCTGTAATCTCATAACTTGCGACATCATTCAAATCAACATACGCGTGGTATTCCAAATAAGCGAGCATTCCATTAACTGGAAAACATTTCATTCCATTAACAAGCAGATGTCTTTAACAGGCGCACATTACCTGGTTAATCTGGATTAAACAGTTTCAACTCCTATCTCTTATCCCAGAATAATCAAGCTTTGAGAATCAAACAATAATCTCAGCAGGCTTTAAAAGGTGAGAAAACAATGTAACGGTGAACTGAATTTTTGTGGATTCAATTTCTTCTGAGAAATGCGAGATAAACCCTGATTCTTGATTTACTGCCAAAGAAAAATCTGTTTGATCGATTGCTGAGCCAATCTTAAAAAATCAGAGAAAACCCTAGGGTTGTGCTTTCTTGTGAAAAAGGGAGGGCAAATATTGGGGTACAACAGTACTCTAACAGGAACATTCTTTAATAATTTGATTGGGGGTTCTTCGTGTGGTTTTACTGAGCTGATCCTAACTGGGGAACAAGTTGAAAGTGGTATTAAGAGTGGAAAAATTCAAGTGGCTGCGTCTTCGAGTGCTATAAAGAAGACGTTCAATAATAAAAAGGAAACCAATGATGTTTATGGCCAGAAGGGTTGTGGTAAAATGACCGCAATCAGTCTGTAGGGGCAGTACTAATGTCTAATCCTGCACCTGTTTAATAACAACAGAGCAATAGGCGTAGGTCAGATGCTCTGGAAAGGCAGTTTACCAAGATTAATATGCCATTGTCTCAGGCGTTACAACATTTTCTAAAAGAAGAGCTGATTACACTGAGGGATTCTCCTAAGTACAATTCGAATGCGAGATGTGCCTACCATTCTAGCAGTCCTGGGAAGGACACCAACAACTACTGGAGCCTGAAAAACAAAATATAGAATATGATTGACAACAAGGAAATTAAGTTTGATCCTCCGGAGACTCCAAATGTGATTATTGCGCCTATGCCAAATCATGACAAAGGCATAAGTGCAATTGGCGATGTTCTTTATGTTGCCGATGTAAGTGAATTGGTGACTCCTCTACCCATAATCAAGATGAATCTGCTGCAGGCCAATTTATTTCCGGGCTGTGTTGAAAAATGTTACTATTGGGTGGTCCAACTCAATGGATGCGAGTTATTGAAGGAAGACATTCAACGCCTAATGGACAATCATATAATTCTGATCGAGAAGGTTCCGTCTACTGAGAATCTGTGTCAAGACTTATCCATAATTTATGGCCCTCCTGTCAGGATCACATCCAAAGGTCCTGTAAGGATTACTGCCAATTTGAAAGTTTCTTCCATGATCATCACTACACCTAGACCTTTCCCATATTCTTTGGATAAAGCTATTCCTTGGAACTATGGATCTGACGTCTACTACCATGGCGTCAAACAAGAACTATCGACTGTTGAAATTGAAGTTATTGGAGTTGCTGATCCCGACATTGAAAATATTGCTGGAACCAGTAAGGTTACTATAAGCAGAAGGGATTTCTCTCCAGAAATCTCTCCAAAGACTATTGCCACACCTGTTAGAGTTACTGCTACCGAGTAAAATACTGAGACTCAGGGTAAAGGGAAAATGACAGAGCCTGCCCAGATGGAGGCACCTAAGGAACCTATAGTTGAAGACACCTCTAGATAAGAGTTGGAAGAGGTATTGAAGATAACCCGTAAGAGTGACTACAAAATTGTTGAACAGCTAGGGAAAACCCCATCGAAAATCTCCATGTTATCCCTACTACTGTGTTTTGAAGACCATGCACATGCTTTAGTGAAATTGTTGAAAATTGCTCACGTGCTGCAAGAGATTCCTGCTGATCAATTTGGAAGCTATGTTGCGAGTTTGACGACTGATAATGGATTAGGTTTCTCTGATGCTGATCTGACTCCTAAAGGAAGAAACCACAATAAATCCCTGTATGTCTCCATTGAATGCAGGGGCACTACTTTGGCTCATGTATCGATTGATACTGGCTCTTCATTGAATGTTTTACCGAAAGGCTCTCTTGACAGACTTGATTGCGAAGGAGTCGCACTAAAAACTAATGATATTGTGGTTCGAGCCTTTGACGGATAAAAAGAATGGTACACGGGGAAGTGGATCATCCGATTAAGGTGGGTTCGCAGATCTTTGAATCTACATTTTATGTGATGGATATTCGACCAACTTACTCTTGCTTACTGGGACGCCCCTGGATCCATGGGGCAGGTGCTTGTTGTACCCCAATTTTTGCCCCTAAGATTCCCTCATCATACCATATTATTTCAATCACAACAATATCACATTAAGGCTTTTGGTTCTCCTCCCTATCTTTAGCCTTGCTCTTCTGAGGAATTACCAAGCACCTTAACTTGTTTTCTTTTGTGATCATGGATATTTTTCTTTGGTTTTCTCTCTAATTAACAAAATGCAATATTGGTTTGTCTTACTTGTTAATAATGTAGGTAAAGGTAATGAGTTTTAGCAAGTTGCTTCATGGGTTCATGAGTTTATTTCCATGCCCTAGTCAATAACTTGAGGAATTCAAAACTCACCATTGAAGTTTGTTTTGAAGTGGGTATGGAAGTGGTTTGGGTGGCCATGAGTCCTCATCATCATCCTCCACAATTTCTATTCACAAAGGAAGAATATTGGCACAAAAAAGTTTGTTCAAAATTGGCAAAGTTCCACCAAGCATTCTCTTGATCTAGAGGCTAGGGTTGTGGACTTCAAAGGGGAATATCTTTCTTATCTTTTGGTATTATTGAGTGATTCCAAAAAAATTCTTCTCTTCAATGATTTACCAATAAATCACTTCAAAAGTTCTAAGGAGTTTTCATGTGGAAGGAACTTGGTGAAGAGGAAAGATTACAAGTCATCTAGATGAATCCCCAATTTTCCATATGTGATTTCAAATGATCATAACTTGG
Source organism: Vicia faba (assembly GCA_948472305.1). NCBI lineage: Eukaryota > Viridiplantae > Streptophyta > Magnoliopsida > Fabales > Fabaceae > Vicia > Vicia faba. Next base: position 1,231,587,386 of record OX451737.1, read on the forward strand.
TCAATTTTTATCACCTGAAGCCCATTCTTTTTTCATGATGATCCTAAGGATGTGTACTTCATGCCTTATTTTATGTGAAAAGTGAAAAAATGGATGGAAGTTGCCTTAAGAATGCACAAGATTATAGGTTATTTCTTGATTTTTGGCCAACTTCATCAAGTCATAACTTGCTCAATTCTTGGAGATTTTGAGTGGTTCAATTTGCAAAATGTCATTCACGAGGTCTATTTCATTCCATCTTTTTTGGTCAAAAGCAAATTCTAAGTGGAAGGCCATGTTTGGATGCAAAGGATTATAGGTCATTTTTAAAGAAGAATTTGAAATATTTCTAAGTATGGAAAGTCAATTATTTTTCTTCAACTTTGACTCCATGTAACTCTCAGCTCAAGCATCCATTTGATTCCATTCTTTTTCAATTACAAAGCTTGTTACCTCATCTTTCCAAAGCATCAAGAAATTTTCCCTAAGACCCCTTGAGGTGGAAATGCCATTGGATTGAACTTGGTAACTTGGAACTGAAGTTTCTCCATAAGTCTGAATTTGAAATTCATGTTTTGGCCTTTAAACATCAAATTAGCACGCGTTTATGATCTAAACATGTTTAACCAAGTTTCCAAAGTGGATTAGAGCCTTGAAACGCAAGGATTAGATGAGTTTTGATGCAAATCACATCACACTTTGCTCGTGCATCAGGTTCACATGATTTCCCTCCGAACTTCATCATTTCACACGCTTGAACATTCCATTTGATTCCCTATAAATAGAGGGTCATCGTCCATTCAATTTCCCAAGCTTAGATAGCCAGAATCACCCTGCCAAACTTGCTTCACAACTCAGAATTCAGATACTTCGAATCCTACTCTCAAGCCTTTTTCAATCCATTTTTTCCATCAATTCACCTTCCTTGATCTTCCCTGAAGCTAACCATATAATTATATTCAAGAATCGTGCCCTACATTGCTCCCTAGAAGTCCAGTTTCAGAGCTCTGCAACTCAATTTCAATAGGTAGATTCCTTCATCAATTCTTCAAAACTTTGGTATCATTGTGTTGCTCTCTTTGCCCTAGTTCTAGTCGCAACACTTACTTTTTATTAGAAACACGTTTTGACCATGAATTTTCAAATCCCTTTTCAAAATTTTCTTTCCAAATTGCTTAAGCTACAATTTATATAAATTTGGCGCGAGTGTGTGATTGTCTTCTTCTTGAAGAGACAAAGCGAATGGCATAGGTCTGAGCTTCCGATTTTACAGTTTAAGAGACCTACAATTCGTGAGGGCTGGAGGTTGAAGATGACCAACGTATCATCTTCTAACCAATGAAAGAGTGACATTTGTTATTTTCAAATTCTGATTTTATTAATGATTCTGTACATTATTCATTAAAGACCATGATATACACAGCGCACAAGATCCCTTGGATTTGATTACTAACGCGTTTTGACTCTCATCCAATGGTCCACATCTTTTTCTTTTATTTTCTTTTTTCTGATTTTTATATTTTAATTGTTTTAAATTTCAAAAAATCATAGAAAATTCATTTTTAGTCCAAAAAACCTGAAAAAATTCTGAAAAATATTTTTGATTATTCTCTTTCTGATTTTTATTTTTTCACAATTTAATTTTGTGTTTTGGTATTTTTTTATGAATTTTACACTTATTTGATTTGTTTAAAATGTTTAAAAATACTTTTACACATTTTTAAATTCTGAAAAAATTATGGAATGATCCAATGATATTGTGACAAATATTGGTGACCCTATTTTATTTTTGTTTCTGACTTTACTATTTTTTGCTATTTTTTTATTTTACCCATTTATTTTAATTCTTAAAAATAGTTTCTGACCTTTAAAAATTCCCAAAATTTTGATAAAATCACTTGGCATCTTTTCTGATTTTTCTATGGTCTTATTTTTCATTTCTTAATTAATTTGAATATAATTGACATTTTCCTCATCATTTTCCATTTTTAAAACACTTTTAAACCTTTTAATGTATATATTAAATATGTTACTATTTTGTGATTATTTTCTGGCTGTCTTGGGTTGATTTTTTGATCATGACTTTATTAACATTATTGGATCCATGGTGTTGAGTTTAACTCCACAAAAAATGAATGAATGATGTTAATAATAGTTTAATTAAATTTTTAATCCAAAAGTGGTTTAATCATCTTTTGCCCTAACCTCTTCATCTCATCCCCTTCTCATTGCACTAAACGTTGTTGGAGCATGACCTATATGTCATGTCTCAAAACAAATGGTGCATAGATTGCTATTGACCGGCCTCAAAATAGGTGCGACTTCTATATAAGTCCACTTACGATTGCTTAACATAACGCTAAATTTTTGTCCCGATTCGAAAAAATGATCATTCGTGGCCCAAACTTATGATTGCAAGCCCAAGTATGTTAATTTGATCTCTTTGATCCAATAACCTTGAGATTCATTGTGTGGAGGCTTTGGTTCTACCAATCCTCTAATGGATCTACAACACCTTTGGTCAATGCGGATCACTTAAACATCATTGATCATTAAATGGTACTTATGAGAATTCCAAATGGATGATATACTTGATAAAAAGCAAATGCAACTTGTTGTGTGGAGGATTTAGTTCTACCAATCCTCTAATGAGTTCCAAATGCAAGTTTCAACATGGTCATCCAACTAACCACTAATTATTATCTTGTTTTATTTTATGCTTTTATTCTTTTATGCTTTATGCTCTATTTATCTTTCAGCATTTTCATTTCATGCCATTTTCATCTTTGCTCATTTGAGCATTTATTTTCTTGTCCTTTTTATTTTACTCACTTGAGCTTTTCTTTTTCTTTTCTTAAGATACTTAATAATCAACTTAAACCCTAAAAAAATCTTAATGGTACTTGGACTATTTGGTTACTATCCTTGGCATTATGGAGGAGTGGACTTTTTCTTGGACTTAGGATTAAAAACCTTGGCCTACTTCGGAGACCTTTTGATCTTATCTGATTATTTTTTCTGGAGCTCTTGAGGTTTACCTCAAGACATTGGGTTGCTTGTTTGTTTTTGTGTGCAGGTTTTTATGATTACATCCTTTGTTTGTAATCTGGAATTCACCCGTATACACCTGTTACTCTGCCCAATTTTTGTGAAGACTTAAACATACTTGAAGAGGTATAGTATCTTTGCTTGCTTGGTTTCAATCCAAAAAATGGGAATTCTATCTTGGCTCATAATGTCAAAGTTGTGGCTTCTTGTTGGTTAGATGGTCCTTATCCTTAGCTTTTACCTTATGCTTTAGGATAGTCTCTTATTCTCCTCCCATCTTCTTTAATTTCAAAAATCTTCTCCCTCCTTTTGAAAACTCTTCTTGTTTTGAAACTTAAACCAATTTCATAATAAAATTGGACTTATGTCCATGCATTTTTAAAATATTTTCATAAATAAACTTCAATCAATTTAATAATACCTTGACATTTTTTGTGAGAAGACTAAAAGTCAATTAATCTCATTTCAAACCATTTTTCCACTTTGGCTTTTTATCATTTAAACTTTTCTTAAAAGATTAGACTCTTGTCAATCCTTGTAGTGATGCAAAAAATCATATACTTCTACAATATGTAGTGAAGAGAGATATTTTCCACTTGGGTGTTGAGTGAGGCATTATTGATTTTAAAATCCAAGCCATATCCTCCACTTTGAGATGATGCAAATTCTCCTTCCTCATGATTGTGGGTAGTAAGTATGTTTTCCACACGGACAATGACGATGATGACTTATCTCATAAAATTAACCAACACACTTTTGTTTCAAATTTTTAAAAGAGGAACTACGTGTACCCTGATCCCCTATTGCATGAAAGGTGGTACGTAGGCACTAAAAGTTCGCAACCGCGGCGGGTGCAAAAATCATAAAAAATAAATTTCTTTTCTCTCCTCCACCATCCATTTTATATACAACACTCTTTTATAGCCAAAATATACAAATTTTACAAAGAGGTTCCTGCGGAGTACCGTAGATGTTTAGGGTGCTAATACCTTCCCTTTGCATAACCAACCCCCTTACCTTGAATATTTTCCCCTCTTTTTGGGTTATTCACTCTTTTCCCATTCCTTTAGAAACAATAAAGCGCGGTGGTGATTTTTATTTTTGATTTGTATAAAGTCTAGTCAATCCAATGGCTTAGTCTTGAACATTTCTACCGCTACAGAAAAATGGTGAATTCACTGGGGAAAGATTGACCTCTTATGGTCCATCCCTAAGTGGGTTGAGCCTATCTTTTGTTTATATCTGTATATGTGTTATTATTGTTTATGTGTTATATTTTGTATATATGTTTGTCTGGATTTTCCTGGTTTTTAGGGTGCTTGATGATTACTCATGAGTCCTATACCCGGACTTGGGAAAACTTTAAGATAGGATGGGCGGTATAGTCATGTTAACTTTAAGGCAGTAATCCCAAAAAAGGAGGCATGCGATCCCTCACTCAGTGGAGGCCCCTTTGACTGTAGTGTCGTTTACCGAGTAATCGGGAAGACGTACTGCTTTCGACCTGGGAGCCTGCTGAAATTGAGGACCGTAGAATATAAAACCCATCTTGGCCTTTTAGGTGCGGAAGCTATGACGGAGTAATCCATAAATAGTTGTCACGCGATACTACGCTCAGACGAGTCTTTCTTGAGAATATTACTAATTACTGAGTTAATCGGGAAGTTAGTAATATCCGAAGGAAGGATGTAGACTCTGGGAACCTCTAGAACCTTGTTCGGCAGGTGATAACTTTTTAGACCAACACCTTATGGGCAGTACCTTCAACCCCATGCTCGTGACGTTGAACCTATGAACCCTATATTTCTGATCTTGTGTGTGATTTTTGCATCATGCATCCATGCACTCATAAGCATCATTTGACAAAAACAATATTTCAAGGGATTTAAAGGTTGACTATTTGTGAATGTCTCAGGTACTTTTAACCATAGATTCTGGAAAGAGAAAGACCGGGAAATAAAGTTTCAAGGATCCCAAGGTAGATGAGTTGATCAATATAATTCCAGAGATCGAGTGTTCTGCAGACTTTCGAAAGAAGTATGGATCCATTATTCCTCTCATGAAGCTGAAGATGAAGGAGGGTATTCTCTCGACCTTGGTCCAGTTCTATGATCCGGTGTATCACTGCTTTACTTTTCCTGACTATCAGTTGATTCCTACACTTGAGGAGTATTCCTATCTACTGGATTTACCCATTACCGATCATGTTCCTTTTACTGGTTTGGAGGGTGAGCCAAAACCACATGAGATAGCTGCTTTGATTCATCTGGGAAAGTCTGAGGTGGAAGCCCATCTAACTACCAAAGGAGGGATTAGAGGTTTACCAGCTCAGTTCTTATTGGAGAAAGCTCGTTACTTTTCCAGAATGAAGAGTACGGTTGCTTTTGAGGCCATCTTTGCTTTACTTGCTTATGTATTATTCTTATTTCCTAATATGGACAAGTTTGTCGACATTAACACTATCAGGATTTTCATGATGGGAAACCCGGTTCCTACACTGTTGGGTGATGCTTATTACTCTGTTCATCTTCGGAGTTCCTATCATGGGGGAATGATTATCTGTTGCACGCCTTTGTTGTATCGGTGGTTCATCTCTCATTGCCTCAGTGTGATGCTATTTGGGATGTCAAGAAGGAACCCCGTTGGGCTCCTAAGATCATGGCACTTACTCACTCGGATATTGATTGGTATCATCGAGCTTATCAGGATGTCGAGATTATTGACAGTTATGGTAGTTTCCCCAATGTACCTCTTCTTGGTACAAAAAGAGGAATTAACTATAACCATGTTCTTGCACGACGACAACTTGGTTATCCGATGAGGGACAAACCAAACAATATTCATTTGAGTAGTTTCTTTCTGAAGGAAGGAGAAGACCACAGGGAAGCTAGGGAGAAGATTGCGAAGGCCTGGCCTCACATTCATAAGAAGAGTAGAAAGGATTTGGGACCCATGGGTGTTGTTTCTTTGGAGCCATATCTTTAGTGGGTCTGATCGAGAGCCATCCAGTTGAAGATGCCGTATACTCGAGAGACACCCATGCCTGATTTGTTTGTGAAAACCACTCCTTCCTTATTAGATGATCTAGAAGAGTTGCAGCTTGCTTTGGTTAGGATGCAACAAGAAAGGGATGCTTGGAAGAACAAGTTCCAGACTTTAGAGGGTTCCTACAGAGCATACCTGAAGGAGAAAGACAATTTGATTGAGATCCTTGAGAGTCGAGCGGTAGAGTCTATGGAGAGGCAAGGGGATTTATTTTCTCCTAAGCCTCAAACAGGTGCTGATCACTCACTTCCTGCTTCAGAGGATTGGAAGGAGGTTTCCATCAGACATGTGGAAGAAAACCAGAGGTCGAGGGCTCAAATTATCAGGCTCACAGGGAAGCGCCAGCGTATAGATTGATCTCCATCAGTTCTTTCTCTCAGGATTTTTAGATTGTATTTTCACCTTGTACTTCGGATCATTGAAACTTGTAATCCCTTTTGAAGTTACTATAATAAAATTTTTCAGTATTTCAAATGTGTTATTATTTTGATGTTTTCAATATGTCTATAAACATTAAATCCCTTGAAATATTAAGTAATAAAGCAAAAATAATCATGTGCATTGCATGTCATGCATCATATTTCACATATTTCTTGCATTCATTATGCATATCCAGGTGCCTTATCCAGCTTTTTACTTTGTTCAGCAAGCTGACTCATCACTACAACACTCGGGCTAACTTCAAAAAGAAGATGGACACTTTGGAACAGGAGAATCGCGAGTTGCACGAAGAAGTTTCTGCTTTGAAGGTTGGCTTGGCCAACTTGACTACTCTGATGGAAGCTCTGGTGGTTGCTCAGAATCAGCCACCGAGTGTTCAACCTCAACCAACAAGGGAAAATGCTGAAGTTCCTACTGTTCTTGTATCCGCTACTCTGGCTGTTGTTCAAAACCGTATGCCTCAGGGTTATCCATGGGGAATGCCAGAGAATTTTGCACCTGAAGGGTTCAATCTTGGCCCTCAAGATGCTCCGGTGGTTCAGACTGTTGTTACTCCGGCACCTCCTGTGGTGCATACTATTACTACTGCACCTCTTTCGCTGAATTTGGTTCCGTTTGTTAATGAAGATGTATGTCGTCCTTTCCCTCCGCCGAGTGAGGACTTGGGTCTTTATGACATAATGGATGATGTCCAAGAGCAGTTTGATAGAATGCAAAGAGAGATGAAGGCTCTTAGGGGAAAAGAGCTATTTGGGCAGAATGTGAATGAGCTGTGTTTGGTCCCGAATGGTAAAGTGTCTGCTAAGTTCAAGGTCCCAGAGTTTGAGAAGTACAAGGGAAACACTTGCCCTCGTGCTCACTTGGTGATGTACGTGAGGAGAATGTCTACTCATACTGATGATCAGCGTCTGCTGATTCACTTTTTCCAGGATAGTCTGATCGACGCAATGTTGAAATGGCATATGAGCTTGGACAACGCCAACATCCATACTTTTAATGATTTGGGAGAAGCATTCATTAAACAATACAAGTACAATGTGGACATGGCGCCCGATCGTGACCAGCTTAGGGCCATGGTTCAGAAAGACAGAGAATCGTTCAAATAGTATGCGCAGAGATGGCGCGAAGTAGCTGCACAAGTGATTCCTCCCATGGAGGAGAAGGAAATGACTAAAATTTTTCTGAAGACGCTAAGCGCTTTCTACTATGAAAGAATGGTAGAAAATGCCCCAAGTGATTTTACAGAGATGGTAGGGATGGGTGTCCGCCTAGAAGAGGCTGTAAGAGAAGGCCGTTTGGCGAAGGGTGAAGGATCCGGAGGTGTGAAAAATCCAGCTTATGGGTTTACAAAGAAGAAAGAGGGGGATACCAATGATGTCATGCAAGAGAGGAGGATAAACGCTCCTAGAAGGAATTATCAGCGTCACCAGCAAGTTGCCTCAGTGACTCCTGTTATGAATTCCGCTCTAACTACCGTTGCTTATCAAAGACAGTCCCAACAGGGGAACCAAGGGAATAATCAGAGAAGGGAGAACTATAAACCTGTTCCCATGAGTTATGCAGAGCTACTACCAGCATTGATTCAGAAGAAGTTGGTCCAGACACGACCACCTCCAACTGTATCGTCGCCATTGCCTTGGTATTACAAAGCAGACCAGACGTGTGCCTTTCATCAGGGAGCACCAGGGCATAATGTTGAAAACTGTTACCCTTTGAGGAATGAAGTGCAAAGGTTGGTGAAGTCTGGAATTTTATCTTTCAAAGACATGGGACCTAATGTGAAAGACAATCCTCTACCCAAGCACGGGGGGGTAAATGTTGTGAATATGGTGGCCGGTTGTCCAGGCGACTTCTGGATTTTTGAAATTAATTTGGTTAGAGAAGATTTGGTGAAGATGCACGTAGACCTCTGTGAATTCAGCTACTATACGCATGACCACGCCATTTGTGCTGTTTGCAGTACAGACATACAGGGTTGCAAGAAGATAAAGGCTGATTTACAGGAGATGATGGATGAAGGTTTAATCCATATAATCAGACCTAGGGAAGAGTATGAATAGGAAGTGAATATGGTTTCTGGATGTCCTGGTGAATTTTGAATTTTTAAAGTGGAGCATTTGAATGAAGATCTCGTGCAGTTACATGCTGCTTTCTACCGTACTGCTGGTCAGGTAGAACACCAATATGGATCATGCGTAAAACAATGGAACTGTCGAGATCGCAGGTCAGAGGGATGATTATCATGAGATTGATATGGTTGAAGTTTGTTTGATAGGAGAAGAGTCAGAGGAGGAGTACGCCTCCGCGGATGAGTATTTCTCTCCAGAATAAGATTTGTTTTCCGGAAATGATCCTTGGATGGCTGATTATGTTGAGGAAGGGGTAAACGTCATTGTACCTTGTTTTGGTGCGCCTGCTCATCTTAAAGTGGAGTACCATAGAAAATCAATTGTTACCCCATTTGTAATTAGTCTACCAGGTCCCGTTCCTTATAAATCAGATAAGGCGGTGCCTTACAAATACAACACTACAATCTTAGAGGATGGGGTGGAAGTTCCCATCCAGCCAATGACATATGTTGGAAATATAGCTGATAATAGCAGTGTGACCCGTAGTAGTCGTGTGTTTGTGCCGGTTATTCAAATATATGTTGTTGCTGGAAAGAAAATGGCTGAGAACGATGAGCCTAAGAAGGCTGCAGGATAGACTAGCTGAGCTACATTAGAGAAAGAAGTGGATGATATCTTGAAGATAATTAAGATGAGCGACTACAAAATTGTAGATCAGCTATTGCAGACTCCTTCAAAGATATCGATCCTAGCTTTATTGATGAATTCCTCCACTCATAGAGAATCACTGATGAGAGTACTAGACCAGGCTTTTGTGGAGAATGACATGATGTTAGATCAATTCAGCAGCGTAATTGGAAACATTACGTCATGTAACAACTTGAGTTTCTGTGATGATGAGTTACCAGATGAAGGGATGAATCACAACCTGGCCCTCCACATATCTATGAACTGCAAGAATGACTCGCTTTCCAATGTGCTAATTGATAACGGATCCACATTGAATGTTATACCGAGAAGTACCCTCATGAAGTTAAATTATCAGGTAACACCTATGCGCCCAAGTGGCATCATTGTGAAGGCATTTGATGGGTCGAGGAAATCTGTCATCGGTGAAGTGGACTTTCCCATCCATATAGGACCACATTTGTTCCTGATAACCTTCTAGGTCATGGACATTATTCCTGCATACAACTGTTTTCTAGGACGACCATGGATACACGAAGCAGGGGCTGTCACTTCAACTCTGCATCAGAAGCTAAAATTTGTGCGTGAAGGGAAGGTAGTGATCATAAATAGGGAGCAGGCGTTGTTGATATCCCATCTATCCTCTTTCAGTATTGCAGAAGCGGATGAGGCTGTTGTTGGAACCCAATTCCAAGCTCTATCCATTGACAACATAAGGAGGAATGGGAATTCTGTGGTTTACCTGAAGGACGCGCAACAGGTTGTACGCAATGGTCATAATACAGTTTAGGGGCGACTTGTGGATCCACCCGTGAACAAGAACAAAACCGGTTTGGGTTTCTCTTCGAGGAATGGCAAAGGAGAAAGTTTGAAGTCAAAGTCTTCTGTGAACAGTTATCATGATGTTTTCCGCAGCGGAGGCTACCTCCATCCGATTGGTTCTGGAATTAATGTTGTTGAAGAGGATGAAGCAGAGCAGGAAGTACCGAATTATGTGACGCTTGGAGTCCGAGTTCAGAACTGGGTCACCATTGATGTTACTTCTTGCATACATGTTTCAAAGTAATTTGTTTTGTTAATCTGTTTCTTTCTTTTGAAAAGCTTTCACTCTGCCCAAGGTGGAAGTATTAATGTTGTAGGGCTTATCTGTATGCTATAACTGTTAAAATCATTAATAAAAGTTGTCTTTGCTTCCAAAACTATGTCTTTTATTTTCTGATTTTTCTTGGGAAATGGTAATAAAATAAAATAAAAAACCTTTGAAAATAAATAATGATTGAAAATTAATATGCATGATCACTGGTTATATGTGTCAATTTCTAAAAACAATCATAAATCACATGTGCAGATTAACTAAAAAACCCGTTGAATACAATGACCCTGCACCCTCTCCCAACTTTGAATGTCCTATGTTTGGGGCTGAAGAAGAAGATTATGATGAGATTCCAGAAGAGGTCTCATGGTTGCTTGAGCACGAGGAAAATACCATTCAGCCATATAAAGAGCCTTTGGAAGTAATTAATTTGGGTTCAGAAGAAGATCCGAAGGAAGTTAAGATTGGAGCATCATTGCATCCTGATGTAAAGAGCGGGTTGATTGAGCTGTTGAAAGAATATGTGGATATTTTTGCTTGGTCTTATCAAGATATGCCTGGTCTAGATATAGACATTGTCGAGCATCGTTTGTCGTTGAAGCCAGAGTGTCCGCCAGTTAAACAAAAGTTGAGAAGAACCCACCCGAATATGGCAGTAAAGATTAAAGAGGAGGTCCAAAAGCAGATTAATGCTGGTTTTCTTATGACGTCAGTGTATCCTCAATGGATTTCCAATATTGTCCCAGTACCGAAAAAAGACAGAAAGGTCTGCATGTGCGTATAATACAGAGATCTAAATAAAGCTAGTCCAAAAGATGATTTTCCATTGCCTCATATCGACATGTTAATGGATAGCACAGCAAAATTCAAGGTATTCTCGTTCATGGAAGGATTTTCCGGGTATAATCAAATAAGAATGGCTCCAAAGAACATGGAAAAAACAACGTTTATCTCACCCTGGGGAACATTCTGTTACAGAGTGATGCCTTTCCGGTTGAAGAACGCTGGTGCAACGTACCAGAGGGCTATGACAACCCTATTCCATGATCTGATGCACAATGAAATCAAAGTATATGTTGATGATATGATTGCCAAATCCAAAACTGAGGAAGGGCATATAGAAGATTTGTTGAAGTTGTTTCAGCGTTTAAGGAAGTATCGTCTCCGCTTGAATCCAAATAAATGCACCTTCGAAGTTACATCGGGGAAATTGTTGGGTTTTATTGTTAGCCAGAAAGGAATTGAAGTTCACCCTGACAAAGTCAAAGCAATTCAAGAAATGCCAGCACCAAGAACTGAAAAGCAAGTCAGGGGTTTCCTCGGGCGTTTGAATTATATCTCCAGATTTATTTCCCACATGACTGCAACGTGTGAACCAATCTTTAAGTTGTTAAAGAAAGATCAAAGTTGTGTGTGGACGGATGACTGCCAAAGGGCATTTGAAAGTATTAAGGAGTATCTGCTTGAACCTCCTATCTTGCTCCCTCCCGTAGAAGGAAGACCATTAATTATGTATCTAACGGTGTTAGATAAATCCATGGGTTGTATTCTGGGACAACGGGATGAAATGGGAAAGAAAGAGTTCGCTATTTATTATCTCAGCAAAAAGTTCAATGATTGTGAGTCGCGGTATTCTATGTTAGAAAAGACATGTTGTGCTTTGGCCCGGGCACCAAAGCATTTGCGGCAGTATATGTTGAATCATACCACTTGGTTGATCTCCAAAATGGATCCAATCAAGTATATTTTTGAAAAGCCTGCTCTTACTGGGAGAATTGCCCGCTGGAAGATGTTGTTATCTGAATATGATATCGAGTACCACATTCAAAAAGCTATTAAAAGTAGTGTGTTGGCAGATTACCTTGCCCACCAGCCGGTGGAGGATCATCAATCTGCAAAATATGAATTCCCCGATGAAGATGTGATGTTATTGAAAGTGAAAGATTATGATGAACCATTGCCTGAGGAGGGCCCCGACCCTGAATCTCGTTGGAGTATGATACTTGATGGAGCTGTGAATGCTTATGGTAAAGGAATTGGTGCTGTGATTGTTACTCCTCATGGATCACATATTCCTTTTACCGCCAGGTTAGCATTTGATTGCACTAATAATATGGCAGAATATGAGGCTTGCATCATGGGTCATGAGGAAGCTATTGATCTCAGAATCAAAATTCTGGATGTGTATGGTGATTCAGCTTTGGTAATAAATCAGATTAAAGAAGAATGGGATACTCGTCACCCTAGCTTGATCCCTTACAAAGATTATGCTAGAAGATTATTACCCTTCTTCAATAAAGTTGAATTCCATCACATCCCTAGAGATGAAAATCAGATGGCGGATGCTCTGGCAACTCTGGCTTCCATGTACCAAGTGAATACTTGGAATGATATACCCCGAATTATAGTTCGGCAACTGGATAAGCCCGCTCATGTGTTTGCAACAAAGGAGGTAGCAGATGAGAAACCTTGGTATTATGATATCAAGCATTTTCTTCAGACTCAGGAATACCCAATTGGTGCATCGAGGAAAGATAGAAAGACACTAAGAAGATTGGCAGGTAGTTTCTTCCTCAGTGAAAATGTGTTATATAAGAGAAATTATGACATGGTCTTGCTCAGATGCGTGGATAGACACGAAGCAGACATGTTGATGCATGAGATTCATGAAGGTTCATTTGGCACTCATGCTAATGGACATTCGATGGCTAAAAAGATGCTAAGGGCAGGTTATTATTGGTTGACAATGGAATCTGACTGTTACAAATTTGCAAAGAAGTGCCATAAATGCCAGATTTATGCAGATAAGATCCATGTGCCTCCGACACTTCTCAATGTGATTTCCTCCCCATGGCCTTTCTCTATGTGGGGTATTGAAATGATCGGGATGATAGAACCCAAAGCTTTGAATGGACACCGTTTCATCTTGGTAGCAATTGACTACTTTACCAAATGGGTAGAGGCTGCTTCATATGCCAATGTTACCAAACAAGTGGTTATGCGTTTCATCAAAAACAATCTTATATGCTGGTATGGTGTGTCGAGCAGAATCATCACTGACAATGGATCGAATTTGAACAACAAAATGATGACAGAACTGTGCAAATAATTCAAGATTGTCCATCACAATTCATCTCCATACAGGCCAAAGATGAATGTGGCTGTTGAAGCTGCTAATAAGAATATCAAGAGAATCATCCAGAAAATGGTTATCACTTATAAGGATTGGCATGAAATGCTCCCTTTTGCTCTGCATGGATATCGAACATCTGTTCGCACTTCAACAGGAGCAACCTCGTTCTCCCTAGTATGTGGAATGCAAGTTGTACTCCCTGTCGAGGTAGAGATTCCCTCGTTGTGTGTGATAATGGAAGCCAAGTTGACAGAGGCTGAATGGGTCCAGAACAGGTTTGACCAATTAAACTTGATTGAAGAGAAGAGGATGACAGCATTATGTGATGGGCAGTTATATCAGAAAAGAATGAAGAAAGATTTTGATAAAAAGGTCAAACCTCGTGAATTCAGAGAAGGAGACCTCGTGCTCAGGAAGATCATGTCTTTCAACACTGATTCTAGGGGCAAGTGGACATCCAATTTTTAAGGCCCGTATGTTGTCAAGAAAGCCTTCTCTGGTGGTGCATTAATTCTTGAAACTATGGATGGCGAGGAGTTCCCACGTCCCATGAATGCTGACGCAATCAAGAAATACTTCGCCTAAAGAAATAAAAGAACAACTTGCTAAGTTGAAAACCCGAAAGGGCGGCTTAGGCAAAAAGGAGCGTATCGTTAGGCCGAAAACCCGAAAGGGTGGTCTAGGCAAAAATTAGAGACATAAACAGAATAAATTTCCCGCTAAGTTGAAAACCCGCAAGGGCAGCTTAGGCAAAAGTTAGGGATTTTTTCTTGGCAAGTAACTACGTCAGACAAGACTTGATCGTTGAAGCAACAATCTTCTCAGACCCTCACCATACTTTAACAAAAGCTGCTGCTCAGGATTTCAAAAGTTGTTAGTGGGGATAGTGGTCATTGTATCTCAATGTATCCTTTCCATTATGTATTACCATTTCCCAAACTTTGTAATCATCCATGGAGTCTCGCCATTCACAGACTACCATTCTATTAATGAAATTCGAGCTTTTACCTAATTCTTTGTGTTCTTGTTTTTATTTTGCTTGCAAAGACATCATTTATTACTGATAATAACTGTTAAAGCAAAAAGATTAAAAAAAAAGCAAGGTTGACTTTTAAAAAAAAAGAGAAGAGATATTTACAATTCAATTTACTTTGGGATTTGTGATGAAACAATGACAACAAAAAGGGTGACCCCAAGAGTGAACAAACTCCGGTTTTTTTAAGAAGATTTACTCCCTTCATGAAGGTTTTCTCAGGTCATTTTGCTGGTATGTGCGCAATCCTTGTGCGTTTCTCAGATATTTAGAGGCAATTTCAATGGGTGCAAGGTACAATATGGGGTTTGTGATCCCATTATCCCCAGTCAAGTCTTGATTCTCTTTTTGGGTTTGCATGGTCAGAAGTCTCCGTCCCAGATTCCCCAGCAAGTTTTCCCTCATATGGTGAAAGGTTTTATTCCCTCGGTGTCCTGAGATGTCGCTCTTGTTGTAGTCTTGGCATTAATATTGACTTCTTGATTTCCCGGGAAAGTTGTCCCAGGGCATCTCTTGTTGGAATGAGTGTTCGTGATGAAAATTTTCAATTCGCAGTTTTTTCTTCAGGAAGTTAGGCTTGAATCCCCCAGTGAGGTTTGGTTGTTTTGGCGTCGGTCTGCTTTATTTGAGGTTGGTCTTGCAATCTCCAGTAGGCATGTTGCTTTTGGAAAACTGTTTTCTCCGATGAAACCAGTAGAAGGGTGTTCTATCCCGGTATTTGTTTAATTTGTCTACATCCGGATTATGTTTCTCCTCAGTGAAATTAAGGCAGGCAATGGGTTTGGTCTCCACAGTTGCTTTTTACCTTTCTTGGCTTGATCCTTTTGGTTGAAGTTTAGCCCAATGTTGTTAGTACCTGAGGCGGTTTTGTTTGTTTGCACTGATTATGTATCCTTTTTACCAGCATATGCACGATAGCACTCATACCGTCATACATACATCATGCATTGCTAAGAATCATCATTCATTGACATTGTGTTCTGACCTTTTCTGCAGCTCTCTTTGCTTGGTTGGATTTGGTTTTCCCTCTTGAGTTTATTTCTCAAAGAATGTATCTGCATTGGCCGTCTTGTTCTAGTTTATTTCCGAATTGGATTTGTGGCTACATGACAATATCATTTATCTTGGATTTCTGAAAACTTTGATTTTTGGTTTGTGCATTTATTTTGCACAAGAAGACTTTATCTCTTCAGCAGGAATATATTGGCATTTCCCCAGGAAGCCATAATTCATTCTCTAGGAAGTCATATTGCTATCCCCAGGAAGTCATATTGCTATCCCCAAGAAGTCATTTCTCTTTGCAATTCCCCTTGACGGTGAGTGGAGGTCTTTTTATTTGAGACAGCTTACATTTTACCCTTTCCAGTCAGAGTGCCCTGGTTAAAGAAGAAATTGAGACCCGTTCTAGGCAAATACCCGAATTTTGGGGAAACTTGATATATTTTCTCTTTCTACCTTCAATGAACTTTGCTAGTACATCGGCAGTGAACGTCGTTGTTTGTTATCTTTTTGCTATCTTCAGTGAACGTTGATAGTTCATCGTCAGTGAACGACGATGATATGATATATTTTTCTCCTTCTACCTTCAGTGAATGTTGGTAGTGTATCGGCAGTGAACGTCAATGGTTATTATCTTTTTTCTATCTTCAGTTAACGTTGATAGTTCAACGTCAGTGAACGGCAGTGATATGATATATTTTTCTCCTTCTACCTTCAGTGAATGTTGGTAGTGTATCGGCAGTGAACTTCGATGTTTGTTATCTTTTTTCTATCTTCAGTGAACGTTGATAGTTCATCGTCAGTGAATGGCAGTGATATGATATATTTTCTCTTTCTACCTTCAGTGAATGTTGGTAGTGTATCGGCAGTGAACGTCGGTGTTTGTTATCTTTTTTCTATCTTCAGTGAACGTTGATAGTTCATCGTCAGTGAACGGCGGTGATATGATATATTTTTCTCCTTCTACCTTCAGTGAATGTTGGTAGTGTATCGGCAGTGAACATCGGTGTTTGTTATCTTTTAATCTTCAGTGGACGTTGATAGTTCATCGTCAGTGAACGGTGGTGATATGATATATTTTCTCTTTCTACCTTCAGTGAACGTTGGTAGTACATCAGCAGTGAACGCTGATGCTTGTTATCTTCCTCTCTAATTTTGTTCTTGTGGTTCACCAATAATTTATTTTTCTAGTTGGATTGCTCCTTTGTTTCTTCATTTTTGTTGCATCCCCAATGTTACTTTGCGTCTCTTTGGTTTTGTTCATATGCATTCATATGCATAAGCATTTGCATGGCATCTTAGGGCCAAAAATAGGGTCTGTTTTGTATTTAAGTATCTTCGATCACGTTGACACGAAGATGTTTAACGTTCGTATCTCCGTATAGAAGAAACTTAAATAATGGAAGCTGTTGTACCCCAATTTTTGTCCCTTAGATTCCCTCATCATACCATTTTATTTCAATCACAACAAGATTACATTAGGGCTTTTGGTATTCCCCCCTATCTTTAGCCTTGCTCTTCTGAGGAATTACCAAGCACCTTAACTTGTTTTCTTTTGTGATCATGGATATTTTTCTTTGGTTTTCTCTCTAATTAACAAAATGCAATATTGGTTTGTCTTACTTGTTAATAATGTAGGTAAAGGCAATGAGTTTTAGCAAGTTGCTTCATGGGTTCATAAGTTTATTTCCATGCCCTAGTCAATAACTTGAGGAATTCAAACCTCACCATTGAAGTTTGTTTTGAAGTGGGTATGGAAGTGGTTTTTGTGGCCATGAGTCCTCATCATCCTCCTCCAAAATTTCTATTCATAAAGGAAGAATATTGGCACAAAAAAGTTTGTTCAAAATTGGCAAAGTTCCACCAAGCATTCTCTTGATCTAGAGGCTAGGGTTCTGGACTTCAAAGGGGAATATCTTGCTTATCTTTTGGTATTCTTGAGTTATTCCAAAAACATTCTTCTCTTCAATGAGTTACCAACAAATCACTTCAAAAGTTCCAAGGAGTTTTCATGTGGAAGGAACTTGGTGAAGAGGAAAGATTACAAGTCATCCAGATGAATCCCCAATTTTCCATATGTGATTTCAAATGATCATAACTTGGTCAATTTTTATCACCTAGAGCCCATTATTTTTTCATGATGATCTTAGGACGTGTTCTTCATGCCTTCTTTTATGTGCAAAGTGAAAAAATGGATGGAAGTTAACTTAAGAATGCAAAAGATTATAGGTCATTTCTTGATTTTTGGCCACCTTCAACAAGTCATAACTTGCTCAATTCTTGGAGATTTTGAGTGGTTCAATTTTAAAAATGTCATTCAAGAGGTCTACTTCATTCCATATTTTTTGGTCAAAAGAAAATTCTAAGTGGAAGGCCATGTTTGGATGCAAAAGATTATAGGTCATTTTTAAAGAAGAATTTGAAATATTTCTTAGTATGAAAAGTCAACTATTTTTCTTCAACTTTGACTCCATGTAACTCTCAGCTCAAGCATCCATTTTATTCCATTCTTTTTCCATTACATAGCGTGTTACCTCATCTTTCCAAAGCATCAAGAATTTTGTCCTAAGACCCCTTGAGGTGGAAATTCCATTGGATTGAACTTGGTAACTTGGAACTGAAGTTTCTCCATAAGTCAGAATTTGAAATTCATGTTTTGGACTTTAAACATCAAATTAGCATGCGTTTGTAATCTAAACATGTTTAACCAAGTTTCCAAAGTGGATTAGTGCCTTGAAACGCAAGGCTTAGATGAGTTTTGATGCAAATCAGATCACACTTTGCTCGTGCATCAGGTTCACACGATTTCCCTCCAAACTTCATCATTTCACACGCTTGAACATTCTGTTTGATTCCCTATAAATAGAGGGTCATCCCCCCATTCAATTTCCCAAGCTTAGATAGCCAGAATCACCTTGCCAAACTTGCTTTACAACTCAGAATTCAGCTACTTTGAATCCTACTCTCAAGTCTTTTTCAATCCATTTTCCCATCAATTCACCTTCCCTAATCTTCCCTGAAGCTAACCATATAATTACATTCAAGAATCGTGCCCTAGATTGCTCTCTAGAAGTCCAACTTCAGAGCTCTGCAACTCAATTTCAATAGGTAGATTCCTTCATCAATTCTTCAAAACTTTGGTATCATTGTGTTGCTCTCATTACCCTGGTTCTAGTTGCAACACTTACTTCTTACTGGAAATATGTTTTGACCAGGAATTTTCAAATCCCTTTTTCAAAACTTTCTTTCCAAATTGCTTAAGCTACAATTTATATATATATTTGGCACGAGGGTGTGGTTGTCTTCGTCTTGAAGAGACAAAGCGAATGACATAGGTCTGAGCTTCTGATTTTACAATTTGAGAGACCTGCAATTCGTGAGGGCTAGAGGTTGAAGATGACCAACGTGTCATCTTCTAACCAATGAAAGCGTGACATTTGTTATTTTCAAATTCTGATTTTATTAATGATTTTGTACATTATTCATTAAAGACCATGATATGCACAGCGCGCCAGATCCCTTGGATTTGATTACTAACGCGTTCTGACTCTCATCCAATGGTCCACATCTTTTTCTTTTATTTTCTTTTTTCTGATTTTTATATTTTAATTGTTTTAAATTTCAAAAAATCATTGAAAATTCAATTTTAGTCCAAAAAATCTGAAACAATTATGAAAAATATTTTTGATTATTCTCCTTTTGATTTTTATTTTTTCACAATTTAATTTTGTGTTTTGGTATTTTTTATGAATTTTACACTTATTTGATTTGTTTAAAATGTTTAAAAATAATTTTACACATTTTTAAATTCTGAAAAAATTATGGAATGATCCAATGATATTGTGACAAATATTGGTGACCCTATTTTATTTTTGTTTCTGACTTTACTATTTTTTACTATTTTTGTTTATTTTACCCATTTATTTTAATTCTTAAAAATAGTTTCTGACCTTTAAAAATTCCCAAAAATTTTATAAAATCACTTGGCCTCTTTTCTGATTTTTCTATGGTCTTATTTTTCATTTCTTGATTAATTTGAATATAATTGACATTTTCCTCATCATTTTCCATTTTTTAAACACTTTTAAACCTTTTAATATATATATCGTATATGTTATTATTTTGTGATTATTTTCTGGCTGTCTTGGGTTGATTTTTTGATCATGACTTTATTAACATCATTGGATCCATGGTGTTGAGTTTAACTCCACAAAAAATGGATGAATGATTTTAATAATAGTTTGATTAAATTTTTAATCCAAAAGTGGTTTATTCATCTTTTGCCCTAACCCTCTTTATCTCATCCCCTTCTCATTGCACTAAATGTTGTTGGAACATGACCTATATGTCATGTCTCAAAACAAATGGTGCATAGATTGCTATTGACCGGCCTCAAAATAGGTGCGACTTCTATATAAGTCCACTTACGATTGCTTAACATAGTGCAATATTTTTGTCCTGATTCGAATAAATGATCATTCGTGGCCCAAACTTATGATTGCAAGCCCAAGTATGTTAATTTGATCTCTTTGATTCAATAACCTTGAGATTCATTGTGTGGAGGCTTTGGTTCTACCAATCCTCTAATGGATCTACATCACCTTTGGTCAACGCGGATCACTTAAATATCGTTGATCATTAAATGGTACTTATGAGAATTCCAAATGGATGATATACTTAACAAAAAGCAAATGCAACTTGTTATGTGGAGGCTTTGGTTCTACCAATCCTCTAATGAGTTCCAAATGCAAGTTTCAAGATGGTCATCCAACTAACCACTAATTATTAACTTGTTTTATTTTCTGCTTTTATTCTTTTATGCTTATTGAACTATTGATCTTTTAGCATTTTCATTTTATGCCATTTTCATATTTGCTCATTTGAGCATTTATTTTCTTGTCCTTTTTATTTTGCTCACATGAGCTTTTCTTTTTATTTTCTTAAGATACTTAATAATCAACTTAAACCCTAAAAAACTCTTAATGATACTTGGACTATTTGGTTACTATCCTTGGCATTATGGAGCAGTGGACTTTTTCTTGGACTTAGGATTAGAAACCTTGGCCTACTTTGGAGACCTTTTAATCTTATATGATTATTTTATCTGGAGCTCTTGAGGTTTACCTCAAGACATTGGGTTTCTTGTTTGTTTTTGTGTGCAGGTTTTTATGATTACATCCTTTGTTTGTAATCTGGAATTCACCCGTATACAATTGTTACTCTACCCAATTTTTGTGAAGACTTAAACATACTTGAAGAGGTGTAGTATCTTTGCTTCCTTGGTTTCAATCCAAAAAATGGGAATTCTATCTTGGCTCATAATGTCAAAGTTGTGGCTTCTTGTTGGTTAGATGGTCCTTATCCTTAGCTTTTACCTTATGCTTTAGGATAGTCTCTTCTTCTCCTCCCATCTTCTTTAATTTCAAAAATCCTCTCCCTCCCTTTGAAAACTCTTATTGTTTTGAAACTTAAACCACTTTCATAATAAACTTGGACTTATGTCCATGCATTTTTAAAATATTTTCATAAATAAACTTCAATCAATTTAATAATACCTTGACATTTTTTGTGAGAAGACTAAAAGTCAATTAATCTCATTTCAAACCATTTTGCCACTTTGGCTTTTTATCCTTTAAACTTTTCTTAAAAGATTAGACTCTTGTCAATCCTTGTAGTGATGCAAACAACTATACTTCTACAATATGTAGTGAAGAGAGATATTTTCCACTTGGGTGTTGAGTGAGGCATTGTTGATTTTAAAATCCAAGCCATATCCTCTACTTTGAGATGATGCAAATTCTCCTTCCTCATGATTGTGGGTAGTAAGTATGTTTTCCACACAGACAATTACGATGATGACTTATCTCATAAAATTAACCAACACACTCTTGTTTCAAATTTTTAAAAGAGGAACTACGTGTACCCTGATCCCCTATTGCACGAAAGGTGGTACGTAGGCACTAAAGGATCGCAACCGCGGCGGGTGCAAAAATCATAAAAAATATATTTCTTTTCTCACCTCCACCATCCATTTTATATTCAATACTCTTTTATAGCCAAAATATACAGATTTTACAAAGAGGTTCCTGCAGAGTACCATAGATGTTTAGGGTGCTAATACCTTACCTGTGCATAACCACTCCCCTTACCTTGAATCTTTCCCCCTCTTTTTGGGTTATTCTCTATTTTCCCATTCCTTTGGAAACAATAAAGCGCGGTGGAGATTTTTATTTTGGATTTGTATAAAGTCTAGTCAATCCAATGGCTTAGTCTCGAACATTTCTACCGCTACAGCATTGTTACCTCTACCCTGCACCAGAAGCTAAATTATTCGTTAAATGGAAAGATTGTTACTGTATGCGGCGAAGAAGAGTATATGGTTAGCCACATGAACTCGTTCCAGTATGTAGAGATGGACGAAGAATTCATTGAGACTCCCTGTCAAACTTTCAAAGTTATCCCTCCTGCTGCTAGTGAAGATGTCTCTACTATTCCCAAAGTTACTACGGTTCCACCAATGATGGCTTCATTAAAAGATGCTAAAGAAAATTTTTGTACCCCAATTTTTGCCTCTAAGATTCCTCTATAATCTCATACCATTACAATGCAACCAGATCACAAACAAGGGTTTGAGGTTTTTCTCCTATTGCATCCTATCTTTAAGTTTTCTCTTGAGGGATCTCCAAGAACCTTAGTTGTGTATTTTGTATATGTGTTGTTGACTAACTTCTAATCAAAATACAAAAAAATATTTGTCTTTGTCTTTGCATATTTGTGTTTTGTAGGTACTGAGTCAAAGCATCTAACAAAAAAGGTTTTCCGGTATTATTGCCCTAAAATCTCTATTGGCAAAGAAAAATAATTAAAAAAAATTCATTTTTTCACTGTAGAATTGATTGCTCTTGGAGTGAAAATGATTGCACAGAGTGCATTTTGCGCCATTTTAAAAAAAATACACTAATGCAATCGATTGAGCCCAGAGTACAATCGAATGCACAGAGTGAAAATTTGAAAACAAATCAGCAATTTCAACTTTGTCAATTTTGGATCCAATTTTTCTTCATTTTTTGAAAGATATACCATTAATTCAAATTTTGGCTCCAATTTTTCTTTTTTTGAAAGATATATCATTAATTCAAATTTTGGCTCCAACTTTTCATTTTTTGAAAGATATATCATTAATTCAAATTTTGGCCACAAGAATCAATTACCAAACCACCACTAATCCCAAGCCTAAACTCTATAAATAGAGCCCCCATTTCATTAAAATTTCAAGCTTTTGATAGCCAAATTCACCTTGCTAAAAAAATCTCTCAATTCTCTCCATCTACCAAATTCACTCAAAGCTCCATTTTCAAAAAAAGTTAGTAAGCTTTGCATTGAAGCTTACTAATCTTTGAGCTAAACCTCAATGCAAGCTTGGGAAATTGATTCTTGGGGATGAATTGAAGCAAATTCTTGAAGTTGTTTTAACAATTCTCTAGATCTACCTTTGGTAAGTTAGATTTCATCTTTCACAATGTGATCTCTTGTTGATCTTTTGTTTTGATTCATTGAGTATTCTTTTGTGATTCCGTTGGTGCTATTTTCTCATAATTTGATGGAATTTTTGTGCTCAATTATATCCATGATCATAAGGTGTTTGATGGAAAGTTTGAACAAGAATTTGGCCTTTTGAAATGCTGATTTTCTATTTTTCACAGGGTGCGAACGATTGCACTCACAGCGCAATCGATTGTCACAGAACAATTCTATGTTTTTTTTATAAAAAAACATTGATGCAATCAATTGCTGCCAGAGTGCAATCGATTGTAATAATGTCAAAATGCTTTTTCTGCCTTGTTTTGGAGCTGTTTTGATCCATCTATCTTTTTCTACTCACTCCTTTTGATTTGTTGATTTGGATTGAAATTTTAAATGTCTAATTTCTCTTTAAATTCAATGGACTTTAGGTGTAGATGAAGTTGGATAAATGTTCATAAATTCAAATATTCCAAAGAGTAAATTATTTAATTCATTTTTGGTGCTTTAGATTAATGATATGTTTAGTACTTTAATCCATCAAGATGAGTGATTGAATTTAAATATGAAAGAAATTTGAGTTAGTGATCAAAATTAGCTTATCATTCCCCTCCCTCTTCATCTTATCCCTTTCTTTTTTATTTGTGCCAAATGTTATGGGATGATGATCTCTATATCATTTATCTAAATATTAAGTACATAGATTGCTATTGACCGACCTCAAAATAGGTGCGACTTCTACACAAGTCCACTTACGAATGCTTAACATAATGCTAAATTTTGTCCCGATTTGAGAAAATGATCATTCATGGCCCAAACTTATGTTTGCAAGCCCAAGTATGTTAATTTGAACCCTTTGATCCAATAACCTTGAGATTCTTTGTTAGGAGGCTTTGGTTCTACCAATCTTCCAATGGATCTTCATCAATTTTGGTCAACGCGGATCACTTAAAAATCATTGATCATTAATGTTGCCTTGAGGTTTTTTAAAATGGATGATATACTTGACAAAAAGCAAATGCAACTTGTTGTTGAGAGGCTTTGGTTCTACCAATACTTTAATGAGTCCCAAATGCAAGTTTCAAGATGGTCATCCAACTAACCATTAACTTCTAACCATTTACTTTATTTTATGCTTTTATTTTATGCTCTTTAATTTATGTACCATTTACCTTAGCATTTACATTTCATGCTATTTTCATCTTTGCTCACTTGAGCATTTACTTTTATGTCATTTTTATTTTGCTCACTTGAGCTTTTTTTCTTCCTTTTCTCTTGAAGATACTTAATAATCAACATGAACCATAAAAAACTTTAATGATACTTGGACTATTTGGTTACTATCCTTGGAATTATAGAGTATTGGACTTCTTGGACTTAGGATTATAGACCTTGCCCTATGTTGGAAGCCTTGTGACCTTAATTGATATTTTGTTTGAAGTTCTTGAGGCTTACCTCAAAACATTGGGTTGTTTGTTTGTTTTGTGTGCAGGTTATTGTGATTACATATTTTGTCTGTAATATAGAATTCACCCGTATACAGCCGTTACTCTGCCCAATTTTTATGAAGACTTAATACATTTGAAGTTTGGTCTTCTCAAGGGGTCTAGTATCTTTTCTTGCTTAGTTTCAATCCAAAGAATGAGAATTCTATCTTGACTCATAATGTCAAGTGTTAGCTTCTTGTTGGTTAGATGGTTCTTCTCCATAGCTTTTAGCTTATTCTTTAGGATAGTTACTTCATCTCCTCCCATCTTCTTTAATTTAAAAAATCTTCTCCCTCCTTTTGAAATCTCTTCTTGTTTCTAAACTTGGACCACTTTCATAATAAACTTGGACTTAGGTCCATGAATTTTGAAAACATTTTCATAAATAAACTTTAACCAACTTAATCATATCTTGACATTTTTGTGAGAAGACTAAAAGTCAATCAATCTCATTAAAACTATTTTGCCACTTTGACATTTTACCTTTAAAATTTTTTTCTCAAAAGATTAGACTCTTATCAATCCTTGTAGTGATGCAAACAACTATACTTCTACAATATGTAGTGAAGTGATATATTTTCCACTTTGGTGTTGAGTGAGGCATTGTTAATTTTAAAATCCAAGTCATATCCTCCACTTTGAGATGATGCAAATTCTCTTTTCTCATGATTGTGGGTAGTATGTATGTTTTCCACACGGACAATGACGATGATGTCTTATCTCATAAAATTAACCAACACACTTGTGTTTTAAATTTTTTTAAAGGAACTACGTGTACTCTGATCCCTTATTGCACGAAAGGTGGTACGTAGGCACTAAAGGTTTGCAACCGCGGAGGGTGCAAAAATCATTAAAAAAATCTTTTCTCACCTCCACCATCTATTTTTATACAACACTTTATAGCCAAAATATACAAATTTTACAAAGAGGTTCATGCGGAGTACCATAAATGTTTAGGGTGCTAATACCTTCCATTTGCATAACCAACCCCCTTACCTTGAATCTTCCCCCCTCTTTTTGGGTAATTAGCTCTTTTCTCATTTCTTTGGAAACAATAAAGCGCGGTGACAATTTTATTTTGATATGTGCGAGTTAAGTCAATATAATGGCTTAGTCTTAAACATTTCTACCGCTACAGAAAAATGGCGACTTCACTGGGGAAAGATTGATCTCTTACTGTTCCATCCCTAAGTGGGTTGAGCCTATCTTTGTTTATATCTGTATATGTGATATTATGTGTTATATATTATATGTTGTGTATATATTTTTCTAGATTTTCCTGGTTTTCAGGGTGCTTGGTGATTACTCATGAGTCCTATACGATGATGGATCTTAATTGGATGCAATTCATTTGGACCTGATGATTTAGCTTTCTTTCTTCTGTTTAGGATTAGTGAAGTCTTGTACTTCCAATGTAATCCTCCCAATATTAATGAAATGAGTTTTCCATTTATCCCAATTATGTCTTTTAATTGTTGTTTGCAATTAGTTTATAATGTTCCAAAGTTCTTTGAAAACTTGGTTTTAAAAATTTTAAACAAACATATGCATTATATATCATGCATCATTCTCACTTCTGTCTTGATTTCAAGAGTTTCCCGAAGTCTTGTCCTCTACTCTTTGTCTTCAGAAGTCAAGTTGTCGTGTCAGTGCAACACTTGTGCTAAGAGAAGATGAAAAACATTAAGAAAGAGATCTTTGAACTCTGCAAAGAGGTAACTACTTTGATGTCTGATATGGAGTATCTAACTGCTTTGGTTGAAACTTTGGTTGCTGCCCAAGTCAATGCTTCTGGGAAGGAAGAAGAGATGGCAAAGGTCTTCATAGAAACTCTGAAATCATTCTTTCATGAGAAGGTGATAGTCAATGCGCCTAGTGATTTCCCTGAAAAAGTGAATATGGGAGTGCTTCTAGAAGAGGATGTCCGAAAGGGATGTTTATCTGAAGATGGTGGCTCAGCTAGTGGTATGAAGAAGTTTGATAATAACTTTTCCAAGAAGAGAACCAGAGGAAGAACCAATTATCGTCAGAATTAAAATGTTTCTCCTGTCATCCCTGTGTTCAACTTACCTCATGTTGCTCCAGTTTGTCAACAGAATCAGCAAGTTCGTGATCAGAGAAAAAAATCAGTTTGATCCAATCCCAATGACCTATACAGAGTAGTTTCCCGTCCTGATGCAGTGAAATTTGGTTCAGACCCGACTTCCACCGAAGATTCCTGAGAAGATGTTGTGGTACTACAAAGATGATTTAACTTGTGCCTTTCATCAGGGAGCCCCTGGGCATAGTATCTAAAATTGTCATCCATTGAAAATTGAAGTCTAGAAATTGGTCAGAAGTGGTATCTTGTTATTTAAGGTAATTGGTCTTGAGGTTCAAGTCAAGTCTTTGCCGAAGAATAAACATGATTGAAGAATGGCCTGGATTTTAAGGATAATTAGCCATCTTAGTTTATTAGCATTTTTTACTGCTTTCTCATTTGTAATTTTTCTTGTTTATCATTGAAATGTTTGTATGTAAGAACTTGTTTGCATTTGAATGTTTAATCTTAATACAATGAGTATGTTTGTCTTGAAGAAATTCATTCGCTTCACTCGTATTTGTTTTAAATTTTAAATTTCTTTATGATACCAACTTGTTACCCATTCTCTCGCCTAGGCAGAGATTGGAGGGAGGATGATGATATTAAAACACAAATTTTTTGGTTGTATGCTTTTGGATAAAACCCTGTTGATGATGTACAGGCATTGTTTCAAATCCTCAAACACCTGAGATATAAGGGAGCGAAACCTTTATTAACCCCTTTGAGCCTTGAAGTAGGAATTTATTTTTCTATTCAGAAATAACTCATTTTTAACCCGGGGCAAGGTAGTGTTCAGTTAATCTGATTAAGTATTTAAATCTCATCAATAGTGTGCATCTAAGGATATAATAATGGCTATCCTTCAAGAGGTTGAAGGAATTCAAAACCGCAATGTTTAATCTTCACATATCAGTAGTGTGAATCAAAAGAAGACGTTATCCCAATGGGTATCTCTCACACATCAGGAGATCAATAGATGACGATACAACAATGGTTATCCTTCATCTACTCAGAAATAGGGCAGTCATAATTTTTCTGACAAGTCACAAACGACTCGAAGTCATGCGACATGTTCAAAAAGAAAAAAGGAAAAGATGATTTGAATAAAAAAATGATGATGATGAAAAAGAAAGTGACAAAAAGCCCCTTTAAGTTGGAACTTAACAAGTATCTTAGGAAAAAGTCAGGGTATCCCGCTGTACTTCAGAGTCAAAGTTAAAAGGAATTTGTCCAGAAAGCAAGGAATTAATGGAAAGCCTGAAATGAGATAAAGGATTACAGTGTGAAATCCTCAGCAAATAACATAGTCGCGTGACAAGAAACCCAAAATAAGCAGGAATGAGTGACTTGCATGTCCAAAGAAAACCTTGTTTGATTTCTCAACCATCTTGAAATTTCTTTTGAGAGATGAATGTTCGTGTCAAGTTAACTAAACTTAGGACTGAAGAACGTCACAAAGGGGGTGGGCACCAAATATTTTTTAGCCTTAAATATTTTCTTCTAAATCGTGAACAAGGCCATGTTACAACCCTCAAAAGTATTAATTGAAACAAGGTTTATCTCGAAAGCATACTCCAATGAGATAGTGTTTCCTGACTCCCATTAATTTTGCTAAATTATTGTGATTGGTATCATATGCTTTTGTTATCTTTCATACAAAAAAAATCCATGTTGCATCCTGACTAGTGATTCGCTCACAAGGTTTTGCGACATCTTTTCAAATAAAATCTTCAAGACTTACATGATTTTTGTATTAGAATTCTCATTCTTAGAATATACATTTTCTGCTTATAAAATAATTGATTGATATCATGAAAGTTTACATTTGAGTATCAGCAAAAGGCATGTTGCCGAGAAGTGTTGCGGAGCAAAGAGGATGCAACATTCAGCCAATCTAGGGAAGTTACGCCGAGATTCAACAAATCTCTAGAAACCATTTGATTAGAAAGGTTATCTTAAAAGCATGCAGCCAAAGGCAAGTTATGAAAGTTACCTTGATCATCACGGTAAGCTTGGGACACCAGATTGGTTTCCAAGGGCATATCCAGATTTCGTCAAGATAGTTTCTATGTCTACCTCAAGCTGAGAATCTTCTTCAAGCAGGATTATTTCTTGTGATCTATTTTGTAGATGTGTGTCTGGCTTCCTCTAACAGTTGTTCATCAATTAAAGGGTTTCCTACAGGTTGTGTTATGGTGTTGGGCTTATAATCCCAATTTTCCAGTCTTGTTGCAGACTTCTCCAGCTGAGTGTGATTCTTTACCCAGCCAGGTGGTGATCAAACAGAGTTTAAAAAAGAGCTATGAAGCCTTTGCTCATTTGATGGAGTTCTTTCTCCATTTGTGTATTTAGAATTGATATGGAATCTCTTGTAGAGAATTTCTCCCTTCAGTTACGATATTATTGTTGTTATGTGTTCCCCAAGCAGCTAGACAAGGGCAATATCTTTTATAAGAAGTGTTGTGACATTCGTTAACTTTTTGGATTTTCACCCGCCAAGTGATGGGTTTGACTAAAAATACCCATAAGTTTGACCTCTTGCTATAATGTTAACTTCTTGATTCCCCAAAAAGGATATCCCAGGGAACTTTTGGTTGGAATAAGTATGATCTTCTTGTGTTTCTCAGACAATTGAAGATGATACCAATTGATGTATGGTACGGTATTGAGCTTATGACTCCATTGTCCCCTGTCAAGTCTTGGTTCATTTTTTTTGATTTTGGGTTTGCATGGTCTGAAGCCTCTATCCCAGATTCCCCTACTGAGGTCTTTACTCATATGACGAAGGTTCCTTCTCCCTTTGTGTGTTGAGATGGAACTATTTGCAAAATGTCGCTCTTATTGCAATGTTGGCATTATTATGGGTATTTATTTCACAAGTAACTAGACCAGGGCAGTATATTTGCTAAGAAGTGTTGTGACATTTGTCAACTTTTTGGGTTTTCACCCGCCAAGTGATGAGTTTGATTTAAAGTCCCCATAAGTTTGACCTCTTGCTTTAATGTTAACTTCTTGATTCCCCAGGAAGGCTATCCCATGGCACTTTTGTTGGAATAAGTAAGAACTTCTTATGTTTCTCAGATAATTAAAGATGATACCAATTGATGTATGGACCGGTGTTTAGTTTACGATTCTGTTTTCCCAACCAAGTCTTGTTTCATTGGAACCTCAGGTTTGCATGATATGAAGACTCTATCCAAGATTCCCTAGTGAAGGCTTCGGTCATTTAATAAAATTATTTTCTCCCTGTGCATGCTGAGTTGGACTCATTTGCGAAGCATCTCCTTTCGACATTACTTGCATTTTGTTTGATTGCCCGATAGTCAGACAAGGGCAATGTTTTATTTAAGAAGTGTTGAAATGGTTATCAAATTTTTGGGTATTCTCTCGCCAAGTGCTAGATTTGATTTAAAATCCCCATAAGTGTGATTTCATGCTGTAATGTTTGATTTCTTAACTCCTCAGGTTGTTATCCCCATGACGTTTTATACTTTCTCCCCAGAGAAGTTGGTGCAATACTTACTCTCAATATTTAAGAATGTATCTTGGTGTCCCATCAATGATGTGGTGTTGTCCTCCCCATTGAAGTCCGCACGAGGTCTCCAGTTGATATCTCAATGATGAGGCACTATCTCCCTTAGTGAAGTATGTATGATATTTCCCCAATAAAGTCAACACGAGATCCTCAATTGATGTTTTGATGATATGGTTTTCATCTGCCTTATTTGAAATTAATATTGCAATTCCCAATAGAAGTACAGACTGTAAAAAATTTGTTTTCCCCGTTGAAGTCTATGTGATATTCCTTGGTGAAGCCTGGAGGAGGATGTTATATCCATGTATCTGTACTAATTTATTGTTGTGATACGATTATTTTCGGATTATGTTCCTTCCCAGTGAATTTAAGTCGTGAAGTAGGAATTTGTTCCCTCGGTTGGTGCTTATTTCCTTATGGAATTTTCATCTTGGATGTGATTTAGCCGAGTATTGACTGTACCCGAGTTGGTTTTGTCTGGTTACCTCCGGTGTTATATGTCAGTTTTGTCAGCATATAGATAATAACACTCATACATTCATACATACGTCATGCATAGTTGAATTTAGCATATCATTGCTCATTTGCATTCATTAATACTTTGTTGACATATTACCCTATTTTTCAGAGTTATGTTATCCTCTCTCCAATAGAGTGTCAACCTTATGCAGAAAGTGTATATTCTTTCAATTTACCCACTGAGCTATCCCTCGTGGAATATTTTTGCTTTAGCTTTCTTGTACAACTCTTTGTTTGGATGGAATGTGATTTACTTCTTGAGTTTATTTCTCAAAGGATGTATTTTGGTTGACTGTTTCATTCCAGTTTATTTCTGGTTTGAATCTTTGTTTCCCAACAACAGTATTATTATGATCTCTGCAAGCTTCGAGCTTTGGTTGAGAATGTGCATTTATTTTGGCGCGAGAAGACTTTTTCCTCCTCAGCAGGAGTATATTGGCATTTCCCCAAGAAGCCATATTCATTTCCCCAGGAAGACATATATCTTTCCTAGGAAGCCAAATTTCTTTCCCTAGGAAGTCATTTTTATAATCCTTCCCATAACAGCAAGTAACAGATCTCTTTATTTGAGCAACTTGTACTTCCCCATAAAAGTCGGCGTTACTTTTTCTCTATCTTCTCTATTTGTGGATAGTTTACAGTTCGTTGTCAAATAACTCCAATGGATGGAAAGTATTTTCAATATGACAGAGACAGTTTGTTGAAGAATCTTTATAAGTGGTAGTCTCTTTATTTGAGACAACTTATATATTACCCTTTTCCAAGCGGAACGCCTTGGTTAAAGAAGAAGTCAAGACCCATTCTAGGTGAAATGCCATGATTTTGGGAAACTTGTTATTGTCAATTCGTTCTTTTTTCCACCTTCAGTGAACGTTAGTAGTTCACCTTCAGTGAACATTGGTGTTATTATTTTATCTCCACCTTCAGTGAACGTTGGTGTTATTCTTTTCTCTCTACCTTCAGTGAAGTTGGTAGTTCACCTTCAGTGAATGTTGGTTTTATGTTTTCTCTTTCTACCTTCAACTATTGAGTTGGTAGTTTACCGTCATCTATGAGTCGGTATCTTTTTGATCTTCTACCTTCAACTATTTAGTTGGTAGTTTACTATCATTTGTGAGTCAGTATCTTTTTGATCTTCTACCTTCAACCATTGAGTTGGTAGTTTACCATCATCTATGAGTCGGTATCTTTTTGATCTTCTACCTTCAACCATTGAGTTGGTAGTTTACCGTCATCTATGAGTCAGTATCTTTTTGATCTTCCACCTTCAACTATCGAGTTGGTAGTTTACCGTCATCTATGAGCCGGTATCTTTTGATCTTCTACCTTCAACTATTGAGTTGTTAGTTTACCGTCATCTGTGAGTCAGTATCTTTTTTATCTTCTACCTTCAACCATTGAGTTAGTAGTTTACCGTCATCTATAAGTCAATATATTTTTGATCTTCTACCTTTAACCATTGAGTTGGTAGTTTATCGTCATCTGTGTGTCGGTATCTTTTTGATCTTCTACCTTCAACCATTGAGTTGGTAGTTTACCGTCATATGTGAGTCGGTATCTTTTTGATCTTCTACCTTCAACCATTGAGCTGGTAGTTTACCTTCATCTACGAGTCAGTATCTTTTTGATCTTCTACCTTCAACTATTAAGTTGGTAGTTTACTGTCATTTGTGAGTCAGTATCTTTTTGATCTTCTACCTTCAACCATTGAGTTGGTAGTTTACCGTCATCTATGAGTCAGTATCTTTTTTATTTTCTACCTTCAACTATTGAGTTGGTAGTTTACCGTCACCTTTGTGTCGGTATCTTTTTGATCTTCTACCTTCAACTATTGAGTTGGTAGTTTACCGTCATCTATGAGCCGATATCTTTTTGATCTTCAACCTTTAACCATTAAGTTGGTAGTTTATCATCATCTGTGAGTCGGTATCTTTTTGATCTTCTACCTTCAACTATCGAGATTTTACAGTGAAAAAATGAACTTTTTCTTTGCGCCATTTTTGAAAAAAATACACGGATTCAATCGATTGAGTCCAGAGTGTAATCGATTGCACATAGTGAAAATTTGAAAAAAATCAGCAATTTCAAGCTTTGTCAACTTTGGCTCCAATTTTTCTTCATTTTTTGAAAGATATACCATTAATTCAAATTTTGGCTCCAATTTTTCTTTTTTTGAAAGATATATCATTAATTCAAATTTTGACTCCAACTTTTCATTTTTTGAAAGATATATCATTAATTCAAATTTTGACTCCAAGAATCAATTACCAAACCACCACTAATCTCAAGCCTAAACTCTATAAATAGAGCCCTCATTTCATTCAAATTTCAAGCTTTTGATAGCCAAATTCACCTTGCTAAAAAAATCTCTCAATTCTCTCCATCTACCAAATTCACTCAAAGCTCCATTTTCAAAAAAAGTTAGTAAGCTTTGCATTGAAGCTTACTAATCTTTGAGCTAAACCTCCATCCAAACACTTTTTCTTTATCAATTCTCTACATCCAAGCTTGGGAAATTGATTCTTGGGGCAGAATTTAAAAAAATTCTTGAAGTTGTTTTGATAATTCTCTAGATCTACCTTTGGTAAGTTGGATTTTTCATCTTTCACAATGTGATCTCTTGTTGATCTTTATGTTTGATTCCTTGAGCATTGTTTTGTTATTCCATTGGTGCTATTTTCTCATAATTTGATGGAATTTTTGTGCTCAATTAAATCCATGATCATAAGGTATTTGATAAAAATGTTTGAACAAGAATTTGGTCTTTTGAAATGCTGATTTTCAGTTTTTCACAGGGTGCAATCGATTGCACTCACAGTGCAATCGATTGTCACAAAAGAATTTTACGTTTTTTTGAAAATAAACACTGATGCAATTGATTGCTTCCTGAGTGCAATCGATTGTAACAGTATCAAAATGCTTTTTCTGCCTTGTTTTGGGGCTGTTTTGATCCATCTATCTTTTTCTACTCACTCCTTTTGATTTGTTGATTTGGATTGTAATTTTAAATATCAAATTTCTCTTTAAATTCAATGGACTTTGGGTGTAGATGAAGTTGGATAAATTTTCATTAATTCAAATCTACCAAAGAGTGAAATATTTAATTTATTTTTGGTGCTTTGGATTAATGATAAGTTTAGTACTTTAATCCATCGAGATGAGTGATTGAATTTAAAGATGAAAGAAATTTGAGGTAGTGATCCAAATTAGCTTATCATTCCCCTACTTCTTCATCTTATCCCTTTAATTTTTATTTGTGCTACATGTTATGGGATGATTATCTCTATATCATTTATCCAAACATGAAGTACATAGATTGCTATTGACCGACCTCAAAATAGGTGCAAATTCTATATAAGCCCACTTACGATTTCTCAACTTAGCGCTAAATTTTGTCCTGATTTGAGAAAATGATCATTCGTGGCCCAAACTTATGTTTGCAAGCCCAAGTATGTTTATTTGAACCCTTTGATCCAATAACTTTGAGATTCATTCTTAGGAGGCTTTGGTTTTACCAATCCTCCAATGGATCTTCATCAATTTTGGTCAATACGGATCACTTAAACATCATTGATCATTAAATGTTGCCTTGAGGTTTTTTAAAATGGATGATATATTTGACAAAAAGAAAATGCAACTTGTTATTGAGAGGCTTTGGTTCTACCAATCGTATAATGAGTTCCAAATGCAAGTTTCAAGATGGTCATCTAACTAACCATTAACTTCTAACAATTGACTTTATTTTATGATTTTATTTTATGCTCTTTACTTTATGTACCATTTACCTTAACATTTACATTTCATGCTATTTTCATCTTTGCTTACTTGAGTATTTACTTTTATGTCATTTTTATTTTGCTCACTTGAGCTTTTTTTCTTCCTTTTCTCTTGAAGATACTTAATAATCAACATGAACCATAAAAAACTTTAATGATACTTGGACTATTTGGTTACTATCCTTGGAATTATAGAGTATTGGACTTCTTGGACTTAGGATTAGAGACCTTGCCCTATGTTGGAGGCCTTGTGACCTTAATTGATATTTTTTTTGGAGTTCTTGAGGCTTACCTCAAAACATTGGGTTGTTTGTTTGTTTTGTGTGCAGGTTATTGTGATTACATATTTTGTCTGTAATATAGAATTCACCCGTATATAGCCGTTACTCTGCCCAATTTTTATGAAGACTTAATACATTTGAAGTTTGGTCTTCTCAAGGGGTCTAGTATCTTTTCTTGCTTAGTTTCAATCCAAAGAATGAGAATTCTATCTTGACTCATAATGTCAAGTGTTGGCTTCTTGTTGGTTAGATGGTTCTTCTCCATAGCTTTTAGCTTATTCTTTAGGATAGTTACTTCATCTCCTCCCATCTTCTTTAATTTAAAAAATCTTATCCCTCCTTTTGAAATCTCTTCTTGTTTCTAAACTTGGACCACTTTCATAATAAACTTGGACTTAGGTCCATGCATTTTGAAAACATTTTCATACATGAACTTCAATCAACTTAATCATATTTTGACATTTTTGTGAGAAGACTAAAATTCAATCAATCTCATTCAAACTATTTTGCCACTTTGGCATTTTACCTTTAAAAACAATGTTCTCAAAATATTAGACTCTTGTCAATCCTTGTAGTGATGCAAACAACTATACTTCTATAATATGTAGTGAAGTGAGATATTTTCCACTTGGGTGTTAAGTGAGGAATTGTTAATTTTAAAATCCATGCCATATCCTCCACTTTGAGATGATACAAATTCTCTTTTCTCATGATTGTGGGTAGTAAGTATGTTTTTCACACGGACAATGATAATGATGTCTTATCTCATAAAATTAACCAACACACTTGTGTTTTAAATTTTTTTAAGAGGAACTACGTGTACCCTGATCCCCTATTGTTGGGAAGGTGGTACGTAGGCACTAAAGGTTCACAACCGCGGAGGGTACAAAAATCATGAAAAATATTTCTTTTCTCACCTCCACCATCTATTTTTATACAACATTTTATAGCCAAAATATACATATTTTACAAACGGGTTCCTGCAGAGTACCATAGATGTTTAGGGTGCTAATAACTTCCCTTTGCATAACCAATCCCCTTACCTTGAATCTTTCCCCCTCTCTTTGGGTTATTCAGTCTTTTCCCATTCTTTGGAAACAATAAAGCACGGTGGCGATTTTATTTTGATATGTGTAAGTTAAGTCAATCTAATGGCTTAGGCTTAAACATTTCTACCGGTATACTACTGTAGAAGAAGAGGGTCAAAAGGTTATTTTCCGCGCTCGAGCTGGAAGGCCACCATTCCACATAAGTAATAATGGAGTCAATGTGATAGAGGATACTAATAGTGATTATAACTTTGATAGATGGATCTTTTCTACCGTTGGCAATGGACCTAGAAACTGAAAGGCGGAGTACATTATCTCTACCTACTTTAGTCAGGAGTAAAAGCTACGTTTATGCTTTTATTGCTTTTAAAATTTTGACTTTGTAATATTTGAACAATGACTTTAAGCCTTGTGCCTTACCCGGGGCATAACGGTCCATTTGTTAAGGGTTGTCATTTCATAAACATATTTTCATTTAATAAAGCATTGGACGTTTTGCATTTAAATTTTGTGCTATTTGTCTTTCTTTTCACTTTTATAACTTTCAAATAGCTATGTGTTCTTTCACACACCCACACAATACATTGAAGACCCACATCCACTCTGGATCTCATTGATAACGGTTCTATTATTGCCACTTATGATTTTGAAAATCCGATCTACCAAGCCGAGGACGAAGGTGAGGAAGATTCTGAAATACCAGGAGAACTTGCCAGACTATTAGTGCAAGAAAAGAAAGTTATTCAACCACACGAAGAGCTAGTTGAAGTGGTAAACTTTGGTTCTGAAACAGACAGAAAAGAGGTCAAGAAAGGTGCCAAATTAAAGGAAAATGTCTAGTACAGGTTAATACAGATGTTGCATGAATATGCTGAGATCTTTGCTTGGTCATACGAAGACATGCCAGGGATTGATACCGATATTGTGGTTCACCGTTTACTAATGAAAGAGGTTTGTGCTCCGATAAAATAGAAGGTTCATCGTATGCGTCCCGAGATTTCAGAGAAGATCAAGGCTGAGGTTATGAAACAATTCAATGCAGGGTTCTTATCAGTGACATCATATCCACAATGGGTTGCAAATGTTGTTCTGGTACCAAAGAAAGACGACAAGGTACATATGTGTGTAGACTACAGGGATTTGAATAGGGAGAGCCCCAAAGGTGACTTCCCATTTCCACGTATTGATGTTCTGGTTGACAACATTGCTCATCACAAGGTATTCTCCTTCATGGATGGTTTCTCAGGGTATAATCAGATCAAGATGGCACCCGAAGACATGGAAAATACTACTTTTGTTACACAGTGGGGAACTTTCTGCTACAAGGTTATGCCTTTTGGGTTGAAGAACACCGACACAACATATCAGTGTGTTATGGTAGCTTTGTTCCATGACATGATACATCACGAGATAGAGGTTTACGTTGATAACATGATAGCTAGATCTCAGACTGAAGAAGAACATCTCGACCACCTACACAAACTGTTCGAGAGACTGAGGAAGTATAAGCTGAGGCTGAATCAAAACAAGTGCACCTTTGGTGTGAGATCCGGTAAGCTCTTGGGTTTCGTCATCAGCGGTAAAGGTATTGAAGTTGATCCTTCCAAGGTCAAAGCCATTCAAGAAATGCCTGCTCCCCGTTCTGAGAAGGAAGTCAGAGGTTTCTTAGGAGGACTGAATTATATTGCCAGATTTGTTTCTCACCTGACCGCTACCTATGAGCCGATCTTCAAGTTACTGAAGAAAGATCAAGTAGTGAAATGAAACGATGATTTCCATATAAATTTTGACAAAATCAAGGATTACCTACTAGAACCTCAATCCTGATGCCACCAGATGAAGGAAGACCTCTGATCATGTATTTAATAGTGCTAGAGAACTCAATGGGGTGTGTACTGGGGCAACATGACGAGTCTGGTCGAAAAGAGCATGCGATATACTACCTTAGAAAAAAGTTTACCGACTGTGAAACAAGATACTTACTGCTCAAGAAAAATTTATGCGCTATGGCATGGGCTGCTCACCGACTAAGATAGTATATGTTGACTCATACTACTTTGTTGATCTCTAAAATGGATCCCATCAAATACATATTCGAGAAGCCATCTCTCTCCGGAAGGATAGCCCGATGGCCAATGGCCTTGACGAAATACGAAATTCAGTACACCACTCAAAAGGCTATTAAAGGGAGTGTACTGGTAGATCATTCGGCTCATCAAGCTGTAGACGACTACCAATCTATGAATTTTGAATTCCCGGATGAGAATATTATGCTAGTTACAGACTGTGAAGAACCTGGACCATATGAAGGACCTGAGTCAAGATCCCGATGGACTATTGTTTTCGAAGGGGCTTCTAATGCACTCGGCAACAAAATTAGTGTTGCAATCACGTCTCTACAGGGTTTCCATACACCCTTCACCGTCCAATTATGTTTCGACTGTACGAACAATATGGCTGAATACGAAGCATGCATCATGGGTATTAAAGCTGCTATTGACCCGAGAATTAAGTTCTTAAGCGTATACGGGGACTTAACCCTGGTAATCAGTCAGATTAAGGGAGAATGTGATACTAAGCATTCAAATCTCATTCCGTACCGAGAGCATGTGTTGGCCTTAACTCCGTACTTCGAGGAGATCACTTTTGAGCACATCCCAAGAGAAGATAATCAATTGGAAGACACATTAGCAACCATGTCGTCTAGGTTTAAAGTTAAATGGGATAACAAGACTCCCATAATTGAAAATCTAGATGAACCTGCACATTGCTATGAAGTTGACACTAACGGAGTTGAAGAGAAGCCTTGGTTTCATGAAGTGAAAAGATAACTTGAGGCTCAAGAGTATCCTGAAGGGGCGTCTATCAATGACAAGAAATTCCTATGGAGGTTCTCAGTTAAGTTCTTCTTGAACAACAAAATTTTGTACAAGCACAACCATTATTCGACTCTGCTTCCTTGTGTGGATAATGGAGAGCCGGAGAATATTATGGAAGATATGTACGAAGTTATTTTTGGTACTCATTCTAGTGGACGTACTATGGCTAAGAAAATTCTGAGAGCGGGTTAATATGGGTCGATTATGGAAACTGACTGTCATCACCACTCAAGAACTTGTCACAAGTTCCATATCTATGCTGACAAAGTACATGTGCCTCTAGTACCTCTGAATGTTTTGACTTCTCCTTGGCCATTTGCAATGTAGGACATTGATATGATTGGAGAGATCAAACCTACTGCTTCTAACGGACATCGCTTCATCCTCGTCGCTATTGATTACTTCATAAAGTGGGTTGAATCAGCCCCATTTGCCTCTGTTACCAAGAATATGGTTTCCTGATTCATTAAGCATAACCTTATCTGTTGGTATGGCATCCCCGAGAGAATCATCATAGACAATGGTACTAATTCAAATAACAATATGATCACGGGACTTTGCATGCAGTTTAAGATCAATCACCATAATTCTTCTCCGTATTGACTAAAGATGAATGCCGCAATGGAAGCTTCCAATAAGAGCATTAAGAAGATCATACAGAAAATGGTTGTTAACTGCAAAGACTGGCACGAGATGTTACCATTTTCTCTTCACGGTTATCGCAATTCAGCTCGGACATCAACTGGGGCAACCCCATTTTCTATGGTTTATGGTATGGAGGTTGTCTTACCTGTCTAAGTTCAGATTACTTCCTTAATAATTACAAAAGATGCAGACTTGGACGAAGACGAGTGGATTCAGACTAGGCTGGATCAGTTGAATTTGATTAACGAGAAGAGGCTTGCGGTTGTTTGCCACTGTCATATGTATCAGAAGCGTATGATCAAAGCCTTCAATAAGAAAATCAAGCATAGGGTATATCGGGATGGTGACTTGGTAATAAAGTGCATCATCCTACCGCAAGGTGATCCATGGGGAAAATGGAATCTCACCTACGAAGGGCCATTTGTAATCAAGAAGATATTTTCGGGTGGTGCTATGATACTTACCACCATGGATGGTGAAGATCTTCCACACCCTATGAATACGGACATAGTTAAAAGATATTACGCATAAAAAACGAACTGCTAGGTTGACCGGCCTAGGAAAAATAAGGACATCCCGGCGAACCAAAAGGGTTCGGGTAAAATTAGGGATATCCCGGTGGGCAAAAAGGAATTACACTGACAATTCGAAAACCTGAAAAGGCGGCTTGGGAAAAAAGGCTATCCGGATGGGCTGAAAACTCGAAAGGGTGGTCCAGGAAAAAGTTATGGATTAAAGCTTATAACTATGTCCCATTGGATCACTTACATCCAACTGCATTGCCAATGTCAAGTTCGAATAGTTCCAATCAGTTCAATCAACTTCTTCCAACAAACAAGGGATGAGATACTCGAAGACATAAGGGAAATAGAAGAGTTGGAATCCAACGAGATCATTTACACATAAGCTATATATTTTGTTTTTATTTTGTACTCTCTTCATTTCACGACGATTTCCTCTTACTAGGATTTCTGTCTCCGTGTACAACAATTGCCTGTTTATAGGCAAACTATCAATATAAAAACAATTTCAAATTTTGTTTTACTTTTTCTATTTTGTTTGCAAAAAAGGTCCAATGACTAAATTAAATGAACATATTCATATGAACATGATTAATGTTAACAAAATATGCATAAAAAACAGGAAAAAGTATTTACTCAAGACTTTAGAAGTTGAGATAATGTTCAAGTCGTCCATACATCCCCACCGAGTAATCCCTAGTAAAGTTGCCTCACAGAGCAGTTTCCATAAGATTATCCCCCGCAGAATCAGCATCACAAGCTCATATTCAACAAGGACATATTCCCAGCAGGTCGTACTCACCAGCAGATCCCCTAGCGGATAAAGGAGTACGATATTTTCCCCGGCAATGTCGCCAACTTATGAAAATTCAATCTTTAGTAGAGTATGATAGCAGTACAGTTTACATGAATTCTCTTCCTCAACTGAGTTTATTTCTCCAATAATGTAAATCCCTTACATAATTCTCTTCTCCAACAGAGTTCATTTC
Source organism: Vicia faba (assembly GCA_948472305.1). Lineage (NCBI taxonomy): Eukaryota > Viridiplantae > Streptophyta > Magnoliopsida > Fabales > Fabaceae > Vicia > Vicia faba. Next base: position 1,231,628,198 of record OX451737.1, read on the forward strand.
CTCAGCAGAACATATTCCTCCAACAAATTTATTTCCTCAACAAAGTGTTTCCCCAACAGGGTTTATTTCCCAAATAGGGTTTATTTTCTCAACAAGGTTTATTTCCCCAACAAAATCCAGTCTCCCCAACTTAAGTCTATCCCTCTAACCACAGTAAATCATCGGTAAAACGTTTCTCTCCAACAAATAGTAGCCCAGACCACTATCTCCAGTGAGTTGCTAGGAAATCTGAAACCGGACCAGATATCAGTTAATCTTATCCTCCCCAGACGAGTCAACATCCCTATCATAAAATCGGTCAGATAGAACCTTGGAAGGTTATCCATCTCTTTTATCCCCAGTCAGGTTATATAAGAATTAAACTCCTCAGTAAAGCGACAGACAACCAATATTCTTGAGTTCTTCTCCTCAAGCAGAAATCAATATTCCCCGATGAAGTTTCCTCAAACAGCAAGCAGGAATCCCCAACAGATCAAAGATTCATATTCTTCATTCCTATAATCAGTCCGGGATTTATTTTCCCGATCAAGAATGTTATACGAATCTACCGATACACTTCAACGACATCTCACATTCATACATAATTTATCATAGCATATGCATACAAAATGCATATAGCGTATTCTCATTTACTTTGAGAGCCTCATTACATAATGCATTACATACATCATGGTGTTGCATAAAACTAACTTTGTCTTTTCAGGCTAAGTTTTCAAATAGACAAGTATTTCCCTCAGAGACTAAATCTGACAAGTAGCTACTTAAAATTTTTCCCTAGAAGGTAATTCTGAAGGATATCTCTTCTAGATGAAGTCAGGCATAGACGTCTTCTAGTGCATCGTTCAAATGAAATCAGGCATAGATTTCCTTCTAATACCCTTTTTGGAAAAAGTCAGGGGTAGACTCTTTCTGGTACCTCTTCTAGTTGAAGTCGGGTGTAGACATCTTCTAGTTCAGATGAAATCAGGCGTAGATTTCCTTCTGATACTCTTTTTGGAAAAAGTCAGGTGTAAACTCTTTCTGGTACCTCTTCTAGTTGAAGTCGGGCGTAGACATATTCAAGTTCATACAAAATCAGGTGTAGATTTCCTTCAGATACTCATTTTGGAAAATTCAGGCGTAGACTCTTTCCCGTACCTCTTCTAGTTAAAGTTGGGTGTATACATCTTCTACTTCAGATAAAATCAGGCGTAGATTTCCTTCTGATACTCTTTTTGGAAAAAGTCAGGTGTAGACTCTCTCCCGTACCTCTTCTAGTTGAAGTCGGGCGTAGGCATCTTCTAGTTCAGATGAAATCAAGCGTAGATTCCTTCTGAAACTCTTTTGGAAAAAGCTGAGCGTAGACTCGTTCCAAGCGTATCCTTTAGACAAAGTCAAGCATAGACTCATTCTAGTATATCATTCGGATAGAATCAAGCGTAGATTTATTCAAATATTATTTTGGACAAATTTGAACGTGGACTCATTCCAAATACATCTTCTAATGACAAAGTTAGGCATAGACTTATTCTAATATTCCTATCAACAGTTACTCTGGATGGCATCTGTAAGCCCATCTCGGTTATCCTGTTACTCTCTAAATGGCATCTGTAAGCCCATATCCGATATCCTATTACTCTCCAAATAACATATGTAAGCCCATCTCCGATATTCTGTTACTCTCCAAATGGCATCTTTAAGTCCATTCCCAGTATAATCAAACAACAGTGTTACTTCGTGCACAGGCGAGTGCAAATTTCTGGGCACTTAAGTGTTCAAACATCTTCTCCCTTCAAGTCATGAATGGCAGACATGCCAATCCAACCCCTCAAGTTTAAGAAGATTGAACAGGGGAAGCTGTTATACCCCAAAATTTTCCCTCCCATTTTCCTTCAAGACATCTCACGAGGTCCTCATTTGCTCAAGTTGGCTCAAGAATTGATCAGACAAATTCTCCTTCTAAGCAATGAGTCCATAACTAGGGTTTGGTATTTCTCAAGGAAGATTTGGTTTTCAAGGTCTCAAGTGGTTTTCATGGTTCTCCATAGGTCTTCAAGAATGCTCATGTCAAGGTTCAAGTCTTGCATCACAAGTTTGCTCAGTCAATGGCTCAAATGATTGAAAATCAACTATATTGGGTAAAAAGTCAAATGTGGTCAACATACAGTCAAACTTCAATATTTTTGGTCAACATCAACATTTTGAATTTATATCCATCATTTTATCAAGGGTTGATCATGATTTCTCAAGAAAAACCCTACAATCATCAAAAGTCAAAAGTGGCCAAATTAGGGTTTCCTTAAGAGAAGTCAATTGAACTTTGACCAAGCATAACTTTCACATGCTTCATCAGCTTTTCCCCAACCAAAGCTCATTTTGAAGGAAATTCAATTCTCTACAACTTTGTATCTCTATGCTTAAGTCCAAAAAATGCATCATTTGAGGGATATTTGCCAATACCTTATAGGTCATTTCAAAAGTCAACAAAAAGACACTTTTTGTCAAGGCAACTTAAATCAAGATAAATTATTTAAAAGCAAAAATGATCAACATAGAGGTTGTATATGACATCTTGACCTTTACAAAAAGTCTAAGATCACCTCCAAAATATAAAAATTGAATGAGTTATGACGATTACAAGTTGGGAAATTTCGAGTAAATGCATGGAGACCAAATTTAGCAAGCTTGATATTTTGGACTATTGGGCCATGGTTTGAGGTTCAAATGTGTTTTATGCCTTTCATACACCTCAAGAATTCATTAATACACCCTTTGGCCTTGTTTTATTTTATTTATTTTTACTTTTTGTGATTTAATTCATTAATAATACAAAATAATAAGATAAAATTATATCTTGTTACACAAGGGTCCAAGTCCATTTGTTTTTGTCCTAAAAAAATTCTCTATATATTCATGCCTGAAGACAAGAACAAGACACAAAACCCTTACCTCCAAAACTTGTTCAAATTTTTTCCAAATTTTCCAAATTTTCCAAGCACTCTAAAGTCTTGAAACCCTATTTTCAAACCCCTATCATTGCAAAACAACTATCTCATTCACTCCTAGCCACCATACTCAGTAAGACTGGGTCGATTTTGATGTTCAAAAACTCATGATAACACCATACATGAACCTCCGATTTCATAAATTTTATTAATTTCATGTTGTAATTCCTGCTTTGTTTTATGCCATATTAATGTTACTAATACACTCCTGAGATGTCTCTGAATAGGTTTGGATCATTATCATGATCCCATGCAGCCAAAACCATAGGGTTCCATGTTTGCTCCGATTGGTATCCTTTATGTTATAGCGGCCAAACCATGGATTTTTATATCGAAATAACATTGCCATTGGATTCGCAGCCCTTGAATTAGAGGGGATAGGATGTTTTGGATCATTAACCATTTGAATTTCCAAGTTCAAGAAAATAGGTCACCGGAGAATACAACCGGATCTAGGGCTCTGATGCTTCTTCGGCCAATGTATTTTTTTATATTATATTTGTTTTGATTAATTATATGCACGGATGAAATAGCCACCCCAGTGGAAGAAGCGCGCATGATAAGGCAATAGTCTCAAAGGTCCTGGTTCGAGCCAGCCTTTTGACACTTTTTTTTCTAATATTTCATATGTTTTGCAGGTTAATTATAAAAATGTTAAACTCATATCCTAGCACAGGCGCGCGCTTGGCTCAGTTGGTAAGCATGCTGCCTGGAGATGCAGGGGGCGTGGGTTCAACACCCACCCCCAACATTCTTTTTTCTCTATTTTCTACTAACCTTATTTTCTTTTTCTTAACCCTAATTTTCTTTAATAAACCCTAATTATTTTTTAATCAATATTAAAATAAATTACGTTTAGGTTCTTTATCATAAATTAGTTATGGTTTTTTTATTTAGTAAATTAATTAGTTTCGATTAATTTAATCACCTAAATGTTTTCGATTAAATTAAAATCAACCTAGACTTTCGGGTTTGCTCAATTTAATCAATTAGGTTTAGGTTCAATCATCAATTATTTTTTACGAAACAATTTTCCTCTTATTTTACTGTTTCACGCACTTTATTATTTTCGCATTAGCTTTTCCTATTATGTAATTGCTACGAAATGTAATAGGTTAAATTTTGGGTTTTTTGCTTTCTTTCTTTCCCCAATTCTATGTGGTTTTGTACCCCCGTTCCCCGAAGCATTGTAATAGCGTAGGACATTTAATTTATGCCTTTACTTCTTTACTTATAACTGTCTAGTTTAATAAGATTATATGATAAGACATAAAACGAAACATTAGATAACCCTAGTCCAAGATAAATATAACTGAACTGAATCACTATTCATACTCTCACTTATAGAGTAACCTTACTTGTTTCCTTTGAATTAACAGTCATGTCCCTCGAACGTGGGGACAATTTAGCAAAGTCCCCCCCCAATTAAAAAGATCATAGTCCCTCGATGACCCTTCGATGCTGCCTTCGGTAAATGATCTTAGTCCCTTATGATAAAATTGATAAAGTGCTCTACGAGTTGCCTTTATGACTGTACGATGACCCGCGCCTATCCGTTCACATACAACAATGGGGCTTCCTACTAACTAATGGTAGGATAGAACTATCTAAGGATGGGAAAAATAATACGAAATATCTTTGAGTAGGTAGATAGCTCGTAATCAGTTGCTCACAAACAAAAAAACATTTTTCATATAAAACACTTCTTTTCTGAAATATTTTCAAAACAAACACTTTGTATGCATTCTCAACTAGTACGAGAATCATTAAAAAGTTTTCCGAACTTAGGCATTTTCAAAATATTTTTAACCATATGACACAAAGCATTTCCAACAAAGTGAGCTAGCGATTAAGTGCTCGTATATAACTATGACCGAAAAGGGTACTAACACCTTCCCTTTTCATAACCTACCCCTGGAACTTAGAAAATTCTCGAAGGTCTTTCCTATTCTTTTCACCATTTCCTTTTAGATAAAAGAAAAGTTGGCTGCGACTCTTTCTATCCATAACATTTACTATAAAACGTAAAACAAGTTTGTTCTCCAACCGTATTACACTACCCCTCGCATAATCGACTTCCGTACCCTCTATTTTGGTTGCAAGACAATCTTATCAATCCTCCTGAGGTTTTCTCGATATTTCCCCTTCCTTCGGGATAAATAAAGTTCGGTTGCGGCTCTGTGTTTTTTACTGGTCGCTTCAGATGGTGACTCTGTTTGGGACCCTATGCTAGTCAATCCTAATTTTGTTTGCTTGCTTCTTTGGGTGTTTATTTATTTATTTTATTTTCTTTACCGCTTTATTTATTTATTGCTTTATTTCTTTATTTTGTATATATTGCATTGTATCTTTTGCTACACACCTATTCTGGATATGTTGTATCTTCTGTGATGTTGGGTGGGTGATTCCATTTGATAAGTCCTATACCCGGACTCGGGGTTACACTTAGGATTAGGAAGAGCGATATAGTCATGTTAACTTTGAAGGAGTAATCCCTAAGAAGAAGACATGAGATCTCCCACTCAGTGGAGGTCCCCTTAAATGTAGCATTGTTTAGCAAGTAATTGGGAAGACATGTTTCTTTTGACCTGGGAGCCAGAGAAGCTGAGAGCCGTAGAACCCTTAACCCATCCAGGACCTTTTAGGTGTAGTGTGAAGACTATGATAGAGTAATCCAGAAGTAGTTGTCACGCGATGCTGCACTCGGACGAGTTTTTCATGCGAATATTACTACTTACCGAGTAATTGGGAAATTGATAATATCCAAAGGGACTATGAGATTTCTTTAGAACCTTGTTCGGCAGATGATTAAACCTTAGTACATACCTTACGGGTGGTTACCTTGACTCCATGCTTGTGACGTCAGAACTTTGATCTTGTTACTTTCAGTTTATGCAAAGGACTACACATTGGTTATCCATAATATGTGGAGTTGAGATATCATACCATAGCATACCATGGCATCATACCATAATGTATATGCATCTCATATCTAAGAAATTCCAAAGACAAGTCTCGTTGGTTGAACTCTTCAAAAATAATTTTTTTTTGTTAAAAGATACTTATGGATAGACGAGTCTTTGGATTTCCTCAAAAATGAAGATTAAACATGCACTCATATTATCATGCATTCATTATTCACAACAAAAATTTATTAGGGTCTCTTTTCAACCAGACTTCTGTGAACAACAAAGATGACTTCCCTACATCCCTACCGTAAAAGAAACAACTAGCAAAGACTCATGGATGGCTTCGAAGAAAATCAGAATGCTCTCCACCGATATATGGACGCCATGGGCAACCGAATGGATTAGCTTATGGAAACCCTTCATGCTGTCATCAAGGGTAAAGAAGAGCTACATCAAAGTGTTGCCAAGCTTTCCCCTGCTGCCCCCCTCCATTTCTTCAAATGGAGGGAATAATAATGCGAATGTTGAGACCACTACGGGAATTCCTCAGAATGATGTTGATGATCATCACAACATCATTGATCTTGATGAGCCCACGCGAATCTCGCTGCTGGAGTTGCTGAAACTATAAAAATGTACCATGCTCTTGAAGAGCGTCTCAAAGCTATGGAAGGTATCAAGACTTCTGGATTCAATAATGCTACAATATTCCTTGTTCCTGGGTAGTTATCTCTCCCAAGTTCAAGGTTCCTGATTTTGACAAATATAAAGGCACCTCCTACCCAGAGAATCATCTTCGTTCTTACTGTCGCAAGATGGCAGCTTATGCTGAAAATGAACTATTGCTCATGCATTTCTTCTAAGACAGCCTAACAGGGGCACCGTTGGAATGGTATATGCAACTAGAAATAACTCATGTCAGTACTTGGGGAGAGCTTGCTGACGACTTTTTGAAACATTACCATTATAATGCCTCCATGGCTTCTAACCGCACCAGCTTCAAGGGATGACACATAAATCTGAAGTCTTTTAAAGAGTACACCCAAAGGTGGCGTGAACTGGCTACAAGGGTCTAACCTCCTCTCTTGGATCTTGAACTAATTTATTTATTCATGGGTACTCTACGAGGTCCTTATCTCCAACACATGCTCAGTAATACCTCTACTTCTTTCTATGATATTGTTATTATTGGAGAACATGTTGAAACTTGTATTAAGGATGGAATGATACAAGGTATCCATAACAATACTACCAACAATACTAACATTGGTAGGAGTTTGTTTTCTGGTTTCGCCAAGAAGAAAGAGGGTGAGACTTGTCACCGTCGACCAAGGAAAAGCTCCTGCCTATCCTCAAGTTCGATCTCCTTATTTCCCAACACCTAATGTTGTTCCTAATCAATATGTTCCTCAAGTGTATGCTGCTACAACTCCAGCACCCTGGATGGCCCAACAACGGCCCTTTGCTCCTCAACCATAATATCTTCCAAAACAATAATTTGCACCACCTCTGAATTATCAACAACAAAATTAACAACCTCAAAGTTCAAGAGTTCAATAGAGATAAAGAGGACCCAAGAGGAGATTTGATCCTATTCCCATGTCTTATTCTCAGCTTCTCCCTTAATTACTTGCCAATCAGTTGGTTCAACTGTGTGAACTTGGTCCACTACCAAATCCTCTCCCAAGGGGGTATGATATTAATGCTCATTGCGAATTTCATTCTAGAGCCCCAGGACACACAATTGAGAATTATAGAGCATTTAAATGTAAACTCCAAGACCTCCTTGATGCAAAGACCATAAATTTCAACCCTGTTGGTCCCAATATTCAGAATAATCCCATGCCTCCTCACCCAGGGTAGCGGTAAATGCTATTGAAGAAGGTAGTGACTAGATTCCGGTAACTAAGGTTGACAATATCAAGATGTAACTAAGGATTGTTAGAGAACATTTGTTGAAGCATGAGGTGCTGGAAGAACTCCATGATTTTCGCTTACTATGTTCCTCGAAACCTGAAGAGTGTGCTAGTTTGAATATGGCTATCTAACAACTAATGGATGAAGGTGTCCTACAGGTAGAGAAGATATTTCTAGAATAAGAGATTGATGTCTTGGAAATTCATTATTATCCAAGGAACATATCGGTAACACAAGGCACCCCGTTGATGGTTCAGGATCCCGCTACTCCATTAACGATTCAAGCTCCATTTACCCCCGTGACAACTCAAACTCCTATTCCTCCTCTGTGTGACAACTCAAAGGCAGTTCCGTGGGAGTATAATGTGGTATATATTCTTGGGAAGAAATATGAGTCTCCCCTAGTGTGTGACAAGAATATTACAAACATCGCTGGAACCAATAACATGACTCGTAGTGGCAGGGTCTTTCCTCCCCTACCACTGCCTCCCAAAGAAACAAATAATGATGCTCTAGCCAAGGCTATGGGAAAGCAAGGGATTGGTGACCATCCTGAACCTTCTTTAGGTCAAGAAGCGGAGCAGCTTTTGAGAATTCTCAAGCGAAGTGATTACAAAGTGGTGGATCAATTCAACTAGACACCATCCAAGATCTCCATATTGTCTCTTCTCTTGTGTTCATAGACCCACCGCAACGCCTTACTAAAGATTTTTTGTTCTTCACATGTTACACAAGACATTTCCGTGGCTCAGTCCGAAGGGACCGTAACCAATATTTCTGTAGGAAATTGCTTGGGTTTCTGCGATGATGAGCTCCCAGTTGGAGAAAGAGCACACAACAAAGAATTGCATATTTCCATAAGGTGTTTAGATACGGTTTTATCCCATGTTTTGGTAGATATAGGATCTTATCTCAATGTGATGCCCAAGGCTACTCTGTTTAAGTTGAATATGGATGGGGTAATGATGAGGCCTTGCACCCTAAGTGTTCGAGTATTTGATGGCTCAAGGGGGTCTATGGAGGGAGAAGTGGACTTGCCTGTCAAGATTTGTCCCCACACCTTCTATATTTAATTCTATGTTATGGACATTCTTCCATTCTATACTTGCCTTTTGGGTCGTCCATGGATCCATGTAGCAGGAGTTATGACATGTACTCTTCACCAACACCTAAAATTTATTGTAAACAACAAAGTTGTTGTCATTTGTGGAGAAGAAGATGTAGTGATTAATAATATGACAACCTGCTTTTCTGTGGAAGTGGAAGGCGAGGTGCATGAGTTTCCCTTTCAAGCACTGGAGATTGTTTCTGTTGATAGGTTTCTCGTTGTGGAAGGTAAAAAGTCTGAAGCACCCATGACCTCTTTGAATGATGCCATAGCCATCATGGAAGATAGATCTCCCCATGATGGTTGGGGAAAATTGATTAAGGTACCTTAGAAGAAAGATCGTTGTGGTCTTGGGTATCATCCACCCTCCTCCGTGCAAGCTAGTTTGGTTCCTCTCAAAGGAAAGCAAGTTCTCCCAATTTCAGAAGTATTCATCAGTGCTGGTACTAACAAATAAGGACAAGTTCTCACAGCATATGATGAAGGTGATAATGAAGATGTTTCCAAATTTATCTATCAGATTGCGCTGGACCAGGAGCTCCGCAATTGGACTGCCGTGGACATCCCTGAAGTTGTTTTCCTTGATGTGTAATTTTATGTTTCCATTAAGTCATATGCCCTTCCCAAGGCATAAAGACAACTTGTAGAAGGGGCCCCTTATGTTTCAATCTTTGTTTAAAATTGAATAAAAGTCACACATTTGCATACAATTTTGTTCTATGTATTTTCTTTTAATTTTTAAAAGAAAATGGCAATGATTTTCTTTTCATATTCTAAATATTTTCTTGCACTTTCTAAAATAAAATATAAAATCATCAATCATGCAGATCCGTCTCGGGTTCCATAAAAAATGATAGTGCTATGTTTCTTAATATCCTTGAGAATTTAGTTGACCATGCTAAGTAGGATAATGGGGAAGATTATGAAGTCCCTGAAGAACTGGAGAGACTCTTGAGACAAGAAGAGAAGGTCATTCATCCATATCAAGAAGATATAGAAATTATCAATAGCGGTACTGAAGAGGTAAAGAGAGAAGTCAAGATAGGTGATGAATTGCAAAGTAAAGAAAAGAAGGGGTTGATTGAGTTGCTTCAAGAGTATGCCGACATCTTCGCCTGGTCGTATGAAGACAGGCCCGGATTATACACTGATATAGTGATGCATGGATTTCCGCTAAAGCTAGAATGTCCTCCGGTAAAGAAGAAGCCGCGAAGAACTAGACCCGACATGGCTTTAAAGATCAAAGTAGTAAGTTCAGAAACAACTTGATGCAGGCTTCTTATTTGGGATAAATTATCCACCATGGATTGCTAACATTGTGCCTATACCTAAGAAAGATGGTAATGTACGTATGTGTGTTGATTACCGAGATTTGAATAGAGCAAGCCCGAAGGATGATTTCCCGTTGCCTCATATTGATGTATTGGTTGATAGTACTACTCATTCTTCAGTGTTCTCTTTCATGGATGGATTCTCAGGTTACAATAAAATAAAAATGGCTCCTGAAGATATGGATAAAACAACTTTCACAAACCCTTGGGGTACCTTTTTCTATAAGGTAATGCCTTTTGGTCTCAAAAATGCTGGTGCAACATATCAACATGCTATGGTGACTCTCTTTGATGATATCATTTATAAAGAGATCGAGGTTTATGTGGATGATATAATTGAAAAATCATAGACTGAGGAAGAACATTTGGTCCATTTGCAGAAGTTTTTTGATCGTCTAAGAATTTTAGGCTAAGGCTTAATCCCAATAAGTGCACCTTTGGGGTTTGATCGGGCAAGTTACTTGGTTTTATCATAAGTCAGCAAGGAATTACAGTAGATCCAGACAAGGTAAGAGCAATATAAGATATGTCGACATCGAAAAATGAAAAAGAAGTATGCGGGTTCCTTGGGAGGTTGAATTACATAGCCAAGTTCATTTCTCATCTTACAGCTACCTGTGAACACATCTTTAAATTGTTGTGTAAGAATCAGGACGTCCATTTGGATGATAGTTGTCAAGAAGCCCTCGAGAAAGATTAAACATTACCTTCAGAAGCCACCAATACTCATACCTCCAGTTCCAGAGAGACCACTCATTATGTATCTGACTATGCTTGAAGGATCTATGGGTTTTGTGCTCGGACAACATGATGATACTGGATGAAAAGAACACGCCATTTATTACACGAGCAAAAAAATTACTGATTATGAATCAAGGTATTCATTACTTGAGAATACTTGTTGTGCTCTTACGTGGGCAGCTCGACGTTTGAGGTAGTATATGTTGACACACTCCACACTTCTGAAATCTAAACTTGATCTGATAAAGTACACCTTCTAGAAACCAGTACTTACAGGAAAATTAGCTCAGTGGAAAATGAGTTTATCTAAGCATGAAATCCATTACGTCACAGAAAAGGCTATCAAAGGTACATTCTTGCAAATCATATTCCCCACCAGCCATTGGAAGTGTATCAGTCAATGAAGTTCAATTTTCCAGATGAGGATGTTATGAAACTTGATGATAAAGAAGGACCCGAACCAGGGGAACGATGGAGTCTCACATTGGATGGTGCATCAAATTCCACGGGCCATGATGTTGTACCCCGAAATTTTCCCTCTCCTTTAATTCAAAAATATCCCCTCATGCTCCTAGGGTTTTCAATCTATTTAGGCTACCCTGGCTTTCTAAGCCTTGGGACATCTCATTTGATTCTTTGTGCCATCAAAGAATTGATAATTACAAGTGTTGGACCTTGAATTAAATTTTTCTCATCCTTTGGCATCATGAGTATTATCCTAGTGCACCTTCAATCATCAACTGAGGTTCACTAGAGGTTTTCTTATTTAATTCCATTCTTATCTTTTCAAAGATTCATCAAAAGCAAGACATCATTTCCGTGCTCAGTGATTAAGGAGAGGTTCTATGTGGATTCCCATTAGAAGGGTTTTATTTAGTTTCTAAAAGTCAAGTGGATTTTGGGCTTCTGGTTAGTTCAAATTTTTAAGTCCCCAAATAAAGAGGATTATCATGCAAAATCTAATATTGTTTTTTGGCTTACAAGTGCAATCTCAAAAATAAGCAATGAAGTGAATTCACAGTGCCATTTATTTGAAATGCATTGATTTGCCAAGATTGGAGGGAATTCGGTCTTCTAATTACTTAGAATGTTTTGCATTTTTCTGGTCAAGATTAGAAATAAAGAGATAATTTGAATATTATGGTGTTTTTAATTCAAGATCCATATCATCATCCATTTCACTTACAAATTCTAGAAATTTCACACAAGACTTACAAGAAAGTCATTTTTGACACTTTAAAGTAGAACTCATTTTCAAGTACAAGATCAAAGGTTGAAGAAGTTCAATTATTTCATTGATTTTTCAAGATTCAATTTATTTTACAAATACTTTGGAAAAAAGGTTTGAAGTGATAATTCCCATTTGGATTGTCATTGCATAAATGTACAAGTTGTTACTAGAAATGTTTTCCTAAGTCTTATAATTTCCTAAAGCCTAAGTTTTACAAAGCCCAAAGTCAATGGATCCTAATCTAGTCTTAAGATTGCTAATGAGATCTTCATCTTCTTCTTTTAAAGCTTTCCTCCGAACTTCATGTTAGCCACGTATTCAAAGCTCTACATATTTTCCCTTGCCAAACATCACCATTGTACATGAAACAAGAAAATAAGAGAATGGTTAGTACAATCATCAATAACATTAAACAAGAGTAAAAAGCTTTTAAAGAAGGTATTTCCTAACTTCATAATTAGGGATTTATGAAGGAATCAGATATACGAATCATTTCAATCATGTGCCAAGCCCAACAAAAGCCTCATATTGTTTTGTTTGACAACAACAAAATCAGAGTTACAATGTTAATCATGGGCCTGTTTTCTTTACTACAAATCTCAATCAAATCACAGAAGACAAGTTTGGTTCACAGTAAAGACAATAAAAAGAGTTTCACATCTCATATCAAACAAAAAAATGATTGCAGTAAAGTTCAAAGAATTAACAATAAGAGAATCGCAACTTTAGCCCAATAACACCGAATTCATACAAAACCAGCAAAGCATTTCAGAAAATAACATATCAGAAAGGTGAAGCCCAACACAGATTTTTATCAGAGGCTTGTTGTCACAAGTCAGATCAAACAAATGTTAATTTGTTAAGCCAAAATGCAAAAACGATCTAACAAGCCTGTTATCACAACAAATCAGAGAGTTCAACCAACACATCAAAACCCTAATTCCATCACACTATTTAAGCAATCATTGAACTGAAATCAAGGGGAGAGAATAATGTTCATATTATAGAAATACAGAAGCTGGACAAAAAACCCTAATTATTCATCCATTTCCAGATTCACAAACCCTTTAAAAAAATCAGACAGAAAACATTTCACAAACCAAAAGCGTTCATAATTCAATATCTCAGCAAGCTATCAAACACAAAAACCCTAAGCTACCATCATCATTTTCGTAACATCAAACCCTTCAGAAATTAAAAGGAGAAGAACAAAAGTTCTGAATCAGACATAAAACAAAGAGAAAGATCGGAACAATCTCACCAATTGGTAAAAACGCGTGTGATACAGTGGTAAAACTGGCTGTTTATATTAGTTATGCATTTGTGTTCGCAAATGTTACCGTAAGAAAGAGTCACCATCGAATTTTCTTTTATCCAACAGAGGAAAGGATGAAAAGAATAGAAAAAGACCTTTTCGCGAATTTTCTGAGTAAGGGGGGTAGATTATGGAAAGGGAAGGTGTTAGCACCCTTTCCATCTATAGTTTTCTATGGGCTCTTAGATGCTAAGCTCATTTTTGAAATACCTTGTGCTTTTGTAGGTTTTGAAAAGTATTTTTGAAAATTCCTTAGTACATCGATTCACTTTATGATAACTCTTGTATCAGTCCTCAAGAGTGTTGATAAAGAGTTTTTTGAAAGTGATTTTGAAATGTCTTGTGTAAGTGTAAAAAGTTTTTTTTTTGAGGAAGCACTTAAGAACTATCTACTTATACTCGAAAAGGTTCGTTCTTTTCCTCCCATCCTTTAGACAGTGCTATCCTACTATTAGTGAGTAGGTAACCTTATCGTTGGATGTTTGAGGGGCATTCGAAGGGACGTACAGTCATAAAGGCAACATATGGAGACGCTTTAGCAATTTTGTTTAAGGGACTAAATCTTTTACCAAAAGGAAACACTGTAGGGTCATCGAGGGACTATGATCTTTTGGTTTACGGGTCTTTGCTAAAGCGTCCCCGTTTTCGAGGGACATGACTGTTTTACTTTCCGAATGGCAACCAAAGTGGGCATACCTTAGAGGTGTTTATGTGCAAGTGATTCAATTCAGTTCATTTATCTTTGTTATTAGGTTTTCTAGCATTTTTGTTTTCAGTCTTTCCATGCAAGCCTAGTTACTAACAGTTAATATTTTGCATAAATTTAAAGTGCGGGAATTGTAAATCCTATGCTATTACAAGGCTTTTGGGGAAGGGGTATTTACATGTCCAAACAAAATGGGGGAAAATAAAGAAAGCGATAAAGTAAATGCCCTAGTTTAAGCTATTACATACTATCAACAGATACATTAGTATAAACAAAAATGCGAAAATAAAATAACGTTCGCGGAATGGGAAGAGACGTCTAAAACCCTAAGTAGACTAAATAAAAGAAAGTTTTTTTTTTGGTTTTTTTAAATTTATTTTAAGAAAATAGTTAAATTTAATTAAATGAGAAAGACTAAGTTTAAACCTAATTAAATAAATAAAATAAAACTAAATCTAATATTTTTTGTATTTTTGTTAAGAAAGTATTTGAATGAAAATTCCTATTTCTAATTGATTTTAAGTTAACTAAAACAAGTCAAAATAATTAATTTAATTAATTTACAAAATTAAAAATTAATTTTAGAAAAATCCTTAGCCTAATTATTATTATTTTTATTTTATTTTATGATTTGATAAAAATGGTTTTAAAAGTAAAATATAAAATAAATAAAAAGTTAAAAAGAAAAATAGAAAATAAAACTGGGCTTGATGTATAAAGTAAATGTGGGGTGCATTTTTTTGAAATTGCTAGGCCCATGTATGAAAGTTCCCAGAGGCTGTATGGAACCAGTGAGAGGATCCTTTGAATGTCCATGGTGGGGATGTATACTTGGTGCACTTGGATCTGGTTGCGTTGACATTGGAAGGCATATATCTGATGGCCTATGGTGCGTGTGTACAACCTTGCTACTGTGGATCTAAAAAGAAGAAATGGAAAAATAATATGCAAGAGGCAGGGGTCAAACCCCTGACCTCTCACACACGCAACCCCTTAACACACACTGCCTTGCCACTGTGTTATCCCGTTCATTTGTTAGTATGACAACACAAAAATAATATAAAGAGAATTCAATTATATTCCCCAATTTCAAACGCGCGCGCCAGATATATTTGAATGGGCCAATAGGGTGACGACATCGGGACCATCGGAGTCAACAAATTCAAGGGTGCTGGAGTCAAACTCCGGTCACTTTCTCTGGCCATCCAAAATTCTAAAACCTGCAAAAAAGAAAAATCATGGCTCAAGCTTTAGGCTACCCCCCCTAAACTGGGGTCTGCGAATTCAACCATGGGGTTTGTTCTTTCTGAAATGGCCTCTATCATTTAGAATTACTCTCGCCTAAAAATTTTCCCTAAAATGGAAAATCTTTGTCCTCACGCCAAACCTTGCATGTAATGGATCTAAACATTAGCAAACATCAATATGAACATATGTGTGCATGTAAAAATTATTTATATCGCATGTAGAGAAAGTTTGAGATCATGCAATTTTACCAAATCGGAGATAGATCCTGTGTGCGTTTTGGAATGTGTTGGGCTTGTGTGATGATTGGAATGGATTCCTGGAATCTCCAGGAAGTTGATGGAAGGCTTAGAAGGAGTTGAGTATGGCTGGAGATCGTTGTTTGGATTTCACAACTTTGTTGAATTTTTTGTAATTTCGTGTGGTTCTTCTCAGGTAATTTTCGTGTCAGCAATGCTTGTATGAAGGTAGTATATATAGAGGAGAGGAGGGAACCAAGTTACAAGGAAAGAATCCAAGGCATTAAGGTCATGTTTAAATCCATTATTCATAATTTGAAAAATTGCCAAAACTTAAGATTTCATGCCATGTTGGGACTTTATTGTACCTGGACACCTCTTGCACGAATTCCCGAGCCTTAAGACAAAACAAAACATTAGCTCAAATGCCAAAGCCCATCTCTATTTATTTTATACAATTTACTTTGTATTTATTTGAAATAAATCAAACTAAATATGAATAAAATAGACAAAAATGGTAAGGCAATGTATAAATGAGATTAAAGGTCCTCCATAAGTTTAAGAAGATGTTTGAAGTCCAAAAAATTAAGCCATTGACCTAAAAGTTTAAGTTTTCTCAATGCACAATCCTTGAAATTTCCAAAATTTTCCCAACTTGGGCAAGCCATAACTTGCTCAATTTTTATCCCACGATGATTATCTGGAACTTTTTGGAAATCCCAATATGTCTACTTCAATCCCTCTTTTGGTCAATTTTGCATATGAAGACTTTATCTAGATGTAAGAGGTCTCGGAAAAAAGTGTCTTTTGTTGCCTTTCTTAAAATGACCTATAATGTATGAGCTTGTATCTTTCAAATGGTGCATCTCTTGAACTTGAGGAAAATGGATGAAGTATGTGAAAGTTATGCTTGGTCAAAGTTGAATTGACTTTTCCTATAGAAACCCTAATTTAGCAATTCTTGACTTTTGATAGATTATGAGTATTTCTTGAAGAATCATGATCAACCCTTGATCAAATGATAGATATCACTTCAAAATATTGATATTGACCAAAAATCTTGAAGTTTGAATGTATATGGGCCACAATTGACTTTTGACCTAACACAATATATTTTCAAGCATTTGGGGAATTGACTGAGCAAACTTGTAATGTAAGGCATGAAATTTGTCATGGACAATCTTGAAGGTATATTAGGACAATGGAAAACATTTGATACCTTTGGAGCTCACACATCTTGATGAAAAGTGAAACCCAAGTTAGAGGTTCATTGCTTAGGAGGAGAAATTGTCTGGTCAATTCTTGGTCAACCTTGAGCAATTGAGGACCTATAGGAGCATGACTTGAGTAAAAATGGGAGGGAAAATTTTGGGGTACAACAACACGTCATGAAAGCGCTTCTCTCCTCTCCTTTCCCTTCTCCTTCATTTTTTCTCTTCATAATTCCTCTGTTCATCACATGATTTTTCATCTTGGGATTTGAAATCCCCTTTTAGATCTAGGGTTCATCATTTAATTTCTGAAAAATAAAACCACAGATTAGTGAATAGGAGAAGATAAGGAATCAGAAAATGTGAGATAGGATCTACGTTGCTGCCGTCACCTCCGTGAGGAAATTTAAGGCGCGACATGTTCTTCATCTCCGGCGAAGACCCTTCAGAGAGAGAGAGAGAGAGAGCGTGGAAGATTGAGAGAGAGAGAATCAGAAAAAAGAAGACAGGTCATATAAGAGAAGAGAGATTCGTGAGCTGCGACGAGGAAGAGAGGAAATGTTGAGAGGAAGAGAGAAAACTTAATCTGATGAGTACTAACTAGGGTTAATGTGATTAGGTAATTTTAATTTGATTAGATTTATGTGATTAATTTGTGATCTCTTGTTTAATATGATTATTGTTGATGATAAAGGTATGATTAAGAGAAATACAACTTAAGATAATCCTATGCGTATCCCCCATCTTGGCTTATGGTGCACCTTCAAATCATTACTGTCTGATTATCCTCAACAAGCGTCAAATGCTCCAGACCTGCCTCCCCAAGCTGCACCTTCCAGCAACCTACCACACAAGATCATCTGGAACCTCAGCCAGCGTTTGGGCCTTTATCTTTGGGCCTGGATGAATTTCATTTCCAGCACTTCCCAGATTGCTATTTATTGGCCCATTTCTAAACTTTCTCAATTTCTTTTTTATTTCTTTTACAAAATATTTATTTTTGTTTTGCTCATTAATTTATTTTGGTATTACAGTCAAATTTGTAAATAGATTAATATTGTTTTAAATAATTATTAGTTTTAAAATAATTTTTGTTTTACATTAGTAATTAAATTATTAATTAATTTTATCAAATGAAAAGAGTTTTAACTCAAATAGTTATTTAATAGTTTGGACTTCTATTGTGTGATTTAATTATATCTTGAGTGTTTATTTCTTATGTCATCCCCATTCATAAATTTTTACCCCCATTCCCGAAGCATTGTAATAGCGTAGAACTTTATTTTCCATATTTGACCGCTTTTACTTATTATTGTATAGTAATTAGGCGTGTATGACAAGATTTAAAATCAACCGCTAGATAACCATAATCAAGACAAATTAACTGATATCAAAATACTATTCACACACACACACACACACCTCTAGGGTGACCTCGCTTGTTGCGTTCGGATAAAACAATCATGTCCCTCGAACGTGGGACGCTTTAGCAAAGACCCTCGATTAAAAAAAATATTATAGTCCCTCAATGATCCTTCGATGTTGCCTTCGGTAAATGATCTTAGTCTCTTATAAAAATTGCTAAAGCGCCCTACAAGTTTCCTTTATGACTGAACGATGACCCGCACCCATTCCTCACATCCAACGATAGGGCTTCCTACTAACTAATAGTAGGGTAGCATTATCTAAAGGAGGAGGAAAAGAACAAAGAATTTTTGAGTAGGTAGATCTCTCATAATCGCTTGCTCACAAACTAAAACAATTTTCACACCTCACATCTCAAAAAACAACACTTTCTTTCAATAAATATTTTCAAAACAAACATTTTGTATACATTCTCAACGATACAAGTTTCCATTCATAAATACAATTTCGTTATATGATCCAAATTTCAAAATCAAATTTATCCATACAATAACGAAAGAGGTTGAAGAGGTTACAAAAGACATTCATGTCTTATTTGACTTAAATTGTTATTCAAGATTTCCGACAAAGTTCATCATGATTCATTCAAAGGATCCATCTTTAGATTTTATTCGAGATTCATTTTCTACACTTTTTTTTTCCAAGGATCATTACAAACATGCATCACCATTCATGTCTCATTACAAAACCATACACAAACACATGAATTCCTAAGTTATAAAATTCTAAAATTGCATGTTATCACCATATGAGATCTTCATGACATATCAACTTGGTGCCTTTCCCAAAAGTTTACTTTGCATTCTTCATGCTAAACCATAAACCAGTCTAAATATGTGCCAACAACCCTTCAAATTAGTCCAAAAAGCCATCTGCTACTGCTGCACATATCACTCAAAATTCTGCCAAAAGCTGCATAACATAGCCCTGCAGAGACATACCTAAACCTGCACATAAACAATACAAAACCTACTGTCCCAAACCAGTCTAAATGTTGCACCAACCTTCTGCAAACATGTCCACTCATCTTCACTCACAGAGAAATCCTCCAACCTCTATCAACCATTAACAAGCCTTACTCGCAAATCATATTGCATCGAACTGAAAGTAACATGTAACTCTTTCAGAACCATAACCTGTAAAACACATTTATCATTCAATATCCAACAAAGTTGGACTTGCAAATCCATAAACCTCAAACACAGTGAAACAATAGTAGCATCAACACACACTATAATAAACGCACCATACATAAATGTCACAGAAGAGATAAACGAAGAGGAGTGGATTTCAGTTCAAACGAAGCATAGTCTAAGAGAAAATAAATCAAGATCAGACGTACCTTTCTGCATCTAGTTTCTTTTTCTCCCTCTCTCTCTCGATCTTTGTTTACTATTGTTCATGTAATCATATATATGTTAATATCTATAGTATGATGAAATGGGGTTAGGTTTATTGTATGGATTTAGGGCTTGTTATTTCTGAAATCTTGGCAGGGCTTCATAAAGATGTTGATGTGAATAGATAGAAATTGTAAGAGAGTAAATCGAATCAAGAGAGAAGACAACTGGTGTTCTTTAAAATTTGTTGTTGTTTTGTAACAGAAAAAGAGAGCGATAGAGAGAGATAAGGGCATGCGGTTTGCAAGAGAAATAAGTATTCTATTCGTTATTGATTTTCAAAGAGAAACAAAAGCCGAGAGTTTTGTAGAAGTTTGTTGTTGTTACAATGGGTTAAAGAGAAATCGAAAGGGGAATCGGTTTGTTGTGGTTGAATTTCGGATAAGAGAGAAGAAGAGAGGAAGGGCAATCAGTTTGAAGTAGAGACCGTGAGAGAATTAATTTTGAAGCATGAATTTGTTGAGGAAACAATTGGTTGTTGTGTTAATTTGGAAACAGATCACACGATTTGGACAAGAACGAGGCACTGACTTCTACTTTTTAGGGTTTTCAACGAATTTTTTACCAACATACACCCCTTTTAACAACTATATCCCAATATACCACACATTTCAACCAACATTCCCAATATACCATCTTTTCAAAAAAAAATTTGAAATTAGGAGGCTCCGCCCAATGGATGGGAGGATGGTCTTAAAAATACACAGCTTCCGCCCATTGCATTGGCGGAGCTGTGTGATCAACGTTTTTTTTTTAAAAATAATTTTAAAAATAAATTAAAATTGCTGTTAAATAAAAAAACAATATATTTTTATAATATGAATTTGAAATATTCAATTTTAAGTCATTTTAATAAAATTATTAAAATATTAAAATTTTAATATACAAATAAAATTTATTTTAATGTAATTTTAAAAATAAATTAAAATTATTATTAAATAAGAAATCAATATATTTGTATAAAATGAAATTGAAATATTCAATTTTAAGTCATTTTAATAAAATTATTAAAATATTAAAATATTAATATACAAATAAATTTTATTTTAATGTAATTTTAAAAATATATTAAAATTATTATTAAATAAGAAATCAATATATTTGTATAAAATGAAATTGAAATATTCAAATTTAAGTTATTTTAATGAAATTATTAAAATATTAAAATATTAATATACAAATAAAATTTATTTTAATGTAATATTAAAAATATATTAAAATTATTATTAAATAAGAAATCAATATATTTGTATAAAATGAAATTGAAATATTCAAATTTAAGTCATTTTAATGAAATTATTAAAATATTAAAATATTAATATACAAATAAAATTTATTTTAATGTAATTTTAAAAATATATTAAAATTATTATTAAATAAGAAATTAATGTTAAAATATTAATCATAGAAAGGGTCATGTTATTTTATTAGTGCAGTGCGGCTCCGCCCCTGCAATGGACGGAGGGTTTTATTCATTTTATTATTTTATTATTTCAGTACGGTTCCGCCAGTGCGATTGGCGGAAGCTTTCGTAATTTTATTATTTATTTACGGCTCCACCACGTTAATGGGCGGAGGGTTTTATTATTTTATTAATTTAAAATTTTTGCTGTGACCTATAAATATCGTTGATGTTGAATGATCCAAGCTACACTTAATTATTTTTCTTTAGTTGTATCTTAAAAATGTCTTCAACATCCGGGGAGTTTTCAATGTTTCCATATATGAAAAGAGACGCATAACTTATTTTTTCTCCAGTAAAGCCTCTGATGAAGATCAAATTGTTGAACACGCAGACATTTGAGCATCTGCATAGGCACTTAGAGGGATGGTTAGGGGAAGAAATTGGCCAAGGTGAAAAGATTCGGAAAATAGAGAGGTTAGTTACGGTGCCTGGCTTAAATGGACCCACTCGTTCTTGGAGACTTGTTCACAACGACGCATGTGTTCTTATGATGATGCTTCAACAAAAAGATATTGTGTTGCTGATTGTAATATCCTAGAAATGGTTATGTCCTTGTTTGAACATGTTGATGTTGTTTACGTTTAATGTTGTTGCTAAGTTCTACTATTCGTCTCAGTATTTTAATTTATGTGTTGTTTTTTCGAATTGTTATTTATATTAAATGCAGAAGTATTAGTGAAATGAAACATAATAACTCGGCGTCATTATACATACAACTTTGCAGATTGATAACAAAATGAATAACTAATTATTACTAGTTCCTACATTGGGGCATCGCGTTCGGTTGTGACCTGGAAGACGACACAATGTGCATTTTCTATCCAACTTATCATATGTGTCCATTTCTGTTGTAATACGGGTGCTCACAGGACGACCTTTCTTGTTCCTCCGCATAACTGGATTATGGAAAATTTGATCTCCCTCATAAGTGGGCCAATACTCATCGTATGGTAGAACTGGAAAGCTCATGCTGTAAACCCCAAATAAGTTCGCAACCTTGTAAACGTCAGACAACAGAATAAATGCTTCTTGGCGCACCACAGAACATGCAGCGATAACATGTGAACAAGGAACACGGTATGCTTGAAACTTTCCGCAGTCACACCATCCTTCCATTAGGTTGACCTTGTAACGCCCCAATGGCTTCCCCTCACCGTGGTTAATTGTCTCCTTCACACTGAAAGTGTTATTATTATAGTAAAAAATGCTTACCTGATGTGTGGCGGATTTAGACGTCTCTTCTTTCATAACCTTCACGCACCGTTCTGTAAATGTTTGTCCAGAATTCAAAACTGCACTCCACTTTGCACCCGTTTCAGCAAAGAGTGTTCCCATCCTATAGTATGTTGCACTTACATGGAGGCCCTATCTGGGACTTGATGATACCGATCCGACCGATAGTCACGTGTGGAGTGCAAAACATTTATCATATGTTTTACTACTGTTGAAATGCACCATTCTGATCGGGTAAAACTTCAATTTGTCATTAAGAAAGGCATACCGGATGCTCCACAGTGCATGGAGGAGTATCACAAAAGTGTGGTGAACGATCAATGGGCATATAGCAATTGGAAAGATTGTTACAAGCAGGAGCGTCGTCAATGGCATAACCGCGAAAATAAAGTCTTACAAGGAGATGTCATGTCAGAAGAATGTAAACCAAGTAAGGAATACATGGAATGGTATAAGTCTGTTACAAATTTGTATCTGTCACCAAACAACTTCTTGTATGACCCTCGTAATTTCCCAACATCTTCAAACGTCCAACAAACCAGACCATCATCAAGCACTTACACCCAACAACCATTCATGAGCAACCAAGAACCTTTCTTCCCAACACAACCATCTTTTACGCAACAACCTTTCTTCCCAACACAACCACCTTTTACCTCAAGCCAACAATACCATCAACAAAACCCTTCTTCTAACCCCACCCAATGGGGCACCCAACAACAAAACCCTTCATCTAACACCACCCATTGGGGCACCCACCAACAATATCCTTCCTCTAACCCCACCCAATGGGGCACCCAACAATAATATCCTTCATCTAACCCCACCCAATGGGGCACCCAACAAACCCCACAAAATCCCAACTATCAAACACCCCAACAACAAATGCCTATTCCCCGACCACAACAATTTACCTCCCAAGATTGTTACCAACCCTCAATAAATAGCCCAATGTCTTCTAATCCCATACCAAATTGGAATTGGGAGGGAACCAGATTAAGTTATGGCAGTGCAGCCGAGACAGACTTTTACCAATGAGGACATGATTGAGGAATTTTTAATGGGCGGGTGTGACGCGGGACCTTCAACTTCAACTCAACCACAAAATGAAGAAGGAAATCGCAGAACAGGCCAACGTACTAGACGAGCACCTGCTTGTGAAACTCACCAACGATTGACACGACCCGGTCAAAATCGACAGTAGATGTGATGGGGAGATTATATATGTTAAAATGAAAAAAATTAATTTATGTCCTTTAGTTAAATTTTTGTTTATTTATAGTATATTTTGTTTAATTAAAGTGTATTTCATTTAATTTATAATGTATATTATTTAATTATATGAATTTAATTTATAATGTATATTATTTAATTATATGAATTTAATTTATGATGTATATTATTTAATTATATGAATTTAATTTATTATAATGTATATTATTTAATTATATGAATTTAATTTATAATGTATATTATTTAATTATATGAATTTAATTTATAATATATATTATTTAATTATATGAATTTAATTTATAATGTATATTATTTAATTATATGAATTTAATTTATAATGTATATTATTTAATTATATGAATTTAATTTATGATGTATATTATTTAATCATATGAATTTAATTTATTATAATGTATATTATTTAATTATATGAATTTAATTTATAATTTATATTATTTAATTATATGAATTTAATTTATAATGTATATTATTTAATTATATGAATTTAATTTATAATGTATATTATTTAATTATATGAATTTAATTTATGATGTATATTATTTAATTATATGAATTTAATTTATGATGTATATTATTTAATTATATGAATTTAATTTATGATGTATATTATTTAATTATATGAATTTAATTTATAATGTATATTATTTAATTATATGAATTTAATTTATAATGCATATTATTTAATTATATGAATTTAATTTATAATGTATATTATTTAATTATATGAATTTAATTTATAATGTATATTATTTAATTATATGAATTTAATTTATAATGTATATTATTTAATTATAATGTATATTATATGAATTTAAATTATAATGTAATTAAAAAAAAACACGTTTTGCACACATCCGCCCATCTAATGGGCGGACCCTCTCCTTTTTTATAAGCATCCGCCCAATGCAGATGCGGAGCCCAAGAAAACTACACTCCTCCGCCCATTGTATTGGCGGATGAGTTGTGGCAAAAACTTGTTTTGTTTGAAAAGAGGGTATATTGGGATATATGAATGTGTGAGATGGTATAGTGGGATTTAATGACTAAAAAGAGGGTATGTTGATAAAAAATTCGTTTTCAACCCATTCCCTTTTGCATCTCAATAGGTTGGACCTCTCTGACCCGGTCTGACCCAACTTCTTTTTTTCTATTAGTTTAAGTGTCTTGTTTTTTTGTTATATAACTTTGGGCCAACTTGTCTCTACCTTATGCCCCGTTTTGAAATTTCATGTTAACATCACCCTTGTTTGTTTTTTTTAATTTCTTTTAGAATGTATTTATTCTTTGTTTGTTTTAAACTTGGTTTATTTTTAGTAATGCTTTTGCTTAACTTTCTTAACTCTGTTATTTTGATTAATTAGATTAGTTTTAAAACTAATTTAGTAACTGTGTGAATTTTGGTATTGTTTTAGTTAGTTAACAATTTTAGTTATTTTGCTTTGTTTATTTCTTTACTTGATAATAAACTATAAAATATAAAAAATTTGGTTATTTTATTTTGTTTATTTCTTTACTTGAAAAAATGTCATTAAAAATAAGTTTATTCCCTTTTTTGATTTCTAATTTCTTAACTAGTATTATTTTCTCGTATTTTTGTTGATTGTATGGTTGATCTTGATAACATATTCCTTTAGAAGATTCCATGGATCAATTAATCTCCTTTTGATCGTTCCATATTGAATTAGACTTTAAGATCAACCTAGGCATGATAACATTTTTAGGTTAGTTTCTCTTCATCTCAACATTAGGTCCATCATTATACATGAAAACATTAGGGTTTCAGTTTCTCATAGAATTTTTCTTTTCCCTTCTAATTAAAACTAAAACTCTTTCCTTTATCAAAAAATACAAAAACACTTAATCATTATTTAAACCCATTTCACACTTAACCAAAACGCACAACAAATTCAAAATCAAAAAGGGCATGTTATCTTTGATCTACCACGATACAAACTGTTCCTATTACTAGAATGCATGCGCTAACATCGTCCACTAAAAAACACCACCAAACCAACATTTTCTAAAAGAACTACAGTGTTTTGATTCCTTCACGGGATACGTAGGCAAAGGGATGTGATACCCTCACGAACGCACTAATAAAAACCATTTCGTTCCCCTTAAGCAAGTATAGTTATATATAAACACACACTTAGAAGCAAACAATCAAAATGGATCCCGTTGAGAGCAATGAATGTGAGGGGTGCTAATACCTTCCCCTTGCATAATCGACTTTCGTGCCATCTCTTTTAGTCACAAGACCATCTTATCCATCCTCTTGGGGTTTTTCTTATATTTCCCCTTCCTTCAGGATAAATAAAGTTTGGTGGCGGCTCTGTGTTTTTTGTCGGTCACTTCAGCTATATCCTCAACTTATTTTTGAATCATTGTTTGACGATCAGGTACTGCCAAAAGTGATGGCTTATCATTTATTCCATGCTAGATCATCCTGTTGGAAGTTTGCGTTGGGAGGATCAGAATTCGTGCATATGGTGTGTTTTAAGAATGTCAAGGCCGAAAATATCAAGCTCCAAGAAAAGTAGAAAGAGATGAACATTGATCTCTATTTTTACTTGCAAGAAAAAATGAGACTCATGCAGGAGGTTAGGTTGAAAGATCAGTTGCTAGAAAGATATGGTTTTCTTGAGCGATCAAAGAGGCTAAGGGTCGATGGTTCTGGTACAAATAGTTTCCAGACTGAAGAGTTATTGATTAGTCAGCAAGAGGTAGAGAGACTTCGATTGGCTAAAGATAAGTCGGAAGCAAAGCACTATGAAGAGGTTAATACTCTGAAGAAAAAACTTCGAGAAAAGGATGTCCAATTGACTCAAGTTGTGAGGGAGCTAACAAAGTTCAAATCCCAGCTAGCTGATGAAGGCAAGATTCTGGAAGAGAAAACCGATGTATAAAGCACGGATCCCGAAGATTGGGAGCTCAAGTACCATTGTTTGTGGGCCATGATGAGGATAAAGGGTTTTGTGACAGAGGACCCGATTTCAAAGGGATACTAGCAAAATAACCAAGGAAAATCTGAAGAGTCCAAGTACGGAGTCAGAGACGTTTGGGGGTTAGGATTTTCAGAGGGGCCTTTTCAGCACTTTCTTTTCAGTTTATTTGTTAATAAGATTACCACCAGTCTTGTTGGATGGGGTCTTTATGTTGTTTGACTTTAATTGTATTGAAAATATTCTGCATGGATGCTTATTTGGATTTATGATATGAGTAGTTTTTATTCATATATTTTGTCTCTCGTTGCTTTATCTTGTTGCTTATCCTATTGCTTATTGATGCTTGGGGAAAGACTTCAGGATGTTCCTGGAAATGGCTAACATATCATGCATATCATCTATCTCATTCATATCATGTGTAGTGCAGGTTTATTTAGGATGGTCTTCTCATTTGTGAGTCCTGCTTCTTCTTATCAGAGTTTACAAGACGACTTCTGTACATCCTTACCGCACTCGAGCTAATCAACAGAGGATTATGGAACATATCGAACAGAACCGAGCTGAACTTTGTAAAGACATAGAAACCATGTTGGAAAGAATGAACCAGCTTATGGAGAACCTCCACGTCGTTATTCAAGGACAAAAGGAATTTAGGCAGAGTGTCACCAAGCTTGTTGACAGTGCGACCACTTCTGACAATGGGGGATCCAAGACTGTTACTAGAGGGACTCCTAAGGGTAATCCTCAGGTTATCATGGATAATCACCACACCGTGATCAATCTTGATGGCACACAAAATGATCTTAATGCTGATACATCCGAAGCATCCAAGATGTACCATGCTCTCGAAGAATGTCTCAAGGTTATGGAGACCTCTAAGAAGTCGCATTTCAGTGTTCTCGTTATGTGTTTGGTTCATGGGTTGTTGTTCCCCCAAGTTCAAAGTTCCAGAGTTCGACAAGTACAAAGGGACTACCTGTCCATAGACCCATCTCTGTTCTTACTGTTGGAAAATGGATGCCTATGCTAGTAACGAGCCGTTGTTGATGCATTTCTTCCTGGACAGCCTAGCTGAGGCTCCTTTCGAATGGTACATGCAACTTGAGCGAACTTAGGTTGAGACTTGGGATGAACTTGTTACTGCTTTTTTGAAGCACTATCATTACAATACTTCCATGGCTCCTAGTCGTGCTCAGCTTTAGAGCATGTCGCAAAAAACAAGTGAATCTTTTAAGGAATATGCTTAAAGGTGGCTTGGACTAGCTGCGAGAGTCCAGCCTCCTCTCTTGGATCATGAGTTGGTTGATTTGTTTATGAATACATTGCGGGGTTCATATCTCAAACACATGATGTGCAATACTTCAGACCCTTTTTCAGATATGGTTATCATTGGAGAACATGCTTAAATGTGTTTTAAAGCTAGTATTATTCCTGGTGCGTCTTGAACTAATAACAATAATGCTGGTAATAGTAAAAACTCGTATTCCAGTGGTTTTGTTAAAAAGAAGGAAGGTGAGGCGAGTAGTGCATCCATTGATAAAGGAAAGGCTGTTGTTCAGCTCCCATATTATCCAACTCCTACTTTCATTCCACAACAATAACATGCACCTCCCAGAAATTATTAGCAACAAAATCAAAGGCCTCAAGGTCAGAGAGGTCAGCAAAGCCAAAAGAAGTATCCAAAAAGAAAGCTGGATCCAGTTCCCAGCTTCGTGAACTTCCTTCTCCACCTGAGAATCTTCCTAGAGGTTATGATGCAAATGCACACTATGAATTTCATTCGGGTGCTCCGGGCCACTCGATTGAAAATTGTAGGGCGTTGAAGTATAAGGTTCAGGACCTTTTGGATGCTAAAGAGATCAGTTTCTCTCCTGTTGGTCCTAATGTTCAAAATAATCCTATGCCTCCTAACCATAAAGCAATAACAAATACTATTGGATATGATGAAGAGCATGATTTGGAGACCAATGTAAATGATATTCAGATATTACTAATAACTTTGAGAGAACATTTACTGTAACAAGAGGTTTACAAGTGCTTCATAATTTTTGTCTTCAATGTTCATCTAATCCAGAAGAATATGCTAAACTGAAGAATGTTATTCAGAAATTGGTGGATGAGGGTGTTCTCTAGATAGAGAAGGTAGTCCCAGAGGACAATGTTTCCATATTGGAGATTCCTTACTACCCAACTGAAGTTCCGAGAAATATCCCAAGAATTCCTTTGGTGATTTAGGTTCTTGCACTTCCTACGCCATGTTAAGTTCCATCCACTCCCTTGCTGATTCAAGCGCCAAATCAGGAAGATTCAATTCCTGTAAATCCAATTTCTTCAAATTCGACTCCTGTCCCATGTGATAATTCAAAAGAAGTGCCATGGGATGACAATGCGGTGTATATTCTTGGGTAAAAACTTATTTGTCCTCCAGCGGAAAGTAAATAGATTATCAACATTGTGGGAACTAGCGGCATAACTCGCAGTGACCGAGTCTTTGCTCCTCCTCTTCCTCCCGAGGGTGCCGTCAAAGAGATTATTGCGAAGGAAAAAGGTAAACAGGTGGTTAGTGATGCTCCTGGTTCATCTTTCCATCAGCAATTGGAACAACTGATAAGTATTATCAAGAAAAGTGATTTCAAGGTGATAAATCAGCTTAACCAGACACCGACAAAGATTTCCATTTTATCTCTCCTCTTGTACTCTGAAGCCTATCATATGGCCTTGATGAAAATTTTTCATGGTTCCCATGTTAATACTGAGATCTATGTAGCTCAGTTTGAAGGCGTGGTCACTAATATTTATGCGGGGAATTGTCTGGGGTTCAGTGATGATGAGCTTCCTCCTGAGGGCCAAGCTTACAATAAGGCTTTACATATTTTTGTAAGGTGTCTAGACACTGTGCTATCGCGAGTTTTGGTAGACACAGGGTCTTTGTTTAATGTGATGCCAAAGCATACCTTATTCAAGGTGAACATGGAAGAAGTTATGATAAAGCCTAACACTCTGGTGGTTAGGGAAATTGATGGTCCAATGAGGCCTGTTGAGGGTGAAGTTGATTTTCCCATCAAAGTTGGTCCTCGGGTTTTCTACCTTTCTTTCGATATCTTGGACATTCGTCCTTCATATAATTGTCTCTTGGGTCGTCCATGGGTCCATGTAGCAGGGGCTGTAACTTCAACTCTTCACTAGCGCTTGAAGTTCGTTATGAAAGATAAGGTCATTGTTATTGGGGGTGAAGAAGACGTTGTGGTTAATAAAGTTACCTCTTTCCGTTAAGTTAAGGTGGACGAGGAAATACATGAGACCCCCTTTCAAGAACTGGAGATTATCTCAGTCGACAGGGTTCCCGTTGTGTTGGAAACTAAGAAGAAATGTGAAGCTCAAATGGTTTCTATGAATGATGCTAGAGCTATTGTGGAGTCTGGGGTTCCAAACGAGGATTAGGGCAAGGTGATTGAGGTGCGTGAAAAAATAGACAAGTTTGGTCTCAGTTATGAACCCTAGTCATCTGCCCATGCTGGTTCCGCCCTACCTAAAGGAAGACAGTTACCCCCAATCTCAGAAGTGTTTATCGGTGCTGGAACAAGTACCAACGATAAAGTGCATGCAGTGGAAGACGAGGATGATGGTGCAAATCTCTCCCAATTCATTTTCCAGATTACGCCTGACCAGGAGCTCAACAATTTGAGTGCTATAGACATTCCTGAAGTTGTTTTCTTTGACATGTAATTCTCTGTTTCAAATAAGTCATATGCTCTGCCCAAGTCATTTTGATAGCTTGTATGGAGGGCCCCGTGTGTTACATTTGCTATTTAATATTGAATAAAATTGCATTTTTTGCATATAATTTTTTGTTCTCTGTCTTTTCTCTTAAACTTTAAAAATAAAAAATGGCATTGCTTTCCTTTTATTATTTAAATAATTTCTATCACATTCACATTCTAAATAAAGCATGATTTATCAATCATGTAGGTCCGCCTCGAATTCCATTAAAATGATAATATTACAATTTCTTGCAATAATACCCTTGGAAATCCAAATGACCAAGATGATGAAGATAGTGGGGAAGATTGTGAAATTCCAGAGGAATTGGGTCAAGACTCTTAAGACAAAAAGAGAAAACAATCCTGCCTCATCAAGAAGCCATTGAGATCATCAATCTCGGTACAGATACAGTGAAAAGAGAGGTCAAGATAGGGGCCACATTACAAGATAATGTAAAGAAGAGGTTGTTGAACTGCTCAGAGAGTACTATGATATCTTGGCCTAGTCAAACGAAGACATGCCCGATTTGGACACTGATATATTTGTGAACCATTTATCGCTCAATCTAGAATTTCCCCCGATAAAGCAAAAGCCGCACATAACACATTCAAATATGTCTCTCAAGATCAAGGAAGAGGTTGAAAAACAGCTGAATGCAGGTTTCTTGTTAGTGTGTGAATATTCGGAATAGATTGCCAACATAGTTCCCGTTCCTAAGAAATATGGGAAGGTGAGCATATGTGTGGATTATTGAGATCTAAATAAAGAGAGCCCGAAGGATGACTTACCATTACCTCACATTAATGTATTGGTTGATAATACGACTCAGTCCTTAGTGTTCTCTTTCATGGATGGCTTTTCGGGGTACAATCTGATAAAATGGCTCCAGAAGACATGACAAACACGACATTCACTACTCCTTGGGGTAATTATTGCTACAAGGTCATGCCTTTTGGTGTCAAGAATGCTGGTGCAACATATCAAGTCACTAAGGTGACGTTCTTTCATGATATGATTCATAAGGAGATCGAAGTATATGTTGATGATATGATTGCAAAATCACAAACTTAAGAGGAACATCTGGTCCATCTGTAAAAGTTGTTTGCACGTATGCAAAAGTTCAGGCTAAGGCTAAATCCAAACAAGTGCACCTTCGAGATGTAATATGGTAAACTACTTGGTTTCATCGTAAGTCAGCAAGGAATCGAAGTAGATCCTGACAAAGTAAAAGCAATATAGAATATGCCAACACCGAAAAATGAAAAAGAAGTAAGATGGTTCCTTGGGATTTTGAACTACATAGCTAGGTTAATTTTTCATCTAAAAGCTACATGTGAACCCATCTTTATATTGCTGCACAAAATAAGAATGTTCAATGGGATGATAATTTCTAGGAAGCCTTTGAAAAGATCAAACAGTATCTTCAGGAGCCACTGATTGTTATTCCTATAGTTCCAGGGAGGCCACTAATCAAATACTTGACGGTACAAGAATGATCTATGGGCTGTGTGCTTGGATAACATGATGAAATGGGACATAAAGAACATGCCATTTATTATCTGAGTAAAAAGTTCTCTTATTGTGAATCCATGTATTCTTTGCTTGAAAAAACTTGTCATGCACTTTCCTAGGCAACTCGACGTTTAAGGCAATACATGCTGACATACACAACACTTCTAATATTGAAGATGGACCCGATAAAGTATATCTTTGAGAAACCAACACTCACAGGAAGACTTGCTCGATGGAAGATTCTTTTATCTGAATGTGACATTCAACATGTTACATAAAAGGCTATCAAGGGTAGCATTCTTGCAGATCATCTAGCTTATCACCAGTTGGAAGAGTACCAATCGATGAAATTTGACTTTCCTGACGAAGATGTTATGAAGCTTGATGATTATGATGGGGTTAATCTGAAAGAGCGATGGAATCTTACGTTTGACGGTGCATCGAATGTTGTAGGTCATGTCATTGGGGAAATACTGACTTCTCCCCTCAATACTCATACACCACTCATGGTCTGGTTATGTTTTGATTGTACATACAATATGGCAAAATACAAAGCCTGTATGATGGGTTTAGAGGCATCCATTGACCTTAAAATCAAAATCCCTGAAGTCTTCGGAGACTCTGCTTTGGTCATACACCAGGTACGAGGTGATTAGGAAACAAAGTACCCTAATTTGATGTCGTACAAATATTACATCCTGCAGTTGATACCCGCCTTTGATGGGACCACCTTTGAGCATATTCCAAGAGATGAAAATCAATTGGCCGATGCTTTAGCTACTTTAGCATCGATGTTCAAAGTAATATTTCCAAATCATGCACCTAATATACATATTCTC
Source organism: Vicia faba (assembly GCA_948472305.1). Taxonomy (NCBI): domain Eukaryota; kingdom Viridiplantae; phylum Streptophyta; class Magnoliopsida; order Fabales; family Fabaceae; genus Vicia; species Vicia faba. The sequence continues at coordinate 1,231,660,970 of OX451737.1, forward strand.
TATTACAAAGAGCCGACACATGTCTTTCCTGCTCACTGTCTAGATGACAATGGAGAGAGACTGTTGTGTATATGCAAAGTTGTGCCATAAATTCCAAGTGTATGCAAACAAAATTCATGTTCCTCCAACTCCTTTGAATGTTATGACTTCACCATTTCCGTTCTCAATATGAGGTATTGACATGATTGGAAGGGTTGAACCGAGCGATTCGAATGGTCATAGGTTCATTCTCGTGGCTATTTACTATTTCACCAAATGGGTGGAAGCGGCTTCTTACAAGAATGTAACCAAGAAAGCCGCTACTAATTTCATCAGGAAGGAAATCATATGCCGTTATGGAGTTCCTTACAAAACCATCACTGATAATGGTTCTAATCTCAACAAAAACATGATGAAGGAGTTGTGTGAAGAGTTCAAGATTGAACATCATAATTCATCTCCTTACCGACCAAAGATGAATGGCGCAGTTGAAGCTTCTAATACGAACATAAAGAAGATCATTCAAAAGATGGTAAAAATGTACAAGTACTGGCATGAGATGTTGCATTTTTCTCTGTATGATTACAAAACATTTGTGTGTACTTTAACCGGGGAAACTCCAGTTTCTCTTGTCTATGGTACAGACTCGGTGCTTCTAGATGAAATAGAGATTCCTTCTTTAAGGGTTCTGATGGATACAAAGCTTGATGAGGCTGAATGGGTTCAGACAAGACTTGACCAGCTCAATTTGATTGATGAGAAGTGTTTGGCAGCCATTTTTCATGGTCAACTTTACCAACAGAGGATGAAGAGAGAATTTGACAATAAAATTCGTCCTCAAAAGTTTTATCTTTGTGATCTGAACTTGAGAAAGGTTATTGCATAAAGTTATTACGAGGGACCATATATCATGAAGAAAGCCTTTCAGGAGTTTCTCTAATCGTGACAAACATGGATGGGGAAGACGTTCCACTTTCAATCAATTGAGACTTACTCAAAATGTACTACGCATAAAGGACCCGCTAATTTGAAAACCCGCAAAGGCGGCTTAGGAAAAATGGGAATCTCGGTGGACATGAAAAAATAATTTGTCTAGGAAAAAGTTAGGGATAAAAAAAAAAGAATAACCCACTAAGTTGAAAACCCGTGTGGGCAGCTTAGGCAAAAGTGGGTGTCCCGCTGGATTGATAACTTGAAAGGACGGTCCAGGAAACAGTTAGGGATCATGAGCGAGAGGCTGAAGTCTGAATACTCTTCATGAATAACCATGCACATTCCTGCACCTTGGAAGTGAATGAATTGATCCAATTGCTATTCTTCTAAAGCAAGGCATTGAGACTACTAAGGATATGGGAATTGTAACAATACCAGTTTTAATGAAAATTTGAGCATTTCTCATTGACATTTTACCTATTGTATTTTCTTTTCCTTTTTGCAACTACCTCATTTAGGAGTTTCCTCCTTGTACAAACGCCTATTTACAGGCCAATTTTATCAATAATTTTTTTTCATCCAAAAAGTTTTATCATTCATTGCTAATGTCTTATTTTATTTTCGTATGCTAAATATGATTTAATTCTCTATTGAACATTGCATTGAATACGCGGGGATAATAATTTTAAGCTAAATTGAAACATGACTTTACGTTTTATATAAATTCATTCTAAAGAGTTTTGTAGAATCTCGAGTGTTGTACTCTTGTGCAGGTAACAACTCGTGACAGTCGACTTGACCTAGTCGACATTGCAAGAGTCGTCCTCATCCCCTACAGACGTTAAGGGTATACTCCCCAGTAGTAGGGTAAACCAGGGGCACTCAGAGGCTTTGTGCTACTCAACATACGTATTCAACATGATTCCCCAGAAGTAGTGTAATCTAGGGAACTCAGAGGCTTCATGCAATTCAACACGTACATGTGCAATTCCCCAATAAAGTAAACTTGGGTCAGTCGAGAGGTTTTAAGTGGTTCAATTTGTAATCCCCATAGAATCATCTTCTAATCTCCAGCAGAGGATTAAACCGGGGCATTTGAAGATGTTTGTGTCCATCTCCTGACCCCTAAGTGATCTGAGGTGTAATTCCCCAATGATGCAGACTTGGGGCATTTCAAGAGATCCATATGGTGTTCGTATCCATCCCCAGCATGTCCGTATCTTGCCATCCCTTGGAAGTTCAGGATGTAGAGAAGTCATATCAGATCAGCTCATGTCAGTTTTCCAAACACTCATCTATGTCTATTGTTCCTTAAATTCCCAGCAAAGTCAATATGCTTTGTTATCCTTTTTTGTTAGGTATCTATTTAGCATACGATACTATCATAAATTCTACTTATCAACATCTTGCGTGGGTCACATATTATCCTGATATCCTACCCTCTTGATGTCTCTTCTGGGGTCGTAAATCGTCATGAGATCCTACTCTCTCATGTCATCTTGTGTGGGTCACAGATTGTCCTGATATCCTACCCTCTTGATGTCTTTTCTTGGTTCGTGGATCGTCCCGAGATCCTACCCTTTCCTATGATCTTGTGGGGGTCACGAATTATCTTGATATCCTACCCTCTTGACGTCTCTTCTTGGGTTGCGGATCATCCTGAGATCCTACCCTCTACTGTCATCTTGCGCGGGTCATAAATTATCCCGATATCCTACTCTCTTGATGTCTTTTCTTGGGTCGCGGATCATCCTGAGATCTTACCCTCTCTTGTTATCTTGCACGAGTTATAGATTTTCCTGATATCCTACCCTATTGATGTCTTTTCTTGGGTCACGGATCGGCCTGAGATCCTACCCTCTCCTATCATCTTGCATGTGTCGCGAATTGTCCTGATATCCTATCTTGTTGGTGTATTTTCTTTGTTCATGGATCGTCCTAAGATCCTACCCTCTCCTGTCATCTTGCGCGGGTCACGGATTATCCTAATATCCTACCCTCTTGATGTTTCTTCTTGGATTGTGGATCATCCTGAGATCCTACTCTCTCCAGTCATCTTGCGCGAGTCGTAGATTTTCATGATATCCTACCTTCTTGATGTCTTTTCTTGGGTCGCTGTCATCCTGATATCCTACCCTTCTTTAGCTTTTCTTGGGTTGCGGATCATGCAGATATCCTACCACTCTTTCAACTAACATTTTCCTACAACTATCGTTCCTCCATGAGAACCTTGTATTGGCACCGTTACCACGTTACAAATAATCATCACCTATAAACCCTTCTCACAAAAAAAAAGGAAAAATTCATTCCCCACAGATATCACAAAAATAAATAATCCATTATTCAGAATAAATTTTCGGAATTATTATTTAATCACCTTCCACCTAGAATGATCAAAAGGCCCGCGCCAATCACACCTTCAAGTTTAAGACGATTAAATAGGGGCATCTGTCATATCCCAAATATGTCCTACCTCTTTTTAAGGCTTATCTGGCTTATGCATGTCCATTAATAGGTCATCTAGCATTGCATATATCATTAATAATCATGGGTTCAAGGTATTTCTTTCCAAGAAGCCGCACAAAAGAGATTGTTTTGTCAGACAGTGCAACAAGGAAAAAATATGGTTTTCGAGGTTTGAATGTATTATGGGTGATTCACAAGCCATTAAATCAATGATCAATCAAGACATCATCGTGTCAATCTCTCATGAATTTCAACATACACTAAATGGAAAAGAAGTTGGTTGTTTCGATGGACTTGAGATAACGTGCATCAGAAAAAACACTTTTTCTAGTTTGAGCTATGAAATTCACAACTTACAATATGGAAACTGTCTCAAGGTGATTCTTCAAACATTGGAATCATCTTCATATTTTATTCATTTCATATGTTCAAGCCTGAAGTCAATTATGTACAGAAGATCTATCAATAATTTGATTTCCCTGAAGCATCAATTGAATTTAATGACTGGTCATCTGTTTCCATGACGTTTGGAAATTTTTAACTGGCATCTGGTTCAACATCTTCAGTTGATTCTTCGAGCATTGAGGCTGTCTTGATTTTTTATCTTATCTCATGTTCAAATCAAAGGCTAATTTTGTGAAGAAAACCTCCGAGAATTTTAATCTTTTGAAAACGGTAATTTGAATTAATTGTTGGTTTGTCTTATGGATATTCAAAAATTTGTAACTTCGATTTAGTTTATCATCTCATATTGGTTCTTTTACCATAAAATTCATCTTGATGTCTTCTACAAATCATATGGTCATACCGATAGCTGATTCCTCAAGGAAAGCCTCTAAGCGTGCAAGTTTCTTAAAGGTGTATGGTGGAAAATACAATGGAAATAGGGTGTCGATCGTGTACTTTTCCGACGTTCAAAAATTTATCTCACTCCCTATTCGTTATTTTAGGACCGTACTTTTTCCTAAAAATTTGTCTTGATTTTATCTTCAATTCGTATGTTCGGGTCAACAACCAATTATGAGCCGAGAATCTTCAAAATTGTGGGTTACCAGGAAATTTTTATAGAAAAACGGGATTATGGTTCGTCATCTTTTCGATATTGTAAAAATCGTAACTCATTTGGTTTTTACTGTATCATGCTGAGCCTTGAAGTATTGGTTCACGAATTTCATATACTGCAATTTGGTTTCAGGCTCTGAAATCAAACGGTACTACGAAGGCTTGGATTTTTGGTCCTGTTCGTGAATGACACAGTAAAATAAGCTAAAATTCCATCGCAAAAGAAATTAGACCATGCGCTTGTACGCGTTCGGAAATTCATAACTTCTCCAATTTTAATCCGATTAAGTCTGTTCTTTTTGCTATACGTTTGGGACGTTATCACCTTCGATTTATTTTTCAGGTTCATAATCTGTATTTTTCCCCGGGAGACATGACCTTGTCAATTGTTCACCAAATAAGCTGAAAAAAATCACTTAAGTAATTTCCAATTTGAGATTTCACCGCTTAAAGTGATCGAACTTGCTCAATTTTTATCAGATTGCGTCCGTTCTTTCTGCACTGCATCACGGATTTCATCACAGACGATTTTTTTTTGGTATTGTGTCAAAATTTCCCATCAGTTATTGTGAGGTTTGGTTTAAGTATCAGGTTGTTGGCTAGGATTTTCATAAACAATGAAATCCAAACCAAAAGTCAAAAAGGTTATTTTAAGAGCATTAAAGAGCATTAAATTACAAGGAGTCAACTACATAAGCATGTCGACCATGAATGATCTTACAGGTAGTCGACCAAGGTTTAATAAGTGAAGTCGATCATAAAAGGGTTCATGGTGAATGGATTAGGCCCAAGAGAGGTAAGAAGCCCAAAAGGGTTAAAAGGCCCATAAGCGCCTAAGCTGCAAAGGAGAAATATTATGGAGGGAGAACATGGGTTTGACAACAAGAATGGAGAACGTGGGTTCATAAGAGAAGTTACAATGGAGAACTTGGATTTGATAGCGAGAATGGAGAACGTGGTTTCATGAGGGGAAGTTATGAAGGACACGTGGCATGAAAGGAAATGAAGTCCACTTAATAAGTAGTTATTTATGTGTATTATAAATAAAGCACTTAGTGCACATTGTAAGAGGTCAAACTTTCACATTCATGTACGCTAGTCACTAAGAGTAACCAAGCGAACGAGCGAAATGAGTCAGGCAAAGGCAATGTATGTTTCAACCAACCTATTATCAACCTTTCTTTAATGTTATGTCGTTATCTTTTACAATTTAATACTCTTTTGTATTATTTACTTTGTCCCTTTTGTTATTACCTTTTTTACAATTTAAAACATTTGGCTTTTAATCGAACACACCTTTTTGAAAACACTTTAACTATGCACACAAACCGAAGCACTATACTGAGATTCCCTAGCCAATCTCTCTAGTAAACTTGTTTTAAGGAGACCGACGTTGTTTACCGAATCCAAAGGTAAACAAATTGGCACACCTAGTGGGACAATGCTAATATTTTAGGATTTTTTGTGTAGTTTCACAGAGTTTCTTATAGTTAGTGTGTGTATCAATTTGAGAAGTGGTAAACTTTTGTCAAAGTCTAAAATTCCACACTCTGACACAAACACTGCACATACACAAATTTCTACACAAAATATGGATGTTATACCAATAAGTACAACAACTCAAAGCATGGAAGTTTATCTCCCATAAGATCGACCGCAGTTTATGGTTCAGTGACAACAATCATAATAACATAACCTAGGCATGGGGTATCTCCATTTGACCCAAATCAACCACTCTTTCTAAGGGGTCCATGGTCATCATTTATCCTTCAACAATATGGTATGCCTTATTCTATGATGGTTGGTGTTGTACCCCAAAATTTGCCCTCCTCTTTTTCACAAGAAATCACAGCTTCAGGCTTTTCCTGATTTTTCAGATTGGTTTAAGAATCGGTCAAACAGACTTTTCTCATCAGTTAGACAAAATTAGGGTTTCCATTGATTTTGAATTAGTTCAAGCAGATTGTTAGGGTTGGTTGAGTTTGGCTCAGGGTTTGATCAGGCAGACGTTTCTTTGACAATAAATCAAGAATTAGGGTTTGCACGCGCATTTTCAGAAGAATTTGAATCCAGTGTCTTAATTGGCTGTTACACTGCTTTGACGCCTGCTCATGATTTCCGTTTTGTTTCTCAAAAACCTGAACCTCTGAGTTAAAAGCTGAGGCTTCTGGTTGAAAATTTGAAGTGTTTGGTTTAATCAGTAAAAGGAAAGGCACATGGACGTTTGTTTGATTAACTGTGCAATGCTTATGGATAATTGGAACGCCGGGTTTATTATTGGTTAATGCGAAGTTGAAAGACTACAATGTTTATTAATTATTCATTTTATCTAAGTTAGAATAATTGGGATTTACTTCCAGTTATTTTAATTCAAGAAAACTTAAATACTTAAATAGACAGTGAAATAAAAGAGATATCTGACAAAAAGACTTTTATTTATTTTTAATTATTGGTACAAGTGTTATTTAAATACAAGTAATTTTTACAGTATTTATAATAATATTTATTACAAATGATTAAAATAAAATAAAACTGTATCCTAAGTGTCTTGAAATCTTCATCTTCTACTGCTGCTCCCCATTGCTCGACTGATGTTTACCTGCAAAAAGAGAAGAAAGAAGTCAACACAGATTAATTTAAAAAAGGTATTTTCTCAGACAGATAAATAAAGACTCATCATTAAAAGTGTTGGCCGGAATCAGTTTGTTCGCCCTCTCTGCAAATCGCAAGAAGACTCTTGGTTCACAAAGAGGGAAAGAAAATATGTTTGCAAGCATATGAATATGTACAAGGCTGCATAATTCCAAAACAAGCTGCACAGTTCAAAATGCCAAACCAAATGCACAAAGTGACAAACTAAACTGAACTACACTATCAAACTAGGCAAACCAATTTGTCAAAAGTGCAAAGCTGTCAAACTGTCAAAAGGATGTTAACAAGATATCAAAGCAATGCAGAAAATCTGGGATAAGTACAAGATGCAGAGGAAAGACAAAAGGGAAGTAATATTGCAAAGTATCATCATTTTCCAGGCCAAGCACTTTTTCAGAAAAAAAAGTACAGTGTAAGCAATAAAAAATGCTTTTCTGTAGAGAGAGAAAAGAGAGAGAAGTAGAGGCTTACAGGCAAGCTTAGAGATAAAGAGAACAAATCAGAACACTGTAAAAAGGGGGCAAAACCACATAGAAACAAAGATATCACAAAAACTGTGAAAAAACTCACAAATTGTATCAACACAAGCCTCAAAGCACAGCCTGCCTGTTACATAACACAAACCAAAGTTTGCCTCAAGCCAAGCAAACAAACATCCTGCCTAAAACACATAACAGAAACAACAAGCTTGCAATCTCAAGCCTGCTTCAGACTCACAAACCTGCTAAGCCTCAAACTTGTTACAGCATGGAAGCCTGCCTTTAAACCACAAGCCTCAAACTTCAAGCCGGTAACTAAAAAACAAGCTCTTAAACCACCAAGCTTACAAACTGCCTTCAAACAAAACTCAGTATCAAAACCTGTGTTCAAACCTCAAAACTTGTTACACAAGCCCTTCAAGCCTATATCCAACAAGCCTGTCAAAACATCACTAACCCTAACCTTTGTTCAAAAATCCAAACACCCAAATATCCAAACAACAAAGTTAGGAGCCTCAGAACTAGGTTCATCATAGGCAAAGCCAGCCCAGTCCAAAAGAGAAAAAGAGAATCAGAAGTGAAATAACAAACATTCTCAGAACTGATTCATCATTGAAAACCATCAAAGAAAACCAAAAGAGAGGAAGAAAGTCAATAGCCAACAATGCCTCAGAACCAAGGTTCATCATAGGCTAAACAGAAGCACAACAATAGGCATCTCAGAATAAGGCAACTCAGAACCAACATATCAATACCAACAAGCCTAATAAGCATCTCAGAATCCAAGCATACAAATATTCAGAGGCAAGCATTCAGGCAAGCAAGCATCTTCATCAGAAAAATAAGCAAGATACAAAATACCAGGGAGGCCAGCAAGCTCAGCATCACGTACTCCCTCGCCTGGCCGCCTAAGACGCCTCCTGCCCACCTCGCTTCCTCTCAGAAACAAGAATAAAGGTATTGTCCTCTTCCCTTTTTCTAACACCACACAAACATCAAATAACATAAAGATCGGAATTTGCCCAAAAATCAATAACATGCATGAACTGAAACCCTAAAACATGAAAGAAAAGAAATCATTACCCTTCTTTTGTCACTGTTTGAGAAAACGCGGAGAGGGAAGATGGATGGTGGCGTCTGGCAGCTGAGGCGAAGAGGAGCATCAATGGCTCTGTAACCCTAAATCTAAAACAAACAAAGTGAAACCCCTACAAACTTTGTAACATGTTTTGGGCCTCTGCCTCAAACCACTAACGCCTAAGCCCAACGAATTCTAGAATGCACCCCCCTTTTTTTTGTGTTAATCAGCATTTGTTTTGGGCCTGCCATGTACATAATGCCTAAGCCCATTTAACTCTTTTTTTATTTAAACTAATACTCTTTTTTTTTATCACATTATATCTTTTTTTATACAATTTATTTTGTTAAGAAAAACAATATATTGATTTTTGTACAAAAAGTTTTCTTAATGTTCATATCATTTTACAAGAATATGTAAATATTAGATTTAATGAGGTTAATAGATTTTTGTCTTAAAACTCTTTTTTAATAAATCTTTTTTATACATAAAAACATTAACTAAAATACCTAAAAATAGAATTTCTTAAACATTTTTTTCTTTTCTTCTCTTTAAAACTTTTGTTTATATAATTAACAAAAATACAAAAAATAATAATATTACTTAATATTGCATTAGTTTAACAATTTGATCACTTGTAAATAATCATGTGCATTATACTTTACTTTTGATTCTCTATTCTTATACTTTGCTACATTTTACATTGAGAATGTGATTTGATTTGGTTGTAAATAACATTTGGACACTACTATCCTGATAAGTCTCATCCCCATTTGTAAATATTTGTACCCCCATCCCCGGATACTTATTTGTAATAGTTTAGACTTTAAATTCCCGCAATTTATCGCTTTCTATATACTATATAGTAATTAGGGTTTGTATGCGAAGATTCAAAATCAACCGCTAGATAACCTAATACAAGATAAATGCATGACAATCAATACACAATTCACACTTGCACCCCTAAGGGTAATCCCACTTGTTGCCTTCCAAAATGGGCCATGTTGCATGTTGAGTGTCTTTGGCAAAACAAAATCAAGTCAAATGATCATAGTCCCTCGATGACGCTTTCTCAAGTTGCCTAAAAAATGATCAAGTACCTTGAAGGAAAAATTGCCAAAGACACTTGGCACCATTGCATACATGGTCTATACAATGACCCGTGCCCGTCCCGTTAACATCCTAACGCAAGGTTGTTCACCAAATACAATGGTGAAACAACACTGTTAAAAGGGTTAAAACATGAGAAAGATCTTTGAGTAAATTTAGGGGTAGACAACTCTTAGTTACTTGATCAAACTTGCAAAACACACTTGCCTACTTTCAAAACACACTCCACAACAAAACTTTCAAAACAACTTTCAAAAACATTGAAACATCTTTTCGAAAAGATAAACACCTTTGTAAAACATTCGAGTAAAGAATTGTTACAACGGTTGCCTAGACAAGGCATCTTTTTCAAAACATTTTCAAAACCACACACACACAAACACCATTTCAAACAATTGAAAATCAAGGAAAGTGATCTAAAACAAGTAACTAAGAGCTCATGGATAACCATGGATGAAAAGGGTGCTAGCACCTTCCCTTTTCATAATCTACCCCCCGAACCCACGAAAACATCTCAAAGGTTTTTTCCTGTGCTTTTTAACCTTTCCTTTAGATAAAATAAAAATTCGGTGGCGACTCTTGCTAAACCGAAACATTTGCGAATACAAACGCAAAACCTCAAGTCAGTTCTCCCACCGTATCACAGTTGGGTTATAGTCAAACCCTGCCACATATATAGAAAACACAGTGGACATTGGAAACCAAGGCAGTTATGCCCCAAGTGGTCGACTAGGTGTTGTTAGTTATGTCCCACAGTCGACACCATCATTGAATACTACATTTGTTATGGCTTTAAGGCAAAAAATGGATGAGAGTAATGTAGAGTTAGTAAACGTTTTAACTCAAAAAATGAGAGTCACCCTTAATCCCATAGTTGACCAAATAGGTAGATTGATTGATTCATTAGGGGTCCAACCAACACAAACTCAAGCGCGCCACATGCTATTGAGGGTTTTTGAAGAACTAGAGGGGGGCAAAAATGAGCGTCTATTTAGACCTTGAAGAGTGGAAGCACCCACTTATGAAGAGGAAGAGTTCATTGAACAATATAAACCTAGGCCGATCGTAGTTAGGAGAAACCAAGATGCTGATCGAGTGTTAAGAAATGCCACTGTTGGACGTAACAACATAGTAAATATGGTAGAAGAAGTATTAAAATGATCTGTAGTAAATGCTGGTCTTCAGAGGCCCAATTACTCTTCGCCCTTTCCTGATTACATTCAACATGCAAAATTACCTAGCGGATGTAAGGTATCTAAGTTTACCAAGTTTTCTATTGAGGCCAATGAGTCGACCATTGAACACAATGCTAGGTACAAATCAGAAGCTTGCGATATTGCCAATGACGAGGGCTTAAAATAAAGATATTTTCCTAATTCATTGACAAAAAAATGCTTTTGCTTGGTTTAAGACGTTGACCCCAAACTCCATACGCACATAGGAATAACTTGAGGGGATATTTCATAAGCAATTTTATGTTGGTCAACCTAAGATAAGTTTGAAAGAATTATCCTCCATCAAGAGAAGGTCGTCTGAGTCAATGGAAGAGTATTTGAATAGGTTTAGGGTCCTAAATTCTAGATGCTTTACTAGGGTTCATGAACATGAGTGGTCGAAATGGCCGCTGGGGGGTTAGATTATTATATTAGGAAAAAGTTTGATTCTTAATCTATTACAAATATGTCTCAACTAGCTGTTAAGGTTCGATATGTCAAACGTTTAAAAACAAAGAAAGCTAGGGTGTCAAAGGACCATAGAAAAGGCAAAATTTCCTATGCAGACACAAGATTTTTCCATAGAGTATGAGGACTAATACAGGGAAAAAGGAGAGGTTAACATGGCTGAGTTGAAAGATGGGCCTCCATATGCATGTAAACCTATAAGACTGTCTATGGGAAGGACGAGTGAAGGTCTAAAAATGATAACACTAATACTAAAACTTTTTTTTGGTGTCAAAATATGATGAAATATTTGATGTTTTAGTTTCAGATTATCAGATTATAGTTCCCCCAGGCACTAAGGATCCACCATTAGAGAAAAAACAAAAAAGAGGTTTTTGCAAGTATCAAATTTTTTGGGTCATAATACTTCTCATTGTTTTCTTTTAAGGTATTTGATTCAAAAGGCTTTTAAAGAAGGTCGACTGAAATTTGGTGAGAAACCAAAGAATGATATGAAGATCGACTTAGATCCCTTACATGTGAGTGATGAACACTATGTGGATCCATTTGAAGTGCTGATGATGAAGGCTACTAAGGGCCTCATAGACGAACAAGTGGACACTATCAACTCACTAGCAACAATGACGCTCAAGGCTACTGATTTTCTTGAAGACGAAACGACTTTGGCTACAACAATCGAGGCTACTGGGGGTCTCAAAAGTGGCAATGAAAATTTTTCTAAGCCGCATGAAGTGATGATGGTTTATTTTGCTGAAAAGCCTGAAGTTGATCAGGACGACAAAGAAAAAATGGACTGTAAGGATGAAGCACTGTGCGAGGAAACAATGGTTGAATTGATGAAGGCCGTGTTTCCTAAACCTGAAGAGGAGCTGGTAGATTTTTTGAATAGATGTAAACTGAGTAATTCTAGATCCATGTTATGCCCAAACTGTAACGTGATCTATGAAGAAGAACTACAAAGAAGATTGAGGTGTTGTAGAAAAAACACCATCAAGGAAAAAAATCCAAAAGTGGTGTTCGACCATGCTAAGGAGCCAAACAATGTTCAAGTGTCTCAAGATAAACTCAAGTTTCCATATCTGAGAATGTTTGTGCCACCAACTGATATGCCCAATAATAACTGGGTTCGACTCTTTTATCCTAGGGGAAAACTAGAACTGTAAGGTGGTAAAAAAAGGGCCAGGTTCGACTCACAAATGTGAGATGATGGAAAAAGGATCTAGTTCAACCTAACTTGTTGAAACTGGGATCATTTCAAAGAAATACCATGTTCCACCCACCTACAAAGGGAAGAATCCTATGACGAAGACCCAATGAAGGATGTTTAAGAGGAATAAGAAAGTTGCAAGAGAGGCTGCAACAAAATTTGTTCCACAACAGAGGAATAAGAAAGCTGCAAGAGATGTTACAACAAAAGTTGTTCCACAAAATGGTGAAAGTGGCCAGAAAGAAGTACAACGTCGACCGACCAAAGAGAGATTGTCGATTCCAGTTGTGAATGTGTTTCCAGCGAAGGTTGGAGATCTTGGTGATGACAACATGGATGATAAAGTATCAGATGGTTTCAAATATAGTTCAGAGGACGGTTTGAGAATCCACTACAATATTGTGTATGTTTTACCCAATGAATATGGGTTTGCCTCAGAGGCATCTGGGGATGAGGAAGAAGACTTGTGTGAGGAATCAACAGGTCAAAAACCATTATGTTACGATGTTATGGACAATGGGGTGGTACAAGAGCAACATGCAACATTTGAGAAACCTACCTCAGACATGATGTATCATCTCAAATGTTTTTTCATAAGGGCTTAGGTTGATAGATTCCCTGTGAACAAGGTGTTCGTTGACGGTGGCGCTGTTGTTAATTTGATGCCACAATAATTGGTGAAGAAAATTTGTAAGTTCGACACAGACCTTAAAACACACAATATGGTCCTATCTAAATACGAAGGAAAGATAAGTCACATCTTGGGTGTGATTCAAGTAAATCTATCAGTTGGCTCGACTTCAAGGCCAAAATTATTCATGGTGACAGCGTCCAAGGAAAATTTAACATGTTGTTGGGGCGTAAACGGATACATGGAATAGGGGCGGCGCCATCGACCCTGCATCAACGTGTGTCCATATGGCATCAGGATGGGATCTTCGAAAACATAGAGGAAGATCATAATTATTTTACTGCTGATGTGAAGGTGGTGAATCGAAAGAATTTTGATAAAGCATTTGCAACTATACCACCGTGTAACCCAGAAGATTTAGTTTTCAAGTCGCATCGTGATGCGATTAATTTCTTGACTTTACACCCCACTCATGGTTTTATTTGGGACCAAGAAAAGTTTGACACATATTCAGCTGTAAAAGAGGAGTTTGAGCCCAGTGGGTGGGAAGAAGGACCAAAACATGATGATGCCTGAGGCGAATTCTCTGGCAAGGATTTTGGCCTATATGGCCAAAAATAGAATAAATTGTTAGAACATAATTTATTTCTACATCCCAGTAAGACTTTTGATGATAAAAAAACATGATATAAAGAACAAATATGCTCTATAATAAAAGTATCTTTACATGCAGGAAGTTTTGATGTGAAAAATATATTCTGATGCAACTGGAAGTTCTGCCAGAACATCACCAGAAGTTCTGATTATGCGAGCACAAAAGTTGAGAGAACCATGAAAGATTCAGACGCATCAAATTTGTGTGACACGCTTATATGTAGAAGTCCTATTACAACTTCTGAATGCACCAGCGCTGTGACAAACTCAACGGTAATATTCATCCTCTGATGTGAGAAGTTCTGAAGCGTTACAATAAATCAATGCAGATCATAAGTAACGACTACAAACAGACAAGCATCTTATAATTTGGAAAGATCATTAACTCGTGTTATGGACATACCAAAAGTATCTTCTTATGTCTCCATTGCAAGGCCTATATAAAGCAGATAAGAATAAGATTTCATGATGATGAATAACTGCGCACAAAAACAAAAGCTCACGTGAAAAGTCAGTAACGCAGCAATCAATCCTGATCCTCAACGTTCAATATTAAATTGTGTAAAACAACACTGTGATCGGTGGATCTGGAACTGACTGTTTAACGCTGGTTCGCGAAATGTCGTGCAAGCAAGAGTCGCCACCGTCTTTTATTTTCTCCAAATGGAAAGGACAAAAGCACAGAAAAATTCCTTATTGAGATTAGTTCTCGGTTCGGGAGGTAGATTTATAGAAAGGGAAGGTGTTAGCACCCTTTCTATCCATGGTTATCCATGGGCTCTTAGATACTTGTTCATTTGTGTTTTCAAAATGGTTTGTTTGCTTTTCAACTGCGGGTTTGAAAAAGTTTCGTTTAAAATTTCAGTTCGACTCTTGTATCAGTCCTCAAGAGTGTTTGAAAAGTTGTTTTTGAAAGCTTTTTGCAAAGTGTCGGTGTGAAAAGAAGTTTTGGATTTGTTTTGAATTTAGAGCAAGTATCTACGAGTCATCTACCTACCCTAAGGAATTCGTCTGTGTAAATGTCCTTAAAGTAGTGCCATCCCACCATTGAGAGGTAGGTAGCACCACCGTTGGAGGTGTTCGGGTCAATTCGAGGGTTCAGGACATTGTGGTCACCAGAGCAATGGGAAGATACCTTAGAAGCTACCCCCATGCCATGTTCATGGACATGAGGACTTACTAAAACATCCTCTACTCGACGACCACATTTCGAGGGGCAAGGCAACAGTGAGACGTACCCTAGGGGTGGTGTGTGAATTGTGTGTCGTTTTCAATTATGTTTATCTTGTCATGCATTGGTGATCTACGCTTTGTTTTTATTTTTGGCATTCATTCTTTCATGCAAGTTATTAACAGTTAAAAGATGCGGAATTTAAAAGTTCTACGCTATTACAAAGGCGCGGGTCTACATCGCCAAATTAAACCAAGACCCGATTTGAATAAAATAAAATGCGGAAAGTAAATACCCTAATTAATCTATTACAAGGCTTTGGGGCAAGTACATGAAATTCAAAAAAGGAAATAAAAGTAAATGCGAAAAGAAATAAAATCGGGAATGCGAGGGCGTTGGACCCTTTTAAGGAAATTAAATTGGAATTAATGATTAAAGAAAAAAGAAACTATTTTTTTGGTTTTTTGGTATTTAATGATAATAGAGAGAAATGGATTAAAATTAAAAATTAAACAAAACCCTAATTCTAGTTGTTTTTATTTTATATACAAAATGTTTGATCTTGACCTAATTTTAACCTAATTATAAATTTATTTACAAAAAAAAATAGTTAATAATTAAATATGGTGAAAAAAGGAAAAAAAGAATAAAAGTATAAAAACCCTAATTTCTACCTTTTTTAGTTTATTCAAAAAAATATTAAAATTGAACTTAAAATTAAACTAATTAGTTTTTTAGAATTTATTTACAAAATGAAATATTAATGAATTAAATAATAAAACATATTTTTATTTTGACTTTTTTCTGATTTTTTTTATATTTTATGAAAATTAATTTTGATGAATTAACTAAAATAAATAAAGCAAATAAATAGAAAAAATGAAAAGGAAGAAAATAATATGCAAACCAATGGGGGGTGTTGACCCCAATTTTGGAGGTAAATTGAGGAATTTTGGCCCATCAGGAGGAGGCCTTTTTGACTTTTCTGGGATTGTGTGAGGAGCTGTTGACAGCGTGCACGATGGACTGCAGATCTTGGCCATTGGATTGACCTTCTGGGACATGTGGCAAGCTAGCAGGCCAGGCATTTGGTGGACCTTAGCTGAAGCGTTGCAGGGAAATACGTTAAACAAAACAATATTGAGGAAGGGAGGGGACCTGGGAATCGAACCCAGGTCCCAGTACCTATTGTCCACGTTGCCCACCAACTGAACTAGCGCGTTTGGTTGTATGTTTAATGGGCAATTAATAATAAGAGAGAGAAAAAGCATTATGCTGGATAATCAACAAAAAAAGCGCCAATGTTTGAATCCACCAATTGCTTTCCTCCACACATCGTCTTCTCCACTTGTTCTCTATTTTGCCTGAAAAAACAAACTAGATAGCGGGGGTTTTAAACCCCCACAATCTGAAACACCAAAAAATAGCGAATAGAACACCATTGGTCATAAATTGAGCGCGACATGTGGAATTAATTCGCATGAAGCTTCTGATTCCAGTGGTGTAGGTTAGGACGGCCAATTTTTCCATGGGAAAGAAACCCCAATTTCAAGCTTATGAAAACCTAGAAGACATCCATGGTATCTTTCGCTACAGGCATGATTAGTTCAATTAACATACATCAAAAGCTTCAGTGAATCCACATTAGTACAAATCAGCATTTAAAATGTATGAAATATGCGTATAAATCAAAGCATGAGTATGAAAAAAGTCAAGAACAGGGCGACTTCGTGCTACCGTTTCTTGAGGTTAGAGGCTATGGTTTTGATTGGAGTAGCTTCCTGGATGCCCTGGCAAGCTATTGGAATGGTTATTTTTCTTTGAATTGCGCTGGAGCTGTGTTATCAGTTTTGAAATTTTCTTGAAAAAATGCAAAGTTGGTTTTAGGTCTGAGGCGCAGCTTGAAGGTTCTGAGAATTAGGGTTGTGTTTGTGTATGTATATGGAACGAATTAGGGTAAGAATTCAAGTCAATTAACCTTTGCATTGATGTTTTTGAGATTTGATTTTCATGTAATTTTTCCAATTTTTTTCATGCCCTTTTGATACCAATCATGGCCAAATCTTTCCATATTAGTGATGCATGAAATCTTGAGGTTATGATAGACCTATTAGCAGCATAAAAAGATTTAAAATGCATGCTTGAGTATTTTTTCATATTTAATTTGAATTAAATGAATTAATAACATTAAAAATTCAAATAATTAATAAAAAATGATGAAATAACTCCCCTTTGGGTCAATGGGTCGTGCATAACTTTTGGATGATGATTCTTGGAAGAAAATGTGGCCCATTAGCAATTTTGAGGCATTTGAAGCAAAGTTGACTTTTCAAAATTCCCAAAAATATCCCAAATTCCACAAAGCGTAGCTTGCTCAATTTTTAAGCTTTGATCATGTTCTTGGACATTTTGGAAAGGTCTTGAAGTCCTCTAACCAATGCCTTTGGTCCCATATCATTTTGATTTACCAATCTCAAGTTATAGTCTTTGACTTAAAGTGGCTTTTTGTTGACTTTTGAAAATGACCTATAATGTTGAGATTGATAACTTTTTGTGAGAGCATTTCTTGGACTTGAAGTGTGAAGAGGAGTTGTAGGAAATGTAATTCTCTTCAAAATGAGCTTTGGATGGAATTTTTCTAATAAACCATGTGGAAGGTATGCCTTGGTCAAGTTACAATTGACTTTTTCAACTGTCCAAATATGGAAACTTTTGCATCTTGAGACTTTTTGAGCCATGCCTTGAAAATCATGATGAAGAATTGATCAAATGATGTTTGTGACTTCAAAATAAGATGTTGACCAAAAATTTGAACTTTTGACTGTCAAATGACCATTTTACCCCTACAGTTGACTGCTGAGCAATTAGGGCATTTGACTGTGCAATTTTGTGCTGTGAGTCTTGAAACTTAGCATATGGATGCTTGACCATGTTTATAGGCATGTGGGACTTGATTGGGCCCTTGAAAACTTCCATTTCTTTGCCATAACCAAAACCCTAGTTTTTGACTGTTAGGAGACCATTGAACTGTGCAACTCTTGAGAGATTATGAAGCATGCTCTTTGCAAATCTTGAAGAATATGGGAGGGCAAATTTTGGGGTACAACAGTTGCCCCTGTTCAATCTTCTTAGACCTGAGGATGTAGATTGGCTGACGTGCCTTTCGTAATCCGAAGGTGGAAGATGATTGAACACTAGAGTGCCCAGAAATTTGCGCTCACATGGTAGTGTGATGATGGGAATGGGCTTACAGATGCCATTTGGAGATTGATGGATAGGAAGATGGTCTTACAGATGCCATGTTGAGAGATGATGGATAGGTGGATGGGCTTATAGATGCCATCTGGGTGTCGATCGCGTAAGAGATTCCTTAGCGAGAACTTGCGTACCTGAAAAAGAAAATGAGTACCTGGCCTGTTACAGGAGCTGGTCTTCAAGCTCTTTGTATATATGTGCCCTGACTGGTTACAGGAATTGGGTCTGGGGCTTCAAAAGGTTATGAATGAACCAGGGATGGTTACTACCTCAACAGGACGATGAGAGAACCTTGGGCGATTACTACCTCAACAGGAACGCTGAGAGAACCTTGGACGATTACTACCTCAACAGGAACGCTGAGAGAACCTTGGGCGATTACTACCTCAACAGGAACACTGAGAGAGCCTTGGACGATTACTACCTCAACAGTAACGATGAGAGAACCTTGGACGATTACTACCTCAACAGGAACACTGAGAAAATCTGGGGGCGATTACTACCTCAACAGGAATGCTGAGAGAACCTTAGGCGATTACTACCTCAACAGGAACGCTAAGAGAATCTTGGATGTCTTCTACTGGGATAAGAATCAGGGAGATCTTAGGGTCGATCTGACTTAACCGGAGAAGGCCTTTGATTGGATAAGAATCAGGAAAATCTTAGGGTCGATTTAACTGAACCGGGCAAGGTCTTGGAATATCTTCAACTGGATAAGAATCAGGGAGATCTTAGGGTCGATCTGACTGAACCAGAGAAGGCCTTTGACTGGATAAGAATCAGGAAAATCTTAGGGTCGATTTAACTGAACCGGACAAGGTCTTAGAATGTCTTCAACTGGATAAGAATCAGGGAGATCTTAGGGTCGATCTGACTGAACCAGAGAAGGCCTTTGACTGGATAAGAATCAGAAAAATCTTAGGGTCGATTTAACTGAACCGGGCAAGGTCTTGGAATATCTTCAACTGGATAAGAATCAGGGAGATCTTAGGGTCGATCTGACTGAACCAGAGAAGGCCTTTGACTGGATAAGAATCAGAAAAATCTTAGAATCGATTTAACTGAACCAGACTAAAGTCTTGGACATAGCTGAGAACTTAACTGGATCTTTTCCTGAAAGGTAAAGGTCAGTCATATGCAATGCATGATATGGATCAAGCAATGATGTTCTCAATATAAATGAGATTGTAAGGTATGATGCGTTTATGCGTGTATCATGATGTATGCGATGTTTTTGAATGTATGTTTTTGTCTAGGAAAGTAAATCCTTGACGGGTGCCGGGAAGTCACATCCTGGGCTGATGTTCGGAGAATAGTGCTTTGTTGTTTCCACTGGGGATGATAGTTGCAAGAATACCGGTAGGAGAAGATAACTCGGTTGGGGAATAAACTTGGCGAATGGATTACTCTGCGGGGAGAAAAGTACTCTAACGATCTTGCTGAGGAACAATACTCTGTGGGGAGAGAGGTACTTTGCTAGGATATTGATGGTAACTTCGCTGGGGATACCATTGTTGTGTTGGAAGCTTTAATAGACTTCGCTGGGGATAGGAAGACTTCACCAAGGACGATATTTCCGTGGCTTTTGGATGAGGATAACCCAGTTATATCCTGGTAGGGAAATAACTTTTGAATAAAGTCGGGGGACGTGTTCGTGCTCTACGGGGATAAGCTTCCAGAATCTACTGGGGATAAGCTTACTGCTTGGGGAGATGGGTTCCAACTTTCCTGGGGAAATCTTGATTGGACTCTTCTGGGGATATTTTGAACTATAATGGGGAAGTGACTCCATTGAATGTCTGGTATAACGCCGGGGAACAACCTTGGACCAAGACTGTCGGGGATGCTTGCTAAGAATGTCAGTATACTGTGCTGGGGAATGTTGAGATCTGCAGGGTACCCAACTTCCTTAAGGCTGATAATAGCTTTGCTTGGGGGGGAGTGCACTGACTTGCTGACTCCTTCTCCGGGGAATTAAGATATCTGGTTATGCTCTTCAGCTGAACTTACCTTGGTACCTTGGTGGATAGGGTAATTAGATCGCTTAGACAACTCATTATTGCCCCTGTTTCTAATGTCACCTGTAATTCATCCTTTGTTTCGTATGCAAATATTTATGAGTTTAGCAATTAGTGTCAAATGCATATATCACAAATTGAACCTTGGACGTTCTTCGCAAAACAAAACAGAAAAGGAAAAAACAATTGGCAATTTTAACTGAAAAGTGAATTTATATTGATTTTTGAATTGCCTGTAAATAGGCGTTTATGTACAAGAGGCTGACGTCCTAGTAAGAGAACGCCGCCGAGCAAAAGAGCTTAATACAAATTTGTACAAAGGAATATAAAACAGCTGTGTGAAAAGAATAATCCCACTGGGTTCCGACTCTGCTATCGCCTTTATATCTTCGAGCGTCTCATCACTTGATGACCTAGTTGAAGATGAAGCTGATTGATCGATGCCGTTTGAACTTGATGTTGATACCAGATTCTGGATGCAAGGTGATCCAATGAGACATAGTATTACGCTTTATCCCTAATTTTTGCCTGGACCGCCCTTTCGGGTTTTCAGTCCACCGGGATACCCATTTTTGCCCAAGCCGCCATTTCAGGTTTTTGACTTGCCGGGTGTACAGATTTTTTTCATTTCATCCCTTTATTTTTCCCGAACCCTTTTGGTTCGCCGGGAGCCCTAATTTTTGCCTAGGCATGTCAACCTAGCGGGTATTTTTTCATGCGTAGTATCTTTTTATTATGTCTGCATTGGCGGGGTGAGGAAGGTCGTCACCATCCATATTGGTTAGAATCATGGCTCCTCCTGAGAACACATGTTTAACCACAAATGGCCCTTCATACGTAGGGGTCCATTTGCCCCTTGGATCACTATGAGGAAGGATAATACGTTTGATTACCAAATCCCCGACTTGATACTCTTGTGGTCTGACCTTTTTGTTAAATGCCCTGATCATCCGTTTTTGGTACGTTTGACCATGACAAATAGCAGCAAGTCTCTTTTCGTCAATCATATTTAGATGATCAAGTCGTGTCTGGATCCAATCATCTTCACTCAGATCTGCATCCTTCATTATCCGGAGAGAGGGTATCTGCACTTCGATCGGTAAGACTGCCTCCATACCGTAGACCAAGGAGAAAGGAGTTGCCCCGGTTGACGTCCTGGCTGAGGTACGGTACCCATGTAGAGAAAACGGTAACATCTCGTGCCAATCTTTATAAGTCACTGTCATCTTCTGCACGATTTTCTTGATATTCTTATTTGCTGCTTCTACAGCCCCATTCATCTTCGGCCGGTAGGGAGAAGAGTTGTGGTGCTGTATCTTGAACTGCTCGCAGAGCTCAGTGATCATCTTGTTATTGAGATTGGTACCGTTGTCTGTAATGATTCTTTCAGGGACACCGTATCGACATATCAGATTATGCCGAATGAACCATGCTACAACGTTCTTGGTTACCGTAGCATAGGAGGCTGCTTCAACCCACTTTGTGAAGTAATCAATCGCTACCAGGATGAAGCGATGCCCATTGGACGCTGTAGGTTTAATCTCACCGATCATATCTATGCCCCACATTGCAAACAGCCAAGGTGCTGTCAAGACATTCAGAGGAACTGGAGGAACATGCACCTTGTCTGCATATATCTGGCATTTGTGACATGTCCGAGAATATTCATAGCAGTCAGCTTCCATTGTGGACCAGGAATACCCTGCCCGAAGGATCTTCTTTGCCATAGTGTGTCCACTAGAATGTGTTCCAAAGGTCCCTTCATGTAGCTCTTCCATGATCCTTTCTGCTTCAGTCTTATCCACACAACGCAGTAAGGTCGAATCATGGTTTCGCTTATACAGGATGCCATTGCTAAGGAAGAATTTCATTGCGAACCTTCTCAAGAACTTCTTGTCGTTGACAGATGCACCTTCAGGGTATTCCTGAACTTCCAAGTATCTCTTCACTTCATGGTACCAAGGCTTCTCAGTCACCAATTCAGTCTCAAGATCACAACAGTATGCCGGTTCGTCCAGTTTCCAGATAATGATCCGGGGAGCCTCATTGTCCCATTTGACCTTGAACATAGAAGACATCGTAGCTAACGCGTCCGCCAACTGATTCTCCTCTCTCGGGAAGTGTTCAAAGGTTATCTCCGTGAAGTGAGGGATCATCGTCAACACACATTCTCTGTAAGGAATAAGATTCAGATGTTTCATATCCCACTCCCCTTTGATCTGATTGATCACGAGGGCGGAATCTCCGAAGACACTCAGAAACTTGATCCTTAAGTCGATCGCAGCTTGGAGACCCATGATGCATGCCTCATACTCCGCCATGTTGTTGGTGCAGTTGAAACATAGCCGGGCAGTGAGTGGAGTATGAGTGCCTTGAGGAGATATGATCACGGCGCCAATACCGTTACCCAAAGCGTTGGAGGCTCCATCAAAGTGCATAGACCATCGGGATCCTTCCTCAGGTCCTTCATCCGGTCCAGGTACTTCACAATCAGTCACAATCATGATGCTCTCGTCTGGAAACTCGAAGTTCATTGACTGATAGTCGTCTACTGCCTGATGTGCCAAGTGGTCTGCCAATACACTTCCTTTGATGGCTTTCTGGGTTGTGTACTGGATGTCGTATTCTGTCAAGATCATTTGCCATCTTGCTATTCTCCCAGACAGAGCAGGCTTTTCAAATATGTACTTTATAGGATCCATTTTTGAGATCAACAAGGTAGTGTGAGTCAGCATATACTGTCTCAGCCGGCGAGCAGCCCATACCAAAGCGCATCAAGTTTTCTCGAGCAGTGAGTATCGGGTCTCACAGTCGGTAAACATTTTGCTAAGGTAATAAATGGCATGCTCTTTTCGGCCAGACTCGTCATGCTGCCCCAGCACACACCCCATTGAGTTGTCAAGTACTGTCAGGTATAATATCAGAGGTCTCCCCTCAACCGGTGGCATAAGAATGGGTGGTTCTTGGAGATACTCTTTGATTCTGTCAAAAGCAGCCTGACATTCATCATTCCAACGTACTACCTGATCTTTCTTCAGCAGTTTGAAGATTGGCTCACAGGTAGCAGTTAGGTGCGAGATGAATCGGGCAATGTAATTCAGGCGTCCTAAAAAGCCTCTGACCTCTTTCTCTGTCTTAGGAACCGGCATCTCTTGAATGGATTTAACCTTGGCAGGGTCCACTTGAATACCCTTGTCACTTACAACGAAGTCTAGCAACTTTCCAGATCTTACCCCGAAGGTGCACTTGTTCGGGTTCAACCTCATCGTGTACAGTTTCAGACGGTCAAACAGTTTCTGCAGATGATCAAGGTGTTCCTCCTCAGTTTGGGACCTTGCAATCATGTCGTCGACATACACTTCTATCTCATGATGGATCATGTCATGAAATAAAGCAACCATGGCACGTTGGTAGGTTGCCCCAGCGTTTTTCAGTCCAAAAGGCATGACCTTGTAGCAGAAGGTGCCCCACTGAGTAACAAAGGTAGTCTTTTCCATGTCTTCAGGAGCCATCTTGATCTGATTGTAACCTGAAAAGCCATCCATGAAAGAAAACACCTTATGCTGAGCAGTATTGTCAACAAGGACATCAATGTGAGGTAGAGGGAAGTCATCTTTGGGGCTGGCCCTGTTCAGATCCCTGTAATCGACACACATTCTGACCTTTCCATCTTTCTTTGGTACTGGAACCACATTAGCAACCCACTGAGGGTAAGAAGTCGCTGCAAGGAAACCGGCATCAAACTGTTTCATAACCTCGGCTTTGATCTTCTCAGACATCTCTGGACGCATACGGCAGACCTTATGCTTAACCGGAGGGCAGTCTTCCTTGGTAGGCAAATGATGGACCACAATATCGGTATCCAACCCAGGCATGTCTTCGTAGGACCAGGCAAAGACCTCCATATAATCATGTAGCATCTGAGTCAACCGTTGCTTCACGCTGAGCTCTAGGTTGGCACCAATCTTAACTTCCTTCCTGTCCGTCTCAGTACCCAGATTTATCGTTTCCACTGGCTCTTCATGTGGTTGAATTGCCCTCTCTTCCTGGAGTAACAGTCTTGCAAGCTCGCCAGGAACTTCGCAATCATCTTCACCTTCGTCTTCGGCTAAGTTGATCGGATTTTCGAAGTCATAACTGGCAGTAGCAGAGTCGTTACCAATGAGATCCAGAGTGGATTGAAACCTGTATGAGTGAGTGTGTGTAAATACAACTGTTTTGCAATATATAAAAAAAGGAAAGAAAGAAAAGGAGCATAAGATTTGAAATGCGAGAAAACGTCCAAGGTCTTTATTCATGATATATGAAATGACAATTAATATACCCTCACAAATGAAACCACGGTGCCCCGGGTAAGACACCGGGCCATAGAGTTTTAATTCATTGTTTATTACAAATAACAAAAACAAAGGAGTTTATTACTGCGTAACAAAAGTAACAGGAGTATGATCTTTAGCAGTCCAATTGGTCAATCCACCGTCAGTCGTCGGGTAGATCCAGCTTTCAAACTCTGACTCTTCCACTTCATCTTCATCCCCAATGGCATTCACTCCTGGATTGGTGATGAGCACAGGAGGTCTTCTAGTTCTAGCTTTGCGCACAGTCTTCTGAGCCTCTGCAGTAAAACCCAGTCCAAACTTGTCAATTTTAAGAGTGAAATCAGGGAGCCTGCCCCAGTTAGCACATTCACCTTTCTCGATTACGGCCCGGGCATCCTTCAGGGAAGCCATCTTCAAAGGAAAATCCTCTTCAACCACTGTTTCTGCCGCTGCCAATGTTGGAGGTACTTCTTCAAAATGCTGAAAGGGGGTTTCAATAAACTCCCCGTCCATCTCAATATAGCGGAAGGAATTCAAGTGACTAACCATATACTCCTCCTCTCCCTGCACAGTGACAATCTTCCCTCTGACGGGGTACTTGAGCTTCTGGTGTAGGGTAGAAGTCACTGCCCCAGCTTTGTGAATCCAAGGTCGACCCAGTAAACAGGAATAAGATGGACGGATATCCATCACTAAGAAAGTCGAGTCGAATACTTGAGAACCCACACGAATAGGAATGTCTACCTCTCCATGAACCATCCTCTTAGAACCGTCAAAAGCTCTGACAATGATGTTGCTAGGTTTCAGCTCCAGACCCTCACAATCCAACCGGTCTAAGGCCTTTTTGGGTAGTACATTCAGGGAAGAACCAGTGTCCACCAACACGTGCGCAAGAGTAGTTCCCCTGCATTCAATCGAGACATGCAGGGCGTCATTGTGGTCCTTTCCCTTAGCAGTAAGGTCAGCATCCGAGAAACCCAAACCATTGTCGGCTGTCAAATTGGCTACGCAATCAGTAAACTGGACTGCAGATGTCTCCTGTGGCACATGGGCCGTCTTTAGAAATGAAATCAAGGCCTTAGCATGGGCCTCTGAGCACAGCATCAAGGAGAGCATAGAGATCTTGGAGGGTGTATGCCCCAGCTGTTCAACAACATTAAAATTGCTCTTCTTGATTATCTTCAGAATTTCCTCCATCTCTTGTTGGGAGGCCTCAGCATTCACAGATTTTGGTGCCTCCATCCGGGCAGGCTCATCTTCGATCCCTTTGCCCCGAGCATTAGATGACTCGGCAGCAGGGGAAGCAACTTGATCAGAAACGGGAACAGGTACACTTGCAGGTGTTATAGTGAGGGGTCTTCGAATTGCTGGTGGCGCAATGTCAGGCGAGAAGAGCCTGCCACTGCGGGTAACTTTGGTTGGACCAGTGATATTGCTGACGCTGGTACCAGTGTTGAACTCTTGCTTTATTCCATGTACATATATATCTGCCCCATAGTGCCATGGGACAGCCTTATCAGATTCATAGGGGAGAGGCCCCGGAACAGTAATCACAATGGGTGCGACAGTCATGATTTTAACCGGCTTCCTTGGGAGAGCCTTGATCAGATTATTAAAGATTGTAACAACAGAAACTTCTTCCACAGGAACAAACGGAACAACAGTCTTCTTGAACAGAATCTCTTTGCTGTCCATCAAGCTTTGGATGCCCAACTTCAGCAAAGGACAACCAGAAAGGGAAACATCACAGAAAAGGCAACCTTCACTACAACCCGGAAATAAACCGGCCAGCAGTAGGTTCCTCTTAACAGTCATCAGAGGAGTAGCTACATCATTCACGGAAACGGCATACACATCTTCATCAACGACATTCACTCCATGCTGGGGCATAGGAGCAGTCACCATATTTGGCCTCTCAGGCGCTTCAAATTGTATCTCTTTTGCGTCAATAAGATCTTGCACCTTATTCCTTAAGGCCCAACAGTCATCAGTGGAATACCCCGGGCTATCGGAGTGATAAGCACAGCGGGAATTTGGATTGTACTTGGGAGAGGCAGTATTCACAACCTTCGGGGCCTCCCTGACAGCCACTAGGTTGGTGGACAGCACTTGCGGCAAGATTTACGACAAGGTCATACTCAGCCGGGTAAACTCTCTTCTGGGTCTTTCAGCCCTTTGAGGATTGGTTTGCCGAGGAGTGGCAGCAGGCTTTGCAATCATCACCGCATTGACAGATTGGCAGCGTTCTGGTTTCTCTTGCCTCCTAGGCCCATACACAGCACTGGCCTCCTTTTTAAAGGGTTTCTTCTCAGAACTTGCAGATGCACCCTTCTGAATTTTATCGGACTTCATTCCAGCCTCTATTCTCTCCCCAGTCAGAATAAGATCAGTGAACCCTGCAGACGAATTACCGATAAGATGATTGAAAAATGGCCCAGATAGGGTCCCCAAGAACATATCCACCAGCTCACGGTCCGTTAACGGAGGCTGCACCCTGCCATCCAGAACCCTTCACTTCTGTGCATACTCTTTGAAACCTTCGCTTGATCCTAACGACATACCCTGGAGTTGGGTACGTGTAGGAGCAAGGTCGGCATTATATTGATACTGCTTATAAAAAGCAGTAGCCAACTCCTCCCAGTTACGAACTTTGGTCCCATCCAGCTGATAGAACCATTCGAGACGAGTCCCTGAAAGACTCTCCTGGAAGAAGTGGATCCATAAATTCTTGTCCACTGTGTACGGTTGAATCTTCCGCACATAAGATATGAGGTGTAGCTTAGGGCAAGACGCCCCGTCATACTTGGTGAAAGATGGTGCCTTAAACTTGTGAGGAATAATCACACCAGTAGATAAGCCCAAGTCTCCGAAATCCAGCCCAGGCACTTGTTGGATCTCCATGGCGTTCAGTCTATCTTCCAACTGCTTATACCGGTCTTCAGCAGGAGGATACTGTTCCTAATTGAAGTCAGTCTCGTCGTCAGAGACTACCGGACTAGGACCTTTTCCCCCTTGGGGACTGCTCTTGCCTACAGAAGAACCAGCTTCCTCGTTCTGCAGAGTGTTGCCAAACCTTCGGCCCGTGTTGAAAAGAACAGTTCTCTTCTTCTTCTTCCCCTTCTTCGGGAGTAAAGCCTTTAGCTCTTCTTGGCCTTGAGCCAAACCCATGATCAGCTCCTGAAATTGCGTGTTCTGCACCTGAAGGGCCTTGATAGACATCTCGGTTGATGATGAGTCAGGGTTCATGATGCTGAAATAAACAACGAAGAACAGTAAGCAACCTGAAAAGAAGAAAACCTGCTATGCACATGATGAATGATATGTGTTTATGCAATGCATTCAAGGGCTCGAAGGTTCAAATTTGTTGTAGACAAAAAAGGAACACACGTTATCATTAAGGAAATAATTGTTCAGTACATCAAAGCCTCATGGGCACGTATTACAAAGCAAATCAATCCCAAAAGACACTACGCATCCTCTTTGGAGCTATGTAGGTGTTGAGATTCCTCTCCTCGTGCAATAGGCGGGTGAGCTCCAAGACCTTCTTTTCACTAGTATGTAGACTGGTTTCAAGAGAATTTCGTTCTTCCTTAAGCTGGATCCAGCTCTTCTGCATCTCTTCCCAGGACGTGGGCATATCAGGATGTTGAATGGGGTAGGACACCTCTCCCCCCGAGACTGGCTCTTTGATCACAGGGAGCATATGAGGATATGGCATTACTAACTTCTGGGAGCGGGCTCGTACCCACTTGAGATAAGGTTCCAATGGGATGGAATTCCTGTGCCCCAGTGTCTTGCTGTCTATCTTACTGGGCATCCTCCAAGCTCTGATAAATCTCTGGCGAAGTCCTTGTGCATCGTTGTCGAAGTCAAAAACTATGTCAGGAATTAACATGTCATGAGGGCCATCCCTCCGGGCATAACCAAACTGTCTCCAAGCCAGGCACGGGTTGTAAGTAATACCTCCTCTGATTCCAAATAAAGGAACATTAGGATACTCCCCACAACAATCAATGATAGTGACATCCTCTCTGGACCGAGAACACCAATGTATATCTGCATGTGTAAGAGTCATCAACCGTTGTGACCATCTCAAACCCCGCTCGTTCTTCAAAACTGATTGTGGAAGGTGCGAAATAAACCACCTTCCCAGGAGAGGAGTGCAGCACATAAGGACACCTCTTTTTTTCATGGTTCCAGTGTAACATGAGTGAAGGATGTCCCCCAGCAACGTAGGTATAGGATTCCTGGACATGAAGATCTGGACAACACTGATATCTATAAGCTGATCTGGGTTAGGGAACAACACCAAACCATAGACAAGGAGGGCCACAACTTCTTCAAACGCTTGTAAGTCAAGGGAGTTCCAACATTCCTGGGCATTTTCAAACAGAAACCTGGCTAAGAACCCTTTGATGCCACTTCTAACCTCCCAATGTCCCTTGAGGTCAAATGATTGCAGGTGTAAGGCTTTAGCAATCTCTTCAAGCTTGGGTTCCTTTTCCGTACCGTTGTAGGGTAGTTGATCAAGGATAGGGATCTTTAGAAGCCGGGAGAACTCTTCCAATGTAGGCACCAGTTGATAATCCAGGAAAGTGAAACAATGATGCAGAGGGTCAAAGAACTGGAACAGGACCTTTATCATATCTTCCTCAATGTTGGTGTTGACCAAGCTGATGAGTCTTCCATGTCTTTCACTGAATGAAGAGCTCTCAGGAATCCTGGATATAAGCTCCTTAAGCTGAGGAGGGATCCTTACAAGGCTGATTTGAATTGTCTTTCTGCGAACAGTTTCCATGTCCTATAAAACAAGAACAAAGATGAAGATTCGAACCCCTGAAATGGTTAGTCAATGCATATGATGCTGGATGATGTCATGATGCTATGATTAAACACACCACAAATATTTACAAAGGCAAACATGTAAGGCACACAAGTCACACAAGACAAGCCCTTAGAGTTTAGGCCAGCATGGGGTCTGGGTATTACCCTCTTGAAGTTGGTGGGCTCAACCTGTCCTATTAGAAGTAACCGGGTTCTAAGGGTCCCAATATCACTGGATTGCTTTCATTGTTCATCGTTTCGATTTAGCCACTGATCTGGCGACCGAAATATTCCAGGAAAGCAACCCTCAATTGAGTGTAGTATCGAGTATCAACCAACCTCGGACTGCACCAAAGTCAGTTATCTCACTACCCTAAAGAGGCCAGGATAGTTTAATTAAGGTTCCTAAGGTCAGTTGATGCTTCACGACACCACATGGAGGCCCCGTACTCTCCTTGACTGAACTCAAGGGTTACCGGTACACACCAAAGTGCCACATCAACGTAGCAGACTGTTTCAACCATGTCGGTATACCCCGCACAGTTCCCTCACAGCCTTGTTGCTAATTTCTAAGAAGGTATCCCCCAGATCCTGGTTAGGATCTATAGAACTCCCAAGACAGTCCCCCAATTTAAAGCAAACAAGTCAAAGCAATTGAAAACACAATGATCTTAGTCCTAAGGTACACCTCACTTTAAAGAGTCCCCAGCAGAGTCGCCAGTTCTGTGATCGGTGGATCTGGAACTGACTGTTTAATGTTGGTTCGCGAAATGTCGCGGAAGCAAGAGTCGCCACCGTCTTTTATTTTCTCCAAATGGAAAGGACAAAAGCACAGAAAAATTCCTTATTGAGATTAGTTCTCGGTTCAGGAGGTAGATTTATAGAAAGGGAAGGTGTTAGCACCCTTTCTATCCATGGTTATCCATGGGCTCTTAGATGCTTGCTCATTTGTGTTTTCAAAATGGTTTGTTTGCTTTTCAACTGTGGGTTTGAAAAAGTTTCGTTTAAAATTTCAGTTCGACTCTTGTATCAGTCCTCAAGAGTGTTTGAAAAGTTGTTTTTGAAAGCTTTTTGCAAAGTGTCGGTGTGAAAAGAAGTTTTGGATTTGTTTTGAATTTAGAGCAAGTATCTACGAGTCATCTACCTACCCTAAGGAATTCGTCTGTGTAAATGTCCTTAAAGTAGTGCCATCCCACCATTGAGAGGTAGGTAGCACCACCGTTGGAGGTGTTCGGGTCAATTCGAGGGTTCGGGACATTGTGGTCACCAGAGCAATGGGAAGATACCTTAGAAGCTACCCCCATGCCATGTTCATGGACATGAGGACTTACTAAAACATCCTCTACTCGACGACCACATTTCGAGGGGCAAGGCAACAGTGAGACGTACCCTAGGGGTGGTGTGTGAATTGTGTGTCGTTTTCAATTATGTTTATCTTGTCATGCATTGGTGATCTACGCTTTGTTTTTATTTTTGGCATTCATTCTTTCATGCAAGTTATTAACAGTTAAAAGATGCGGAATTTAAAAGTCCTACGCTATTACAAAGGCGCGGGTCTACATCGCCAAATTAAACCAAGACCCGATTTGAATAAAATAAAATGCGGAAAGTAAATACCCTAATTAATCTATTACAAGGCTTTGGGGCAAGTACATGAAATTCAAAAAAGGAAATAAAAGTAAATGCGAAAAGAAATAAAATCGGGAATGCGAGGGCGTTGGACCCTTTTAAGGAAATTAAATTGGAATTAATGATTAAAGAAAAAAGAAACTATTTTTTTGGTTTTTTGGTATTTAATGATAATAGAGAGAAATGGATTAAAATTAAAAATTAAACAAAACCCTAATTCTAGTTGTTTTTATTTTATATACAAAATGTTTGATCTTGACCTAATTTTAACCTAATTATAAATTTATTTACAAAAAAAAAATAGTTAATAATTAAATATGGTGAAAAAAGGAAAAAAAAGAATAAAAGTATAAAAACCCTAATTTCTACCTTTTTTAGTTTATTAAAAAAAAATATTAAAATTGAACTTAAAATTAAACTAATTAGTTTTTTAGAATTTATTTACAAAATGAAATATTAATGAATTAAATAATAAAACATATTTTTATTTTGACTTTTTTCTGATTTTTTTTATATTTTATGAAAATTAATTTTGATGAATTAACTAAAATAAATAAAGCAAATAAATAGAAAAAATGAAAAGGAAGAAAATAATATGCAAACCAATGGGGGGTGTTGACCCCAATTTTGGAGGTAAATTGAGGAATTTTGGCCCATCAGGAGGAGGCCTTTTTGACTTTTCTGGGATTGTGTGAGGAGCTGTTGACAACGTGCACGATGGACTGCAGATCTTGGCCATTGGATTGACCTTCTGGGACATGTGGCAAGCTAGCAGGCCAGGCATTTGGTGGACCTTAGCTGAAGCGCTGCAGGGAAATACGTTAAACAAAACAATATTGAGGAAGGGAGGGGACCTGGGAATCGAACCCAGGTCCCAGTACCTATTGTCCACGTTGCCCACCAACTGAACTAGCGCGTTTGGTTGTATGTTTAATGGGCAATGAATAATAAGAGAGAGAAAAAGCATTATGCTGGATAATCAACAAAAAAAGTGCCAATGTTTGAATCCACCAATTGCTTTCCTCCACGCATCGTCTTCTCCACTTGTTCTCTATTTTTCCTGAAAAAACAAACTAGATAGCGGGGGTTTTAAACCCCCACAATCTGAAACACCAAAAAATAGCGAATAGAACACCATTGGTCATAAATTGAGCGCGACATGTGGAATTAATTCGCATGAAGCTTCTGATTCCAGTGGTGTTGGTTAGGACGGCCAATTTTTCCATGGGAAAGAAACCCCAATTTCAAGCTTATGAAAACCTAGAAGACATCCATGGTATCTTTCGCTACAGGCATGATTAGTTCAATTAACATACATCAAAAGCTTCAGTGAATCCACATTAGTACAAATCAGCATTTAAAATGTATGAAATATGTGTATAAATCAAAGCATGAGTATGAAAAAAGTCAAGAACAGGGCGACTTCGTGCTACCGTTTCTTGAGGTTAGAGGCTATGGTTTTGATTGGAGTAGCTTCCTGGATGCCCTGGCAAGCTATTGGAATGGTTATTTTTCTTTGAATTGCGCTGGAGCTGTGTTTTCAGTTTTAAAATTTTCTTGAAAAAATACAAAGTTGGTTTTAGGTCTGAGGCGCAGCTTGAAGGTTCTGAGCATTAGGGTTGTGTTTGTGTATGTATATGGAACGAATTAGGGTAAGAATTCAAGTCCATTAACCTTTGCATTGATGTTTTTGAGATTTGATTTTCATGTAATCTTTTCCAATTTTTTTCATGCCCTTTTGATACCAATCATGGCCAAATCTTTCCATATTAGTGATGCATGAAATCTTGAGGTTATGATAGACCTATTAGCAGCATAAAAAGATTTAAAATGCATGCTTGAGTATTTTTTCATATTTAATTTGAATTAAATGAATTAATAACATTAAAAATTCAAATAATTAATAAAAAATAATGAAATAACTCCCCTTTGGGTCAATGGGTCGTGCATAACTTTTGGATGATGATTCTTGGAAGAAAATGTGGCCCATTAGCAATTTTGAGGCATTTGAAGCAAAGTTGACTTTTCAAAATTCCCAAAAATTTCCCAACTTCCACAAAGCATATCTTGTTCAATTTTTAAGCTTTGATCATGTTCTTGGACATTTTGGGAAGGTCTTGAAGTCCTCTAACAAATTCCTTTGGTCCCATGTCATTTTGATTTACCAATCTCAAGTTATGGTCTTTGACTTAAAGTGCCTTTTTGTTGACTTTTGAAAATGACCTATAATGTTGAGATTGATAACTTTTTGTGAGAGCATTTCTTGGAATTGAAGTGTGAAGAGGAGTTGTAGGAAATGTCATTCTCTTCAAAATGAGCGTTGGATGGAATTTTTCTGATAAACCATGTGGAAGTTATGCCTTGGTCAAGTTACAGTTGACTTTTTCAACTATCAAAATATGGAAACTTTTGCATCTTGAGACTTTTTGAGCCATGCCTTGAAAATCATGATCAAGAATTGATCAAATGATGTTTGTGGCTTCAAAATAAGATGTTGACCAAAAATTTGAACTTTTGACTGTCAAATGACCATTTTACCCCTATAGTTGACTGCTGAGCAATTAGGGCATTTGACTGTGCAATTTTGTGCTGTGAGTCTTGAAACTTAGCATATGGATGCTTGACCATGTTTATAGGCATGTGGGACTTTATTGGACCCTTGAAAACTTCAATTTCTTTGCCATAACCAAAACCCTAGTTTTTGACTGTTAGGAGACCATTGAACTGTGCAACTCTTGAGAGATTATGAAGCATGCTCTGTGCAAATCTTGAAGAATATGGGAGGGCAAATTTTGGGGTACAACAAACACTGTTAATGATACTGTTTATTTGAAACACCATTGTACACTTTTATTCAATTAACTGTTTAGTGAATTTCCTTGAGAAAATCGGGTTGTGCTTTTGGACTCAAGAAGACTTTGATAGTTGTCAAATTACATTTGTAATCATGTTTTCTTAGTGAATTAAGACCTTGTTGGAGAGAGGCGAAATCACCTTGGCGGGTGGACTGGAGTAGTTTGAGTTCAAACGAACCAGGATAAAAATAAATGTGTTCTTTACTCCATTGATTTTTAATATTCCAATTCAACCCCCCTTCTTGTGTTTTTCACTTCTTCAATTGGTATCAGAGCACCTAGATCTGGGTGCAAACACTTAACCATGTCAGATAAAGATTAAAGGGGAAAAAACACTATGATGGAAACAAGTCAGAACATCAGCAAAATCCTTCCAATATTTGACGGTGAAAATTTTGACTATTGGAAATATATGATCAGAAGTTTCTTCCTTGCCTATGACACCGACCTCTGGGATATGATAACTGACGGATACATACATCCTGTTAATGAAAGTGGTCATAAGATTGACAGAAAAAGGATGACAGATCATCAAAAGCAAGACTTCAGAAATCATCACAAGGCCAGAACGATTCCCTTGAGTGCCATCTCATATTTAGAGTATGAGAAGAGCACAAACAGAGAGACAACTAAAAACATGTTTGATTCTCTAAGAATGACGCATGGAGGGAACATGCAAGTAAAAGAAACCAAAGCCTTTGCGCTCATTTATAAATATGAAGCCTTCAAAATGGAAGAAGATGAAATAATTGAAACAGTGTTCTCTAGATTTCAAATTCTGGTGGTTTGGCTAAAGGTGCTGGGCAAAGGGTACTCAACTGCTGATCGTGTAAAGAAGATCATCAGATGTTTACCAAAACAATGTAGATCCATGGTAACAACTCTCAAACTGGCAAAAGATCTGAACATAATATCTCTAGAAGAACTTGTCAGCTCTCTTAGAAGCCATGAGATAGAGTTAGAAGATGATGAGCCTCAGTTGCAAGGTAAGTCTCTCGCTCTGAAATCTAACAAATATGAAACCAAATTTTTGCAGATAAAAGCAGAAGCAAAAAACTTTGGAGAATCCTCGTCAGAAGAAGATGAATTGTTCCTTCTATCTAGAAGAATCAATCAACTATGGAAGCACAGGCAGAAGAATTTCAGAAACTCCAGAAGAACAAGAAATGACTCTGAACAACCTTCTAGATACAGAAAATCCAGTAACAGAATCATTACCGGCTATGACTGCAATAAACAAGGTCACTACAAAAGTGATTGTACAAGGCTTCAGAAGGAGAAACATAAAAGTATGTTCGTTAAGGAGAAGAAGAAAAGTCTTATGGCGACGTGGGATGACTCTGAATCTTCTGAAGACGGAACAAAATCAGAAGATGAACAAGCCAATATAGCTCAAACGGACAACTTATAGTTTGTCTCTGATTCCTCTGAGTCAGAACCAGAATCAGAATCAGAATCAGTCTCAGAGTCTGAAGAGGTATTTTCTAACTTTTCTAGATCCCAATTAGAGGAGAGTCTATTAGAAATTCTAGAAAGGTATCAGAAGCTTCGAGTCATAAACAAGAACCTGAAAAAGGATCTAGTTTATGACTCTGAAGAAACTAAGAATCTGAGACTAGAAAACTCTGATTTGAAAGAAAAGGTTTTTAAACTTGAAAATGATTTACAAAATACTCCGAAGGAAACTGTCTTAGAAGTTACTGGTAATCCTGAAACAATTATAAAGGAATATGATCACAACTTTTAGAAATTCCTCGCTAAGAACATAGATAGAAGCAAGATGGCTTCAATGGTCTATGGAGTTAGCAGAAACAACAGAATAGGTATAGGATACAAAGATAAAGTATCCCAACCTAAGAAAGGTAAATATTTGTTTATCAAACACACTCCTATCTATTCTGACTTCACTATTGGGAAAACACATGATATAAAACATACTAGTAAGGAGTTTTATGCTAAACCAAAATTCAAACAGAATTTTGGAAACTCTAACAGTCATGGACCCAGAAAGATATGGGTACCAAAAGACAAAATCATCTATGTTGCAGATATTTTTAACAGCAAGGTTGAAACACCAGTATTAACACCTGGACTCTAGATGCTCTCTACTCATGGAGGAAAGAAAACATAAGTTCCAAAGCCTGGAATTTAAAAGATTCGCAGGTTTCAGAGGCAATCAGAAACAAAAGGTTATTGGGTCTGAAGCTATTGGAAACAGGAATGAAAACACAACATCAGAAGCTCTCTAAAGAATATCAGATGTATCTAGAAGAGAATGTCACACATTTTCAAGCAACTTCTGTCAGAGCAAGCCAATCAGAGTCTTTACCACTTTTTTATTCTTGACAAAAAGGGGGAGAATGGAGAATATTTTGACTCATAATCAGAAGATCGTCAGGGAAGTATTTTAATTTCTCGTTAGCCAAGTATTCTACTCAGGGGGAGCCTTTTAGTTACTGTTCTTTATATTCCATCAAAATATAATAGTTTTTGTCATCATCAAAAAGGGGGAGATTGTTAGAACATAATTTTTTCTACATCCGAGTAAGAGTTTTGATGATAACAAACACATGATATGAAGAACAAATATGCTCCCTAATAAAAGTATCTTTACATGCAGGAAGTTCTGATGTGAAAAAGATGTTTTGATGCAATTGGAAGTTCTGCCAGAACATCACCAGAAGTTCTGATTATGCGAGCACAGAAGTTGAGAGTACCATGAAAGATTCAGACGCATCAAATCTATGTGACACACTTATATGAAGAAGTTATGTTACAACTTCTGAATGCACCAGCCCTGTGAAAAAGGATCTCTGATACTCTGATTTACAAAGTTCTGATACAAGCTATAAAGGACTCTCAACGATAATATTCATCCTCTGATGCGAGAAGTTCTGAAGTGTTACAATCTATCAATATAAGATCATAAGTAACGACTACAAATAGACAAGGATCTCCTGATTTGGAAAGCTCTTTAATTCGTGTTATGGACATACCAAAAGTATCTTCTTATGTCTCCATTGCAAGGCCTATATAAAGCATACAAGAAGAAGATTTCATGATGATGAACAACTACGCACAAAAAGAAAAACTCACGTGAAAAGTAAGTAACGCGACAATCAATCCTCATCCTCAACGTTCAATATTAAATTGTGTAAAACATCACTGTTAGTGATACTGTTTATTAGAAATATCATTGTACACTTTTATTCAATTAACTGTTTAGTGAATTTCCTTTAGAAAACCGGGTTGTGGTTTTGGACTCAAGAAGACATTGACAGTTGTCAAAGTAGATTTGTTATCAAGTTTGCTTAGTGAATTAAGACCTCGTTGGAGAGAGGCAAAATCACCTTGGCGGGTGGACCGGAGTAGTTTGAGTTCAAACGAACCAGGATAAAAATAAATGTGTTCTTTACTCCATTGAGTTTTAAGATTCCAATTCAACCCCCCCCCCCCCCCCCTCTTGTGTTTTTCACTTCTTCAATTGGTATCAGAGAACCTGGATCTGGGTGCAAACAATTATTCGTGTCAGATAAAGATCCAAGGGGGAAAAACTCTATGATGGGAACAAGTCAGAACATCAATAGCAGCCCTCCAATATTTAACGGTGAAAATTTTGACTACTGGAAAGATATGATCAGAAGTTTCTTCCTTGCCTATGACGCCGACCTCTAGGATATGGTAATTGATTGATACATACATCCTGTTAATGAAAGCGGTCAGAAGATTGATAGAAAAAGGATGACATATCATCAAAAGAAAGACTTTAGAAATCATTACAAGGCCATAACGATTATCTTGAGTGCCATCTCATATTCAGAGTATGAGAAGATCACAAATAGAGAGACAACTAAATACATGTTTGATTCTCTAAGAATGACGCCTGAAGGCACCATGTAAGTAAAAGCAGCCAAAGCCCTTGCGCTCATTCAGAAGTATGAAGCCTTCAAAATGGAAGAAGATGAAACAATTTAAACAATGTTCTCTAGATTTCAAATTCTGGTGGTTGGGATAAAGTTGTTGGACAAAGGGTACTCAACTGCTAATCGTGTAAAGAAGATCATCATAAGTTTACCAAAACAATGGAGACCCATGGTCACCGCTCTTAACATGGAAATAGATCTGAACATAATATCTCTAGAAGAACTTGTCAGCTCTCTTAGAAGCCATGAGATAGAGTTAGAAGATGATGAGCCTCAAAAGCAAAGTAAGTATCTCGCTCTGAAATCTAACAAATGAGAAACCAAATTTTTGCAGGCAAAAGAAGAAGAAAAAAACTTTGGAGAATCCTCGTCAGAAGAAGACAAACTGTTCCTTCTATCCAGGAGAATCAATCAACTGTGGAAGCACGGGCTGAAGAATTTCAGAAACTCCAAAAGAACAGGAAATGACTCTGAACAACCTTCTGGATACAGAAAATCCAGTAATAGAATCATTACCTGCTATGAATGCAATAAACAAGGTCACTATAAAAGTGATTTTCCAAGGCTTCAGAAGGAGAAACATAAAAGGAAGTTCATTAAGGAGAAGAAGAAAAGTCTTATGGCGACGTGGGATGACTCTGAATCTTCTGAAGACAGAACAGAATCAGAAGATGAACAAGCCAATATAGCTCAAATAGACAACTTATCAGATATCTTTGAATCCTCAGAATCAAAACCAAAATCATTACCAGAATCAGTCTCAGAGTCTGAAGAGGTATTTTCTAACTTTTCTAGATCCCAATTAGAGGAGAGTCTGTCAGAAATTCTAGAAAGGTATCAGAAGCTTCGAGTCATAAACAAGAACCTGAAAAAGGATCTAGTTTCTGACTCTGAAGAAACTAAGAATCCGAGACTAGAAAACTCTGAGTTGAAAGAAAAGGTTTTTAAACTTGAAAATGATTTACAAAATACTCCGAAGCAAACTGTCTCAGAAGTTCTTGGTAATCCTGATACAATTATAAAGGAATATGATCACAACTTTCAGAAATTCCTCGCTAAGAACATAGATAGAAGCAAGATGGCTTCAATGATCTATGGAGTTAACAGAAACAACAAAATAGGTATAGGATACAAAGATAAATATACCAACCTAAGAAAGGTAAATATCTGGTTATCAAACGCACTCCTATCTATTCTCACTTCACTACTGGAAAAACACATGATATAAAACATACTAGTAAGGGGTTTTACGCTAAACCAAAATTTAAACAGAATTTTGGAAACTCTAACAGTCATGGACCCAGAAAGATATGGGTACCAAAAGACAAAATCATCTATGTTGCAGATATTTTTAACAGCAAGTTTGAAACACCAGTATTAACACTTGGACTCTGGATGCTCTCTACTCATGGAGGAAAGAAATCATATGTTCAAAAGCCTGGAATTTAAAAGATTCACAGGTTTCAGAGGCAATCAGAAACAAAAGGTTATTGGCTCTGAAACTATTGGAAACATGAATGAAAACATAGCATCAGAAGCTCTCTAAAGAATATCAGATGTATCCAAAAGAGAATGTCACACCTTTTCAAGCACTTCTGTCAGAGCAAGCCAATCGGAGTCTTTACCACTTTTTGATTCTTGACAAAAAGTGGGAGAATGGAGAATATTTTGACTCATAATCAGAAGATCGTCAGAGAAGCATTTTAATTTCTCATTATCCGAGTATTCTACTCAGGGAGAGCCTTTATATTGTTGTTCTTTATATTCCATAAAAATATACTAGTTTTTGTTATCATAAAAAAGGGGGAGATTGTTAGAACATAATTTAGTTCTACATCTGAGTAAGAGTTTTGTTGATAACAAACACGTGATATAAAGAACAAATATGCTCGCTAATAAAAGTATCTTTACATGCAGGAAGTTTTGATGTGAAAAATTTGTTCTGATGCAATTGGATGTTCTGCCAGAACTTCACCAGAAGTTATGATTATGCGAGCACAGAAGTTGAGAGTACCATGAAAGATTCAGACGCATCAAATATGTGTGACACGCTTATATGAAGAAGTTATGTTACAACTTCTGAATACACCAGCGCTGTGAAAAAGGATCTCTGATGCTCTGATTTGAAAAGTTCTGATACAAGCTGTAAAGGACTCTCAATGATAATATTCATCCTCTGATGTGAGAAGTTCTGAAGTGTTACAATCTATCAATGCAATATCATAAGTAACGACTACAAATAGACAAGGATCTCCTGATTTGGAAAGCTCTT
This sequence comes from Vicia faba, assembly GCA_948472305.1. Lineage (NCBI taxonomy): Eukaryota > Viridiplantae > Streptophyta > Magnoliopsida > Fabales > Fabaceae > Vicia > Vicia faba. The sequence continues at coordinate 1,231,701,169 of OX451737.1, forward strand.
TAACTCGTGTTATGGACATACCAAAAGTATCTTCTTATGTCTCCATTGTAAGGCCTATATAAAGCATACAAGAAGAAGATTTCATGATGATGAACAACTGCGCACAAAAAGAAAAACTCACGTGAAAAGTAAGTAATGCAGCAATCAATCCTCGTCCTCAACGTTCAATATTAAATTGTGTAAAACATCACTGTTAGTGATACTGTTTATTAGAAACATCATTGTACACTTTTATTCAATTAACTGTTTAGTGAATTTCCTTTAGAAAACCGGGTTGTGGTTTTGGACTCAAGAAGACATTGACAGTTGTCAAAGTAGATTTGTTATCAAGTTTGCTTAGGGAATTAAGACCTCGTTGGAGAGAGGCAAAATCACCTTGGCGGGTGGACCGGAGTAGTTTGAGTTCAAACGAACCAGGATAAAAATAAATGTGTTCTTTACTCCATTGATTTTTAAGACTCCAATTCAACCCCCCCCCCCCCCCCCCCTCTTGTGTTTTTCACTTCTTCATAAATGCGGCTATAGAGGATAAATATGTTTCAAATATGGCATCTAAGGCCATCATGGTGGAGGAGCTTGGAGATACAAGCCAAACAACAACTTCAAAAATCTAGAGGCTTGATTGTATATACAAAGAAGAGCCTTTGGAGTTTGATAAATATCCAAGAGACAATGTTTTGAAGATGCAAGCACAAGATCCCTTGGAGAAAGTCGACCTGGGTGATGGTTCGATTAAGAGAATTACCTACATCAGCACCAAGATCGACAGCCAGATGAAGGATCAAGTGATCAAATTACTTAAAGAATTCAAGGACTGCTTTACATGGGATTACAATGAGATGCCTTGTGTGATTAGAGAATTGGTGGAGATGAAGCTGCCTATAAATCAGGGAAAATAACCAATCAAAAAAATGCCAAAGAGGTTCGCGCCTGAAGTGTTGTCCAAAATCAAAGTAGAGATCGAACGATTGTTAAAGAGAAAGTTCATCAGGACATCCAGGTATGTTGAATAGTTAGTTAATATAGTCCTTGTAATAAAGAAAAATGGAACTTTGGGAATTTGCATAGACTTTAGGGTTTTAAATAAAGCCACCCCAAAGGACGATTATCCAATGCCTGTGGTAGAAATACTGGTCGATTCGGCCGCAGGATATGAATATTTAAGTCTTTTTGATGGATATTTAGGCTATAATCAAATTTTCATCGATGAAGATGATACCCACAAAACTGTGTTTCAATGCCTTGGGGCGTTAGGCACATATGATGGGTGATGATGCACATGCCTACAAAAGGGCCTTTTGTTCATGTTGTCGAGTCGTCTTTATGGTCTCAGCCTATCATGGGACTTACTTCGTATGATATTGTTTGCCAAAGTGTGATGGACAAACCCAGTGATCGCGAAGTGATCAAAACTGTTTATTTCGGTAAAGGGGAAGATGCAGTTTTGCTTGAAAAGGTGAAAGTGGCTTGGGAACACGTTCGCTGTAAAGGGAAACTTTCCTTTAGCCAGAATAGAGGTGTAGCTCGCGATACTTATACAAGTTGGATTCAGGATCGTGTGAAAGCGATACTTCTACGTTACAAAAGGGGGGAGTTGCTATATGCTCAACCTGATTTTGACCCATTGATTGACGGTCAATTGACTGATTCTTTATCTCGTGTTGGATTGTCTTCTGTACAGCCTGTACCAGGAGGATTAGAATTCGTACCTTTGGTGCGTTTTAAGAATATCAAGGCCGAAAATCTCAAACTCCAAGCTAAGCAGGAAGAGATGAACATGGATATCTCTTTTTCCTTACCAGACAAAAAGAAGCTTATGCAGGAGGTTAGGTTGAAAGACCAGTTGCTAGAAATATATGATTTGCTTGAGCGATCGAAGAGGCTCAAGGTCTAGGGTTCTAGTACAGTTAGTCGACAAGTTGAAGAAATATTGATTATTCAGCAGGAGATAGAGAGACTTTAGTTGGCTAAAGACAAGTTGGAAGTTAAACATTGTGAAGAGGTTAAGGATTTGAAGAAAAAGCTACAAGAAAAAGATGTCTGGTTAACTCAAGTGGTGAAGGAGTTAACAATGATCAAAGCCCAGGTAGTAAACCAAGGCAAGGTTCCAGCAGAGGAAACTGAGATGGGAAACGTGGGTCCCGACGAATGGGAGCTCAAGTACCATTGTTTGTTGGCTTTGATGAAGAAGAAAGGCTTTTCAGAGGGGTCTTTTTGACACTTTCTTTTCCATTTTACTTGTTGATAAGATCACCACAAGTCTTATTGGACGGGATCTTTATGATGATTAACTTCGTTTGTATTAAGAATATGTTGTATGGATGCTTGTTTGATTTTATGATATGAGCAATTTCTAGTCAGATGTTTTATCTCTAGTTGCTTTATCTTGTTGTTCATCATATTGCTTATTGATGCTTGATGAAGGACTGCAGGATATTCCTGAAAATGATAAAACATTTCATGCATAATCATTCATTCATATCATATCATGACAGGTGGTTCCAGAAGGTTTTCTTATCTCTGATATGGGTTTCTTTTCAGAAATATCTACTACAAAATCGCACAGTTACAACACTCATAGTTCTTCCAAAATACAAATGGAACCAATTCAGGAAGATGTTGTTTTATGGGTTTCAATATGGACACTCGTGTGGACCAGCTGATGGAGATTTTCTAGTATATGGCCCGTCAATAGGAAGAGATGAGAGCCTTGATAGTGAGGCCTGCTGAGACTATGAATAATGGGAATGAGACTTTGATTGTCAAGCCTCTAGGGGTTGTTGTTAACAACCCAATCTGTAATCCAGGCGGGCATCATGTGAATAGTGCTCATAATCTGAATGGCAACCAAGGCGCCCAAAACTCGAACAGTGGTCATAATGTGAATGGAAACCCAATAGGTACTCAGAATATTGATCTAAATGCAAATTCTGGTCTAAGTCTTCCAAATGGTCATGTTGTGAATCTCGGTAATCTTGTTGGTAATCAAGTCATGCCTGCAGTCCAAGTTGTGGGAAATAATCAACCTCCACCCACTCCGACTCGACATCATGATGAGAAATAGTTTGTTCAACCAAAACCTGTGTATGTTCCTGCTCGTCGACTTGAAGAGGACAATAAAGATGATTGGATGTCTCATGCTAACGAGCCAACCAAAGCTGACAAAAAGCTGCGTATGCTCGAGGAGCGTATGCGGGCGTTCGAGATTCAGGGTGCTATGGGCCTTGACATGTCTGATTTGGTTTAGTCCCAGGAGTGAAGGTTCCTCCAAAGTTCAAAGTTCTATACTTTGTCAAATACAATGGTATCTCTTGTCCTAGGACGCATGTCCAATCCTATTACACGAGGATGTCCGTGTATTCTGATGACGAGAAGCTACATATGAATTTTTCCAAGACAACTTAACTAGTGGACCTCTTGAGTGGTATATTCAATTGGATGGTACTCGTATCCATACATGGAGAGAGCTAGATGAAGCCTTTGTCCAACACTACCGATACGATACTGATATGGAACCCACGAGAACCCAACTTCAAAATTTATCCCAGAAATTGAATGAATCTTTTAAAGAGTACACTCAGAGGTGACGCGAGATAGCTGCTAGGGTTCAACCCCCTATGATGGAGCGTGAAATGGTGGATATGTTCACTAGAACTTTACAGGGACAATATTACACGAGTGGTAGTACTTCTTGTTCATTCTCTAAAATGGTGACATACGGGGAAAGAATCGAAATCGGGATCAAGTTAGGAAAGATCTAAGATGTGGTTGTTGGAAATAATGGTAATGCTGGTAACACCAAGAAGTCATTTGGTGGCCACCAGAAGAAGAAGGATAATGAAGCTAGTATGGTCTATTCTCGTAAGGGGAAAAGTAGATATCAGGATACAAATCACCAGATTGCTATCGTGACAATACCCGTTTCCGCACCTCAGCAGCAGAAATATGCACCTAGGTAGGGCTACCAGCAAAGGACAAAACCGCCTCCCATAAAATTCTACATAATTCCTATGTCCTATGGATAGTTGTTACCTCAGTTACTAGAATTGAAGTTGATTGAGAAGTGTACAATGCAGATTAATCTAGAGAAGCTACTGCCAAATTCCAATGCTAATGCTAAATGTGAGTTTCATTCCGAAGTACAGGGGCATAACATCGAGAATTGTATGTTGTTCAAACATAAGGTGCAAGACCTATTGGACTCTCAGGCTATTAATTTTCGGCCAACACCTAATATTACTAGTCAATCTTTGCCACCTCATGGGAGTGCCAGTGTCAGTGCCATTATTAAAGATGAGAGCTTGAATCTTGTTATGGATGTGAATCAACTAATGACACCCCTCTCATTCGTGAAAAAATAGTTATCTTAGAAAGGTGTGTTTTTGGGATGTGGGTTCGATTGTGAAGGATTTTTGATACAACCAATGGGTTTCCGGTACTTGAAGGGTACAATCTAGGATTTGATTACCAAGGGAGTTCCACAGTTTAACCACTCAGTTGCCGAGACTAAAATTGGTGAGGATGAGGTTGATGTGATAACTATTTCAGTCAAGGAAAAGATTGTTCATGTACCTGTTACAATTCCAGTTCCTGTCAGGAAATCACCTATAACCATCATTGTACCCGGGCCAGTACCATATGTGAGCGACAAAGAAATTCCTTGGAATTACGGTGGTGAATGTCATCAACAAGGGCAGAAACATGCTACTCAGAAGTCCAAAGATGGAAAGTTTGAAGAAGAGAAGTCTGAGATTCATGACATTGTTGGTGAAAGTAGGATTACCCGCAGCAGTCATATTTTCTCTCCACCAGAACAACTCGAAAGTAGTGCAGATGTTGCAGCTAAGGCTAAAGGCAAGCAGGTTTTGGGTAGTGGCGAAAAAACGGGGAAAAATCCTCTTGCTCCTATTCTCGATGCCGAGATGTGTAAAGATGTGATTGAATTAATGAGGTACATAAAGAAAAGTAACAACAATATTATTGACCAGTTGAGCCAGATGCCCGCTAAGATTTCGATTCATGCTTTGCTCAAGGATTCAGAGGCCCACAGGAATGCGTTGATGAAGCTGTTGGGGATTTCTTTTGCTCCTTAAGAGATATAAGTGAATCAATTTGATGGGATCATGAATAGTATTTCTGTGAGTAATGGACTCGGGTTTACAGATTTTAATTTACCCTCTGAGGGGAGGAAGCACAATAAAGTGTTTCATATCTCCATGGAGATTGCTAAAACCACTTTATCTCATGTGCTGGTTGATATGAGTTCCTCTCTCAATGTGTTTCCTAAGTCCGCTCTTATGAAGTTTGATTATGAAGGGGTCATGTTAAGGCTTAGTGACTTGATTGTCAAGGCATTTGATGGGTCTAAAAGGATTGTGTTTGGGGAGGTTGATTTTCCTATTAAGATAGGTCCCCAAGTTTTTGATGTAACATTCATCATTATGGACATTAATCCTTCTTATTATTGTCTGCTTGGTCGTTCGTGGATTCATGGGGTCGGCACTGTCACTTCCACCCTACTTCAAAAGCTAAAGTTCTTATTGAATCCAAAGGTGGTCACCATTTGTGGCGAGGAAGATTATATTGTCAGTCACTTGGGTTTCTTTCGCTATGTTGAGGTGGAAGGTGAAGTACATGAGACTCCATGCCAAGCATTTGAAACCGTACAGGTTGTCAGAACTCCTCGCCAAGAGGTTAAGAAGATGGAGGTCTCCATGTCATCCTATTGTCAAGCTTAAGCAGTTGTTCAATCTGGTCGTCCTAAAGGCTAGGGCAGAGTGCTGAATCTCCCCACACAAACAGACAAGAAATGTTTAGGTTCATGGCTTGTCGAAACATGCCAATTACTGCTCCTCTTAAGGTTCAAGGTATCCATCCGACAATTCAGTTTGTCAGTGGTAGTGTTATCCATGAAAAGGCTCATGCTGTGAGTGAGGAAGGGGATAACGATTATGAAATGGATAAGTTTCTTCGTCCTACTATTCCGAGTAAAGATCTTGGTAACTGGTCTGCTAAAGACGTCATTGAAGTCACCCGTTATGAAGAGTAATTTTCTTTTATTTTTCATTATGCAATAATTCCTACGTTTTGCCCAAGACATAATGAACATGCTGTAGGGACATGATGTTTTTCACTGCAAACTTATCATCAATAAATGATGTCTTTTTGCATTCAAATATTTCGCTCCCTGTCTTTTTTCTTTTTAAATTTTTGGCAATGTGATTTTTTTATATTTTTCTTTCGTAATCTAAAACTAAAATAAAAGTAAAAATAATCATGCAGATTTTGTCCCCCATTAATCTCAGAATATTTCAGAAACGATTATGCTATGGATTATTATGACTATGAAAATCCAATCCACCAAGACGATGAAAAAGCTAAAGAAGATTGTGATCATCCGAAAGAGCTATCCAAATTATTGAGGCAACAAGAAAAGGTCATTCAGCCGCACCAAGAGATTGTTAAAATGATTTACTTTGGTACCAAAGAGGTCCTAAGATAAGTCAAGATAGGGGCTTCTTTGGAAGACATCGTCAAGCGAAGATTGGTTGAAATGCTCCATGAGTGTGTGGATATCTTTGCTTGGTCTTATGAAGACATGCCTGGGATGGATACAAATATTGTTGTGCACAAACTGCTTCTTAGAGAAGAGTGTCCTCCAGTTAAGCAAAAGCTTTGAAGAACTCATCCTGAGATGTCTAAGAAGATCAAGGAGGAGGTTCAAGAACAATTTGATGTAGGTTTTTTGAAAGTGACGTCTTAACCGCCATGGATCGCAAATATTGTACCAGTGTCGAAAAAGGATGGTAAAGTGAGAATGTGTTTGTACTATAGGGACTTGAATAGAGTAAGTCCTAAAGATGATTTTCCACTTCTGCATATTAATATTCTGATTAACAGTACTGCTCAAGCTAAGATGTTTTCATTTATGGATGGTTTTTCTGGCTACAACGAGATCAAGATGGAACTAGAAGACATGGAGAAAACTACTTTCATTACACCTTAGGGAACATTTTGCTACAAAGTGATACCTTTTGGTTTGATGAGCGCAGGGGAAACATATCAGCGTGCTATGGTCACTCACTTTCATGACATGGTACATAAAGAGATTGAAGTCTATGTGGACGATATGATTTCCAAGTCCCAGACAGAAGAGGAAGATCTTATTCACTTGTTGAAACTGTTTGAATGGTTAAGGAAATTCAGGATGAGGCTATACCCTAATAAGTGCACCTTTGGGGTTAGATCAGGAAAGTTATTGGGATTTATTGTAAGTGAAAGGGGAATCGAGGTCAATCCTGCCAAAGTAAAAGCTATACAAGAAATGCCTGAGCCAAGGACAGAAAAAGAGTTTCGTGGTTTTCTCGGGAGGTTGAACTACATTTCTAGATTCATCTCTCACCTTATAACCACTTGTGAACCAATTTTCAAATTGCTGAGAAAAGATCCAACAGCCAGGTGGAATGACAATGGCCAAGCGACTTTTGATAAAATAAAAGAGTATTTGCAAGAACCTCTGATTCTCTATCCTCCAATGGAAGGCATGCCCTTGATAATGTATTTGATGGTTTTAGAAAACTCCATGGGTTGTGTACTCAGTCAACATGACGAGAAAGGTAAGAAAGAGCATGCCATCTACTAATTGAGCAAGAAATTTATTGATTGCGAATCGAGATACTCATTACTGGAAAAGAATTTTTGTTCACTCGCATGGTCAGCAAAGCGTCTCAGACAATATATGCTGACTCATACTAGTATCTTGATATCCAAAATGGACCCAATCAAGTACATTTTCGAGAAGCCAACTCTCACGGGAAGAGTAGCCTGTTGGAAGATGATTCTTACAGAATATATCATCCAATATATACTACCCAAAAGGCTATTAAGGGTAGTGTATTGTCAGATTATCTTTCTTAATAGCCAATGGAAGATGGGTATCAGCTGATGAAGTTTGAGTTTCTTGATGAAGATATTATGTATGTATGGGATTGTAACATCTCAAGCCCAGAAGAGGGACCCGACCCAGGATCGCGATGGACGATGGTGTTCGATGGTGCCTCAAATGCATTGGGTAATGGTATTAATGTTGTTATTACTTCTCCTAAAGGTTTCCATACTAATTTCACTACAATAATTTGGTTTGAAAGTAGCAACAATATGGCTGAGCATGAAGCTTGCATCTTTGGGTTAGAAGCTGCTATTGATTTTCTAATCCAGATCTTAGAAGTATATGGGGATTCTGCTCTAGTAATCATTCAGATCAATGGATATTGGGAGACTCGTCACCCTAATCTGATTCCGTATCGCGGGCATGTTTTAAGGTTGATCTCATACTTCGATGAAATCACTTTCCAGCATATTCCATGGGAGGAGAATAACCCGACAGATGCTTTGGCTACTCTGTCATCCATGTTCAAAGTTAGGTGGGTTAACCATGCTCCCTCAATCTATATCATGAGGTTGGATGAGCCAGCATTTTATTATGAGATAGAAGAAGAGGTGGTCGATGAAAATCCTTGGTTTTATGATATCAAAAGATATCTTGAGATGAAAGAATATGCATAGAATGCTTTTGTTACTGATAATATAACTATGTGGAAAAATGAAGCCAAGTTTTTCCTCAACAAGGGTGTTTTGTATAAGAGGAACTATGACTCTATTTTGCTCAGATGCATGGATAGATACGAAGCAAACAAAATCATAAAAGAGGCACATGAAGGCTCCTTCGGGACACATTCCAGTGGGCTTACCATGGCCAAGAAAATCTTGAGAGCAGGTTATTATTGGTCTACCATGGAAAACGATTGCTACAATCACTCCAGAATATGTTTCAAATGTCAAATTTATGCCGACAAAATGCTTGTGTCTCCCAATCTGCTGAATGTTTTGACTTATCCTTGGCCCTTGGCAATATGGAGTATTAATATGATTAGGAAGATTGAGCCGACTGCTTCCAATTGAAATTTCTTTATTCTAGTGTCTATTGACTATTTCACAAAGTGGGTTGAAGTAGTATCATATGCCAACGTCACTGTTGTACCCCAAAATTTGCCCTCCCTTTTTCACAAGAAATCACAACTTCGGGTTTTCCCTGATTTTTCAGATTGGCTCAAGAATCGGTCAAACAAACTTTTCTTATCAGTCTATCCAAAATTTGGGTTTCCATTGATTTTGAGTCAGTCAATCCAAAATTAGGGTTTCCATTGATTTTGAATCAGTCAAACAAATTATTAGGGTTTCTTTTGATTTGGTTGAGTTTGGCTCAAGATTTGATCAAGCAGACTTTTCTTTGACGGTAAATCTGGAATTAGGGTTTGCACACGCATTCTCAGAAGAGTTTGAATCCACAGTATTTCAATTGACTGTCACATTGTTTTGACGCTTGTTCAAGATTTCTGTTTGTTTCTCAAAGCCTAAACATCTGGGATAGAAGCTGAGGCTTTTGATTTGAAAGGGTGGAGCGTTGGTTTGATCAGTAAAGTGAAAGGTGTATGGACGTTTATTTGTTTAACTGTGTAAAGCGTGTGATTAATTGGAATGTCGGGCGTATTGCTGGTTAATGCGAGGTTGTGAGACTACAACGTTTATTAATTATTTATTTTATCTAAGTTAAAATAATTGGGATGCATTTCCAATCATTTTAATTCAAGAGATTTAAATAAATAAATAAACAGTGTAAAAGAAAGGTTGAAATATCTGACAAAAGATTTTTATTTATTTTAATTGTTGTTACAAATGTTATTTGAATACTGTAAATTTATTTACAGTGTTTACAATAATGTTTATTACAATAATTAAAAATAAAATAAAACTATCTTCTAAGCCTCTTGAAGTCTTCATACTTCTCTGATCCCCAACTGGTATTTACCTGCAAAGACAAAAAAAAAAGTCAATACAGTTAAATTGAAAAGTATTCTCAGACAGACAATTAAAAACTCATCATTAAAGATTGTTGGCCGGAATCAGATTTTTTGGTTTTCATCATGTTTTACTCGTCCTCTTTGCAAATCACAAGAAGATTTCTCTTCTTGGTTCACAAAGAGGAAAGTAAAATTATCCTTTGCAAGCATACAATTAAACACAAAGAAGGCACAAGGCTGCATAAAAAGTACACCAAGCAGTACAATGGCAAACAAAAATGCCAAACCAAGCTGCACAAATTCAAACTGAACATACTAAGTTGCAATGTCAAACAAAGCAAACTAAGTTACACAAACTATCAACCAAGCTGTCAAAGAAGCTGTCAATAAACTGTCAAGAAGCTATCAAAACAGAAAAGCTGTCAACAAGCTATCAAAACTGTCAATGCAGGAAATATGGAAGTACATAATGCAGAGCAAAACCAAGATGCAAGCAAGCACATTTTCATCATTTCCCTAGCCAAAAATCTTTTCAGAAATATAAAAGTAATTTAAGCAATAAAATATGCTTTTATAGAGAGAGAGAAAGAGAGAGTGAAGCAGGTTTGCAGTTTGACAGGCTTAAGATATATAAAAACAATTCAAGGGAAGACAAAAGGAGAACAGAGAGAGAGCAGTTCAGAAGAGTACAGAAAGAACCACAAAACTGTAAACACCAAACTTGGATCACTGGGAGAATGTGAAGGAGTGAAAGGGGGCGGCGCTCTAGTAGCCGGGCGTCGAGGGCATCAGTAGCTCTGTTTGAGATTGATGAAGAGGACGAAGAAAGGAGAGGAGCGACGCCGTTCGTAAAACTCCAAAACCTAATTATGAAAACACATTAAAAACCCTAACAAAAAACCTTGTTTATTTCAACTGGGCCTGCCCCAGACACTAAAACCTTAGGCCCAATAATTCTGGCGCCACACCCCCTCATAAGCCCAATGCTGCCCCCTTCTTATTTGGACCAAAAATGCAAACTCAAAGGCCCACTTAACCTTTTTTATGTTTACAAACCGATACTTTTTATTATTATCACCTTATTTTCTCTTTTTTCTATAACCTAATTCCTAATTCTTTTTATCAAATAATATATTACCTTTTTGTATAAAATTTTATTAATAATTTTCACTACCTCTAAAACTTAAAATATATAAATATTAGATTTTTTTAAGTTAAAATATTTTTTTTCTTTAAACCCCTTTTTGTTTATATAACACTAACAAAAACACAAAAAATAATAAAAGTACTTATTTTAAATTAGGTTAATATTTTGATCATTTGTAAATAATCATATGCATTGCACAAATACTTTTGATTCTCTTTGATTCTTATACCTTGTTACATTTTTACATTGAGAATGCGACGATTTGATTTGGTTGTAAATATAATATTTGGACATTACTATTCTGTTAAGACTCATCCCCATTTGTAAACATTTGTACCCCCATCCCCAGATACTTATTTGTAATAGCTTAGACTTTAAATTCCCGCAATTTATCGCCTTTCATATACTGTATAGTAATTAGGGTTTGTATGCGAAGATTCAAAATCAACGGCTAGATAACCTAATACAACACAAATGCATGAAAATCAATACACAATTCACACTTGCACCTCTAGGGTAACCTCGCTTGTTGCCTCGGAAAAAATGCAATCATGTCCCTCGAGTAAGAGACACTCTAGCAAATGTCCCTTCGATAAACAAAGATCGTTAGTCCCTCGATGACCCTCGATGTTGCCTTCGATAAAACGATCTCGTCCCTTACAAAAAATTGCTAGAGCGTCTTACAAGTTGCCTTCAATGATTGTATACGATGACCCACGCCTGTCCCGTTTAAACATCCTAACACAAGGTTGTTCACCAAATACAATGGTGAAACAACACTGTTAAAAGGGTTAAAAAAACATGAGAAAGATCTTTGAGTAAAATTAGGGTAGATAGCTCTTAGTTACTTGATCAAACTTGCAAAACATCCTTGCCATTTTTTAAACACACATCTCCACACAATTTCAAAACAAACTTTCAAAAACATTGAAACATCTTTTCAAAAAGACATACACCTTTGTATATACTCAAACAAGAGTCATTACAAAGGTTGCCTAGAGAAGACATCTTTTTTCAAAACATTTTCAAAACCACACACACAAAGCACCATTTCAAACAAATGAAAAGCAAAGGCAAGTGATCTAAAACAAGTAACTAAGAGCCCATGGATAACCATGGATGGAAAGGGTGCTAGCACCTTCCCTTTTCATAATCTACCCCCGAACCCACGAAAACATCTCAAAGGTCTTTCCTGTGCTTTTTGACCTTTCCTTAGGATAAAATAAAAAGTCGGTGGCGACTCTTGCTAAACTGAACAAGTGCGAAAATAAACGCAAAACCCAAGTCAGTTCTCCCACCGTATCACAGAACTGGAGACTCTGCTGGGGATACCAAAAGTGGGGTTACCTTAGGGTTTTAGATCACCTATACATTCTTACTTTGATTGCTTTGATTGCTTTAATTTTTGGGTTCCTTGTTTGGGTTTGTTGTAAATCCTACACCCGGATTTGGGGGCACCTTTTTAGGTAAATAGCTATAAACTGTGAGGGAACTGTGCGGGGTATACCGACATGGTTGAAGCAATAACTATGTTAGTGTGACATATTTGTGGGTACCAGTAGCCCTTGAGTAGTCAAGGAGAATACGGGGCCGCTGAGCGATGTCATGAAGCACTAACAAACTCTTAGAACCTTACTTGACCATCTTGGCCTTTTTAGGGGTAGTGAGATGACCGACTTTGGTGCAGTCCAAAGTTGGTAGATACTCGATACTGCACTCATTGAGGATTTTTTTCTTGGAATATTTTGGTCGCCAGTTAAGTGGCTAAACTAAAACAATGAACACAGAAAATAATCCAGTGATATTGAGCTCCTTAGAACCCGGTTTCTATTTTAGGACATGTTGAGCCAACTAACTTCAAGAGGGTACTTACCTACAAACCCTATGCAAGCCTAAACCTAAGAATTTGTTTGCTTTGTGTGAATATGACTGTCTGTATATACACTTGCTTACTTTTGCATACATGTACATAACATCATAACATCATATCATAGCATTTACAATAACCATTTCAAGGATCTCGAGGGTCTTTCGATGCAGGGTCACATTGAACCAGACGTCTACCAAATCACAAGAGGTTTCATTTTCCTCTAAACAAACGACGTCAAAGATCAAGTGCAGCAACTTGAATCGGGGGCTATGACCCACTTGACATGGGGAGCTTGATTCTCGAGGAAGGACATCCACCGATACAAAGTTCTCCAATCAAAGATGTTGATCAAAGTTCAACCTCTAACATTTTTCTTGTGTTTACCCCGAGAGATTCTTGAAAACATGCATCCACATATCATGCATTGTATCATAATAAGTTTTCCTTTTCAGGCTTCCTTATTCTCCTACTATTTATTTCAGTAGAGATGGCTCTAGAGAGGACTGTCAAAGATATCTAGGATCAAAATTCTCAACTTCAAGAAATGTTCTTGAACCTGTCCCAGGGGAAAGAAGAAGTGAAAGCTCTTCTCACAAGAGGCATGGTCCTAGGGAATTCAAGCAGTGTCAGGAATGATCAGTTAGAGGAACTGCAATTTGAGCTAGCAACAATGAAGATCCATATGATGGGGCAACTGGTGGGCCAGATGGCTCTCATTCAAGACCTGGCTCAAAGACAAGAGGAGCTCAGGGTTCTCGTCAACAAACTGCTTCGAGAAAACCAAGTGGGGAAAACATCTAAGGTTGAAGATCAAGTCATCATTCAACCCCCTTTGAGACAAGAAGACAAGGGAAAAGCTCCTCAAGTTGCTTCAGAGTCACAAGCCCAACAACAACCTCGTCAGCATCAACAGGGTAATCGGCATAAGAAAAATACGTCTGGAAGACATTTCTCTGAGACTGACATACCATCATCTCTAATACTGAAACGCTTGTTGGAGGTCAATCTAATGGCTTTAAGGGATCCTATTCGGAAGCCCAATACCTCTACTCCTAGCTATCACCCCGACGCGTTTTGTGTATACCACTCCCGTAGTCCTGGACATGACACCGACGACTGTTGGGCTTTGAAAAACAAGATCCAAGACTTTATCGACGAAGGAGTGCTGGAATTCATGCCGGATGGCGAGATGAAAATCTTCTGCTAAGGGTTCTCCACCTGAAATGACAAAGCTCGAACTGAGAGACTTTTGTTCCATTTGAATTTTCAAGTTGTAATTTATTTTGTTATTTAAACAATTATCTGTTGATGTCAAACTTTGTTTCATTAATGCATTGCATATGTTTGTCTTGAATTCATCCATTCGTTTTCACTATTCTTGTGCTTTCTTTATGATATTTAACTCTTGATAAAAAGCTACAAGCCTTTAGAGGGAGGATGACGAAATAATACCGTAATCTCATACAGTATGCTTTTGAACAGGCCTTGCTGACGATGTACAAGCGTTTCTTTCAAATCCTAAACACTGGAGTTATAAGGAAGATAATCCCTAGTCAACCCCTTCGAGCCAAAGAAGTAGGAGTTTTCTGTTTTAAAACAAAATGAAACCTTTGATTTAAACCTGGGGCAGGGTAGTATCTCAGTTAATTCAAAAAAAGATGCGCATTAAAGTCGCAAACTCTCAGTTCGTAATACAACGAATAACATCAAAACATTTCTTTTGAACCAAAAGACAGTGATGGTTCTTTATCTCATAGGCAGTCATTATCTCTCAAAAGAGAAAAGTCCACTGAGCCAAAACCTACAAAGGAGGCTTAAGAAAGTTGGGGCATCCCGCTGACTGTAATCTCGAAAACAGGAACAGGCAAAAGTTAGGGATAACAAATCAAAATAAAGAGGTCATTATAACTCCTCAATAACATGAAAAATGTTGCAAAAATGATGACTGCCTTCCATAAAATTCAACTGGTGTGAGCCATCACCAAAAAGTTGTTCCAAACTCGAATAGAGTTCGACGCACAATTAACTGAGTTTAGGACTGAAGGACATCACGAAGAGCGGGTGGGAACAAATATACTTTGAGCCTTTATCCTTTGTTTCTTAAACCGTGAACCAAGCCAAGTTACAACCCTTCAAAAGTCCTAATTGAAGCATGGGTTAGTTCAAAAGCATACTGTTACAAAAGGTATCCTGACTCCTGTAAGGCTTTGCCCTAAAATCTTGTGTTGAATTTGTCTTATAAAAAGTTTTCTGCTAAAAAACGCATTTTTCAAAACATCGAGACAAGCATAAACTTTGCATTATTTGAATATCGTTGTTTGCACATGGTTTACTTGTTTAACAGCGAAAAAATTCATACAGTGATTGTTCGGAGGAACGAAAGCTCTCTCGGTGAATAAAATCACTTCAAGTGGGATGATACCCCCGTTGCAAAAATCTCCCGTCAACAAAAAGAGACTTGGTTTGGTAATGTACAACAAATCTGGGGCAATCCAATCAAGATTTCAACAAATCTTTCAAAGTCCATTAAATATGGGGCAGTCCAGTCAAGATTTCAACAAATCTTTCAAAGTCCATTAAATCTGGGGCAGTCCAGTCAAGATTTCAACAAATCTTTCAAAGTCCATTAAACCTGGGGCAGTCCAGTCAAGATTTTAAGAAATCTCTCAAACTCCAAGATACAGTCCAGATATGCTCCAGACACGGTTGTCATTCTGTCACTCATTCAGATCCCAGTTACAGTTTCAGATACACTCCAGACACGGAAGTCATTCTTCTACTCATACAGATCTCAAATTCAAAGATACAGTCCAGATATGCTCCAGACACGGTTGCCATTCTGTCACTCATTCAGATCCCAGTTACAGTTTCAGATACACTCCAGACACGGAAGTCATTCTGCTACTCATACAAATCTCAAATTCCAAGATACATTCCATATATGCTCCAGACACGGTTGCCATTCTGTCACTCCTTCAGATCCCAGTTACAGTTTCAGATATACTCCAGACACGGAAGTTATTCTTCTACTCATATAGATCTCAAATTCCAAGATACAGTCCAGATATGCTCCAGACACGGTTGCCATTCTGTCACTCATTCAGATCCCAGTTACAGTTTGAGATAAACTCCAGACACGGAAGTCATTCTGCTACTCATACAGATCTCAAATTCCAAGATACAGTCCAGATAATCTCCAGACACGGTTGCCATTCTGTCACTCATTCAGATCCCAGTTACAGTTTCAGATACACTCCAGACACGGAAGTCATTCTGCTACTCATACAGATCTCAAATTCCAAGATATAGTCCAGATATGCTCCAGACATGGTTGCCATTCTGTCACTCATTCAGATCCCAGTTACAGTTTCAGATACACTCCAGACACGGAAGTCATTCTGCTACTCATACAGATCTCAAATTCCAAGATACAGTCCAAATATGCTCCAGACACGGTTGCCATTATGTCACTCATTCAGATCCCAATTATAGTTTCAGATACACTCCAGACACAGAAGTCATTCTGCTACTCATACAGATCTCAAATTCCAAGATACAGTCCAGATATGCTCCAGACACGGTTGCCATTATGTCACTCATTCAGATCCCAGTTACAGTTTCAGATTCACTCCAGACACGAAAGTTATTCTGCTACTCATACAGATCTCAAATTCCAAGATACAGTCCAGATATGCTCCAGACACGGTTGCCATTCTGTCACTCATTCAGATCCCATTAAAGTTTCAGATACACTCCAGACACGGAAGTCATTCTGCTACTCATACAGATCTCAAATTCCAAGATACAATCCAGATATGATCCAGACACGGTTGCCATTTTGTCACTCATACAGATCCCAGTTACAGTTTCAGATACACTCCAGACACGGAAGTCATCCTGCTACTCATACAGATCTCAAATTCCAAGATACAATCCAGATATGCTACAGACACGGTTGCCATTCTGTCACTCATTCAGATCCCAGTTACAGTTTCAGATACACTCCAGACACGGAAGTCATTCTGCTACTCATACAGATCTCAAATTCCAAGATACAGTCCAGATATGATCCAGACACGGTTGCCATTCTGTCACTCATTCAGATCCCAGTTACAGTTTCAGATACACTCCAGACACGGAAGTCATTCTGCTACTCATACAGATCTCAAATTCCAAGATACAGTCCAGATATGCTCTAGACACGGTTGCCATTCTGTCACTCATTCAGATCCCAGTTACAGTTTCAAATACACTCCAGACACGGAAGTCATTCTGCTACTCATAAAGATCTCAAATTCCAAGATACAGTCCAGATATGCTCTAGACACGATTGCCATTCTGTCACTCATTCAGTTCCCAGTTACAGTTTCAGATACACTCAAGACACGGAAGTCATTCTGCTACTCATACAGATCTCAAATTCCAAGATACAGTCCAGATATGCTCCAGACACGGTTGCCATTCTGTCACTCATTCAGATCCCAGTTACAGTTTAAGATATACTCCAGACACGGAAGTCATTCTGCTACTCATACAGATCTCAAATTCTAAGATACAGTCCAGATATGCTCCAAACAAGGTTGCCATTCTATCACTCATTCAGATCCCAGTTACAGTTTCAGATACACTCCAGACACGGAAGTCATTCTGCTACTCATACAGATCTCATATTCCAAGATACAGTCCATATATGCTCCAGACACGGTTGCAATTCTGTCACTCATTCAGATCCCAGTTACAGTTTCAGATACACTCCAGACACGGAAGTCATTCTGCTACTCATACAGATCTCAAATTCCAAGATACAGTCCAGATATGCTCCAGACACGGTTGCCATTCTATCACTCTTTCAGATCCCAGTTACAGTTTCAGATACACTCCAGACACGGAAGTCATTCTGCTACTCATACAGATCTTAAATTCCAAGATACAGTCCAGATATGCTTCAGACACAGTTGCCATTCTATCACTCATTCAGATCCCAGTTACAGTTTCAGATACACTCCAGACACGGAAGTCATTCTGCTACTCATACAGATCTCAAATTCCAAGATACAGTCCAGATATGCTCCAAACAAGGTTGCCATTCTATCACTCATTCAGATCCCAGTTACAGTTTCAGATACACTCCAGACACGGAAGTCATTCTGCTACTCATACAGATCTAAACTCCAAGATACAGTCCATATGTGCTCCAGACACAGTTGTCATTTTGTCACTCATTCAGATCCTAGTTACAGTTTCAGATACACTCCAGACACGGAAGTCATTTTACTACTCATACAGATCTCAACTCCAAGATACAGACCAGATATGCTCCAGACACGGTTGCCATTCTATCACTCATTCAGATCCCAGTTACAGTTTCAGATACACTCCAGACACGGAAGTCATTATGCTACTCATACAAATCTCAAATTCCAAGATACAGTCCTGATATGCTCCAGACACGGTTGCCATTCTGTCACTCATTCAGATCCCAGTTACAATTTCAGATACACTCCATACACGGAAGTCATTCTGCTACTCATACAGATCTTAAATTCCAAGATATAGTCCAGATATGCTCCAGACACGATTGCCATTCTGTCACTCATTCAGATCCCAGTTACAGTTTCAGATACACTCCAGACACGGAAGTCATTCTGCTACCCATACAAATATCAACTTCAGCTACAGTCCAGATATGCTCCAGACACGGTTGCCATTATGTCACTCATTCAGAATTTATCCTCAGCCCAGAGATGCTCCAAACGCAGATACCTTCCCGTTTCTCAACATACAATTCAACTTCCTGATATTCCCGACAGAATGAAGTTTCTCATTCTTAAAGTGGCATACAACCTAAACCTGAACTTCTTCCAGACAGAATAAGCTTTTCCCAGAGTCCTGAGTTTTTACTCTCCAACAAGATAGCCATTCTGCAACAGTATGGCTATTCCCCCACAAAATTCTTATTCCCCAAGCAGTCAGCAGTCAACAAGGATTTCTCATCTTCAGTAATCAAAGATTTTTGGAATCCACAGCATCGATCATGAATTTATTTTCCCCGACAGCAGTCAAAGATTTCGTTATCTCCAGCTATCAGGATTTATCTTCCACAGCAAGACGGCTACTCAGCTTACACGCATGATCATTACATTCATATATCATAAACATCGATGAAACACAATTCATTGCATCATACATATCATGCAACATAACTTTGTGTTTTAGCTAACATTTTACCCTTTTTAGGATAAGATTAAAAGGATCTTGTTAACAATTGCTCAGATACAATACAGATACACCCCAAACATGACGGTCATTCTGCTATTCATTCAGACTTCAGCAATCCGATACAGACTAGATACGCCCCAGAAACGGCGGCCATTCTATCCCTCATTTAGATTCAACTATAAACCTCAAAGTTCAGATACGCGCCAGATACAGATGCCATTCTGTCCTTTACACCAGCAGCTTGATTCTCCCTAGTGCGATCGCCACGGAAGTCATTTTGCTGCTCATACAAACTTCAAAACTTCTGAAAACAGTTTACAGATTCTCCAAACACGGATGTTAATCTATCGCTTATTCAACTTCAACTTCTGAAAACAGTTTACAGATACACTCCAAACATGGATGTCAATCTATTGCTTATTCAGACTCCCAGTTCAGAGATGTTCCAGACATGGATACCTTTATGATACTCGTCCACTCACCAACAACATACAATTTAACAAACATTCTTGGATGGCATCTTTTAAGCCCATCTCCAGTAAGACTTCTTTCACACCTCCCGTTGGCATCTCTAAGCCCATCTCCGACAAGATTTAGTCACATCTCCAAATGGCATCTTTAAGCCCATTCCCTCAACTACGCTTTGATGAGTGCAATTTTTTTGGGCACTCTAGTGTCCAATCTTCTTTTACCTTCGAGTCGCGAACGACAAAACTGCCAATCTAACTCTTCAGGTTCAAGAAGATTGAACAGGGGCAACTGTTGTACCCCAAAATTTGCCCTCCCCTTTTCATAAGAAATCACAGCTTTGGGTTTTCCCTGATTTTTCAGATTGGCTCAAGAATCGGTCAAACAGACTTTTCTTATCAGTCTATCCAAAATTTGGGTTTCCATTGATTTTGAGTCAATCAATCCAAAATTAGGGTTTCCATTGATTTTGAATCAGTCAAACAGATTATTAGGGTTTCTTTTGATTTGGTGGAGTTTGGCTCAAGATTTGATCAAGCAGACTTTTCTTTGACGGTAAATCTGGAATTAGGGTTTGCACATGCATTCTCAGAAGAGTTTGAATCCACAGTATTTCAATTGACTGTCACATTGTTTTGACGCTTGTTCAAGATTTCTGTTTGTTTCTCAAAGCCTAAACATCTGGGATTGAAGCTGAGGCTTTTGATTTGAAAGGGTGGAGCGTTGGTTTGATCAGTAAAGTGAAAGGTATATCGGCGTTTGTTTGTTTAACTGTGCAAAGTGTGTGATTAATTGGAATGCCGAGCGTATTGCTGGTTAATGCGAGGTTGTGAGACTACAACGTTTATTAATTATTTATTTTATCTAAGTTAAAATAATTGGGATGCATTTCCAGTCATTTTAATTCAAGAGATTTAAATAAATAAATAAGCAGTGTAAAAGAAAGGTTGAAATATCTGACAAAAGATTTTTATTTATTTTAATTGTTGTTACAAATGTTATTTGAATACTGTAAATTTATTTACAGTGTTTACAATAATGTTTATTACAATAATTAAAAATAAAATAAAACTATCTTCTAAGCCACTTGAAGTCTTCATACTTCTCTGATCCCCAACTGGTATTTACCTGCAAAGACAAAAAAAAAGTCAATACAGTTAAATTGAAAAGTATTCTCAGACAGACAATTAAAAACTCATCATTAAAGATTGTTGGCCGGAATCAGATTTTTTGGTTTTCATCATGTTTTACTCGTCCTCTTTGCAAATCACAAGAAGATTTCTCTTCTTGATTCACAAAGAGGAAAGTAAAATTATCCTTTGCAAGCATACAATTAAACACAAAGAAGGCACAAGGCTGCATAAAAAGTACACCAAGCTGTACAATGGCAAACAAAAATGCCAAACCAAGTTGCACAAATTCAAACTGAACAAACTAAGTTGCAATGTCAAACAAAGCAAACTAAGTTACACAAACTATCAACCAAGCTGTCAAAGAAGCTGTCAACAAACTATCAAGAAGCTATCAAAACAGAAAAGTTGTCAACAAGCTATCAAAACTGTTAATGCAGGAAATATGGAAGTGCAGAATGCAGAGCAAAACCAAGATGCAAGCAAGCACCTTTTCATCATTTCCCTAGCCAACAATCTTTTCAGAAATATAAAAGTACTTTAAGCAATAAAATATGCTTTTATAGAGAGAGAGAAAGAGAGAGTGAAGCAGGTTTGCAGTTTGACAGGCTTAAGATATATAAAAACAATTCAAGGGAAGACAAAAGGAGAACAAAGAGAGAGCAGTTCAGAAGAGTACAGAAAGAACGACAAAACTGTAAAAACCAAACTTGGATCACTGGGAGAAAGTGAAGGAGTGAAAGGGGGCGGCGCTCCAGTAGCCGGGCATTGAGGGCATCAGTAGCTCTGTTTGAGATTGATGAAGAGGACGAAGAAAGGAGAGGAGCGACGCCGTTCGTAAAACTCCAAAACCTAATTCTGAAAACACATTGAAAATCCTAACAAAAAACCTTGTTTATTTCAACTGGGCCTGCCCCAAACACTAAAACCTTAGGCCCAATAATTCTGGCGCCACACCCCCTCTTTAGCCCAATGCTGCCCCCTTCTTATTTGGACCAAAAATGCAAACTCAAAGGCCCACTTAACCTTTTTTATGTTTACAAACCGATACTTTTTATTATTATCACCTTATTTTCTCTTTTTTCTATAACCTAATTCCTAATTCTTTTTATCAAATAATATATTACCTTTTTGTATAAAATTTTATTAATAATTTTCATTACCTCTAAAACTTAAAATATATAAATATTAGATTTTTTTAAGTTAAAATATTTTTTTCTTTAAACCCCTTTTTGTTTATATAACACTAACAAAAACACAAAAAATAATAAAAGTACTTATTTTACATTAGGTTAATATTTTGATCATTTGTAAATAATAATATGCATTGCACAAATACTTTTGATTCTCTTTGATTCTTATACCTTGTTATATTTTTACATTGAGAATGTGACGATTCTATTTGGTTGTAAATATAATATTTGGACATTACTATTCTGTTAAGACTCATCCCCATTTGTAAACATTTGTACCCCCATCCCCGGATACTTATTTGTAATAGCTTAGACTTTAAATTCCTGCAATTTATCGCCTTTCATATACTGTATAGTAATTAGGGTTTGTATGCGAAGATTCAAAATCAATCGCTAGATAACCTAATACAAGACAAATGCATGAAAATCAATACACAATTCACACTTGCACCTCTAGGGTAACCTCGCTTGTTGCCTCGGAAAAAATGAAATCATGTCCCTCGAGTAAGAGACACTCTAGCAAATGTCCCTTCGATAAACAAAGATCGTTAGTCCCTCGATGACCCTCGATGTTGCCTTCGATAAAACGATCTCGTCCCTTACAAAAAATTGCTAGAGCGTCTTACAAGTTGCCTTTAATGATTGTATACGATGACCCACGCCTGTCCCGTTTAAACATCCTAACACAAGGTTGTTCACCAAATACAATGGTGAAACAACGCTATTAAAAGGGTTAAAAAACATGAGAAAGATCTTTGAGTAAAATTAGGGTAGATAGCTCTTAGTTACTTGATCAAACTTGCAAAACATCCTTGCCATTTTTTAAACACACATCTCCACACAATTTCAAAACAAACTTTCAAAAACATTGAAACATCTTTTCAAAAAGACATACACCTTTGTATATACTCAAACAAGAGTCATTACAAAGGTTGCCTAGACAAGGCATCTTTTTTCAAAACATTTTCAAAACCACACACACAAAGCACCATTTCAAACAAATGAAAAGCAAAGGCAAGTGATCTAAAACAAGTAACTAAGAGCCCATGGATAACCATGGATGGAAAGGGTGCTAGCACCTTCCCTTTTCATAATCTACCCCCCGAACCCACGAAAACATCTCAAAGGTCTTTCCTATGCTTTTTGACCTTTCCTTAGGATAAAATAAAAAGTCGGTGGTGACTCTTGCTAAACCGAACAAGTGCGAAAATAAACACAAAACCCAAGTCAGTTCTCCCACCGTATCACAATCACCAAATAGGTTGTGACTCGTTTCATCAAGCATAATATCATTTGCTATTATGGGATTTCCGAGAAGATCATCACTGATAACTGGTCCAATCTCAAAAACAAGATAATGAAAGAGTTGTACAAAAGCTTCAAGATAAAGCATCACAATTCTTCTCCATATCTTCTAAAGATGAATGGTGTTGTCGAGGCATATAATAAGAATATTAAGAAGATTTTACAAAAAAATGGTTGTGACCTATAGAGATTGGCACGAGATGTTAAAATTTTCTTTACATGGTTACCATACCTTGGTGCGTACTTCGACTGGGGAAACCCCATTTTCACTGCTATACGACAAGGAAGAAGTCCTACCCATAGAAGTGGATATTCCTTCTTTAAGGATAATGACAGATGTACAACTTGACGAGGCTGAATGGATTCAGAATAAACTTGATCAGTTGAATCTCATCGGCGAGAAGAGATTGACAGATATTTGTCATGGGCAGTTATACTAGAGGAGGATGAAGAAAGCTTTCGACAGGAAGGTGTGTCTTCGGACTTTCCAAGCTGGTGACCTTATGGTGAAGAGGATCTTGCCTTCCAACTATAGAGATGCTAGAGGCAAATGGGGTACTGATTACAAAGGACCATACGTCATGAATAAAGTATTCTCTTGAGAATCTATGATGCTCACGACTATGGATGGGGAGGATTTCCCCCACCATGTCAATGCAGACGTAGTGAAAAAGTACTTCGCATAAACATACACGCTGAGTTGACTGGCTCAGGAAAAAAAGGGCATCCCGGCGAACAAAAAAAATGAATAAAGGTTTGGGCAAAAATTAGGGATATATGAATAAAATAATGAAAAAAATGATGTACACCCGCTAAGTTGAAAACCCGAAAGGACAACTTAGGCAAAAAAGGGTATCCCGGTGAATTGAAAACCTGAAAGGGAGATCCAGGCAAAAGTTAGGGATTAAAGAGAATACTACGGTCTGCGTGGTATCTGTGATATCACTCTAGACTGTTGTTGGTTAGCTTGTAAGGATAAGGAGTCAATCCAATCAGTTTGTTCGGAAAGCAAGATACTAAGGATGTTTGAGGTCATAAAAGTCGTAGCAAAGTCGGGACTCAATAAATCTGCACTCACATTGCCACCTTTGTTTTCTCCTCTGTATGTTTTTATGCAATTACCTCTTTTAGGAATTACTTCTTGATGTAATTTCCTATTTACAAGCAAGCCAATTTATAAAATTCTTCTCTTTTCAAATTATACCGATTTGTTTTCACTTTTGTTGTTTTGTTTGTCAAAAGATGTCCAATATTTTTTATAAACTTTGTGTTTAAATAATTAATGCTTTACAACACATGATATCAATAACTGAAATTACCTAAAGTTTTGAGTGTTTGAGGTGACGACTAAGGTACTCATCCCATACTCGGGGAATGTTGTTGTGGTTTCCACCTTTGTAGGTACTCTTGGTCTTTTGTGACAAGGAGGGTACCAGTAAATGGGCATAGGAAGGCCTGGTTGCGACCAACATGAGTTCCTTATTGAAATGAGATCCCATATCCCCCAGTGAAGGCGTACTCTCACCCAGAGGGAATCCTTTTTATTCCCAGTGAAGAGATCCCATCAACTGGAAGATCCTGTTTTCCTTATGAAGTATCTTATATCTTCCCAGTGAGGTTTGAGCATCCATGCGTAATCCCCACTGAAGTCTTCACTCTTGATAAGAGTTTGTTTAAGGGTTTTCCCCTCCAGAGGATTTATCTCCAAAGAAATTCATTTCAGTATGATTTTGTACAATCTTCTCCTTCAACAAAGTCTACTCTTTTCGAAGAATCTGGGAAGGTTCACTTTATTTGACTGGATATATTTGTTCTATCCCATTGAAGTCAATACCATTATGTCTCCTTTATTGGTATTTATCTCCCCAGTAAGGAAGATCCTTTATTCCCCATGAATCTCATATCTTCTCTCCATAGGGACGTTTTCCTTGTCAGATCTTCGTGGAGAGATGTTTGATCAGTAAGCTTGTTATGCCCAGCGGAGAAAATCTCCTAATGTTTTGGAACAGTGTGCATAGATGAATGCTGTTTAGGGCTCTCTTATCCCCAGTGATAGAGTATTACTAAAATATTTCCTCAGTGGAGTTCTGAACCTCAAACTTATGGTTCAAGGATGCCCTCATGCTCCTCAAGCGAAGATTGTTACCCCCAGCGGTAATATTCCCAGTGCAATCAGGGTAGAATTATTTTGCTAAGAATTTCTATGATTCCTCAGTCAAAGTCGAATTTTGATGACCTGCTGGAGTAACTTGTCTATTATTTCCTATTGGAGCAAGTTTTATTTCCCTAGTGGAGCAAGTGTCGTGTTTTCCTAGTGTGGTGTACATGGGAATGCCAATCATAACACTTTCATCCCTAGTGATATAAGATTTTGTTGAGATGTCCCCAGTGGAGTTTTTGTCCCAGGAAGTTTGTTTCTTCCCCAAGTGAAGATTTGTTTTTACCCATGACGGTGTTATTCCCAGTGTGGTCTGAGTAAATTTATTTTTTTAAAGAATTTCTATACTCCCCAGTATAAGTTATCTTCTTTAAGAAATCCTACACGAAAAAGTTTCCATCCCCAACGAAGCTCTCCTCTTTATAACAGAAGATAAAGAATTTGTTCCCCAGAAAGTTGGGAGGTTGATCAGAATTCAAAATTTTCTATAAAATGCAATTTATTTTTGAAGTATTTTTCCCAGGAAGTTACCTCCCCAGTGATATCAATCTTCAGAGGTCGGTGGTTCTGAATATCGTTTCCCCATTGAAGTTTAGAGGGATGTTTTCTCTACAGAAGTTCAGATGTGTGAAGAATAATCGTTCGGAAGTTCATTGTCTTCTCAATAGCCGATTATAAACACGTAGCATTTCTGTTGTATGGAGCATAACGCTATAAAAAAATTCAAACATACATAAGTATAAGCTCATTATGTTTATTTACAGTAAGCAAATTGTTATATGTTCAGATTTAAATTAACTCCACAACAACCTTAGGGTGATCCTATTTTGTTTCCCCTAATGGAGTCTGTTTTGATGCCATTAGTCGGGTCTTTGGTACTTTCTATTTCCCTTGTAAGTTGTGATTTTCTCTTTCCCTTGCAAGCCTTTGGTTATTTTAACCGTTGTTTTCTTTGCCGTCAGAGTGCGAGTAAGATTTGGTGTATAACCCTTATTATTTCTCAAAGTATTTGAGTATCCATACTTGGTGTGTGCTAATTCAGATAATGGCCACTCTTGAAGAATTACACCCCGCTTATGGCCTGAGGGATATTATAGTTCTTGCATATCTGCAACCTATCAAAAGTCTGACGTGTTTTTGTCAATCCTTGTTAGAGTCCCCTTTGGCCGGTCTCTTTCTCTTGTAGAGTTCATCTTTTATCAGTGCTCTTTGAAGGTCCCGCTTAGTCATTTCCTTATTTTTGTTTTATCCGCATTAGTCGGATTCTCCTTCTGTTAGCCTTGCTAGAATTCCTTACGCAGAGTCCTTCAGTGTCTCTTCAAAGTCTAGTTTGTCTAGCATTCCTGGGTTAGGTGAATCATTTCTTGTTAAGGCTTTCTTCGCTCAGCCCTTTTCTTATGTTCTCTACCAACTCCAAACATTTGTTTCTTAATTCCTAATGATGCTTTTGTATGTTTAACCCCCACCATACATGCATGTCTTTATCCTCTGTGAGTTTGCCTTTGATCGGCGTTTTTCCCCTAGGAATCTACCTTCGGCATAGTATTCCTTGTTAAAGATTTCCCATTGGTTGGTTTATTTATCCTTAAATCCACCTTCGACTGGTACTGTTTGTAGGGGTCCCCTTCGGTTGGTCTCTTTTCATTCGTAAGTTCGCCTTTGATTGGTGTTATTCCCCTAGGAATCTACCTTCGACATAATATTCCTTGTTAAAGATTCCCCTTTCGGTTGGTTTCTTTATCCTCTTAAATCCACCTTTGGCTGGTATCTTTTGTTAAGATTCCTCTTCGGCTGGTCTCTTTTCATTCGTAAGTTCGCCTTTGATTGGCGTTCTTCCCCTAGGAATCTACCTTCGGTATTGTATTCCTTGTTAATATTCCTATTCGACTGGTTTCTTTATTCTTAAATCCACCTTCGGCTGGTACCTTTTGTTAAGAATCCTCTTTTACTGGTCTTTTTTCATTCGTAAGTTCGCCTTTGATCGGCGTTCTACCCCTAGGAATCTACCTTCGGCATAATATTCCTTGTTAAAGATTCCTCTTCAGTTGGTTTCTTTATCCTTAAATCCAACTTTGGTTGGTACCTTTTGTTAAGATTCCCCTTTGGCTGGTCTCTTTTCATTCGTAAGTTCGTCTTTAATCGACGTTCTTCCCCTAGGAATCTACCTTTGGCATAGTATTCATTGTTAAAGATTCCCCTTCGGCTGGTTTCTTTATTCTTAAATCCATCTTCGGCTGGTACCTTTTGTTAAAAGTCCCCTTCGGCTGGTATCTTTTTATTGTAAGTTTGCCTTTGATTGACATTCTATTTAGAGTCAATGTCTATTTTTATCCCCAGTAAGCTCACCTTTTATCGGCGTTCTTCCCCTAGGAATCTACCTTCAACATATTATTCCTTGTTAAAGATTCCCCTTTGGCTGGTTTCTTTATTCTTAAATCCACCTTCGGTTGGTACCTTTTGTTAAGATTCCCCTTTGGCCGGTCTCTTTTCCTTGTAAGTTCGCCCTTGATCGACATTTTTCCCTTTTAAATCCATCTTCGACTGGAATCATTTGTTAAGAATCTCCTTCAGTTGATTTATTTACTTTCACATGTCTTCCCTCGGCCTGGCATACATCTCCTGATAATAAATACAAAACAAGAAGAAAGAGAAGTGCAATGATACTCGACTGGCTTCAGAGCGAAAATTTTACAGTTCTATTAAGTATTCATCCTCTTTCATATTGATTTTTCGAAAGGCTTCCGCTAATCTCTCTCTTTGGTTAAAGAAGATTGAATAGGGGTAGTTGTTGTACCCCAAAATTTGCCCTCTTTATTTTCTATCTCTAATTGGTTTATACTTTGTTAACATGCGCATACATGCATATCATAGGATTTGTACTCACGGGATCAAGTTATTTTTCTCAGCACAACAAAGCTCCCGTATTTGTTCAACGCATGATGAGTTACAGAAGATTTGGGTGTTTTTGGTGAATTTTAAGCAGTGCAAATAGAAAATAGTTTTTCAGCTGATTTGAGTGTGGAAATTTGTATCTCCCATTTGGAAGGGTATTTTGGATTAGATCTTGAGGTTTTAAAATCGTTTCGACGTTCTCTTTAACTTTTGTGTTCGGACCAAAAGATAAATCTCGAAGGAAGGTCTCTAAATACGCCATTCTTTTGGAAGTTATATAGTAAAAAATACAAAGGAAGTGGGCTGAACCGTTATTTCGTGTGCGCTAAAAGATTCATAACTTTTGGATAAATTGTCATATGTGCGCAGTTTCGATTTCTAAAATTCCGTCTCGATGTCATCTTGATGTCATCTTTGGAGGCTAAAAGCTGATTCACAAAGGAAGGATCCGTGAATTTTGAGTTTCTGAAGACATATTGGTGCTGAACCAGGATTCATTTGTATTAACGTTTGATACGGTAAAATTCATATCTTACTTGATTTTTATTGTATTGATCTGGTTCTAATGGTGTTGGTTCATTAATTTTGTCTACCATAACTCATCTTCAGATGCTAAAAGCAAACGATGACCTGAAGGCTCTTGTTTTTGGTTTTCTTCGTGTGTGACGCAATAAAATGCTGCACAAGAAATAATTTTTGCCTAACACAGTGTCAGTGAAAATTCAAAAATTCATAACTTCCTTGTAGTTTATCGGATTGAGCTTGTTCTTTTGGCAATGCACCAAAAACTTGATTATCTTCATTTCTCGTGTTGGAACTTTTTGAATATTCTGTACGAATGATGATGTGGCACTTTACGGTAGTGTCAGGCTCACACTTTCAAGTCAAGGCCCAATCCAATTGCACATCCTAGGCCTAATTAACCCATGTATATAATATCAAATATTATTTTTGAAAAAGGGAGAGCTCTCATAATTCACAAATTCTCATAAACACAAAAATCTTTACTCTCAATTCTCTCAAGGATCAAATTAAAGTTCAACAACTTTTTCAGCAAAATACAACAACAATTTGATCAAGATTTGAAAGTCAAGATCAAAAGGAATTCTTCTTCGATTGTCAATCCGTTTGTTGCGATCTCAAAACCTAAGCTTCCCCTTCACTTCTACAAGTGAGTGTGATGCGGTGGGAGAACTGACTTGAGGTTTTGCGTTTGTGTTTGCAAATGTTGCGGTTTAGCAAGAGTCACCACCGACTTTTATTTTATCCAAAAGGAAAGGTAAAAAGCACAGGAAAGACCTTTGAGATTGTTTTTGCGTTCGGGGGGTAGATTATGAAAAGGGAAGGTGCTAGAACCCTTTTCATCCATGGTTATCCATGGGCTCTTAGTTACTTGTTTTAGATCACTTGCTTTGCTTTTTCAATTGTTTGAAATGGTGCTTTGTGTGGTTTTTTGAAAGTATTTTGAAAAGAGGCCTTTGTTTAGGCAATCTTTGTAATGATTCTCGTTCGTAAGAATGTATACAAAGATGTTTGTCTTTTGAAAAATGTTTCAATATTTTGAAAGTTGTTTGGAAATTATTTTGAAATGTGTGTGTGTATTTGAAAATAGCAAGGATTGTTTGAAAGAGATCAAGTAACTAAAAGCTATCTACCTACTCAAAAGTCTTTCCTATACATTTTTATTCCTTTGACATTTATTAACCTACCATTGTTTTGGTAGATAACCCTATCATTAGATGTTAAACGGGACAAGCGTGGGTCATCGTATGACCATGATAACAATATTACCAAGTATCTTAGCCAGTTTTAGGGACTAAGATCATCTTTGTATAGGCAACCTTTTTGGTAGCGTCATCGAGGGACTATGATCTTTTGTTTTGTTTTGTTTTGCCAAGATACCTAGCATGCATACCATGGCCATTTTGTAAGGCAACCAAGTGGGTGAAACCCTAGAGGTGCTTGTGTGCAAAGTGTTGTCATTTTTCATGCATTTTTCTTGTATTAGGTCAAGCTATTTGTTTTGATTTTGTCTTATCATACAAACCCTAGTTTTTACTAAACATGGATATAATGCGATAAATTACGTAAAGTAAATCTAAACTATTACAACAATATTATGGGAAGGGGGATACAAGTTTGAATGGGGGATATTTGCACAAAATAAAACCCTAATTTACTATTACAACCCAATTGAATTTATTGTACAATAAATAAATAAACAATTATTTAAATATGCAATAAAAATGTAAATATGCAAAAATGTTTTGTAATTGTTTTTATGTATGTGAAAGATAAATTATTTAAGTCTAAAATAAGAAAAAATATTGTGATTATTTTTGAAAGGGTGAAAAACCCTAATTTTTGTTTTAAAAGAAAATATTGTTTTCTAATTATTTATTTGTCCATTTTTGTTCAAGAAAAATAATAATAATATTATGTACAAATGTTCAAAAAAATAAAATATGTATGAAAATAATTATTTTTATGTGAAAAAATAATAAAATAAAATGTATAGTATTTTCAAATTATTTACAAGTTTTATTCAAGAAAATAAAGTATAAAATCTTAATAAACCATTTATTATGAAAAAAAATAAAATAATAAAATGCAAAAAAATAAAGAAAATATTTTTGGGTATTTTTTATCATTTGGAAAAAATGAATGCAAGCACAAAAAATAAAAATATGCAAGAAAATACAAAAATATAAAATAATAAGTCAGGGGGTGCAGAAGTAAAATGGGGGGTGCAAAAAGAAGAAACAAAAAAGGCTAGAAACAAAAAAAAGCCCAAGACAACATCTTCATCCCTGTCCTCTGTCCCTGCGCGCATTTTTGAGCTTGATTCTATTCTTGTCATGCTTGCATGAAATCAAAAACTTACAACGTGAAACTTATAGCATTTTTAATCACGATTCCAACCATATCCATTTTGTGACCTAACTCTAAGAAACCAGGGAGAATTTCAGTGGCCCTAATTCTTGACCTAATTTTTTCATGAACTTCAACAATCAAATACTCTTAGCTCAGTTAATATAAATAAAAACTATGCATATGTACAGCTTAAGCAAGTTAAAGACTACATTTTTGCTTCACAAATCGTGACCTAAGGATGCCTAAATAGAGAGATAGAAACTTGAAAAAGTCCTTGTTCAGTTGAGTTTGAATATGGCAATGTGGGGACTTTGAGTGAGGCCTGAAGTTCTTGTGAGCTTCCTTGAAGTTCCCTCAAGCTTCTCCAATGCTCAGCTTGCCTTGTAGATGCTTGAATCTTGCTGCACGAGTCAACCTGAAAACCTTCAAAATGAAAATGGTGAAGCTTGAAATATGGCACACAGTTGCAAGACAAGGGCCTGGACAGTTTAAGTGTGATGTATGGAAGGTGTTTCAAGGGTTGAATCAAGAAACACACGAGCCAATATTGATTTGGCTTGAGATTTGCAGAAGCTGCCATGTTTTGGGCAGAAATGTGGTTTTTTGTGTTTTGGAGTGTTTGAGATGTTTAGAAATTCGTGCTTAGGCTTGTTACAATGTTCTGAAGTCATTTGAAATGAATCCAAGGCTTGCCTTTATCAGATGGATGAGTTGTATTGTCTTTTGCAAGTTTCTTGCTTTTGAAGAAAAGTTGAACTGACAATGCCCAAAAGCTTGTACTTGCTAGTTCCTTAGTTGATGAGAGTTGGTAAATTTTCCTGGTAACTGTGGATCTTGGTTGCAAAAATAGATTAGCTTCATGGCTCAAGAAATGCAAAGTTGTAAAAGTCTTGCTTTATCAAAATGGTATTATGAACTTTATGCCATAAATGGATTAATTCATTGTGCAATGCTTCAAAGATCAGAATAAAGCCAATATCCAATGTGTTAGCATTCAATTATGGAGTGTATAAAGGATTAGGACCTGTAATAACAAGTACAAGCATGTTTGAAACTGATTTGCAACTTGTAACATTGTGAAAATGCCTTGCACAAAAGTGATAAATTTCCATTTTCATTTCTTCGATTCTCCCTAACCATAAATGATCTTGGAGAGTTCTTTGACATTTTGGAAAGCTTGTAACATGCTCTATAATCCATATTTGAAATGCATTTTTAGATACCTCTTGGAACTCTGTGAAAAGTTTCCATGAAGTTAGGTAAAAAATTTGCCTAAACTAGGGAAAAATTTCACTAAGTTAAAAAGTTTATGGACCCCTATTCACAAAATCATAACTTGAGATCCAAGCCTATTTTGGGAAACATTTGTGAATCAAAGTTGTATATTTCATGGAGGACTAAAATTTCATGTTGGAAGTTTTCTTTTATTCCAATTTCATCATGGTGAAAAAGTTGTGGAAAGTTGGGAAAAAATAAGAAATTTTCATAACTTAGAAAAATTCTAGGTTATGAAAAATTTCAAATTAAAACCCTAATTTTTAAAATTAGGTTTCTTGGTCAACAAGTTTCACATTTTGACATTTCTTGATGAATTATAACCCTTGGCACTTGATTTTGACCAAAAAGTCAAAGTTTGACTTTTCAGTGTATAGTTGACTTTTGATCAGTTGACTGCAAAATTCATCTGTCAATCCTATGCATTTGAGATCTTTTGAACTATGGGATTAGGTCAAGATGATGCCATTGAGTCCTTGAAATCACGCTTGAACCCAATTTGTCATTGGATAGGTTAAAAATCAGAAATTGCCCTTTCTCAGTCAAAACCCTAATTTTGACCATTTTGCACTTTTGATGATCTGATCAAATTTCTTGAGGAGTTTTGATCCAAACTTGATCAAATGGCACATAGGAGCATAGAATGTTGTTTTGGATAAAAAATTATGAAGTTTGACTATAAATTGGCCATAGTTGACTTTTTCCCCAATACAGCTGATTTTTATGTCAATTGTCCAATTGATTGGGCAAAAATGTGATTCAAGGCTTGAAACTTGGTATGAGAAATCTTAGGGGTCCAAGATGGTGTATGAAAGTCACATGAGCATTGATGGTCCAAAAATCCTTGTGCAAACTCAAACCCTAATTATAGGTCATCAGTGCAAGATGAGGTCTTGAGCTGAGCAAACCCTAATCTGGTCTGGAGTTCAAGAAGTCTTGTGAGGAAAAATCTTGATATTATGAGAGGGAAAATTTTGGGGTACAACAGCTGCCCCTGTTTAATCTTCTTGAACCTGAAGAGTTAGATTGGCGAGCTTTGTCATTCGTGACTCGAAGGTAAAAGATGATTGGACACTAGAGTGCCCGTAAATTTGCACTCGTCAAAATGTAGTTGAGGGAAATGGGTTTAAAGATGCCATTTGGAGAGGTGATAGAATCTTATTGGAGATGGGCTTAAAGATGCCATCCAAGAATGTTTATTGAGTTGTAAGTTGTAAGTCAGAAGAATAAGTTATCAGAATGGTATCCGCGTCTGGAACATATCTGTACTATATCTGGGGACTGAATCTGAATGAGCAAAGGAATAGCATCCGTATCTGGAGCGTCTCCAAGCTGTATCTGAATGTTGAATCTGAATAAGCAATAGAATAGCATCCGTGTCTGGAGCGTCTCTGTGCTGCATGAGCAATAGAATAGCATCCGTGTATGGAGCGTCTCTGAGCTGGGGAGAATCAAAATAAGTGAAAGAATGGCAACCGTGTCTGGAGCGTATCTGGACTGTATCCGAAGTTTTGAATTTGAATGAGTAATAGAATAGCATCCGCGTCTGGAGCATATCTAAACTATATCTGAGATCTGATTCTGAATGAGCAACAAAATGACTTTCGTGCCTAGAGTGTATCTATACTGTATCTGAATCAGAAAACTGAATAAGGGCCAGAATGGCATCCGTGTCTGGAGCGTATCTGAACTAGAATCTGAATAAGTGACAGAATGACTTCCGTGTCTGGAGTGTATCTGAACTAGAATCTGAATAAGTGACAGAATGACTTCCGTGTCTGGAGTGTATCTGAACTAGAATCTGAATAAGTGACAGAATGACTTCCGTGTCTGGAGTGTATCTGAACTATATCTTGACCTTGAATTCTGAATGAGTAATAGAATGACTTCCGTGTCTGGAGTGTATCTTTACTGTATCTAAAATCTTTGAATATTGTTAATGATAACTGTTAATCTTATCCTGAAAAGGGTAAAATGTTAGCTGAAACACAGAGTTATGTTGCATGAAATGCATGATGCAATAAATGTGTTTTATCAATGTTTATGATATATGGATGTAATGTATGCGCATGTAAGCTGATTTGTTTTCTTTCTGAGGAAAATAAATTCTTGATAGTTGGGGATAATAAAACCCTTGACTGCTGCCGGGGAAAATAAATCCTTGACCGCTGCTGGAGGATCAAAATCTTTGATGGCTGAGGATGAGAAATCCTGGGCGACCGTTGGAGATTAAAAATCCTGACATCTTCTGTGGGGATATAAGGATCATTCATGTCTTAAAGTTAGAGTATTGACAAAATCTGTTGTAAGAGTAATGCCAAACGGCTTGAGAAATTTTGCTTGGAGAATCCAGAGAACTTTGATGACTTCTACTGAGGATTGCATAATGGGAATCCTTACTTGGCCGGGGAATAGGGAAAACTCTGATTACTTCTACGGGGAACTAAGAATGAGAATCTTCATTCTGTTGAGGAGTAACGAAAACTTTGGTGACTTCACTGGGGAAATGAGAATGAGAATCTTCAATCTGCTGGGGAGTAAAAACTCTGTGGGAAGAAGGCTTACTGTTGGAGAGTAAGTTAAGGAGTTTTCGGTCGTCTGCCACTCTACTGGGAAGTTATCATAGGTTGGGGAGAGAAGAAAGTTAATTGTTATCTGGTTGATTTACAGGCTTCAAGATAACTTGCTGGGGAAATTGTATGGTTTCTGTTTGGGATTAGAAGTATTGACTCGACTGGGGATGAAGGTTTCATCTCCGCTGAGAATCTGTAACTCAAAGTTTTTACTCCGCTGCGGATTGGGAGTTTGAAAACTTAACTCTGATGGGATTTAAGGGTTTGAAATTATAACTCCGCTGGGGATCTGTATTTCAAGGTTTTAGCTCCAATAGGGATGAAGATGATGTACTGTAGGGATCGCTTATGGAATAGCCTAAAGACGTTTTCCTATCCTTTCAACCTATCAGTAATTGTTCTTTTCCATCCTGTTTATTTGTAAACAGTAATTATGTTCAAATGCATATGTTCATCAATGAATCATTGGACGCTTTTGCAAATAAAAACACAAGTGTAAACGAAAAGAAGGAAAATAGTTTTCGGTACTTTGAAAGAGACATCTTTGTATTTACTTTGAATAAGTGTTTTGTACAAAGGAGACAGTCATTCTAGAAAGAGGATGGTGTCATAAAAGTAAGAAAAATTTATACAAACAAATATAGCTATGTGTGTAAAAATCCCATGGGGTTCCCATTCTGCTATAGCCTTCGTATCTCCGAATATCTTATCCATTCGATACTTCGTCCGAAGATGATTGGATTGATCAGAAGCTCAAAGCTTGTTTGTGAAGAGATTGTCCTTAAAGTGATCCGACGAGACATAGTCATACGCTTTAATTCCCTAACTTTTGCCTGGACCACCCTTTCGGGTTTTCAGTCCACCGGGAAACCCTTTTTTGCCCAAGTCGCCCTTTCAGTTTTTCAACTTGCTGGGTGTACATATTTTTTATTTATCCCTAATTTTTGCCTAAATCGCCCTTTCGGGTTTTCGATTCACCAGGATGCCCTTGTTTTGCCTAGGTGTGTCAACCTAGCGGGTCTTTTATGCGTAGTATCTTTTGACTATGTCTGTGTTTGCAGGGTGTGGAAGGTCGTCGCCGTTCATGGTGGTTAAGATCATTTCCCCACCAGAAAAGATGTTTTTGATCACAAACGGTCCTTCGTAGGTAGGAGTCCATTTTCCCCTGGGATCACTTTATGGTAAGATAATGCGCTTGATTACCAGCTCCACGACTTGATATACCTGGCATCTGACTTTCTTGTTGAAAGCCTTGATCATCTATTTTTGATACGTCTGACTGTGGCAAACAGCAGTAAGTCACTTTTCATCAATCAAGTTAAGTTGATCAAGCTGGGTCTGAATCCAATCGTCTTCACTCAAACCATCATCCTTCATAATTCTCAAGGAGGGAATATGAACCTTGATAGGTAAAATAGCCTCTATGCCATATACCAAAGAAAAGGGTGTTGCCCCAGTTGATGTGCGTGCCATGGTACGGTACCCGTGAAGAGCAAACGGTAAAATTTCATGCCAGTCCTTGTAGGTGACTGTCATCTTTTGTATGATCTTCTTGATATTTTTGTTCGCGGCTTCGACAACACCATTCATCTTTGGCCGGTAGGGAGATGAATTATGATGTTGAATTTTTAACTGTTCGCACAAAGCGGTGATCATAGTATTGTTAAGGTTCGTACCGTTGTCAGTGATGATCCTTTCGGGGATACCGTACTGGAAAATAAGGTTCTGTTTGATGAAGCGGGCAACAACATTCTTAGTAACGGATGCGAAGGAAGCTGCTTCGACCCACTTGGTGAAGTAGTCAATGGCCACCAGAATGAAGCGGTGTCCATTGGATGTTGTAGGCTTGATCTCTCCAATCATGTCGATTCCCCACATAGCGAACGACCAAGGAGTTGTTAAGACATTTAGAGTAACAGGAGGCATGTGCACCTTGTTTGCATAGATTTGACATTTGTGACAAGTGCGAGAGTGTTGATAGCAGTCAGCTTCCATGGTAGACCAGTAATAGCATGCCCTTAGAATCTTCTTAGCCATCGTATACCCGCTAGAGTGAGTGCCGAAGGTACCTTCATGCAATTCAGCCATGATCCTTTCAGCTTCAGCTTTGTCCATACAACAGAGCAGAATAGAATCATGATTGCGCTTGTATAGGATGCCATTGCTCAGGAAGAACTTATCCGAGAATCTCCTTAAGAACTTTTTATCATTGACTGAAGCTCCTTCAGGGTATTCTTGTGCCTCGAGATACCTTTTGACTTCATGAAACCACGACTGGTCCACTACTTCTTCGGTATTAATCTCGTGACAGTGTGCAAGTTCGTTCATCCGTTCAATGGTGATTTGGGGAGCCTCAATATCCCAGTTAAGTTTAAACATGGATGACATTGTAGCTAGAGCATCTGCTAGTTGATTTTCTTCTCGCGAGAAGTGCTCGAAGGTAATCTGCTCGAAATGTGGTAACAAGGTCAAGACATGTTCTTTGTAAGGGATGAGGTTTGGATGCTTAGTATCTCACTCTCCTTTGATCTGACTGATGACCAAAGATGAGTCCCCAAATACAATCAAAGATTTGATTCCCAAGTCTATGGCAGCCTTGAGTCCAAATATGCAAGCTTCATACTCTGCCATGTTGTTCGTACAGTTGAAGTAAAGTCTGGCTGTGAAAGGAGTATGGAAACCTTCTGGGGAAATAAGTACCATGCCGATACCGTTGCCAAGTGCATTGGAAGCACCATCAAAGTACAGGGTCCATCGGGATCCTTGTTCAGGTCCGTCATATGGTCTGAAATCTTAAATGTTGTCCAATGTCATAATGTCTTCGTCAGGGAAGTCGAACCTCATGGATTGGTAATCTTCAACAGCTTAATGGGCCAGATGATCGGCTAGCACACTTCCCTTTATAGCCTTTTGGGTCGTGTACTGTATGTCGTATTCCGTCAGGATCATCTTCCATCTAGCTATTCTTCCAGATAGAGAAAGCTTCTCAAAGATGTATTTGATCGGATCCATCTTAGATATCAACAAAGTGGTATGAGTCAACATATACTGCCTTAGCCGGCGATCAGCCCATACCAAAGCGCAACAAGTTTTCTCGAGCAATGAGTATCGGGTCTCACAGTCGGTAAACTTTTTGCTAAGGTAATAAATGGCATGCTCTTTTCAGCCAGACTTGTCATGTTGGCCCAATACGCACCCCATTGAATTCTCTAGGACGGTCAGATACATGATTAGCGGCCTTCCATCGACGGGTGGCATCAAGATAGGAGGTTCTAGCAAATACTCCTTGATTTTATTGAAAGCAATTTGACAGTCATCATTCCATTTAACTACCTGGTCTTTCTTCAACAGCTTGAAGATTGGTTCACAGGTAGATGTTAGGTGAGAAATGAACTTTGCAATGTAGTTTAGGCGTCCGAAGAAACATCTAACCTCCTTCTCAGTGCGTGGAGCAGGCATTTCTTGTATAGCTTTTACTTTGGCAGGATCAACCTCGATGCCTTTGTTGCTGACAATGAAACCTAAGAGCTTACCGGATCGGACTCCGAATGTACACTTGTTTGGATTCAGTCTGAGCTTGTACTCCTTCAACCTGACAAACAACTTTTGCAAGTGATAAAGGTGTTCTTCTTCAGTTTGTGAACGGGATATCATATCATCTACGTAGACTTCTATCTCATGATGTATCATATCATGAAACAAAGCTACCATGGCGCGTTGATAGGTTGCCACGACATTATTTAGTCCGAATGGAATCACTTTGTAGCAGAACGTACCCCATTGTGTAACAAAAGTAGTTTTCTCCATGTCCTCAGGTGCCATTTTGATCTGGTTATAGCCCGAGAATCTGTCCATGAAAGAAAATACTTTGTGTTGAGTTGTGTTGTCAACTAGGATGTCAATGTGCAGAAGTGGAAAGTCATCTTTAGGGCGGGCCCTGTTTAAGCCTCTGTAATCCACGCACATTCTCACTTTTCTGTCCTTCTTTGGCATGGGCACAATGTTAGCAACCCATTGTGGATAGGAAGTAACAGCCAAAAATCCAGCATTGAACTGCTTCATAACTTCTGCTTTGATCTTCTCGGACATGTCAGGTCTCATGCGGCGGACCTTTTGCTTAACTGGTGGACAGTCTTCTCTGGTGGGGAGACGGTGTACCACAATGTCTGTATCAAGTCCCGGCATGTCTTCGTATGACCAGGCGAAGATCTCAACATAATCATGCAGTAGCTGAATTAGGCGCTCTTGGACACTCGGCTCTAGGTTGGCACCTATCTTGATTTCCTTTATGTCATCCTCAGTTCCTAATTTGATTGTATCCAACTGCTCTTCATGAGGCTGAATTGCTCTTTCCTCTTGCTGTAATAGTCTGGCCAATTCCCCTGGCACCTCACAATCTTCCTCACCTTCGTATTCGGCTTGGTTGATCAGATCTTCAGAGTCACTGAAGGCTATAGCAGTATCGTTACCCATGGGTTCCGGAATGGAAGGGTACCTGCATTTGTGAGTGTGGGTGTGTGTAAGGGCATAGCCATCTTAAAACAACAAAATTTAAAAGAAATACAATGAGCAGAAAATGTTTAAATATGAAAAGCGTCCATGATTCATTAAAATGACATATGAAATGAAAATAAGAACCCTTACAAATGGACCTATGTGCCTCGGGTAAGACACAAGGTTGAAAAAGTATGCATTGTTTGTGAGTTATTACAGTCCAACAGAAATGGAAAAGATAAATTACTGATTTATGAAAGTAATCGAAACAAAGTCTTTTGCTTCCCAGTTGCACAACCCTCCGCCAACAGTAGGGAAAATCCAGTCTTCCAAGCTGCCCTCTTCTTCACTGTCCTCTAGTGCATTAACCCCTAGGTGGCTGATCTTCACAGGTGGCCCTCCGGCACGGGAGCGGCGCACAGCCTTCTGACCATTCGAATTAAATCCTAGGCCTAATTTGTCTAATTTGAAAGGAATGTCGGGAAGCTTCCCCCAGATAGTGGATCCTCCTTCTTCCACTACTGCCCTTGCATCCTTGAGAGATGACATCCGAGGTGGTGGTCTTGTGATCACAGGAGTTGAGGACACCGCCTTGGTCGCTGCTACTTCTTCAAAAACTTCTTCAAAATGTTGGAAAGGGGTCTCTATGAATTCGCCATCCAATTCCATGTAACGAAAAGAATTTAGATGACTGATCATGTATTTCTCTTCGCCATGAACAATTATGATTTTCCCCTGGATAGGGTACTTGAGCATTTGATGCAGAGTAGAAGTGACAGCTCCAACATGGTGGTTCCAAGGTCTTCGCAACAGGCAAGAATAGGAAGGACGGATGTCCATCACGTAGAATGTTGAATTGAATGTTTGGGTACCCAACTTGATCGGGATATCCACCTCTCCATGGACCATCCTCTTAGAACCATCAAAGGCTCTGACAATGATGTTGCTGGGTTTCAGGGTTAGACCTTCACAATCCAATCTATCCAAGGCTTTCTTCGGCAAGACATTTAGAGATGACCCAATATCAACCAAAACATGAGCTAGGGTGGTTCCCCTACACTCCACCGAGACATGTAGTTCATCATTATGCTTTCTCCCTTTGGAGGTCAAGTATGCATCGGAGAATCCCAGGCCATTGTCAGCTGTTAAGCTGGCCACACATTCTTGGAACTGATCAGCGGAGGATTCTTGTGGCACGTGGGCCGTCTTCAAAAACTTGACCAAAGCTTTAGCATGTGCCTCAGAGCACAACAACAGGGCTAACATAGATATTTTGGAGGGGGTCTGCCGCAGTTGTTCAACAACATTGTAATCACTTTTCTTAATGATCCTCAGAATTTATTCCATCTCTTTCTAGGATGTTTCAGGAATAACTAATGACTGAGCCTTCATCAAGACAGGCTCCTCTTGAACATTCTTTCCTTTGTCAGCGAAAACAGGGATGGGAATTGTATTGTCATTGTTGGTGGGTACACTTGCAGGTGTAATCACAGGGGTAATATTTGGAATGGCCGCGGGTCCAAAGACTGCTGCTGGAGGAGCAATCTCTGGAGAAAAGATTCTTTCACTACGAGTAACTTTACTTGTTCCAACAATGTGACTGATGTCGGGATTATCTTCCTCTGAGCTTTCTTCTTCAATGGTCTGTTCAATCTGTTTGACACCATGATAGTAGATTTCTTCACCATAGTTCCATGGTACCATTTTATCAGTTTTGTACGGGGTTGGCCCGGGCATTGTTATCTTCAACGGAGTAGTCACTGGAGAAGATGTAATCCTAACAGTTTTTTTAGGAAACCTGGAAGGATTGGCGTATATGGTTATTATTGAAACTTATGAAACTGGAATGGGTGTGACGGGAGCTTTCTCAAACAAAATTTCCTTATTATCAATCAATTGTTGGATTCCTTTCTT
Organism: Vicia faba; assembly: GCA_948472305.1. Classification (NCBI taxonomy): domain Eukaryota; kingdom Viridiplantae; phylum Streptophyta; class Magnoliopsida; order Fabales; family Fabaceae; genus Vicia; species Vicia faba. The sequence goes on from OX451737.1 coordinate 1,231,742,541, forward strand.
CAATAGAGGACAATCAAATGGGGAGGACAGGCAAGCATGGAAATCTTGGTCACAACCTGGGAACACCCCAGCTTTCAACAAATTCAACTTGATGGTTAGGAGAGGAGTTGATAGTTCATCCACAGCAGAAACAAATAGGTCTTCTTCCACAGCATTGGCATTATGCCCATGCCTCGGCATTGGGGCGGAGATAACATTCGGCTTTTCAGGAGCTTCAAATTCAACTTCCTTTGCGTCAATCAGATCTTGTATCTTATACTTCAGAGTCCAACAATTGTTGGTGTCGTGCCCTGGACTTTATGAATGGTAAGCACATCTGGAGTTGGGATGGTAATGTGGAGAAGCAGTGTTAGGATTTTTAGGGGCCTCTTTCAACATGGCCAAATTCAACTTCAGGAGATGTGGTAAGACTTGAGCAGGAGTCATGTTTATCTTGGTGAATTGCCTTACAGGCCTTTCCACCCTTTGCTGGTTATTTCTCAGCTGATCATTTCTCGGCTGGTTGTTTCTCGGCTGGTCTGATGAAGACTTTTGAATCATAACGGCCCCCAAAGTTGTTCGTCTTTCGGTTCTTCCCTGATTTCTCTGGGCATAGACAACAGACACCTCCTTCTTTCCAGTGAAGGGCTTTTTTGCAGCAGTAGAGGTAGACGCATCTTTCTGAATTTTCCCGTTTCTAACACCGGATTCCACCCTCTCGCCAGTTAGAATCAACTCAGTGAAACCTGCAGAGGAGCTTCCAATCAGGTGATTAAAGAAAGGACCTGACAGAGTCCCCAAGAACATGTCCACTAGCTCTCTTTCAGATAAAGGTGGATGCACCCTTCCAGCCAAATCCCTCCATTTTTGGGTGTAGTCTTTGAAACCCTCATTGGTAGCCATAGCCATACTCTGTAGCTGAGTACGGGTTGGCACCAAGTCGTCGTTGTATTGATATTGTTTATAGAATGCGGCCGCAAAATCTTCCCAATTATGCACATCAGACCTCTCCAACTGGTAGAACCAATCCAACTGCGTCCCCGATAAACCGTCCTGGAAAAAGTGGACCCACGGGTCTTTGTTAGAAGAATGTTGTTGAATTTTCCTGACATAAGATCGTAGGTGCATCTTTGGGCAAGACACCCCATCATACTTAGCGAACAGTGGCACTTTAAACTTAGGAGGGATTACTATTCCAGAAACCAAACCTAACTCCTCAAAGTCTAGCCCAGGCACTCTTTGTATCTCCATAGCAGCTAGACGCTCTTCCAAGTTCTTGTATTTGTCATTGGCCAGAGGATACTGCTGTTCAGAATAGTCCTCATCCTCTTCTTCCTCAACTTCAGATTCAGATGGCACTGCAGTTCCTTTATGTTTTCCTTCCCCCTCTTCAGATGTTGATGGGAATTCCAAAGTTCGTCAGGTTTGTCCTTCAAACCTTCTTCCCAAGATAGCCACACCAGCTCTCTTCTTCTTCTTTTTCTCTTTTTCCTTCTCTAGTAGAGTCTTGAGCTCCTCCTGCCCCTTGGCCAAGGTCAAGAGTAGCTGTTGAAATTGTGAATTCTGAGCTTGCAAATCTTTGACCGTTTGTTCAATATCCATCTTGCTGAAATAAACAGCAGAGAGATCAGGAAACTTGGAGTGAAGACCTGCTTATGCATATGATGGATGATATGTATTCATGTAATGCATTCAAAGATTTAGAAATTCAAATTTGTTTTAAAAAAAAGGAACACACATCATATTAATAAGATAGAATTTGTTAGTACATCAATGCCCTAGGGAAAAAATAATACAAATTCTAAGGTAAAAAGACGTTGCGCATCCTCTTTGGTGCAATGTAGGTGTTGAGAGTCTGCTCTTCGTGAAGTTGACGAGTGAGTTCCAAAACCTTCTTCTCTCTTGCATAGAATTGGGCTTCGAAAGTGTCACGCTCTCCCTTTAGCTGTATCCAACTCCTTTGTAAATCTTCTAGTGATGTTGGCATGTCATGATGTAGGAGGGTGTATGGAACCTCTCCTTCCATAACAGGCTCTATAATCACAGGGAGAATGGAGGGGTAAGGCATCATAATACTTTGGGCGCGAATTCGTACCCACTTGAGGTAAGGCTCAAGAGGGGTGGAATTCTTGTGTCCCAAGGTCTTACTGTCTACCTTGTTGGGCATCCTCCAAGCTCGGATGAACCTTTGTCGGAGTCCTTGGTTGTCGTTGTCGAAGTTAAAAACCAAACCTTGAACTAGCATATCATGTGGGCCATCCCTTCGGGCACAACCAAACTGTCTCAGAGCCAAGCAGGGGTTGTAGGTGATGCCTCCCCTAATGCCAAGTAGAGGGACATTAGGGAATTCCCCATAACGGTCAATGATGATAACATTCTCTTTTGATCGAGAACACCAATGAATGTCTGAATATGTAAGGGTCATCAACTGTTGTAACTACCTCAGACTTGCTCATTCTTCAAGACTGACTGGGGAAGATGAGAAATAAACCATCTTGCCAGTAGAGGAGTGCAACACATGAGAACACCTCTTTTCCTCATTGTACAAGTGTGAAAAGAGTGGAGGATATCCCCAAGAAATGTAGGCACCAGGTTGCGAGCCATGAAGATCTTGACATCACTCACATCTATGAGTTGGTCAGGGTTAGGGAACAAGACCATCCCATAGATGAGAAGAGCTACAATCTCCTCAAAAGCTTGTAAGTCCAAGGAATTCCAGCAGCTTTGGGCCTTCTCAAACAGAAACTTTGACAAGAAGCCTTTGACGCCACTTCTAGTTTCCCAATGTGTTGTGACATCAGATGGGTGTAAGTGTAAGGCTTGAGCAATCTCTTCTGGCTTTGAGAATAGGAATCCTCAAGAGTTGAGAAAATTCCTCCAAAGTAGGCACAAGTTGGTAGTCAGGAAATGTGAAGCAATGATGCAAAGGGTCAAAGAACTGGAAGAGAACTTTGAGCATATACTCCTTAGTGTTGGAAGTGACTAAGTTGAGAAGACGACCATGCCTCTCGGTGAATGGAGAATTCTCAGGAATCCTTGAAGATAGCTCCTTGAGTTGTGGAGGAATTCTTACAAGGTTTACTTGGATAGTTTTCCTGCGAAGTGAATCCATAACCTACAAAACAGGAACAAAGATGAAAATCCAAAATCCTTGAAATGGTTAGTGGATGCATATGATGCTTCATGATGTCCATGATGTTATGCACAAGTATATATGTACAAACGAGTCACACAAGTTCCTAGTTTAGGCTTACATGGGGTTTCATAGGTAAGTACCCTCTTGAAGTTTAGTTGGCTCAACCTGTCCTAGAAATAGTAACCGGGTTCTAAGGAGCTCAATATCACTGGATTGTTTCTTTGTTCATTGTTTCAATTCAGCCTCTTTACTGGCGACCAAAATATTCCAAGGAACCAACCCTCAATGAGTGTAGTATCGAGTATCCACCAACTTCGGACTACACCAAAGCCGGTCATCTCACTACATCCTAAAAGGCCAAGTTGGTCAAGTAAAGGTTCTAAAAGTCCATTAGTGCTTCATGACATCACTCAGCGGCCTCGTATTCTCTTTGATTGACTCAAAGGCTACCGGTACCCACAAATATGTCGCACTAATATAGCTATTGCTTAGACCATGTCGGTATACCCCGCACAGTTTCCACAATGTATTGCTATTTACCTATGAATGTTTCCCAAATCCGGGTAGAGGATTCAAACCCAAACAATAGAACCAAATTGTAAAGCAAACAAATCAAGCAAGTTAAGCATGTAAAGGTGATCTAAAACCCTAAGGTAACCCAACTTTTAGAACATCTCCCCAGCAGAGTCGCCAGTTCTGTGATGCGGTGGGAGAAATTACTTGAGGTTTTGCGTTTGTGTTCGCAAATGTTACGGTTTAGCAAGAGTCGCCAACGACTTTTATTTTATCCAAAAGGAAAGGTAAAAAGCACAAGAAAGACCTTTGATATTGTTTTTTGGTTCGAGGGGTAGATTATGAAAAGGGAAGGTGCTAGCACCCTTTTCATCCATGGTTATCCATGGGCTCTTAGTTACTTGTTTTAGATCACTTGCTTTGCTTTTTCAATTATTTGAAATGGTGCTTTGTGTGGTTTTTTGAAAGTATTTTGAAAGGAGGCCTTTGTTTAGGCAATCTTTGTAATGATTCTCGTTCGTAAGAAGGTATACAAAGATGTTTGTCTTTTGAAAAATGTTTCAATGTTTTGAAAGTTGTTTGGAAATTGTTTTGAAATGTGTGTGTGTATTTGAAAATAGCAAGTATTGTTTGAAAGAGATCAAGTAACTAGAAGCTATCTACCTACTCAAAAGTCTTTCCTATAAATTTTTATTCCTTTGACATTTTTAACCTACCATTGTTTTGGTAGATAACCCTATCTTTGGATGTTAAACGGGATGGGCGTGGGTCATCGTATGACCATGATAACAATATTGTCAAGTATCTTAGCAAGTTTTAGGGACTAAGATCATGTTTGTATAGGCAACCTTTTTGATAGCGTCATCGAGGGACTATGATCTTTTGTGTTGTTTTGTTTTGCCAAGATACCTTGCATGCATACCATGGCTATTTTGTAAGGCAACCAAGTGGGTGAAACCCTAGAGGCGCTTGTGTGCAAGGTGTTTTCATTTCTCATGCATTTTGTCTTGTATTAGGTCAAGCTATTTGTTTTGATTTTGTCTTATCATACAAACCCTAGTTTTTACTAAACATGGATATAATGCGATAAATTGCGTAAAGTAAATCTAAACTATTACAAGAATATTATGGGAAGGGGGATACGAGTTTGAATGGGGGATATTTGCACAAAATAAAACCCTAATTTACTATTACAACCCAATTGAATTTATTGTACAATAAATAAATAAACAATTATTTAAATATGCAATAAAAATGTAAATATGCAAAAATGTTTTGTAATTGTTTTTATGTATGTGAAAGATAAATTATTTAAGTCTAAAATAAGAAAAAATATTGTGATTATTTTTGAAAGGGTGAAAAACCATAATTTTAGTTTTAAAAGAAAATATTGTTTTCTAATTATTTATTTTTCCATTTTTGTTCAAGAAAAATAATAATAATATTATGTACAAATGTTTTAAAAAATAAAATATGTATGAAAATAATTATTTTTATGTGAAAAAATAATAAAATAAAATGTATAGTATTTTCAAATTATTTACAAGTTTTATTCAAGAAAATAAAGTATAAAATCTTAATAAACCATTTATTATGCCAAAAAAATAACATAAAAATATAATAAAATGCAAAAAAATAAAGAAAATATTTTTGGGTATTTTTTATCATTTGGAAAAAATGAATGCAAGCACAAAAAATAAAAATATGCAAGAAAATACAAAAATATAAAATAATAAGTCAGGAGAGTGCACAAGTAAAATGGGGGGGGGGGGGGGGTGCAAAAAGAAGAAACCAAAAACGCCAGAAACAAAAAAATCCCAAGACAACATCTTCATCCCTGTCCTCTGTCCCTACACACGTTTTTGAGCTTGATTCTATTCTTGCTCATGCTTGCATGAAATCGAAAACTTACAATATGAAACTTATAGCATTTTTAATCACGATTCCAACCATATCCATTTTGTGACCTAACTCTAAGAAACCAGGGAGAATTTCAGTGGCCCTAATTCTTGACCTAATTTTTTCATGAACTTCAACAATCAAATACTCTTAGCTCAGTTAATATAAATAAAAACTATGCATATGTACAGCTTAAACAAGTTAAAGACTACATTTTTGCTTCACAAATCGTGACCTATGGATGCCTAAATAGAGAGATAGAAACTTGAAAAATACCTTGTTAAGTTGAGTTTGGATATGGCAATGTGGGGACTTTGAGTGAGGCCTGGAGTTCTTGTGAGCTTCCTTGAAGTTCCCTCAAGCTTCTCCAATGCTCAGCTTGCCTTGTAGATGCTTGAATCTTGCTGCACGAGTCAACCTGCAAACCTTCAAAATGAAAACGGTGAAGCTTGAAATAGGGAACACAGTTGCAAGACAAGGGCCTGGACATTTTAGGTGTGATGTATGGAAGGTGTTTCAAGGGTTGAATCAAGAAACACACGAGCCAATTTTGATTTGGCTTGAGATTTGCATAAGCTGCCCTGTTTTGGAGAGAAATGTGGTTTTTTGTGTTTTGGAGTGTTTGAGATGTTTAGCAATTCGTGCTTAGGCTTGTTACAATGTTCTGAAGTCATTTGAAATGAATCCAAGGCTTGCCTTTATCAGATGGGTGAGTTGTATTGACTTTTACAAGTTTCTTGCTTTTGAAGAAAAGTTGAAGTGACAATGCCCAAAAGCTTGTACTTGCTAGTTCCTTAGCTGATGAGAGTTGGTAAACTTTTCCTGATAACTGTGGATCTTGTTTGCAAAAAGATATTAGGTCCATGGCTCAATAAATCCAAAGTTGTAAAAGTCTTGCTTTATCAAAATGGTATAATGAACTTTATGCCATAAATGGATTAATTCATTGTGCAATGCTTCAAAGATCGGAATAAAGCCAATATCCAATGTGTTAACATTCAATTATGGAGTTTAGAAAGGATTAGGACCTGTAATAACAAGTACAAGCATGTTTGAAACTGATTTACAACTTGTAACATTGTGAAAATGCCTTACACAAAAGTGATAAATTGCCATTTTCATTTCTTTGATTCTCCCTAACCATAAATGATCTTGGAGATTTCTTTGACATTTTGGAAAGCTTGTAACATGCTCTACAAACAAAATTTGAAATGAATTTTTATATACCTCTTGGAACTAGGTGAAAAGTTTCCATGAAGTTAGGTCAAAAATCTGCCTAAACTAGGGCAAAATTTCACTAAGTTAAAAAGTTTATGGACCCCTATTCACAAAATCATAACTTGAGATCCAAGCATCTTTTGGGAAAACTTTGTGAATCAAAGTTGTAGATTTCATGGAGGAATAAAACTTTCATGTTTGAAGTTTTCTTTGAATCCAATTGCATCATGGTGAAAAAGTTGTGGAAAGTTGGGAAAAAATAAGAAATTTCCATAACTTAGAAAAATTCCAAGTTATGAAAAATTTCAAATTAAAACCCTAATTTTCAAAATTAGGTTTCTTGGTCAACAAGTTTCACATTTTGACATATCTTGATGAATTATGACCCTTGGCACTTGATTTTGACCAAAAAGTCAAAGTATGACTTTTCAGTGTACATTTGACTTTTGATCGGTTGACTGCAAAATTCATCTGTCAATCCTATGCATTTGAGATCTTTTGAACTATGTGATTAGGGCAAGATGATGCCATTGAGTCCTTGAAATCATGCTTGAACCCAATTGGTCATTGGCTAGGTTAAAAATCAGAAATTGCCCTTTCTTAGTCAAAACCCTAGTTTTGACCATTTTGCCCTTTTGATGATCTGATCAAATTTCTTGAGGATTTGTGTTCCAAACTTGATCAAGTGGAACATAAGAGCCTAGAATGTTATTGTGGATAAAAAATTATAAAGTTTTACTGTAAATTGGCCATAGTTGACTTTTTCCCCAATACAACTGACTTTTAGGTCAACTGTCCAATTGATTGGGCAAAAATGTGATTCAAGGCTTGAAACTTGGTATGAGCAATCTTAGGGGTCCAAGATGGTGCATGAAAGTCACATTAAGAATTGATGGTCCAAAAATCCTTGTGCAAACTCAAACCCTAATTTCAGGTCATCAGTGCAAGATGATGTCTTGAGTTGAGCAAACCCTAGTCTGGTCTGGAGTTCAAGTAGTCTTGTGAGGAAAAATCTTGATAATATGAGAGGGAATATTTTGGGGTACAACAGTGAGTTTTCTTGAATTAATCACTTTTGAAATAAGTGATTATTTTATAAGCACTTTTTCATCAAGCATGAAATGAACCTAAGTTGAATTTTGAATTGAGAATACAAATCCAATACTAGAATTGTGATTTGATTTGATCATCATGTGTAGATCCTAAATTGGATATTTGGATTAAGTACTTTTTGAATTAAGTAAATTTTTATGAAGTGCTTAATTGATGAAATAAATTGAGGATGTTGCATAAGGTTTAATTATTGATCTTAATCAAGTATGCGAAGTTTGGATCTAGACCTTGAATTATGAAAAATCGTGTATTGAATGTATGGAGATTTAGTGTTAGATCAATTTCCTAAGCCATGAGCCAAAACACTAAAAAGTTAGAAAAAACTACTTTCTGTCTGCGGGTAAGTGGTTACCCGATTATAGTAATCGGTTACCACCCTTTTCACATAACTAAAATTTGAAATCTGCACGCAGTAACCGGTTACCCAATTATGGTAACCAGTTACCTCAAAACAGTAGCGTTTTTCTTAACTTTTTGAGTTATTGTAACCAGTTACCCAGTTATGGTAACCGGTTACCCAGACAGAAATATTGAATTTCGCTTTGTTTTAATGCATGTTTGCATATATTGCCTTGTGTAATCTAACTCCTTTTGTGAATACTTTGAAAGGTACATTGTTAAGTCTTCAATATTTAATTAGCACATGATTATTGGTTGAAAAGTGCTTTATGCGATCACTTGTTAGTGGAATTTTGCGTATGATGTGCAAATGATATCATTCTTGCATAATTCTTGTTTCGTGCAGGTGCCCTGGCATCACACGAATGTGTCCGCTACACATTAAACCGTGTGATTGTTATTTCATATACTATATGAATTGTATTTCGTTCAGGTACCTTGGCATCACACGTATGTGTCCGTTACACATTCTCCCATGTGAATGCTATACACTATGGATTGTGTTTCGTGCAGGGCTATTTTGATATTTGGATGTGTTCGCTACTCATTCTGATCTTGATTATTTGATAATTTGACGCTTAGGCTGATGGTATTTTCTTTATTGGTGATAGAAGCTCGTGAAGTTTTTCGGGTATCTTTGCTATTGCTTGCCATCTACAGATCGTTATCCGTTTGGTACATTTCCCTTTTATTTTCCTTTTCGTATCTTATTGCTTTCCAGAGATCATGTCAAGTAGGGATTTTACCGTTTTCCTTGCCATGAGAAGTAGGAACAGAGATGTATGACGGGGATCTCCGTTGTTGATCACGTCAGGAATCCCTCTGGTTTATTTAAATACCCTTTTAGGGCAATTTTGCATTATGTGCATTATGTGTTCTACTTGTGTTTGTTTAAAATCATACCTTTGAAGTAGGTATTCTGCAGCTGTGTTTACATTTGTGCTCGTATATTCCCCCACCCTAATAATTCCTCAAAAGGAGAAGAGTAGAAAGGGTTCGCAATCAATCCCCACATTTCGTCTGTGTCATCCTTAGCTCATGTTGTACATCGATGCTTTGAAATTGTGAAGATCATGTGTATCGAGTCAGTCATATGGAAAATGGTTTTGCAATCAAATTCCTGCACTTTGTCAGGAGTTTGCAATGGCCATTGTTGACACTTCGCTACCCGCTTGTTTTCTTTGGGTGATCCGCTCCCCTTAGCTAAAGTAATGCTTTTATTTTTTATTTCATCTCAGTCTCCCGCTTGTGTGCTCCGGGTGATCCGCTCCCCTTATCTAGAACATTTTCTCTTTATACTCCAATCCCATGAGTCAGTATACCCCGATTGTGTGCTTTTGCCAAAACACTTGTTTGCTTACTTATTTGTAAATACCATGCTTCTCTAGGATGTGCTTGTTTCTTTCCAACTTCGATCTAGACTTTAGGATAATAATCCATGCATGCTACCATAGGGTAGAGATTTCCCTTTTCATCCTCGACCTTAGGATCAATCATTTTATGATAACATTAGGGATAAAACTAGATAGTCTCCCTTAGATGTTTTCTTTCTTTCTTTTGCATCCTTGCATTAAGACTGAAAATATTTTTTTTGGCAAATGCATAAAACATCTAATAACTTTCAAATCCTTTTTTTAAGGTAAAAAAACATAAACCAATGAAAACTCTTTTGTGCCTTCGGGCCCCTTTTCTTTCAATTTTTTTTCCAAAAGAGCGTGTTAGTTCCTTTCAACTACAGGTCATATGTCTCCAAAGGTCGAGCAGCGGTGGAATGATTGAATTTAACAATTGTTCAACTAAAAAACACAAACTCACCAAAACAAGTACAAGCATAAACTACAACTTCTCTGATTCCTTAAAAGGGATACATAAGCAATGGGGTAGGATCCAAACGAGCACAACTTTATTTTCCCTACATTATTTTCTCTTTTCTTTTGCATGCATTACCTCATTCTTTTTACTTTAAACCTTAGACATAGACCACACCCATTAGATTAGAATAACAAGAGTGGATATCGTAGAGTACTACATGCATGTGGGGTGCTAATACCTTCCCCCGCATAAGAGACTCCCGTACCCGTATCTCTTGGTTTTTTAACCATGATTTCACCCTTCTCAAGTTTACTCGATGTTTACCTTTCCCTTCCAGTGGGATAAAAAATGTTTGATTGCGACTTCATTGATTTCATCTTGATGACTTATTCTGCCAGTTGTTTAACCCCACATTGAGTGATTCATAAAGCGACCCCAGGATGAGTTTGCTCAAGCAAGTGTTTCAACCCATTTGAAGGTGATGCGCCAATGTAATAAAATGTTTGTCCACCTTCAAAGACTTGCTGCAGAAAATATACTTAGAGAGCCACAAGGCCAGAAAGGCGGTGTGCTCTTCATCAAACACCATGTCAACATCCTTAGTGTGAAAACGCTCCATGTACTTGGTGAAACCAGCAACGTCCTTATCAAAAGGAATAAGGTCTTCATCTACTTTAGTAGGGATGAAAGTTTTACCTATAGGGCGACGGCCGGTGATAGCCGCAATGTTGAACAGAGTGGGAGTTAGCATACTATTTCTGAAATGGAAAGTGTTCATGGAACTCTCCCAGAAGTAGAGGGCATAAATCATCATATAGTTGCAATAACTAGGGCCAACCTTAGAAAGTTGAATCAAGTCAAAAATGCCTTGGGATTTCCAGACATCACCTTTAATTTTCTCTACCTTATTTAACCATGCAATGTAATCCTGGTTGATAGCAGGAACAGAGACAAAAACATTAGAGGTCCTATGTGGGAGAAATCTAAAGGAAACTTTTGGGAGATGGGGGGCCTTGTGCTTCTATGAACAAGGAAGCATTTTTTTAGATTTTTTAGTACCCTAATATCATCAGGGGTAGGTCCCATGAGAGCATATGCAATTTTATTGCAGATGAATGGAAGAAATAGGTTAGAATGGAAAGTAGAAATGTTGTGTGTTGGGTTTGAATCCAACACAAAAGTTTGTCCATCAATAAACAGGAAATTGGGCATGGTGGAAACTAGCTCAACTGCGTGATAAGTGTTAATGTGTTCAACAACTTGGCTTGGAGACACCATGGAAGATGAATGGAAGCTTTAATTAAAACGAAGGTGGGTTTGTTTGCCATGTTTGGAAGCTAGAAGATTAATGATGCAAAGAAAGTGTAAAGAGAAAATGAAGGAATGAAAGGGATACTCATATAACCAAAGTAACCAAATGTTTGGGAAGAAAGTGGGAAAAAATTGTGGCTACACAATCAATACATGTCAAACAGATGGCAATTGAGGTGAGGAAGTTGGTAACTTGGAGGCCACGATTATCCTAGGAAGTTGAAGCTAGAAAGTAGGGAAGTGGTTGTGTAATTGTTTATGTAACGTTTGAAGAACAAGGTCATCATTACAATGACATCATTTCACACTAAGAGAAAATGATTAAAATGTTTGTTTCTGCTCTTTCAGTCGAAAAGAACATTTTGAGGGGAAATTTGTTGGCTAGGATTTTCATAAAGAGATAAATCTAAACCAAAAGTCAAAAAGGTTCTTTTAAGAGTATTAAATTATGAGGACTCAAATACATAAGCATGTCGACCATGGATGATCTCACAGGTAGTCGACCACGGTTTCATAAGTGTAGTCGATCAGAGAAGGGTTCATGGTGAATGGATTGGGCCCAAGAGAGGTAAGAATCCCAAAAGGGTTAAAAGGCCCATAAGCTCCTAAGCTACAAATGCGAAGTGTTATGGAGGGACAACATGGGTTCTACAACAAGAATGGAGAACGTGGGTTTATAAAGAGAAGTTACAATGGAGAACATGGGTTCGATAGTGAAAATAGAGAAGGTGGTTTCATGAGGGGAAGTTATACAGGACATGTAAAATGCAAGGAAATGAAGCCCACTTAATAAGTAGTTATTTATGTGTATTATAAATAAAGCAGTTAGTACACGTTGTAAGAGTTCAAACTTTCACATTCATATACGCTAGTCACTCAGAGTAACCAAGCGAACAAGCGAAATGAGTTAGGAAAAGGAAATGCATGTTTGAACCAACATATTTTAAACCTTTCTTTAATGTTATGTCATTATCTTTTACAATTTAATACACTTTTGTCTTATTTACTTTGTCCCTTTTGTCATTACCTTTTTTACAATTTAAAATGTTTGGCTCTCAGTCGAGCGCACCTTTTTGAAAACACTTTAACTAGGAACGTGAACTGAAGCACTTTACTGAGATTCCCTGGTCGATCTTTCCAGTAAACTTGTTTTAAGGTGACCAACGTTGTTTACCAAATCCAATGGTAAACACGAGTACACATCAAATAAGCCAAAATTTCAGTGTTTGGGCCAAGACTCTATATTTAAATACACTATCTTTTTTTTTTCAAATATACTATCATTTTCTAAAATACACAAAAAAACTCTCATAAAATCTCCCTGTTCTCTCTCACTCTCAAGAAGCTAAAATTTCAAACTACTCCCTCTCCCTCCAATTGCAAATTAGAGCAACCACCTCCTCTCATCAAAAACCACTGTCAGTTTCCATCTCCGGCCAGCCTATCACTGTCGGTCTTCTTTCTGGCGTACTCCCTCTGTACAAGGCTTCCGCGCATCGTGCGATACCTCTGCCTTATCCCTTCCTCGGTCGCGACGCCCTCCGCGAATACTCCCTCATTGTCGCGACTTCCTCCGGAAACTCCTCCCCCTCTTCTCTCTGGCTCTGATCATCATCATCATCACTTCAATCACCTCCTATCTTCAAGAGGTAAATCTAATCTCTATAACTTCCATTGAATTTTGAATTGGAGTTAATCTTAAAATTTTGAAATTGAGGTTTTGGATATCAATTACTTGTGAATTTGTATCTTGATCATGATTAAGATTCTTGAATTGGATATAGAATTGTGGAATTGAATATATATTTAGGTTGAGAAGAATTAGTGTGCATAAGGTGTTTTTTATATTGTTTAAGTGCTATAACTTGAATCAAGAGAAGAAGTTCGAGTTGTAGAGGTGTGATGTTGACATAATGATGATGAAGAGGTGTGGGGTAGGCTAGAGTTGTGATGGAATGGTTAAGTTTTGGTTGCTTGAATTTAAGGAGAAGTTGCATTTAAGTTGTGATGTAAAATTGGCATAACATTGATTCTTGAATACTAATTCATGTATGGAGATTCATGAGCATGCTTGAATTTTAAATGCATAATTTCCATAAATTTTTTCATGAACTTTGATTGATCTTGTTTTACATTTAACATGTTGGTTTCTAGCAACTGTGAAAACTTGTTGTGTATGACTGAGGTTGTAATTGAAATTTCATGAGATGATTCTTTTCTAGAGTAGATAATTGAATTTGGATTAATAATATTGAAGAAAATTGTCATGATGAACTTTTTGGTGATTTCTTAAATATAAATCATAATGATTATAATGATAAGGCAATGCAAATTATGGTTCAATGCTATTTCGGACCAATGATTAAGTGCTCTAACACTTTTAACATATAAAACATCACATTGGGAAGAAATTGCATTGTGACATAATTGATATTTTTTCTTGAATTAAAAGACTTGATCGAATTTCCATTGTAGTAAGTTTATGCGTTAGATTTAGGTGATGATACTTGAGCCTTAGAACTCCTTTCCTTTCCTCTCCCCCTTGTATGAAGCAAATTTCGGTTGAATTTGTACCAAAATACATGTTGCTGCCTGTACACTAAGACGCTCTAAAAGTCCCACTTCCTATCAGAATTAATTAGAATCGACCATATTTTTTAATTCTTTGGCACGTTTGCAACGGACCATGCAATTTTTATAAGTTTCCGAGCCGACTTTTTATTTTATCATTTTGCTACTTCCTGTGCACGGAAGTTTTACTCCCGCTTCGAATTTGACCAAACCGTTTGTGTATTTGAGTTCATTGGCCTGTTTGTAGGTTACCATGTGATTATAGTTCAATTTTGTTACGATTTTTCCGCACGCCTATTTTTTGATTTCATGTTATTTGATTCCATTTGTTATGTACTTTGTGTGTTAACTTGCATTTGGTACATGCACATATTTTCTTAGTTGACTGCATGCTATTGCACTTGTATGTGCTTATTTCGGATCGATTTTGTTTGCATTTCACATCTTGACATAGTCGTTACCACTTTTCATGTTATCATTTGATTTTTGTATCATAAATCTAATTGTGCAACTTCTGGTTGCGGTTGCTGGTTATCACTAACTTGTGTGCTAGTTTGTGCAAGGATTCACCAAAGAGAATCTGATGGTGCTCATTTCATTCGTGTTCCGCTTTACTTGTGGGACACAAATTCACTATTCCGCTTGCTTCATGTTTCATTTTATTTGTGGGACACGAACGTGTTTCCGATGTGATCTTGCTTTGTCCCTCATGTTATAAGGCGTATATATGCTTGTCGTATTTCTACCAGGATTACGTTTCTTTGCAAGATGCTTGCTTATGTGGTTGTGTTTGATACACACCACTTGAGATTCATGTCACATTGTGGCACTTTGATGCCTCGACACGTATCCTGACTTTGTTTGTTGTTGAGGCTAGCTCGCCTGAGATTCTATGGGTTTCTTGTCCTGCTTGTGATTCTATTAAAAGATTGTTATTCATTTGGTATACTTCCCGAGTCTCTTTTACTATTCTGCACTTTACCACTTTCTTTGCTATGAGAAGTAGGACTAGATATGTATGACGGTGACTTTCGTTGTTGATCATGTCAGAAATCCATCTGGTTTATTTAAAGACTTGTTTAAGGCAATTCTGCATTTGTGTGCTACATGTGTGTGGTTTGTTTAAAACCATACCTTCGAAGTAGGTATTTTGCAGTGTGTTTACGTTTGTGCCCAAAGACCTCAAAGAGGTGCCCCATTCCTGAGTCCCCATGAATAAGTCCTTAAAGAAGGCAAGCAAAGATGGTTTGCAATAAACCCCCACATTTCGTCTATGTCATCCTTAGCTCTTGACGTACCACAATGCTTCGAAGTTATGCTTATTCTTTTCATCAAGTCGTTAGGTGGAAAAGGGATCTATAATCGATAACCCCACACTTTGCCAGGAGTTTGCATCGACCGATGTTGACACTCTGTGATCGTTCACACTGTCGTCTATCTCCTGCCTCAATTCATAATATCTTGGTTAGCCTTTTAGTCACTTTGGACATCACTTTTTCCTCTTTCTCTTCTTGCCTGGTAATACAATGCCATGGTACAGATAATTTGCTCCCAGAGATAGCTTGTTTTCCTCGGTTGATATGACTCCTTGGCTAAATCTGGCTTGTTTTCCTCGGTTTATATGACCCCTTGGCTAAATCCTTTTCCCCTTTCCCTTTTTTTATCCTACCTCGATTCGTGATATCGTGGTTAGGCCTCTTTGCTTGAGTCAGTTTTCACCACTCATGACATGCGTGTGCTCTTGTGAGCTTGTTGATTGCTCGTTTGCTTTCACTACTTATTTGATTGCTCGTATTATTTCTTGCTTGTTATGCCACGTTCCCTTAGGATGCACTTGTTTTTTTCCAGATGCGAGCTAGACCTTAGGTTCAAACCATACATGTTAACAATCGGTATATGTTTCCCTCTTGTTAAATCCGACCGTAGGGCTATTATTGTATGATAACATTAGGGGTAGTACTAAGATAGTCTCCCTTAGATGTTTTCTTTCTTTTTTCATCCTTGAATTTAAAACTAAAACACTCTCTAACAACAAAAACCTTTTTTCATGGTAAAAGACACAAACCAACTCAAACCTTTTTGTGCGTCCGTGGCACTTTTCTCTTTTAAAACTAGTTTCAATAAGCAAGTGTGTTTTAGCCATTCCAATATGAAGCGAATGACTTAGGCCTCTCATCGAGAAAAACAAGTCAATGTTCCTATGTTTGATTTGTCTAACACATCATTTGCATAAAAAACACAAAACAAATCAGAACATGTGAGCCGAACTAAAATGCTCTAACTTTCCAATTTCACAAGGGAGTACGTAAGCACTAGGCTGCGGGGTCTAGGTGAGCGAAACTTTGTAAATATTCCTTCTTTTCCCTGTATTTTCTTTCGCATGCATTTCATTTTAGAAGCAAGATTTATACATAGATTTTTACACACCATTATATGAAAAAAAATGAAAGTGGATCCTGTGAAGTACCACAGACGCGTGGGGTTCTAATACCTTCCCCTTGCGTAACCGACTTCATTACTCATTCTTTTGGTTGCAAAACCACCTTATCCATTTATTTGGGGTTCTCTCGATATCTTTCCTTTTTTGAGATAAATAGAGTTCGGTGGCGACTCTATGTTTTTTTTCGCGGCGCGACAATATTCACCTATTAAGAATGTCTTAGTTTTCACCTTTTTATTATATGCTCTGGCGCCTCGCTCCTTCTATCGAATGAGCACATCCAACACAACTAACCTTTCTTTGTCCAACTCGACTGTTTCGTTGAACATCTGATTCCAGTATTAGTCTGATGAAAGTTTGTTCTGAGGTTGTATTCTTACAGACTGTAGATATAATTTGACTGGAAGAGTGACATTATGTCCAAACACTAGACCAAAAGGCATTGAAGTTCATTAGAGGAATGATAGAACCAAATCCTCATAATAATGAACTTCAAATTTATTGGATCTAAGGTTTCAAATTAAACATACTTAGGATGCAAACATAGGTTTGGGCCACAAATGATCATTTTTTGAATCGTGACAAATTTAGCACTATGTTAAGAAATCGTAAGTGGACTTATGTAGATGCCACACCTATTTTGAGGTCAGTCAAAAGAAATCTATGTACCATACATGTTATAGAATTGATATGTAGATCATTCTCCAAAAAAACATGTAGCCCAAGTAAAAAGAAGAAAGGGATAAGATGAAGAGGGAGGGGAATGATAGTGTAACCAATGTATCAGATGAAATTAGGATTTCAAATATCATCAACTTCATTCATCCATTTTGGTGGATTTGGTTTTTCAACCTATCAACACCCAAGATCTAATGAGGTTGAGGAACTTGTCCCAAAATAATACTCAAGTATCTCCAAATCAGGACCAATAAAAAAATAACAAAATATGTTTAATATAAAAACTAAACTTAAATGATTTATGAAAAGAAAATAATTGGTAAAATACAAATCATGTATTAAAACACTAAATAAAAATTCTAAATAAATATCAGAGCTCAAACATGAGTCAACAAGTGTTGACAAAATTTTCTAGAATTTGTTAAAGTCAGAAACTGTTTTTAAAATATAAAAAAAAGCCAAAATTTGTGAAAAATAGTAAAATCAAAAATAAAAATAAAATGAGGTTACCAATATTTGTCAAGAGGTCATTGGATCCTTCCATAATTATTCCCAAATTTAAAATGACAAAAAAGTATTTTTAAACAATTAAAACAAATAAAATAAAGTGAAAAATCATAAAAATACTAAATCATGAAATAAAATTGTGAAAAAATAAAAAACAAAAGTATTTTTGATATTTGTTTTCACAATTTTAGAAGTTGAAATAATTTTTTATGAATTTTTGAAGTTTAAAACAATTAAAACAAAAATCAGAAAATAAAAAAAAAACCAAAAAAATGTGGACCATCTGATCATTGTCAAAATGCGTTAGTAATCAAATCCATAGAATATGGAGCATTGTGCATGATATGGACATTAGTGAATAACACACTGAATGACTTTTAAAAAAACAAATAAAAAAAACACGCGTGGGGCTCTGATTGGTTAAAGACATCCACGTCATCGTCTTCGACCTTCAGATCGTTGAAAAGTCAACCAAAACACGTGATCTGCAGGTCTGTTGAATGAAAAAATTAGAGGTCCAGACCAGTGCCATTCAATTTGTCTCATCGAGACGAAGACAATTGTACCCTCGCGAAAATTTTTATTTAACTTGTAGCTCAAACGATTTGGAAAAAACTAGAAGAAAAGGTGAAAACGAGTTTTAACATTAAACAATCAATTCACCATGAAAATGGAAACCAAAAGAAGCATGAGCTTCAGAGAAGAAGAGACTACATCTTAGCAATTTATTTGAAGTGAAATGGTGGAGAATTCTACATGAACGAAGTATGAGAATTTTGGTTTGAAACTTGACTTGGATAGCACGATTTAGAGAACTTCAAGGCTTGGTTCTTCTTCTGTTAACTTCATTAGAGTTTAGTGATGAAGAATCAATCAAGAAATAAGAGCTGGAATTGAAGGAAACAAGAAATCAAAAACTCGGAAATGTGAGCTATGGAGAGATTTTGGCATAGCTTTTTTGGCTTACCAAGCTTGAGGAAATGAATGGAATAGCATCCTTTATTTATAGGCAAGTGAATGATGATGAGAAATGAGAGGAATTGTGAGAAAATCGTGCAAGTCAAGATAGTTGTGATCATGCCAAATGTTTGACTTGAAATGCATCAAAACCACCTCATACCAAGTGAAATTCTTATGAAAATGGATCTGACAATTATTTAAACATGTTTAGCAACTAAAATTTAAGTAATCCATGGAGCCAACTTCAATAATGCGTAGCTCATTACTCATGGACCTTTTTGGATTCATTCTTTTTGAATTTGGAAGGTTAGGGAACAAAATTTACAAAGTGACAAGAAATATATCATTTGGAGATCAGAGAAAAAAGTTACGTCACTTTTATATTGTGAAAAAAACATGAATTTTATACTTAGAAATATTTCTAAGTATGGGACCTCAAAATGACCTATAATGTCTTGTAAACTTACAAGCGTTTCCACTCAAAGTTTGATCTTGATCCTTGAAGATAAAATGAAGTAGTCTCTTAAAATTGAATTGGGGAATTGAGATCACTCAAAAATCATAAAAATTGAAAGAGTTATGGTCTTTGGAAGATGATGAACAAATTTGGGGAAATTCACAAAAGACCTATAACCTTTTCAATTCTTAAACAACTCTCCTAGCATTTTCAAGTCTTGAATTTTGAAACAAAGTTGTATTAGAAATCCCAAAGGTTATTGTAGAAAAATAATGATCTCAAGGAGACAAAAATTGACCAAGTTATGATCCTTTGAAGTCACACAAGAGAATTTGATAGCATTTTCAAAGGACTTGTAATCTTCATCAACCATTAGTGATATTCCATTCAAATTTAGCCTTAAACCCTTGAAGATAACTTGTTAAGGACCCTTTAAATATAATAATGGCTTTGTAATCAATCAAAAATATAAACAAATGAGCAAGATATGATCCTTGGAAGTCAGCAAACCATAACATAGAGTGTGTTAAAATGACTTGGAACCCCTTTCAACTTTTGATGATTTTTATTGCACAATTAAATCTTTTCATGTGAAGATAAGTTATTTTAGATGATGAAAATAATCCATAGAAAAAAGAAAAAACTCAAAATATTGAAAATTGAGAGAGTTATGCACTTTTGATCAGTGAATCAAGCACTTACTCAATTAGGTCAAACTTGTTGAATCAACTTTGAATCTTTTGAACTTTATTTGCAAAATAGATCATGATGGATCATATTAGACCTTGAAATGATGTTTTATTTAAACACACTCAATGGTGTAGCTTAAGTTTCAATGAAACTTGTTAAAGAAGGCATGGAAATAAACACATGAACCTATGAATCTTCTTGGAGAATACAACCATCAACCTTAAGGAAAACATGACCTAAATAAAGTCAGAGAGCTCTTTGAACAAAAAAAACTTTCATATCATAGAGATATCCTTAAAGCTTAAGCTCTTGGAATCCATTAAAGAACAATTTGACTGAGGACCATCCCTCAAAACCCTAGGTTAGATGGTGAGATGGACGCAGTTGTGTCATCACCTAAAATATGAACATTCAAAGAAACATATATACATATTTTTATGTTAGTTAAAAGTTAATCCAACTAAAAAAACACATGTATAAGATACACAATTCTAGGTGCCTGGTGATTTCTAAGGAGCAAACATAAAGATAGGATGAAGTAGAAGGGAGAACCAACCCTAATGTGTGATCTTGATGTATTGATAATATGAGTTAATGCAAGATCCTAGGGGGAAAAATTGAGGTATAACAACGCCCATAATCAGATAAATATAGTATCTCAAATAAAAAGAATTAAACACAATAGGTAGTTAAATAGAAATATAACTTCAACTATTTATGCACTAACAATTAAACATATATCCCAACAGGTTCAAAAAAAGTTCACCAAACAAAACCTAACCTATAAGTGTTTAGCTAGTCATACTGATACAAACAAATACAAGTGATAAGGTGAAGATTGCATCAGAAATTCCTTGAAGATCTGGCTTTAAATTCTCTCGAAATCACACACCGTGTACTCTTTTTTGTTATTTTAGGTCAAAATTCCCAGAACCCTTCTCAAGATGAAAAAAAATCCTCGTTTAAAGCAGTCATAATGGACCAGAACACATCAGAAAAAGCCCAGAAAAAAGGCTCATCGTGCACATTATATACTGTATCGCGCACAATTCTACATGTATAACTCTATCACGTGTACGATGGTGCGCAATGCAACCTGTAACTATTCCCTTAATTTTTTTTCCTTTTTGATCCTTTTTTTAGCCAATTATCACCAAGTCTCTATTTCTTCATACTTAGTGATTTTTGTATCATTCTTCGGCATTTTTACTTCATATTTACTCATCTTTGACTAGTATATCTCAAAATTTTCAACAAAATATATGTAATGACAGAGTGTCATCAACACTCTATTGGCTCATCTTACTTTTAATCAATAACTCTATTTGAATTTAATCCTAATTGTTGCTATGTCAAATCTCAAGTATCTAAATATGTCTTGCTAGAAGGGGTTCATGACAAAAATGGATTGTATTGTTTCTCATTTATGGCCCTGGAATCTCCAAGCTTTAATGCTCATATTTTGAATCATGTATTGTGAATAATGTTATTGAAAACACATAAGCCACCAATTCAATAGTTGTTATCCGCCACTCTGAACTAGGACATGCCAATTGTAATGCAATTAGGACTGCTATAGATTTGTGCAAAATTGATAAGTTCAAATTGTAGCTAATTTTTGTATATACTTTTTATTGCACTTAGCGACCCTTTGTTGGTAATATCGGTTGAATAAGCTCCACTTTTGCATAAATACATTTAGATTGTACATAATTGAGTTTTTGATTCATTTGTGTATCGTTTGATAGTTATTCATTCATTTTATAGGTATTTGAGCATTATTGGAGCATTGAATAATGAAATTTCCAAAATGAATTTTTGGAACAATAAAAGAAAGAAGGTACAGAAAGGAAGCCATGAAGAAAATAACAAATAATTGTTGCTCTGTCACCAGCGCTGGGTGGTGCTGCGGCGGTGGCAGGGTGCTGTGAGCGTCGGGGCTGTCACTGAGCAAAGTAGGAGCGGTTCTGAATTGTGAAAATCGTGTTGCTTTTTTCTTGTTCTCGGGTCTTGGTAATCGGGCGGTGTGTTTGGAGTGCCAGGCGATGGAAGATATTTTTGCCTTCTTGCTTGTGCCGCGCAAGTTGATTGGTTGGAATAAGGGCAGCACCAGGAGGTGTTATTCCAACATCGGGCGGTGCGTGTCTGGGATAGAATTTTATATATATTTTCAATTCATTTCATTTTTCAGGGTTATGGTTTTTGGGGTATTTGTTCCCAAACTCCATCACTCTTATTCTTTTGTAGATTAACTTAGAAAACAACAATGGAGCTTGCATACAGATGATCTATGGTGGATTTCTCATCGATCGACACTGACAAGCCGTGAGATTTGTGATTCATTTCTCTTCTTATTTGTGTATTCTTCATTTGTTGGGTTTTGTATATGTATTTACTTTGAACTCGAGTATATTTTTCATCCATGGCGTTGTATAAAGCTTGCTTTACAAATCTTTGTATATTTTTATCCTAGATTTTTGCTCTATGCTTTGGGGTTTGGGTTGTTATAGACATATACTGCTCGAATTCTTATCTAGGGTGATTATCTAATAGTGTCTAGATTCTAAAGATAGAATTAGAGTTGTTATTCACTTGGATGTCTGTGATTAATGCCTCTGTGTTGTTTGTGTTGTGTTGAGAGATCGCCGATGCCAGTAGCACGATTAACTTCTGTGTTATTGAGGTTGGTTGAGAGATCTCCTCCGAGATGATACAATGGGTTTTATGTTTGATACATGATGACATTAATGAGTCTTGTAGGTTGAGTATGACTGGTCAATAGGTTTATGTTTATGAGGAGTGGATTATATGCATGCTTGATAAGTCCCTTCTCTGAAGACTGAATTCTTTATTTGTTAATAACTTTAATTCCCACATTTACTTTAAACCTTTCAAAGAAAAATCATTAACAAGATGTTTGTGGAACGAAAATTCAGTAGCACTGATCCATGGGGGGACGATACGCTATAACCTGTATCACCCTAAGTATTTACTTTTTCTTGTCGCTTTACCGCTTCAGCAAAATAGCGCCTTTGCCGAGGATTGGTGTTTTTAGTGAATCGCATCACGATAGTTTATTTGTTTTTGAGTTTTGTAGATATCGTATATATTGTCTATCTTCACTTGTTTATATAGAAACTTGTATATGTTTACCATAATTGTAAATTTTATAGGTTTTGTATACTTGTAAATTTACTGTATATGTATGTTTCTCTACACGTTTGCTAAGGTGTTTGGTTAGGTTTCGGCATCGGTGAACGCTAACTGTATAAAGAGGCAACTTGCAAAAGTGTGTATAAATATCAGGAGTCGAGCATACGACGTAAAACAATCATGTTTTTATTGTTTTGAGTTTCTTTATTGTTTTTCATTGTATTAGTATAAGTAGTGTGATGAATTGTTTAAACAAGTTAAAATTCGACCAGTTCTTAAAATTCTCAAATCTTCACTTTTCAACTTGTTTTATTCAATTTTACCCGATGTTTTAGTATGTTTATAATAGTTTGGTTTAATTTGTTATTTTTGTGTTTCTCCAAGATCTTGTTTTGAGTAGCTTGAGGAAGTTTGAGGTGATTTTTCAAGTTGACAGTTTCAACTTGCGGATGTATGGTAATGATGGTTTTCAAAGTTGGTACGCACCATGTACTCAATTATCGCTTTCTATAGCATAACATGTTTAGGAAACTTTTCATTTGTACAAATTCTATACCATTCATTATTTTTTCATTACTTGTTTTTTTATCAAATCACTTTAGTTCCCATTTTACCCCCAAATGTGACGAAGCTTTCCATTGTTCATATATGCTGGAGGCTATAATACTTGTTTTAACTGGATTTTATTAATGTTAATATTTTATTTGTATTAATTGTATAAAAGTATGAAAATGATCAAGGCATTTTTTTTTCATTTTCAGCACAACTACCTAGCCAAATAGTCAATTCACCTTGTGAGTGTGTGAACTTTTGTTAACCTCGTTGAGCCTTTAGGTCAATGTCCATGTTGTTTTTTAACTTAATGCTTGACTATGAGTGTTTGGTTTTTATTTTTGAATGGATATTGATTCTTAGTTTTTTGAACCCTCAACCATTGTTTTTTGTTCGAAGTTTTACCTTGCCTTAGAAAGTAAGGAGTATTAACATTAATGTTGGTTGAATTCAAGTTGGGGAGAGATTGTTTGCTCACTTATGTTCTTGATTGATATTCCTTTGTGAAAAAGAGAAAAATAAAGAAAAAAGAGAAAGAAAATGAAAAGAAAAAGAAAGAAAAAATTGAAAAAGCTTTGAAAAAGAAAAACAAAAAGAGTATGGAATAATGTTGTGTTAATAAGTATTGTGATTGGTTTGTGAAATTTAGGATTATGAATAAGTACACGAGGGGAAGGTATTAGCACCCCTAACGTCCGTGTTACTCCACGAGATCCAATATTATTGTCTAATCTAAAGGGTGTGTCTGAAATCTAAAATCTAAGTTGTACAAAGGATTATTTATGAAAAAATTAAATTTTTTTAGTCGTGCCTTCCGCGGTTGTGAATCTTTGTGCCTACGTACCACCGACTGTGCAATAGGGATCCAGGAACTCGTAGTTCCCCTCAAATGTTTTGGTGACTTGCATATTTTTTATGGATATTTCCATGTTCACATCCTTGTGATTAGGATTGCAACTCGTGCTTGGTGTTGCAGATCGTAAGAGACTTATGCTCGACCACTCGCACACTTAGCATTTCCAGGTTGCTTGAGCTTGAAACAACATACCCTTATCGAAAAGGTTTTAAAAGAAAAATTATGAAGATACTTTTTTTTTGCATTGGTTAGTGTTTTTTAACATGAATAAAGGATTTAAGTATTGTTATAGTGTTTTATGAATTTTCCAAAGAAAAAGGTTTTAGTTTTAAACATGCAACAAGGGAAGAAAAATTCTAAGGGAGAATATCTAACTCTATCCCTAATGTTATCATACAATGGTAATCCTAGAGTTAGGATTAACAAAAGGGAAACATCTACCTAATGTTAGCATGCATGGATGACCATCCTAGGTTATACTTAGTTTGATCTTAACAAAGAAAGAAATAAGAATCCTATGGGGAACATGTGATCAAACAATATAGACAAATGCATAGCAATCAAGAACTTAATGAAGCCAAAAATGCAAGCACACAATGCTTAAGGAGTATCCACTCACTCAAGTGGAACACACCTAACCATGACATCATTCCATAAAGGTAGGATAAATGAGAGGGAATAACACCTAACTATGATATCAAATTACCATGGCATGATAGGGGAATGAGACACCTGACCAGGATATCGTATCATCAAGGTAGAATGGGTGGAAGTTCCTGACCATATATATCTTATCATCTAGGCAAGAAGGGGTAATGAAAGAAACTCTTAACCAAGGTATCGTATTTCCGAGGCAAGAAGTAAAGCAAGGGGAAAATCGACTCTTAACCAAGATATCGAATAATCAAGGCAAGAGTAGAACAAAGAGTGAATCGTCATAAGAGACTAAACACCTAACCAAGATAACAAGGATCGAGGTAGGAGATAGAAGACAATAATGAGATCAATAAGAAGCATGAAACTTTAACCAACGCGAGCTTTAGACAAATCATGGGGTGGATCATGAACCCTCCTCCACTTGATCGACTCAATACAAGAGCAGCACGATTCAATAACATCGATATTACAACGTGAGCTACGAACGACCTGGGACCTGGGGACTAAAAATGGTGGGGGTTGATTGCAGACCGTTTTCCACTTGCCTTATTTTCAGGATTTATCAATGAGGAATGGGAATGAGATGCCTTCATCGAGGTCTTTGGCACAAATTAAACATACCGAATTATAAACAAGAACAAGTAGAAATTGCCTTAAACAAGGTCTTTAAACAAACCAGATTTGCCTCAAAGGGACTCCTAGAACATGCATCTCTAGTCCTACTTCTCATGCCAAGGAAAGCGATAAATAATTATGCATATCTATTCCTACTTCTCATGCCATTAGAAAAGCAGTTAATAAATACGGAAAGAAAACACACAAGAAATATACCAAACAGATAACAATCTGTAACAAACCTCAACGAGTGTAAAAAACCCAGAATACTTTGTTCAATCTAGCATCAACAACAAAAACAGATCAAAAAGTCCGTGAGCAAAATATGCATCAAAGTACCGATGTTAAAATAAATCACAATACGGAATATGTGTGGAACACATCCGAATATAAAACAGTACACTTGCACAAGATATCGATCCAGACAAGCAATAACAACGTACAATGATATATAATACAGAATGTGTGTTGTACACCTCTGAATAACAAATAGTACACTTGCACAAGATATACATCCAGATAAAGAATGTGTATCGAACACATCTGAATATCAAACAGTACACCTGCACAAGATATCGATCCAGACAAGCGATAATAAAATATATCATCTCACAGAATGAGAAAAATAGCCAAGTGTATCGGGCGCAAATTCAAACCACATATAAATGGATTAAATTTCCTTTCAATTGAATAATCAAGCGATAATTAAACGATTGAAATTCATCTCAAAGTACCTTGCACAACTCAATAACCACATTAGAAATAATAATGAAACACATCCGAAGTTATGCGTTTACATCACTACCCAAATCAAGGATGAATGATGAAGAAATGAAATCCAAACATGCATTGGAACCTTAACATTAAAACCTGGGCAGAATTGTCGTATCGTACAACATAGCATAAAAACTCGGTATAAAAACAACGAAACGTCACACCAACATCACACAAGCATGCTAACAAGCTCAAATATGCAACAACTATGAATTAAAACAACATGTACATACTTTTACCAACACGGGGCAACCGTGACATAACACACAAAAACTCAACCAAAGTCAAATTAAAATGAACCAAAAGCGGTACTGGTATCAACCAATTGATTAATTAAACTCAACAATGTATTATTCAAGAATTAAACTCAAGTGCACATCAAAAAATAATATTCCGGACAGCCAGATATCCTTTCATGAAATGTAAAAAATGTCGATTTAAAATCAAATTTAATTGATATCATTATCAACCAAAGGTTAAACAATGACTAATTATGTATCAGACATAAATTAAATCAATGTTTTACATGTATTTTAATTCCGGGACAACACTATGTAACAACACAAAATAAGCCAGAAAATGGTGTCGGAACCACAAAAACTCATCAACAATGCTCATTAAATGATCAATTATACACAAGTAATCATCAAATGAAAACAAAATCAATATCAAGAAATTAATTTCCGGACAATACCGCATTAATTTACAAAACAACTTGGAAACTTGAATTTGAAACGGTAAAACTCAACACTAATAGCTCAAAGTAATCAAAACTGTGTTTTTTGCGCATGGAATAATAGTTAAAGCCTCGATTACAACACTTTTGAATATTTTGGGCAGCACTATTCATGAGTCGATGAATATCAAAAAATTGATTTACAAAAAGAGTATCAACTCATGAATCGTAGCCTAAAAGCTTCAACCAATTGTAATGAATTAAAGCCGCATTAATGCCATACTTTTCCAATCACAACCGGTAAAATTCAAGTGTTGACATAATTACTTGCATCAAAAATTTAATGTCAAAAAAATTGAATTACCATTCAATTCGACTCAAGAATTATGTCAACTTATGAATTCGACATTAATCCTCAACAAAACTTCCACAATCAACCCAAACCGCAATAATTCGACATCATCAAAATGTAACCGAATTAAATTCCAAGGTTCTCATGAATTTACCGAATATTAAACCAATTATGGATTTCAACATAATCACTAATTCAATAATTATACAATTCAAGATTCAAATCAAACAAATCTCAACAACTCAATATCTGATGTAACAATCGCAACAATTCAAACAACAAATCAATTCAATTGAGCAATTATTCACAAAATAAATTATGTGATTAATCCTCAAAATCAAGTAAGCACAAGGAATTACCAAAATTGGAGAAGAGGAGGAGATGTCGGAAAACCGAACACGGAGGACGAACAGAGTCACTGCGAAAATGCACGGCAGAGAGACGCATGGAGACCACAGAATATGGCAGCACGACGGAGGGGAACCGATGGTGGCTCAATGGAACGATGGAGAGGGACCGACAGTGTTTCAGAGGTTTCGCAAAATAGGAGGAGATCTTGAGAGAAAAAGTGTTTTTGACGGGAAAAGTGCTTTTTTGTTCTTGAGTTTGAGAGAGAGAAAGTAGAGAAAGTTTGTTGTGAGTTTGAGAGTGAAATTTTCCAAATGATTTGTATGTGTGTAAAATAGAGAGGATAATTCAATATATAGTCTTGAAAAATTTGGCCTTGGTTTGGGCCAAGAGAAAGCCCAATCAATTTCTTCACAAAACTGAATATTTAATGTCAGCAAATGCAGTCGAACGCAAAATCCGTGAGCTCACTAATAATCGATGCAAAATCTTGATGCCAGACAAACACCAAAATCGTAGATGAAGAAATTTTTGACGTCATGCCAAAAGAACGGATGCAATAAGATAAAAATTGAGCAAGTTATAAATTTTTGAATGGCAGGAAACCAGACAAAAAAAATTGGCAGCACAACTTATTTTACTAGTCGATTTGAGAAACGAAAAATAACCGAAGTCGTCGAAGTACCGTTCGAACTCAGAACCTGAAAAAAAGTTGTAGCTAATAAAATTTGTGATCTTATGCTTCAAGAGCCACCCCAATACGATATAAATCGAGCGAGTTAGGATTTTTTCAATATCGAGAAACATTGAACCAAAACTTCAATTTTGATGTAAAAATCCTCTGGTAATTTGCCATTTCAGAGTTCTTCATCACAAATTTAGCCTTCGACCTGGACATACAAAATGTGAGGGACATCAAGACGAAATTTACGCCTAAAGATCCAGTCCAAAATGTGAAATTGAGCGAAAGTTATGAATTTTTGAACGTCCAAAAGATAACGGTTCAACACACTTTTTCACTGTATTTTTCACCATGCATCTTCAACATATTCACACATTTGGAGATCTTCTTCATAGAATTAGCTCTCGGCCTAAACATGTGAATTAGATAATATAACAAGAAGGATTTTTTGGATAAAGAACAATTTAGAAATATTGAGCCACATGAGAGTTACAAATTTTTGAACATCTGAGCCACAATTGACCAACAAAACCCAAAACCTGGGTTATTTAAATCTTCGGCGGTCTTCCTCACAAAATTAGCCTTCGGTTTATACAAACAACAAATAATGAATGCAGAGACGGTTCTAATGTCCAAAGAACCACTGGAAAATTTTCTTCTAACTAGAAGTTGTAAATTTTTGAAACTCACCGTAACAAACAAACTTTTAATGCAAATTGTTCTGGACTGAGCGAAACACTTGATTTTCTCTGCCACTCAAGGCCGCGTTAGAAGACACAGGAACTTGGCATGATGATGACTTGATTATACACTTATTGAGTTGCCTGGAGAAGGCTCTCAATGCTTCGAACAATGAAATAAATGTCTTTAGTAACCTGTCGAAGATTGAGAGAAATATCTTGATCTGGTAACCACATAACCAATGATATGCATGCATGCATTTGGTGATGAAATATAAGCCAAATAGGTTAAATTGAAGAGGGTAAATTTTGGGGTATAGTTACCCCTATTTAATCTTCTTAAACCTAAAGCGAGATTAGCGTCGACCTTTAGAATGATAGGGTAAAAGAGGATTGAATACAAAATAAAACCCATAAGTATAAGCTCTAAATTAGAACAAGGTGCATCTACACTGGTAACTATATTTTGGTAGCTTTGTGGTATCGACCCAAAAGAAATTGAGTTGCGACCGAAGAAGAATAGTAAACACTAAACCCGACCTAAAAAGACTAGTGACCATTAGACATGGAATACGAGATCAATGACCACTGAACTCGATCTAAGAAGACTAGTTATATGTTTTAATTTCCTCATTTTTATTTTCTCGCATATCTATTATGTATCTGCCCCAAAGCATTGTAATAGTTCTTGGTATACGTTTATGCTTTCATCTTATGCTACTATACTTATATGCTTCTGCTTAGTAACTAAAGTTTGTATGGAAAGATAAAAACAAATGATATAAAACCCTAAATTTAAAGCTAAATAACAGAAAATAACACACTTGTACACTCGCACCTCTAGGGTAACCTCTCTTGTTGCCTTCGGAACAAAATGGTCATGTCCCTCGAAAAGTAGGGACGCTTTAGAAAAGTCCCTGAAATAAAATATCATAGTTCCTCGATGACCCTTTCAATGTTTCCTTTCGTTAAATGATCTATTCCCTTACGAAATTGCTAAAGCGTCTTTACTAGTTTCCTTTGATGACCGTACGATGACCCTACGCATGTCCCTTCATATCCAATAGATAGAGCTACCTACCAACTAATGGTATAGATTTCACTATCTCTAAAGGATAAGGAAAATAATAAAAAAAATACTTTAGTGGGTAAGAACTCTTAATCGCTTGCTCACAACTTTTCTCAAAACATTTTTCACATTACTTTTCAAACAAATATTTTCAAAAACACTTTGTACGCATTCTTAAGGATTGATACCAGAATCATTACAAAGTCAACCTTACATTGGCGATTTCAAAATATCTTCAAATAAATCACACAGACAAAGCAAGTTTCCAAAAGTGAGTTAAGTGATTAACAGCCTGTAGATAACTAAAGATGAAAAGGGTGCTAACACCTTCCCTTTTCATAATTTACCCCCCGAACTCAAAATCTATCAAGGTCTTTCCTGTTCTTTTCACATTTCATAAATATTGGATAAAAGAAACGTCGGTGGCGACTCTAGGTATCTGCGCATTTTGGATAAAACCAAAAAAGTCATTTCTCTCACCGTATTACAGAACTGACGACTCTGTTGGGGATATCTTAAAAAGAGGGGTTACCTTAGAGTATATATCACTTTATTTGCTTTATTTGTTTGCATTGCTTGCTTTAACTTTAAGGGTTTCTTGAGTTTAATTTCTTGCAAAGATCCTACACCCGGATCTAAGGTACCCTAGGTAAGTAGAAATAGATCATGGAAATTGTACGGTGTAGACCGATATGGTTGAAGTGATGGCTACATTAGTGTGACACTTTGGTTTGTACCAATGTTCCTTGAGTAAGTCAAGGAAAACCTTGGGCTACTGCGTGGTGTCATCTGAACTAAATGACTTTTAACTGCTGTCGTGTGGCCATTAGAAGGTAGTGAGATATCCGGCTTTGGTGCAGTCTAGAGTTGGTTGATACTCGATGCTAAACTCATTGAGATTCGACTCGCGAGATGTTCTGGTGGTAAGTCAGTTTCTGTACTAAAATAAATCCTTCAAGAAAGATTCGTGATATAAGATTCCTAGAACCTGGTTACTATTTTAGGATAGGTTGAGCCAACTAAACTTCAATAGAAAAGTGTACTTACCTACATACCTCAAGCAAGCCTTTAAACCCCAGTCCTTTCTGTAATTTGTTTGTGTTTTCTATCTTGTTCAAACATGACATCATAACATCATACCATGGCATTTTCACTAACCCTTTTCAAGGATCTTAGGGACTTGTGGTGCAAGTCTATCATGAACCAGACTTCTAGAAAGGGGAAAGAGGATTTATTTTCCTCTGACCAGATATCGTCAAGGATTGAATTACATTTTGTCGGGTCAAAGGCTAGGACCCACTTGACAATGGTGAGCTTGATTCTTATAGAAGGACATTCAAAGACAAATACGCGGAGTTCTTCAGTCAAAGCTATAGCCAGACTCAATTTTTGACATTTCATTTTGTTTATCCTGCAAGATCCTTGAAAACATTGCATATACATCCACATAACATACATATCATATCATAACAAGTTTCTAAGACAATTTTCTCATCTTTTTGCTATTTATTTAAGTAAAAGATGGCTCTCGAACAAACCGTCACATAAATTCAAGCTCAGAATGCTCAGTTCCAACAAATGCTCATCAACTTAGTTAAGAGGCAAGAAGAACTGAAGACCCTCATCACTAAAGAGAGGAAGAAAAAGACAAGGAAACCAATCGACATCCTCAACATGGGAAGAAGGTTCAGAGGTCCTCCTAAATGAGCTCAATACTGGGATATTCCCTCTGACGAAGATGACAACTATGGTGAAGACGATAAGAGTGTGAAGGTTGAGAGGGGGAAGCAACCTCAGTTCTAGTCGGTACTCTGAAGAAGAAGACTATTCTGACAAACAATATCCTCCTGCCAATGAAAAATACAAACAATTGTAAGATCGTTTAAATGCTATGGAGATCCGGAGAGTGCCTAGGTTGGATTTTGAAGAGCTGGGTTTAGTCTCGGGAGTTGTTATTCCTCACAAATTCAAGGTCCATACTTTTGTGAAGTATGATGGTGTTTCTTGTCATAAGCTTCATTTGAGGTCTTATGTCTGAAAGATTCAACCCTACACTATTGATAGGAAGTTATGGGTACATTTCATTCAAGAGAGCCTATCCGGGACACAGGTGTAATTGTTCTATCAACTTGAAGGGACTAATATCTGTACTTGGGAAGACTTGGCTCTTCTTTTTACAAACAATATTAATACAATGATGATCTTGCACCAACGCGTGTGCAATTACAAAGTATGACTATGGGTTCAAACGAAGGCTTTAAAGAGTATGCCCAAAAGTGGAGAGATCTAGATGGAAGAGTTCAACCTCCGTTATCTAATAGGGAGTTGGTTCACATGTTCATGGGAACTCTGATAGGTCCTTTCTTTATTCATCTGATCGGGAGCTCTTTATCTGGTTTCACTGATTTAATATTAACGGAGGAACATGTTAAAGGTGGAATCAGAAGTAGAAAGATTCAGGTGGTTGCATCTTCAAGTTCGTGAAGACGTTCAACAAAAAGAAATAAGCTAATGTTGTGTGTGGCCATAAGGGTCGTGCTAGAAATGACCGCAAATAGACTGTGGGACAACAACACCAACAAGGCAATCAGTGTAGGTCAGACGCAACCAGGAGAGAATATACTAAGATCAACATGCCATTGTCTCAGTCATTACAACATCTATTGAAGGACGAGTTGATAATGTTAAGCGATCTGCCTCAGAATCCCAACACTTCCTCCCCCAAGTACAATCCTAATGTAAGATGCGCCTATCACTCCAATAGTATCTGAAACGAAACAAATAGTTGTTGGGATTTGAAAAATAAAATTCAAGATATGATTGATAATAAAGAGATTGAATTTGATCCTCCTGAGACCCCCAATGTGATTACTGCACCCATGCCTAAGCACGACAAGGGCATTAATGCTATCAAATATGTTTCTTATGTTTCTCTTGTAAGTGACATGATTACTCCCCTGATATTTATTAAGAAGAATCTCTTACAAGCCGGTTTATTTCCGGGTTTCATTGAAAGATGCTACTGCTGTGCAACCCAACCCAATGGTTGCAAACTGCTGAAAGAAGGTATTCAGCGTATGATGGAAAACCATATAATTATAGTTGAAAAGACTCCCTCTATGGATAATTTTTTTTAAGACTCAGAGATGGAAGAGGTATCTGTAATTTCTGATACTCCTGTGAGGATCACGTCCAATGGTCATATATATATTACTACCAAACCCAGAGTTGCTCCTCTGATAATCACTGCCCCTCAGACTAATCCTATATTCCTTGGACAAGGCTATCCCTTGGAATTATGGGGCCGACATCTACTAACATGGCGTCAAGCAAGAAACATTGACTATTGAAACTGAAGGTATTAAAGTTCCGATTCCAACATTGACAATATTGTCGGGACTAGTAAAGTTACTAGAAGTGGAAGGGTTTTCTCTCTAGTATTATCTATGAAAAATGTTGCCACACTAATTTGTGTCACTGCTACTAAGTCAACTACTGAGACTCGGGGTAAAAAACAAATGATAGAGCCTGCACAGACGGAGGCACCTAAAGAAGTAACCGTTGAAGATACCTAAAGGCAAGAGTTGGAGGAGGTGTTAAAAATAATCCAAAAAAGTGATTACAAGATTGTTGAACAGTTGGGACAGACCCCCTCCAAGATATGCATGTTATCCCTATTGTTATGCTCAGAAGCCCTTGCTCAGGCATTGGTGAAGTTCTTAAAATCTGCGCCTGTACCGTAAGAAATCTATGCTGATCAATTTGAAAATTATGTTGCTAGCCTAACCACTGATAATGGGCTAGGCTTTTCTGATGCTGACTTAACTCCCGAAGGAAGGAATCATAACAAGGCCCTGTATGTCTCTATTGAATGCAGGGGAACTACCTTAGCTCATGAGTTGGTTGATATGGGTTCATCATTAAATTTTTTATCGAAGGCTGCTTTAGATAGGCTTGACTGTGAATGGGTTGTGCTGAAACCCAATGACATTGTGGTCAGAGCCTTTGATGGTTCGATGAGGATGGTGCATATTGAGGTGGATATCCCAATTAAAGTAGGTTCGTAGGTATTTGACTCTACCTTATATGTGATGGACATTCGTCTGGCCTATTCTTATTTACTTGGATGCCCCTAGATTCATGGGGTAGGCACTATCACTTCCACTCTACATCAAAAGTTGAAATATCCCATGAAAGGAATGGTTGTCACGGTTTATGGTGAAGAAGAGTACATGGTAAGTCAATTGAACTCATTCAAGTATGTTAAGATGGACGGCGAATTCATCGAGACTCCTTACCAGACTTTTGAAGCTATTCCTCGGATAACTACCGCTACTGAAGACATTTTTGCTATTCCTAAGGTTACCAGGGTTCCTCCCAGAATGGCTTCTCTGAAGGATGCAAGAGATGTGGTAGAAGAAGGTGGTTGTACTACTTGGGGTCAACTTACTGACATTCTTAACAAGTCTGACAAATATGGTTTTGGTTTCACTACAGAGGCTCAGAGGGTTGTTCGTCGTGCCCGTACTGGAACACCACTATTCTGCGTCAGCAACAATGGAGTTAACATGATGGAATATGCTGATAGTGACTACAACCTAGAAAATTGAATTTTCCCACCACCGACAATGGACTCAGTAATTGGAAGACTAAAGATGTTATACCGATCTCCTTAAGTCAAGAGTAAATGCTATTTTCTGTTTCTTTTTTCTTTCAAGTTTTAGCTATGTAATTTTTAAAACAATAACTTCAATCCTTGTGCCTTACCCAGGGCACAACTGTCCATTTGTTAGGGTTGTCATTTCATTCACATATTTTCATTCAATAAAACATTAGACATTTGCATTCAAATTTTACGGTATATGCGTTTCTTTTACTTTATTACTTTCAAAATAGCTATGTGTTCTTACACACACCCACACAACAAATTGCATATCAATATCCACTATGGATCCCATTGATAATAATTCTGCTATTGCCAATTATGACTTCGAAAATATGATCTACCAAGTCGAGGATGAAGGTGAGGAAGATTGTAAAGTACCTAGAGAGCTTGCTAGGCTATTAATGTAGGACGAAAGAGCCATACAACCGCATGAAGATCCAATCGAGGTTGTGAACTTGGGTACTGAAGAGGACAAGAAAGAAGTTAAGATAGGTTCCAATCTAGAGGACAATGTCAAAAATAGATTAATCCAGATGTTACGTGACTATGTTGAGATCTTTGCTTGGTCATACAAAGACACGCTGGGGCTTAATACTGATATTGTGGTTCACCATCTACCAATGAAAAAAGGTTATTCTCCAATGAAGCAAAAGGTATGTCGTATGCGTCCCGAGATGTCGGAAAAGATCAAGGCTGAGGTTATGAAGCAATTCAATGCAAGTTTCTTAGCTGTTACATTCTATCCTCAGTGGGTTACAAATGTAGTGCCAGTACCTAAGAAGGATGGAAAAATGCTTATATGTGTAGACTACAGGGATCTGAATAGGGCGAGCCCCAAAGATGACTTTCCGCTTCCACATATTGATGTTCTGGATGAAAACACCGCTCAGCACAAAGTGCTTTCCTTCATGGACAATTTCTCCAGTTATAATCAAATTAAGATGGCACTTGAAGACATGGAGAAAACTACTTTTGTCACATAGTGGAGGACTTTCTGCTACAAGGTTATGCCTTTTGGGTTAAAGAACACGGGTGCAACATATCAACGTGCTATGGTAGCTTTGTTCCATGACATGATACATCACGAGATTGAGGTGTATGTCGACGACATGATAGCCATATCTCAGACTGAAGAAGAACATCTCGACCACCTACGCAAGCTGTTTGAAAGACTAAAAAAGTAAAAGCTAAGGTTGAATCCAAACAAGTGTACCTTTGGGGTAAGATCCAGTAAACTCCTTGGTTTTGTCGTTAGTGGTAAAGGTATTGAAGTTGATCCTACTAAGGTCAAATACATTCAAGAAATTCCAGCTCCCCGTATTGAGAACGAAGTCAGAGGTTTCTTGAGACTATTAAACTATATTTCCAGATTTATTTCTCATTTGACCGCTACTTGTGAGCCGATCTTCAAGTTGCTGAAGAAAGATCAAGTAGTAAAGTGGAATGATGATTTTCATATAACTTTCGACAAAATCAAGGAGTACCTCCAGGAACCTCCAATTTTGATGCCACCAGTTGAAGGATGACCTTTGATCATGTACTTAACAGTATTAGAGAACTCAATGGGGTGTGTATTGGGGAAACATGACGAGTCTGGATGAAAAAATCATGTGATATACTAACTTAGCAAAATGTTTCCTGACTGTGAAACAAGATACTCACTGCTCGAGAAAACTTGCTGCACTTTGGCATGGGCTTCTCACTGACTAAGATAATTTATGTTGACTCATACTACCTTGTTGATCTCTAAGATGTTCTCCACTCTAAAGTTTAGTTAACTTTATACGAGCACTCATCTCTCAAGAAAATTTTGATATGGTTGAGGAACCACGAGGGTTTTTTTTGGACACGACAGTCACTCACCTTTGTTTTGTTGGTGTCTGACCACACAAATTTGTTCTTTGTTGAGGATTTTATTTTGTAATTCTTTTTCGCCTTTTAGGCTTTCCATTTTTTCCATTTTCCCTAACTTTTTCCTGGACAAATTAATTTGGAATTTTTATTTTGAAGTCCAGCAGGATTGTTGTACCCCAAAATTTCCCCTCCCAATTTCACACAAGACATACTCCTAGAGGTCCTCAATTGCTCAAAGTTGACTAAGGATTGACCAGACAAATCCTCCTCCTAGGACAATAAGACTCAAACTAGGGTTTCACTCCTCATAAAGATGGTTGAGTTCAAAGGGTCTAAAATGGTCTCCATTGTCCTAATATGTCCTCAAGATCATCCATGCCAAGTTTCAAGATTTGCACAACAAGTTTGCTCAGCCAACTGTTCAAATGCCTGAAAATCAACTATACTAGGTGAAAAGTCAATTGTGGCCTATATACAGTCAAACTTTAAGATTTTTAGTCAACGTCAAAATTTTGAATTAATATACATCATTTGATCAAGGGTTGGTCATGATTCCTCAAGAAATGCTCCCAACTCATCAAAAGTCAAAAATGGAAATTTAGGGTTTCTATAGGAAAAGTCAACCAAACTTTGACTAGGCATAACATTCTCATAATTTATCAGAAACTTTCCAACCAAGGATCATTTTGAAGAGAATCCAATTCCCTATAACTCCTATTCATCCCTAAAAGTCAAGAAATTCCTCAATTAAAAGATACAAGTTCATACATTATATGTCATTTCAAAAGTCAACAAAAACACGTTTTGGGTCAAAGCTTCTTACATGAACATGGAAGATCCAATTGAGATGAAACCCAAAGGGTTGTTTAGAGGACATCCTAATATTTCTAAAAATTCCAAGAACACCCTCCTTGGGTTAAAAAAGAGAGATATGCTTTGCTAAAGTTGACCAATTTTTGGAAATGTGCATGAAGTTAATATTGATCAAAATGACTTTTTTTCTAAATGGGCCCATGTTTTCTTGTTTGAGACTCGTTCCTAAGATGGCCCACGACCCCTGAGCTTATTCATCTATTACTCTATTATTTTTATTATTTATTTTGATTTTTTTATCCATTTAAATCAAAATAAATCAATTTACAAAGTGGAATAATCAAATAAAATCAAAGATTGGATTTTATGAGCACATCATGAGTCCATGAATAACTAGCAAATCAGAAAAATTCGTGCAAAGGCTAATGGATTGGAAAAGATCATGATTTGGCTTATTTTAGAAACAAATAATGCAAGGAACAAAATCAAATCAAATCTCAACAATTTGTGAAGATACAATCCAATTTTGTTAACCTAAATTAGTCTATTATAAGTACACAACATTGCCAAAGCATAAAGAAGGATTTGGTCGTGTAAATTACAAGAACAAAAACTCAATTTTTGGACAAAAAGTGAGAATCGGATTTCATTCTATAGGGCGATTCAAAGTGTTTCAAGGCCAGCAATCCATTCCTGGCAATCTCCTGAAACTAACAGCATCATTTGCACGCATCAAAACACCCAGAATCACTCCTTACAGATTCACGGTTTGCATTTATATTCTTGAATTTGATTTTTACAATTAACGTATGATAAATGATTTCTAATCATATATTCATGTTTGTATCATCTTTTAGAATGTGTTTGCATATTTAATTATGTGTTTTGATGCATGTTTGATGAAACGCCATTGCTAGGGTTTATAAGGTCGTTTTAGGGCTTTCAAATGCAGGAACAATTGGCTCTAAAGATGGATACCATCATGATCGGAGGATCAAACCCAATTGATCCATGGTCTTGAATATAATATATGTTGCTTAACCATGATTTTTGAGAAGCACAGGTTATATCTACAGACAACGTCCGTAGGTAAAAGTCTTTGCCTAAGACAACAGTCTCAGCCAAGAAGACGATTGCGTGGCGAGGCGTGAGTGGCCCATTTGAATCTCGCGCGTTTAAATTATTACACTGGCTTTTCATTCTATGTAATATATTGTTTGTGTTATATAAACGATTGAAACAAATGGTCCAGTAGCAAGAGGCAAGGCTTTGCAAGATGCGCGTGTAGGAGGTCAGGGGTTCGATCGCTGCCTCCAACATGTTATTTTTCTCAATATTTTACATAGGATCTAGCGCACAGCATCCAAAGAGGAGTATCATGCAACTCCTAGATCCAGATGTCAGATCATCATCAATCCAGTTCCAATGGTCCAACAAAGGAAGTCCATGGTGCGCACCACAGAAATCAGCATCACTGGATTCACATGCAGGCAGATGGGCCACCAGCTTTGGGCTTTGTCAAATTCTAGCAATACACCCCCCAGTTTTGCTCATCACATCAGACCCACTTAAACTCTTTTTTAATTCCTTTTATTTGTTTTAATTATCTCTTGTAATTATTTTTACAAAAAAAATCATTATTTTTTTAACTAAATTATAAAATCAATAAAAACACAAAAACATTAGAATTAGATTTTTTTCCATAAAAGTATTTAATTTCATTAATTAATTAGGTTAATTTAAATTCCTTTTTCTCAATTAAAATTAATTAGAAATTAGGTTAATTTGAAAAAATAATTACTTTCTCAAAATCCAAAAAAATATTTTTCTTTATTCACTAATTAGATGTTGTTGAATTTAATTGTTAATTCCATGTATTTAATTTCTTCGCGCGTGTTCTTTTTCCATTACTTTTTTAAAATTATTGTAATTGCTTTGAGATTGTAATAATTTTAATTAGGTTATTTACCGTCGTTCCCCATTTACTGTTTAATCCCCAATGTTTTTTGGTCATGTAATCCCCATTCCCCGAAGCCTTGTAATAATTAGATTTACTTTTCCGCTTTTACTTTCTGCAAATATATAAACTGTTTAGATGTATGCGTAGGATTGTATGCAAAAGATCAATAATTTGAAACACTAGAAAACCATAACTGTGTAAAGATAAATAACTTAAAAACAATCACACACACATGCGCACTACTAGGATATCACCACTCTGGTTGCCTTTGGTAAACGGTCATGAAGTATGGGAGTTTTAGTTGATGCCCTCTAGTTCTAAAAGATCAAAAATGACCCATTCGAATGTTTCCTCGGAAATATCTTTAGGACTCTAGGGTAACTACTAAGGTTTCCTAACCATTTCTTTAGTGATCGCAATTGTCCCTTCGAATGTCCCTCAAAAATCCAACGACTAGGGTTACCTACTCATTAATGGTAGGATAACACGACCTAAAGGATAGGAGGAAAAGAACACGTTTTTTTGAGTAGCTAGATAATTGTTAGTTACTTTCTCAAATAAATTTTCACACTACACTTTCAAACATACTTTTCAAATAAAAGTTTTCAAAACACTTTATTACACCCTTGAGGACTGATACAAGGGTTACCATAAAGTGAATCATTGTGCTAAGGAATTTTTAAAGCTTTTCAAAACACACAAACACATACAATTTTAGAAAATGAGCAAGTACCTAAGAGCCCATGGAAAACCATGGATGGAAAAGGTGCTAACGCCTTCCCTTTCCATAATCCACCCCCCGTACTCAGAAATCTCAAAAAAAGGTCTTTTTCTGTTCTTTACCCTTTCCTTTGTTGGATAAAATAAAATTCGGTGGCGACTCTTGCTTACAGCGACATTTGTGAACAAAAAACGCAAACCAGTATTAACAGTCAGTTCTACCACTGTATCACAGGGATGCTCTAATTTTTGCCTAAGTCACTTGTTTTCAATTTTATGACTTAGTGGGCTTTCTTTATTTTTTCATTAATTATTTTTTCTTTCTTATTTTTGAATAACTCGTGTGATTTTGAGTCTTTTTTGACTTGTAGGAAAGGTTGTGAACGCCCCATTCATTGGTCGATGAGGGATAACCATTTGTGGTTTCACGACTTTCTAGACCTCTTGGTGTGAGGGAATAACCATTGTGGTTTTGATTTTTCTGACCTCCTAATGCGAGGGTTAAAGTATGATGATCTTCAAATAGGACACTCCTTTGGAAATTTGAACACTAGATCATTTTAACTGAACACTACCCTACCCGTGGGTTTAAAAATGAGGGTTTTTTGGAACATAAAAGAAACTCCTACTTCAAGGCTCAAAGGGGCTAACGAGGGTTTCACTCCCTTATATCTCCAGTGTTTGGGGATTTGAAACAATGCTTGTAAATCGCCAGCAAGGTCTTACTCAAAATCATACAAACCAAATATTTTTGCGTTTTTCAATTACCTTCATCCTCCCTCCAATCTTTGCCTAAGCAAAAGATTTGGTAGAGTTGGTATCAATATGTAAGAAAATAATTTTTATGAGTGATAATAAATAGATTACTTCAAGACAAACATACTCATTAAATTAAAATTAAAATTCAAAAACAAACAAGTTCGTACATGCAAGCAATGTTTAAACAAACAAGAAAGATTACAAATGAAAATGTGGTAAAGAAACAAAAGATTGTCATTGTAGAGGAGGCTTGACTCCGTCTAGACTTCTTGATTATACATATTTCTGCAGCATTGATACTCACTTGATTACATGTTTTTCATTCTTCTCTGGCGTGAACAGAATCACATTTAAATCGATCAGGCCTTGGATCTTGTATTTGAATAATTTACAATATTATATAGAATGTTTAGGTGCACCCGAGTGATATACACACCTAAGATTCATATTACATTCTTCAGGAATATGTGATGGAGGAGGGCCAAGCTCCTTTAACTTAACCAACTAGAGATTAAGCAGATGATAAAGTAATTGATTGTAAGGCATGGGAACTAGGTCATACTTCCTTGGTGGCCTCCTTGATCCATGTTGACCTGGCAGAGCATAAGGACAATATCTATTCTAATTAAGCATCTGATTCTTATGACCCGAAATAGATAATAGTTACCAGAGAGGAATCCTAAGGAGTGTAGATGATGGTTTAGATGTCTTAAGATATTAAGTAGATCCTCGAGAATGAGAGGTAGTCACTGCTTTATTTACTGAAAAAGGATTGACTCATATGTTAGAACCGTCAGGAGTGAACACAAATGCCCCCGTGTTAAGCCAGTCTTAAACTTTGTATTTCAATCTCATTCACTCTTCTACATCATGGCCTACACCATCAGAATGAAATTTGCATCGGGCGTTAACATCATAGCTTGCAGGGAGCGTTTCAGGAGGAGGTTACATGTTTCTCTGATTGTTCAATTCATACATAACAAGAGCTGAAGTATCCGTGAATATGATATTGGTATGGGGTCGAACTGAGTCTCAGGACGTTTCTGCTTTGGATCGTGAGTTACGCGCTTCTGACTCTCTTGGTGAATCGGGAGTAACTGTTGACAAGAAGGCTTTGGAACCCAAGGTTGTGAAGAATATTCAAAAGGTACCTCGTGGCATACTGCAAGTCCTACAGAATGAGGAATGGAAACATTTCTTGTTGTATCAACAAATGTGGGATTATTCTCTTTCTTCAGCATTGTCTTCAAAACATCCATAACCAGGCTTACTTGAGTCCTCAACTGACCAACTTCCTCCTTAAGTAAATTCTAACCATGGGCCATAGCCTGCATGTCTACCAAAAACAGCCCCACATGGGCCCTCATCTCAATCAAATCAATGCAAATTTGTTCCATCTAGAATGGTAGATTACTTCTAATTGAGTATTCTTGAGTAGTCGTCTTGAATTCTGATAAGAAAAGTAGAACCAAGAGATAATAATACCATACTAGAAAACATGTAATGCATGAAATGCATGATATGCATGCTATGTTTGTCATCTCCAGGGCGTCCAAGAGTTTTGTTAGCCATCAAGAATAAGAAATAAACATGATAACAAGATATAGGAAAATAAATAAGAAGAGATACAATGACAAAGATCGCTTTTCAATCATAACAATAACAATAATCCTTAGGATGAAATGAGTTCATACAAGAGAAATTCAAATTTCATCATAAAAGATAAAGACCCCATCCAACAACACTGGTGGTGATCATATAAATCAAAGGAAAACAACAATCAAAGAGGTGGATCCCTCAACTCAACATAATACAAAGGTCCTCCATGTCTAAAGTTCTATTCGCTCCACTCAAGTATATGTGAATAGTTTCTTTGTCCTCTCGTGGTCACATCCTCTGATAAGGATTTCAATCACCACATCTTTCTAGTACATATGAGTTTCTAAATACTGACATTGTTCAAGAAACATGTCACATTCTTTGCACTCTGGTAGCGGAATGGGTATGGGTGCATTCTCAATCTCCTCTATCTGTTCTTTGAGTCTCTCATTTTCCTCCATCACCCGGGTCATCTGAGCTTCTTTTGCATCTCCTTCCAATATGGAACTCTTAAGTTGCTTTTCTAGCTCTCTAGCATGTCCTTTGTATTTGTTGCTACACTCCTGAAGGCTTACACATTCTAGGCGCCTTTTCTCTGCATCTTCAAGTGTTTTTTGGTAATCATCTATAGAAACATAAGCATTTCCCCCTCCAGGTCTCTTTTTATCTTTCCAGACTTCAAAAGTCCCCTCGTTGGCCATCTTGAGTTTGTGAACCAAGTCCAACTTATCTGCCATGGCTTCATAAAGTTGCATCCTCGACTCGTGGTCCTTTCAGCAAAGTTCTATGTTTTCAACTTGAACTTAATTGTATTCCTCAGTAGGCAGTGATTCGAACAAAACAAGAGATGGTTGTTCATATAACGGAATCTCTCTTTGAAAATGATACAGAATATTCTCTGCTCTCTTTTTGACCCACTCGGTATAAGGAGTTCTGGCCATAATAACCTTCTTCCCGATTGAGTCTCTGTATCTTTTGTGAATCTTTTACCACGAATTTACTATTGTTTGCAATAACTAGGGATTCTCTCCCTTCCCAAAATATACATTTTCATCAACTTCTATCTATTTGGGTCGATCATTCATGGCATAACCCAATTGTCGAAAAGCTAGAACAAGATTTTAGTTGATGCATC
Source organism: Vicia faba (assembly GCA_948472305.1). NCBI lineage: Eukaryota > Viridiplantae > Streptophyta > Magnoliopsida > Fabales > Fabaceae > Vicia > Vicia faba. Next base: position 1,231,786,144 of record OX451737.1, read on the forward strand.
CCTGTTTTCCAATGAGAGGAACTTTTGGGAAGTCCCCTCAACCTGTGATAATACTTGGACCTTCACTTGAGATATAATGTTATTTGATGTCAAAGGAAGTAAGTGCAACAAGTCTTTTTGACCAAGGAAGAGAGTCATTGGTGTCCATAAACGAACCCTTTGTAGGAAGATGAATCATGAACCATTTATACAACATAAGCAACTAGATATTAACAATCCCTTTCTTCTTATGCCTTGAATGAATGCCATAACAGGTGTCATCCAATAGCGTTTGTATAGGATTCTTAGTCATGAAGACACACATAGCAGTAAAATCTACAAATTCCTTCTTATTTGGAAAAAAGACAATGCCATAGATCACGACAGCAAGTAGTGCGTTGAAAGCAACCCAACATCCTCTCTCAACCACATTTCTAGCTTTTCTTTCTAGAAATGCCAAGGTGAAACCATAAACACCATCATTTGGTTGCCAATTATCTTTAACTTCCTTCAAGCTCAAATAAAGAGCACCGGTGATGAAATCCTCTCTTACCTTCTCAAGCATATAGACAAAAGGTATGATGTCTTTAGTTTTCAAGTTCAAAAGATAAGCGTACTCCTCTAACGTGGGATCCAATTGGTAATCTTGGAATGTGAATCATCTCAAACCCGGATCGTAGAATTGGAGGAGACTCAACAGAGCTCTCTGATCAACTGCGATATCAAATTACCACAATATACTACCGTGAATGTTAGAAAACTTATTTCGGTTATCCCCCATGAACAAAATGCCCAATCTCATCAAAAGTGATACTCTTGTACTAGAAAACTTGTAGCCATAGGTACGTCTGGTAGCTTTTTTGTCGTTATTTGTATTGTTATCCATCTTTGGGGCAGACAATAACTCTTGAAGTACACTGGAATGAACATGCATATGCTAGTTAACATTTTTTGTACATCATTCTTTTTTAAAATAAATATGCTATGATGCAAAAATGACAGGATCAAGGTTCCCATAACACGGGTCACTGCTGAACTGCATAAATTAACGACTATCACAAACTGAGAATTCTGGAACAAAAACCGAGAGAACATATAGTCACCAACAGGAACAAAGTCATCAACAAAACCAAAAGTCACCATTGGGACATGTTATACCCCAATTTTTTCCCCTAAGATCCCTCATCATGCTCTGTACATCTCACACATAGCATTGGTCCCATGGTTACAGGGTCGAACATCTTTGACATTAGGGTTTCTCTCTATGAATTGAGTTTTCTATCTTACTCAAAATGGATTCAAATGGTGCTCTCATTTTTCTTGGTATGAGGTTAAGGTTTTGGATCTAAAGCAGCATAGATGCCTTCGCTATCAGGTTTCCTCGAGATACAAATTTTTCTTCATCACGGTTCTTTCGAGGAATAAAGGAATTAGGGTTTAACTCAGCCAGAGAATCAGGATTTCTCTTCATGTTGTTTGAGCTTGGTGGTGATTCTTCTATGGAGATTTATTGGATTAAAGTCTCACTTCAAGGCTACATTGAGCGCTACTCTTCCCTTACTGAAAGATTGCTTTGAGTTTTATCAAGTTTAGATATGTACTGTGGGGTAAGCTATGGGTTAGGAGCTCAGTCAGCTCGTTTCATCAAATGGAAGTTGGTCGCTTCAAATGCAAGATGACTCGAATCTGTGGATTTAATTGAGATTGAGATAGGGTCGGGAGATTCATTCATATGGCTTCAAGGAAGATTCATTCATTCAAGTATTATTCAAGGTGGATCTAAAATACGAATTCGAGATTCATCAAATCATCAATCCAAAAATGTCAAGATTCATTCAAAAAAAAATCAATCAATAGTTCAAGGGAGAAATCAATATCATATTTCTAAATAAACCACATAGTGCATCACTTTGGATATTTTACTCGCGCAATAGTCATCATTCAAGAGGGAGTCACATTCAGAACTTAAAGCGTGCAAAAATGGAGGAAATGGTAAAGGGACTTTATTTCTTAAATTTACAAATCAACATGCAAGATACAAAAGCCAAGACATGTTAGGGGAGTGCATTACAGGGAGAAAAACGAGAAAGATACAAGGGAAGTACAATTCCTTTACATAGTTAACCATTGGCCCTAATTTGGATCGGAACTCCTAAAGCTATCATACTCCAAGCCATTCATTTCAAACTTCATTTTCAATTCTCCTTAAGGATTCTTCTGGATCACTTCAAAGTTCTTTCTTTCATGGCTAAAGAAGCTATGGCTTCATCATTATTCCAAGACAACCTCCTTTGATCTTGCCAACATAAGTCTTCAAAATCCAAACCTGTTTCAAAATCAGGCATGCACAGAAATATAGCATAACTGGTATTAGCAGAATTCTCAACAGAACCTCTAACTGAATAAAAAAAACTCATAACTAAACAAAATTCAAAACTTCCTAACTACTCTTCATAACAGTTCAACAACTTCCTGAAACCTATAACTAGCAGCTCATTACAACTACAGTCGGGAGTTTCTTCCAATCACAACTAGTAGTCGTAGAATCATCACATTGTGCTGCTTTTGCTGGTTCTGAAACTGTAGAAATTCCTAGAAGAGATAAGGAAAAACCTTTTGATTTTATGAGTATTCTACAGAATTTGAAGCTTACAGTTACTGCAATGGTCAGCAGAATGTCCAACTTCTTTCAAAACCAATTCCCAACCATCTGTAACTAACTCAAAAAAAAGTTAACAACTAACTGTTTTCCCCAAAACTAACAACCTATAACCAGTGCCTAACAAAAATTCCCCAACAAAAAAACCCCTAACTGTTCTAACTGTCAAAAACGAAAAAAAGCAGTTACTACCAGATTAAAAAATCTCTAACAAAATCCAAAAATCTCTAACAAACTTCTTCAACCTCTAACAGTTTATGACCAGATTGATAACAGATGGCAGAGAGAGGATAGAGGGAGAGAGATTGATTTACGATAAAGATTATCAGAAATTGAGAGAGAAAAAAAACCATCATGGAATTCATTCTTGATTTTTCGGAGAGGAATCAACAAACACCTTCCACCATCTTCTCTCTACTTCATTCACTGAAAACCTTCATTAATTCTTCATCCTCTGAAGAATCTCTATCAAAACCTTCATCATGTTCTTAGCCTACTGAGCTCGATAACCAAAGGCCTCTCAATCCTCTCTCCATAATTGCTTCTGAAGATTCATCAATCCTCAACCTACTGTAACCGAATCTTCAATCCTCTTCAATGATCTTCTTCAATCTTTATCAAACTACAATCATTGCAACTTCAATAAACATCATATTTCTGCAAACAATTATGCATCACGAACACGCACAACTTCACATCAGCATCACAAACACGCAAGGCTTTGTAAATTTGCAACAACTCTACATCCAACAACAAAAACAGATCAGAACTTGAAATTAAATAGAAGAAGAAGGATAAGTGGAATCAAGAACGGAGGCGCATACCTGAGCCTTTATATTTGGATATTTCATCGTCGTAACATTGACGAAGACGCGTTGAATGAACTTGGATCGGTAAGCCTTATTTAAACTTTCCTTCCATATTTTCTGCCTTATTTTGTGTGAGAGAGAAACTCGGAAGGAGGAATTCTTGAAGAGAGGTTACTGAGAACAAAATCGAAGTGGAGTTTTTAATCAAATTTAGAAAAAGAAATTTAAGTAGTAGAGGAGGAGAAATTAGGAGCATAAGAGTCATTACCTAGAGATTTCTCGTCTCTGTCCAGTTATGCCTTGCAAGGAGAATCAGAGGCTGAGAACCGCGGTGGGGCAAGGTGGTTTTGAAGACGTGAATCCAGATGAGAAAGCGGGAGAAGCTGCATGAGGAACAAAGAAAGCGCAGCATCACAGATCATAGAAGAAGGTGGTAGTGAAGCCAAGGCATCAGAACAGAGGGGAACGACGGAATATCGTCGGAGATTTGAGGAAGAAATTGGCTGCGGCGTCGTTTTGAGATGAGAAGAGAATTTTCATTCGTGTGGAGCTGAGCCGTCACATTCCTTTTTTTACCCTAACTGCACAAAATTTCATCATTTTTGTTTACTTTGTTTTGTTAATTTCAAGTACAATAATAATCAAATAGTTCAGTAATGGTTTGGTGATGAATGCTCAGATTGGACTGGATCATACAATTTATTGGGGCTGAATTACTCTTGCTTAAGCCCGATACACCTTTTTTTTTGTATTCATAATTTCCTTGCCACAAAAATCTTGTTGGATTACAAGTTAATCGGGCCTAGCGCCCTTACTTCAATACACGCCCAGAATCTAGTTCAACACCCCCTGATCAATTATAGTCCCTATGTTTTTTCTAGATTTTGTTTAGTTTTAGTTTCAATTCCTTTTATAATAAAAATAGTAGGAAAATACATATAATAAAACAATAAAAAATATAGATCTTGGGGATGCCTCTCATCATTTTATAACCCTTAAGCATTAGATTGAACACACCCTTTGATTAGAATAACGAGAGTGGATCCTGTAGAGTACTATGGACGTGTGGGGTGCTAATACCTTACCCTTGCGTAATCGACTTACTTACCCAATCTCTCAGTCACAAGACCTTGATTTCCCCCTTTAGGTTTTTCATCGATGATTTTCCTTTCCCTTTCATATGGGATAAATAAATACTCGGTGGCAACTTTTTTGATTTTACCGCTACAGAAAAATGGATACTTCATTGGGGAAAGATGTCGACCAATTGCTGGTCCATCCCGTGAGTCAATCCTAGCTCCCGTTTTTCTTTTCTTATGGTGTTTATCATTATGATTTTATGGATTATTCATTTGTATATGTTTGAGCATATGTTTGCATTGCATCTTTATTGTTACTTTTTATATTGTTGTGTTGCTGGTTTCTTTGTTTCTTGATGGGTGGGATGTTACTATGAGGTAAAAGGTCCAATACCCAGGCCAAGTGGAAACCACAGGAACACTAGGAATAGAGTGGAACATCAACGGCTAGTTGAATTAGGTTTCACTCTGCCGCCATGTCGTCCACGCTCAGATGAGGTACAAATGAGGGGCTATCTTTTTAACATAGGTGATATGGCGATAGTTTTTTAGGAGTACCCTCGATTCTGAGTTACCATTGACCTTACCAAGACCTAGTCTTTACCCGTGAGTGGGGAGGGAATGATCTATACAGGTACAAATGGTGACTATACATGTTTTGTTGGTGACTCTGATTATACTGATGACTTTGATCCTTGATATTCTGAATTGGTCCGGACCTTTGATCATGTTACATATGACAATGGTTTTATTATCAGTTCAATAGTTATCTAGCATTGCATAAACTTTGATCGTATGTTTATTGCACTTGCATCATGACATATTTATTTTATAAAAGAAGCAAAAAAATATATAACTGCCTAACCTGCATTTTCATTTCATTTCCTGGATTATTCTAAGGTTTGTCATTAGCATAAAAGATGGATAACAACATGGAGACAAGCTCAGAGCCTCTTAGAAACACTGATGCTTATCAGTTTCCATGCTTTGGTGGTCGATTGCGAGAGGTGGGAACTCTTGTGAAGGGACCAAACGAAAAAGTTTTCAGAGGACAATACGGAAATTTACTTCCATTGGTGAACGATGATTTTAAGGAGTAGGTCGGGAGAACACTTCTTCAGTTCTATGATCTACAGTTACGCTGTTTTACTTTCCGGGACTATCAATTGGCACCAACTCTGGAAGAATATGCACACATTATGGATGTTAAGGTGACCAACGGTATTCCTTTTGTTCGAGAACTAGAGACTCCATATTATATGGTGATCGCCAAAGCTCTTTATTTGACTCATGTTGAAGTTAAAAGTAACTGGATTAACAAAAGCGGCATGAGCGGTCTCCCTCTGAATTACTTGATATCAAAGGCTAAGGGTTTTGCAAAGGACATGAATTGGACCGCATTTAATGCATTATTGGCAGCAATGATTTATGGTTTGGTCCTCTTTCCAGTATCCGAGAAGTTGGTGCATCTACCCGCATTATGTGTCTTCATGATCGGTAACCCTGTACCAACTCTACTTGCCGACACTTATTACACTATCCATTCCCGACATGGGAAGAAAGGGGAAGTCATGTGTTGCGTAATCGCGCTTTATAAGTGGTTGATGATGCATATGCCTACAAAAGGGACTTTTGTTCATACTGCCGATTCATCTTTATGGTCTCAACGTATCATGGGACTCGCCTCGTATGATATTGTTTGGCAAAGTGTGATAGGTTTGAAAGAGATCATTATAGGGTGTCGAGAATTCCCTAATGTCCCACTTATGGGGACAAGGGGCTGCATTAATTATAACCCTATCCTGGCACGCCGTCAATTAGGATTCACGATGTTGGATAGACCCGAAGAGCGGGAGGTGATGGATACCGTTTATTTAGATAAAGGGGAAGATGCAGTGTTGTTTGAAAAGGTGAAGATAGCATGGGGACATATTCGCCGTAAAGGGAAGCTTTCTTTCAGCCAGAATGGAAGTGTAGCTTATGATACTTATACGAGTTGGATTCAGGATCGTGTGAGGAAAGTGCAGTTACCTTATAAAAAGGGGAGGTTACTATATCCTCAACCTGATTTTGATCCATTAGTGGATGCTCAGGCGGACAATTCTTTATTCCATATTGATTCGTTTCCAGTGCAGCCTGTCACGGAAGGATTAGAGTTCATGCCTATGACGTGTGTTAAGAATGTCAAGGCCGAAAACCTCAAACTCCAGGATAGGCAAGAAGAAATGAATGTGCATATGTCATTTGCTTTGCAAGACAAGAAGAAACTCATGAAAGAGGTTAAGCTGAAGAACCAATTGCTAGAAAAACATGGTTTGCTTGAGCAGTCGAAAAGACCTAGGGTCGAGGGTTCTGATACCACCAATCGACAGGTTGAAGAGCTACAGGCTAGTCATCAAGAGATAGAAAATCTTTGATTGGCTAAAAAGGAATTGGAAGCTAAGCATCATGAGGAGGTTAAGATGTTAAAGAAAAAGTTGAGAGAGAAAGATGTTCGCTTGAATCAAGTTATGAAAGAGTTGACAACAATCAAAGTCTAGGTAGAAAATAAAGACAAGGTTCCAGCAGAAGAAGCCGAGGTGGGAAATATAGATTCTGAGGATTGGGAACTCAAATATCATTGTTTGTTGGCGCTAGTGAAGAAGAGGGGCTTTGTGACTAGAGACCCTTTCTCTGAAGATGATTAGCCTGATAGTTGAGCTTAAGGAGAATTTTTTTTACTGCACTTATCTCTTATACTTGTTTTGATCGACAAGGTCACCGCCAGTCTTGTTGGACGGGGTCTCTTTAATAATTGACTCTATTTGTACTAAATCACTACCATGTGGATGTTTGTTCGACTCTATGATATGAGCAGTTTCTACTCTGATACTTTGCCTTTGTTCTGTTTTATCTTGTTATCTATCCTATTACTTATCGATGCTTGATGAAAAAACCAAAGGATTCTACTGGAAATGATAAAACACGTCATGCATAATCATTCATCCATGCATACCATATTATGGCAGGTGATCACGACAGGTTTTCTTATCTTTGATTCTAGTTTCTTTACAGAGATTGCTACCATAAATTTTCATCGTTATAATACTCGAAGCACTTTCTAGAGGCAGATGGAAAATCTCAAACAAGAGAATCGCGAACTGCGCGAAGAGGTTACCGCTTTAAGAACTAGAATGGAGAACTTAACTGCTTTGGTAGAGTCCTTGGTGGCTGCTCAGAATCAGCCACCACCACCTTCACCTCCTCATGCTATGCAAGGACAACAAGCAACAGTTGTCTCTGAAATTACGACGGCTCGCGTCTCAGTTGCTCCAAATACTACTAATGTTCATAATCGCATGCCTCTTGGATATCCATGGGGAATTCCCGAAGGTTATACGCCAGAAGGATATAACCCTACTCCTCAAATTGCTCAATCTGCTCAATAAGTTATGGCTTCTGCCCCTCCCGTGGTACACGTTGCTCCTACTGTTAACAATGAGATCCATCATGCTGTGCCTCCAGTAATGAATTTTGTCCCTGTTATTAATGACGTGGTTCACCATCCTACTCCCCCGCCATGTGAAGGAATTGGATTCTATGATAGAATAGATGACTTTCAAGATCAGTTTAATGAGATGCGGAAAGAAATGAAGGCCCTCCGGGGAAAAGAACTGTTCGGACAGAATGTAAGCGATCTATGCCTAGTTCCAAATGTAAAAGTACCTGCAAAATTCAAGGTGCCAGAATTCAAAAAATACAAGGGAAATACTTTCCCCCGTGCTCATCTAGTAATGTATGTGAGGAGAATGTCCACTCACATTGACGATCAACATTTACTAATCGATTTATTTCAAGATAGCCTGACTGGTGCTACACTAAAATGGTACATGAGTTTGGATAGTGCCAATATTCATACCTTCAATGACCTAGGAGATGCGTTCGTTAAACAATACAAGTACAATATGTACATGGCACCTGACCGCGATCAACTCAGGGCTATGGTCCAGAAAGATAAGGAGTCGTTTAAGAAATACACGCAAAGATTGCGTGAAGTGTCCACCCAGGTAATCCCCCCAATGGAAGAGAAGGAGATGACGAAGATCCTTTTAAAGACTCTGGGTTCCTTCTAATATGAAAGAATGGTCGCGAGTGCGCCAAGTGACTTCACTGAAATGGTGGGTATGGGTGTTCGCTTAGAATAAGTTGAGAGGGAACACCGTTTAATGAGAGATGAAAGTTCTAGTGGTGAAAAAAAATCGTCATATGGATTTTCTAGAAAGAAAGAAGGAGATGCAAATTTCGTTGTTCAAGAGAGAAGAGCTAAACCCCCTAGCAGGCGTCATGTGCATCAATAACAGGTTGCTTCGGTGACTTCGGTTGTTAACGTAGCCCCGACTGCCGTAGTGTATCAAAGAACACCCCAACAACGAAATCAAGGGCATAGTTAAAAGAGAGAACCCTTTGACCCCATCCCTATGAGCTATACAGAGCTATTTCTAGCACTGATTCAGAAAAATTTAGTGCAAACCAGGAATCCTCCTGCTATACCGTCTCCTTTTCCATGGTATTACAAGGTAGACAAGACATGTGCCTTTCATCAGGGAGCCCCTGGGCACAGTATTGAGAATTTATATCCTTTGAAGTCTGAGGTTCAAAAAATGGTTAGATCTGGCCTTCTGTCCTTTAAATACGTTGGTCCCAATGTGAAAGACAACTCGTTTCCTAAACATAGAAGTGGAGGAACGGTGAATATGATTTATGATGATCCAGGAGAGTCCAGAATTTACGATGTGAATTTGATAAAAGGAAATTTGGTGAAGATGCATGCTGACCTTTGCAGGCTCGACTATTGTATGCATGACCATAATATGTGTAATATCTGCAGCCAAAATAGTCGTGGATGTGATAAGGTGAAATTTGACCTTCAAAAAGTGATTGATGAAGGCCTTCTTTGTATTATCAGGACCAAGGTTGAATGTGAAGAAGGAGTGAACATGGTGCACAGATGTCCCGCCGAGTTCCGAATTTATGACGTGAATCATATGGAGGACAATCTGGTACAATTACATGCCAAATTTTGCCATATGCCAGGACAAGAGTTACATCAATATGGTGGTTGTCGGATCTGTTGTAGAGACCCCCGTGGTTGTTCCATCGTGAAGATGGGTATCCAATTACTTCTAGATGAAGGAACTATTAGTGTCACAAGAAATATAGATGATTATGTTAGAGTCAACATGGTTTAGGACCATTATGGTGAGATCGTGTCGGATGATGAATATATTTCTGTTGATGACTTCTTTTCTGATGATGAGTCCAAGCCTGTTGTTAAAGATGATACTTTCGTTGGTGATTCCGCAAAGTCTGAATGTACAAGAGAGGTAGCGGTGAATGTTATTGTACCCCATTTTGATATTCCTACTCCGGTGGAGATTACATATTGCAGCAAGCCTGAAATAACCCATGTTGTTATATGATTACTTGGTCGTGTCCCGTATGAATTAGACAGAGATGTACCCTATAAATACAATGCGACCATCCTAGAAGACAGGATGGAAATCCCGATACGACCTTTGACACATGTGGAGAATATCATTGAATCTAGTCGAGCGATGCGTAGTGGCCGTGTATTTGCTCCTACTTTTTGGGGAGACATTGATCATGGAAAAAAAGTCGTGGAAACTGATGTTGAACCTAAAAAGGCAGCTGGGGAATCTAGTGGCACTACCTTAGAGAAAGAAGTCGATGATGTGCTGAAGATCATTAAGATGAGTGATTACAAGATTATGGATCAGTTGTTACAGACCCCGTCCAAGATTTCTATATTGGCCTTATTAATGAATTCTGCTGCCCATCGGGAATCGTTGTTGAGTGTGCTAGATCAAGCGTTTGTTGAAAGAGATATGCCCATGGACCAATTTAACGGTGTTGTTGGGAACATTACTTCTTGTAATAATTTGACCTTTTGTGATGAAGAATTACCCGAGCAGTGAAGAAACCACAATATGGCTCTACACATCTCAATGAATTACAAAAATGATTCCTTATCCAATGTATTAATTGATAACGGTTCTGCCTTAAACGTGATTCCAAGAAGCAGTCTCTCAAAGCTTAAGTACCAAGGAGCCCTCATGCATCCTAGTGGTATCATAGTGAAAGCCTTTGATGGCTCCAGGAAATCGGTCATTGGAGAGGTAGACTTGCCTATGCATATAGGTCCACACATGTTCCAGATTACTTTCCAGGTGATGGATATTCTTCCCGCTTACAGTTGTCTATTGGGAAGACCATGGATCCATGAGGCAAGAGTTGTTACGTCGACTCTTCATCAGAAGTTAAAGTTTGTCCGAGAAGGGAAGGTGGTTATCATAAGCGGAGAGAAAGCTTTGTTAATATCACATTTATCTTCCTTCAGTGTTGTAGAGGCTGATGAGGTTGTTGTTGGAACACATTTCCAAGCTTTGTTGATCGATAATATAAGGAAAAAATGAGGACTCTATTGCTTCATTCTGAGATGCTCAACAGGTAGTAAGGAATGGCCCTAGCAAGGCATGGGGGAAAATTGTTAATCCACCAGTGAATAAGGATAAAGCTGGTCTAGGCTTCTCGGCGAATAATAATAAGTATGAGATTTTAAAGCCGAAGTCTGCTTCCAGCAAGTATAAAGACATATTCCACAGTTCAGGGTATCTGCATCCCACTACTTTGAAGATCAGTGTTATCCTCGAGGATGAGCCAGGGCAAGAGATGCCGAATTTTGTAATGCACGGAGTGAGGGTCCATAATTGGATCACCATTGATGTGCCTTCTTGTATCCACATCTTGAAGTAATTTGTTTTTTGTTTTTATTTCCAAAAATCCTTTCACTCCGCCCAGGGTGAAAGTTATATTGTACGGCCATGTCTTTTGTTTTGAACTTTTACATCATTAATAAAAGATGTTTTTGTTTTCCAAATTATGTTTTATTTATTGCTTTTTCTTGGAAAATGGTAATCAGATAAAACCTTTCGAAATAAATAATGATCATTAGTAAAATATGCATAATCACTTACACATCGGTCAGTTTCTAAAACCAATCATAATCGCATGTGCAGATTAACTAAGAAAACCATTGAATACAATGACCCTGCGCCCTCTCCCAACTTCAAATATCCTGTGTATTTGACCGAGGAAGAAGAATACGATGAAATCCCAGAAGAGGTTTCGCGGTTGCTTGAGGGAGAGGAAAATACTATTCAGTCGTATAAAGAGCCATTTGAGGTGATTAACTTGGGATCAGAAGAAGACCCAAGAGAAGTCAAGATTGGAGAATTTCTTCATCCCGGCGCGAAGAGGAAATTGATTGAGTTAATAAAAGAATATTCCGATATTTTTGCTTGGTCTTACCAGGATATGCCTGGGTTAGACACTGACATCGTGGAGCACCACCTACCGTTGAAGCCAGAATGTCCTCCCATCAAGTAGAAGTTAAGAAGAACCCACCCTGATATGGCAATGAAGATAAAATAAGAGGTCTTGAAGCAAATCGATGTTGGTTTTCTCGTGACATCAGTCTATCCTCAATGGATTTCCAATATTATTCCGCAAAGAAAGACGTAAAAGTCCACATGTGCGTTGATTATAAATATCTAAATAAAGCAAGTCCAAAAGATGACTTTCTATTACTGCATATTGATATGTTGGTAGGTAGCACAACAAAATTCAAAGTGTTCTCATTCATGGACGAATTTTCTGGGTACAATCAAATTAAGATGGCTCCTGAGGACATGGAAAAAACAACGTTTATCACACCCTGGGGTACATTCTGTTACAGAGTGATGCCCTTCGGGTTGAAGAACGCTGGTGCAACGTACCAGAGGGCTATGACAAACCTATTCCATGATCTGATGCATAAGGAAATCGAAGTATATGTTGATGATATGATCGCTAAATCTCATACCGAGGAAGGACATATGGAAGATTTATTGAAGTTATTTCGTCGTTTAAGGAAGTATCGCCTTTGTTTGAATCCGAATAAATGCACCTTCGGTGTTCATTCTGGAAAGTTGCTAGGTTTCATTGTCAGCCAAAAAGGAATTGAAGTTGATCCTGATAAAGTCAGGGAAATTCAAGAAATGCCCGCTCCAAGGACTGAAAAACAATTTAGAGGTTTCCTCGGACGTCTGAATTATATCTCTAGGTTCATTTCCTATACGACTGCAATGTGTGAACCCATCTTCAAGCTTCTGAAGAAAGATCGAGGGTGTGTATGGATCGATGATTTCCAGAAGGAATTTGAAAGTATTAAAGAGTATCTGCTTGAACATCCTATCTTTCTCCCTCCCGTTGAGGGAAGACCGTTGATTATGTATCTGACAGTGTTGGATCATTATATGGGTTGCATTTTGGGACAACAAGATGAAACGGGAAGAATATAGTACGCCATTTACTATCTGAGTAAAAAGTTCACTGATTGCGTGTCGCGATACACTCTACTTAAAAAGACATGTTGTGCTTTGGCTTCGGAAGCGAAGCGTCTGCGTCAGTATATGCTGAACCACACCACTTGGTTGATATCCAAAACGGATCCAATTAAGTATATCTTCGAAAAGCCCGCTCTTACCGGAAGAATCTCTCGCTGGCATATGTTGCTGTCTGAATACGATATTGAATACTACACTCAGAAGGAAATTAAAGGTAGTGTGTTGGCAGAGTACTTTGCTCACCAACCGGTTGAAGACTATCAGTCTGTCAAATATGACTTTCCCGACGAAGATGTGATGTTTTTGAAAGTAAAATATTATGATGAACCTTTTCCTGAGGAAGGTCCTGATCCAGGGTCCCGATGGGGCATGGTGTTTGACGGCACTGTGAATTCTTACGGAAAAGGAATTGGTGTTGTGATTATCACCCCTCATGGGTCTCATATCCCTTTCACTGCAAGGTTGACCTTTGATTGTACCAATAATATGGCTGAGTATGAAGCATGTATCATGGGCCTCGAAGCGGCTATGGATCTCAAAATCAAAATCCTTGATGTCTATGGGGATTCAACTTTAGTAATAAACCAGATTAAAGAAGAATGGGATACTCGTCACCCTCGCTTGATCCCTTACAAATATTATGCTAGAAGGTTTTTACCCTTCTTTAACAAAGTTGAATTCCATAATATTCCTAGAGAGGAAAATTAAATGGAGGATGCTTTGGCAACTTTGGCGTCTATGTATCAGGTGAATGCTTGGAATGATGTGCCTCGTATCACAGTGTGACATCTGGATAGACCAGCCCGTGTATTTGCAATAGAAGAAACGTCATATGAAAAGCCTTGGTATCGCGATATCAAGAATTTTCTCCGAGAAGATTGGCAGGTAGCTTTTTCCTTAATGAAGATGTGCTATACAAAATAAATCATGACATGGTCTTGCTCAGATGCGTGGATAGACACGAAGAAGACATGTTGATGCATGAGATCCATGAAGGTTCCTTCGGTACTCATGCCAATGGACATTCGATGGCAAAGAGGATGCTTAGCGCATGTTACTATTGGCTGACAATGGAATCTAAATTTTGCAAATTTGCAAAGAAGTGTCACAAGTGTCAGATATATGCCGACAATATTCATGTGCCTCCGACACTTCTCAATGTTATTCCGTCCCCGTGGCCCTTCTCTATGTGGGGTGTTGATATGATTGGAATTATTGAACCTAAGGCATCAAATGGACATCGTTTCATCTTGGTAGCGGTTGACTATTTCACCATGTGGGTGGAAGCAGCTTCATATGCCAATGTTACTAAGCAGGTGGTAGTACGCTTTATCAAGCATAATCTTATTTTTCTATATGGTGTGCTAAGCAGGATTATCACTGACAACAGCTCGAATTTAAATAATAAGATGATGACAAAAATTTGTGAAGAATTCAAGATTATCCATCATAATTCATCTCCCTATAGGCCAAAGATGAATGGAGCCGTTGAAGCTACCAATAAGAACATTAAGAAAATCATCCAGAAGATGGTCGTTACTTATAAAGATTGGCATGAGATGCTTCCTTTTGCTTTGCATGGGTATCGTACATCTGTTCGCACCTCAACAAGGGAAACCCCTTTCTCGCTTGTGTATGGTATGGAAGCAGTGCTCCCCGTCGAGGTTGAGATTCCCTCTTTACGCGTGATGATGGAAACAAAGTTATCAGAGACTGAATGGATCCAAAATAGGTTCGACCAATTGAACTTAATTGAAGAAAAGAGAATGACGGCTTTATGTCACGGTCAGTTATAACAAAAGATGATGAAGAAAGATTTTGATAATGAAGTCAAGCCTCGTGAATTCAGAGAAGGCGACCTCGTGCTCAGGAAGATCATGTCTTTTAACGCTGATTCTAAGGGCAAGTGGACTCCCAATTACGAAGGCCCATATGTTATCAAGAAAGCCTTCTTTGGAGGTGCATTGATTCTTGAAACTATGGATGGTGAGGAGTTCCCACGTCCTTTGAATGCTGATGCAGTCAATAAATACTTCACCTAAAGAAATAAAAGAACAGCTCACTATGTTGAAAACCCGAAAGGGAGACTTAGGCAAAAAGGAGCATCTCGGTAGGCTGAAAACCCGAAAGGGTGGTCTACGCAAAAATTAGAGACATAAACAGAATAAATTCTTCCTGGTAGGTTGAAAACCCGCAAGGGCAACCTTGGAAAAAGTTAGGGATTTCTTTGCAAGTAACTGTGTCAAACAAGACTTGGTCATTGAAGCAACAATCTTCTCAGATTCTCATCACACTTAAACTGAAGTCTTTGCTCACGAGTTCGAAGTTGTTAGGGAGACCAGTGGTCATTGTATTCAAATGTATCTTTCCCATATATTTACCATTTTCCAAACTTTTTAATCATCTATGGAGTCTCTTCGTTCGCATATTACCATTCCATTAATAAAGTTTGAGCCTTTATCCAATCTTTGTAGTTCTTACTTTTATTTTGTTTGCAAAAATTTCATTTATTATCGATAGAAATTTTCAAAACAAAAAGACTTAATAATAAAAAATATTTTGAAAAGAATTTATAAATTACCCTTTACTTCAGATGTTTTGATTCGAGTGGAACAAAAGTAGTGATTCTGAAGATGTACGAGCTCCTAAGTTTTGAAAAGTTCCCTGGTTGCTCTTATTGATATGTGTGTGTTCCATTTAGGACACTGTTTCTTGGGATAGATGAACCTCATACAAGCTAATACATGGTGTGGAATTTTGGCCTGTGTTCCCATCTTTCCCAAGTTAAGTGTTGGTTCAGTTTGTCTTCAAGCAGTTATTTGATGGTGGATTTGTAATCCCATTCCCCCCAATCAGGTCCTGATTCAGATTCCTTCGACTGAGAAATATTATGTCATCCAGTTATGGTATTATTGTTGTACTGTTCCCTTAGGCAACCAGACAAGGGCAACATACATTCTAAGAAGTTTTGAGATAAGCATCTACTCCTTGGGTTTTCTCTCACTGTGCACTGAGTTTGATTTAAAATCCCCATGAGCTAACCCATTATTATGCTGTCGACTCCTTAATTCTCCGGTTGAGTCAAGGGTGATGCTTCCCTCTAAAGTTGTCATCCCGTGAAATTCCATGATCTCTCTCTAGAGAATTTTACACAACTATTATGCCTGATATTGAAGACTATATCCAGGCTCCCTTTGGTGTGTGCGGTTTCGTTTTCCCCAATGAAGTTATCATAATAATCCCCAGTTGAAGTATCAACGATGTAGTTTTGCATCTTCCCCGGTAAAGTATGTATTGACATCCCCAGTTGAAGTCTCGACAACATGGTTTTCATCTTCCCCTAGTGAAGTTAGTTTTGGAATCTCCAGTGAAGTCTAGACAATAAAACTTCCTCTTCCCTTATCGAAGTCCATATTGGAATTCCCCGGTGAAACTTAAAAGAGTTTATGATATTACCACAACTTTATTTGTTGTTAGTCAGGTGGTTCTTTGATTGTTTTCAAGCCATGTTTTTCCCAGTGAAGTTAAGCCGTGAAATAGGACTTTGTTCCTCTGTTGATGCTTACCCTCTCGTGGAATCTAATCTCCGTTTTTACATGTGACTTGGCCGAGTGTTGTCTTCACCCAAGATTAGATTTGTCTGGTTATCCCCAGTGCATTATGGTTGTTTTTATCAGCATGCGCATGATAACATCCACACATTCATACACGTCATGCATAGATGAATTCAAAATTCATCACTCATTTTCACTCATTGATGTTTTCTCAGCATATTATCCTCTTTGCAAAGTTATGTTACTCTCTCTCCAATGGAGTTGTCAATGTTAAACAGAAAGTGTGCATCCTTTCAATTTCCCCACCGAGTTATCCCTCGTGGAAGAATTTTGCTTCAGCCTTCTTATTCAGTTCATTATCTGGATGGAATGTGATCCCCTTTTGAGTTTACTTCTCATCGGGTGTGGACTTGGTTGATTATCTCATCTCGATTTATTTCTGGTTTGAATATGTAGTCCCTGACAATATTATTATTCTGATTTTTGTAGGCTTCGAGCCTTGATTTGAGAATGTGCATTTATTTTGAACATAAAGACTTTTTCTCCTCAACAGGAACGTGTTGGTATTTCCCCAGGAAATCAAGCTTCTCTCACCAGTCTTATTACAATTCCTTCTTAAAACAGCAAGCAACAGTTCTCTTTATGTGAGCAACTTGTTCCTTCCCAGTAAGTTTGTTAACGTAAGAAGATGTTTTTTCCATGAATGGTAGCCTTGTCATTATGGAAGGTAGTTCGTTGATGAAATTCGATTTTCCAATGAATTGTAGCCTTGTCATTACGGAAGGTAGTTCGTTGATGAAAATTTGTTACTTCCAATAAATAGTAGTTTCGTCATTATGGGAGATAGTTCGTTGATGAAGATTTTTTTTCCAATGAATGGTAGCCTTGTCATTACGGAAGTTAGTTCATTGTTGAAATTTTGTTACTTTCAATGAATGGTAGTCTCGTCATTATGGGAGATAGTTCGTTGATGAAGATTGTTTTTCCAATGAATGGTAGCCTTGTCATTATGAAAGGTAGTTCGTTGCTGAAATTTGTTACTCCAATGAATGGTAGTCTCGTCATTATGGGAGATAGTTTGTTGTTGAGTTTAGTTATACTTCAATGATAAAGATAGTTCGTTGAAAGATCTTTACAACAATATTTTTCCCCTTTCTAGGTGAAGCATATTGGTTAAAGAAGAAACAGAGACCTGTTCATGGTGTATTTTCAGGATCGAGGGGAAAATTATCTGATTCTCCATCAAATTGTATCTCTTAGAGGAAGTTTCGCAAGAGAAGTTTATTGAAAAATCTTTACAAGTGGTAGTCTCTTTATTTGAGATAGCTTGTATTTTTACCCTTTCCAGGTGAAATATCTTGGTTAAAGAAGAAACTGAGACCAGATCGTAGATTATAGTCAGGATCGAGGGGAAGTTTATTTGATTCTCCATCAAATGGTATCTCTTCGAGGAAGTTTCGCAAGAGAAGTTTGTTGTGAAATCTTTACAAGTGGTAGTCTCTTTATTTGAGATAGCTTGTATTTTTACCCTTTCCAGGTGAAACATCTTGGTTAAAGAAGAAACTGAGACCATTTTATGGTTTATAGTCAGGATCGAGGGGAAGTTTATCTGATTCTCCTTCAAATCGTATCTCTTCGAGGAAGTTTCGCAAGAGAATTTTATTGTGAAATCTTTATAGGTGGTAGTCTCTTTATTTGAGATAGCTTGTATTTTTACCCTTTCCAGGTGAAAAATCTTGGTTAAAGAAGAAACTGAGACCAGTTCGTGGCTTATAGTCAGGATCGAGGGGAAGTTTATCTGATTCTCTATCAAATGGTATCTCTTCGAGGAATTTTCGCAAGGAAAGTTTGTTGAGAAATATTTACAAGTGGTAGTCTCTTTATTTGAGATAGGTTGTATTTTTACCCATTCCAGGTGAAACATCTTGGTTAAAGAAGAAACTGAGACCAATTCGTGGCTTATAGTCAGGATCGAGGGGAAGTTTATCTGATTCTCCATCAAATGGTATCTCTTTGAGGAAGTTTCACAAGAGAAGTTTGTTGTGAAATATTTACAAGTGGTAGTCTCTTTATTTGAGATAGCTTGTATTTTTACCCTTTCCAGGTGAAACATATTGGTTAAAGAAGAAACTGAGACCAGTTTGTGACTTATAGGTACGATCGAGGGGAAGTTTATCTAATTCTCCATCAAATGGTATCTCTTCAAGGAAGTTTCACAAGAGAAGTTTGTTGTGAAATCTTTACAAGTGGTAGTCTCTTTATTTGAGATAACTTATATTTTTACTTGTTCTAGGAAGAACGCTAGGATTATAGGAAGTTCGTTATTACTCTTTGAGACATCACCTTCAGTAAAAGCTGGTGCATTCTCTTTTCTCCACCTTCAGTAAGCGTCGGTGTATCCTCTATTTCTTTACCTTCATTAAAAGTCAGTATTGTCCTATGTTTGTTTTTTTTTTACCTTCATTCTTGAGTGGGTAGTTCATTACCATTCTTAGGTAAGATTGATCTTTTCTGGTTAGCGATTGTCGATCCCCTGTGTTGATGTTACTCTCTTTTTGTTATCTCCTCTATGAGTGGATAGTTCACAGCTATCGGTTAATTGTTGTCATCCATTACTTTTCCCTCAGTTTTATAGTTTATGTTATTTGTCTCTTCTCTGGATCTTACTCAATAGAGTCAAGTCTTCTATTCCCCAGCGGAGCCAATTTGTCTCCAATAGATTCAAATTTCTATCCCTCAATAGAGTCGTGTTGTTCTCCAAGGATTTATTATCCTGGTTGAATTCTTTTGGTTAATTTGTAGATTCTACTTTTGCTTCTCTAGTGTGTGTCTTGCCCATCTGCATAAAGTCATACGTTACATCCATAATCATAAGCATAACATGGCATCTTAGGGCCAAAAATAGGGCTTGTTTTATATTTAAGTATCTTCAATCGCGTCGAAACGAAGATTTTAATCTTCGTATCTCCGGATAGAAGACACTTAAATAAGGGCAGATGTTATACCCCAATTTTTGCCCCTAAGATCCCTCATCATGCTCTGTATATCTCAAACATAGCATTGGTCCCATGGTTACAAGGTCGAAGAGCTTTGGCATTAGGGTTTCTCTCTATGAATTGAGTTTGCTATCTTACTCAAAATTGATTCAACGGGTGCTCTCATTTTTCTTGGTATGAGATTAAGGTTTTGGATCTCAAGCAACATAGATGCCTTCGCTATTAGGTTTCCTCGAGATACAAATTTTTCTTTATCAAGGTTCTTTCGAGGAATAAAGGCATTAGGGTTTAACTCAGCCAGAGAATCAGGATTTCTCTTCATGTTGTTTGAGCTTGGTGGTGATTCTTCTATGGAGATTTATTGGATTAAAGTCTCACTTCAATGCTACATTGAGCGCTACTCTTCCCTTACTGAAAGATTGCTTTGAGTTTTATCAAGTTTAGATATGTACCGTGGGGTAAGCTATGGGTTAGGAGCTCATTCAGCTTGTTTCATCAAATGGAAGTTGCGCTTCAAATGCAAGATGACTCGAATCTGTGGATTTAATTGAGATTGAGATATGATCGGGAGATTCATTCATATGGATTCAAGGAAGATTCATTCATTCAAGTATTATTCAAGGAGGATCCAAAATACGAATTCGAGATTCATCAAATCATGAATCCAAAAATTTCAAGATTCATTAAAAAAAATCAATCAATAGTTCAAGGAAGAAATCAATATCATATTTGTAAATAAACCACATAGTGCATCACTTTGGATATTTTACTCGCGCAATAGTCATCATTCAAGAGGGAGTCACATTCAGAACTTAAAGCGTGCAAAAATGGAGGAAATGGTAAAGGGACTTTATTTCTTAAATTTACAAGTCAACATGCAAGATAAAAAAGCCAAGACAAGTTAGGGGAGTGCATTACAAGGAGCAAAACGAGAAAGATACAAGGGAAGTACAATTCCTTTACATAGTTAACCATTGGCCCTAATTTGGATCAGAACTCCTAAACCTATCATAATCCAAGCCATTCATTTTAAACTTCATTTTCAATTCTCCTTAAGGGTGCTTCTGCATCACTACAAAGTTCTTTCTAACTACCCTAAATACCCTTCATAATAGTTCAACAACTTCCGGCAACCTATAACTAGCAGCTCATTACAACTACAGTCAGGAGTTTTTTCTAATCACATCTATCAGCCGTAGAATCATCACATTGTGCTGCTTTTGTTGGTTCTGAAACTATAGAAATTCCTGGAAGAGAGAAGGAAAAAGCTTTTGATATTATGAGTATTCTACAGAATTTGAAGCTTACAGTTACTGAAATGGTCAGCAGAATGTCCAACTTCTTTCAAAACCAATTCCCAACCATTTGTAACTAACTCAGAGAAAAGTTCACAGCTAACTGTTTTTCCCAAAACTAACAACCTATAACCAATGCCTAACGAAAATCCCCCAACAAAAAAAACCCTAACTGTTCTAACTGTCAAAAACCAAAAAAAGCAGTTACTAACAGATCCAAAAATCTCTAATAGAATCCAAAAATCTCTAACAAACTTCTTCAACCTCTAACAGTTTATGACCAGATTGATAACAGATGGCAGAGAGAGGATAGAGGGAGAGAGATTGATTTACGATAAAGATTATCAGAAATTGAGAGAGAAAAAAAACCTTCATGGAATTCATTCTTGATTTTCCGGAGAAGAATCACAAAACACCTTCAACCATCTTCTCTCTGCTTCATTCACTGAAAACCTTCATTAATTCTTCATCCTCCGAAGAATCTCTACCAAAACCTTCATCATGTTCTTAGCCTACTGAGCTCCATAACCAAAGGCCTCTCAATCCTCTCTCTATAATTGCTTCTGAAGATTCTGCAATCCTCAACCTACTGTAACCGAATCTTCAAGCCACTTCGGTGATCTTCTTCAATATTTATCAAACTACAATCATTGCAACTTCAATCATCGTCATCTTTCTGCAAACTGTTATGCATCACGAATACGCACAACTTCATATCATCATCACAAACACGCAAGGCTTTGCAAATTTGCAACAACTCTGTATCCAACAACAAAAACATATCAGAACGCGAAATTGAAGAGAAGAAGAAGGATAAGCGGAATCAAGAACGGAGGTGCATACCTGAGCCTTTATCTCTGGATTTTTCATCGTCGTAACATTGTCGAAGACGCGTCGAACGAACTTGGATCGGTAAGCCTTCTTTAAACTTTCCTTCCACATTTTCTGCCTTATTTTTATTGAGAGCGAAACTCGGATGGAGGAATTCGTGAAGAGAGGTTACTGAGAACAAAATTTAAGTGGAGTTTTTAAGTCGAAGTTCGAAAAAGAAATTGAAGTAATAGAGGAGGAGAAATTAAGAGCATAAGAGTCATTACCTGGAGATTGCTCATCCCTGTCCAGTTATGCCTTGCGAGGAGAATCAGAGGCTGAGAACCACGGCGGGGCAAGGTGGTTTTGAAGACGCGAATCCAGACGAGAAAGCGGGAGAAGCTGCGGGAGGAACAAAGAGAGTGCAGCGTCACGGATCGGAGAAGAAGGTGGTAGTGAAGCCAAGGCATCATAATGGAGGGGAACAATGGAGTCTCGTCGGAGATTTGAGGAAGAAATTGGCCGCGACATCGTTTTGAGATGAGAAGAGAATTTTCGGTCATGTGGAGCTGAGCCGTCACATTCCTTTTTTTACACTAACTAAGCAAAATTTCATCGTTTTTGTTTACTTTGCTTTGTTAATTTCAAGTACAATAATAATCAAATAGTGCAGTAATGGTTTGGTGATGAATGCTCAGATTGGACCAGATCATATAGTTTATTGGGGTTGAATTACTCTTGCTTAAGCCCGATACACCTTTTTTTGGTATTCAGAATTTCCTTGGCACAAAAATCTTGTTGGATTACAAGTTAATTGGGCCTAGCGCCCTTACTTCAATACACACTCAGAATCTAGTTCAACACCCTCTGATCAATTATAGTTCCTATGCTTTTTCTAGATTTTGTTTAGTTTTAGTTTAAATTCCTTTGGTTGTGCTTTTTGCGGACTTTATTGTTCGTTTGGTATTATACTTGTTCCAAGTTATACTTCCATATTTATTTCTTTCTAGATATCAGGAGAAGTAGGAAATAAAGAGCGTTCGCTCGAAGTCGCTGTTTAAAGATATGTAGCAGGCATTCCGCACTTCATTTACTATATGTGTTGTGCTTATGTTTGTATACTTTCTTTTTGATCGATGAGTCACTCAATTTAGAAATTGAGATCACGACTTCGCTCTCAGTGCATTCCCCCTATAGGACTTTATCGCTTTCCTTTATTTCTCGTTGATCGATGAGTCACTCAATTTAGAAATTAAGATCACGACTTCTCTCTTAGTGCATGCTCCCTATAGGTTTTATTGCTTTCCTTTATTTCTTGTTGATCGATGAGTCACTCAATTTAGAAATTGAGATCACGACTTTGCTCTCAGTGCATGTTCCCTATAGGATAGTATACTAGACTTTCTTTGGCACGCTAACTCAGATACGATCTCTCATTGTACGATATCATTAGATTAGAGATAGGTTAGTCTCACTTGAATGTTTTCTTCCTATTTTTTTGCATAATTGCATTTAAAACTAAAATTTATTTTTCTTGGAAAATGTATAAAAAATGCTAAGCATATAAAAAAATTCTTTTCATGGTAAAAAATACCAACCAATTCATTTCCTTTCGCCATTCAGCTTTTCTCTTCTAAGAGCATGTTAGCTCCTTTCCACTATAAGTCATAAGTCTCCAAAGGTAGAGCAGTGGTGGAATGATTGAATGCAACACTGTTCATTTAAAAAATACAAACAAACAAAATATATGAGCCGAACTACGGTGCTCTGATTCCTTAAAGGGGATACGTAGGCATCTGGTCACGGGACTCAGCCGAGCGAAAATTTGTTAATATTTCCTTCTTTTCCCCGTGTTTTCTTCGCATGCATTTTTTCTTAGTTTATAACCCTTAAGCATTAGATTGAACACGCCCTTTGATTAGAATAATGAGAGTGGGTCTCGTAGAGTACTATGGACGTGTGGGGTGCTAATACCTTTCCCTCGTGTAATCGACTCCCTTACCCAATCTCTCGGTTGCAAGACCTTGATTTCCCCCTTTAGGTTTTTCTTCGATGATTTTACTTTCCCAGTCGCCAGGTTAGAATCTATCAGACTCTTAATCTCCTTTGCTGTCAATAATAGCATCACTCTGTATCAGATGGATGTCAAAAGTGCATTCTTAAATGGTTACATAGATGAAGAGGTATATGTGCACCAACCCCCTGGGTTTGAAATTCCAAATACCCAGAATATGTTTTCAAACTAAAGAAGCCACTCTATGGTCTGAAACAAGCTCCCAGAGCTTGGTATGAAAGACTAAGTAACTTCCTGTTAGAAAAGGAATTCACCAGAGGGAAAGTGGACACAACCTTGTTCTGTAAGACATTTAAGAATGACATTTTAGTTTGTCAGATTTACGTAGACGATATCATTTTTGGATCCACTAAACCCTCTCTGGGAAGAGAATTTGCTAAGTGCATGCAGGCAGAGTTTGAGATGAGCTTCGTGTGGGAACTTAAATTCTTTATGGGCATTCAGATAAACCAAACTCCAGAAGGAACTTACATTCATCAGAGCAAATATGTCAGAGAACTTCTGAAGAAATTTTACCTCTCACAATGTAAGGCCTCAAAGACTCCAATGCATCCCACGTGCATTCTAGAAAAGAAAGAGGTAAATAAAAAGGTAGAACATAAAATCTACAGAGGTATGATTGAATCTCTCCCTTATCTGACGGCTTCAAGGCCTGATATTTTATTCAGTATTTGCTTATGTGCTAAATTCCAATCAGATCCTAGAGAATCTCATTTAACAGAAGTTAAGCGAATTTTCAAGTATCTGAAAGGTACTACTAATCTGGGTTTGTTTTATAGAAAATCCAATAAATACAGCTTAGTAGGATACTGTTATGCTGACTTTGCTGGAGACAGAGTAGAGCGTAAAAGCACTTCTGGAAGATGCCAGTTTTTGGGAGACAACCTGATCTCATGGACCAACAAGAGACAGTCCACAATAGCACTGTCAACAGTAGAAGCTGAATACATAGCAGCTGCTGGATGTAGCACTCAAATGCTCTGGATGAAAAGTCAACTTGAAGACTTCAACATATTTGAGTGTAACATTCCTATCTTCTGTGATAACACTTCTGCCATATGTCTATCCAGAAATCTCATTTTGCATTCTAGGGCTAAGCATATAAAAATAAAACATCACTTTATTAGGGATTATATTCAGAAAGGAATTCTTACTTTAAAATTTATTGACACAGACCATCAATGTGTTAATGTGTTTACAAAACCCCTTTCTGAAGATAGATGCAATTTCATTCTGAAACATCTCAGCATGAAATTGTGTCCATAATAAAATGTCTTATTTGCATATTCTAACCCTTAGAATTTCATTGTTTTCTGTGAACATATGATCAACTTGTCTTCAGAAGTTAGAAGTACAGTTGCCTCAGAATCTATCTATGAAGATCTGATCTTTTCATTTCAAGGATAGAGGCGTGCAGTTCACACCATCAAACATTTGTCATCCTCTTACAAGCTACCTTATGAGGCTGAACACGCGTTCAAATTGTGAAGGGTCCAAGTCTATGATTGGATGCATTGAGACACTTGTCATTGGTAACTATTCAATATCTCTCAAAATCCCCCAATTTCAGGTTTCATTAATTCAATATAATCATTATTTATTTTCTCTTTCTTACTGATTACGTTTTCTAAAGAACTTATATAAACTCAATTTACTATTTCATTCATTCACGTTTTACCTCCTTCAATATTCTCTCTTGTTCTGGTTTCTTTTTCAAACAAAAAAAAAACCTTTCTATCAATTTTCTTCAAAGAATCCGTGTGAACAATGGCATCATCATCAAGTCTCAATAATCTCAACAGTGCTCCTGGTTCTTCATCTACTAAACAATATGAGGAGCCCATTAGAACGATATTCACTCCGGTCGACAACCTTGAAGTTCTCTGTGAATTGATCGTTGATTTTGAAAGCTTACAAGAAAATGGGTTTAATCTGTATGAAGATGTAACTGCACAGGGATGGAACAGATACTTTGATCGTCTGTTGGGTCCAACTTTTCACATTCTTATTAAAGAGTTTTTGATTCATGCTACTTCATCCAACCACCAGGTCACATCATATGTTATGGGAAAGAAGATAGTGATTACAGAAGATTTGATTGGGAAACTCATTGGATACAATGGCGGTGGAGTGAGATGCATTGATATGGCTGATAAGTGTTTTGACCTAAAATCCATCGCTAGGGTCATCTTCACTTCTGGACATCCATCCAGCAAGATCAGAGACTTGAAAGATCATTATAGAATCTTGGATAGAATAATTCTAGGATGTATCAATCACAGGAAGCCTACAAGCTCTCCTGATTACATCAACATTGATAAGTAGTTTCTGATATATTTCATTGCAAAGAAAACCAAAATAAACCTTCCACATTTACTCTTCAACCATCTCAGAACAAGTGTGAAAGAGACAAGAGAAGAATAAAGAACTAAGAGGGATTGGATTCCTCTAGGAAGGTTGATTTAAGATATTCTAATGGAAAACGGGCTGATAGAACATCTGACAGAGGCTCAAGAAATCAGTACTCTGGAAGCAACTGCTGGGAAACCCTTGAATGCCAAGAATCTAATGAAAATTAAGATTACTGAAAACATTAAGAAGGAACCAACACTTGCTTCTCATGAGGTCATCACTTCTAGGAGAATCCCTCTGAAGGATTTTGCACTATTCTCTTAGATAGATGTCTCTCCAGAGATTATAGTCAGATACCTTGAAGCTTGCAAGGCTGATGGGACTATTCCAGAAATAAACATCCAAGATCTGCAAAAGCCAGCTCGAGAGGTTGTGCTAAAGAAATCCAGAAAGAGGAAGGCAGCAGGAGAAGGATCCTTTCAGAGAACACCCAAAGTTGTGAAAAAGAAAGGTAACACATCTTTTGTTTCTTTTGTAGAATCAATAGTTATTCCAACATCTGAAACCATTCCCCCCTCAGCAAACATAAAATCCTTCACCCCAAACATTTGAGGATTTTGACATAGAGTTTGACCCATCTGTAACTCTTGGAAATTTCTTAAATGAACCTCACTCCCCCAATCCAAATCCAGAACAACATCAACCAAAACTTGCAAGAGTTCTGTCTGATATTGAATTGTTTGATCAAGACTTTTCCTCACTACTCCCAGAAAATCCAAATACTCAATCTCAACAACCAGAAAATCCACAACCACACTCTCCTCAACCAGAACATCAAAACCTCCACTCACCCCAACCAGAAAATGAAAACCCTCTCACTCCTCAATCTGAAAATCCATCTTCTGAAATACCTGAACCAGAAATTCAACAGAACCTATTACAGTTCTTCTACCTCTCTCTATTCATGATATTCCAGAAATACCTTCACCATATGAATCTACACCACCAAACATACCTCACTCACCAATCCTGATTTCTGACTCTTCCACCCCCTCACCTATCAACCTTCTAGCTGATCACCTCAGAACTGTCATTGATCTAGAAGCGTTGTACCATCTAGCTACCACCTCACACAAAATTGCCAACCCCAAACCTAAATCAACCTTAACCAAATCAGATGTTGGTAAGAATCTTTTGATTTTTGAAACAAAAATACAGGAAAGGGTTACTTATTTGAAGCAAGCAACTCAAGAGAATTCTAATCCTGCTGCTTCTGATTCTCTAAGGGAAAGATTCAGAAAATGATTCAACTCTGAAACCCAGAAGCTAAAAGAATTGAGTTATGAAAGGGCTCAGCAGAACTTCAGTGATCAACTGAAAGCCTTAAAAGATCAAGTTCTGAACCACTGGGACAAGAAATAAATTCTTTTGCTGGAAAGAGCACCAACCTTCAGAAGCCACTGAACCAAATTCTGATAGTCATCCTCTGACTACTGCTCCAGAAAAGGTAATTGAAACAGAAGAAGTTGTTCAATCAGAAGAGGCTGCAGAGTGTTCTGAACAACATGCAACCCTTGAAGATACACCAACTTCGTCTCTAGTCATGCAAACTCTGGAAGAGTTGAAAAAGGAGAATGTCTTAATCCATGCCAGACTGGATAAGCAAGAAGACACAAACAAAGAGATCAAGGATATATTGGATAAACAAGAGGATACAACAAAAGAAATCAAATACATTCTGGGAAAGCTAGAAGAATCAAGCACTCAGATTAAGAACTTGTTAGAAGCGTTGTTCACACGACTTCCCCCTCCTTCTTAGTTTTTCTTTAACTATTTATCTGTATTTTTCATCTTATCCTCCTTGTTTCTGAAAAATGTCATTGCATTCTGTTTTCAATATAAATCATCTTTTTGACTCTGATTATATTTCTTTTTGATACCTGACAAAAAGGGGGAGAAAGTAAGATATTTTCAATAACAGTATACTGGGACAAAGTCTCAAACATTCTGAGTATCTTAACCTCTATGTTTTTCTAATAAGCTTGAACATGAACATATTATAATAAGGACAAAAGGAGATGCATCAAAAGCTCTGACGAGAAGGAACTTCAGGGAAGTAACTCATCTCTATCTGAGTAATCAACTCAGGGGGAGACTCTCTTAAGCTTTTTGTTCTATATTTTTTCATTGAAAATCCTAGTTTTTGTCATCATAAAAAAGGGAGAGATTGTTAGAACATAGTTTGATTCTACAACCCTTAATTAGAGTTTTGATTATAACAAACATAAAGAACAAATATGCACTCTAAATTTGTGTTATTTTGTATGCAGAAGTTCTGACTGAAACAACATCAAATTAAGCTATAGAAGCTTTCAAGCTGAGGTAATAAGAATGTTCTAATGAATGATTATTAGAATCTGCGCTGAAGTAAAGAATATTATGATTCTGAATTGAAGTCTAATATACCATCAGATCCTCACATCTATGAGTCATCAATGTTCTGAAGTAAAAGCAGCATGGAAGATTCTAGTTCTGAAGCGTTATTTTTCAATTAAGACAACATCATATGCAACAACTTCATTCAGCCAAGAGTCTTCTCAATATGGAAATAGCATTGAGTGTCCATTATCACGCTTTACGTTGGACAAGATTTCCACGCCTATGTAAACAAGCTTAAAGGACAAATCGTTCACGATTTTGACATACTACTGCATATACCTCTCAAACGCTGCAATCTTTCATATTCTAATATACGCTCAAATTGTGTAAAATATCACAGTAGTGATAGAGTTTTTGTAAAGAAAAACAACAATACACAATATATTATTTTATTTTGATTAAGCTAGTTTTCCTTGAGATAAATCGGGTTATGGTTGTACTCAAGAAGACTTTGGCAGTTGTCAAAGTAGTATTGTAATCAGATTTGATTAGTGAATTAAGTCCTCGTTGGAGAGAGGCGAAATCACCTTGGCGGGTGGATTGGAGTAGTTTGAGATCAAATGAACCTGGATAAAAATACCGTGTCTATTGCTTTTGATTTTAAAGTTTCAATTCAACCCCCCATCCCCCCTTCTTGTGTTTTTCACTTCTTCAATCATAGGAACGACACAAACGAGGGACTGCAGGGGTTGATTACTAACCATCCACTTGCCTACTCATGAGGAATTATGAATGGTTGCCATTAAAGGACCTAAAACCATCATCCCTCTATGTAAGCTTAAAAAGTAAACAATCACAACCAGGGCCTCCTAATGAGGACTTCCATAATTTATTGCCAAGTGGCACATACTCCTAATCCAAAGTAAGAAGTAAAATGATGAAAGAGTAAATCAGATGAGAAAGTACCAAACAAATATAAATCCTTAATAAAGCAGCTAAATAGTAATGAAACCCAGAGATCTTTGAATAAGCTAGCATCAACAAAGAAATGAGTCAACAGTCGTGTCGTCAGACATAAACATCAAGACCTTGATGTGAAAATAAATTACAAGTGGTGTATAACAAATACAAACACATAAACATCCTGCAAGGCAATACATACATAAAAAGCACACAATAGTGCGAATATAATAGTCGTGTCCCATAAATAAAGTGGAACACAAACCCATCAAGTCAACATTGAAAGATTTTCTCAGAGTACCTTGCACATATAATAGACAAGTCAGTAGCAACAAGGAAAAGTGATTAAACATTATTGGATAGATGACAATACATCAAAGAAATGAGAAATGATGACAAAATATCACAAGGTATGAAAACTTTGCAGTCAAACTTAGAGAAGTAATGACAAGCTCACGCAGTCAATCATAAGCAATCAAAGAGGCATGTCATCAAGAAATCACTATATTTCTGACATATATATATTATATACATAAAAATAATCATATAGACAAGATGAAATTCAATTGGAGACACGAAATATGGTACAAACACCAAAATCGTCAAACTAGCACACCATAATAAAGGTGTAATGAAATATGCGCAAGTGTGTGACTAATCAAGAGGGAGATGATGTGTTAAGATAAAATGAAGTCAGAAGCTTATACATAAGGAGAACACACACATGAAACCCAAAATTAAATTTGAGAGGCCAACACCATCAAACACATAAAAGTTGACAAGAGATCTAGTCAAAATAGATCAAAATTAAAGTTATTAATTGCTATAGTAAGTAGCCAACATCAAGCAACCTTAAAGAGACATAACACAAAATTCATGAGACTACCAAGGGAGAATGAAACTACAAACACCACCAAAATGGCCAATCTAACTTCCAAAATTTGACCAAAATGAGATGACAATGAAGTGTCACTCAAGGATCCATTGAAGAATAAAGAAAAGCTATGAATATAAGAGTTTAAAACAAGATTCAAACATCATGGAAATTGATATAAGAGTCCTCAAGTAAACACCAACAACAACTAGGTCAAAACTAGTGGACTATTGCTCCTTTCTTGTCACCATGTTGTATTAACAATGAAATGCTAATCAAGGATCAAAGGAGCTTTGTATGATAAAAAGAAAACCTTAAAAGGCCATAATCACAAAATATTATAATCAAAATGGGCTCAAATGGTACACATAAAGTGGTGCACGAAAGTTATCTCCTAAAACATGGTTACAAATGATTATCAAACAATATTGATAAAAAAGTAAAGTTATGAGAGCTTGAATGGTTCATTGATAAACTCAAGTCTCTAAACCAGTAGTGAGGATGATAAAATTAAAAGTAATTGATCCCTCATGGGTTGCACAAGTGCATTCCCTTTTCCTCTAATTCAAAATAACACAAAAGCATATATGAGGAAGATGATTGAGCCAAAAATAGAAGTAAGCTTCATAAAAACAATATAAAATTATTTCAAGGTTAACAAGACATCAATAAGTAATAAAAATGAAGCTCAATAGAAAATTAGCAAAGTTCAAGTTGAAAATTCAATCATACAAGTTAGACTATCCTAGATAGGCCTCTAATTGGGAACCCTAGCTTGATTAATTGGGGAAAATATCACATCAACTCCTAAAATTAAGAAAGATTAACTCTAAGGTCCTAAGATATCATAATATCCTAAAATAAACAGAAATTTGACTTAAAAGTCAAGGGAGGTTAGTCAATGAGCCCTAACTTGTGATCTACGTAAGCAAAAGTGACCAAAATCACACAATTAATGTTCAATCTTCAAAAGAGATCAAGAACACAAAGTAAAATTGTAATAAAATTCACAAGGCTAGAAAATGACTTAAAGAAGTAAGATAATATTTATTTATTTATTTTTAGAATAAAATGAAAATAGGAAATTAAATTAAAACATGACAATATTTAATTAAAAGCCTAGTTAATCTCTACATTTTTTATCAAATAAAAAAATAACACAAATATGAAATAAAATTCATGAAGTTAAGATATATCAATAATATGATTCATGAATTTTTTTGTGAATTTTTTGTATTAAGGAAAATGATTGAAATAATTGTGAAAATGCCTTAAAAGCAATTAAGTGTCACAATTTATTAAACCCACTAAAAATGAAAAAATTCTATAATAAAATTCAGAAACTCAAAATATACCAATCAAAGTGTCTAAAAATATTTTGGTAGAATTTTTGTGTAAAGAAAAAGTCAGAAACAAAAATTAGAAAAAATAATATACAAAAATCAATTAACCAAAACACAATTAATCTACTATTTTTTTACCAATCAAATGATTTTAAAAATATCTAGAAAAATTATAATCAAATACTAGAGACTAAAATGTACCTATGTTATTTTTTTTCATAATTTTAAGACAAGTTTTGATCAAGAAATAAAATCAAGCAAAACAATTAAAATCAAATAGAAAGAAAATGCATTAAAATTCAAATGAACGAATCAAATTCAGTCACGCGATCATCTTCAACCTTGTGACAAAACCTAACACGTGCGTTTTCTAGTTTCAAGACCTCATGTTCAAACCATAATTTCTACATTGTTTCTCAACCAAAATTAGTGTTTCAAAGCCTAAATCAAAGCCAGATCTAACATCTACATCATGCAAGTCGTGGAATCTCAAAAGATCAACCGCAGAGATAGAAATCAAGCAACAAAAATGATGAAAATCAACTGAACACAAACTTTTAGAATTTCATAGAATCAAATGTGCTTCGAATTCAAGCAAATTCACATATTAGAATCAAGATCTAAACACATATGAACATGATCACGAGCTTGGAATCAAAGGAAACCAGCTACAGAATACGAATTATGGATCTGAAAATACCTCTAATGAGTGAGAAATAAACACAACTCAGTGTCTCTAATCAACGAGAAAACCTTGAATCTTTACTTTGAAACTTCAATGAGCACAAAAAGAGGAAGAAATCTTGACTGGAATGGGCGAGAATGAAGCTTTGGAGAGAAGAAAAATTTGAGAGTGATGAGAAACTTTCAGATCTGGTTCTAGTGTGTATGAGGCCTCTGCCTGTGTCAGAGTGAAGAATGAACTTATATAGAGAGTGAAAATGATGGCATGATGGTCTTTACTCAAACAAATCCTTTGGGGAGATATTTTGTTGGTTTTCAGAAAATAGAAATATCTCATGGTGTGATGTGTTTTGCTTCTGTATTGTCCAGCTTTGTGGTTGTTTTGATGATCATATATTGTCATACCCCAAATTTTCCCTATTGGTTTCTAATCTCTTATTTTCCGGAATTATCATAAAAAAGTCATGGGCCTTTCTAAATCAGAGAAGGCCCGTGTAAATTGATTCATTTCATAAAGGGGGTGTATTTGTTAAAGTTAATAGCCCTTTTAAAATGCTAAAGGAGGGGGTTCACTCCATTGAGAAAATATTGGGCCATTTCTAAATCAGAATGGCCCATTTAGGTTTTAGATGCGTTTAAGGGTGTATATGCAAATCACTTTGTTTAAAGCCCAATATTTAAAAACAATATGACCCATTTAGGTTTTAGATATGTTTGAGGGTGTACAAGTAAATCGCTTCGTTTAAAGCCCAATATTTAAAAACAATATGAGCCATTTTGGTTTTAGGTAAATTTGAGGGCATATAAATTTTGTTTAGAGGCCCAATATAAGTCAGGGAGGTCCATAAAATAAGTCTTTTTTTAGACCCAATAGTAAAACAGTATGGCTCGTTCAGTCTGTTGAACTGTTTTGGAAATTGTTAATAAACATTACTATTACTTCATTAATTATTATTATTACTGTTTTTTAGATCATTATTATATAACTTAATTAAAAATAATAATATATTTGTTTTAAACATTATCGAAGAGGCTCACAAGCCTAAACCCTTTCAGGGCCCCAAGTCCAAAATAGAGAAAAACGTGTGGCCCAAATTCTAAAGCAGTTACTTTTTTGATTGAACGAGAAAAAAACAGATGATTTAGAAACTATTATTGTACAAATCATTAAGGAAATAAGAGCTCGTGTTTTAGGGCTAATAAACACTGCTTGAATCAAGTAACAAAATTGAGGCAAATCTTTATATTCAATTGTCCAACAAGTACAAAATCAAAACTGTTCAAACCAAATAAAAAAACTGAATTAATTTGCAAACAAAATCAATACTATTACAGAAACAGAATTAAAACCTTATGAGAATTATAGACAAATTAAAACATTTCCTAATTCTCTAATTTCCTAATCAACAATAATGACTAATTGACATTTGTTTCCTAATATAACTAACTAAAAACTCTAAAAAAACCTAAGACTAATACAGAAAATGGACGACAGAGAATTTACAGTGAATAATTTGAAAAAAAGAAAAATTGGGAGAAGAACAGTAAGGGCCTGTCACTGCCTCCAACTCGTGTTCACTGCCTCCTAGGGTTTCAACATCTAAAACCCTAAACTTCTTCACCACCACGACTCCTTCCATCACCACCATCGCCAGGCCCCTGCAAAACAGAAAGGGGGAAGAAGTGATCAGAAACTCATACTCAAGTCTGGAAAAGTATAGAGATTCACGCACAAGGGAGGTAACGACTTAGATTTTGTTTATTTCCTGCTTTAATTCGCGATTCGAGTTATGGGATAAGGGCTTTAATTTTGTGATGGAGGTAGAATCACCGTCGATTAGGTTTTTTGGACGGTGGAGATTTAGGGTTTAGGTCTGTTTAAGTGGAGTGAAGCGGGAGTGTTTTAGTAAGAGAGAAGAGAGAACACATAGAGGAAGGGAGGTGGAGGGACAACCACCGTGGAATAGGTTTGACAGGGGGGGTTAGGGTTTGTTGTTTGGGTGAGATAAGAGAAGTAAGAGACGGGATAAAGAGAGATGAACGAAGAGAAATGGGGAAGTATTTTTGTAAAATGAAATATATTAAGTTTAGCAATACTGTACGCGCGGGTCCATGATCGTTACCATACTCCCTCCATCACGACCATGAGGTCTTCATCCAGCGCTCCAGAAATGCACGCTTATGGGCTTACCATGCCCTCGTCCGCATGGAGTCCAAACGGACTCCTAAACCTTTTGGGCTAGGCCCATTGTTTATCATGCCTCCCTCTTGATTTATTTTCCTATCTACGCATGAAACTTCACCCCCCCAACCTAATGGGCCAAGTCCAAAATCTGAACTTGGGCCCCTAGTACTCGGACCCTCCATTTTACTGCATAGTTTCAAAATACACCCTCTGCCTTTTGGGCCTGAATTCAATATCTAAATTCAGGACCCAACTATATGCACCTCCCTATTTTACCAACCCAATACAATTTAAACCCCGCTACATTTTTATTTAATTTTATTTATTATCTTTATTTTATAAATTTTATATTTTATATTTCCTATTTCTATAATTATAATATTATATTATTATCATAAATCATATATTATTTTCCGACTCATAAAAAATATTTATTTATTTATTGCATTAAAATTATTTTTAATCATGCATTAATAAAGATATATTTCACAATTAATACACTAAAAAATATTTAACCAACAATAAAATCATTTTCACATATAAATTAATTCAATAATTAATTTTCAAAAAGGGTTACGAATATGTTTAAATTGACTACGCGCTTTGTCTACTATCTCCGCTATTCACACACCTAGACTAAGCACTCGGGAAATGCAAATAGAATTCGTATTTCATAAAGAACATAAACCAATAGTGAACTAAGAATTGAAACTCTGATTCCTCCTAAGAGGATACATAGGCATACGATTAAAATCGTGGCCAGTTTCCCTAATGAAAAACTAAAACCCTATTCCCTAAATATTAATTCTAAACCTAGTATCCTTGTGAACAAGGTAGATGAGGGGTGCCTAACACCTTCCCTTCATCTAGAAACCTAGAATCTCTAACTTTTTAGGGTTATCTTTTATATCCCTTTTCTTAGGATAAAAATTAAGGGTGGCGACTCTATAATTTGAAACCTGTTACAACAGCTGGAGACTCTGCTATGAACTCAACCCTAGGTTTAGAAGCCTTGCCTTTTAGTTTTTGGGTTTTTAGGGTTTTTCTTAATTTTGGGGTTTTTATATTTGTTTATTTATTTTATTCATTTGTCTATT
This sequence comes from Vicia faba, assembly GCA_948472305.1. Lineage (NCBI taxonomy): Eukaryota > Viridiplantae > Streptophyta > Magnoliopsida > Fabales > Fabaceae > Vicia > Vicia faba. The sequence goes on from OX451737.1 coordinate 1,231,821,717, forward strand.
GTTATTTTTATCATGTTATTATAATTGTGGTGCGATTTAAATTTTGCAAAAAATATTTTCAAATACCCTTAGAAAGAAGGTTCGTCTATTAGCCAAGGGGTTACAACAGACTTATGAGTTTATTCGACGACTTCTCCTAGAGTCAGAGGAATTCTGCAAAAGGAATACTTCTCAAGAGACATCCTCTTGGGAAGTAGGACTTTGGAATGAGACTTTTGACTCTTTGTACAACCTTTAAACCAAAATCTCATGATGAGACCTTTCATGATCTAGAGACGAAAGTTTTGGTCTGTAAAGAGGCTCCACCTAAGGGAGGCCTTTGTGCCTTTCCCTCTAGTGTTATTCATGAAACCCTTAAGAAAACCACCTAATTGGGAGGGTAGAATATTCGCAGGCCAAATCTAGGAATCTACCTGCTAAGGGTACCATTCATAAAATCTCATCATTGAGCCATGCATTCTTGCAATCATACATTTTTACATTTCATATATTCATTATCCTCAATTTTCTTTTATTTTTCTTATTCACATGGTTAAAAAAATATATAATTGTCAAAGGTTTTGGTGAGTATCTTAAAGATGAATACCAAAGGGAAACAACTTGACAGCATCAATACCATCAAGCCAGACGTGACAAAAATCAAGGCTATAAAAGAAAAAGTGTCTGATAGGGCTCTGAAAATGTTCACTCGTTGCTATGGAGATATATTTGACTTGACCAAAGTAGAAGTACAATTGGATGTTATTTATGCCCTAATTCAGTTCTACAACCCTCCACTAAGATGTTTCACCTTTCAAGACTTCTAGCTAGCACCGACTCTGGAAGAATTTGATAAAATTCTGAACATTTCTAAAGAGAAGGCTTATGTGGGTATAGACAGACTATTAACGTCAAAATATTGCCAAGAGGTTTAGGGATCCCTTATCCCGAATTGTCACCTAATTATAAGAAAGAAGGTGATGTACGAGGGATTAAGAGAGTCTAATTGGAGACTAAGGCTTTGGAGTTTGCTAATAACAAAGAATGGGAGTCATGTATCGATTGTTTAGGACTACTTGTATTCGGTGTAATCTTATTTCCACGAACTTTAGACTATGTTGACCCTGAGGCTATTAGCGTGTTTTGGGGCGCAAGAGCTTTTAATATGGATCCAACTTCCTCATTCCTTGCTGGCATTTATTATACACTTCATACGCGGTACAAAAAATAAGGGGTACTCTAAATTGTTGCATTCCATTATTGTATTCTTTGTTTATGACGAATCTCTACAAGGAAGATTATATAATTCTGAACCTGACAAGGTATGAGTGGCCTCAAAAATTAAGGTCTCTTACTTTTAATTTTGTATTATGGTATGCAAGGAAGCTGGACATTGGTGACATCATCTATAGCTGCGGGGAATTTCCAAATGTTCCTTTGGTCAGATCACAAGGTTGCATTAATTACAACCCTACCTAGGCCCTACGACAGGTAGGGTATCCTTTGGAATATAAACCTTCAGACAAACAACTCCAACAATTGATCATTCATGACATGGGGAAAAATGACAAAGAGTTTCTCAACAAAGTCATTCGGGCTTGGAATAGGGTCAATAAAAGAAAGGCCGAAAGGAAGAATGTTGTGGAAAAAGAACCGTACAATCGATGGGTTATGGATAGGGTATAAATTGTTAAGCTACCTTTTGACATAGATCATGAATACAAGCCAGAGGTACCATAGGCTCCGCCTATGTGCTTGGAAGAAATAGATGATCTGAAGAAAGCCTTGAAACAAGCTCAGAGGGAAAAGGAAGAATTGGAGCTTAACCTCCATAACCTAACCAAAGAAAAAAGACAAATGCAGCGCATACTTGAATCAAAAGACCAACAAATTCAGAGAGATCGCGAGGCATTTGAAAAGGAGAGTCTTAATAGGAAACATTTGACTGAAGGGTTATTAAGTGCTACTTTCAAATTTGATTCCCACAACCAGAGGTTGGAAGATGCTGCTAGTGAAATTGGGAGATTAACCAGATGGTATGAAAAGGCGGTGCAAGACAAGAAGGTGCTGAAAGAAGATCTAAGGACCCAAATCCAAAGTTTAGCGCAAGCATCTTTATATCAAGGAGATAAAATAAAGTATCTCACCACAGAACTCCAAGATAGCCAAGAATCGAGGATAAGGAAACGCCTCGAAGGGATGAGGGCATAAAGTCTTCTTGCCCAAAAAAGTGAAGAATACGAACAAGTATGCCTTGAGTTAGAAAGCCTTCAAAAAGACTTCCTAATACAGAGAAGACTTTATACAAAGATGGGGGCTGAAAATTATATTGGGAAGAGTAGTATGCATAGATCACCCAAGCGGGAAGGGATAACCACAAGATAATTCCTGATCTATACCAAGAATACTAATACTATGAGGACAAATATGAAAGACTCGCCTTCTTAGCCAACAATCTCATTGAATACATCCCTAGAAGTTTGAGAGACACGAAAAAATGTGATGGTTTCTATTCCAAAAGATGTTGAACACTTTCTCAAGCTTTTCCAAACAATGGTCGATCATTTCAGAGCAGACATCCGCAGGCGCGCTTAGAAGACTGTTTCCCTTTGTTTATTTTCTTTCAGCGAGTTTATTGTTTTAAAATTATAATATCTTTCAATATCTGAATTATGTTCTCTTTTAAAAACAATTGTTACTTTCAATAAAGGCATTTTATTCCGTATTTCGTTTGCATATTCATTTTCTAGATACTCACCAATAAAAGAGAAAAACATATATATATATATATATATATATATATATATATATATATATATATATATATATATATATATATATATATATATCCAAGTGAATAAGGCATTCAAAACGAAATTCTTAGCATGTTCATTCACATTCATACATCCATAAACATTTGCATATCATGAATTTATGACACAAAAACTTATTTTTCAAAATCCTCCAGCTAAACTATTGGTAGACGAAAAGCACCACCTCTCTGACCACCGTACCAAACAAGAGCTCATCAACTGAGTGCGATGGAATAAATTGAGGAAAATCAAGCAGCATTCAAAGAGTATTTTGGAACAAGTCAAAAGAAACATTGACTCAATGAGAGGACATATGAGTCAAGTTCTTCTAGCCTTGAAGAATATCATTGACAGACAAGAGCAAATTCCTAGGGTAGCCTTTAATGAAATAGCCCAGACTATTGGTGTATCAAGCGGTCATAATATGAGGAGAGGACCAGAGACAGGACATGAAAAATTCGTCATGGCTCAACAAGAGACAATACAAGATGATATTGAAGGTTTTGTCCCACCTCTACCAAAGGCAGGGGTATCTCATACCATGCAGATTTCGATCAACAATGCAGACAATTACTTAGACTTGCAATATTGAGACAATAACCTAGAGGTTGTTAATCAAGCACCTCAGAGAATGACCAATACTCATTCTACTGAGAATCCACTAGTGTTGAATCAGTACAAAAGCTCTAGAGGAAAGATTAAAAGTTGTGGAGGGATATGATTCTTTCGATGTCGACGCTATCGAGATGGGTCTAGTTTCGGAGGTGGTAATCCCAACAAAATTCAAAGTACATGACTTTGTAAAATACGAGGGGCTCATTTGTCCAAGGAACCATCTATGTATTTATTGTAGGAATATGCATGCTTATGCTCAAGACCAGAAGCTGATGATTCATTTCTTTCAAGACAGTTTAAGTGGGGCATCTCTGGATCGGTACATGCAGTTAGAAAGAGTTCACATCTAGACATGGGCACACCTTGCTAATGCTTTCCTGAAACAGTATAAATACCAACTTGGACATGGCGCATACCCACATGCAACTCCAAAACCTGTCTCAGAAGAAAGAGGAGCCCTTCAAGGAATATGCCGAAAGGTGAAGAGAGATGGCATCCAGTGTACAACCACCACTTTTGGAGAAAGAACTAGTCGATATGTTCATGGGAACCTTGGTAGGGGTATATTATGAAAAGATGGTAGGAAGCATCTATTCTGGATTTTCTGATTTAGTAACTATCGGAGAAAGGATTAAAGTTAGAGTAAAATATGGAAAGATACAAGGGGGGTCATCAAATACCCCTTACAATGCAAAAAGACATGTTCCTAACTTCACAAAAAGGAAGGAGGGAGAAATTAATGTTGTAGCCTCACAACCAAGGGCATAACAATCCTTAATAATTCTGCGAGGATAACAATAGAACAAGTTTGACAGGCCACAAAGAAAGTTGGATCCACTCCCTATGCCACCCCGTCAATTATCACAACACTTGGTCAAAGAATCTTTGGTAGAGCTAAAACATTTAGCTCCTCCAGTTGGGCCACCCCCAGCAAAATACAAAGCTGATGCCAAATGCGAATATCATGCAAATTCTCCTAGGCATACCATAGAACAATGTTGAGCCTTCAAACATAAAGTTCAAGATTTATTGGATTCTCAGGACATCACTTTTGAGAAACCAAATATCAAGTAAAAACCCATGCCTCTGCATGGTGGACCAGCAATAATTACAATCGAAGTAGTCACTAACACTGGGGAAGCCAGACAAGTAAAGGGCCCGATAAATCTGTTGAAAGAATATCTGTTGGAATATGGGTTCCTTTTGGAACATAATGAAGTTTTTGAAAGGACATTACAACAATTGGTGGAGCAAGGGATAGTCCAATTTGGATCATACCCTGAAGCTGAATATGTAGCAGCAATTAAAGGAAGCACAAAGAAGCCATTGGTAATTCCTTGCCAAGGGTCGAACCATAATAAAAAGACTCTTGTGATACCGTGGGGAGAGTCAATAGAGACATCAATAATGACACCAAAACAAACTCTGAGGATACCAGTAGTTCCAAAGGCTACAATGGTGATTAGGGGGAAATATCCTACCCCTTACAAATGTGACAAAGCAGTATCATGGAGTTATGATTTGATCGTATATGTCAATGGCCTAAAACAAGAATGCGAGCCATTATCAAGTCAAGGACCTGCAATCTCATATATAGTAGGGACAAGGAGCATGACCCACAATGGTCGAGTATTTGGATCTGAACCACCAAAGAAGAATAATAATATGGTGAAAAATAAAAACGATACATTGGTGGAAGATAAATGGAAAACAATGGTAGAGGAAAAGTCAAGAACAAGAGCTTCTGAGCAAGAGCTTTATTAATCAAGAGGCAGATGAATTTCTGAAGATAATCAAGAGGAGTGATTATAGGGTGGTGGATCAGCTTCACTAAACCCCAGCCAAAATTTATATACTCTCGTTGCTCATTAATTAAGAAGCACATCGAGATTCGCTGATGAAAGTTCTAAGTTCTATCCATGTTGCAAAGGAGATTACCGTAAACCAATTTAACAATGTGGTAGAAAATCTAACGTCTACTTCATACCCGGGTTTTAATGACAGAAAGTTACCTCCACAAGGACGAGCTCACAACAAAGCATTGCATATCTCGATTCAGATAGGTACTACAAGCCTATACAGGGTACTCACCAATACTGGTTTTGCCCTTAATATATTTCCAAAATCTAGTTTGATGAAGTTAACACTAGATGGTGTTGTGATAAGACCAAGTTCCACAATAGTTAAATCTTTCGACGGTTCTCAGAGTACGGTATTCGGAGAAGTAGACCTTCTTGTCAAGATCGACCCACACATGTTCTATATCACTTTTCAAGTCATGGATATAGAACCAGCATATACATGTTTACTCGGGCGACCTTGGATTCATGCAGCATGGGCAGCCACTTCAACTTTGCATCAGAAACTGAAGTTCTTTGTTAAAGGAAGATTGGTCATAATTAATGGTGAAGAGGTCATATTTATAAGTCACATTGAATCATATAGGTACATCAATATTGATGAAGACTGTATAGCCACACCATTTCAAGTTCTAGAAGTTGCCTCAATGGTAACCTTACCGGTTGAAAAAATCAAGAAACCTATTGTGCCTTCGTGGAGAGACTTACAAATGGCAGAGGAGAATGGTAACACGAAGTGTTGGGTAAATCTCCCAGAAATACCTGAGAAAAAGAATCTCTTTAGTTTGGGTTACAAATTATCAAAGGCTACTCTAAAAGGATACTCTGAAAGGCAAAGAACGGTTTCCTCCATCCAGGAGACCTTCGTTAGCAAAGGAGTATATCAAGGCGGACATGTGGCAGTGATATCCAACAAAGACAATATCAAAAGGACACCCGATTTCATCCGCGAATGCGCCCCAGTAGAAGAACTTAAGAACTGGATAACTGCGGAGATTCTCGATATCTCTTTCTTTCCAACGTAATTTTTCTTATTTTTGAAATAACCTGTGTCAAGCCCGAGGCATATGGGTTTCTTGTAAGGGTCCCCTATTTGTTTCAGATAGTATTCACGATTATAAAAGTTATATTTTGTATTGAATTAAGATCCTTGTCTTTCTTTTGCATTTATCTCTCATATTTAAAAATGGCCATACTTTTATTCATATGCATTTTACAAATTCACATACTAAAAAACTACACCAAAACATGATAAATGTGCAGATCCATGCCCAAAATCACTGATAATGTTATTGTTGCTATCCCATATAATTTTGATTCACCCATCAACCAAGCTAAAGAGGAAGATAATGAAGATCTTGACCTTTATGAAGAGTTAGCGAGGGAAATAGAGCAAAAAGCTGACAATATACAACCATACCAGGAATATATTGAGACCATTAACCTAGGAATAGAGGAAGATCTGAAAGAGATCAAGCTAGGGGCATCATTGGAGAAAAGCGTCAAAGAAAGACTGACCAAGTTGTTACATGAATATGTGGATATATTCGCCTGGTCTTACAAAGATATGCCAGGATTGGACACAGACATAGTGGTGCACATGCTACCTCTCAAGGAAGGTTGCTCTCCAATCAGACAGAAGCTTAGGAGAACTCTTCCAGACATGTCTAACAAAATTTGAGAAGAGGTCCTTAAAAAATTTGACGCATGGTTCTTAGCGGTGGTAGATTATCCACCTTGCATAGCTAACATCGTGCCAGTACCAAAAAAGGATGGAAAAGTACGCATGTGCGTGGATTACCAAGACCACATCATACACTTACAAAAGTTATTCGATCGTCTGCACATGTTTAAACTAAGGTTGAATCAAAACAAGTGTACATTTGGTGCCAGATCAAGAAAGTTACTGGGTTTCATTATAAGCCAGTGCAATATTGAAGTGGACCCGGACAAGGTAAAAGCCATACAAGAAATGCTAGCTCCAAGGGCAGAGAAAAAGGCTTATGGTTTCTTAGGATGATTGAACTATATTTGAAGGTTCATATCGCACCTAACTGCTCGTGTGAGCCCATATTCTTACTGCGGAGAGATCAGGCGATAATGTGGAATTATGATTTCTAGACGCCCTTCGAGATAATAAAGAAATATTTACAAGAGTCGCCTATCTTAATTCCACCAGTTCCCAGAAGACCACTCATCATGTATCTGACAGTACTTGAAGGATCAATAGGATGTGTGTTGGGACAACATGACGAAACAGGTAGAAAAAAGCATGAGATCTACTACCTCAGCAAGATATTCACTGACTGCGAAACCAGGTACTCATTCCTCGAGAAAAATTGTTGTGCATTGGCTTGGGATACTAAAAGATTGAGGCAGTATATGTTAACTCACACCACGTGGTTTATAGAAAGAATGGATCCTTTAAAGTATGTGTTCAAAAAAATGACTCTTATAGGAAGGATTACCCGATGGAAGATGCTACTATCAGAGTACGACATCCAATTTGTTACTAAAAAGGCCATCAAGGGTGGTGTGCTAGCTGATCACCTAGCTCATCCTTCTTTGCCAGAATATCGACCCATGAAGTTCGAATTTCCAAACAAAAATGTCATGGTTATAGGTGACTACGAAATACCAAGACCCGACGAAGGACCTGAACCAGGGGCACATTGGACACTCATGTTCGACGGAGCTTCAAATGCACTGGGGCACGACATCAGAGTAGTTTTGACTTCTCCTAAGAATTATCACAAACCTTATACTTCTAGGTTATGCTTTGACTGCACCAATAATATCACCGAGTACGAAGCTTGCATCCTAAGTCTGGAAGCGGCCATTGATATAATAATCAAATATCTCGAAGTATTTGGAGACTCTGCGCTAGTCATATACCAAGTCAGCAGCGAATGGGATACCAAGCATCCAAATTGATTCCATATCAAGATCATGTTTTAAAGCTAGCTACGGAAGTCACTGAGATCACCTTTATTCATATCCCACGAGAAGAAAATCAGATGGCAGACGCCTTAGCAACCTTATCAGCCATGTTCAAAGTAACTTGGCCAAACCACGAACCATGCATTACAATCAGACATTTTAAAGAACCTGCACATTTCCTTTCTATAGAAGATGGACCGGATAACAAGCCTTGGTTCTATGACATCAAGAGGTACCTTGAAAAACAAAAATATCCAGAAAATGCCTCTATCATTGACAAACGAGCTCTATGAAGGCTAGCCTCAAAATTTTTCCTGAGTGGTGATGTGTTATACAAAAGAAACTATGATATGGTGCTACTCAAGTGTGTGGAGAAATAGGAAGAAGATACGCTTATGAGAGAAATCCATGAAGGTACTTTTGGAACTCACACGAATGGGGACGCCATGGCTATAAAAATCCTGCGAGCGGGTTATTATTGGTTAACAATGGAAGTCGATTTCTAACATTATACAAAAACATGTCACAAGTGCAAAATCTATGCCGACAAAATGAATGTTCCACCTACTCCTCTGAATGTCATGAGCTCTCCTTGGCCGTTTTTGATATGGGTAATTGATATGATAGGCATGATCGAATCGTAAGGGTCTAATGGACTCCAGTTCATACTAGTCTTCATTGATTACTTCACCAAATAGGTAGAAGTGGCATCCTATGCAAATGTAGCAAGTCAAGTAGTTACTCGATTCATCAAAAAAAATCTCATATGTCAATATGGGGTTCCAAGTAGAATCATAATGGAGAACGGTTCTAATCTGAAAAACAAAATGATGAAGGAGTTATGCGATGATTTCAAGACCGAGCATCATAATTCCTCACCATATCGGCACAAGATGAATGGGGCCGTTGAAGCTTCCAACAAAAATATCAAGAAAATCATTCAGAAAATGGTGAAGACATAAAAAGATTGGCACGAAATGCTTCCCTTTGCTCTGCATGGCTATCGTACCTCCGTACACATATCAACGGGTGCAACTCCTTTCTATCTAGTATATGGCATGGAGGAAGTACTCCCAGTTGAAATAGAGATTCCATCACTTCGAGTTTTAATGGAAACAAAGCTTGAAGAAGGAGAGTGGGTTTAGACACGACTTGATCAGCTCAACCTCATTGAAGAGAAATGCTTGACAGAATTTTTCCACGGTCAATTATATCATAAACGGATAAACAAAGTCTTCGACAAGAAAGTCTGCCCTCGAGTATTCAAAGAAGGGAATTTTCTACTCAAGAAGATTATGCTACCTCGCCTCATGACGAATGGACCCCCAACTATGAAGGTCCACGTGTGGTAAAAATAACATTCTCTGGTGGTGGTCTCATCCTCACAACAATGGATGGGGAAGAACTACCGCATGTGACAAATTCAGACGCAATCAAAAAATATTATGTATAGGAAAGATCGCTAAGGTTGGACCTTAAACAGGCGACTTAGGCAAAAAGGAGCGTCCCGATGGATCGAAAACCCTAAAGGGTGATCCAGGCAAAAATTAGAGACATGCATAAAAAATTTATCCCAGTGTGTTGAAAACCCAAAAGAGCGATCCAGGCAAAAATTGGGGATCTTATTCAAAAGAAATAAAAGAACAAAAATACTGCAATCTAAGAACTACGACTACAAACAACAAAGGAAGAGATGGATCCAAATCATTCAACTCAAAAGTAAAAGAGATTAGAGCTGTCAAAAGGACATTAAGGAAGCAGTAGTAGCAATTATCATTTCCATTGCCATTTACAGTTTTAAAACTTTTTGTAATTACCGCTTTAAAGGAATTACATCTTGTACTCTCGCCTATTCAGAGGCATATCAATAAAACATATACTTTTTCCATCTTGTAAATTTTTTTTCACACTCGTTTGCAAAATACTGAGATTATTTCTTGTGAATACTGCGTTGAAATCATTTTGGGTATTTCACAAATAAAAGCACTAGATAAAACATCGAAAAGCATTTTGGTTAGAAAAACATCAAAATAAAATCCATGCCGACGTCCACGTCCACGCCTATGTATACGTCCACGCCAACATCCACACATACGTCTATGTCTGCGCCTACAATACAAATATCAAGATCTTGCTGACACTTTTCACCAATTTCAAATCAATTCAAAGATACCACGACAATGCAACATACAATGTCGGGGAGTTTCTAATACAAAGCTAATGGTTTATAAGCAGAGAAAGTCGAAAACATTTTTTCATAACATTTTTGGGGCATATACACACATTTAGTACATATGTATGTATTTGGCGCATATACAGACACTTAGTGCATATCACTCCGGGTTCACATAAATCTAAGACATCATACATGGCATTTTTCCAAACATACTATGGGTGAAACCAATATCTTTGGGCTCTCCATCAGATTATTACCTTGGTTGAGACCAGACACAACCCATAAAAATCTGATCTCATCTTTGATTTAGCTATCTAAGATATGATCACCAAAAACAGCTTTTCCTGCGATATAACCCATTGTGTGGTGTCTCCATGCGAAAATGTGGGACATCTACGATATAACTCATTGCGTCAGTCTCCACACAACAATGTGTGAAATCCACGATATAACCCATTTCATTAGTCTCCATGCAGCAATGTGTGAATACGTGATATAACTCATTTCCTCAATCTTCATGTAGCGATGCAATTATCAAGCTTTTTTCAATTTTTTATCCCCTAGGTTGTGATAGATATGCGAGTAAATCTGGGCAATCCATTACATTAGTCTCCAGGCAGCAATGTATTATCAAAATGTGTTTTATTTATCCCATAGGTTGTGATAAATACACAGGTTCATCATCTCCGATATAACTCATTGCGTCAGTGTCCATGCAACGATGTGATTCCTCCTCTATGATATAACTCATTGCGTTAGTCACCATGCAGCGACGCAGTTATCAAGCTTTTTCAAATTATCTATCTCCTAGGTTGCAATAGATATGAAAATAAATCTGCGTAATCCATTGCATCAATTTCCATGCAGCAATATATTATCAAATTGTGTTTTATTTATCCCCTATGTTGTCATAAATACAGAGGTTCCTCATCTTCCATATAACTTATTGCGGCATTCTCCATGCAGCGATGTGTTTCCTCCCCTGTGATTTAACTCATTGCGTCAGCCTCCATGCAACGATGTGTGAAATTTTGTATATAACTTATTTCCTCAGTCTCCATGCAGCAATGTTGCTATCAAACTTGTTTTCAATCATTTACCCCCTATGTTATGGTAAATGTGCAAATTGCTAATTCATATTATTCATTCCCTAGGTTGTAACGAATACGTGAATTCACCCTCAGATGTTTTACTCCCTAGGTTGTAGTAAACATAACAAAGATGACAGTATAACTCATCGCATCAGGCTCCATGCAGTGATGTTGTTATCAAGTTTTCTTAAATATCTATCCCCTAGGTTGTGATAAATATGAAAATAAATTTGTGCAATCCATTGCATCAGTCTCCATGCAGCAATGTTTTATCAGACTTTGTTTTATTCATCCCCTAGGTTGCAATGAATAGACAAAATCAAATCAAATTAAAACTTACTATATTAGTATCTAAGAATTAGTAGGTTAACTTTTTTCAAAACTTGTATTTCTTGTAAATATGCAAAAGAATCTACAATCTCTTAGATACTGACGAGTTATCCGCGTCGTCATGTCTAAAATTCTATCAAAAAACTTTGGTTTAAACATCATCATTTGTGCCTACACTTCATACCCATGGTAATGTTGTACGGTGTATCCTTATAATCTTTCGAACAAATTTTGGGGTCTTCTAATATTTAATAAACTTCCGATCAGAACGTGCAAGACCTGTGTATTCTCGCACTATTCAATCAAAAGGTGATTAAATAGGAGCAACTGTCATACCCCAAATTTTGCCTACTGATTTCTAATCTCTTATTTTCTTGAATTATCATAAAAAATTCATTGGCCTTTCTAAATCAGAGAAGGCCCATGTGAATTGATTCGTTTCAAAAGGGGGTGTATTTGTTAAAGTGTAATATCCCTTTTAAAATGCTAAAGGAGGGGGTTTACGCCATTGAGAAAATATTGGGCTATTTCTAAATCAGAATGTCCCATTTAGGTATTAGATACGTTTCAGGGTGTACAAGCAAATCGCTTCGTTTATAGCCCAGTATTTAAAACAATATGACCCATTTAGGTTTTAGATACGTTTGAGGGTGTATAAGCAAATCACTTCGTTCAAAGCCTAATATTTAAAAACAATATGACCCATTTAGGTTTTAGGTAAATTGGAGAGCATATAAATTTTGTTTAGAGGCCCAATAAAAGTCAGGGAGGTCCATAAAATAAGTCTTTTTTGAGGCCCAATAATAAAACAGTATGGCTCGTTCAGTCTGTTGGACTGCTTGGGAAATTGTTTTAACATTATTATTAAACATTACTATTACTTCATTAATTATTATTATTATTGTTTTTTAGATCATTATTATATAACTTAATTAAAAAAACAATATATTTGTTTTAAACATTATCGGAGAGGCTCATAAGCCCAAACCCTTTCAAGGCCCCAAGTCCAAAATAGAGAAAATGCGTGGCCCAAATTCTAAAACGGTTACTATTCTGATTGAACGAAAAAATTCACGATTTAGAGTTTTAAACCATTATTGTACAAATCATTAAGGAAACAAGAGATCATATTTTAGGGCTAACAAACACTTCTTGAATCAAGTAACAAAACAGGGGAAAATCTTTATATTCAACTATCCAACTAATACAGAATCAAAACTGTTCAAACCAAATACAGAAAAAAAATTAATTTGCATACAAAATAAATACTAATACAAAAACATAATTAAAACCTTATGAGAATTACAGAAAAATTAAAATATTTCCTAATTCCCCAATTTCCTAATCAACAGTAATGACGAATTGAAATTTGTTGCCTAATATAACTAAATAAAAACACTATAAAAGCCTAAGACTAATACAGAAAAGGGACGGTAGAGATTTTACAGAGAAAAATTTGAAAAAAAGAAAAATTGGGAGAAGAACAGTGAGGGCATGTCACTGCTGCCAACTCGTGTTCATCTCCGCCTAGGGTTTCAACATCTGAAACCCTAGACTTCTTCACCGCCACGACTCCTTCCATCACCATCATAGTACGGCCCCTGAAAAACAGAAATGGGGAAGAAGAGATCAGAAACCCATACTCAAATTCAGAAAAGTACAGAGATTCACCCACAAGGGAGGTAACGACTTAGATTTTGTTTATTTCCTGCTTTGATTCGCGATTCGAGTTATTTGATAAGGGCTTTAATTTGGGGACGAGGGTAGAATTACCGCCGATTAGGTTTTTTGGACGGCAGAGATTTAGAGTCTGGTTCTATTTGGGTGGAGTGAAAAGGGAGTGTTTCAATGAGAGAGACAAGAGAACACGAAGAGGAAGAGAGGCAGAGGAATGGTGCTGCCGCGGATTAGGTTTGACAGGGGTGTTAGGGTTTGTTGTTTGGGTGAGAGAAGAGAAGTAAGAGACGGGATAGAGAGAGATGAACAAAGAGAAATAGGGAAGTATATTTATAAAATGAAATATATTAAGTTCATCAATCATGTACGCGCAGGTCCATGATCGTTACCATACTCCCTCCATCACGGCTGTGTGGTCTTCATCCAGCGCTTCGAAAATGCATGTTTATGGGCTTACCATGCTCCCATCCGCATGGAGTCCAAATGGACTCCCAAACCCTTTGGGCTAGGCCCATTGTTAATCACGCCTCCCTCTTGCTTTATTTTACTAACTACACATGAAACATCACCCCCTAACCTAACGGGCCAAGTGCAAAATCTAGACTTGGGCCCCTACTGCTCGCACCCTCTATTTTACTGCATAGTTTCAAAATACACCCCTGTCCCTTTTAGGCCTGAGTTCAATATCTAAATTCAGAACCCTACTATATGCACCTCCCTATGTTTCTAGTCCAATACAATTTACATCCCCCTACGTTTTTATTTAAATTTATTTATTATCTTTATTTTATAAATTTTATATTTTATATTTCCTAATTTTATAATTATTATATTATATTATTATCATAAATCATATATTATTTTCCGACTCATAAAAAATATTTATTTATTTATTTAATGAAATAAAATTATTTTTAATCATGCATTAATAAAAATATATTTCACAATTAATACACTAAAAAATATTTAACCAATAATAAAATCATTTTCACAATTAAATTAATTCAACAATTAATTTTCAAAAAGGGTTACGAATATGTTTAAATCGACTGTGCGCTTTGTCTACTATCTCCTCTATTCACACACCTAGACTAAGCACTCAGGAAATGCAAATATTATTCGTAATTCATAAAAAACATAAACCATCTGTGAACTACGAATTGGGACTATGATTCCTCCTAAGAGGATATGTAGGCATATGATTAAAATCGTGGCGAGTTCCCCTAATAAAAAACTAAAACCCTATTCCCTAAATATTAATTCTAAACCTAGTATCCTTGTGAATAAGGTAGATGAGGGGTCCCTAACACCTTCCCTTTGTCTAGAACCGAGTCCAAAAACCTAGAATCTCTAACTTTTTAGGGTTATCCTTTATATCCCCTTCCTTAGGATAAAAATTAAGGGTGGCGACTCTATTAATTCAAACCAGTTAGAACATATATTGTGTGGAATTTTGAGTGAGGGACATGCATATGGTGAGCTGGCCTACGTCATCACATGGGTGGAAGAGAATATTGCCAAAAATGATAAAAAAAATTAAGATACATGGAATTCATGGAGTATTGCACTTGGTTTAGTCACTTTTGGCAAGCTAATGTAGTACTGAAGTCGTGCCAAACATGTACCAAAAATACTTGTAATAATCAAAACACCAACATGCAAAAATCTCGGAAAACTTGGCCTGCAAGCATGTTATGACCAATCTACACAAAAACACACATTTCTAAAAATTGGCTCGTGTGAATTGTGATCTCTTGAGGCCTTTGGAAAGATATCTCAATAAGCTTCAATATTATGCTTTAAACTTTTGAAAATGATGCTTGTATCATAAAGATATCATGGCCTGAAGTTGATAAAAAATGTGATATGCAAGCCTAGGCCTTGCGTGCGTGCCTAGCTTGCATGGTATGCATGCCTGGTCTGGTTGAAACACCAACTTTGAAGCACTATAACTCATTCCTTCCTTGGTCATTTTGATTGATTCCAAGTTCAATAGCAAGCCCATACAATGTACAACAAAATTCCCCTTTTAAATTTTCCAATTCGGACTTGAATCAAAAGAAGTTAAGCCATGAAAATGGCACACCAGGTGTTTGTCAAAATTACGCGCGTGTCAAGCAAGTCTGCCTAGCAAAATTCAAGCCTTATGCCCTAATTTTCCAAGTCAAATATATTTCAAATGCTTTAATTTTTGGCTTTCCACACACATTGACACTTTTATAGGGTTTCTCAAGAGCCTTCTGAATATATATGGTTTGTCTCCATTGGATAAAAAATGAGAAAGTTATAGATGTTCAAAGTTTAGTACTATAGGGACTTAAGAACTTAGAAAATTTTCTAAGTATCCAAATTAATTCTTGAACAAGTTATCTATAATTTGACCTCTTATCTTAATCCTTTGACACTAATGATCATGAAATATGGAAATAATATATTTGAATTGATGGTTAACCAAAAGTTTGTTAGAACATAATTTGATTCTACAACCCTTAATTAGAGTTTTGATGATAACAAACACAAAGAACAAATATGCACTCTAAATTTGTGTTGTTTTTTATACAGAAGTTCTGACTAAAACATCATCAGAAGTTAAGCCACAGAAGCTTTCAAGCATAGTTAATCAGAATGTTCTAAAGAATGATGATTATAATCTGTGATAAAGTAAAAGATACTCTGACTCTGAACAGAAGTCTAATACTCCAAGAGTTCCTCATATCTCTGAGTCATCAAAGTTCTGAAGTAAAAGCAGCATGCAAGATACTATAGTTCTGAAGCTTTACTTTTCAATTAAGACAGTATCATATGCAACGACTTCATTAAGACAAGAATCTTCTCAGTATAGAAAGTGCATTGAGTGTCCATTATCACGTTTTATTTTGGACAGATTTCAACGCCTATATAAATAAGCTTAAAAGACAAATTGTTTATGATTTCACCAACCACTGCTTATACATCTAAAAATGCTGCAAATATTCATATTCTCTCATACTCTCAACTTGTGTAATACATCACAGTAGTGATACAGTTTTTGTAACGAAAAACATATAGTACACAATCAATCGTTCTTTGATTAAGATATTGTTCCTTGAGATAAACTGAGTTGTGGTCTTACTCAAGAAGACTTTGACAGATGTTAAAGTAGTTTTGTAATCTGTTTGATTAGTGGATTAAGCCCTTGTTGGAGAGAGGCGAAATCACCTTGGCGGGTGGACTGGATTAGTTTCAGATCAAGCGGACCAGGATAAAAATCTTGAGTCTATTGAATTTGATTTTTAAGTTTCAATTCAACCCCCCTTCTTGTGTTTTTCACTTCTTCAATTGGCATCAGAGCGCCTGGTTCTGAGTTCATACACTTAACCGTGTCAATACAATATCCAAGCTTTATAAAAACACTATGGTGGGACCAAGCCAAAACATCAGCAATGACTATCATGACGACAAGGACAGAATCAACGGCAAACCTCTAGTCTTTCATGGAGAAAATTTTGACTACTGGAAAGACAGAATTGAGAGCTTCTTTCTGGCTCATGATGCTGATCTATGGGACATGGTAATTGATGGATACACGCATCCAGTGGATGAAAGTGGTCAGAAGATAGATAGAAAAATAATGTCTGAGAGCAAAAGTGTGATTTTAGAAACCATCATAAAGCCAGAACAATACTTCTCAGTGCCATCTCATACTCAAAATATGAGAAGATCTCAAAAAGAGAGACGGCCAAAAATATGTTTGACTCTCTTAGAATGACACATGAAGGCAACATACAATTTAAAGAAACCAAGGCCCTTGTGCTCATTCAAAAATATAAATCCTTCAAGATGGAAGACAGTGAATCCATAGAAGTTATGTTCTCAAGATTCCAGATTCTTGTTGTTGGGGTGAGAGTTCTTGACAAAGGGTATTCTACTGCTGATCACGTAAAGAAGATCATCATAAGTCTAACAAAGCAATGGAGGCCAATGGTCATTGCGCTTAAGATGGCTAAAGATCTCAACAAGATATCTCTGGAGGAACTTGTTAGCTCCCTCATAAGCCATGAGATAGAGCTAGAAGATGACGAGCCTCCGAAGCAAGGTAAGCCTTTAGCATTAAAATATAACAAAAAACTTGATTCTAAGGTTTTGCAGGCTATGGAAGAAATCTCTGATGGATCCTCACCAGAAGAAGATGAACTGTCTCTTCTCTCTAGAAGGGTAAATCAATTGTGGTAGCAGAAGCAATGAAAATTCAAGAATTCCAGAAGGTCATGGAATCAGAATGAATCCTCCTCCGAATACAGAAAGTTTGTGTCCTCCTCTAGACACAGAAGATCTGAAGCTTCATCTGGTCACAGGAAGTCAAACAACAAAGACGTCATCTGTTATGAGTGCAATGAACAAGGGCACTACAAAAGTGATTGTCCAAGGCTTAAGAAGGAGAAGAAGAAAAGTCCCATGGCTACATGGGATGATTCAGACACATCTGACGCAGACTCAGAATCAGATGATGAAAGAGCCAACATTGCTCTTATGGATAATGTGACAGAAGACAGCGAAGCATCTCAGTCAGACTCAGAATCAAACAAAGAAGAGGTATTTCCTGATTTTACTGTTAATTTCACTAATGTTGAACTAGCAGAAAGCCTGAATGAGATTCTGGAAAGATATCAGCACATCAGAGTCAAATTCAAGAACCTAAAAAGGGATCTTGTTTATGACTCTGAACAAACTATGAGTCTGAGATTAGAAAATTCTGAGCTAAAAGAAAAGATTTCAAAGCTAAAAACTGATTTACAAAACTCTCAGAAAGAAATAGTCTCAGAGGCTCCCAGTAGCGCTGATAAAATTATAAAAGAATATGATCATGACTTTTAGAAGTTTCTGGCTAAAAACATAGATAGAAGCAAGATGGCTTCAATGATCTATGGAGTTAGCAGGAATGGCAGAAAAGGAATAGGATACCAAGGTAAGGTATCTCCACCAAAGAAAGTCCTGGACCTAGTAATAAAACGCACACCACTAAAATCACAATTCACATATGGACACACACATGACCTGAAATACACTAGCAATGATTATTCTTCCAAACCAAAATTCAAAAAGAATTTTGGTAAAACTAACAAACCAGGACCCAAAAATATATGGGTACCTAAGGACAAAATTATATATGTAGCAGATATCTTTAGCAGCAAGGCTAAAACACCAGTCATGGTACCTAGACTCTGGATGCTCTCGACACATGACGGGAAGAAAGCATATGTTCCAAAGCCTGGAACTTAAACCTGGAGGCTACATGGGCTTTGGAGGCAACCAAAGAGGGAAGATCATTGGCTCTAGAATAGTAGGTAATGGTAATCTTCCTTCTATTAATAATGTTCTTTTAGTTGATGGATTGATGCATAACTTGTTATCCATAAGTCAATTAAGTGATAACGGTTATGATATAATCTTAAATCAAAATTCATGCAAAGCTGTTAGTCAGAAAGATGGAACTATCATGTTTAATGGAAAGAGGAAAAATAACATTTATAAGATAAAACATTCTGAACTAAAAAGTCAGAATGTAAAATCCCTTCTTTCTGTTAACAACGAGCAATGGGTCTGGCACAGAAGATTGGGGCATGTTAGTATGATAAGAATATCTCAGATTAACAAACTCAATCTGGTCAGAGGACTTCCTAATCTGAAGTTCAACTCAGATGCTCTATGTGAAGCATGTCATAAAGGCAAATTTGCAAAACCTGCTTTTAAAGCTAAAAATGTTGTTTCTACCTCTAGGCCATTAGAACTTCTGCACATAGATTTATTTGGACCAGTGAGAACTGCGTCTGTTAGTGTCAAGAAGTATGGGTTAGTGATCGTAGATGACTATAGCAGATGGACATGGGTAAAGTTCTTAAGACACAAGGGCGAGTCACATTCTGTGTTTGTTGCCTTCTGTAACCAAGTTCAGAATGAAAAGGATCTTAGAATTGTCAAATTCAGAAGTGATCATGGTGGAGAATTTGAAAATAAAAAAGTTGAATCATTTTTTAATGAAAAAGGAATTTCGCATGACTTCTCTTGTCCTAGAACTCCCCAACAAAATTGAGTTGTAGAACGAAAGAATAGAACATTGCAAGAAATGGCCAGAACCATGATCAATGAGACTAACATTGCTAAGGTCTTTTAGGCGGAAGCAATTAACACAACGTGTTATATTTATAATAGAATATCTATAAGACCTATTCTGGAAAAGTCTCCATATGAATTGTGGAAGAACAGAAAGCCCAACATTTCTTATTTGCATCCTTTTGGATGCACATGTTTTATTCTGAATACTAAAGATCATTTGAACAAGTTTGACTATAAAGCATAGAAGTGTATTATGTTATGATACTCTGAACGCTCAAGAGGGTACAGAGTATACAATACAGAAACACAGATTGTTGAAGAATCAATCAGTGTTAGATTTGATGATAAGCTTGACCCTCAAAAGTCAAAGCAGAATGAATCTTTTGAAGATATAGAAGTTGAATTCACAGGTGCTGAAGACGACTCCTCAGATGTTCCCAACAGAGACGCTCCAACAACTTCAGAAGGAAATCTCATAAGTGTTCCAGTACCTTCTGTTGATCAACTCCAGAAAAAGTTATCCAATAGCAGCATAGCTTACCCAGAAGATAAGCTTTTGGGAAAGAAGTATGAACCAATCAGAACAAGATCAACATTCATAAACTCTAAAGTATCCCTCATGGGATTGGTCTCACTGATTGAACCAACAACAATTGATGAAGCTCTTCTGGACAATGATTGGATTCTGGAAATGTATGAGGAGTTAAACCAGTTCACCATAAATGACGTATGGGATCTGGTTCCCAAACCAAAAGGATTCAACGTCATTGGAACAAAGTGGGTGTTCATAAACAAACTGAATAAGCAAGGAGAAGTCGTCAGAAACAAGGCACGACTGGTGGCACAAGGTTATAGACAACAAAAGGGGATAGACTATACAGAAACCTTTGCTCCAGTCGCCAGGTTAGAATCTATCCGACTCTTAATCTCTTTTCTTATAAATAATGGCATCACTATGTATCAGATGGATGTCAAAAGTTCATTCTTAAATGGTTACATTGATGAAGAGGTATATGTGCACCAACCCCCTGAGTTTGAAAATTCCAAACACCCAGAATATGTTTTCAAACTAAATAAGTCACTCTATGGTCTGAAACAAGCTCCCAGAGCTTGGTATGAAAGGCTAAGAAACTTCCTGTTAGAAAAGGAATTCACCAAAGGGAAAGTGGACACAACCTTGTTATGTATGAAATTTAAGAATGACATTTTAGTTTGTCATATTTACGTAGATGATATTACTTTTGGATCCACTAAACCTTCTCTGGGAAGAGAATTTGTTAAGTGCATGCAGGAAGAGTTTCAGATGAGCTTAATGGGGGAAGTTAAATTCTTTCTGGGCATTCAGATAAACCATACTCCAAAAGGAACCTACATTCACCAGAGCAAATACGTCAGAGAACTTCTGAAGAAATTTGACCTCTCAGAATGTAAGCCCTCAAAGACTCCAATGCATCCCACGTGCATTCTGGAAAAGGAAGAGGTAAGTAAAAAGGTAGAACAGAAGATCTACAGAGGTATGATTGGATCTCTCCTTTATATGACGGCTTCAAAGCCTGATATTTTATTCAGTGTTTTCTTATGTGTTAGATTCCAATCAGATCCTAAAGAATCTCACTTAACAGCAGTTAAGCGAATTTTCAAGTATCTGAAAGGTACTACTAACCTGGGTTTATTTTATAGAAAATCCAATTAATACAACTTAGTAGGATACTATGATGCTGACTTTACTGGAGACAGGGTAGAGCGTAAAAGCCCTTCTGGAAGCTTCCAGTTTCTGGGAGACAATCTGATCTCATGGACCAGCAAGAGACAGTCCACAATAGCATTGTCAATAGCAAAAGCTGAATACATAGCAGCTACTAGATGTAGCACACAAATGCTCTGGATGAAAAGTCAACTTGAAGACTTCAACATATTTGAGAGTAACATCCCTATCTTTTGTGATAACACTTCTGCCATCTATCTATCCATAAATCCCATTTTGCATTCTAGGGATAAGAATATAGAAATAAAACATCATTTTATTAGGGATTATATTCAAAAAGGAATTCTCACTTTAAAATTTATTTACACAGACCATCAATGGGCTGATGTGTTTACAAAACCCCTTTCTAAAGATAGATTCAATTTCATTCTGAAACATCTCAGCATGAAATTGTGTCCAGAATAAAATGTTTTATTTGCATATTATAACCCTAAGAATTTTATTGTTTTCTGTGAACATATGATCAACTTGTCTTCAGAAGTTATGAGTACAGTTGCCTCAGAATCTATCTATGAGAATTGAACTTTTCATTTCAAGGATAGAGGCATGCAGTTCACACCATCAAACATCTGTCATCCTCTCACAAGCTACCTTCTGAGGCTGAACACGCGTTCAAATTCTGAAGGGTCCAAGGCTCTGATTGGATGCATTGAGACACTTTTCATTGGTAGTTGTTCAATATCTCACTAAATCCCCTAATTTCAGGTTCATTAATTTAGTATAATCATTACTTATTTTCTCTTTCTTACTGATTACGTTTTCAACAATTCTTATAAAACTCAATTTACTATTTCATTCATTCATTTTTTACCACCTTCAATATTCTCTCTTGTTCTAGTTTTTCAAAAACCCTTTCTATCAGTTTTCTTCAAAGAATCCGTGTGAACAATGACATCCTCATCAAGCCTCAAGAATATCAACAGTGCTTTTGGTTCTTCGTCAATAGAACAGTATGAGGAGCCCATTAGAACACTGCTCACTCCGGTCGACAACCTTGAAGTTCTATGTGAATTGATCATCAACTTTGAGAGCTTACAGGAAAATGGTTTGATCTGTATGAAGATGTAACTACACAAGGATGGAACAGATACTTTGATCGTATGTTGGGTCCAACTTTTCCCATTCTTGTTAAAGAGTTTTGGATTCATGCTACCTCATCCAACCACCAGGTCACGTCATATGTTATGGGGAAGAAGATAGTGATTACAAAAGATTTGATTGGGAAACTCATTGGATACAATGGCGGCGGAGTCAGATGCATTGATATGGCTGATAAGTGTTCTGTACTAAAATCCATTGCTAGGGTCATTTTCACTTCTAGACAGCCATCCAGCAAGATAAGAGACTTGAAAGATCATTACACAATCTGGGCTAGAATCATTTTTGGATGTATCAATCACAGGAAGCCTACAAGCTCTCCTGATTACATCAACATTGATCAACAGTTTCTGTTATACTTCATTGCAAAGAAGACCAAAATAAATCTTCAACATTTTCTCTTCAACCATCTCAGAACAAGTGTGAAAGAGATAAGAGAAGAAGAAATAACTAAGAGGGATTGGATTCCTCTGGGAAGATTGATTTCAGATATTCCGACGGAAAACAGGTTGATAGAACATCTAACAGAGGCTCAAGAAATTAGCACTCCGGAAGCAACTGTTGGGAAACCACTGAATGCCAAGAATCTGAAGAAAATGAAGATTATTGAAAGCATTAAGAAGGAACCAACAATTGCTTCTCATGAGGTAATCACTTCTAGGAGAATACCTCTAAAGGATTTTCCATTATTCTCTGAGATAGATGCTTCTCCAGAGATTATAGTCAGTTACCTTAAAGCTTGCAAGGAAGATGGGACTATTCCAGAAATCAACATCTGTGACCTGCACAAGCCAGCTCCAGAGGTTGTGCTAAAGAAATCCAGAAAGAGGAAGGCAGCAGGAGAAGGATCCTCTCAAAGGACACCCAAAGCTGCGAAAAAGAAAGGTAACACATCTTTTGTTTCTGTTGTAGAATTAATAGTTGTTCCAACATCTGAAACCATTCCCCCTCAACCAACAGAAAATCCTTCACCACAAACATTTGAGGATTTTGACATAGAGTTTGACCCATCTGTAACTCTTGGAAATTTCTTAAATGAACCTCACTCCCCCAATCAAAATCCAGAACAAAATCAACCAAAACTTTCAAGAGTTCTCTCTAATGTTAAACTGTCTGATCAATACTTTCACTCACCAATCCCAGAAAATTCAAATATTCAGTTTCAACAACCAGAAAATCCACAACCACACTCTCATCAACCAGAACATCAAAACCTCAACTCACCCCAACCAGAAAATGAAAACCCACTCACTCCTCAATCTGAAAATCCAACTTCTGAAACACCTGAACCAGAAATTCAACACGCTACCGCAAATCAATTAGAAGACTCCCTTTCAGACTCTGATACCACTACTCAAATTCCTG
This sequence comes from Vicia faba, assembly GCA_948472305.1. Taxonomy (NCBI): domain Eukaryota; kingdom Viridiplantae; phylum Streptophyta; class Magnoliopsida; order Fabales; family Fabaceae; genus Vicia; species Vicia faba. The sequence goes on from OX451737.1 coordinate 1,231,845,518, forward strand.
GAATAACAGAACCTCTTAAGGTTTGTTTACCTCTCTCCATTCATGAAATTCCAGAAATACCTTCACCATATGAATCCACACCACCAAACACTTCTCACTCACCAATCCTGATTTCTGATTCTTCTACTCCCTCACCAATCAACCGTCCAGCTGATCTTCTTAGAATTGTCTTTGATCTAGAAGCGCTGGACCATCTAGCTTCCACCTAAAATAAAATTTCCATTCCCAAATCCAAACCAACTTTAACCAAATAAGATTTTGGTAAGAACCTATTGATTTTTAAAACAGAAATACAGGAATGGGTTGCTTCTTTGATGCAAGCAAGTCAAGAGAATTCTAATCCTGCTACTTCTGATTCTGTGTGGGATAGATTCAGAAAATGGTTCAACTCTAAATCCCAGAAGCTGAAAGAATTGAGCTATGAGATGGCTCAGCAGAACTTCAGTGATCATCTAAAAGCCTTCAAAGATCAAGTTCTAAGTCACTTGGACAAGAAAGAAATTCTTCTGCTGGAAAATGCTCCCTGGAAAGAGCACCAACCTTCAGAAGCCACTAAACCAGATTCTAATAGTCACCCTCTGACTACTGCTCCAGAAAAGGAAATTGCAACAGAAGAAGTTATTAAATCAGAAGAGGCTGCAAAGTGTTCTGAATGACATGCAACCCCTGAAGATACACCAGCTTCGTCTCTAGTCATGCAAACTCTAGAAGAGTCAAAGAAGGAGAATGCTATAATCTACGCCAGGCTGGATAAGTAAGAAGACACAAACAAAGAGATCAGGGATATATTGGACAAACAAGAAGATACAACAAAAGAAATCAAAGACATTATGGGTAAGCAGGAAGAATCAAGCACTCAGATTAAGATCTTGCTGGAAGCATTGTTCACATGACTTCCCCCTCCTTCTTAGATTTTATTTAACTTGTTTTCTGTATTCTTCATCTTATCCTCTTTATTTCTGAAAAATGTCATTGCATTCTATTTTCAATACAAATTAATTATTTTTTGACTCTGATTATATTGCTTTTTGATACCTGACAAAAAGGGGGAGAACGTAAGATATTTTCAATAATAGTATACCGGGACAAAGTCTTAAACATTCTGAATATCTTAACTTCTATGTTTTTTCTGAAAGCTTGAACAGGAACATATTCTGATAAGGACAGAAGGAAATGCATCAAAAGCTCTAACGAGAAGGAACTTCAGGGAAGTAACTCATCTCTATCTGTGTAATCAACTTAGGGGGAGACTCTCTTAAGCTTTTTATTCAATATTTTTATTGAAAATTCTAGTTTTTGTCATCATCAAAAAGGGGGAGATTGTTAGAACATAGTTTGATTCTACAACCCTTAATTAGAGTTTTAATGATAACAAACACAAAGAACAAACATGCACTCTAAATTTGTGTTGTTTTTTATACAAAAGTTATGACAGAAACAACATCAGAAGTTAAGCCATATAAGCTTTCAAGCTTAGCTAATTAGAATGTTCTAAAGAATGATGATCAGAATCTGTGTTAAAGTAAAAGATACTCTGACTCCCAACAGAAGTCTAATACGCCAACAGATACTCATATCTCTGAGTCATCAAACTTCTGAAGTAAAAGCAGCATGCAAGATTCTATAGTTCTGAAGCGTTACTTTTCAATTAAGATAGTATCATATGCAACGACTTCATTCAGACAAGAATCTTCTCAGTATGGAAAGCGCATTGGGTGTCCATTATCACATTTTATTTTGGACAGATTTCCACGCCTATATAAACAAGATTAAAGGACAAATCATTTATGATTTCACCAACCACTTCTCATACATCTAAAAATGATGCATATATTCATATTCTCTCATACTCTCAGCTTGTGTAATACATCACAATAATGATACAGTTTTTGTAACGAAAAACATATAGTACACAGTCAATTGTTCTTTGATTAAGATACTGTTCCTTGAGATAAACCGGGTTGTGGTCTTACTTAAGAAGACTTTGACAGTTGTCAGAGTAGTTTTGTAATCTGTTTGATTAGAGGATATAGTCCTCGTTGGAGAGAGGAGAAATCACCTTGGCGGGTGGACTAGAGTAGTTTGAGATCAAGCGAACCAGGATAAAAATCTTGAGTCTATTGCATTTGATTTTTAAGTTTCAATTCAACCCCCCCCCTTCTTGTGTTTTTCACTTCTTCAAAGTCGACTTGGTCAATTTAACTTTGGTTGACTTTTGGTCAAAATGACTGTTTTCCCCTTATGGTCAATTGAACCTCTTCCAATTAAAATTGATAGATAATATTACAATCATAGATTCTCAATATCATATAGAAACACATGATCAAATTTGAATAAAAAAGTAGAAGAACTCTTGATTAAATCCAAAACCCTAACTTGGTCATTTGTATAAGAGGATGATGTTCAGGCTTCAAAACCCCAATTCCATTGGACTTTCTTGAGCAATTCTTTGAAAAAAGTTGCCTCATATGATAATAAGAAGATCATGCTTCAAGAAATTGGCTTGGACAAGCTTCAAGTCACACAATGGGTCAAACCCCAAATCTCATCATATGAAGGAGACAAATGAATCTCTTTTCAAATATTTGCAAAACTTCAACCTTTGATTAACCGATAAGACAAGTGAGATGTCTTGAGACATGAGAGGTCCTTGGGACTTGAAAGATCCATAGATTTGAGAGAATGAGACTCTTAAAGAGAAAATTTCTAATACAGTTAGCTTCCAAAGCTTGAAGAAAACTTGAGAACCAAAGCACTTTGATCCCATCACAATGAATGAATGTAATGCCATATGATGATTATGATGAAACATAAGCCTATAATAAGAGGGTAAATTTTGGAGTACAACAGCTGACCCTATTCAATCTTCTTATACCTGATAAGTGGGAAAAAAGCGACATCTTTCGAACATTCAAAAGTTGAAGATGATTGAATAAAAAAGAACCCAAAAATTTAAACTCTTGAAAAGAAAAGTGAAACTCTCCAAAGAAAAGGTACCAGTGGACACAGGACTTAGAAAATACCAAACGAAATAGGTCCAAAAGAAGATGTAAAATTACATTAGACTTATCAAAAGGGGGTCTAATGAAAATTAGTCTCCCAAGGACATGCGTCAGGATGAAACTGTAACACAGACTTCAACAAAGATGAGATAAAACTAAAACCCAGGAAGGATAGACAAAGCTAAACTCTTGGAAAGAATGTGTCAAGATAAAACTAGATCACAGAAGGAGCGAGATAAAACTTAACCAAAGAAAACTAGATAAAACTAGATCTTGAAGATTGTATCAGAATAAAACTAAAACACAAATCGCGATAAATGAGATAAAACTCAAACCCAATGAGGATAGACAAAGCTAAACTCTTGAAAGAAGGTGTTGAGATAAAACTAGATCACAAAATGGGAGAAATAAAACTCAAACCAAATAGAAAAGGCAAAACTAAACTTTGAAAAAGTACACGGGACAAGGTGACTAGAGTGTGTGATTCTAGGAGCACCTACTAGTCTCAAACTTAGGGTAGATAGTAAGACGAAACTAAATGAACCCAAAAGTTATGAAAGAGATATCTCAACCAAGGATAGACAATAAGAAGAAACTGAAAGAACCCAAGGTTTAAAGAAGACTAGTTTCAACCAAAGATAGACAGTATGAAGGAACCGAAAGAACCCTAGGAGTAAGAAACAAAAATTAGACAACACTCAACTCATAGTACTAGAAGATAAAAACTTTATATAAATGAGTACCAGGATAAAAACTGGATTTCACACACGGGTATTGAGGCAAAACTCGACCCATAGCAAAGTGATGAGAGTGCATGTTTCTAAGAACACTTGATGGTCTCAAACTACGGGTAGACAGTAAGATTAAATTAAAAGAACCCAAAAGTTATAAAAGAGACGTCTCAATCAAGGATAGATAATAAGAAGAAATTGAAAGAACCCAAGGTGTAAAGGAGACCGGTTTCAACCCAAGATAGACAGTATTAAAGAACTGAAAAAATCCCAGGAGTAAGAAACAAAATGAGATAATATTGGACTCATGAACACTAGTCGGACGAAACTTAACTAGAAACAAGTACCAGGGAAAAACAAATTGGATTTCATGCACAGGTGATGAGACCACAACTCAACCCGAAGCAAAATTATGAGAGTGCATGTTTCTTAGAGCACTCACTAGTCTCAAACTAAAGGGTAGGAAGTAAGATAGAAATGGAAGAACCCAAAAGTTATAAAAGAGACGTCTCAACCAAGGATAGATAGTAGGATGGAACTGAAAGAACCCAAGGCGTAAACGAGACAGGTTTCAACCCAAGGTAGACAATATGAAGGAAGTGATAGAATCACAGGAGTAAGAAACAAAACGAGATAACACTTGACTCATAAAGACTAGTTAGAACAAAATAAACTAGATGAGTACCAAAACAAAAATTAGATTTCATGCACGGGTAACGAGATGAAGCTCGACCCAACGCAAGTGATTAGGGCGTACTACTAAAACACCTGTTGATATCCACTTGAAGGTAGGCAGTAACGAAAACCGATGAAAGAGATCCAAAGATAGGAACAAAACGAGGTAACACTCTAATTACTGGGGATAAAACCACAGGGATAACCAGAGGGATAAAAACCTGGGGAAATGAAGATGAAGTGACTGCGTCGGGGATATAATTCAAATATTCCAATAAATCTTCCTGAGAAGAAAGAAATTGCAAATGGCTTATGTTTCGATGCATGTTTGGATTATTTTTTCTATGGAGTAATGTTCAAAAAAAGAATGGAAACACTACACTTCGAGGATGCACTATAATGATGCATGATTTTGCTACAGAAGAAAAGTAGATACAAGGAATTGCTGAAGAGATATCCTTGAAAGTCTGAAACTCTATGGGGAATACCAACTTGAAAAAGCTGCAAAAAATAAATTGCAAACTCATGCTACAAACACATCAGGAGGTCAACATATAATGATACAACAAATTTATCCCTAATCTACCAAGGACTTAGACAGTCATAATCCTTCTAACATCGTGTGACTTCGAGTCGTTTTAGACTTTGTTAGAAGGATTATGATTGTCGGAGTCCTTGGTAGATTAGGGATAAACTTTGTTGTATCATCATCTGTTGACCTCCTGATGTGCGAGAGATACCTATTGGGATATCGTCCTCTTTTGATGCACACTGATAATAGATGAAGATTGACCATTGCAGTTTTGACTTTCCCCAATCTTTTGAAGGATAACCATTGTTGTATCCTTAGATGCGTACTCTTGATAAGTTTTGAATGCTCGATCAGATTAACTGAACATCTACCCTCCTTGGGTTAAAAATAAGGGTTTTTTTCTGAAATAGAAAAGAAAATCCTACTTCGAAGGCTCAAAGGGGTTAATGAGGGTTTCAATCCATTATATATATGGTGTTTGGGGATTTGAAACAATGCATGTGCATCATCAGCAGGGTTTTACTCAAAGGCATATTATCTGAGATTCTTGGTATATTTCGTCATCCTCTATCCAGAGTTATTGCATTATTAACAAGATTTGAATATCAAAAATAAATAAAAACATTTAAGAGAAATTGCGGATGGAATAATTCAAGACAAACATATTCAATGCATTATGATTGACATCCAAAGATAAGCAAATTTTGCATATAAGAAAGTATTGAACAAAACAAGAAAGATTTCAAATGAGAATGTGAATGAAACTAGAAAATTTCCATTGTTGAGGAGACTTGACTCCGTATGGACTTTTTGCTTTAGAAGACTTTCAGCAGAATTGGTGCTCACTCGGGCTCAGGATTCATATTCTTCCTTAGCATTAACCCAACCATCCTCGAATCTATCAAATCTTGAATTTCATGTCTGAATGATACAAAGTCTTTAATTAAATGGCTCGGTGCCTCAGGTATAGTGTTATGACTTAGCCTATCAACTGGGCTATAAACAGTCTTAAAAGTAATACTTGTATTTTATTTATCTTGCTTGTGCAAAACCAATCAATTCCCAAATGCAAATCATTATCAAAATTGTATTGGATGTTTTTGCAAGAAAAATAGAAAAAGAAAAAAAACAAAGCCATCTTTTTGGATAACAAAAGTTTTTTATTGATTGAAATTGTCCTGTAAATAGGCATTTACATCAAGAAGAAACACATAGAAAGAGGTAATTACAAAAAGAAAACAAAAGAGTATTATAAACAAACTGGCAATGTGAAAACGAATATCCATCAGGTTCCAATTCTACTATAACTCTTATAACCTCGAAAATCTCATTACTTCACTTTATGAAGAAGATGACTAGATCGATTATTACACTTCAGGGTGACCAGCTGTAATAGTAGATGAAATCGAATATCTGACGCTAAGACGTAGTCATTCGCTTTAAATCCCTACCTGGATCTCCCTTTCAGGGTTTCAATCCATCAGGATACCCTCTTTGTATTTCCTGAGCCAGTCAACTCAGTGGGTTTATTTATGCGAAATATTTTTTGATTACGTATGCGTTTACATGGAGTGGGAAATCTTCGTCGTCCATAGTTGTATGCGTCATGGCCCCACGAGATAATACTTTCTTAATAAAAAATGGTCCTTCATAAGTTGGTGTCCACTTTCCCCTAGGATCTCTTAAGGAAGAATGATTCTTTTCAGAACAAGTTCACCTACTTGATAATTCTGAGGACGCACCCTCTTGTCAAATGCTTTTCTCATCCTCTTCTAATACACCTGACCATGACACATAGCCGTTAATATTTTCTCATCATTGAGGTTCAACTGATCCAATCGATTCTGCACCCATTCTGATTCATCAAGCTCAACATATTTCATAATCCTTAGAGAAGGAATCTCCACTTCCACAGGAAAAATTGCTTCCATTCCATATACAATAGAGAACGGGGTTTCCCAAGTCGAAGTGCGTACTGAGATACGATATCCATGAAATTAAAAAGGAAACATCTCATGCCAATCCTTATAGGTTACCACCATCTTTTGCACAATCTTCTTGATATTCTTATTGGCGGCTTCAACAACACCATTCATGTTTGGGTGATACGGAGAATAATTTTGATGTTTGATCTTGTAAGTTTCACAGAGTTATTTCATCATTTTGTTATTGAGATTAAATCCATTATCAGTAATTATATTTTTCGGAATCCCATAACGACAGATTATGTTGTGCTTAATAAAACGAGCCACCACATGCTTGGTAACATTTGCGTAAGATGCAGCTTCGACCCACTTGGTGAAGTAATCTATGGAAACGAGAATGAATCGATGGCCATAGAAAGTAGATGGTTCAATCTTTCCAATCATATCAATGCTCCACATTTCAAAGGGCCATGGAGAAGTCAAAACATTCAGAGGAACAGGAGGAATATACACCTTGTTGGCATGCACTTGGCACTTGTAACAAATTTGGGCATGGTTATAACAATCATTTTCCATGGTGGAACAATAGTAGCCACCTCTCAAAATCAACTTTTCCATGGTATGTCCATTAATGATTCTCAAAAGCACCCTCATGTACTTCTTCGATAATCTTTGATGCTTCATTCTTGTCCACACATATGAGCAACATACCATCATGATTTCTCTTGTACAATGTACCGTTGCTGAGGAAGAACTTCACTGACATCCTTCTCAAAAACTTCTTTTCTGTAACAGATGCCTCTTCAGGATATTCATGGGTCTCAAGGTACCTCTTGATATAATGAAACCATGGATTACCATCCAATTCTGTTTCAGCTTTAAAACAAAATGTTGGCTCATTCAATCTCATAATAGTGATCGGAGGCACATCATTAGCCCACTTCACTTTAAACATGGATGACAAAGTAGCCAAAGCATCTACAAGATTATTTCCTTCCCTCGAGATGTGTTCGAATGTGATTTCCTCAAAATAAGGAATCAACTTCATAACATGTTCTCTGTAGGCGATCAGAGTTGGGGGACGAGTCTCTCATTCTCTGTTAATCTGGCTAATCACAAGAGCTGAGTCTCTGTAAACTTTCAAAAACATGATTCACAAATCAATTGCGGCTTCGATCCCATAGATACAGGCTTCATATTCTTCCATGTTGTTGGTACAATCAAAACAGGTTCGTGCTATGAAAAGAATATGAAAGCCTTCGGGAGAAGTAATAACAACTCCAACACCATTACCCATAGAATTTGAGGCACCATCGAACACCATTGTCCATCGCGATCCTGGTTCAGGTCCTTCCTCTGGTCTAGGGATGTTACAATCTCTGATATACATGATGTCTTCATCTGGAAATTCAAACTTCGTTGGTTGATAATCCTCCACGGGCTGATGAGCAAGATCGACCACTAACACACTACCTTTGATGGATTTATAAGTAGTTATTGGATGTCGTATTCAGTCAAAATCATCTGCCAACGGGCTACCCTGCCTGTGAGAGTTGGCTTCTCAAAAATGTACTTGATATGATCTATTTTGGATATCAAGTAGGTGGTATGGGTCGACATATATTGTCTCAGGCGTTTGGTAGCCCATCTAAGTGCATAACATGTATTTTCAAGCAAAGAGTACCTTTCCTCTCACTCTATAAAGTTCTTTCTCAAGTTATAAATAGTTTGTTCTTTCTTTCCCGTATCATCGTGTTGACCGAGTACACAACCCATAGAGCTTTCTAGAACTGTTAAATAGATGAGTAATGGCTTTGCTTCCACTGGAGGCATGAGGATCGAAGGTTCCTGCAAATATTCTTTTATTTTGTCAAATGCTCTTTCAGAGTTATCATTTCACCTGACCGCTTGATCTTTCTTTATCAATTTGAACAATGGTTCACACGTTGCTGTGAGATGAGAGATGGATCTAGAGATGTAGTTTAACCTCCCCAAAAACCACAAACTTCTTTTTTTGTTTTCGGTTCAGGCATTTCTTGAATTGCTTTTACTTTAGTAGGATCAACCTCGATACCTCTTTCACTTACAATAAAGCCTAGAAGATTTCCGGACCTCACCCCAAAGGTGCACTTGTTCGGATTTAACCTCAGTCTAATGTTCCTCAGTCTTTCAAACAACTTCTGCAAATTAACCAAGTGTTCTTCCTCTGTCTGAGATTTGGTAATCATATCATCAACATAATCTTCAATTTCTCTATGCATCATGTCATGAAAGAGAGTAACCATAACACGCCGATATGTTTCCCCTGTATTCTTTAGACCAAAGGGCATGACTTTGTAACAAAAAGTTCCCCACAGTGTAATAAAAGTTGTTTTCTCCATGTCTTCTGGTGCCATCTTTATTTTATTGTAACCAGAGAAGCCATCCATGAAGGAGAACACCTTTGATTGAGCTATATTATCCACCATAATATCAATATGGGGAAGCGGAAAATCATCTTTATGACTTGCTCTGTTCAAGTCCCTGTAATCAACACACATCCTGACCTTACCATCTTTCTTTGGTATCGGTATAATGTTGGCAATCCATGGCGGATAAGAAAAGACTTTCAAGAAACCTACATCCAACTTCTTTTGTACCTCCTCTTTGATCTTCTTGGACATCTCAGAACGAGTTCTTCGAAGTTCCTGCTTGATTGGAGGACAATCTTCTCAGAGAGGAAGCTTATGTACCACAATATCAGTATCCAAACCAGGCATATCTTCATAAGACCAAGCGAAGATATCAACATACTCATGGAGCATCATAATCAGTCTCTCCCTTACACTTTCTTCTAAAGCATCTCATATTCTGACCTCTTTATTTTCCTCCTCGGTGCCCAAGTTGATCATTTCCATATATTCCTGATGCGGGTGGATAACCTTTTCCTCTTGCTTTAACAATCTAGACAACTCTTTAGAGAGTTCACAATCTTCCTCACCTTCTTCTTTAGCTTGGTAGACCAGATTATCAAAGTCATAATGAGTGATAGCAGAATCATTATTAATGGTGTCCGGGGTGGATGTGTATCTGCATGATTGATTGATTTTTTGTTTTTGTGATAGTGTGTGAAAAATAAAGATATTGCCATTTAAGAAAGATAATATAGAAATAAAAGGAACACAATATTTGAATGCAAGAACTTCCTTTTTTCATGATAAACTTTTGAAAAAGTAAAACATGGTGGCCCTACACAATGATCCACTACGCCTTAGGTAGAGCTTAGGAATTATGACATGATAAAAGAAAAACACAAGAAAATTACTCCTCAACAGTTGTAACTTGGATGGTATCCAAAGAAGTCCAATTGTTCATTTCTTGGCCTGTAATACTTTGGCGAGTCCAATAATCCATGTTGTAATCATTGTCCTCATCATCACCAATTGCATTGGTGTATCCATCCCGAGTAAAACCAGAACAGGATAATTTCAAAGGAGTAGACAAGTTTGAAACTTTGGGTGCCGCACTCTGCTTCCCAGGAGTGAAACCTAGACCGAACTTGTCAAACTTTGGAATAATGTCCAAAACATAACCCCAACCCGCGGGGCGTCCAGCCTCAACTACTGCTTGAGCATCCTTAAATGAAGCCAAAGACGTCTCAGGTTTCTTCCTTTCCTTAGGACAAGGAGCCTTGATCATCTGAATAATTTTAAAGGCCTGAAATGGAGTCTCATGCACCTCTCCTTCAACTTCCACATAGCGTAATAAAGTCAAATGGCTTACAATGTACTCTTCCTTGTTGCAAACAGTGATTGTTTTTCCATCGAGGGGATATTTGAGTTTTTGGTGGAGAGTGGAAGTAACTGCCCCAGCCTTATGAATCCATGGGCGCCCTAGCAGACAACAACAAGCTGGGTGAATGTCCATCACGTAGAAAGTAACAAAAAATATCTTGGGAAGAACCTTGATAGGCAGCTCAAATTCACCAAATATTGTCCTTCTGGAACCATCAAATACCTTCACAACTAGGTCATTGGGGCATAACTCCAAACCAACATAGTCAATTTTCATCAATGAGGTCTTTGGTAAAACATTCAAGAGGGTTTCAGTATCCACCAACACCCTTGACAAAGTCGTGCTCTTGCAATCCATAGAGATGTGCAATGCCTTATTGTGATTGTGACCCTCAGGAGGGAGATCAAAATAAGTGAAGCCCAACCCATATCCTGCATATATGTTGGCACAAACTGTCTCAAACTGACCAACAGTTATTTCTTGTGGCACAAGTGCATTCTTCAATAGCTTCATTAATGCATTCATGTGAGCTTCAAAGTAAATTAACAAGGACAAAATAGACATTTTGGATGGTGTCTGATGTAACTGTTCAATGATGTTATAATCACTTTTCCTGATGATTCTCATTAATTTATCTACTTCGGCATCAGGAGCTGAAGACATCCCGGGCATAACAATAGGCCTAGGTACACGAGCTTGATCAAATATTTGGCCACCAACCATCATCTTCTTCTCTTTATCCTTAGCCAAAGCATCAGAAGTATCTTGAACATTTGAAGGGAAGAATACTATGCCGCTTCATGTCATACGACCCTCACCAGCAAAATTATTGACATCAACATTATTAGCCTCAACAGACTTTTCTTCAGAAGGACCAAATTCTTTTATACACCATGATAATACGTCAGTACCATAGTGCCATGGAACAACCTTCTCACTTGTATATGGTACTGGACCAGGCAAAGTAGTCATCAAAGGTACTGGCTTAGCAGGAGTAGGAATGCTTCTTGGAGTATATGGGATATAAATCACCACAATATCTGCATCAGTAACCTTTCTATACTTCCTAGTTCTATCAAACTGGAGGGAACCTTCATTAATCAATTCCTGGACACGAGCCTTCAAATCATCACAACCCTTTGGTTGTTCAACGCACTTGCAATAGTTTGGACCACAACCAGGGAAGATACCATTGTCGCTCAAGTACCTTTTAACAAAAGTCAAATAAGTAGTCACCTACTATACATCCATAACCAAATTTAGTTCTTCACCTCCATCAATGATAACATTAACAACTAGCCAATCGTGAGGTGGCATCTGGCGTTGAATAACATTATACCCTGGAACAATATCAAGTTTAATAGCCTTAGCATATAGAAAATCTTGGATCTTGCATTTTAGAGCTTAACAATTCTCAACAGTTTGACCCACACCACTAGAATGAAGCTCAAATCTTGCATTGGCATCATAATTGGCTGGAAGCCTATCAGGATTAGCATGCAAATGTCAGATTAACCAACTTCAACTCAAGAAAGTGTTGGAGGGATTCATCATAACTCATAGTAAATGGATCAAACCTTCTGGGTTGTCTTTGTTGCTAGTTGTTATTCTATCTAGAAGCATTCTGATGCCTTTGTTATTGGGAACGTTGTTGCTGAGGAGCATTTACCGGAATAGTTATAGCATTGATTTGCTAATGGTGCTGATGATTACTATCTCTTCCCCCGTAAGCATGAACAACACTCGTTTCCCCCTCTTTCTTCCTAGGGTAAGCGACAAACCGATTTTTACTTCCTGCACTTGAAGACCCAGTGGTGTTAATAATTTGAATTCATCCCAATTTCAGCCTGACTTCTATCCTCTCGTTGGCCATAACCAATTCAGCAAATCCCTCATAGGTACTTCCAATCATATGATCATAATAAGGCCCTTGTAATGTACACATGAACATGTCAATGAGTTCCCACTCCATGAGTGGAGGTTGAACTCTAGCAGCTAGTTCACGCCATTTCTGGGTGTATTCTTTGAAAGACTCTTTTGGACCCTGCGCTAAACTATGCAGCTGAGTGAGATTCGGTGCAATATGAATGTTGTACTGATATTTCCTAACAAAAGCCTCATCCAAATCCCTCTAGCTTCTAATACGCTACCTTTTTAGATTCATGTCCCATTCCAGAGAGGCACCTGACAAACTATCTTGAAAGTAGTGGATCAGTAACCCTTCTTCCTCAGTATGCATAGACATCTTACGATAATAAGCCCCGGGTAAGTCTTTGGGAAAGTAAGCCCATTATACTTCTCAAACACGAGAGGTTTGAACTTTGGAGGAACCTTCACTCCAGGTATTAGTCCCAAATCATTAGCATCCATTCCAAGGACCCCTTGTCCTTCCACAACCTTCAAACGCTTCTGTAGCATGTGATACCTTATGTCTTCAACAGGAAATCCTTGGTCCAAATTCTACACAAAATGACGATCCTCTTCCTGATCAAACTCAGGTATCTAGTATCTTCTACTTCCTCTATCAGCAAGAAGTTGAGATCCAGGCGGTGGTGGAAATTGTCTGTGATTACCAAACAACACTGGATGTCGGAAAGGATTTACCAAACCATGTTGTTCATGAGCATTCTTCTGATAATTACCTAGTCCAACAGAAATGTCACCGTACAAACCATTTCCATTCTCAGCCTGATTCACACGAGAATTTTCAACAAGGTCTCTCAGCTCATCCTGCCTCCTGTTGACATTGGTAATAACTTCCATAAACTGTGTCATTTGAGTAGCCATCGTAGCCCTCATCTCAGCCAGCTCTGCTTGTACTTGATCCAATTTTCATAGTAAATTTCCTCTTGTGGAGTATTGGTGGGTAGTCGTTTTGAACTCTGATAAGAAAAGCAGAATCAGGATAAGAATAACAGCCAGAAACCTGTCATGATGCAAAATGTATGAATGAATGGCTATACATGAAATGATAGTCATTTTTAAGGTATCTAAGGGTCTTATTAACCATCATTAATAACACGTAACCATATTCAACATAATTATAGAAAGATAAATAAAGTAACGACAATACACTACTTTCTTCATTCAAAAGAAAAAGATAATGCTCATGTTAGTCCATAGAACTAATAAGACAACACCAAACAACAAAAAACGTGTTTCAAACCGGATATAAGAGAAACTAAGTACATCATAAAAATAAAACGATCCCATTCAACAATCCTAGAGGTGACGAACACATCAAAGATAAACAGTAGAACTAAATCTCTAGAACAAGGAAAGCTTCAAGGTGTTGACAATATTCTTTGATTCTGGAATTTTCCTTTAAAAGTTGTGATGTATGGATTTCATTTCTTCAGAATTGAACCTCCATAGTGCGCCTCTGGGTGATTTCCTGCTCAATATGAGCATCCTTGGCTTTGAGCTTCTTTTCAAATTCTTGAATCTTCTTCTTGTAGCTAGTCTCAGATGCCCGAAGTTTTCGGCATTCCTGATGTTTCCTACTCAACTCTTCTTCTATTTCAACATGATACCTCTTCTTAATCTTTGTCACATTAGAAGTTTCCTCTTGGGTTTCTTTGAGTTTGCAAGCCGATTCAGCCCTCTCTTGATCTACCTAGTAGAATTTTAATCCTGGCTCACGATCCTTTGCACGAAGTTAAATGTTTTCAACATGAACTTGAGTAAAAAATCTCGGTAAGCACAATGTCACACAAACTAACAGGAGGTTGCTCACATAAAGGAGATGATATTGAAAACTATAATTGTAGATTTTTAACCCTGTCTTTAATCTATTTCATGTAAGAAACCCTAGCAATGAGAACCTTCTTGTTCAAAGTGGCTCTATATTTCTTGTGAGTTCCTTTCCAAGCACTTGTCACTCTTTTTAATATTTCAGGATTACCTCCTCTAATAAAGTACACTAATTCAGTTACTTCCTCATCCATTGGTGGACCATCCATTGCATATCCCAACTGACGGTAAGCAAACACAGGGTTATAGTTGATACACCCAATAGTTCCCATGAGGGGAATATTAGGGGAATCTCCACAAATAGTGATGATACTTTGCACTTCACCCATGTCATAATTCCATCGGATATCAAATGAAGTGAAATTGATTAGCCTTGATAACCATTGGAGAGAATTCCTTGTGTCCATAAAAGGGCCACTCACTGGTAAATGCAACTTAAGCCACTGATACAACATTGATTCACACAAGCTTACATTACCGCCTTTTCCATGTCTAACGTGAGTGGTGTAAAGAGTATCTTCCAGAAGTGTTAGTCTTGGATTCTTACTCCTAAAACACAGATAGCCGCTAAATCCATAAAGTTTCTCTTATGAGGAAAGAGAATAATACCATATATCATGAGAGCAAAGAAAAGGTTGAAGTCACCCCAATTTTCTTCCTTTGCCAAGTCTTCAGATTTCATAAGTAAAAAATCCAGATAAAACCCCATAACATCTTTACTTGGTTTCCAATAGTCCTTCACCTCTTTCCAACTTAAATGAAGGGTTTTAACAATTGCTTCGAACTTCAATTTCTCAGGCACTTGGACAAAAGGCACTTCATTGGCTATTTTGATGTTAAGAAGATAGGAGTATTCCTCTAGTGTGGGAACCAGTTAATATTCTTGAAACGTAAAACACCGCAATTTATTGTCATAAAATTTGAAGAGAGTGATCAAAGTCATTGGATCAACTGAGGTATTGAGAATTGATAACAAATTGCCATAATCCCTGTTGAAATTATTTAGAACGTCACCCTTCAGATAAGAATTCAACTTCTTTAACTCGAACACAACAATGGTCAGAATCTAGTAAGCAAAAGTATATCTAGTGGGTTCTTTAACAACAACTGAATCAAACTCATTTGACGAGAAGTTAACCATTTTTGACGGAGATAAAACTTTTGAATGCCCCTGAAAAAATGACATGCATGTGCTAGTTATTTTTTGTACATAATTTTTTTTGAAAATAAATATGCTTTGATGTGACATGACGGATCAAAGTTTCCACATCGGATATGGCTGGACCACTATATAGAACCTCGCAGCTCTAGATAAAAAACCCCACATAGTTTCAGAACTACCATGGGAACCCAAATCAAAACACAAAGTTCCCCAACAGTACCTGTACCTATAAGGAAAAAAAATTACCCGCCCCACTCATGGGTGTAGTCTAGGTCACAGTAAGGTCAAAGACCAAATCAGAGTCAAAGCGCTCATTTGTTAGTATCATCATACGATGACACCCCTCTGAACCTCCTCTGAAGTCAAGGGTATCATGGTCAGGTCTACAAGACATACGCCTCATAGTTGCCATGGCTACTCTATTCCTAATTCCTATGGAATTCACTCATAGTCTGGGTATGGGGCCTTTTACCTCATGTAACAACCCACCCACCAATAAAACCAATCCAAACAGTCCAGCCAAATCCAGTATGTAGAAAATAAAGCACACATAGGATGCAATGCAAACCGGTAAATATGTGAAGAAATAAAATAAACACCCAAAGATAAATAGACAAGCGCTAGGATAGACTCGCAAAGGGAGTGGACCAGCAAGAGGTCAACATCTTCCTTACCAGTGAAGTCACCAGCTGAATCAACCGGCCAAAAATCATCTGATAATAAAATCAATGAAGTTTCCACTGAATGTTTTTTATTCGGCCAAAAGGGAAAGGTGAACATCGTGTAAATCTAAAGGGGTGAAATCACAGTCTTGCGGCCGTAGAGATCGGGTAAGGGAGTCGGTTACGCGAGGGAAAGATATTAGCACCCCACACGTTTGTGGTACTCCATAGGATCCACTCTTGTTGTCTAATCTAATGGGCGTGAAGATCTAAATCTAAGGCTAAAAATCAAAAGAAAGAGGGAATGCATGAAAACGAAAGTATGGGGAAAAGAAATAAATATTTACAAATATATGATCGATTAGGCCCCACAAATGCCTCCGCCTACGTATCCCTTGTAAGGAATTGGAGCAGTCATAGTTCGGCTCACATGTTTCTGTTTTTTTGTGTTTTTTAAATGAGAACTGTTAAATTCAATCATTCCACAACCGCTCGACCATTGGAGACTCACGCACTATAGTGGGAAGGACTTAACACGTTCTTAGAAGAGAAAGGTCGAATGGAGAAAAGAAATGAACTAGTTGGTGTTTTTTACCATGAAAAAGATTTTTGTATGGTGAGCATGTTTTATAAATTTTCCAAGAAAACAAGTTTTTTTAAGATGCAATATGCAGAAGAAAAGAAAAATAACTAGAGGAGACTATCCTAATCTCTAGTCCTAATATGATCATACAAATATGACCCTACGTCAAGGATGATAGGGAATATCTCCCTAGGTAGACATACATGGATATTTATCCTAAAGTCTAGCTCAAGGACTAACCTAAACGAGCAATCCTAAGGGAGCATGGTAAGTATATCATAAAAGGGACGCAAGAGCAGTCATACTTTCATAAGAGAAAGTACGAGAATGGACGACGAAACATCCAACGGGAGATGGAAAAACATCACAGATCCTGTGACAAGAATTAAACAAAAAGATGTAAAAATATTTGTACAAACAAAAGCTCGAGCGCCACTCGAATATCAAACACCTATAAGGCATAAGATAAGTAGTGAAAGAGGTAGGTCTCACCATAGACAAGCAACCAAGCATCATACCAAGGGTCAAGCCATAGCCCAGGGGAGCGAATCACCCGAGTTAACCAAGAAATAAAACCGTGGGAATATAATAGGTTTTTAACCGTGGCAATTACCAGAACAAGAAAGATATGGGGTGCAAAGACAAAGTGTATGTATACACTGAGCATCAGTGTCGGTCAACATGAGATAAGGAAGATATGGGGATCTGATTGCAGGAACCCTTTTCACTCGCTTTATTAGGGCTTAGACTCATTCGGATCTTGGGCACATGTTCAGAGCATCTACTTGTAAAAATTGATCATAGGAACGACACGAATGAGGGACTGTAGGGGTTGATTACTAACCCTCTCCACTTGCCTACTCGTGAGGACTTAGGAATGGTTGCCATAAAAGGACCTAAAACCATCATCTATCTATGTAAGCTTAAAAAGTAAACAATCACAGTCATGGCCTCCTAATGAGGACTTCCAGAATTGCTTTCCAAGTGGCACAGACTCCCAATCCTAAGTAAGTAGTAAAATGCGGAAAGAGTAAATCAGATGAGAAAGTACCGAACAAATACAAATCTACAATAAAGAAGCTAAACAGTAATGAAACCCAGATATCTTCGAACAAGCTAAAATCAACAAAGAAATGAGTCAGCCTCGTGTTTTCAGACATAAACATAAAGACCTCATTGTGAAAATAAATCACAAGTGGTGTATAGCAAATACAAACACATAAACATCCTGTAAAGCAATACAAATAGGCAAAGCATACAATTATGTGAATATAACAGTCGTGTCCCATAAATAAAGTGGAACACAAAGCCATTTGTTGTACCCCAAAATTTTGCCTTCCATTTCTCTTCAAGACATTCTCATAAGGTCCCCAAGTGCTCAAGAATTGATCAGACAAATTATCCTCATAAGCAATGGGTCCACAACTAGGGTTTGGCATTTCTCAAAGAAGATTGGGTTTTCCAAGGCCTCAAGTGGTTTTCATGGTTCCTCGTATGTATTCAACAATTCTCATGTCAAGTTTCAAGTCTTGCATCACAAGTTTGCTCAACCAATTGCTCAGATGATGGAAAATCAATTGTATTGGGTAAAAAGTCAACCATGGTCAACATATAGTCAAACATCAATATTTTTGGTCACAATCAACATTTTGAAGTCATATCCATCATTTTATCAAGGGTTGATCACAATTCCTCGATAAAATCCTTCAAATCATCAAAAGTCAAAAGTTGCCAAATTAGGGTTTCCTTAGGAGAAGTCAACTGAACTTTCACCAAGCATAACTTTCACATGCTTCATCAACTTTTCCCTAACCAAAGCTCGTTTTTAAGGGAATTCAATCCTCTACAACTTTTTAAATCTAAGCCTAAGTCCAAAAAATGCATCATTTGAGAAATATAAGCCAATACATTTCAGATTATTTCAAAAGTCAACAAAAGGACACTTTTTGTCAAGGCAATTACATCATGATAAAGTTTTCAAAAGCAAAAATGATCAACATAGAGGTTGTAGAGTATATCTTTAACTTTCCAAAAAGTATAAGATTACCTTCAAAAGATAAAAATTGAGTGAGTTATGACAATTTCAAGTTGGGAAATTTTGAGCAAATGCATGAAGTTCAAATTGAGGATGTTTGATATTTTGGGCTATTAGGCCATGTTTTAAGACTCCAAACGTGTATTATACTCTTTATACACCTCAAACCTTATTCCCACACCCCTTGGTCCTTTTTATTTTAATTATTTTAATTATTTTTAATTTAATTCATTAATCATACAAATAAATAAGATAAAATCATATCTTATTACATAAGGTCCAAGTCCATTTGTTTTTTCCCTAATTTTCTCTATATATTCAGACATCAAGACAAGAAACCTTACACACGAATCCTTGCCTCATAATTTTTCCAAAAATCTAAAACTTTTATCAAGAATCATAAAGTTTTCAAACCCTATTTCAAGCCGTTTCACCACAAAGCTTTCATTCCATTCTCTTGCAGCAAGCATATAGAGATAGGAAAATGACAGAGGTCCCATGCATGCTAAATTTCAAATTACCATGCTTGCTCTGATTTTCTTTACTTGCTTAATAACTCAATCTACAAGGACTTATAGCCAAAACTAAGCCCATATTTGGATTCAGGGCGGTTGAATTAGGGGGTAGGGCATTTTGGATCACTAACGCTTTGAATTTGCAGGTGTGATCGGTGGATTTAGAACTGAATGTTTAACGCTGGTTTCGCTAAATGTCGCGGAAGCAAGAGTCGCCACCGTCTTTTATTTTCTCCAACATGGACAGTACAAAAGCACAGCAAAATTCCTTATGAGACAGTCTCTCGGTTCGGGAGGTAGATTTATAGAAAGGGAAGGTGTTAGCACCCTTTCTATCCATGGTTATCCATGGGCTCTTAGATACTTGATCATTGTGTTTTCAAAAGTGTTTGCTTTTCAAAGTGTGAGTGGGTTTGAAAAAGTTTCGTTTAAATATTTCAGAATGACTCTTGTATCAGTCCTCAAGAGTGTTTGAAAAAATTGTTTTGAAAGCTTTTTGAAAGTGTCGGTGTGAAAAGGTTTTTTTTTTTGTTGAAAAGAGCAAGTATCCATGAGTCATCTACCTACCCTAAGGAATTAGGCTGTGTAAATGTCCTTAAGGTAGTGCCATCCCACCATTGAGAGGTAGGTAGCACCACCATTGGAGGTGTTCGGGTCAATTCGATTTAGGGACAGTGTGGTCACCGAAGCAACAGTTAGGACACCTTAGAAGCTACCCTCATGCCATTGATCCTTTTTTAATCCGAGGCAACCGTTTCTAGGCAACTATTCCGAGGCAACCGTTTCGAGGCAACTTTTCTGAGGCAACCGGATCATGGACATAAGGACTTACTAAGACGTCCTATACTTGACGACCACGTTTCGAAGGCAACAGGTGAGGCGTACCCTAGGGGTGGTGTGTGAATTTGTGTGTTGTTTTCAT
The DNA here is from genome assembly GCA_948472305.1 of Vicia faba. Classification (NCBI taxonomy): domain Eukaryota; kingdom Viridiplantae; phylum Streptophyta; class Magnoliopsida; order Fabales; family Fabaceae; genus Vicia; species Vicia faba. Next base: position 1,231,865,789 of record OX451737.1, read on the forward strand.
GTTAAATTTGTCTTTGATCATGCATTTGTGAGCTACACTTGTTTTTAGTTAGCCATGCATTCTTTCATGCAATTAGAATTTAAAAGTGCAGAAATTTAAATGCGGAGAGATAAATCCTACGCTATTACAAGGCGCGGGTATATACATCGCCAAAATACAAAGACCCGTTTGAATAAAAATGCGGAAATTAATAGACCTAATTACTATTACAAGCCTTGAGCAGTTACATAATATTCGAAAAGAAAATAAATGCGCGAAAAGAATAAAAATAAAACGTCCGAGGGTTTTGACCCTTTTGAAATTAAATTGAAATTAAAGTCTAATCAATTATCTAATTAAAGAAAAGAAATGTTTTTTAGGTTTTTGTATTTATGAAAATAAAGAAAATTGAAAATCAAGAGAAACCCTAATTCTAAGTTATTTTTAATTATTAATGAAAAAAATATTAAAGTTAACCTAATTTATGCTAATTAATTATTTACATGTGTATTTACAAAAATAAGTAATAATTAACAATAATAATAAATAAGTGAGAAAAATAATTAATTAAGAAAAGGATGAAAAATGTCAAAAAAACCCTAAGTCTAGATATTTTTTATTTATTAAGACAAGATTAAAGTTTTAAAACCTAATTTACTAAATTAATGGTTAGAGTTTATTTACAAAATAAATTAATGGTAAATTAAATATTAATAAAAAAAATAAACATTTTTTAGTTTCTGATTTATTATTGTGAAAATTATTTTTATGGTAAAAAAGAAATAATTAAAACATTAAAAAGAATTAGAAAAAAAATGATGCAAACCATGGGGGGTATCAGGCCCATTATGGAGGTGAATTGGAGTAATTTGGCCCATGAACACAAAGCCTGTTTGACTTTTCCAGCTTGAGTGTGTGTCCATTGACTGAGGTACATGATAGACATCCTCTTGTAGCCTTTGGATTGAAGCTCATGGGCGCGTGGCAGGCTTGGATGTGAGGTTGTATGATGGACTTTGGGGCGTGCACTGCATGGGAATATGTTACAACAAAAATTATGCAATATGTGGGGGACCTGGGAATCGAACCCAGGCCCTAATACCTGCAGGACACCTCATCCACCAACTGAGTTGTTGCGTGCATTTGTTAATGTAATGGAGCACAAATATTATATAAAAAGAAACAACATTAGTGGTACAAATCAAAGAGCGCGCTGAATATTTGAACTGTCCATCCAAAAGATGACACGCCAGGCTTCTTCTTCGTTTTCTCTGTAAACATAAAGCAAATAGCGGGGGTTTTAAACCCCCACTAAATGGACACTGCAAAAATAGCGATTAGAAGAGGGATAAATATAAAAAGGGCGCGAATAGTTCATTGGATTCGTCTTACTGCAACGATTTGGTCTGCACTGGTTTGAAGGTCCAATTTTTCCATATGTGAGAACCCCTAATTTGGAGCTTCTGAAACCCTAGGTTTCATCCATGGCATATTTGGATACAAGCATCGTTAGTTCAATTAAATATTACCAATAGCTTCAGAACATCATTATTAGTGTAAATCAACAAATAAAACACATGAATAATGCATGGAAATCAAAAATCGATTATGGATATATTCATGAAAAGAGTGATTTTGTTCTACCAATTCTTGGAGTATGGGGACTTGCTCTTGATTGCAATCGATTCCTAGCAATGTCAGGAACGTATTTGAATGCTTTTTGTGCTTTGAAACGCCCTGTAACTATGATTTCAGTTTTCAATTTTTGGTGGAAATTTTGCAATTTGGTTATGTCTTTCTGAGCAGTTTTTCGTGTCTCTTTGCATTAGGTTAGGTTGTGCATATGTATATGAATGAAATTAGGTCAAGAAACCAACCCAAAGATCCATGAATTGATGATTTCAATATTTGATTTTTCCATATCTTTTTCAATCTTTTTTCATGCAAATCCTTGCCAATTGTGGAAGATATTGTCTCCTTGAGATGATGCATGAAATCTCTTGCATATAATGAACATATTTGCTGCACAAAAAAGATTTAAAACCATTATTTGATATTTTTCTCATATTTAAATCTAATTAAATGAATTAATAATAATAAAAATTCAATTAATTAATTAAAAATAAGAAAATAAATCATTTTTAGCTTAATGGGTCGTGCATATGCTTTGGGTAATGATTCAAGGAAGAATTTGAGGCCCATTAGCATTTTTGAAGCTTTTGAAGCAAAGTTGACTTTTCAAAATTCCCAAAAATTTCCCAACTTCTCCAAGGCATATCTTGCTCAATTTTGAAGCTACGACCATGTTCTTGGACATTTTGGAAAGGTCTTGAAGTCCTCTAACCAATGTCTTTGGTCCCATGTCATTTTGATTTACCAATCTCAAGTTATGGTCTTTGACTTAAAGTGTCTTTTTGTTGACTTTTGAAAATGACCTATAATGTTGAAATTGATAACTTTTTGTGAGAGCATTTCTTGGACTTGAAGTGTGAAGATGAGTTGTAGGAAATGTCATTCTCTTCAAAATGAGCTTTGGATGGGATTTTTATGATAAACCATGAGGAAGTTATGCCTTGGTCAATTTGCAGTTGACTTTTCAACTATCCAAAAATAGAAACTTTTGCATCTTGAGACTTTTTGAGCCATGCTTTGAGAATCATGATAAAGAATTGATCAAATGATGTTTGTGGCTTCAAAATAAGATGTTGACCAAAAATTTTGACTTTTGACTATCAAATGACCATTTTGCCCCTGCAGTTGACTGTGGAGCATTTAGGGTTTTTTACTGTGCAATTTGATGCTGCAAGTCTTGAAACTTGGCATATGGATGCTTGACAATGTATGTAGGCATATGGGACTTGATTGGACCCTTGAAAACCTCAATTTCTTTGCCATAACCAAAACCCTAATTTTGACTGTGTTAGGAGGCAACTGGACTGTGCAACCCTTGAGAGATTTTGAATCATCTGGAGATTGATCTTGACAAATCTTGAAGAATATGGGAGGGCAAATTTTAGGGTACAACAGTTGCCCCTGTTCAATCTTCTTAGACCTGAGGATGTAGATTGGCTGGCGTGCCTTTCGTAATCCGAGGGTGGAAGATGATTGAACACTAGAGTGCCCAGAAATTTGCACTCACATAGTAGCGTGTCAGCAGTGTGATAGCGGGAATGGGCTTACGAATTCCATTTGGAGATTGATGGATAGGAGGATGGGCTTATAGATGCCATCTGGAAGTGTGACAGAACTTTGTCGGGAATGGGCTTATAGATGCCATTTGGAGACTGTCGGTATGTGGATGGGCTTATAGATGCCATCTAGGTGTCGATCGCGTAAGAGATTCCTTAGCGAGAAACTTGCGTACCTGAGAAAGAAAGATAATTACTTGGCCTGTTACAGGGGTTGATCTTCAAACTCTTTATGTAGATGTGCCCTGGCCGGATACAGGAATCGAATCTTCAAACTCTTCAGACGTGCTCTGGCAAGATACAGGAATCGAGTCCGGAGAATAGTCTTCAACAGATACACACTGGCAAGATACAGGAATCGGATCTTCAAACTCTTTAGACGTGCCCTGGCAGGATACAGGAATCGAGTCTGGAATATAGTCGTCAACAGATACACCCTGGCAAGATACAGGAATCGGATCTTCGAACTCTTCAGACGTGCCCTGGCAAGATACAGGAATCGAGTCTGGAATTAGTCGTCAACAGATACACCCTAGCAAGATACAGGAATCGGATCTTCAAACTCTTCAGACGTGCCCTGGCAAGATACAGGAATCGAGTCTGGAATATAGTCGTCAACAGATACACCCTGGCAAGATACAGGAATCGGATCTTCGAACTCTTCAGACGTACCCTGGCAAGATACATGAATCGAGTCTGGAATTAGTCGTCAACAGATACACCCTGGCAAGATACAGGAATCGGATCTTCAAACTCTTCAGACGTGCCCTGGCCGGATACAGGAATCGAGTCTGGAATTAGTCGTCAACAGATACGCCCTGGCAAGATACAGGAATCAGATCTTTAGTTGCGACCGTTGATAGTAATCATCTTTGTACTGACCTTTGTCCTGAAAAGACAAAACGTTAGTTGTATGAAATGTCATAATGTATGACATGCGTGATGTTCTCAGAGTGAATGAGATTGTATGTTCATGATGCGCATGTGCATGCTATGTATGTAAATGTTTTTGTCTCAGAAAATAAATCCTTGACGGATGCCGGGAGATTAATTCCTGGGCTGATGTTTGAAGAATAGAGCTTTTTGTTTCCGCTGGGGATGATAGTTGCAAGAATACCGGTAGGAGAAGATGACTCCGTTGGGGAATAAACTTGGCGAATAGAATACTCTGCGGGGAATTCTCTGTGGGGAAAGAGAGGTACTTCGTTGAGATGTTGAGGGTAACTCCGCTGGGGATACCATTGTTGAGTTATGTTGAAGAAATTGATGAACTTCGCTGGGGATAGGAAGATTTCGCCAGGGACGATCTTTCCGCGGCAATTGGCTGAGGATAACCCAGTTATATCCTGGTGAGGAAATAACTTTTGAATAAAGTCGGGGGAGAGCGTTCATACTACTGCAGGGGATAAGCTTCCAGAATCTACTGGGGATAAGCTTCAAGATCTGTTGGGGAGATTGATTCCACTTTCCTGGGGAAACTTTCAAGATTGGACTGGGGAATGGCTCCATTGAACGTCTAGTATACCACCGGGGAATAATCTTAGATCAAGACTGCCGGGGATGCTTGTTAAGAATGTTTGTATACTCCGCTGGAGAATATTAGGATCTTCTGGGGATACCCCACTTCCTTAAGGCTGATAGTAGGCTGACTCTGCTTGGGGAGAGCGTTGCTGACTTGCTGGAGATACTGTGCCTTATTAGTGCTGATGGGAGACCAACTCTGCTTGGGGAGAGAATTGTTGAGTCTGGGCTCACTCTCTGGGGAATTAAGATATCTTGGTTACATTCTTCAGCTGAACTTACCTTGATACCTTGGTGGACAGAGCAATTAGATCGCTTTAGACAACTCATCATTGCCCCTTGTTTCTGATGTGGGAGAAGATACCTGTGGAGGTGTTTGATAACTTCCGTTTAACCAATCCTCTTCTGATAGGCAAGTGACGAGATGACGGGACATAGTCGTACGCTTTGATCCCTAACTTTTGCCTGGACCGCCCTTTCGGGTTTTCAGTCCACCGGGATACCCATTTTTTCCCAAGCCGCCTTTTCAGGTTTTCGACTTTCCGGGTGTACAGATTTTTCCATTTCATCTCTTATTTTTGCCCGAACCCTTTTAGTTCGTCGGGAAGCCCTTATTTTTGCCTAGGTGTGTCAACCTAGCGGGTCTTTGATTTTGCGTAGTATTTTTTTCGACTATGTCCACGCTCTCAGAACGTAGGTAGGTGCCCCTGTTGATAGTGTTGTGTTGCCCTGCTACCAGAAGATCTTTGATCAGGCAAGATTCGTAGCTGGAACTCATGTCCAATGCCCCAGGTGACTCAGGCGGAGATTTGCCCCAGGCTATTAGGCATTTGAGAGATTCTCTGAATCTTGACTTAACTTCCCCAGATGACGGACAATGATCGTGTCTGCCCCCTTTCTTGGGAGTGCTTTTGTTCACTAGATATTCTTCGTGCGAATTTCTCTGTTGTTCGAACAAAAAGTCATATGCAAACAAAGTTATGTTAAAAATGCAAAGCTTATGTCTGTCTTGAAATTTTTGAGAATGCATTTTTTCCATAAAAACAAGTGAAAATTTTTTTTTTTGTGAACTGTGATGTCAACTCGTTATTTTATAGAAAACCTTAAGGAGTCAGGATACCTTTTGTAACAGTATGCTTTCGAACTAACCCATGCTTCAGCTAGGACTTTTAAGGGTTATAACGTGGCCTGGTTCACGGTTTAAGAAACAAAGGATAAAGGCTCAAATTTTATTTGTACCCACCCGTTCTTCGTGATGTTCTTGAAACCTAAGCTCAGCTAATCGTGCGTTAGACCTTGTTTGAGTCTTTGCTTTGATATACCAGTGATGATTCGGATATTGACAATTTATTTGGAATAGGCATTCATTTCCTTTTTGTTGAGGGTTTGTAGGACCTCTTTGCTTTTTGATTTCGTTATCCCTGTTTTTTGCCTGAACTGTTTCTTTTGTGATTACAGTCAGCGGGATGCCCCAGTTTTGTAAGTCTCCTTCATGGGTTTTGACTTAGTGGTCTTTTATTTTTGAGAGATAATGACTTCCTGTCGTTATGATTATTCGGAACCATCACGGTCTTTTGTTTCGGAAGGACTCCTTTGATGTTATTCGTCGTGCACTTGGATCAACTGAGAGAACTACCCTGCCCCAGGTTATGATTAAGGGTTTTAATTTTTGAAAAGAAAAACTCCAACTTCTTTGGCTAAAAGGGGTTGACGAGGGATTATCTTCCTTATAACTCCAGTGTTTAGGATTTGAAACAATGCATGTACCTCATCAGCGGGGTCTGTTCAAAAGCATACTGTAAATGTCGTGGTATCGTTTTTGTCATCCTCCCTCAAGGGGCTTAGAGTTATTAATTGAAATTTGACATCAAAAAGAAAGCAGTTTGAATATAGCGAATGCGAATATATTGATTCAAAACAGACATATGCGATGCATTAATGAAATAACAACGTTTAACATGAATAGATGTTTGAACAATCAAAAGAAAATTGCAACTTGAAAATTCTAATAGACAAAACGTCTTCTCATTTCAGGACTTGTTACTTCAAATGGTGAATCCTGTGGGGATGGTAGAAGCATTCAGCCTGACCCACTTGGGTGAAATCCACTACTCCTTCATTAATCAGGTCCTGGACTTTGTTCTTCAGAGCCCAGCAGTCGGCAGTGTCATGTCCAGGACTATCAGAGTGGTATGTACATCTTTTGTTGGGATGATAGTTAGGAGCAGAGATGTTGGGGTTCCGGGGAGGAGCCCTTAGTGTAATCAGATTCGACCTCAGCAGGTGTTGTAGAGCCTGAAACAACGGCATGTTGAGCTGGGTGAACTGCCTCCTGGATCTGCTTGGCTTACTCTGATCAACCTGTTGCTCTAGGCGGGGTTGTGGTTGTACCTGTGAAATGGTAGCAATTTGAAGGGGTCTATTCTTCTCCATACCGGACTCTTGTCCTCTTGGAAGCTGATCAATGACCTGGTCCCTGACTTGGCCTGTTTGCTTCATATCTTGAAGAAACTGATTGATTATGGTCCTCAACTCTTCTTGCTCCCGAGCTAAGCCTTGGATGAGAGCCATTTGCCCCAGCATCTGGGTTCTCATTGTATCTACCTCAGCTTGCAGGCGTTTCAGCCGTTCGTCCTTGTCATCTTCGGGACTTTTCTTGGCCAGATTCCCCATGAGGAGTGTCCTTAACTCTTCCTGCCCCTTGGATAGGCTTAGAAAGATCTCCCTGAACTGAGTCTCTTGAGCATGAAGACCCTGGTTATCTTGTTGGGAAGCCATTGCTGAAATAAACAGCGAAGAAGGTAAGTGACCTGTCAAAAGGGTACCTGTAATGCAATGATATGTATGATATGTATGCAATGTTTTCAAGGATCTCGCGGGGTAAACAAGAAAATTATTAGAACTTGAATCTGGGTAGCTTAGTTGAAGGGACTTCATGTGGCTGAGCGTCCTTCTTCAAGAGTCAAGGCTCACCATATCTAGTGGGTCATAGCCCTTGACAACCTTGGCTAGAGGAAAATAAATCCTCTTTGCCCCTTGCTGGACAGTTGGTTCATCATGACCTGCATCACAAGCCCTTGAGATCCTTGAAATGGGTTAGTCTTTATGCAGGATGCATGCAATGGTATGATGGTATGATGTTATGCTATGTGTGGAGTAATGTAAGTAAACCCTGTTATTAGTCCAGATTAAGGACTGTAAACAAAACCTGCAAGAAACCCAAGTGTCCGATAACAAGCATGCAAGTAGTCAAGTTGGAAGGCACACAAGTCACACAAGAGAGCCCTTAGAGTTTAGGCCAGCATGGGGTCTGGGGTACTACCCTCTTGAAGTTGGTGGGCTCAAAACCTGTCCTATCAGAAGTAACCGGGTTCTAAGGATCTCAATATCATTGGATTGTTTTCTGTGTTCATCGTTTCGATTTAGCCACTGAACTGGCGACCGAAATATTCCAAGAAAACAACCCTCAATTGAGTGTAGTATCGAGTATCAACCAACCTCGGACTGCACCAAAGTCAGTTATCTCACTACCCTAAAGAGGCCAAGATGGTTCAATTAAGGTTCCTAAGGTCAGTTGATGCTTCACGACACCATGCGGCGGCCCCGTACTCTCCTTGACTGGACTCAAGGGTTACCGGTACTCACCAAGTGCCACATCAACGTAGCAGACTGCTTCAACCATGTCGGTATACCCCGCACAGTTCCCTTATAGGCTTGTTGCTACTTTCTAAGAAGGTATCCCCCAGATCCGGGTTAGGATCTATAGAACTCCCAAGACAGTACCCACAATAATAAAGCAAACAATTCAGACAATTAAAAACACAAGTGATCTTAGTCCTAAGGTACGCCTCACTTTAAAATTTCCCCAGCAGAGTCGCCAGTTCTGTGATCGGTGGATTTAGAACTGACTGTTTAACGCTGGTTTCGCGAAATGTCGCGGAAGCAAGAGTCGCCACCATCTTTTATTTTCTCCAACATGGACAGGACAAAAGCACAGCAAAATTCCTTATGAGACAGTCTCTCGGTTCGGGAGGTAGATTTATAGAAAGGGAAGGTGTTAGCACCCTTTCTATCCATGGTTATCCATGGGCTCTTAGATACTTGCTCATTGTGTTTTCAAAAGTGTTTGCTTTTCAAAGTGTGAGTGGGTTTGAAAAAGTTTCGTTTAAAGATTTCAGAATGACTCTTGTATCAGTCCTCAAGAGTGTTTGAAAAAATTGTTTTGAAAGCTTTTTGAAAGTGTCGGTGTGAAAAGGTTTTTGTTTTTTTTTTTTAAAAGAGCAAGTATCCATGAGTCATCTACCTACCCTAAGGAATTAGGCTGTGTAAATGTCTTTAAGGTAGTGCCATCCCACCATTGAGAGGTAGGTAGCACCACCGTTGGAGGTGTTTGGGTCAATTCGATTTAGGGACAGTGTGGTCACCGAAGCAACAATTAGGACACCTTAGAGCTACCCTTATTCCATTGATCCTTTTTTAATCCGAGGCAACCGTTTCGAGGCAACTATTCCGAGGCAACCGTTTCGAGACAACTTTTCCGAGGCAACCGGATCATGGACATAAGGACTTACTAAGACGTCCTATACTTGACGACCACGTTTCGAAGGCAACAGGTGAGGCGTACCCTAGGGGTGGTGTGTGAATTTGTGTGTTGTTTTCATGTTAAATTTGTCTTTGATCATGCATTTGTGAGCTACGCTTGTTTTTAGTTAGCCATACATTCTTTCATGCAATTAGAATTTAAAAGTGCGGAAATTTAAATGCAGAAAGATAAATCCTACGCTATTACAAGGCGCGGGTCTATACATCGCCAAAATACAAAGACCCGTTTGAATAAAAATGCGGAAAGTAAAAGACCTAATTACTATTACAAGCCTTAAGCAGTTACATAATATTCGAAAAGAAAATAAATGCGCGAAAAGAATAAAAATAAAACGTCCGAGGGTTTTGACCCTTTTGAAATTAAATTGAAATTAAAGTCTAATTAATTATCTAATTAAAGAAAAGAAATGTTTTTTAGGTTTTTGTATTTATGAAAATAAAGAAAATTGAAAATCAAGAGAAACCCTAATTCTAAGTTATTTTTAATTATTAATGAAAAAAATATTAAAGTTAACCTAATTTATGCTAATTAATTATTTACATGTGTATTTACAAAAATAAGTAATAATTAACAATAATAATAAATAAGTGAGAAAAATAATTAATTAAGAAAAGGATGAAAAATGTCAAAAAACCCTAAGTCTAGATATTTTTTATTTATTAAGAAAAGATTAAAGTTTTAAAACCTAATTTACTAAATTAATGGTTAGAGTTTATTTACAAAATAAATTAATGGTAAATTAAATATTAATAAAAAAAATAAACATTTTTTAGTTTCTGATTTATTATTGTGAAAATTATTTTTATGGTAAAAAAGAAATAATTAAAACATTAAAAAGAATTAGAAAAAAAATGATGCAAACCAAGGGGGGTATCAGGCCCATTATGGAAGTGAATTGGAGTAATTTGGCCCATGAACACAAAGCTTGTTTGACTTTTCCAGCTTGAGTGCGTGTCCATTGACTGAGGTACATGATAGACATCCTCCTGTAGCCTTTGGATTGAAGCTCATGGGCGCGTGGCAGGCTTGGATGTGAGGTTGTATGATGGACTTTGGGGCATGCACTGCATGGGAATATGTTACAACAAAAATTATGCAATATGTGGGGGACCTGGGAATCGAACCCAGGCCCCAATACCTGCAGGACACCTCATCCACCAACTGAGTTGTTGCGTGCATTTGTTAATGTAATGGAGCACAATTATTATATAAAAAGAAACAACATTAGTGGTACAAATCAAAGAGCGCGCTGAATATTTGAACTGTCCATCCAGAAGATGACACGCCTGGCTTCTTCTTCGTTTTCTCTGTAAACATAAAGCAAATAGCGGGGGTTTTAAACCCTCACTAAATGGACACTGCAAAAATAGCGATTAGAAGAGGGATAAATATAAAAAGGGCGCGAATAGTTCATTGATTCGTCTTGTTGCAACGATTTGGTCTGCACTGGTTTGAAGGTCCAATTTTTCCATATGTGAGAACCCCTAATTTGGAGCTTCTGAAACCCTAGGTTTCATCCATGGCATATTTGGATACAAGCATCGTTAGTTCAATTAAATATTACCAATAGCTTCAGAACATCATTATTAGTGTAAATCAACAAATAAAACACATGAACAATGCATGGAAATCAAAAATCGATTATGGATATATTCATGAAAAGAGTGATTCTGTTCTACCAATTCTTGGAGTATGGGAACTTGCTCTTGATTGCAATCGATTCCTAGCAATGTCAGGAACGTATTAGAATGCTTTTTGTGCTTTGAAATGCCCTGTAACTATGATTTCAGTTTTCAATTTTTGGTGGAAATTTTGCAATTTGGTTATGTCTTTCTGAGCAGTCTTTCGTGTCTCTTTGCATTAGGTTAGGTTGTGCATATGTATATGAATGAAATTAGGTCAAGAAACCAACCCAAAGATCCATGAATTGATGATTTCAATATTTGATTTTTCCATATCTTTTTCAATCTTTTTTCATGCAAATCCTTGCCAATTGTGGAAGATATTGTCTCCTTGAGATGATGCACGAAATCTCTTGCATATAATGAACATATTTGCTGCACAAAAAAGATTTAAAACCATTATTTGATATTTTTCTCATATTTAAATCTAATTAAATGAATTAATAATAATAAAAATTCAATTAATTAATTAAAAATAAGAAAATAAATCATTTTTATCTTAATGGGTCTTGCATATGCTTTGGGTAATGATTCAAGGAAGAATTTGAGGCCCATTAGCATTTTTGAAGCTTTTGAAGCAAAGTTTACTTTTCAAAATTCTCAAATATTTCCCAACTTCTCCAAGGCATATCTTGCTCAATTTTGAAGATATGACCATGTTCTTGGACATTTTGGAAAGGTCTTGAAGTCCTCTAACCAATATATTTGGTCCCATGTCATTTAGATTTACCAATCTCAAGTTATGGTCTTTGACTTAAAGTGCCTTTTTGTTGACTTTTGAAAATGACCTATAATGTTGAAATTGATAACTTTTTGTGAGAGCATTTCTTGGACTTGAAGTGTGAAGATGAATTGTAGGAAATGTCATTCTCTTGAAAATGAGATTTGGATGGGATTTTTATGATAAACCATGTGGAAGTTATGCCTTGGTCAATTTGCAGTTGACTTTTCAATTGTCCAAAAATAGAAACTTTTGCATCTTGAGACTTTTTGAGCCATGCTTTGAGAATCATGATCAAGAATTGATCAAATGATGTTTGTGGCTTCAAAATAAGATGTTGACCAAAAATTTTGACTTTTGACTGTCAAATGACCATTTTGCCCCTACAGTTGACTGTGGAGCATTTAGGGTTTTTGACTGTGCAATTTGATGCTGCAAGTCTTGAAACTTGGCATATGGATGCTTGACAATGTATGTAGGAATATGGTACTTGATTGGACCCTTGAAAACCTCAATTTCTTTGCCATAACCAAAACCCTAATTTTGACTGTGTTAGGAGGCAACTGGACTGTGCAACCCTTGAGAGATTTTGAATCATTTGGAGATTGATCTTGACAAATCTTGAAGAATATGGGAGGGAAAATTTTAGGGTACAACAGCAGGTTTTGAACATCACAGGCTGCCGGGAAGACGACCGAAGCTAGGGCTCCGGCACCTCTCTGGCTAATATATTCAAAGTTATATTAAATATCAATTGTTTTAATTATGTTAACGGGCGTATAGCTGCCCCAGCGGTATAAGCGAGCATGACTAAAGCGTTAGTATATCAGGGAACGGGTTCGATCCCTATCGCTCGTATCTTTATTTTCATATATTTCTATTGCAGATGCAGTATAGCAACCCTTCACTAGCCCACCATGCACTCTCTCATCAACACCATCAGATCTCAATAGATCTAGATCTAGCCTTCCAGATATGCGCGTTCAAGATGGACCTCCTAGAGTTGTTTCACTGGATCTCAGACAGGCGTATGGGCTTGCTCTTTGGGTCCAGCAAATTTCTGTTCCAAACCCCCCGGTTTGCATTTTTTTAAGCCCAACATATTTTTTTATTTTATTATCTTTTTTTACAACATAATAATTATTTTAACTAATTAAAATTAATTTAGACTTAGGTTTTTTTAATTAAATTAATTAAATCAATTTAACTTTTTTTAATTAAATTAACTTACCCTTTTTTTTAATCAATTAATTTAGTTTTTTAGGGTTTTATCATTAAAATTTCTTTTTTTTTCTAACTAAAACTAATTAGGGTTTATATTAACCATCAAATCATTTTTATCAAAATCATAAAAAATTTGTCTTGTTTCTTTTATCTTCCCGTACTTCATTATGTTTCGCATTAGTTTTTTTCCCAATTATGTAACTGCTACGGTTTGTAATAGTTCAATTAGGGTTTTCACTTGCTTTCTTTTCCCCCTGTTTTATGGTTTTGTATCCCATTCCCATAAGCATTGCCATAGTTTATGTTTACTTTTTGCACCATTATTTTTTGCTTTTACTGCTTTCCTTATTATGGCTAAAAATTAGGGTTTGTATGGAAAGACTAAAAACAATCTAGAAAACCCTAATCTCAAGATAAAATAACTGAATTAATACACTCTTCACACTTGCACTTTTAGGGTAACCTCACTTATTTCCTTCGAATAAAAAGAGTCATGTCCCTCGAACGTGGGGATGCTTTAGCAAAGTCCCTCCGATACAAAATATCGTAGTCCCTCGATGACCCTTCGATGCTGCCTTTGGTAAACGATCTTGGTCCCTTATGATAGATTGCTAAAGCGTCTTTACGAATTGCCTTTGATGATTGTACGATGACCCGTGCCCATCCCTTAACATCCAATGATAGGGCTTCCTACTAACTAATGGTTGGATAGCATTATCTAAAGGAGGAGGAAAATAACACGAACGACCTTGAGTAAGGGTAGAATTGTTAATCTCTTATTCACACTTTTCAAAACGTCCTTTTCACAAACACTTTTCTGAAATATTTTAAAAAACAAACACTTTGTACGCATTCTTAACTGATACGAGAATCATTACAAAGTTGTCGAACTTAGGCATTTTCAAAATATTTTCAAACACACAACACAAAAGAATTTCAAACAAAGTGAGCTAGCAATTAAGAGCTCGTAGGTAACTACAGATGAAAAGGGTGCTAACACCTTCCCTTTTCATAACCTACCCCCCAAACTCAATAAATCTCAAAGGTATTTCCTGTTCTTTTCACCCTTTCCTTATTGGATAAAAGAATATTCGGCGGCGACTTCTGCTATCTGTAACATTTGCGATAAAATGCAAAACCAAGTCAGTTCTCCCACTGTATTAAAGACCTGGCGACTCTGCTAGAGAGAACTAAAAAAGGGGTTACCTTAGAGTTAGATAACTTTTTAATGCTTTCCTTGTTTGATTTGTTTGCTTTATTTTTAAAGAGTTTCTTGGGTTATTTCTTGCAAAGATCATATACCCGAATCTGGGGGACCTTTTAGGTAAGTAGGAATAGATCATGGAAACTATACGACATATACCGATATGGTTGAGATGATGGGTATGTTAGTGCGACACATTGGTTTCTATTGGTATCCCTCGAGTTAGTCGGGGAGCTTACTAGGCTGTTGTGTGGTTTCATAAGCACAAACTGACCTTAGAACCTTAATTGACCCAACTTAGCCACTAGAAGGTAATGAGATAGTCGGCTTTGGTGTAGTCCAAAGTTGGTTGATACTCGATACTACACTCATTAAGATTCGTATCCCGAGTTTTGTTTGGTAGCAAGTCAGTTGTCGTGCTAGACGAAGCTTGTGGGAAAGATCAGTGGTATTGAGATCCCTAGAACCCTGCTACTTCTCTAGGACAGGTTGAGCCAACTAAACATCAAGAGGGTACTTAACTACAAACCCCAGGTGAGCCTTAAACCTAATGCCTTTGAGTTATTTGCTTGTGTTTAATTATATATTTGAACGTGTTATCATGACATCATAACATCATCATATCATGACTAACCATTTCAAGGATCTAGGGGATTTATCTTTGTTCTGTGTTACATGGTCATGGCTTCCAAGCGTAGGAATACCATCCGGATCAACTTCGTAACGGTACCTTCTCAACTTAAGGAGTTAGTCTCAAAGGTTCCCGACAATTATCAATTCACCAAGAGACATGGTATGCTACTCAGTTTGGTTACTACTAGCTTTCAAGAAGACACGGTGAGCATTCTTTTCCAGTTCTTTGATCCGAAGCATCACTGTTTTACCTTCCTAGATTATCAGATGGTACCCACAATGGAAGAATTCTCAAAATTTCTCGAAGTGCCTATTCTTGACCAGATAACTTCACCAGTTTAGAGCATGTTCTGAAACCTGAAGACGTTGTAGTAGTCCTACATCTGGAACGGTCAGACATTATAGATAATTGGGAAACAAGGAATGGATTAACGAGTTTTTCTCCTAAATTTCTGATAGAGAAAGCTCATGGATTTCTAGATGCCATAAATCTGCATGCTTTTGAGGGTATTTTGACCTTACTGGTCTATGGGTTGGTACTTGAAATTATGGTACAGCAGACTTAGATGTCCTACAAGGATGTCGAGCATCTGATCTGACATAAATACACAGATAAGACAAAATAGTACTGAAAAGATAAAGAGCACACCAGAATTGTTTACCTAGTTCGGTGTACATTAACACTTACTATGGGGGCTACCAAGCCAGGAATGAAGTCCACTATCAGCAGTATCAATTTGCATAACCTATAGCCAACACACCCGTTGACGATCTACGCATATAATCACTACCCAATGACCCTTCTACCTAGGTCCTCCCTAGATATAGAATATCCCAATCCCACTTCAAATCATCAAAATGATGTCTAGAACTCAACACCTCAATCACTACATCAACGACCCTTCACCAAGATTCTGATTACACAAATAGACAGTTTGGCTTCAAAGCTTCCTCCAAGAACAATACACCTCTTACCTACAGGCTTCGAGGTGAACTTGGTAACCTTCCCACAACCCGATAGGTTTACCTTGACAAAACCTCTAGACTTCTAAATCATGAGCCGTATCTTTTCTAGGTTATAAACCCTTCTATTTATAACTTGTTACCCAACTGGTTTTGGGCCTTCAATCACAGCAAATCCGCTGTACCAAACTGCAGAAACTTTTGCCCCAAGAAAGGTCTTCAATCATTACTTTCCTGAATAATCTCCTTATTTAGAAATTCTTCATTCTCCCTGATTTCTAATTGAATTTTATAGACCTTTAAATATGCGCCACATAGGATGCATATTATTCTCATGAATATTCTGCCTATGTTAAAGAAAAAATTGAATCTCATTAATCCAGCTCAGTAGGCACAATGTCAAGACATCTTCTTCGACATGTTGTTCCAGTTATTGAAAAAGTTCAACATAACATGTTTTGACATCGTAATAGGACTTCTTGTTGTACTTGTTCTTCTTATACTATTCTTTATTACATTATTGCTGCTATTATTAGTTTTACAAAAATTAATCCAATCCTAAAACAAGAGAACTAACAATCTCCCCCTTTGTCAAATTTTGGCTAAAACAAATAATCTAAAAACAATTGCAATCTAGGAGATTACAACATTATAGAAATATAACTCTTGGCAGTAGTGTTCAGAAGCTACTGCACACAATAATAGATCTTCATTTGAAAATAATGTCTCATAATCTTGTTCGACAACTTCTTTGCAGCACTCTGAAGAACTCAATTGCATCAGCACCAACGAACATCAGCATCAGCTTCAAGATAAAAGGAAGGAAAGTCCTAAAGTCTGGTTAATGCACACGAGGAAGAAGATAGCAGAAGACAGCTTGTAATTCCCCTCAATCTAGAACTAATGGTGGAATAAGACTAAACCCTCCACCACTCCTGGTAACTCGAAACACAGGTCACAACTGTGTTCATAACTCAGATAACAGGTCACAAACATAGGATCAAACACCTTATTTTGACCTTTGTGAACATTAATAATAACCACTTGAGGAATCAGCAGCATCTGAGATGATTCACCTTTCTCCCCCTTTTTAGCCAAAACTTGGCAAAGAAGACCTTCACAATACCAGACCCAAGCACAACTTACCCAAACCAGAATAATAGCCATAAGAATTATGGACTAAAGGAGCTCACGGGGTTACAGAGATACAAAGAACTCTCTATAAATAACTGGCATTTTTACTTGAAAAATAACGATCCTAGATTGTAGCACCAATCTTGGTCAAAAGAAACGATATTTGAGGAGGAAACTTTAAATATAAATGTGCATAGTCCATAATGTCTTTGAATGCTATAGTTACTTCCTATACATATAAATGCATAGTCAGACAGCCACGTGTTTAAACACATAGGCCACTCCATCCAATGTTGACCATGCAGGAACATGTCCTGAATAATGTCATGACACTTAGTCAGACATTGTCTTCTTATTTCATTAATAAACACATCTTCTCCCACCAATTAGGGATGCTTCACCAGATTATCCACCTGTTCACACTTGATTCTAAGTGTTCTTCTTTCACTTAGACTTAGTGACATACACTAAGATATCAAAATATCACATTTGTGACACCTCTTCATAATATAGACCCGCAAGGAGTCTTTTTGAAATTTATAGAGAAAAATAAATTCTCCCAGACTTCCCATTAAACTCCTATGAGATATGTGAACTTCTGATCTTCACTGAACCTCTCATAGTTAGAAACAACCATATCTTGTTAAGTTTATCCATAACTTCATAATGTCACAACATGTTGTTTTGACATTATTTCCTCATAGAACCTTTACAAAAATGAACAGTATTCTGGCTTGACAATACCTGTATCATTGCAGCAATAATTTACAGATATCCACGTGACTCCCTTTGTCATGAGTAACTAATTCTCCAGCTAAAGGTGAAGACTTGAGCACTAGAAAATTTTTTTTATCACTTTCCGCATATGCTAAACCTTGACTCCCTCAGTAGAGTAAAACAAAAGTCAGATATTCTCACTCCTTGAGAATACTTCCAAGAACCCTGACTTCTTCACAACACAAGGACACATTCGAGCATTGTATTTTCATAACCAAACTTTGTATCATGACTGTGATATGGGGGCAGAACCGACTGTTATACTGGTTTTACGTTTGTGTTTGCAAATGTTGCGGTAAGAAAGAGTAGCCACCGAAATTTCTTTTATCCAACAAAGGAAAGGGTGAAAAGAACAGAAAAATACCTTTCGAAATTATTTCTGAGTAAGGGGGGTAGATTATGGAAAGGGAAGGTGTTAGTACTCTTTCCATCCGTAGTTTTCTATGTGCTCTTAGATGCTTAGCTCATTTGAAAAAGATACCTTGTGCTTTTGTGTGTTTTGAAAAGTATTTTGAAATTCCTTAGTGCGGCGGTTTTCTTTATGATAACTCTTATATCATTCCTCAAGAGTGTTGATATAGCATTTGAAAATGTTTTTTGAAAGTTGTTTGTGTATGTGAAAAAATTTGTTTTTTGAGCAAGCATCTAGGAACTATCTACTCTTACTCGAAAGGGTCGTTCTTTTCCTCCTTTCCTTTAGATGGTGCTAGCCTACTATTAGTGAGTAGGTAGCCCTAGTCATTTGGATGTTTGGGGGATATTCGAAGGGACGTTTTTATAGTCACAAAGGCAACTAGACGAGAGACCTTAGTAACTACCCTAGGATTTTAAGATTATTGTTTATCGAGGAAACGTCGAGAGGCTCATCGAGGGACTTATGATCTTTTTAAATTGGAGGGTAGCCACTAAAATCTTCCATGTTTCGAGAGTTGTGACTATTTTTCGAAAGCAACCAAAGTGGGAGTACCCTAGAGGTGCGCATGTGCAACTGTGTTTATTTTCAATTATTTTTGTCTTGTGTTAAGTTTGCTAGAGTTGGTTTTAGTTCTTATCATGAAACCCTATTATCATACATCTAATAGTTAATACTTACAGGAAATAAAATGCGGAAAGTAAGTCCTACTCTATTACATCCCATGAGCAGTTACAATATTTCAGAAGAAAAAAAAGCGAAAAGATAAACTAACTATTACAAGATCAAATGAACGACCTATACATTCTTTCTAGAATTTAAATAACAAAAGAAAAGTAGAAAACAAAAATGAGAAGTGATTGCTTGGAAAGAAAATCCTAAAAAGCCTAAGTATTAAGAAAAATATGTTTTGCCGTTTTTTGTGGTTTGATTTTAATATTTAAGACCTAAGTCTAAATTAGTTTTAATTTTTAAAAAAAATGTTAAAGTAATAAAATAATTAATTTAAAAAATTTAATCTAAAAAAGAAACTAATCCTAATGTTTTTTATGATTATTGATTTTAATGTTTGTAATGAAATAGAAATAAAGAAAACAATAAAAAACAAATAAATAAAAGAAAGGAAAATGGGGAGGCAGCAAAAGTAAACAAGGGTGGTATGATCTTGAAAACAACATAGGCCCAAGTCAAAGGGATCCTAGAGGTTGCATTGGATCCAGTAAGGGAATTCTTTGAGAGTGCATGATGAGTTGCACGTCTGAGTGTATTGGATCTGGATGCGTTGAGATCCCATGGTGAGAATGGAAGGATGTCCGGCGCACGCCTGTGACACACCAACATTGAATCTACAAATGAAACATTAGAAAAATAAGACGCATGACCTGGGTGTCGAACCCAGGTCCTTCTCCTTAATTCGAGTTTCCTCCTAATTCGAATCTGAGTACAATTGGCAAGAGGTTCCTGTATCACCAAGTTTGAAACTTGGCTGCTTCGAAGGTCCAAACAATATTTTATTGGGGAAAATGTTATCCTGTAACATAAACAAACGTGAAAGATCCCGGGGGGACCTCACCCCTCTAATTCGAACCTTTCCCTAATTCAAACCATTTGGGTTTGAATTTGGGTTTGTTTGGCCTGAAACACCCTAAGTCATGAGATTCGAAGTAATACTTAGATCGTGCCCTAACAATGGCATGATCTCATCCCTGCGCCTTAGCTTGCACGCAAGACATTAATTCAAACATAAGTATCATTAGTAAAAAGAATATATGTAAAATATGTATTTAAATGGTATAAAGGTGTAGTTTTGGTTTTGCAAACCATTACTGATCAACGACGCGTGAATCTCTATAGATTTGGGCGTGGAGAGCTTGCTTTAGGGCTGGTATGGACTCCTGGATGTAAGGTTTTCGTTTGGATTATGCGTGTATGGGCAAGAATGTTTATGTATGATGCAGTGTATGGAAAAAATACTTTCATTTGGCAATGAGTTTCTTATCTCCTTTTTTTTCATCCGTTCCCCCCTTGACAATGTATCTTTAGGCTTGTATTTATAGGGGTGGAGGTGAATGGAAATGGAAAGGGGCAGCCATTAACAAACATTTGAAGGAAAAATCAGATAAATTAAAGGATTGAAATTTTTGATGGATTCTTGTCCTTTTGGGTTTTGGGATGAACCTATACATGTTTCATTCCCTGACTCCTTCAAATGCCTCCATGCCTTGTTCTTTGATTGGCCCTGAGTTGCTTCCTTCGAATGGCTCCAGGCCTCATCATTGTGGCCTCTTTGATTGAGCCAATATCTGCCTTAGTAGCTTGATCTGAAACTTTTCAACTAGTCCAATCGAAAACTCCTTTTTTACGAATCGATGTTTTTTTGTTACCTCCTTCGAATGTAATTATGCAAAAGGCTTGGGCTTGGCAGCAAGTAGTATTTTGGCCAACAATCATCTTGGACCAAGACTCATCATAAAACAAACTTGTTTCCCATAATTATGTATCCTTCGAATGGACCAATTGTAGGTCCTTCACAAGCACCATCTGTATGTTTCTTTGAATGGACCTTACTATGTGTCAAAGTGTGGAAAACTTATGAATCAAAGGCAAGCATGAAGAGGAAGCCTTTGCCTTGCGTGTTAAAGGAAAGCACAGAGGAAGTGCTTTCCTTGTGGGTCGAAGCACACATGAAAGAAGCTCTTGCCTTGTGAATCGAAGGAAATCATGAAGAGGAAGTCTTTGCCTTGTGCACTAAAGGTAAGCTTGAGGAGACACTTGTCTTATGGATCAAATCCGGCACATAAGAGGCCAATGCTCAATCGAAGCTTAGCATGTAGGATACCAATCCTTTGTGAGTTGAAGCAGGCATGTAGGAAGTATTTGTCTAGTGAATTGAAGGCAAACATGAAGAAGCCCTTTGCCTTGTTAATCAAAGGCAAGCATGAAGAAGCCTTTGCCTAGTGGATCGAAGGCAAGTATGAAGAAGCCCTTTGCCTTGTGAATCAAAGCCAAGCATGAAGAAGCCTTTGCCTAGTGGATCAAAGGAAAATCAGAGGAAGCCTTTTGCCTTGTGAATCAAAGGCAAGCATGAAGAAGCCTTTGCCTGGTGGATCGAAGGCAAGTCTAAAGAAGCCATTTGCCTAGTGGATCAAAGGCAAGTAAGAGGAATCATTTTTCCTTGTGGATCAAAGGCAAGTCAGAGGAAGCCTTTTTCCTTGTGGATCAAAGGCAAGTTGAAGGAGCCTTTTGCTCAGTCGAAGCTTTGTGAATTAAACTTGATTGAAGGAGGCCAAGTGATCAACCAAATATTGTGAACCAAGCTTACATCGAAGGAGGTCAAATTCCCAATCGAATACTTTGAAACAAAAGCTCTCTCAAAGAATTTTAGATGCCCAATCGAAGCTCCTGAATTAAGGAAAATTTGATCTTCTTTGATTTGATGCCTGAAAGCCAATTGTACTGGTGTAAACTTTCCCTTTTGAAAACCCTTATGATAAAATGACTTGAGAAAAAAGGAGGGAAAATTTTAGGGTACAACATCTGCCCCTGTTCAATCTTCTTAAACCTGGAGATTTAGATTAGCTTGTTTGCATTTCGTGATCTGAAGGTGGAAGATGATTGAACACTAGAGTGCCAAGAAATTTGCACTCGATGATGTCATGGTTGATTGTGTAGGGAATGGGATTAAAGATGCCATTTGGAGAAGATGACTGAAAGTTGTTGGAGATGGGCTTAAAGATGACATCTAAAGTAGGTGCTGACTTTAGTTGATTTCTGTTGTTGATTTCTGTTGTTCTCTTGCTTGAGGAAAACTCTATGGGGAATATAGTATAGGAACTTCAGTCGTCCACAACTTTACTGAGGAGTTATCTCTGGAAAAGTTTGTTGTTTTCTGGTTGAAATCTAGGTTTCACAGTAACTTGCTGAGCAGAAGGAAATTAACCGATGCATCTGGAGATATATGAGAAGGAGCTTGTGTGGGGATACTTTAAGATGAGCCTGTGTAAAGCTGCATCTGGAGGGTTATTAGAAGGAATCTTTGGCGACTACTACTTCAACATGTAATGAATGAATCTTTGATGATTACTACCTCAACATGTGACGAAGGAATCTTTGAATTACTACCTCAACAGATAATGAAGGAATCTTGGACGATTACTACCTCAGCAAGTGATGAAGGAATCTTGGATGATTACTACCTCAGCAAATAATGAAGGAATCTTGGACGATTACTACCTCAGTAGGTAATGAAGAAATCTTGTATGATTACTACCTCAGCTGGTGATGAAGGAATCTTGGATAATTACTACCTCAGTAGATAATGAAGGAATCTTGGACGATTACTACCTCAGCATGTAATGAAGGAATCTTGGACGATTACTACCTCAACAGGTGATGAACGAATCTTGGATGATTACTACCTCAGTAGGTGATGAAGGAATCTTGGACAATTACTACCTCCCCAGGTGATGAAGGAATCTTTGACAATTACTACCTCAACAAATAATGAAGGAATCTTGGATGATTACTACCTCAGTCGGTGACGAAGGAATCTTGGACGATTAATACCTCAATATATAATGAAGGAATCTTGGACGATTACTACCTCAGCCAGTGATGAAGGAATATTGGACGATTACTTCCTCAACAAGTGATGAAAGAATCTTGGATGGTTACTACCTCAACAGATAATGAAGGAATCTTGGATGATTACTACCTCAGTAGGTAATGAAGGAATCTTGAATGATTACTACCTCAACAGATGATGAAGGAATCTTGGACGATTACTACCTCATCACGTGATGAATTAATCTTGGACGATTACTACCTCCGTCGGTGATGAAGGAATCTTGGACGATTAGTACCTCAGTAGGTGATGAAGGAATCTTGGATGATTACTACCTCAGTCGGTGATGAAGGAATCTTGGACGATTACTACCTCTGCATGTGATGAAGGAATCTTGGACGATTACTACCTCAACAGATAATGAAGGAATCTTGGACGATTACTACCTTAACAGGGGAAGAAGGAATCCCTGACGATTACTACCTCAATAGATAATTAATGAAACTTGGATGATTACTACTTCAGCAGGTGATGAAGGAATCTTGGACGATTACTACCTCAGTAGGTGATGAAGGAATCTTGGAAGATTACTACCTCAGCCGGTGATGAAGGAATCTTGGACGATTACTACCTCAACAGATAATGAAGGAATCTTGGATGATTACTACCTCAGCAGGTGATGAAGGAATCTTTGACGATTACTACCTCGACAGAGTATCAAAACTTTGTCTGGTCATGCAAATAGTTGATGATATTAATCTGTTTATATACTTTTACCTGAAAAGATAAAGGGTTAGTTGTATGCAATGTCATGATGCATGAAGTGCAAATGAGGCTCTCAAAATAAATGAGATTGTGATATATGCATTTGTGCTGCATATGCTATGACGTTTGTAAAATGATGTATGAAGGCAATGTATGAATGTGTCAGTCATTCCCTTGCTGTATTGTTGAACTAGGGTAAAAAATCTCGGATTGTTTTTGGGGATGAAGAATGTAAGTTTTCAAATTTTGTTGAAGCCGAATTGTTGGGAGATGAACTTTCGTTGTTAGAGAAGTAAACTTTGTTGGGGAAGGGAAACTCTGTGAGTTTCTTGGGGATTTTTATGAAGTCCTACTGGGGAATCCGAAAAACTTGTGACCCAGGTTAGGGAATTATTTAAGATGTCAGGTAAGTAATTGGAAACTCTTATTTTGTCGGGGATATAAGAACACCTGACAACATTAGGCTGTGAACTGAGGATATGGCCGTGACTATATGGTAGAATGCATCTGCCTCTGTACCTGCTGGAGAAAGTATCTGCATGGATTTTGTAGATGGTTTGAATTTTATCACAACTCTTGGAGTCTCGAGTAGATGTTGATCAAGGTGGTCAGTCTTCTACGTACAGACAAATGACGAGATGATGGGACATAGTCGTACGCTTTAATCCCTAACTTTTGCTTGGACCGCCTTTTCGGGTTTTCAGTCCACTGGGTTACCCTTTTTTGCCTAAGCTGCCTTTTCAAGTTTTCGAATTGTCGGGTGTACAGTTTTTTCTATGTATACCCCTAATTTTTTCCCGAACCCTTTTGGTTCGTCGGGATGCCCTTGTTATTGCCTAGGCCAGTCAACCTAGCGATTTTTTTTCCATGCGTAGTATTTTCTGACTTTGTCCACAGTCACAGGGTGTGGAAAATTGTCATTGTCCACAATAGTAAGTGTTGAAGCATTTCCAGAAAGATGTTCGCTTAATGGCCCTTTGCTGGAATGCATGGTTAATGCCCCAAGTGATTCAGATGGAAATCTGCCCCTGGCTATTTGGCACTTTTGAGAGATTCCTGGAATCTTGACTTGACTGCCCCAGATCAGCTGGACACCACGCCATTCCCCTTGATTATTAAAGGAATGTTACTGGAAATGTCTTTCCATCTGAGGTGATTTTGTGCATTGAGAAACTTTTTGTTCATCGAATATCCGTTGTGCGAATTTCTCCGTTGTTTGAACAAATAGTCATATGCAAACAATGGTATTTAAATAAATTCAAGGCTTATGTCTGTCTTGAAGTTTTATTTTTAAATTCATTTTTTAGTAAAACAAACAAATTTTGTAAGAATGTGATATCAACTCAGGATTTATAGCAAACCTTACAGGAGTCAGGATACCTTTTTGTACTAATATGCTTTCGAACTAACCCATGCTTCAGCTAGGACTTTTAGGGGTTGTAACATGGCATGGTTCATGGTTTAATAAAAAAAGGATAAAGGTTCAAAATTTATTTGTGCCCAACCCTTTCTTCGTGATGTTCTTCAATCTTACACTCAGTTAAATGTGTGTTTAGATCCCAATTGAGTTCTGGAATCTTGGCCTTGATATTCTGGTGATGGTTCAAATACTAAAAGTTTATTTGAGAAGGCAATCATTTGTGTACCTTTTCTTTTTATTAAGGATTTGTAACAAACTATTTTTTTATATTTTATTATCCCTATTTTTTGCCTGAACAGTTTCTTTTATGAGTACAGTCAGCGGAATGCCCTAGTTTTTTCTTCTTAAGTCTCCTTCATAGGTCTTGACTCAACAGGCTTTTCTTTTGAGAGATAATGACTGCCTATTTTGATGATTATGTGGAACCATCACCGTCTTTTTTTTGGAAGGGCATCTTCAATACCATTTGCCTTGTATGAAGAGAAAGCTTGCGATGAATGCACCTTTGAATTAACTGAGAAACTACCCAGCCCCAGGTTATGATTTAGGGTTTCAATTTTTGTATGAAAAAGAAATCTCCTACTTCTTAGGCTCAAAGGGGTTGACTAGGGATTATCTTCCTTATAACTCCACTGTTTAGGATTTGAAGGAACGCATGTACATCATCAGCAAGGTCTGTCAAAAAACACACTGTAGAGATTATGGTATTATTTTCGTCATCCTCCCTCTAAAGGCTTACAACTTTTAATTAAGTGTCGAATATCACAACAAAATAAGTAAAAACACAGTTTGACTATAGTGAATATGAATGAATTGATTCAAGACAAACATATAAGATGCATTAATGAAAATAGAGTTTGACATAATGGATAAGCGTTCAAACAAACAAAAGAAATTACAATTGAAAATTCAAAATGAACTAGACACTCTCAATGATTTGGCATGGGAGCAGTGATCACATTGGGACCCTTGGGAGGGTCAAATTCAATCTCCTTATTGTCGATCAAATCTTGAATCTTGTTCTTCAAAGTCCAACAATTGTCGGTGTCATGCCCGAAACTATCAGAATGGTAGGTACATTTTACATTTGGATTGTACTTAGGAGAGGAGGTATTGGGGTTTTGAGGAGGATCCTTTAGTGCGATCAATTTCACTTTCAGCAAATGTTGTAACGCTTGAAACAATGGCATATTAATCTTAGCATATTTCCTTTCTTGAAACTTTATCCTACGCTTATTGCCTCGTTGTGGTTGAACAGATGTAGAATTAGGAGTTAACACCGCTCCCACGGACTGATGGTGGTCCTTTTTACTATGTCCTCTTTGACCATAGACAACATTAGTTTCTTTTTCACCACCAAACGGCCTCTTCTCAACATTAGAGGGTGCGCCCATCAGAATCTTCCCACTCCTGATACCGCTTTCGATCCTCTCCCTAGTCAGTACCATCTCGGTAAAACCAGGCGAAGAACTCCCAATCAGCAAATTGAAGAATGGGCCTGTCAGAGTGTCCATGAACATGTCTATCATTTCCCAGTCAGTCAGAGGAGGTTGCACCCTGCCAGCTAAATCCCTCCATTTCTGTGCATATTCCTTGAACCCTTCTCTTGAGCCCATGGACATATTCTGCAATTGCACTCGAGCTGGTGCCAGGTCAGCATTATTTTGGTAATGCTTGTAGAAAGCAACAGCCAGGTCTTCCCAGGTATGAATGTCGGTTCCATCCAACTGATAGAACCACTACAGTTGAGTTCCAGCCAAACTTTCTTGGAAGAAATGGACCCATAACTTCCGGTCAGCACTGTGAGGCTGGATCTTTCTAACGTATGATCTCAAGTGAAGTTTAGGACAAGAGACCCCATCATATTTAGCAAATATGGGCACCTTGAACTTTGGTGGGATGACCACTCTAGAAACCAGTCCTAACTCTTCAAAGTCCAAGCCAGGTACCTGTTGAATCTCCATAGCATTGAGATGATCCTCCAGCTATTTTTATTTATCATCAGCAGGAGGATATTAATTCTCAGAGTAATCAGCCTCTTCCTCGTCAGTCCCCATGTTGTTATCATCTTCATGATTATCCCCCTCATTTGATGGAGTTGTGAGATCTAGATCTCGCTTGGCTGGTCATCTAAGTCCTCTTCCCATATTCAAGATGCCAGTCGGCTTCTTTGCCTTCTTCTTCTTCTCTTTGATGACGAGAGCTTTCAGTTCTTCCTGCCCCTTGGCTAAGTTCAGGAATATGTGTTGGAACTGAGCATTCTGAGCTTGGAGATCTTTAATTGTTTGCTCTAGATCCATTCTCTTACTGAAATAAATAGCGAGAAAAATGAGAAACTTGTCTTAAGAATACCTGTTATGCGATGGCATGCATGATATGTAAATGTTTTCAAGGATCTCGCAGGGTAAACACAAGAAGATGTTAGGAGTTGATTGCAGCTTTGGTTGAAGAACTTCGTATCGTTGAATGTCCTTCTACGAGAATCAAACTCACCATATCAAGTGGGTTTTATCCCCTGACTCAAGTTGTTGTGTTTTGGTCTTTTGACGACATTGCCTAGAGGAAAATAAATCATCCTGCCCCTTGCTAGACGTCTGCTTTATCATAACCTGCATCTCAAGCCCTTGATATCCTTGAAATGGTTAAGGAAATTCTATGATATGATGCTATGATGTGTATGTTATGTATCAAGTAAAATGTAGGGTGGTAAAGACAAGTATGTCTTGCAGGAAATCCAAGTTATTGGATAATGACTACAACCAAGTCCTGCAAGGAGTACAAAAAAAAACCCTGCAATGAGTTCAAGTTTGTTATATAGTGAAAGCAAGCAAGTCACACAAATAGCCTTAGGTTCAAGCTTGCATGGAATTTGTAGGTAAGTACCCTCTTGATGTTTAGTTGGTTCAACCTGTCCTAGAAAGTAACTGGGTTCTAAGGGATCTCATATCACTGACCTTTCTTTTAGGAATTGTTCTAGCTCAAGCATCAAAGTATTGCGGCCAGAATATCACAAAAGTCTAATCTCAATGAGTGTAGTATCGAGTATCAACCAATCTTCAGTCGGAACCAAAGTCGGCCATCTCACTACTTTCTAATGGCTTAGGATGATTCAATTAAAGGTTCTAAAGGTAACTTAGCGCTTAATGACACTATAAGGAAGCCTAATGTTGTCCTTGACTGACTCAAGGAACATTAGTACAAGCCAGAGTATCACACTAATATAGCTATCACTTTGTCCATATCGATCTATGCCATACAGCTTCCATGATTTATTGCTACTTACCTAAAAAGCTGCTCCATGTACGGGTGTAGGATCTTTAATAAATAACCCAAACAAGCCCTAAAATGTAAAGCAGACAAAGCATACAAGGTAAAGCAATTTAAAATAAACTAGACTCTAAGGTAACCCCACTTTTTATGTCCCTAGCAGAGTCGCCAGGTCTGTGATACGGTGGCAAAACCAACTGTTATACTGGTTTTGTGTTTGTGTTCATAAATGTTGCGGTAAGCAAGAGTCGCCACCGAATTTTCTTTTATCCAACAAAGGAAAGGGTAAAATGAACATAAAAAGACCTTTCGATATTATCTTTGAGAAAGGGGGAAGATTATGGAAAGGGAAGGTGTTAACACCCTTTCCATCCGTAGTTTTCTACAGGGTCTTAGATGCTTAGCTCATTTGAAAATATACCTTGTGCTTTTGTGTGTTTTGAAAAGTATTTTGAAATGCCTTAGTGTGGCGATTTTCTTTATGATAACTCTTGTATCAGTCCTCAAGAGTGTTGATAAATCATTTGAAAATGTTTTTTGAAAGTTGTTTGTCTATGTGAAAAAATTTGTTTTTTGAGCAAGCATCTAGGAACTATCTAGTTTTACTCGAAAGGGTCGTTATTTTCCTCCTTTCCTTTAGACAATGCTAGCCTACTATTAGTGAGTAGGTAGCCCTAGTCGTTTGGATGTTTGAGGGACATTCGAAGGGACGTTTTTATAGTTAGAAAGGCAATCGGGCGAGAGACCATAGTAACTACCCTAGGGTTTTAAGATCATTGTTTACCGAGGCAAAGTCGAGAGGGTCATCGAGGGACTTATGATCTTTTTAAACTGGAGGGTAGCCACTAAAATCTATCATGTTTCAAGAGTTGTGACTATTTTGCGAAGGCAACCAAAGTGGGAGTACCCTAGAGGTGCGCATGTGCAAGTTTGTTTATTTTCAGTTATTTTTGTCTTGTGTTAAGTTTTCTAGTGTTGGTTTTAATTCTTATTATGAAATCTTATTACCATACATCTAACAGTTAATATATACAGGAAATAAAATGCGGAAATTAAGTCCTACGCTATTACATCCCATGAGCAGTTACAATATTCCGAGAAAAAAAGTGAAAAGATAAACTAACTATTACAAGATCAAATGAGCGACCTATACATTATTTATAGAATTTAAATAACAAAAGAAAATAGAAAAAAAATGAGAAGAGATTGCTTGGAAAGAAAATCCTAAAAAAGAAAAGTATTAAGAAAAATATTTTTTGGCATTTTTTGTGGTTGGATTTTAATATTTAAGACCTAAGTCTAAATTAGTTTTAATTTTAAAAAAAAAATGTTAAAGTAATAAAGTAATTAATTAACAAAATTTAATTTAAAAAGGAAACTAAGCCTAATGTTTTTTATGATTATTGATTTTAATGTTTGTAATGAAATAGAAATAAAGAAAACAATAAAAAACAAATAAATAAAAGAAAGGAAAAGGGGAAGGCAGCAAAAGTAAACAAGGGTGGTATGATCTTGAAAACAACATAGGCCCAAATCAAAGGAAGCCTAGAGGTTGCATTGGATCCAGTAAGGGAACTCTTTAAGAGTGCATGATAAGTTGCACGTCTGAGTGTATTGGATCTGGATGCGTTGAAATCCCATGGTGAGAATCGAAGGATGTCCAGCGCACGCTTGAGACACACCAACATTGAATATTCAAATGAAACGTTAGAAAAATAAGACGCATGACCTGGGTGTCGAACCCAGGTCCTTCTCCTTAATTCGATTTCCCTCCTAATTCGAATCTGAGTACAATTGACAGGAGGTTCCTGTATCACCCAGTTCGAAGCTTGGCTGCTTCGAAGGTCCAAACAGTGTTTTGTTGGGGAAAATGTTTTCTTGTAACATAAACAAACGTTAAAGATCCAGGGGGACCTCACCCCCCCTAATTTGAACCTTTCCTTAATTCCAACCCTCTGAGTTCGAATCTAGGTTTGTTTGGCCTGAAACACCCTAAGTCATGAGATTCGAAGTAAAACTTAGATCGTGCCCTAACAATGGTACGATCTCATCCCAGCGTCTTAGCTTGCACGTAAAACATTCATTCAAACACAAGTATCTTTAGTAACAAGAATATATGTGCAATATGTGTTTAAATGGTATGAAGTTGCATTTTTGGTTTTGCAAACCCTTACTGATCGAATACGCGTGAATCTCTATGGCTTTTGGTGTGGAGATGCTTGCTTGAGGGCTGGTATGGACTCCTAGATGTAAGGTTTTCATCTGGCTTATGCGTGTATGAGAAAGAATATTTCCGTTTGATGTAGTGTATGGAAAAAATACTTAGTTTGGCAATGTGTTTCTTATCTCCTTTTTTCGTCCATTCCCCCCTTGACAATGTATCTTTAGGCTTGTATTTATAGGGGTGGAGGTGAATGGAAATGGGAAGGGACAACCATTAACCAAGCTTTTAAGGAAAAATTAGATAAAGTAAAGGATTTCTATTTTTGATGGATTCCTGTCCTTTTGGATTTTGGGATGAACCTAGACATGTTTCATTCCCTGACTCCTTCGAATGCCTCTATGCCTTGTTCTTTGATTGGCCCTGAGTTGCTTCCTTCGAATGGCTCCAGGCCTCATCATTGTGGCTTCTTCGATTGAGCCACTATCTGCCTTAGTAGCTTGGTCTGAAACTTTTCAACTAGTCCAATTGAAAACTCCTTTCTAGACAGTCGAAGCTTTTTTGTTACCTCCTTGTAATGTAATTATACAGAAGGCTTGGGCTTGGAAGCAAGTAGGATTTTAGGCAGCAAGCATTTTGGACCAAGACTCATCATAAAAGAAACTTGTTTCACACAATTATGTGTCCTTCGAATGGACCAATTGTAGGTCCTTTGCATGCACCATTTGTGTGTTTCTTTGAATGGACCTTACTATGTGTCAAAGTGTAGAAAACTTATGAATCAAAGGCAGGCATGAAGATAAAGCCTTTGCCTTGGTGTTGAACGCAAGCACATAGGAAGTCCTTTCCTTGTGGGTCGAAGCACACATGAAAGAAGCTCTTTCCTTGTGAATCGAAGGCAAGCATGAAGAGAAAGTCTTTTCCTTGTGCGCTGAAGGTAAGCCTGAGGAGGCACTTGTCTTATGGATAAAAGCAGGCACGTAAGAAGCCAATGCTCAATCGAAGTTCAACATGTAGGAGACCAATGCTTTGTGAGTCGAAGTAGGAATGTAGGAAGTATTTGTCTAGTGAATTAAAGGCAAGTCTGAAGAATCCCTTTGCCTTGTAAATTAAAGGCTAGCATGAAGATGCCTTTGCCTAATGGATCAAAGGAAATTCTGAAGAAGCCCTTTGCCTTGTGAATCAAAGGCAAGCATGAAGAAACCTTTTCCTAGTGGATTGAAGGCAAGTCAGAGGAAGCCTTTTGCCTTGTGAATCAAAGGCAAGCACGAAGAAGCCTTTGGTCGATTGAAGGCAAGTCTGAAGAAGCCCTTTGCCTAGTGGATCGAGGGAAAGTCAGAGGAAGCATTTTACCTTATGGATCAAAGTCAAGTCAAAGGAAGCCTTTTGCCTTGTGGATCAAAGGCAAGTTGAGGGAGCCTTTTGCTCAGTCGAAGCTTTGTGAATTAAACTTGATCGAAGGTGGCCAAGTGCTCAATCGAAGCTTGTGAACCAATCTTGCATCGGATGAGGCCAAATGCCAAATCAAAGACTTTGAAACAAAATCTCGCTCGAAGAATTTTAGGTGCCCAATCGAAGCTCCTGAATCAAGTCAAATTTTCTCTTCTTCGATTTGATGCCTGAAAGCCAATTGTACTTGTGTAAACTTGCCCTTTTGAAAACCATTATGAGAAAATGACTTGAGAAAAAGGAGGAAAATTTTTAGGGTACAACAATGACCTCTTGAATAGGCAAGATATCATGCATATTAGGTGTGAAGTCACTCACAAACTCCAAAAACTCTTAGTTTACTTAAAAGCTTTACTAATATCCAGATCACGAAACCTTTTCTGGAGTGACTTGCAGAAAAAAATACCACTTCAAGATGCTCTGCTCAGACCTCAGTATCTGTTAGCAGCCTTCTGCCGTTATATCCACTAGTAGTTTTTTATACTAGATGAGTCTTCAACAAGGTAGTAGTGCATTCATCAAGCATTCTACTGTAGATAGGATTAGACTCTCCATATTCTAATCCACATAGTCATAAATGCCACTTCTCACAATAATGCTTAAGCATCCAACTTCACATGAACAATCCCAAGCATTAAACAAAATAGCCATCAACAATCATGATGTTAAGACATCATATGGTACATCAACTCCATAATAAAGAACCTAATCAAACTGGTTCTTGATCATTCATTTAAAGGACTCATTATGCATATAAATCCTTTAAGAAGCTCCCATTAGAACACACATCTGGTGCACAGGTTCTTGCATGCTTTACAGTCTAGTTTGCAGTAATGGCTTTGCACGCCTGATTATCAGTCACTTCCTAATCATAGTAATCATTTTCAGACCTACCAAGATAGCTATTGATAACAGCAAAGGAAAAATCAACAAAAACACCTTCCTATAGTCCTTACTTCTATGATCAACATAAGCCAACAAAAGAAATCAGCTCCATAATCTCTTTGCACTCCAGTGCACCTGCTCCCAATTCTCTTTCAAGGGAAATTCTTATTTGAAACACATATTTCCACTTTTCATCATTTCCAATAGAATGGAAGGAAATTTTGTCAAGAGGAGCATCAGGCACCCTGACAGAAAGCTTCTTACTTGCATACTTCTTCAAAGGAGAGATGTCCTGGACATCATCCTCGACATCATAACTAGAGTCAACATCTTCTAATAACCAGAAGAATAGTCTTCTTTATCCCATTCACTACTACAGAGAAAAATAAATTCTTGAAGAACCAACACATCCTCTTGGAGAAGGATTGTATACTCTACCAACATCTGGCTAGAGTCTTCAGAAACTCATAAGGGCATAAACAACTACATCTTATAGCAACATGTCTCAGCATGTTATCCCACATCATCCTCTTAGGAGGTATATAACTCTATACGCTTGAGCATCACAATCTCCAAACAAACCAATTACTCCACTGACTCCTCCTGTCATGGATAATCAAAAATTTCATTATGGAGAAAACACAACACTAAACACCCACTATTTCACTAGGAATAACTTCAAATACAAGGACACATGATTCATGCCCTTGCACCTCCACATATATTTTCATGACTCTTTGGATGGCTAAGATGTCATACAACCATAGTCTAAAACCAACTTCCAACCATTTCTTAGTGTGCTTAAAAGCTTTACTAAGATCCATACTCTCCAACATAAGGAGTACCCCTTAACCAATGCGCTGATTAAATCCTCCTTCTACACATTACTAGTATTTGCTGACACTAGTAAAGTCTTCAAACCAAGATAGTAGTTATACACTACTTGAGCATACTTCTCCTTCAATCAAAATCTCCTTATTCAACACCATAGACAGAACTTCCACTAATGAGTGTGGAGCTTGAATTTTGAGATTCATAGTTCCAAGCATCTTTAATAGACTATCATAAAAAATGATGTTCCAACATCATTTGAGACATCGACAACATTACCATAGAACTTATCTGCTTTGGTTCTGGAATCATCATCCAAGGGACTTATTTCCATCCATGCCCTTTGAAAAACTCCCCGTTCTCACAAAAGGATATCACAAGGTCTCATCTTCAGATTAACAACACAACAGAAATATTCTCTCACTATATTCTGTAGTAAGCTTCTCACACTAGGTAAAACTGACAGCTTTCTTCTTCACACATGTGATACTTGTTGAATCTTCGACAAGACATTCAATCATGACAGCCAAAACATTCTAGGTTAGGTCAGTGACTTAACCTTAAGCTCAACCCTTAGAGAAAACAGAATATACTAGTTTCTTCTGACTAGAAGCACATAGACCCTACAGGGGCATAGACAGTTACACCTAGTAGCCACAGGTCACAACATGTTGCATGTAGTCTTCCCAAGCTTGAATTACATGCAAGCTCCATAACTACTACAACAATAACCATAGATAGGTTCTAAGCTCCCCCTGTCATGGAAAAACAAGGCTTCTACTGAGGATGAACAATTGGGCACCAAAAGACAAACAAGATACTTCACGCACTCACTGAAACATATCCACACTCTTGTGAAAATAACTCATCCTGAATCTGATATACGAACTCTAGGTCTTCAGACTTTTACAAGGTCATGTCTGATACATGGCGCTACATAACCACACAAATATCCATACCTCTTTGGATAGCTAAGATATCGTGAACACATACTTGGACATCATACAAACACAATCCCTCAAATAGCTTGTTTTAAGCACACCAGGATGACATACTTGCAACATAGGAAAATCACCTTCTTCATATTCCTTTGCTCTAACAATCACTAGCAATTGCTGGTACCAGTGAAGACTTCAACATAGTAGTTACGCAGACACCAAGCATACTACTAAAGATAGGATCAGGATCTGTATTTTCTAATCCACAAAGTCGAAACTCCTTCTTTTTACAACCATGTTGATCCTAAATCTTCCATAATCATAATCCTAAACCTTCATTTATGGATAACAAAAAAATGATGTTACAACATCATTTAGGACATCAACCTTTCTTCACAGATCCGAATAATTCAGTTCTTGATTTATCAACCAAAGAGATTATTAATCTTCATAGACTTTTTAGGAGAATATCACAAAATATTACATCTTATGCGACTCATTTAGGTTGATACAGCCACCTGAACACCATAGAGAGAAATAAACTCTCAACAATATCAGAATCATCAGTCCAGATAGTAGATTTGCATCCATACCTCAAATAAGTACTCAATTCCCGACAAGGTCTTTATCATCAGTAACATGCACATCTTCACAAGATCAGACTTATACTTAGCTCCTGACAAGATATTTGTCATCAGATGAAAAACTTCCCCACACACACAACTACAGATGATACTCCTTTTCAACAGATGTTAGAGCACTTTGAAATTCTGGCAACAGATACTCAATGTCACATCGAATGTTATGACACCGTATCTGACACACTTCAAGACAGTAATTTTAAAAACAGTAAAGAACACAATCAATTGTTAACCCAGTTCAGTGTGTAACAACACCTACTCTGGGGGCTACCAAGCCAGGGAGGAAATTCACTATAAGAGATATTAATTCAGGAATAAACCAACCAGTTTATCTCCTTCACTTAAGATCTACCCAATGCAACTTCAATCTAAGTTCAACTTAAACCTGAGTTCCTACTCACTCCCCCTCACTCACAGCAGTGATACTAAACTATTTATTAATGAGATTATGAAGACACTCTTCAATACACACACTTGATTTTGCTTCAAAGCTTTAATCAAGAGACTCAATCACTCGTGCTTCAAAGCTTTGAGTGATAAAAAATCCTAACTTAATTTTGCTTCAAAGCTTTAATCAAGAGATACAAACACTTGTGCTTCAAAGCTTTGAGTGAGACACAACCCTTACAATCAAATCCTACTCCAAGTCACTTGTCACAACGAGAATTTCTTGGCTCACAGTAGTTACAACTATACAATCCCTTATTGATCTTCTATCAAAAAGTATCCTTCACCAATAATCTTCATGAGGAATATATAGGCAGGCTATTCTTCAGTTAGGGCTTCCGTGAAAATAGCTAGGGTTAACTAAAGTTAACCTCAAGACTTGGTCTTAGGTTTTCATCATACCTGATTAGGGTTAAGCAAGGTTAACCTAATGTCCACGTGAGCATCTGATCTGGACTGTGTACATCAACTTAGAGAAGCATACCAGATTCCTGAAAATTCTCAGGAATAATAAATCTGCACAAATGTTGGATCAGTACAGGATGTCTTAACATTGGTTATGACAATAAGAATCCTGCTCACTGATTTTGGTAGAATGCAATATATATGATCATTGCTTAATGATCATGCTAAACACTCATACTGAGTAGTTCCTGTAAGACATTCTTTTCTGCAGAATGTACCTTTATCCCAGAATGTTATGACATCAGTCATGACATTCACAAATATGGTTTTACCAAAAAAAATGCCAACAAACAAACACTTACACAATTGAACTGACATCCTTCTTCTTCATTGTTCAACACAAGAGGATCCTTTCAACATTCTAGTCTTGGTCAGAGACTGGTCTTCAGCTCCATCATGATCAAACATTCCAACTTTGAACATCACTGGTGAACAACAATACTCACCTCATGATCTACAAAACAACTTCCTTTTTAGAGGAAGCACACACCTAGAGATGATGTCCCGACATCAGATACGACATCATCCATTCTTACTATGGTTCTGGTGGTAACTTCCATAGTAACTTATAATCAACTCTTGTGGGGGTTAACACAAGGAAACAAACCAACAACAATTGATCAATCTTCAGGATCAGACTACCAACATATGTAGGGGATTGCACGAGCCACATATCAATAAGCTTTTCTTTAGACCTCATGTATGACTTTGAGATGATGGATGCCATTGTCGGTACCTACAGAGGAAATTCCCTCTATTAGGTCTCTGGAATAGACTCTACTAGGAATGACACTAAAAAATACAGACTTTTCAAAAGCATTTGTTTCCCTTGATTCTTCAAAAACAACACCCTTCAAATTTTAACATCTTCAAAGATATTATGTCTGACATCATATCAACCCTTGACAAGGGGATCTTTTTCAACAACTTCTGAGGGTACACAAAGAGAATAACAAATTCTCTTCCTCAAGGGGAATCAAAACAATACTCAGGAGTATCAAACATTGTGGTTGGATCATAATACTCCTCTTCAAACATAATCCGTTCTATGGCCACAAATAGGATTCCATGAATCTGGTACCTTTGATCAGAAGGATCTTCCAGATATGAGCTCATCTCATATACATAAAGGATCTGGTGGAGATTCCTTTATGGGTTCCTATCAAGAACATTAAGTTCAACCTCTATACTCCCATAGGCCTTGGTCAGAAATAAACTGACACATGGAGTAGATAAACTATTTATCGTGTCCTGATCAACCTGCACAAACCATATGCCTCCTCTTCCAGATCAGGAGTAGGTTTCAAACAAAAAGTATTCATAAAATTTTTGTTCATCACCCAAAGGATCTGTTCTTCAACTAGTAGTTGCATACCTGCTAAAATAATGTTCTAACATCCCATAGAACATAAGTTCCTTCTTCTTTGAACCCACCATCCTTGACAGTCATCAAGGTCAATATGCAGATATATATGAGCATCATTGATCAATTGATTCTCATCAACCTTATTGATAAACTTCTTTATGAGTGGACTTGAGGAAAATCTCAATTATCTTTGACACTTTTAATACGGTTGAAAATGTCAGCATATATTCTATTGAGGGTAACAACCCTAGTATCCTTCCCATACTTTCAGGGTTATATCAGAAACCATGTAGCAGAATATAACGAACTCCTCAACAATATTCAGACACAATTCTTACACCATTATCCAAGTATAATAATGGTAACCTAGGATTGAAAAAATAAACCCTACATACAGCAGCTTCCCACTAAGTTGTTGGCCTGACGACAACATCCAGGAACAATACCTGTCACATATAACCAATGATCCTTGCCAAGGGATCATCCATACAGTAGAATGAATTGTCCAAGTTCATACCTCTTTTCAGTAAATACTTTCTTCCTTGACCATGACCAAAAAGTACCTTCCCAAGATCTCACCCAGAGCACTA
The DNA here is from genome assembly GCA_948472305.1 of Vicia faba. Lineage (NCBI taxonomy): Eukaryota > Viridiplantae > Streptophyta > Magnoliopsida > Fabales > Fabaceae > Vicia > Vicia faba. The sequence continues at coordinate 1,231,903,619 of OX451737.1, forward strand.
TAGGATGCCTACTCTGATACCAATTGAAATTCTGGTACAACAGACTCAGATGTCCTGCAAGGATGTCGAGACATCTGATCTGACATAAACACACAGGCAAGATAAAACAGTACTGCAAAGATAAAGAACATAGCATAATTGTTTACCCAGTTCGGTGTACAATAACCCTACTCTAGGGGCTACCAAGCCAGGAATGAAGTCCATTATCAGCAGTATCAATTTGCATACCCTACACCCAACACACCCGTTGACGATCTACACAAATAATCACTACCCAATGACCCTTCTACCCAGGTCCTCCCTAGATATGTAATATCCATATCCCACTTCCAATCATCGCAATGATGTCTAACAGTCAACACCTCAGTCACTGCATCGACGACCCTTCACCAAGATTCTGATCACACAGATAGATAGTATGGATTCAAAGGTTCCTTGAAGAACAATACACCTCTTGCCTACAGGCTTCAAGGTGAACTTGGTAACCTTCCCACAACCCATAAGGTTTATCTTGACAAAAATCATAGACTTCTACATCTTAAGTTGTATCTTTTCTAGGTTACAAACCCTTCTATTTATAACATGTTACCCAACTTGTTTTGGGCCTTCAATCACAGCAAATCAGATGTAACGAACTGTAGAAACTTCTGCCCCAAGAAAGGTCTTCAATCTTTACTTTCCTAAATAATCTCCATATTTAGAAAGTCTTCATTCTCCTTGATTTCTGATTAAATTTTCTAGACATTTAAATATGCGCCATATAGGATACATAATATTCTACTGAATATTCTGCGTATGTTAAAAACAAACTGAATCTCATTAATCCAGCTCAGTAGGCATGATGTCAAGACATCTTCTTTGACATGTTGTTCCAGTTGTTGAAAAATTTCAACACATCATGTTCTGACATTTTAATAAGACTTCTTGTTGTACCTGTTCTTCTTATCCTATTTATTATTTTTTATTGCTTCTATTATTTGTTTTACAAAAATTAAGCCAATCCTAAAACAAGAGAATTAACAGTATTATTCCTTAATCCGGACCAATTTATAGATGTGAGCACCACCAAGATATTACTCACTCATAATCTGGTACCTACTTTACTCGCAGATGTCTTGTATTCCCTCAACACTCGTACTATGAAGAAGCAAGGAAATATTATGTGTTGCATACCTCTACTATCCAGGTGGTTTATTTCACACCTGCCTCGATCATTGATAAAGAATGGACAAGGTTTGAGGTGGTCTCAAAGGTTGATGTCGCTCACTCATACAGTTATCCATTGGTGTTCTTAATCTCAGGCAGATGTCACTATTATTGATTGTTGCGGGGAATTCCCTAATGTACCACTCCTTGGTGTAATAGAGGGCATCACTTACAACCCTTCCCTAGCTCTGCTTTAGTTTGGTTATGCTCGAAGGGACGGTCCTCATGATATGCTTATCTAGGATATTATGTTCGACTATGAGAACAATCCCCAAAACTACCATCAAAGGTTTATACGTGCTTGGGGCACGGTCAACAAGATTGATAGCAAGACTTTGGGATACGAGAATCTTATTCCTCTAGAGCCTTACCTCAGATGGGTGCGGTCTCGTGCTCAAAATCTCAGAATTCCATATCCTATTATCCTACCAGTGATCGTAGAGCCTGTTGTTGAAGGAGATGTTCCTCATACCGTTCTTCATTCTGATATGCATACTGACTTTGAAGAACTACATAAGTCTTGTATTCAACTAAAGGAAGAGAGAGATACCTTCGAAGCTCAGTTCTAGGCTAGTGAGAAGAACGTACTAGAGCTGACGAAACGACTCCACAAAGAACAAAGCCTTAACGTATATGTCAACACAAAGAGGAAGCGTCCATGGGATATTTGAATTTTAATTTTAGCTATTTTGTAACTCTTCTTATTAAAAGAAATTGTAATTTGAGCTTGTTACTAAAATTTATCTTGTTTCTCTTTGTTTAAACAAATTTAAATCCCGCGACGAACCTTGAAAACATTGCATCTACATATCATGCATCATTACATAACAAGTTTTCCAATACAGGATTTCTCATCTTGTTGTTTATTTCAGTAAAAGATGGCTCTTGAACAGACTGTTAAGGAACTCCAAGCTTAGAATATCAAATTCCAGGAGACCCTCCTGAACCTAGCTCAAGGACAGAAGGATATGATGGCGCTTATCGCCAAAAATAAAAAGACTCGAAATCCAGTTGATATTCTCAACATGGGAAGGTGATTTAAAGTTCCTGCTAAACCAGTTCAAACTGTTGATATCACCTTTGATGAAGATGACAACCAAGAGGAGGATGGTAGAAGTGTCACGGCTGAAGGTGGAAGCCATTTTGGTTCTGGAAACATGCCTGAAGATGAAGATTATTCTGATGAACAATATCCTCCTACTGATGATAGATACAAACAGCTGGAAGATCGCCTCAAGCCCATGGAAATCCAGAAAGTTCCTGGATTGGATTTCAGAGAGCTGGGTCTTATTTCAGGGGTAGTTATCCCTCATAAGTTCAAAGTCCCTGCTTTTGCTAAATATGATGGTGTGTATTGTCTGAAACTTCATCTGAGGTCCTATGTTCGGAAGATCCAACCCCATACTGGTGATACAAAGTTATGGGTTCACATATTTCAGGAAAGTTTATCTGGGACACAACTCGAGTGGTTCTATCAGCTGGAAGGAACCAAATTTCGTACTTGGGAAGATTTGGCCGATGTTTTTTACAAGCAGTAACAATATAATACTGACCTTGCACCAACTCGCATGCAATTACAAAACATGACTATGGGTTCAAATGAAGGGTTCAAAGAATATGCCCAGAAGTGGAGAAATTTAGCTGGAAGGGTGCAACCTCCCTTGTCATACCGAGAGCTAGTTGATATATTCATGGGCACTCTAACAGGTCCATTATTTAATCATCTGATTGGGAGTTCCTCATCTGGTTTTACTGAGCTGGTTCTAACTGGGGAGCAAATTGAAAGTGGTATTAAGAGTGAAAAAATTCAAGTGGTTATGTCTTCAAGTGTTGTGAATAATACATTCAATGGTAAGAAGGAGACCAATGTTGTTTATGGCGAGAAGGGCCATGGCAAAAATGACCGCAATCAGTCTGTAGGAGCGATATTGATTTCTAATCCTGCGCATGTTCAACAACAACAACAGGGCAATAGGCATAGGTCAGACGCTCCGTTAAGGCAGATTACCAAGGTTAATATGCCATTGTCTCAAGTGTTACAACATTTACTAAAAGCGCAGATGACTACGCTAAGGGATCCTCCTCAGAACCCCAACACCTCATATCCTAAGTACAATCTAAACGTAAGATGTGCCTATCATTCTAACAGCCTTAGGCACGACACCAACAACTTCTGAAGCCTAAAAAACCAAATCCAGGACATGATTGACAATAAGGAAATTGAGTTTGATCCTCCAGAGACCCCAAATGTGATTATTGCACCTATGCCAAAGCATGAAAAAGGTATAAGTGAAATTGACGATGTTCTTTATGTTTCTACTGTAAGTGAATTGATGACTCCTCTACCGATAATCAAGAAGAATCTGCTACAAGACGGTTTATTTCTGGGTTGTATTGAAAAATGTTATTAATGTGCAGTCCAACCCAATGGTTGAAAGTTACTTAAGGAAGGAATTCAGCGCCTAATGCACAATCATATAATTCTGATCAAGACGGTTCCGTCTGCTGAGAATCTGCGTCAAGACTTATCCATAATTTCTAGCCCTCCTATCAAGATCACCTTCAAAGGCCCTGTAAGGATTACTTCCAATCTGAAAGTTTCTCCTCTAATCATCACTACACCTGGACCTATCCCATATTCTTCAGATAAAGCTATTCCTTGGAACTATGGATCTGACGTCTAATACCAGGGTGTCAAACAAGAACTACCGACTGTTAAAGATGAAGTTACTGAAGTTGCTGATCCCGGCATTGACAGTATTGTTGGAACTAGTAAGGTTAATAGAAGTGGAAGGGTTTTCTCTTCGGAAATCTCTCCAAAAAATATTGCTACACATGTTAAAGTTACTTCTACCAAGTCAACTGTCGAGGCTCGGGGCAAAGAGCAAGTGACAGAGCCTGCCCAGACAGAGGCACTAAGGAATCTACCATTGAAGACACCTCTAGATAAGAGTTGGAAGAGGTATTGAAGATTATCCGATAAAGTGATTATAAAATTGTTAAGCAGTTGGGGCACACCGCATCCAAAATCTCCATGTTATCCATGTTACTGTGTTCTGAAGCTCATGCACAGGCTTTAGTAAAAAATTTAAAGACCGCTCACGTACCACAAAAGATTTATGCCGATCAATTTGGAAGTTATGTTGCGAGCTTGACGACTAACAATGGTTTAGGTTTCTCTGATGTTGATCTGACTCCAGAGGGAAGAAGTCATAATAAATCCTTGTATGTCTCCATTGAATGTAGGGGTACTACTTTGGCTCATGTATTGGTGGATATTGGTTCTTCATTGAATGTTCTATTTAAAGGCACTCTGGACAGACTTGATTGCGAAGGGGTCATACTAAAACCCAGTGATATTGTAGTTCCAGCCTTTAATGGGTCCAAAAGTATGGTACACGGGGAAGTTGATCTTTTGATCAAGGTGGGTTCGCAGATATTTGAATCACCTTATATGTAATGGGCTTTCGGCCAGCTTACTCTTTCTTACTGGGATGCCCCTAGATTCATGGGGCAGGTGCTGTCACCTCTACCCTACATCAGAAATTAAAGTATCCTATAAACGGAAAGATTATTATTGTTTGCAGTGAGGAAGAGTATATGGTTATCCACTTGAACTCTTTCCAGTATGTAGAGATAGACGGTGAATTCATCGATACTCCTTGTCAAACAATTGAAGTCATCCCTCATGCCGCTACTGAAGGTGTCTCTGCCATTCCCAAAGTTACTAGGGTTCTATCCAGGATGGCTTCTTTGAAAGATGCTAGAGCTACTGTAGAAGAAGGTGGTTGTACTATTTAGGGTCAGCTTCCTGACATTCCCTATAAATATGACAAGTTTGGTTTGGGTTTCACTACAGAGGGCCAGAGGGTTGTTCGTCATGCTCGAGCTAGAAGGCTACCATTCTGCATCAGCAACAACTGAGTCAATGTAATAGAAGACACTGATAGTGATTATGACTTTGACAGCTGTATCTTTCCTACCATTGGGAATGGGCTCAGTAACTGGACGGCCGAGGACATTAGCTCTATCTCCTTTAGTCAGGAGTAATAGCTTACATTTCTGTTTTTTATCGCTTTTAATTTTTGGCTTTGTAATATTTGAACAATGACTTTAAGCCTTCTGCCTTACCCGGGGCACAAAGGTTCATTTGTTAAGGGTTGTCATTTAATAAACATATTTTCATTTAATAAAGCATTGGAAGTTTTGCATTTAAATTTTGTGCTCTCTGTATTTCTTTTTACTTTTATCACTTTCAAATAGATATGTGCTCTTACACACACCCACACAATATATTGCAGATCCACATCCACTCTGGGTCTCGTTGGTAACGATTCTGCTATTGCCACTTATGACTTTGAAAATCCGATCTACCAAGCCGAGGACGAAGGTGAGGAAGATTGTGAGATACCGAGAGAACTTGCCAGACTATTAATACAAAGAAGAAAAGGCTATTCAATAACATGAAGAGCCAGTTGAAGTGGTAAATTTGGGTTCTGAGTCAGACAGGAAGGAAGTCAAGATAGGTGCCAATCTAGAGGGCAGTGTCAAGAACAGGTTGATACAGATGTTGCATGAATATGTTGAGATTCTTGCTTGGACATAAAAAGATATGCCAGGGATTAATACCGATATTTTGGTTCATTGTCTTCCGATGAAAGAAGGTTATTCTCCAATTAAGCAGAAGGTTCGTCGAATACGTCCCGAGATGTCAGAGAAGATCAAGGCGGAGGTTATGAAACAATTCAACATATGATTCTTAGCAGTAACATCATATCCTTAATGGGTTGCAAATGTGGTTCCAGTACCGAAGAAAGATGGCAAAGTACGCATGTGTGTAGACTACAGGGATCTGAACAGGGTCAACCCTTAAGATGACTTTCTGCTTCCACATATTAATGTGTTAGTCGACAACACTGCTCAACATAAGATTTTCTCCTTCATGAATGGTTTCTCAGGGTATAATCAGATCAAGATAGCACCTCAAGACATGGAAAAGACTACCTTTGTTACACAGTGGGGTACTTTCTGCTATAAGGTTATGCATTTTGGGTTGAAGAATGTCGGTGCAACATATCAGTGTGCTATGGTAGCTTCGTTCCATGACATGATTCATCACGAGATAGAGGTCTATGTCGATGATATGATAGCTAGATCACAGACTTAAGAAGAGCATTTGGACCATCTACACAAGTTGTTTGAGAGATTGAAGAAGTATAAGTTGAGGTTGAATCTGAACAAGTGCACCTTTGGGGTGAGATTTGGTAAACTCTTGGGTTTTATTGTCAATGGTAAAGGAATTGAGGTTGATCCTGCTATAGTCAAAGCTATTCAAGAAATTCCCGCTCCCCGTACTGAGAAGGAAGTCATGGGTTTCTTGGGACGACTAAATTATATTTCCAGATTTATTTCCCATTTGACTGCTACTTGTGAACCGATCTTTAAGTTGCTGAAGAAATATCAGGTAGTGAAGTGGAACAATGATTTCCAGATAGACTTCGACAAAATCAAGGAGTACCTTCAAGAACCTCCAATTTTGATGCCACAAGTTGAAGGAAGACCTTTAATCATGTACCTAACAGTGTTAGAGAACTCAATAGGGTGTGTATTGGGCCAACATGACGAGTCTGGTCGAAAAGAGCATGCAATATACTACCTTAGCAAAAAGTTTGCGACTGTGAAACAAGATACTCACTGCTCGAGAAAACTTGTTGCCCTTTAGCATGGGCTTCTTTTCGACCAAGACAGTATATGCTGACCCATACTACTATGTTGATCTCTAAAATGGATCACATAAAGTACATATTCGAGAAACCCGCTCTCTCTGGAAGAATAGCTCGATGGCAAATGGTCTTAACAGAGTACGATATTCAGTACACCACTCAGAAATAAATCAAAGGAATTGTACTGGAAGATCATTTGGTGCATCAAGCTGTAGATGACTACCAAACTATGAATTTCGAGTTCCCGGATGAGAACATTATGCTAGTTACAGATTGTGAAGAACCTGGACCGTATGAAGGACCTGAGCCAGGAACTCGATGGACTATGGTTTTCAACGGAGCCTCTAATGCACTTGGAAATGGAATTGGTGTTGTAATCATCTCTCCTCATGGTTGCCATACGCCCTTCACCTCCAGATTATGCTTTGACTGTACCAACAACATGGATGAATATGAAGCATTCATCAAGGGCATCAGAGCTGTTATTGACCTAAGAATCAAGTTCTTGAGTGTTTATGGAGACTCAGCCTTGGTAATTAGCAGATTAAGGGAGAATCGGATATTAAGCATATGAATCTCATCCCTTATAGAGAGCATGTACTGACCTTAATTCCATACTTCGAGGAGATCACTTTTGAGCACATCCTAAAAGAAGAAAACCAGTTGGAAGACGCATTGAAAACCATGTTTTCTATGTTCAAAGTCAGGTGGCATAATGAGGCTCCCAGAATTAGTATTGAAAGGCTAGACGAACCTGCACATTATTACAAAGTTAATACTGGTGGAGTAGAAGAGAAGTCTTGGTTTCATGAAGTGAAAAGATATCTTGAGGCTCAAAAGTATCCTGAAGGAGAATCTATAAATGACAAGAAAATCCTACGGAATTTCTCAGCTAAGTTCTTCCTAAGCAACAGAATTCTATACCGGCGCAACCATGATTCGACTCTGCTTCGTTGTATGGACAAGAAAGAGGCGGAGAAGATTATGGAATATATGCACGAAGGTATCTTTGGTACTCACTCCAGTGGACATACTATGGCTAAGAAAATTCTGAGAGCATGTTACTATTGGTCGACTATGGAAACTGACTGCCATCACCACTCGAGAACTTGTCATAAGTGTCAGATCTATGTTGATAAAGTACATGTGCCTCCAGTACCTTTGAACGTCTTGACTGCACCTTGGTCGTTTGCAATATGGGGCATTGATATGATTGGAGAGATCAAACCTACTGCTTCCAACGAATATCGCTTCATCCTTGTCGCCGTTGATACTTCACAAAGTGGGTCGAAGCAGCCTCGTTTGCCTCTGTTACTAAGAATGTTGTTGACCGATTCATTAAGCATAATATTATCTGTAGGTATGGCATCCCTGAGAGGATTATCAGGGAAAATGGTACCAATATCAACAACACTATAATCACAGAACTCTGCATGGAGTTCAAGATCAAGCACCACAACTCATCTCCGTATTAACCAAAGATGAATGGCGCAGTGGAAGCTTCCAACAAGAACATTATGAAGATTGTGCAGAAAATAGTTGTGACATATAAAGACTAACACGAGATGTTACCATTTGATCTTCACGATTATTGCACTTCATCTCGGACATCAACTGGAGCAACCCCATTCTCTCTATTTTATAGTATGGAGGCTAAATTACCTGTCGAAGTTCATATTTCTTCCTTAGGAATTATGAAAGATGCAGACTTGGAAGAAGACGAGTGGATTTAGACTAGGCTGGATCAGTTGAATTTAATTGACGAGAAGAGGCTCGCGGCTGTCTTTCACAGTCAGATGTATCAGAAGTGTATGATCAAAGCCTTCAATAAGAAAATCAAGCATCAGGTATATCAGGCTGGTGACTTGGTAATAAAACGCATCATCCTACCGCAAGGTGATCCTAGAGGCAAATGGACTCCTACCTACGAAGGGCCGTTTATGATCAACAATATATTTTGGGCGGTGCTATGATACTTACCACCATGGAAGGTGAAGATCTTCCACATCCTATGAATGCAGACATAATCAAAAGATACTACGCATGAAAACGACCTGCTAGGTTGATTGGCCTTGGCAAAAATAAGGACATCCCAGAGAACAAAAAGGATTCGGGGAAAAATTAGGGATATATATATATATATATATATATATATATATATAAAAGATTATACACCCGGCAAGTCGAAAACCTGAAAAGGCGGCTTGGGCAAAAAAGGGTATCCAGGTGGACTGAAAACCCGAAAGGGCGGTCCAGGCAAAAGTTAGGGATTAAAGCATAAGACTATGTCCCGTTGGATACTCACAGTCAGCTTTATTACCAATGCCGAGTTCGAATGGTGTCGATCAATTCAGTCAACTTCTTCCGACAGCAAGGGATGAGATGCTCAAAGACATAGGGGAAATAGCAGAGTTGAAACCTGATGAGATCATTTACACATAACTATATGTTTTTTTACTTGGTACTCCTTTCATTTGACGCAAATTCCTCTTACAAGGATTTTTGTCTCTTTGTACAATAATCGCCTATTTATAGGCAAATTATCAATACAAATACAAGTTCAAAATTCAAATTTTGTAATACTTTTTCTGTTTTGTTTGCAAAAACGTCTAATGACTAAATTGAATGAACATATGCATATGAAAACGATTATTGTTAATAAATATATGTATAAAAATAGGAATAAGTATTTACTCAAGATTCTAGGAGGCGGGATAATGTTCAAGTCGTCCATAAATCCCCACAGAGTAATCCCTAGTAAAGTTGCCTCACATAGCAGTTACCATAAGATTATCCCCAGCGGAATCAGCTTCACAAGCTCATCTTTAACAAAGACATATTCCCCGCAAGCCTGAAATACTCTAATCATACTCACCAATAGATCCCCTAGCGGATAAAGGAATATAACATTTTCCCGGTAATGTCGCTAACTTACAGAATTCCAATATGTAGTAGATTATGATAGCAACACAGTTCACAGGAATTCTCTTCCCCAACTGAGTTTATTTCTCCAACATTGTAAAATCCCCTGCAGATTTCTTTTCTCCCCCAAGGCTCATGTCCCCAACAAAATATATTCCTCCAACAGGTTTATTTCCTCAATAGAGTGTTTCCTCAACAGGGTTTATTTCCCTAATAGGGTTTATTTCCCCAACAGGGTTTATTTCCCCAGTGGAATTCAGTCTCCCCGGCTTGAGTCTATCCCTCTGACTACCACAGATCATCGGCAAAACTTCTCTCTCCAGCAAACGGTAGTCCAGACCACTATCCCCAGAGAGTTGCTACAAAATCTGAAATCAGACTAGATAACAACTAATCTTATCCTCCCCAGATGAGTCGGCATCCATATCGAAAACTCGGTAAGACAACACCTCAGAAGGATATCCATCTCTTTTATCCCTAGTCAGGGTGTATAAGAATTAAACTCTTCATTAGAACGATGGAAGACTAATAATGTTGAACTCTTCTCCCCAAACAGAAATCAACATTCTTCAGCGGAGTTTCCTCAAACAGTAAGCAAGAATCCCCAGTGGAGGCACTCTAAACAGGATCGAAGAATTATTGTCGACATTCCCAGCATTAGTCAGGGATTTATTTTCCCAATCAAAAATGTTATACAGAGATACTGATACACTTCAATGAAATCTCACATTCATACATCATTTATCATATCATATGCCTACGAAATGCATATAGCATAAATACCAACTCTATCTTTTCAGGTAAAGTTCACGAACAGACGAACATCACCAACAACTTTCTAACAGGTCGCAGAGTAATTTTTAAAATAGGACGGAGTGACTATTTACATGATCAGACAATTTCCTTCATAAACTGAATTATGACAAGTATTTCCCTCAGAGACTAAATCTGACCGGTAGCTACTTAAACACTTTCCCCAAAGAGTCATTCTGAAAGATATCTCTTCTAGATGAAGTCGGGCGTATTTCCTTCTCATACTCTTTTTGGAAAAAGTCAGGCGTAGGCTCTTTCCGGTACCTCTTCTAGTTGAAGTCGGGCATAGACATCTTCTAGTTCAAATGAAATCAAGCGTATATTTCTTACTGATACTCTTTTCAGAAAAAGTTAGGCGTACACTCTTTCAGGTATCTCTTCTAGATGAAGTCAAGCATAGACATCTTCTAGTGTATCATTCAGATGAAGTCAAGCATAGATTTCCTTCTGATACTCTTTCTGGAAAAAGTCAGGCGTAGACTCTTTCTGGTACCTCTTCTAGTTGATGTCGGGCGTAGACATCTTCTAGTTCAGATGAAATCAAGCGTAGATTCCTTCTGAAACTCTTTTGGACAAATTCGAACGTAGACTCATTCCAAATGTATCTTCTAGACAAAGTCGAATGTAGACTCATCCTAGTACATCATTCAGCCGAAATCGAGCATAGGTTCACTCTGATATTCTTTTGGACAAAGTTTGATGTAGACTCGTTCCAAATACATCTTCTAAGACAAAGTCAGGCGTAGACTTATTCTGATATTCCTATAAACAGTCACTCTAGATGTCATCTATCCCGTCTCTAAGGACATCCCATCACTTTCCAAATGGAATCTTTAAGCTCATTCCCAGTATAATCAACCAACAGTGCTACTTCATGCACAAGCGAGTGCAAATTTCTGGGCACTTAAGTGTTCAATCATCTTCTACCTTTAAGTCACGAATGGAGGACATGCCAATCTAACCATTTAGGTTTAATAATATTGAACAGGGTCATCTGTTGTACCCCAAAATTTTCCCTCTCATTTCTCTTCAAGACATTTTCATAAGGTCCTCAAATGCTCGAGGTTGCTCAAGAATTGATCAGACAAATTCTCCTCCTAAGCAATGGGTCCACAACTAGGGTTTGGTATTTCTCAAGGAAGATTGGGTTTTACAAAGCCTCGAGTTGTGTTCATGGTTCCTCATATGTATTCAGCAATGCTCATGTCAAGTTTCAAGCCTTGCATCACAAGTTTGCTCAGTCATTTGCTCAGATGATGGAAAATCAATTGTATTGGGTAAAAAGTCAACCATGGTCAACATACAGTCAAACATCTAGATTTTTGGTCAACATCAACATTTTGAATTAATATCCATCATTTGATCAAGGTTTGATCATGATTCCTCCAGAAAAGACCTAAAATCATCAAAATTCAAAAGTTGCCAAATTAGGGTTCCTTAGGAGAAGTCAGCTGAACTTTAACCAAGAAAAACATTCACATGCTTCATCATCTTTTCCCCAAAAAATGATCATTTTGAAGGTAATTCAATTATCTACAACTTTGTCTCCCTAAGCTCAAGTCCAAAAAATGCATCATTTGAGAGATATAAGCCAATACATTTCAGATCATTTCAAAAGTCAACAAAAGGACAATTTTATTCAAGGCAACTTACATCAAGATAAATCATCAAAAGAAAAAATGATCAATATATATGTTTTAGAGGACATCTTGAGCTTTCCAAAAAGTCCAAATTGAGCAAGTTTGATATTTTGTAGAGGACATCAAGATAAAAACTGAGTGAGTTATGACCATTGTAAGTAGGCAAATGCATGAAGTTCAAATTGAGCAAGCTTGATATTTTGGGCTATTGGGCCATGGTTTAAGAGTCCATGGTCCAAACCTTGTTCTCACACCCCTTGATACTTTTTATTTTTATTATTTTTGATTTGATTCATTCATAATAAAAATAAATAAGATAAAATCATATCTTATTACACAAGGTCCAAGTCCATTTGTTTTTGACCAAATTTTCTCTATATATTCAGACATCAAGACAAGAACACTTACACACGAATCCTTGCCTTATAATTTTGCCAAAAAGATCAAACATTTATCAAGAACCCTAAAGTTTTTAAACCCTATTTTCAAGACATTTCACCATAAAGCTTTCATTCCATTCTCTTACAGCAAGCATATAGAGATAGAACAATCGTAGATGTCCCATGTATGCTAAATTGCAAATTTCCATGCTTGCTCCGATTTTATTTACTTGCTTCATAACTCAATCTACAAGGACTTATAGCTAAAACTAAGCCCATATTTAGATTCAGGGGGTCGAATTAGGGGGGTAGGACATTTTGGATCACTAACGCTTTGAATTTGCAGGTTTTGAATATCATAGGCTGCTGGAGAAGATGACCGGAGCTAGGGCTTTGGTGCCTCTCTGGCCAATATATTCAAAGTTATATTATATATCAGTTGTTTCAATTATCTTAACAGACGTATAGCCGCCCCAGCGGTAGAAGCGAGCATGACTAAAGTGTTAGTATACCAGGGCACGGGTTCGATCCCTAACCCTGATATCTTTATTTTCATACATTTTCTATTGCAGATTATGTATAGCGGGCCTTCAGAAGCCCATCATGCGCTCTCTCATCAACACCATCAGATCCAGATCCAGCGTTCCAGATTTGCATGTTCATGATTGACCTCCTTGAGTTCTTTCACTGGATCTCAGATAGGCGTATGGGCTTGCTCTTTCGGCCCAGCAAATTGTTGTTCCAACCCCTACCCCCCCCCCCCCCGGTTTGGTTTTTATTTTAAGCCCGACATCTTTTTTTATTTTATTATATTTTTTACAACATAATTATTAGTTTAACTAATTAAAATCAATTTAGACTTAGGTTTTTTTTAATTAAATTAATTTAACTTTTTTTAATTAAATTAACTTACCCTTTTTTAATCAATTAATTTAGTTTTTTAGGGCTTTATCATTAAAATTTCTTTTTTTTTTCTAACTAAAACTAATTAGGGTTTAGATTAACCATCAAATCATTTTTATCAAAATCATAAACAATTTGTCTTGTTTCTTTTATGGTTTGTAATAGTTCAATTAAGGTTTTTACTTGCTTTCTTTTTCCCCTGTTTTATGGTTTTGTATCCCCTTCCCCGAAGCTTTGCAATAGTTTTTGTTTACTTTTCGCACCTTTATTTTCTTCTTTTACTGCTTTTCTTATTACTGCTAGTAATTAGGGTTTGTATGGAAAGACTAAAAACAATCTAGAAAACCCTAATCCCAAGATAAAATAACTGAATCAATACACTCTTCACACTTGCACCTCAAGTGTTACCTCACTTGTTGCCTTCGAATAAAAACAGTCATGTCCCTCGAACGTGGGAACACTTTAACAAATTCCCTCCGATACAAAAGATCGTATTCCCTCGATGACCCTTCGATACTGCCTTCGGTAAACGATCTTTGTCCTTTACGATAAATTTCTAAAGCGTCTTTACGAGTTGCCTTCGATAACTGTATGATGACCCACACCCGTACCTTAACATCCAATGATAGGGCTTCCTACTAACTAATTATAGGATAGCACTATCTAAAGGAGGAGGAAAATAACACGAACGACCTTGAGTAAGGGTAGAGTTGTTAATCGCTTGCTCACACTTTTCAAAACGTCTTTTTCACAAACACTTTTCTGAAATATTTTTAAAAATAAACACTTTGTACGCATTCTTAACTGATACGAGAATCATTACAAAGTTGTCGAACTTAGGCATTTTCAAAATATTCTCAAACACACAACACAAAAGCATTTCAAGCAAAGTGAGCTAGCGATTAAGAGCCCGTAGATAACTACAGATGAAAAGGGTGCTAACACCTTCCCTTTTCATAACCTACCCCATCAACTTAATAAATCTCGAAGGTCTTTCCTGTTCTTTTCACCCTTTCCTTATTGGATAAAAGAAAAGTCGATGGCGACTCTTGCTTTCCGCAACATTTGTGATAAAACGCAAAACCAAGTCAGTTCCCCCACCGTATTACACCATCAAGTCAACATTGAAAGTTTTTCTCGTAGTACCTTGCACACTTAACATACAAGTCAGTAGAAACAAGGCAAAGTGAGGAAATATTAAAGGATAGATGACAATACATCAAAGTAATGAGAAATGAGGACAAAATATCACAAGGTATGAAAACTTCGCAGTTCAACTTAGATAAGTAATGACAACCTAAAAAGTCAATCACAAGGAATCAAAGAAGCATGGCATCAAGAAATCACTATAGTTCTGACCTATATATGTTATATACATAAAAAACATCATATAAACAAGATGAAACTCAATTGGAGACAAGAAACATGGTACAAACACCAAAACAATTAAACTAGCACACCATAACAAAGGTGTAATGAAGTATGCGCAAGTGTGTGACTAATCAAGAGTGAAATGATGTGTCAAGATAGAATGAAGTCAGAAGCTTATATATAAGGAGAACACACACCTAAAACCCAAATTTAATTTTGAGAGGCAAACACCATCAAACACACAAAAGTTGACAAAAGATCTAGTCAAAATTAAACCCTAATAAACATTTAAAGGCAGAAGAAGTAATAACGAGACATGAATTAATGAAGATAAAAGTTATATGATGTTAAAGTATACAAATTCAATATCTAAATACCCATAAAAAATCACATTCAAGGATATCTTAAACACAAGCGAAAGATTATACATAAAAGCACACAAGATTAAGAGTTTAAAAGCAACGAAACGTAGGCAAGTTTAAGGTGATTGATAGAGATCAAACAAAATGGTCTTAATTGGATAATTAATACATGTGTGACTTGTGTCATAAGTCAACTCAAGATAAGATTCATGAGCAACCAAATTTGCAGATGAAACTTCAAATGCAATAGCAAAGTCACATGACTTGATAGTCAACATCATAAAAGATGGAAAACACTTGTCTAAAAATAATGAAGGGTAGTCAAGATCAAGTGACAAAACAAAGAGTGATGCTTATAGATCTTAGGGAAGTAGCACATCCCTACCAAAGCACTTATCATGAACTTAAAAGGAACTCTAAGCATCGTCATCAATCTAAAATGTTAAAGTGTCATGATAATATATTAAAAGTGTAGTCTCTAATGCATAAAAGCAAAGGGGATCTAAAGATAAAAATTAAAGTTCTTAAATGCTATAGGAAGTAGTCAACATCAAGCAACCTTAAAGAGACATAACACATAATTCATGAGACAACCAAGGGAGAATGAAACTCCAAACACCACCAAAATGGCCAATCTAGCTTCCAAAATGTGACTAAAATGAGATGACAACGAAGTGTCACGCAAGGATCTATGGAAGCATAAAGAAAAGAGATGAAGATAAGATTTTAAAACAAGATTCAAACATCAAGGCAATAGATATAAGAGTCCTCAAGTAAACACCAACAACAACTAGGTCAAAACTAGTGCACTATTGCTCTTTTCTTGTCACCATGTTGAACTAACAATGAAATGTTAATCAAGGCTCAAATGAGCTTTGTATGATTACAAGAAAACCTTAAAAGATCAGTTTAATACGGTGGGAGAATTGACTTTACTGGTTTTGCATTTTATTGTAAATGTTGCGGTTAGCAAGAGTCCCCGCCGACTTTTCTTTTATTCAACAAAGGAAAGGGTGAAAAGAACAAGAAAGACCTTTTTTTAAGATTTTGAGTTCGGGGGGTAGGTTATGGAAAGGGAATGTGTTAGCACCCTTTCCATCCATAATTATCTACGGGCTCTTAGTTGCTAGCTCACTTTTGAAAAATGCTTTGTGTTTGTGTGTTTTGAAAATATTTTTGAAAAGACGCCTTAGTGTGGCGAACTTTGTAATGTTTCTCGTTTCTTTTGAGAATGTATACAAAGTGTTTTTGTCTTTGAAAATATTTAGAAAAGAGTTTGTGTATGTGTGAAAAATTGTTTTGTTTTTTTTGTGAGAAAGCAACTATAAGCAGTCTACCTACTTGAACGGTATTTGTTCTTTTCCAATTTTCCTTTAGACAGTGATATTCTACTATTAGCCAGTAGATAGCCCTATCGTTGGATATTTGAGGGACAAGTGAGGGTCATCGTACAATCATGAAAGCAACTAGTAAGATGCTTTATCAATTACCATATGGTTTTAACATTATTTACCGAGGCAACGTCGAAGGGTCATCGAGGGACTTATGATCTTTGAACCAAAGGGTCACTGCTAAAATCTCTTACGTTCGAGAGTCATAACCGTTTTATTCTGAAGGCAACAAGTGGAGGTACCTTAGAGGTGAGCATGTGCAAGTGTATTGTGTTTCAGTTATTTATCTTTAAACACTTTGATTTTCTACTGTTTGTTTTCAGATCTTCACATGCAATCCTATTAAGCATACATCTAACAGTTAAATATATATTTATATATATACAAAAAATTAAAGTGTGAGAATTTAAACTATGCTATTACAATGCTTCGAGATGTGGGAATTACAAGCCAAAAATTGGGGATAAGAAAATGTAAAGGTCCTAGTTTAAAATCTATTACATTCCATGTACAGTTACAAAATTTATAATAATGCGAGTAAAATAAGTAAATACGCGGAGAAGAGAGAGCCCTGAAAATTTTCTAAGTGAAAAAAGAAATATATTTTTTGTTGTTTTTTCATTTTTGTGTTTATAAGAATAATTAAATTAATAAATCGCTAAATCTAATTAGTTAATTAAAAAAGTGATTAAAAAAATATAATTAAAAACTAACTCTAATTATTTTGTGAATTTGATTTTATGATGTTTTTATGAAATTAATTAAAAGGAATTGAATTAAATAAGAGAAACAAAATAGAAAATCGAAATGGGCCTGGCTGCAAAGAGTAAATATGAGGTGCGAAGTTTAGTCCCTTAGGCCCAACAAAAAAAAAAAGAACAGGCGCTGCAAAAAAATATTTGGGGGTCAGAAACTGAAAATATTAGGCCCAATAAGGGCTGAACCCAATAGCTGTGCGTGATCCTGTGTTTCTATTCTTGAGATGTCTAGCATAGACCTTTGCTTCTGGAAACATGGGATCTTGGAATTGGAGATCTGATGGCTGAAGATTGAGTACACATGGTAGGCGCACTAGAATGCAACACGCTGGATTCTGCAAGAAAATGTTAGAAAAAGAACACAACTGCCAAAACCTGGGATCGAACCCAGGATCTTTTGAGGGAGTGACTTAAACGCATGCATATTACCGCTGGGTCAATTAACTCATTCGTTAATACAATGAAACAATAATAATATAATGTAAAAAACAAGTGTATTCTCATTATTCAAACGCGTGCCAGATTGGATTTGAATGGACCAATCAGAATATGGATTTTTGCCATGCCAGCCTTGAACAGGGTCAAAAGAGTTCAGGGATGCCGGAGTTGACCTCCGGTCATCTTCTCCAGTCACATAAAATTTGGATTTGCACAAACAAGTAAAATCAAAGATCCATATTCAAGCTACCCCCCTAATTCGCATGCTACGAATCCAACCATGGTACTGGTTTGGTCTAAAACGGCTTGTATCATTGCCAAAAGATCTCTACTGAATTTTTGGACTAACAATGGAAAATCTCCACCCTCGCGCCAAACTTCACATTTAATAGTTCTAAACAGTCACAAATATTTGTATGAGCACATGTATGTATATATAATCCATTTATATTGCATGAATAATGAATTTAGATTGACGAAAATATTATCAACCGGTGCACTTGGAGGTGAGAGTTCTGGGGACGATCTAGCTTATGGGATGACTGGAAACGAACCTTGGAAATCTCAGGATGGTGATAGGATCCATGGAATGGATTGACTATGGCTGGAATTTGATTTTTGAATTTTGACAACTTTTGATATTTTTTGTGAAATTTTATAGAGTTTCTCTAGGTAGTTTTTGGGTGACCTTTCTTGCTTGCAAGGTTATGTATATAGAGAGGATTGAGTGAGGGTGGAAACAAGGCAAGAGATCAAGGCATTAAACCATGGTTTCATGACAAAAATCAAAAATTAAAAAGTTTCCTAATTTAGGATATCCTTGCCATATCCATACCTTACATGAACCTGGACATTCTCATGTGTTTTTGCACGAATTTGGGCTTCATAGACTCAAGCCCTTAAGCCTTGCGTGCTTAGCCCATTAGTTTTTTCTCTTTATGTGATTTAATTCATATTTAAATGAATAAAAAGTCAAATAAAAAGAAATAAAAACCACAATAGTGCATGGTTAGGTTTGGAGGTCCTTGGGCATGTCATAAACATATTTGAACCCTAAACATTAGGTCTATTAACCTAAAAATGAAATTTTTCTCAAAGTTGACTCCATGCATTTTCACAAATCTGCCCAACTTGTGCATCTCATAACTTGCTCAATTTTCATCTTTTGAAGATGATCTTAGACTTTTTGGAAATTCCAAGAGGTCCTCTGCAATATCTATGTTAATCATATTTTCTTTTGAAGACATTATCTTGATGTAAGTTACCTTGGCAAAACGTGTCTTGTGTTGACTTTTGAAAATGGCCTATAATGTATGAGATTATATCTTCCAAATGAAGCAATTTTTGGACTTGAGAATAAAAGCAAAGTTGTAGAGAATTGAATTTTATCCAAAATTGGCTTTGGTTGGGGAAAATTTGACGAAGTATGTGAAAGTTATGTCTGGTCAAAGTCCAATTGACTTCTCCTAAGGAAAACCTAATTTGACAAATCTTGACTTTTGATGATTTGAGGGCTTTCCTTGGGGAATCATGATCAACATTTGATCAAATGATGAATATCACTTCAAAATTTTGATTTTGACCAAAAATTGTGATGATTGACTGTATGTTGACCAAAGTTGACTTTTTGACCATTATAGTTAATTTTCAAACATTAGAGCCATTGTTGAGAAAATTTGTGATGTAGGGCGTGAAACTTGACATCAGCCTTGTTGATGACCTATGGAGAAATATGTAAACCATTTGAGACCTTTGCAAACCAAATTTCCTTGAGAAACTCAAAACCCTAGTTGTGGACCTTTGGTTTAGGAGGTGCATCTTGACTCGTCAACCCTTGAGTGTCTTGACTACTTGAAGAGCCTTGAAAGAATGTTTTGAGAAAAATGAGAGGGAAAATTTTGGGGTAAAACAACTTCCCCTGTTCAATCTTCTTAAACCTAAAGATTTAGATTGGCATGTCCGCCATTCGTTACTTGAAGGTAGAAGATGATTGAACACTCAAGTCCCCAGAAATTTGCACTCGCATGTGCAAGATGGTGACGACGTTGGCTGATTGCATCGGGAATGGGTTTATAGTTGCCATTTGGAAAAGGGATGGTGAGTCGTCGGAGATGGGCTTATAGATGCCATCCAAAATAATTGTTGACTTAAACTAGAAGAAGTACCAAAATAAATCTTTGGTTGATTTAAACTGAAAAAGCAGAGGTCTTTTACCCGTTTTTTAATTGGAAAGGGTATTGGAATGAGTCTTCAAAGGAACTGTACTTTTAGACATTAGTCTCTGAATGGGGTATTTTTTAGATCTCTGAGGCAAAAGATTTTTAGAGTAAGCTTCTTAGATAAAATGTTGGTCGGAATTCAGTCTCCGAAGAAATGCTTGTCAGAATTCAGTCTCCGAAGAAATGTTTGTCGAAATTTAGTCTTCAAAGAAATGCCTTGTCGGAATTCAGTCTTTGAGGAAATGCTTTGTCGAAATTCAGTATTCAAGGAAATGCTTTGTCGAAATTCAGTCTCCGAGGAAATGATTTGTCGAAATTCAGTCTTCGAGGAAATGCTTTGTTGGAATTTAGTCGCTGAGGAAATGTTTTGTCGAAATTCAGTCTCCGAGGAAATGCTTTGTCAAAATTCAGTCTCCGAGGAAATGCTTTGTCGAAATTCAGTCTTCGTGGAAATGCTTTGTCGAAATTCAGTCTTCGAGGAAATGCTTTGTCGGAATTCAGTCTCTGAGGAAATGCTTTTTCGAAGTTCAGTATTCTAGGAAATGCTTTGTCGAAATTCAGTCTCCGAGGAAATGCTTTGTCGAAATTCATTCTCCGAGGAAATGCTTTGTCGAAATTTAGTCTCCAAGGAAATGTTGTTTGGTCATGTAGATAGTTGATCATATTCATCTGTCTGTAGACTTTACATGAAAAGATAATGAATTAACTATATTCAATGTCATGATGTATGAAATTCATCGTATAATGATGTCCTCAAAATAAATGAGACAGTGTTGTATGTGTTTCGTATGCATATGCTATGATATTTTATAAATGATGTATGAATGCGCAATGTTTTTTAGTTCCATTCGTAATCTTTAGTTGCGCCTTAGTCTGAGAAAATAAATCCTTGATTGTCGCTAGTGATGAAGAGTATGTGTAATCTTCAATCTTCTGGGAATTGTTTCTTCTGGGGATTCCTACTTGCTATTTGAGGAAACTTTGTTGAGGAACATTAATTTCTGCTTTCTGAGGGAACTCTGCTGGAGAGTGTTAACTCCTTCTTGGTAAGAAGAGTTCAAAACTTTGGTTGTTCTCTTCTCTATTGGGCAGTTATAATTCCTTGTATACCCTTACTGGGGATAACATCGATGGATAACTTTTTGACTCGTCTAGGGAGGATAAAGTTGACTGACATCTGATCTGATTTTAAATTCAGTAGTAAATCTTTAGGGATATTGATGACTTCACTGGGGAAGGGAGTTTTGTCGCTGATCTGTGGCCTTCTGAGTAGCAGACTTAAGTTGGGGAGATGATGGCCCGCTGGGCAAATAAACCCTGTTGGGGAAATAAACCTTGTCGGGGAAATAAACTCGCTAAGGAAACACCCTTGCTGAGGAGAATGAATTTTGCTGGAGAGAAGAAATCTGCATGGGCTTTTACAATTTTGAAAACTCAAATGGGGAGAAAAATTCCCATAAACTATAACGATCGGGATTCTGTAGATAGGTAATATTACTGGGAAGAAGTCTGCACTCCTTTATTCTGCTAGAGCGATCTGCTAGGAAAATTGTGGGGAATGTATGAACTTGCGAAGATTACCATGTAGGGATAACCTCATGGAAGTTGCTCTGTGGGGATTAATGGGTAACTTGGACGTCAACCCAACTCCTACAGTCTTGAGTAACTACTCATTCTTATTTCTTATGCATATATCTGTTAACAATCAATTGTATTCATATGTATATGCTCGTTCAATTTCAGTTATTGGACATTTTGCAAACAAACATAAAAAGTAAAAACAGAATTTGGCTTTGAAATCGTTTTTTGTATTGATAATTTTTCCCATAAACAGGAAATTTTGTACAAAGAGACAGAAATCCTAGTAAGAGGTAATCGTCGAAGAAATGGTTACAAAGTGAAAAACATATATCTATGTGGAAATAATCTCGTCAGGTTCTAACTCTGTCATTGCCCTAATGTCTTTGAACATCTCACCCCATGTTGTCGGAAGAAGGAGATTGAACTGATATGTACCATTTGAACTCGATGTTTGGTAATAAAGCTCGTAGTGAGTGATCCAATGGGACTTAGTCGTACAGTTCAATCCCTAATTTTTTCCAGGACAGCCCTTTCTGGTTTTCAGTCCTCCAGGATACCCTTTTTGCCCAAGCCGCCTTTTCAGGTTTTCGACTTGTGGGGTGTACAGTCTTTTCATATATATCCCTGATTTTTTCCCGAACCCTTTTGGTTCGTCGGGATGCCCTTATTTTTTCCTAGGCCAGTCAACCTAGCGGGTCATTTTTTATGTGTAGTATCTTTTGACTATGTACGCATTCACAAGGGTGCGGGAAATCTTCACCGCCCGTGGTGGTCAATATCATAGCACCGCCAGAGAATATTTTCTTGATTACAAATGGTCCCTCATAAGTGGGAGTCCATTTTCCCCTGGGGTCAGCTTGCGGTAGAATGGTGCACTTTATTACCAAGTCACTGACCTGATATACCTGATGCTTGATCTTTTTGTTGAATGCCTTGATCATGTGTTTCTGATACATTTGACTGTGACATATAGTCGCAAACCTTTTCTCGTCAATTAGGTTTAGCTGATCCAATCTGGTCTGAATCCACTCGTCTTTGTCCAAGTCTGCATCTTTCATGATTCTCAGGGAAGGAATCTAAACTTCGACATGTAGGACAACTTCCATACCATAGACCAGAGAGAAAGTAGTTTCCCCAGTTGATGTTCTAGCTGAAGTACGGTAGTTGTGAAGAGCAAACAGTAACATCCCGTGCCAACCTTTATATGTCACAACAATCTTCTATATGATCTTATTTATATTCTTATTGGCGGCTTCCACTGTGCCATTCATTTTAGGTCGATATGGAGAAGAGTTGTGATGCTTGATATTGAACTGCGTTCAGAGCTCGGTGATCATTGTATTGTTGAGATTGGAATTGTTGTATGTGATGATCCTTTCAGGGATGCCATACCAACAGATTAAGTTGTGTTTGATGAACCGGGAAACCACATTTTTGGTGACAGAGGCGAACGAGGCTACTTCAACCCACTTTGTAAAGTAATCAATGGCGAAGAGGATGAAGCGATATCCATTAGAGGCCGTAGGCTTGATTTCTCCAATCATATCAATGCCCCACAATGCAAATGGCCAAGGCGCAGTCATGACATTCAATGGTATAGGAGGTACATGAACTTTATCGGCGTAGATTTGGCACTTATGACAAGTTATTGAGTGGTAGTGATAATCAGTTTCCATATTCGAGCAATAGTAACCACCTCTTAAAATCTTTTTATCCATAGTGTGTCCACTGGAGTGAGTACCAAAGACACCCTTGTGCATGTCTTGCATAATTTGTTCTGCTTCTTTCTTGTCCACACAACGAAGTAGGGTTGAATCATGATTGCGCTTGTATAAAATTCTATTTCTCAAGAAGAAGTTGGCCGAGAACCTTTGTAGGAACTTCTTGTCAATTATGGACGCCCCTTCAGGGTATTCTTGAGCCTCAAGGTACCTTTTCACCTCGTGAAACCAAGGGTTTCCACCTACTCCATCAGTATCAATTCCATAGCAGTGCGCAGGTTCGTCAAATATTTGAACGATAATTCTGGGAGCCTCATTGTCCCATCTAACCTTAAACATGGATGACATGGTAGACAAGGCATCTGCCAGCTGATTCTCTTCTCTTGGGATGTGCTCGAAGGTAATATACTTGAAATATGGGATCAGGGTTAGTACATGCTCTTTATAAGGAATGAGATTCGGGTTCTTCATATCCCAATCTCCCTTAACCTGACTGATTATCAAAGTTGAATCCCTGTGCACGCTTAAGAACTTGATTCTTAGGTCAATAGCAGCCCTAAGACCCATGATGCAAGCTTCATATTCAGCCATGTTATTGGTACACTCAAATCCTAGTCTGGCAGTAAAAGGTGTATGGTAACCTTCGGGGGACATTATCATAGCATAAATTCCATTTCCAAGAGCGTTGGAAGCTCAATCAAAATCCATAGTCCATCGGGATCCTTGTTCAGGTCCTTCATACAGTCCAAGTTCCTCAAAATCTGTTACTAGCATTATGTTCTCGTCCGGGAATTCGAAGTTCATAGACTGATAGTCGTCTACAGCCTGATGCGCCAAATGGTCGGTCAATACACTTCCTTTGATTGCCTTTTAAGTGGTGTACTGGATATATATATATATATATATATATATATATATATATATATATATATATATATATATATATATATATATATATATATATATATATATATATATATATATATATATATATATATATATATATATATATATATATATATATTATGTTAAGATCATCTGCCATCGGGCAATTCTTCTAGAGAGAGCGGGCTTTTCAAATATATACTTGATGGGATCCATCTTAGAGATCAACAAAGTAGTATGGGTCAACATAGACTGTGTTAGTCGGCGAGCAGCCCATACCAAAGCGCAACAAGTATTCTCGAGCAGTGAATATCTGGTTTCACAGTCGGTAAACTTTTTGATAAGGTAGTATATAGCATGCTCTTTTCGACCAGACTCGTCATGTTGCCCTAGTACACACCCCACTGAGTTCTCTAGCACTATTAAGTACATGATTAACGGTCTTCGTTCGAATTGTTGCATCATAATGGGAGGTTCTTGTAAGTACTCCTTAATTTTATCAAAGGCTATTTGAAAATCGTCGTTCCATTTTACTACTTGATCTTTATTAAGAAACTTGAAGATTGGCTCACAAGTAGCAGTTAGATGAGAAATGAAACGTGCAATGTAATTTAGGCATCCCAAGAAACCTTTGACTTCCTTCTCTATATGAGGAGCTAGCATCTCTTGAATGACTTTAACTTTTGCAGGATCAACCTCAATACCATTACCACTGACGACGAAGCCCAAGAGTTTACTGGATCTCACTCCAAAAGTGCACTTGTTTGGATTTAGCCTCAGTTTAAACTTCCTCAACCTTTCAAACAGTTTATGCAGATGATCGAGATACTCTTCTTCAGTTTGCGACCTGGCTATCATGTCGTCTATGTAGACCTCTATCTCGTGGTAAATCATATCATGAAATAAGGCTACCATGGCGCACTGATAGGTTGCCCCAGTGTTCTTCAACCCAAAAGGCATAACCTTATAACAGAAAGTTCCCCACTGTGTGATGAAGGTAGTTTTCTCCATGTCTTCAGGCGCCATTTTGATCTAATTGTAACCTGAGAAGCCATCCATGAAGGAGAATACCTTATGTTGAGTGGTGTTGTCAACCAAATCATTAATATGTGGTAGTGGGAAGTCAACTTTGGGGATTTCCCTATTTAGATCCATGTAGTCTATGTACATATGCACTTTGCCGTGTTTCTTCGGTATCAGAACAACATTAGCCACCCATTGAGGATACGACATTACTTCTAAGAACCTTGTGTTGAACTGTTTCATAACCTCAACCTTGATATTTTCTGACATTTTAGGATGCATGCGACGAACCTTCTATTTTATCGGAGCACAACCCTCTTTCATTAGTAGACGGTGAACCACAATATTAGTGTCGAGCCCCGGCATGTCTTCGTACGACAAGACAAAGATTTAAACATATTCATGTAGCATATGGATTAACCTACTGTTGTACCCCAAAATTTGCCCTCTCTCTTTTTCACAAGAAATAACAGCTTCAGGCTTTTCCTGA
Organism: Vicia faba; assembly: GCA_948472305.1. Taxonomy (NCBI): domain Eukaryota; kingdom Viridiplantae; phylum Streptophyta; class Magnoliopsida; order Fabales; family Fabaceae; genus Vicia; species Vicia faba. The sequence continues at coordinate 1,231,929,445 of OX451737.1, forward strand.
TTTTTCAGATTGGTTTAAGAATCGGTCAAACAGACTTTTCTCATCAGTCAGACAAAATTAGGGTTTTTCATTGATTTTGAATCAGTCAGACAAAATTAGGGTTTCTTTTGATTTGTTTGAGTTTGGCTCAGGGTTTGATCAAGCAGACGCTTCTTTAACCTTAAATCAAGAATTAGGGTTTGCACGCGCATTCTCAGAAGAATTTGAATCCACAGTGTCTTAATTTCCTGTCACACTGCTTTGATGCCTGATTTCATTTTGTTTCTCAAAACCTGAACCTTTGGATTAGAAGCTGAGGCTTCTGGTTAGAAATTTGCAGTGTTTGGTTTAATCAGTAGAAGGAAAGGCATATGGACGTTTGTTTGATTAACTGTGCAATGTTTATGGTTAATTGGAACGCCGGGTTTATTATTGGTTAATGCAAAGTTGCAAGACTACAGTGTTTATTGATTATTTATAGTTTCTAAAGTTAAGATTATTGGGAAAAACTTCCAATATTATGACTTAAGAAATTTAAATAATTAAATAAGCAATGGAAGAAGAATTAAAAGAGATATTTGACAAAGAAATTTTTTTATTCATTGTTTGTTACAAATATTATTTGAACACTGTAAATTTATTTACAATTGTTTACAATAATATTATTACAATGATTAAAAGTAAACTAAACTATATCCTAATTCTCTGGAAATCTTCATCTTCTACTAATTGCATCCTTTGCTCAACTGATCCTTATCTACAAAGACAAAAAAGAAAGAAGTCAACCCAGATAAATTAAAAAAAAAAGCATTTTCAGATAGTTAATCATAAAAACTCATCATTAAAGATTTTGGCTGGAATCAGTTTATTCGTCCACTCTGCAAATCGCAAGAAGATGTTTCTTCTTGGTTCACAAAGAGGAAAGCAATGTTTTACAAGCATATGAATTATTTTGCAAAATGCACAAAGCTAAATTACAAAGTGCAAACTGAAATGCCAAACAAACTGCATATGCCAAACAATTACAAAGTTCAAACTGAAAAGCAAGTTGCCCACGTCCAAAATGCCAACTAAACTGTCAAAACTGTCCAAAGAAGCAAACCAAGTTGTCAAAGAGGCAAACTAAGTCACAAATACAAAGTTGTCAACAAAACAATGTCAACTAAGCAAAACTGTCAAAAGCGGTCAACAAGCACACAAAAGCAAGGCAGAAAATCTGGAGGTATGCAGAGGAAAGACAAATGCAAGCAAGCTTGTGAAGAATACATTTTTATCCATCATTTTCCAGGCCAAAATCTTTTCAGAAAAAAAAGAGACATTCTAAGCAAAGATGTGCTTTCTGTGGAGAGAGAAAAAGAGGGAAAAGTAGCAGGCTTACAGTTTTCCAGGCAGGCTTAAGAATAAACATAACAAAATCAGAACACTGTCAGAGGGGGCAGAATACACATAGAAGAAGATATCACAAAAAACTGTAAACCTCAAGCTTTGCAACCTGTTAAAACATTGAAGCCTGTTCCAAGCTTGGATCCTAAGAAAACAACAAACAGCCTGCCTGTTACATAACACAAACGAGAAGCCTAACAAACACACTAGAAAAAAGCCAAGCAAAAACAAAAGCCTGTTTCCAAGCATCCTGCATCAAAAGCCTCTCAAAAGCCAAACAAGCTTACAAACTGTTTAAACCTTAAACACCAAAACCTGCATAAATCTCAAACAAAACAGCCTTCAAGCCCAAAGCATCCTGCATAGCCTAAGGGCCAAGCCTCACTAAAACAAACAAGTTACAAACATTCAACCTGTCTCAAGCTTCATTCAAACAAATTCCAACAAGCCTGCCTATACAACAAACTTGCCTCAAAGCCAAACACAAACCTGTGTTCAACCTGCTCTAACTACCTTAAGCCTGTCAAAACAAACCTTGAAGCCTTTCAAACCTATCAAGCAAATCCATCCAAATGTCCAAACAACAGAAATGAATACCTCAGAATATCTTCATCATGGGCTAAACAACAATATCCAACAAAGATCTCATATTTAAACAACTCATCATTGAGATCCAAAGAGAGAAAAGAAATCAGAAGTGAAACAAGCATACAGTCATCAGAACAACATCAACATTTCAATATCAACAAGCCAGAAAGAAACTCAGAACAAAGCCAACAATAAGCAAAGCGTTCAGATAAGCAAAAGAGAGGAAGAAGATGCAGAAGTGAAATAAGCTAGGGTTTTCAGAAGGCTATCATCATAAAACCACAGAGGCAAGCAAGATACAAAAATACCAGGAAGCAAGCCACAAAGCTAGCGTCATCAAGCTCCCACTCCTCCGGCCACCTGAGACGCGTCGCCGTCCTCCTCCGTCTACTCTCCAAAGGTAGTAATTCCTTATCTCTTTTTACACACTTCAAGCGAACATCAAATAACAAAAGATCAGAATATGAAAATCAATAACATGCAAAACTGAAAACCCTAAAAGCGCGTTAAAACCGAAACTGTCACCTTTTCTCATCAGTGCCTTGTTCAACCATGGAGAGAGGGAAGATGGATGGTGGCGTCTGGTAGCAGAAGCGGAGGTTCGTTCAGAAATCTTGGCTCAAGAAAGATGAAGAAGACGATGGAGAAGCGGTGTCGTTCGTACAAACCCTTTTCTGAACAAACAAATGAAAACCCTAAGCAAAAGTTGTTAAACGTGTTTGGGCCTCTGCCTCACAAAATCACACTAAGCCCATAAAAATTGGCGTGCACAACCCCCTTTCCTTGATTCTGTTGTTTTGTTTGGGCTATACATAATCCCCAAGGCCCATTTAAACCCTTTTTATTTTTTACAAATCAAACATTTTTTTATCACTTTTTTTCCCTTTTTTATATACATAACTTAAATTAACATTTTTGTTAGATAAAAATGATACATTGACTTTTTTATACAAAATTTTCTTAGATGCTTCTTTTTATTTTATTACACTTAAAATACATAAATCTTAGGATTATTAAGTTTAAACATTTTTTATTAAAACCTTTTTGTTTAATTTAAACCTTGTATAAAACATTAATAAAAAATACATTAGGTTAAATATTTCTTTTTTTTTAATTAAAACTTTTGTTTATATAACATTAACAAAAAAACACAAAAATAATATAAATACTTAATAAATACATTAGGTTAATATTTGCATCATTTGTAAATAATCACATCATGTGCATCTTACATACTTTTATTTCTCTTTGATTCTTATACATTGTTATATTTTACATTGAGAATGCAATTCGATTTGGTTGTAAATATTATTTGGGCACTACTATTCCGACAAGTCTCATCCTCCATTTGTAAATATTTGTATCCCCATCCCCATAATCATGTTGTAATAATTTAGGACTTTAAATTTCGGCATTTAAAAGCTTTCAAATTATGCCATGATAGACCTAGGGTTTGTATGTAAATAAAACCAACAAATAGCTTGACTAATACAAAGACAAAAAGGCATGAAAATGGACAACACCAATCACACTTGCACCCCTAGGGTTACTCCACTTGTTGCCTTCAAAAATGGGCCATGTTACATGTTGAGTGTCTTTGGCAAAACAAAACAAATCAAATGATCATAGTCCCTCGATGACGCTTTCTCAAGTTGCCTAAAAAATGATCAAGTCCCTTGAAGGAAAAATTGCCAAAGACACTTGGCATCATTGCATTCATGGTCTATACGATGACCCACGCCCGTCCCGTTAACATCCTAACACAAGATTATCCACCAAATACAATGGTGGAACAATAATGTTAAAAGGGTTAAAACATGAGAAAGATCTTTGAGTAAAATTAGGGTAGACCAACTCTTAGTTAATTGATCAAACTTGCAAAACACACTTGCCTACTTTCAAAACACACTCCACAACACAACTTTCAAAACAAACTCTCAAAAACATTGAAATATCTTTTCAAAAAGACAAACACCTTTGCATATACTCAAACAAGAGTCATTACAATGGTTGCCTAGACAAGGCATCTTTTTTCAAAACATTTTCAAAAACCACACATACAAAGCACCATTTCAAACAATTGAAAAGAAAGGCAAGTGATCTAAAACAAGTAACTAAGAGCCCATGGATAACCATGGATGAAAAGGGTGCTAGCACCTTCCCTTTTCATAATCTACCCCCCGAACCCACGAAAACATCTCAAAGGTTTTTCCTGTGCTTTTTAACCTTTCCTTTAGGATAAAATAAAAAGTCGGTGGCGACTCTTGCTAAACCGAACAAGTGCGAATACAAACGCAAAACCTCAAGTCAGTTCTCCCACCATATCACAGAACTGGCGACTCTGCTGGGGACTAATCTAAAAGTGGGGTTACCTTAGGGTTTTAGATCACCCTTTTTCATGATTAATTGTTTGCTTTCATTGATTTACCTTTGTGGTTCTCTTGTTTGGGCTTGAAATCCTACACCCGGATTTGGGAAACATTCATAGATAGCAATACATTGTGGAAACTGTGCGGGGTATACCGACACGGTTGAAGCAATAGCTATATTAGTGCAACATATTTGTGAGTACCGGTAACACTTGAGTTCAATCAAGGAGAGTACGGGGCCGCTGAGTGATGTCACTAAGCACTAATTACCTAGAACCTTACTTGACCATATTGGCCTTTTATTAGGGGTAGTGAGATGATCGGCTTTGGTGCAGTCCAAAGTTGGTAGATACTCGATACTACACTCATTGAGGGTTGTTTTCTTGGAATATTTTGGTCGCTAGTTAAGTGGCTAAACCAAAACAATGAACATGGAAAACAATCCAATGATATTGAGCTCCTTAGAACCCGGTTACTATTTATAGGACAGGTTTTTAAGCCAACTACACTCAAGAGGGTACTTACCTATGAAACCTCATGCAAGCCTGAAACTAGGGTTTTGTGTGAATTGCTTGTACATGTGTTTGTGCATACATCATAAACATCATAAAGCATCATATGAATCCACTAACCATTTCAAGGGTTTGGATCTTCATCTTTGTTCTTGTTTTGTAGGTCATGGAAATTCTTCGCAGGAAAACTATCCAAGTCAACCTTGTGAGAATCCCTCCTCAACTCAAGGAGCTCACGTCCAGAATTCTAGAAAGCTCTCTCTTTAGTGAAAGACATGGTAGACTGCTCAGCCTAGTCAACACCAGCATTGAAGAAGACATGGTGAAATTATTGTTCCAATTCTTTGACCCCCTTCACCACTGTTTCACATTCCCCGACTACCAATTGGTGCCTACTTTGGAGGAATTTTCTCAACTCCTGAGAATTCCTATTCTTAATCAACTACCCTACCACGGTACGGAAAAAGAACCAAAGCCTGAAGATGTTGCTCAAGCACTACACTTGCAACCATCTGACATCAAGGGGCATTGGGAAACTAGAAGTGGTGTCAAAGGCTTCTTGGAAAAATTCTTGTTTGAGAAGGCACAAGAGTGTTGGAATTCATTGGATCTACAAGCCTTTGAAGAAATTGTGGCACTTCTCATTTATGGGTTGGTCTTGTTCCCAAATCCTGACCAACTTATAGATGTCAATGTTGTCAAGATTTTCCTACCCATGAATGCCATACCTACATTGCTTGGGGACATCCTCCACTCATTTTACACACGAACAATGAGGAAGAGAGGTGTTCTCATGTGCTGTACTCCTCTCCTTGCAAGGTGGTTTATTTCTCACCTTCCACAATCTGTTTTGAAGAATGAGCAAGGCTTAAGGTGGTCACAACGATTGATGACCCTCACACATTCTGATGTACATTGGTGTTCTCGGTCCAGAGAAAATGTCGTCATCGTCGATTGTTGTGGTGAGTTCCCTAATGTTCCATTACTTGGCATTAGAGGAGGCATTACCTACAACCCTTGTCTAGCTTTGAGACAATTTGGATATGCACGAAGGGATGGCCCTCATGACATGCTGATTCCTGACCTAGTTTTTGACTTCGACAACGATGCGCAAGGACTTCGCCAAAGATTCATCAGAGCTTGGAGGATGCCTAATAAGGTAGATAGCAAGACACTGGGGCATAAGAACTCCATCCCTCTTGAGCCTTACCTCAAGTGGGTGCAAACCCGAGCCCAGAGTCTTATGATACCTTACCCTTACATTCTCCCTTTGATCAAAGAGCCTGTTAAGGAAGGAGAGGTTCCATACACCATCCTACATCCTGACATGCCAACATCATGGGAGGAGATGCAGAAGAGTTGGATCCAACTCAAGGAAGAAAGGGATACTTTTGAAGCCAGCTTCTACGCCAGTGAGAACAAGGTTTTGGAGCTTACCCGCTGGCTTCACGAGGAGGAGACCCTCAACACTTACATCGCACCAAAGAGGATGCGCAACGTCTTTTTACCTTAAGAAGTTTTTGTAATATTTGGCCCATAGGGCATTTATGTACTGACAAATGTCTTCTTATTAATATGACGTGTGTTCTTTTTGTTTGCAACAACTTTGAATTTCTAAATCCTTGAATGCATTGCATGAATAAACATATCATTCATCATATGCATAAGCAGGTCTTCACACCAGGTTTCCTTATCTTTCTGCTGTTTATTTCAGTAAGATGGATCTTAAACAGACGGTCAAAGATCTGCAGGCACAAAACTCGCAGTTTCAACATCTCCTTGTGACCTTGGCAAAGGGTCAGGAGGATCTTAAAGCACTGTTAGGGAATAAAGAGCAAGAAAAAGGAAAAAAGAAGAAGAAAATATTTGGGGTAGCTACACTGGGAAGAAGATTTGAGAATGAAGCTAGGAGAGTTCTTGAATTCCCCTCCACATCTGATGGGGGGGCCGGTAAGGGAAAAGGAGCTGCATTACCTTCTGAGTCTGAGGCTGAAGAGGAAGAGGTTGAGGAAGATGAAGACTATTCGGAGTAGCAATACCCTCTAGCAAACGACAAATACAAAAACCTGGAGGATAGACTGGCAGCTATGGAGCTGCAAAGGGTTCCTGGGTTAGATTTTGAAGAATTGGGATTGATTGTTGGGATTGTGATCCCTCCAAAGTTTAAGGTACCAACTTTTGCAAAATATGACGGTCTGTCTTGCCCGAAGATGCACCTGAGGTCATATGTCAGAAGAATTCAACCCCATACATTCGATAGAAATCTTTGGGTACACTTCTTTCAGGACAGCCTGTCCGGTACACAGCTGGATTTGTATTACCAGCTTGAGAAGTCAGAAGTGCATAACTGGGAAGATTTGGCAGCTGCCTTTTATCGCCAGTATCAATATAATGCCGACTTGGCGCCAACCCGTACTCAGCTACAAAGTATGGGAATGGCCTCAAATGAGGGGTTCAAAGAATACGCCCAGAAATGGTGCGACTTGGCCGGTAGGGTGCAACCACCGCTTTCAGATAGGGAGCTAGTTGATATGTTCTTGGGGACCCTATCTGGCCCTTTCTTCAACCATTTGATCGGGAGCTCTTTCGCAGGGTTTACTAAATTGATTCTGACTGGCGAGCGGGTGGAAGCTGGTATTAAGAGTGGGAAGATTCAAAAGGATGTCTCTGCATCTACAGCCGTTAAAAAGCCATTTCCGTCCAAGAAGGAAGCAGTTGTTGTGTATTCTCAAAAAGGATTGGGAAGAACTGAGCGCCGGCCGACTGTAGGGGCTGTGATGATTCAAAATTCGTCAAATGATCAGCCTCGTAATCAGTCTAGACCTAACAAATAACGGGTAGAACGGCCACAACGGCAGTTCACCCGCATCAATATGACGCCTGCACAAGTTCTTCCCCATTTGTTAAAGTTGAATCTGACTTGTTTAAAGGAGGCACCGAAAAACCCTAACACCACATCTCCATACTATCATGCCAATGCCAAATGTGCCTATCATTCTGACAGCGTCAGACATGACACCAACAATTCTAAAGAATAAAATTCAAGACTTGATAGACGCAAAAGAGGTTGAGTTCGACGCCCCCGAGAAGCCGAACGTAATATCCGCTCCGATGCCAAAGCATGGCCATCATGTTCATGCTGTTGAAGAAGATTTGTATGTTTCTGCTGTTGATGATCTGGTAACTCCATTACTGACAATCAAGTTGAATTTGTTGAAAGATGGGATTTTCCCAGGTTGTAAAGAAGATTGCTACCTTTGTTCCTCCCTACCAACTGACTATCCATTGCTGAAGATAGGCATCCAATGCCTAATGGACAACCAACAAATTCTTTTCGAAAAGATTCCTGCTACTCCAACTCCTATCAAGGAAGTTTCAGTAATCACCATTTCCGCCAATCTTTCCAAGGTCCCCAAAAGGCCTGTTAAGATTACATCAGTTCCGAAGATTGCACCTCTGAAAATAACCATGCCTGGGCCCGTCCCCTACAAATCTGACAAATCGATACCGTGGAATTATGGTGGAGAAATCTACTACCACGGTGTTAAACAAATTGAGATAACTGAAGAGAGCTCTAACAAAGAAACTACCGACATTGGAAACATTGCCGGTACGAGCAAGATTACCCGAAGTGGGAGAATTTTCTCTCCAGAGATTGCCCCTCCAAAGGAAATCTTTGGACCCTCAGCTGCTGCCAAGGTTACTCCTGCACCGATAAAACTTTCTGTAAGAACTCCGTTAATTGAAGAAGTTGTTATTCCTGTGGTTGTCCCTCCTGCTACTACTGATAAGGGGAAAGGGATCCAAGATGAGCTCGTCAAGACGAGGGCTCAGCCATTGGTCATCCCCGAAACCTCTAAGAAAGAAATGGAGGAGATTCTGAAAATAATTAAGAAGAGTGATTATGATGTGGTAGAGCAACTGGGGCAAACCCCCTCGAAGATTTCCATGTTAGCATTGCTGCTTTGTTCGGAGGCTCATGCCAAAGCCTTGATAAGGTTTTTGAAGACAGCCCATGTGCCCCAAGAAACCTCAGCCGATCAATTCCAAGATTGTGTAGCTAGCCTTACCGTCGACAACGGCCTGGGTTTCTCTGATGCTTACCTGACTCCGAAAGGATGAAAGCACAATTACGCATTGCATGTGTCAGTTGAATGCCGAGGAACCACTCTCGCCCATGTCTTGGTCGACACTGATTCTTCTCTGAATGTGCTACCTAAGATAGCTCTGGACCGATTAGACTGTGAAGGCTTGGAGCTAAAACCAAGTAATATCATTGTCAGGGCCTTTGACGGGTCTAAAAGAATGGTGCATGGGGAGTTCGACATTCCCATCAAGATAGGAACTGAAGTGTTCCACTCAACCTTCTATTTGATGGACATCCGTTCGTCATACTGTTGCTTGCTAGGGAGGCCATGGATACATAATGCTGGGGCAGTCACTTCCTCTCTACATCAGATGCTGAAATACCCTGTTAAGGGAAAAATCATAACTGTACACGGTGAGGAGGAGTACATGATCAGTCATCTGAATTCCTTTCGATATGTGGAAGTGGATGGCGAATTCATTGAAACACCCTTTCAACACTTTGAGGAAGTGTCTCCCGAGGTGGCAGTAGCAAAGGCAGTAGCTGAGGTACCCAAGCAGGTGGCCAGGATGGCATCTCTGAAAGACGCAAAGGCTTCAATGAAGGAGGGAAAAAGCACAGTGTGGGGTCAGTTGCCTGACTTGCCTCACAAAACAGACAAGTTTGGTTTGGGATTCACCGCTGCGGGGCAAAAGGCTATGCGTCGCTCAAAAATTGAAAAGACACCCATCAAGATTTCTCCTCATGGAATCAATGCTTTGGAAGACGAAGATAAAGAGGGTAACATTGAAGATTGGATCTTCCCAACCATCGAAGGGGGACTACGCAACTAGGAAGTGAAAGACTCTGTTCCCATTACTTTCATTAATCAGTAATTTATCTTTTGAACATTTCCTGTTGGTCTGTAATAATTACTAAAACAATCTGCACTACTTTTTCACCTCATGCCTTGCCCGGGGCATGTAGTTCCATTTTTAAGGGTTTTGATTCTCTTCATAATCATATGCCATGTTTAATGATTCATTGGACGTTTTTCATTTACAAACTGCTGTGTTCATTTTCTTTCCTTTTGCATTTTTGTTTGTTTAAGGATGGTTATCCCTTACACACACCCACACTCACAAATGCAGGTACCCATCCACTCCGGATTCCATGGGTGACTATTCTATTATATCCTTCAATAACTCTGAAGATTTGGTCAATCAGGCTGAGTACGAAGATGACGAAGATTGTGAAGTACCAGGAGAGCTAGCCAGACTTCAACAACAAGAAGAGAGGGCTATCTTACCTCATGAAGAGTTGTTGGAAACTGTAAACTTGGGAACAGAGGAAGACAGGAAAGAAGTACAAGTGGGTGCCAATCTGGAACCAAGTGTCAAGGAGCGCTTAATACAGTTGTTGAATGAATACATTGAAATCTTCACCTGGTCTTATGAAGACATGCCAGGGTTAGACACAGACATTGTGGTTCACCGTCTCCCTACAAGAGAGGATTATCCACCGATCAAGCAAAAAGTTCTCCGAATGAGGCCCGACATGTCTGAGAAGATTAAAGCTGAAGTAATGAAGCAATTCAACGCTGGATTTCTGGCTGTTACATCCTATCCACAATGGGTTGCTAACATTGTGCCCGTTCCCAAAAAAGACGGCAAGGTCAGAATGTGTGTGGACTACCGGGATTTGAACAGGGCCAACCCTAAAGTTGATTTTCTGCTACCGCATATCGACATTTTGATTGAAAACACGGCTCAGCACAAGGTTTTTTCCTTCATGGATGGATTCTCGGGCTACAACCAGATCCAAATGGCCCCCGAGGACATGGAGAAAACAACCTTTGTTACACAATGGGGTACCTTCTGCTACAAGGTGATGTCGTTCGAACTGAAGAACGCAGGGGAAACCTATCAACGTGCCATGGTAGATTTGTTTCATGATATGATACATCATGAGATTGAAGTTTACGTAGACGACATGATAGCTCGATCACAAACAGAGGAGGAACACCTTGAACATTTGCAGAAGCTGTTTGCCAGGTTGAAGGAGTACAAACTCAGGCTGAATCCAAGTAAATGCACTTTTGGAGTTAGGTCTGGTAAACTTCTGGGTTTTATTGTCAGCAACAAAGGCATTGAGGTCGATCCAGCAAAAGTGAAATCTATACAAGAAATTCCTGCCCCCCGTACTGAAAAGGAGGTTAGAGGATTCTTGGGGTGCTTGAACTATATCGCCAGGTTTATCTCTCACCTGACGTCTACCTGTGAGCCAATCTTCAAACTATTAAAGAAAGATCAGGTAGTCGAATGGAACGATGATTGTCAAACTGCTTTTGATAAAATCAAGGAGTATTTGCTAGAACCTCCTATTTTGATGCCACCCGTCGAAGGAAGACTGTTGATCATGTATCTGACTGTTTTAGACAACTCAATGGGGTGCGTACTGGGCCAACATGACGAGTCTGGTCGAAAAGAGCATGCCATTTATTACCTTAGCAAAAAGTTTACCGACTGTGAGACTCGTTATTCACTGCTCGAGAAAACTTGTTGCGCTTTGGTATGGGCTGCTCGCCGACTAAGGCAGTATATGTTGACTCATACCACTTTGCTGATCTCCAAAATGGACCCGATCAAATATATCTTCGAGAAGCCTGCTTTATCTGGAAGAATCGCTAGATGGAAAATGATCCTGACTTAGTATGACATCCAGTATACTACCCAAAAAGCTATAAAAGGGAGTGTACTAGCTGACCATCTAGCCCATCAAGCTATCGAAGATTATCAATCCATGAGAATCGACTTCCCGGACGAGGACATCATGACTTTGTACAACATTAAAGGTAACGGACCGTATGACGGACCTGAAAATGGATCCCGGTGGACCCTGTACTTTGATGGTGCTTCAATTGCACTTGGAAACGGTATCGGTGCGGTACTCATTTCCCCAGAAGTTTGCCATACGCCTTTCACTGCCCGACTTTGTTTCAGTTGCACCAACAACATGGCCGAATATGAAGCTTGCATCTTTGGTCTCAAGGCTGCTATAGACTTGGGGATCAAATCTTTGATCGTATTTGGGGACTCGGCTTTGGTTATCAGTCAAATCAAAGGAGAGTGGGACACCGAACATCCTAATCTTATCCCATACAAAGAACATGTCCTGACATTGTTGCCTCATTTCGAGCAGATCGCCTTCGAGCATTTTCCGCGAGAAGAAAACCAGCTAGCAGATGCTCTGGCTATAATGTCTTCCATGTTTAAACTCAACTGGGATAACGAGGCTCCCCAAATCATCATCGAGCGAATGGATGAACCTGCACACTGTCATGAGATTAATACCGAAGAAGTAGTGGAACAACCTTGGTTTCACGAAATCAAAAGGTATCTCCAGACTAGAGAATACCCTGAAGGAGCTTTCGTCAATGACAAGAAGTTCTTAAGGAGATTTGCTGCCAAGTTCTTCCTAAGCAATGACATCCTCTATAAATGCAGCCATGATTGTGTTTTACTCCGTTGTATGGACAAAGCTGAAGCAGAGTTAATCATGACTGAGATACACAGCGGCACATTTGGCACCCACTTGAGCGGACATGCGATGGCTAAGAAGATTCTAAGGGCAGGCTATTACTGGTCTACCATGGAAGCTGATTGCCATCAACATTCTCGTACTTGCCACAAATGTCAGGTCTATGCTGACAAGGTACATATTCCTCTTGTTCCTCTCAACGTTCTGACAGCTCCTTGGCCATTCGCAATGTGGGGCATTGACATGATTGGAGAGATCAAGCCCATGGCATCCAATGGACATCGCTTCATCCTGGTCGCCATTGACTATTTCACCAAGTGGGTCGAAGCAGCTTCCTTCGCCTCTGTTACAAAAAATGTGGTTGCCCGCTTCATCAAGCAGAACCTCATATGCCGGTATGGTGTCCCCAACAGGATCATCACAAACAACGATACAAATCTGAACAATACTATGATCACTGCTCTATGCGAACAGTTCAAGATTTATCATCACAATTCATCTCCCTATCGGCCGAATATGAATGGTGCTGTTGAAGATGCGAACAAAAACATCAAGAAGATCATTCAGAAAATGACAGTCACCTACAAGGACTGGCATGAGATGTTATCGTTTGCTCTGCATGGATACCGTACCACGGCACATACTTCAACAGGGGCAACCCCATTTTCTTTGGTATATGGCATGGAAGTTGTCCTACCCATGGAAGTTCAGATTCCTTCTTTAAGGATTATGAAGGACGCTGGTTTGAGTGAAGACGATTGGATTCAGACCCGACTTGATCAACTCAATTTGATCAACGAGAAGCGACTCACTATTGTTTTCCATGGTCAGATGTACCAAAAACGGATGATCAAGGATTTCAACAAGAAAGTCAGACGTCAAGTATACCAAGTCGGAGATCTCGTAATCAAACGGATTATCTTTCCGCAAAGTGATCCCAGGGGAAAATGGACTCCTACTTACGAAGGACCATTTGTAATCAAGAGCATCTTTTCTGGTGGTGCAATGATTCTGACCACCATGGACGGTGACGATTTGCCGCACCCTGTGAACACAGACATAGTCAAAAGATACTACGCATAAAATCACCCGACAAGTCGAAAACCCGAAAGGGCGACTTGGGCAAAAATGGGCATCCCGGTGAACCGAAAACCCGAAAGGGCGGTTAAGGCAAAAATTAAGGATAAAACAAAAAAATCTGTACATCCGGCAAGTCGAAAACCCGAAAGGGCGGCTTGGGCAAAAAGGGGTTTCCCGGTGGATTGAAAACCCGAAAGGGCAATCCAGGCAAAAGTTAGGGAATTAAAGCGTATGACTATGTCTCGTCGGATCATTTTAAAGAACAATCTCTTCATCAACAAGCTCCGAGCTTCTGATCAATCCAGTCATCGACGGATGAAGCAGCGAATGGACAGACATTCAGAGTTGTGAAGGCTATAGCAGAATGGGAATCCCATAGAATTGTTACACATAGCCATCTTTCTTTTGTATAAACTTTTTCAATTTTTTACGACAACACCCTCTTACTAGGATGTCTGTCTCCTTTGTACAAAGATACTCATAAAAGGTTAATACAAACACTTTTCCAAATACATAAATTTGCTTTGTCTTCCTTTTGCTTCTTACACTTATGTTTAATTTGAGAAACGTCCAATGTTTTGTTAAATAGGCATATGCATTTGAACATAATCATTTTCTTACAAATCAAGAAAGATGATTGCTGATAGGTTAAAGGTATAGATAGATATCTTGATGCCCTTTCCGAAAGAATCCCCAGCGGAGTTAAACTCCAAATTCCTCAACAAGGTTAAAATCCAGAACTTAATTCCCCAAACAGAGTTAAACTTCAGGATCCTCAGCAGAACAAAAGCTTCCTCAAAGCTGATTTCCCCAGCCAGAGAGCCTTCCAGAACTTAATTCCCCTCAGGGTTAAGTTTCAGTTCCCTAGTGGAGCCCTAAAAATCTGAATATCCTATCCCCAGTGAAGTCAAAGCTGTTAATCCCCAGCGGAGCTAAAACTTCCGACTATCAATCCCCAGCGGAACCAGACTAGCGAACATTCTCCCCACAGAGATACTTCCCATCAGATTGAAGATTCTCAGTCTCACTCCTCCAGCATGAGTCTCCCAGGTTCTGAACTCCCCAATAGAGATCATCAGAATACTCATTCCCCACAAATCACCAAGGATTTTCAATCTCCAGCAGTGGCCCTGAAATCCCTCAACCATTGAAGATCTTGCTCCCCAAGCAATCAGCAGTCAACAAGGATGTCCAAGGATTTCCAATCCCCAACATTTGTCAAGGATTTATCCTCCAAAACAAATTACATTTCAAGTTTCCAATTCCTTCATCACCTGCTGGAAGTTACAACCACCAACAGAATAACGGACAGTTGAAGTTCCTAAAAATTTGTTCCTCTCGAGAATGAAGACTCTCATCCTTAAAACCTCAGAAGATTGGTATACTCCCAGTTTCTGACCCTTAACAGAATGAAGATTCTCATCCTTAAAAACTCAGAAGATTGGTATACTCCCAGTTTCTGACCCTTAACAGAATGAAGATTCTCATCCTTAAAAACTCAGAAGATTGGTATACTCCCAGTTTCTGACCCTTAACAGAATGAAGATTCTCATCCTTAAAACCTCAGAAGATTGGTATACTCCCAGTTTTTGACCCTTAACAGAATGAAGATTCTCATCCTTAAAAACTCGGAAGATTGGTATACTCCCAGTTTCTGACCCTTAACAGAATGAAGATTCTCATCCTTAAAACCTCAGAAGATTGGTATACTCCCGGTTTCTGACCCTTAATAGAATGAAGATTCTCATCCTTAAAACCTCAGAAGATTGGTATACTCCCAGTTTCTGACCGTTAACAGAATGAAGATTCTCATCCTTAAAACCTCAGAAGATTGGTATACTCCCAATTTCTGACCCTTAACAGAAGGAAGACTCTCATCCTTGAAACCCCGGTAGATTGGCATACACCCAAGCTCCTGATATTCCCGACAGAATGAAGATTCTCATTCTCAAAGTGGCAGATAACCTGAGTTCCTGATACTTCCCAACAGAATGAAGATTCTCATTCTCGAAGTGGAATACAACCCAAGCTCCTGATTCCCCCAACAGTGGTCCCAGGACTTCTCATGTTCAACGATCAAAATATTCTTGCAACCCCCTGCAGCAGTCAAGGATTCACCTTCCCCGACAGTAGTCAAGAATCTATTATCTTCGGCTATCCAGGATTCATCTATCCTCAGCAAGACAGCTCATCAGCTTACATGCGCAATCATTACATTCATATCATAAACATCGATAGAACATGTATTGCATCATACATTTCATGCAACATAACTTTGTGTTTCAGCTAATATTTTACCCTTTTCAGGATAAGATTATTAAGCTTCAACTTCAACGACATACAGTTCAACAAACATTCCAGGTGGCATCTTTAAGCCCATCCCCGACAAGATTCTGTCTCCCCTCCAGATGGCATCTTTAAGCCCATCTCCAAATGGCATCTCTATGCCCATTCCCACATCCATGTTCTGACGAGTGCAAATTTACGGGCACTCTAGTATCCAATCTCCTTTTACCTTCGAGACGCGAACGACAAACTTGCCAATATAACTCTTCAGGTTCAAGAAGATTGAACAGGGGCAACTGTTGTACCCCAAAATTTGCCCTCTCTCTTTTTCACAAGAAATCACAGCTTCAGGCTTTTCCTGATTTTTCAGATTGGTTTAAGAATCGGTCAAACAGACTTTTCTCATCAGTCAGACAAAATTAGGGTTTTTCATTGATTTTGAATCAGTCAGACAAAATTAGGGTTTCTTTTGATTTGTTTGAGTTTGGCTCAGGGTTTGATCAAGCAGACTCTTCTTTAACCTTAAATCAAGAATTAGGGTTTTCACGCGCATTCTTAGAAGAATTTGAATCCACAGTGTCTTAATTGGCTGTCACACTGCTTTGACGCCTGATTTCATTTTGTTTCTCAAAACCTGAACCTTTGGATTAGAAGCTGAGGCTTCTGGTTGGAAATTTGCAGTGTTTGGTTTAATCAGTAGAAGGAAAGGCATATGGACGTTTGTTTGATTAACTGTGCAATGTTTATGGTTAATTGGAACGTCGGGTTTATTATTGGTTAATGCAAAGTTGCAAGACTACAATGTTTATTGATTATTTATAGTTTCTAAAGTTAAGATTATTGGGAAAAACTTCCAATTATTATGACTTAAGAAATTTAAATAATTAAATAAGCAATGGCAGAAGAATTAAAAGAGATATTTGACAAAGAAAATTTTTTATTCATTGTTTGTTACAAATATTATTTGAACACTGTAAATTTATTTACAATTGTTTACAATAATATTATTACAATGATTAAAAGTAAATTAAAACTATATCCTAATTCTCTGGAAATCTTCATCTTCTACTAATTGCATCCTTTGCTCAACTGATCCTTATCTGCAAAGACAAAAAAGAAAGAAGTCAACACAGATAAATTTAAAAAAAAGCATTTTCAGACAGTTAATCATAAAAACTCATCATTAAAGATTTTGGCCGGAATCAGTTTATTCGTCCTCTCTGCAAATCGCAAGAAGATGTTTCTTCTTGGTTCACAAAGAGGAAAGCAATGTTTTACAAGCATATGAATTATTTTGCAAAATGCATAAAGCTAAATTACAAAGTGCAAACTGAAATGCCAAACAAACTTCATATGCCAAACAATTACAAAGTTCAAACTGAAAAGCAAGTTGCCCACGTCCAAAATGCCAACTAAACTGTCAAAACTGTCCAAAGAAGCAAACCAAATCGTCAAAGAGGCAAACTAAGTCACAAATACAAAGTTGTCAACAAAACAATGTCAACTAAGCAAAACTGTCAAAAGCGGTCAACAAGCACACAAAAGCAAGGCAGAAAATCTGGAGGTATGCAGAGGAAAGACAAATGCAAGCAAGCTTGTGAAGAATACATTTTTATCCATCATTTTCCAGGCCAAAATCTTTTCAGAAAAAAAAAAGAGACATTCTAAGCAAAGATGTGCTTTCTATGGAGAGAGAAAAAGAGGGAAAAGTAGCAGGCTTACAGTTTTCTAGGCAGGCTTAAAGATAAATATAACAAAATCAGAACACTGTCAGAGGGTGGCAGAATACACATAGAAGAAGATATCACAAAAAATTGTAAACCTCAAGCTTTGCAACCTGTTAAAACATTGAAGCCTGTTCCAAGCTTGGATCCTAAGAAAACAACAAAAAGCCTACCTGTTACATAACACAAACGAGAAGCCTAACAAACACACCAGAAATAAGCCAAGCAAAAACAAAAGCCCGTTTCCAAGCATCCTGCATCAAAAGCCTCTCAAAAGCCAAACAAGCTTACAAATTGATCAAACCTTAAACACCAAAACCTGCATAAATCTCAAACAAAACAGCCTTCAAGCCCAAAGCATCCTGCATAGCCTAAGGGCCAAGCCTCACTAAAACAAACAAGTTACAAACATTCAACCTGTCTCAAGCTTCATTCAAACAAATTCCAAAAAGCCTGCCTATACAACAAACTTGCCTCAAAGCCAAACACAAACCTGTGTTCAACCTGCTCTAACTACCTTAAGCCTGTCAAAACAAACCTTGAAGCCTTTTAAACCTATCAAGCAAATCCTACCAAATGTCCAAACAACAGAAATGAATGCCTCAGAATATCTTCATCATAGGATAAACAACAATATCTAACAAAGATCTCAGATTCAAATAACTCATCATTGAGATCCAAAGAGAGAAAAGAAATCAGAAGTGAAACAAGCATACAGTCATCAGAACAACATTAACATTTCAATATCAACAAGCCAGAAAGCAACTCAGAACAAAGCCAACAATAAGCAAAGCGTTCAGATAAGCAAAAGAGAGGAAGAAGATGCAGAAGTGAAATAAGCTAGGGTTTTCAGAAGGCTATCATCATAAAACCACAGAGGCAGGCAAGATACAAAAATACCAGGAAGCAAGCCACAAAGCTAGCGTCATCAAGCTCCCACGCCTCCGGCCACCTGAGACGCACCGCCGTCCTCCTCCGTCTACTCTCCAAAGGTAGTAATTCCTTCTCTCTTTTTACACACTTCAAGCGAACATCAAATAACAAAAGATCAGAATATGAAAATCAATAACATGTAAAACTGAAAACCCTAAAAGCGCGTTAAAACCGAAACTGTCACCTTTTCTCATCATGGCCTTGTTCAACTATGGAGAGAGGGAAGATGGATGGTGGCGTCTGGTAGCAGAAGCGGAGGTTCGTTCAGAAAGCTTGGCTCAAGAAAGATGAAGAAGACGATGGAGAAGCGGCGCCGTTCGCACAAACCCTTTTCTGAACAAATAAATGAAAACCCTAAGCAAAAGTTGTTAAACGTGTTTGGGCCTCTGCCTCACAAAATCACACTAAGCTCATAAAAATTGGCGTGCACACCCCCCTTTCCTTGATTCTGTTGTTTTGTTTGGGCTATACATAATCCCCAAGGCCCATTTAAACCCTTTTTATTTTTTACAAATCAAACATTTTTTTATCACTTTTTTTTCCCTTTTTTATATACATAACTTAAATTAACATTTTTGTTAGATAAAAATGATACATTGACTTTTTTATACAAAATTTTCTTAGATGCTTCTTTTTATTTTATTACACTTAAAAATACATAAATCTTAGGATTATTAAGTTTAAACATTTTTTATTAAAACCTTTTTGTTTAATTTAAACCTTGTATAAAACATTAATAAAAAATACATTAGGTTAAATATTTCTTTTTTTTTTTAATTAAAACTTTTGTTTATATAACATTAACAAAAAAACACAAAAATAATATAAATACTTAATAAATACATTAGGTTAATATTTGCATCATTTGTAAATAATCACATCATGTGCATCTTACATACTTTTATTTCTCTTTGATTCTTATACATTGTTATATTTTACATTGAGAATGCGATTCGATTTGGTTGTAAATATTATTTGGGCACTACTATTCCGACAAGTCTCATCCCCCATTTGTAAATATTTGTATCCCCATCCCCATAATCATGTTGTAATAATTTAGGACTTTAAATTTCCGCATTTAAAAGCTTTCAAATTATGCCATGATAGACCTAGGGTTTGTATGTAAATAAAACCAACAAATAGCTTGACTAATACAAAGACAAAAAGGCATGAAAATGGACAACACCAATCACACTTGCACCCCTAGGGTTACTCCACCTGTTGCCTTCAAAAATGGGCCATGTTGCATGTTGAGTGTCTTTGGCAAAACAAAACAAATCAAATGATCATAGTCCCTCGGTGACGCTTTCTCAAGTTGCCTAAAAAATGATCAAGTCCCTTGAAGGAAAAATTGCCAAAGACACTTGGCATCATTGCATTCATGGTCTATGCGATGACCGACGCCCGTCCCATTAGCATCCTAACACAAGATTCTCCACCAAATACAATGGTGGAACAATACTGTTAAAAGGGTTAAAACATGAGAAAGATCTTTGAGTAAAATTAGGGTAGACCAACTCTTAGTTACTTGATCAAACTTGCAAAACACACTTGCCTACTTTTAAAACACACTCCACAACACAACTTTCAAAACAAACTCTCAAAAACATTGAAATATCTTTTCAAAAAGACAAACACCTTTGCATATACTCAAACAAGAGTCATTACAATGGTTGCCTAGACAAGGCATCTTTTTTCAAAACATTTTCAAAAACCACACACACAAAGCACCATTTCAAACAATTGAAAAGCAAGTAACTAAGAGCCCATGGATAACCATGGATGAAAAGGGTGCTAGCACCTTCCCTTTTCATAATCTACCCCCCGAACCCACGAAAACATCTCAAAGGTTTTTCCTGTGATTTTTAACCTTTCCTTTAGGATAAAATAAAAAGTTGATGGCGACTCTTGCTAAACTGAACAAGTGCGAATACAAACGCAAAACCTCAAGTCAGTTATCCCACCGTATCACACCTACTCTTGACATTATTGTCTAAGTTAACGACTATCTTAACCTCTTTCTTATCTGCCTCAGTGCCCAGGTTCACCACTACAGCTGGCTCTTCATGTGGTTGAATAGTTTTCTTTTCCTGTACTAAGAGCCTGGCAAGCTCTCCAAGTATTTCACAATCTTCCTTACCTTCGTCTTCGCTTGGTAGATCGGATTTTCGAAGTCATATGAGGCAATAGCATAATTGTTATCGATGAGATCCAGAGTGGATGATGATCTGTAATGTATTGTGTGGGTGTGTGTAAGAACACATAACTATTTTGAAAAATGCAATAAGATAAAAAAGAAAGACAGGGATCATAAAATTTGTATGCAAAACGTCCAATGTTCTTATTGAATAAGCAAATGTTTATGAATTAATCAACCCTTAACAAATGGAGCATTGTGCCCCGGGTAAGACACGAGGTTTTAAAGTCATTATTTAAATTTTACATTACCAAAACTTTCAAACTAATAAAAACAAGAATATAACCATTAATTCTGACTGAAAGAGATAGGGAACACGTCTTCTGCCTTCTACTTATCCAGTCCATCACCAATAGTAGGGAAAAACCAGTTGTTGAAGTCACCATCACTGTATGTATCCTCTATAGAATTGTCCTTGTTGTTGCTGATGAGGAACAGAGGTCTTCCGGCACGAGCGTGTTGAACAACCCTCTGACCTTCTGCAGTAAATCCCAGGCCAAACATGTTAAATTTATAGGGGATATCAGGAAGCTGACCCCAAATTGTACTATCACCTTCTTCAATAATAGCCTTAGCATCTTTCAAGGAGGCCATTTTATGTGGAGCTTTGGTGATTTTCGGGATGGCTGAAACGTCTTCAACAGCAGCAGGGGAGAGCACTTCAAAGGTTTGACAGGGTGTTTCAATGAATTCTCCTTCCATTTCCATGTATCGGAACGAGTTGAGGTGGCTGGCCATATATTCCTCCTCTCCACAAACAGTAACAACTTTCCCTTTCACGGATATTTCAGCTTCTGGTGCAGGGTGAAAGTGACAGTACCTGCCCCATGGATCTAAGGGCATCCCAATAAACAAGAGTAAGCAGGCCAGATATCCATGACATAGAAAGTGGACTCAAAAATATCTGAACCCACCTTGATAGGGAGGTCTACCTCTCCATGTACCATTCACTTTGATCTGTCGAAAGCTTGAACTATGATATTGTTGGGCTTCAACACCAACCCTTCACAATCTAACCGGTCGAGAGCGCCTTTCGGTAGAACATTCAGAGATGATCCCAGGTAAATCAATACATGGGCCAATGTAGTTCCTTTGCACTCTATGGAGACATACAAGGCCCTATTATGATTCCAAACCTCTGGAGTCAAGTCAGCATCGGAGAAATCCAAACCATTGTCAGTTGTTAGACTGGCCACATAAATTCCAAATTGATATGTTGAAATTTCCTGCAGCATATGAGCAGTCTTTAGGAATTTCACTAAAGCCTTCGCATGGCCTCAGAACACAGCAGTAGTGACAACATAGATATTTTGGATGGGGTTTGCCCCAACTGTTTGACAATTTTATAATCACTTCAGCGAATAATCTTCAGAACCTCTTCTAAATCTTCTCCAGAAGTATCTTTGATAGGAGCTTCTTTTGGCGCCTCCATCTGGGAAAGCTCTATCACCGACTCTTTATCTCGAGCCCCAGCAGTTGTTTTGGAAACTGTAATCTGAGCAGGTGGAGAGATTTCCGGAGAGAAAATCCTCTGCTTCTTGTAATCTTATTGGTCCCTGCAATATTGATAATACTAGGATTAACTTCTTCTTTTTCTTCATTTGACAACTCCCGTTTGACGCCATGATAATAGATGTGAGATCCGTATTGACAAGGAATTGATTTATCGGAGGAATACGGGATTGGCTCAGGAATTGTAATGACCAACAGAGCAGCTTTCGGATTGGCGGTAATCCTTATAGGACCTTTGGAAGGGATCCTAAAAGGAGTATCAGAGATAACCGACAGATCTTGGCAGAAATTATTGGTAGGCGAGACTTTTTCAATCAGAATAATATGTTCATTCATTAAGCTTTGAACACCCTTTTTTAGTGACTCGCAACCATTGGGTTCGACTGCACAGCAATAACAACCTTCAACACAACTTGGAAATAAATCAGCTTGTAGCAAATTCTTCTTTATTATGGAGAGCGGAGTAACCACATCATTCACAGAAGTAACATATAGAATATCCTCAACAACACTTACGCCTTTATCATGTTTGGGCATAGGTGTTGTAATTACATTTGGGGTATCTAGAGGATCGAACTCAATCTCCTTGTTATCAATCAGATCTTGAATTTTAATCTTCAAAACCCAGCAGCTATTTGTGTCATGCCCATTACTATTGGAATGATAAGCGCATCTCGCATTAGGATTGTACCGATGAGAGGTAGTGTTCCGATTCTGAGGAGAACCCTTCAATGTTATTAACTCTGCCTTCAAAAGGTGTTGCAGTGCCTGAGACAAAGGCATATTATTCTTAGTGAACTGCCTTCTAGGAGCGTCTATCCTTTGACGGTTACCCTGCTATTGTTGTTTGGCAGGTGCCAGATTGGAAATCAAAACCGCTCCTACAGACTCATGGCGATTAACTCTTCTACGACTTTTCTGGCCATAGACAACACCAACTTCCTTCTTACCTCTGAACAGCTTCTTCACATCACTAGAAGATGAAGTTGTCGAGATATTCCCACTTTTTATACCGCTTCGATCCTTTCTCCAGTCAGAATCATTTCTATAAAACTCGATGAGGAACTCCCAATTAGCAAATTGAAGAATGGGCCTGTCAGGATGCCCATAAACATGTCTACCATTTCCCGATCATTCAAAGGAGGTTGCACTCTACCAGCTAGCTCTCTCCATTTCTGCGCATATTCCTTGAACCCTTCTCTTGAGTCCATGGACATATCATGTAATTGTACTCGGGTTGGTTCCAGGTCAACATTGTATTGATAATGCTTATAGAAAGTAGCAGCCAAATCTTCCCAAGTGCGGATATTGGTCCCTTCCAACTGATAGAACCATTCCAGTTATGTGCCAGCCAAGCTTTCTTGGAAGAAATGGACCCATAATTTCTGGTCAGCGGTGTGAGGCTGAATCTTTCTGACAAACAACCTCAAGTGTAGTTTAGGACAAGAGACCCCATCATATTTGATGAAGACAGGGACCTTGAACTTAGGTGGGATGACCATCCCTAGAACCAAACCTAAGTCACCGAAATGCAATCCTGGTGTCTTTTGGACCTCCATAACCTTGAGCCTATCCTCCAGCTATCTGTATTTGTCAGCAGTAGGAGGGTATTGCTCATCCTAGTAGTCCTCATCTTAAGAACCTTGGTAATTCCTGTCTTCCTGCTTGATTGTCCTATCCTCTTCATCTTGGTCATCATCTTCATCAGAGGAGACTTCCACAACTGGAATTGGTTGTACCACGCCTTTGAATCTCCTTCCCAAATTAAGGACAACAGGCTTCTTGGTCTTCTTTTGCTTATCAAGGAGCGTCATTATTTCTTGCTTTCCCTTGGCCAGATTTAGAAGAGTTTCCTAGAACTGTGGGTGTTAAGCCTGGAGATCTTTGACATTATGTTCAAGAGCCATTTTTCTGCCCTAAATAAACAGCGAGAAATATGAGAAACTTGTACTAGAAAACCTGTTCATGAAATGATGCGTGATATGTGAATGCAAATGTTTTCAAGGACTTCGGGAAATTTAAATTTGTTAGACAGGAGGAAATAAGAAACAAAAATTTTATTAGCAAAGTTCAAATTACAATTGCCTTTTAGGCTTACAAAAGCTTTCAAATATAAAATGAACTCCTAAAATATAAGAATCAAATCTCCTAAGGGCACTTCCTCTTTGCACTGATGTAAGCATTAATACTTCGCTCCTCATGAAGTTGCCTTGTGAGTTCCAACACTTTCTTCTCACTTGCATGGCACTGGGTCTCAAAGATGTCTTGTTCTTCCTTCATTTGAATCCAAGACCTTTACAACTCTTCAAGATCAGTAGGCATGTCGGGGTGGAGAATGGTATAAGGAACATACCCCTCAACAACAGGCTCCGTGATTATTGGTAGGATGGCTGGATATGGCATCAAGAGACTTCGAGCATGAGCTCGTACCCATTTGAGATATGGCTCAAGAGGGATGGAATTATTATGCCCCAAAGCCTTGCTATCCATTTTGCTTACCATGCCCCAAGCATGTATGAACCTTTGATTATAACCTTGGACATCATTCTCATAGTCGAATATGATACCTTGAATGAGTGCATTGTGAGGACCATCTCTTCAAGCATAGCCAAATTATCGTAGAGCCAGAGAAGGGCTATAAGTAATACCTTCCCTAATTCCTAAGATTGAAACATTAGGGAATTCCCCATAACGGTAAATGATAGTAATGTCCACCTGAGATCGAGAGCACCAATGGATATCCGTATGAGAAAGCGACATTAACCTTTGTGACCAACTCAAACCCTACTTATTCTTCAAGACTGATCGAGGAAGGTGAGAAATGAACCACCTGGACAACAAAGGTAAGAAACACATAAGAGTCCCTCGCTTCTTCATGGTGCGAGTATGAAGAGAGTGCAAGATGTCTCCAAGCAATATAGGCACAGGGTTACGAGTAAGGAAAATTTTGACAGCATTCACATCTATGAGTTGGTCAGGATTAGGAAAAATCACCAACACATAGATTAGAAGAGCCATGATCTCCTCAAAAGCTTGTAAATCGTATCCCAAAATAGTCGAGCCTTCTCCATCATAAATTTAGCCAAAAATCCTTTGACCTCATTTCTTGTCTCCCAATTATTTATGATGTCAGAACTCTTCAGATGTATAGCCTTGGCAATAACTTCGGGTCTTGGAGTTTCCTCTAAACCAGTGAAGGGTATTTGATCAAGAACAAATACTCCTGGTAATTGAGAGAATTATTCTGTTGTAGGCACCAATTGATAATCGGGGAAAGTGAAACAATGATGTATAGGGTCAAAGAACTGAAAGAGCACCCTTATCACGTCTTCTTCAAGGCTTGAGGTAACCAGATTGAGAAGTTAACCATATCTTTTGGTGAACAAAGAACTTTCAGGAACCCTTGAAGCTAACACTTTAAGTTGAGGAGGAACCCTTATGAGGTTGATTCAGATGGTATTTCTGCGGGCAGAAGCCATAGTCTTCAAAACAGAACAAAGATAAATTCCCTGGTCCTTGAAATGGTTAGGAAATGGTATGAATGTTATGATGCATGATGTTATGTTTGAATAATTTAATCATACACAAACAAAACAATCAAGGCCTTAGGTTAAAGCTTGCATGGAGTTTATAGGTAAGTACCCTCTTGAAGTTTAGTTGGTTCAACCTGTCCTAAAGAAAGTAACCGGGTTCTAAAGGATCTCAATATCACTGATCTTTCTTTCGGGCATTGTTTCAGCTCAAGCTTCTTTATTAGCGACCAAAATATCCCAAAAGTCCAACCTCAATGAGTGTAGCATCGAGTATCAACCAAATTTAGTCTTGCACCAAAGTCGGCCATCTCACTACTTTCTAATGGCCAAGTTGTTCAACTAAGGTTCTATGGTCAGTTAGTGCTTTATGACACCACACAGCCACCCCGTATTCTCCTTGGTTGGACTCAAGGGATACTGGTACTAACAAATGTATCACACTAACATAGCCATCGCTTCAACCATGTCGGTATTACACCGCAAAGTCCCCATAATCTATTTCTACTTACTTAATGTGCCCCAGATCCAGGTATAGAATCTACGCAAGAATACCCAAACATAACCCGAAATGTAAAGAAGGAAAATCAAACAAGTTAAGCATTTAAATGTGAACTATATCTATGGTAACCCCACTTTTAGGTATGTCCCCAGCAGAGTCGACAGTTCTGTAATATGGTGGGAGAACTCACTTTACTGGTTTTGCATTTTATCGCAAATGTTGCGGTTAGTAAGAATATCCACCGACTTTTCTTTTATCCAACAAAAGAAAAGGTGAAAACAACAGGTAATGCCTTTTTTTAAGATTTTAAGTTTGGGGGTAGGTTATGGAAAGGGAAGCTGTTAGCACCCTTTCCATCCGTAGTCATCTACTGCCTCTTAGTTGCTAGCTCACTTTTGAAAAATGCTTTGTGTTTGTGTGTTTTGAAATATTTTTGAAAAGACGCCTTAGTGTGGCGAACTTTGTAATGTTTCTCGTTTCTTTTGAGAATGTATACAAAGTGTTTTTGTCTTTGAAAATATTTAGAAAAGAGTTTGTGTATGTGTGAAAAAAAAATTTATTTGTTTTTGTGAGCAAGTAACTATAAGCGGTCTACCTACTCGAACGGTCCTTGTTCTTTTACTATTTTCCTTTAGAAAGTGCTATTCTAATATTAGCCAGTAGATATCCCTATCGTTGGATGTTTGAGGGACAAGCGATGGTCATCGTGTAGTCACGAAAGCAACTCGTAATATGCTTTAGCAATTACCATAGGGTTTTAAGATTATTTACCGAGGCAACGGCGAACGGTCATCGAGGGACTTATGATCTTTGAACCAAATGGTCACTGCTAAAATCTCTTACGTTTGAGAGTCGTAACCATTTTATTTCAAAGACAACAAGTGGAGGTACCTTAGAGGTGCGCGTGTGCGAGTCTATTGTGTTTCAGTTATTTATCTTTACACATTTAGGTTTTCTACCGTTTATTTTCAAATCTACTCATGCAATCCTATTAAGCATACATCTAACTATTATATATATATATATATATATATATATATATATATATATATATATATATATATATATATATATATATATATATATATATATATATATATATATATATAGAGAAAATCAAAGTGTGAGAATTTAAACTATGTTATTACAATTCTTCGGGATAGGGGAATTACAAACCAAAAATGGGGGATAAGAAAATGTAAAGGTCCTAGTTTAAAATCTATTACATTCCATGTACAGTTACATAATTTATAATAATGCGAGTAAAATAAGTAAATACACGGAGAAGAGAGAGCCCTAAAAATTTTCTAAGTGATAAAAAAAAAAAAATTTGTTGTTTTTGCATTTTTGTGTTTAGAAGAATAATTAAATTAAATTAATAAATCCCTAAATCTAATTAGTTAATTAAAAAAGTGATTAAAAAATCTAATTAAAAACTAATTCTAATTATTTTGTGAATTTGATTTTATGATGTTTTTATGATTTTTTTTTTATGAAATTAATTAAAAGGAAATGAATTAAATAAGATAAACAAAATAGAAAAACGAAATGGGCCTGGCTACAAAGAGTAAACAGGGGTGTGCGAAGATAAAGCCCTTAAGCCCAACAAAAAAAAGAACAGGCGCTACAAAAATTAAAAGATTAGGGGATGAGAATGAAAATATTAGGCCTAATAAGGGCTGAACCAAATAGCTATGTGTGATCCCGTGTTGCTCTTCTTGAGATGTATAGCATAAACCTTTTCTTCTGCAAACATGGGATCTTGGAATTGGAGATCTGATGGTTGAAGATTGAGTGCACATGGTAGGCGCGCTGGAATGCAACATGCTAGATTCTGCAAGAAAATGTTAGAAAAAGAGCACAACTGCCAAAACTTGGTATCGAACCCAGGACCTTGTGACGGAGTGACTTAAACGCTTGCATATTACCGTTGGTCCAATTAACGCATTTGTTAATACAATGAAACAATAATAATGTAATGTAAAAAACAATTGTATTCTCATTTTTCAAACGCGCTCCAGATTGGACTTGAATGGACCAATCAGAATATGGATTTTTCCCACGCCAGCCTTGACCGAGGCCAAAGGAGTTCAGGCATGCCGGAGCTTACCTCTGGTCATCTTCTCCAGTCATATAAAATCTGGATCTGCAAAAACAAGTAAAATCAAAGTTCAAGATTCAAGCTACCCCCCCTCCCCTAATTCGCATTCTACGAATCCAACCATGGTATGGGTTTGATGTGAAATGGCCTGTATCATTGACAAAAGATCTCTACTGAAGTTTTGCCCTAACAATGGCAAATCTCCATCCTCGCGACAAATCTCACATGTAATGGTTCTAAACAGTCACAAACATTAGTATATGCACATGTATGTATATATAATTCATTTATATTGCATGAATAATGAATTTGGATTCACGAAAATCTTACCAACTGGTGCACTTGGAGGTGAGGGTTATGGGCATGATCTAGCTTTAGGGATGACTGGAAACGAACCCTGGGAATCTCAGGATGGTGATAGGATCCCAGGAATGGATTGAATATTGCTGGAATTTGATTTTCGAATTTTGACAACTTTTGATTTTTTTTGTGAAATTTTTTTGATTTTCTCTAGGTAGTTTTTGTGTGTCCTTTCTTGCTTGCAAGGTTATGTATATATAGAGGATTGAGTGAGGGTGGAAACAAGGCAAGAGATCAAGCCATTAAACCATGGTTTCATGACAAAAATCAAAATTTGAAAAGTTTCCTAACTTAGGATATCCTTTCCATATCCATCCCTAGCATGAACCTGGACATTCTCATGTGTTTTTGCATGAATTTGTGCTTCATAGACTCCAACACATAAGCCTTGCATGCTTAGCGCATTAGTTTTTTCTCTTTATGTGATTTATTTAAATGAATAAAAATTCAAATAAATAGAAATAAAAATCACAATAGTTCATGGTTAGGTTTAGAGGTCCTTGGGCATGTCATAAACATATTTGAACCCTAAAAGTTAGGTCTATTAACCTAAAAATGCAATGTTGCTCAAAGTTGACTCCATACATTTTCACAAATTTTCCTAACTTGTGCATCTCATAACTTGCACAATTTTAATCTTTTGAATATGGTCTTGGACTTTTTGGAAATCCCAAGATGTCCTTTACAATCTCTATGTTGATCATTTTTTCTTTTGAAGAAATTATATTTATTTAAGTTGCCTTGGCAAAAAGTGTCTTGTGTTGACTTTTGAAAATGACCTATAATGTATGAGATCATATATTCCAAATGAAGCATTTTTTGGACTTGAGAATAAAAGAAAAGTTGTAGAGAATTGAATTTTATTCAAAATTGGCTTTGGTTGGGGAAAAGTTGACGAAGTATGTGAAAGTTATGTCTTGTCAAAGTCCAGTTGACTTCTCCTAAGGAAACCCTAATTTGACAGATCTTGGCTTTTGATGATTTGAGGGCTTTCCTTGGGGAATCATGATCAACACTCGATAAAATTATGAATATCACTTCAAAATGTTGATGTTGACCAAAAATCTTGAAGTTTGACTGTATGTTGACCAAAGTTGACTTTTTGACCAATATAGTTGACTTTTAAACATTTGAGCCATTGACTGAGCAAATTTATGATGTAGGGATTGAAACTTGACATGAGCCTTGTTGCGGACCTATGGAGAAACATGGAAACCATTTGGGACATTTTCAAACCAAATTTCCTTGAGAAACTCCAACCCCTAGTTGTGGGCCTTTGGTTTAAGAGGTGCATCTTGACTCGTCAACCCTTGAGTATCTTGACTTCTTGAAGAGCCTTGAAAGAATGTTTTGAGAAAAATGAGAGGAAAAATTTTGGGGTACAACAGTTAGAATCACAAAATATTCGAATCAAAAAGGATCTAAATGGTACACAAAAAGTGGTGCACGAAACATATCTCTTAAAACATGGTTACAAATTATTATCAAACAATATTGACAAAAAAAGTAAAGTTATGAGAGCTTGAATGGTTCATTGATAAAATCAAGTCTCTAAACCAGTAGCGAGAATGATATAAATAAAAGGAATTGATCTATCATGGGTTGCACAAGTGCATTCCCTTTTCCTCTAATTCAAAAGAACACAAAAGCATATATGAGGAAGATGATTGAGCCAAAAATAGAACCAAGCTTCATAAAAACAAGACAAAATTATTTCAAGGTTAACAAGACATCAATAAGTTAGAAACACGAAGCTAAAGACAAATTTAGCAAAGTTCAAGTTGAAAATTCTATCGCACAAGTTAGACTAGCCTAGATAGGCCTCTAATTGGGAACCCTAGCTTGATTAATTGGAAAAAAATATCCCATCAACTCCTAAAATTAAGCAAGATTAATTATAAGGTCCTAAGATATCATACTATCCTAACCTAAATAGAAATTTGACTTAAAAGTCAAGCAAAAGTCACCAAAATCACACAATTAATGTCAATCTTCAAAAGAGGCCAAGAACATACAGTAAAATTGTAATAAAATTCACAAGGCTAGAAAATGACTTTAAAAAGTCAGATAATGTTTTACTTAATTTTTAGAATTAAAAGAAAATAGGAAATTAAATCAAAACATGACAATATTTAAGTAAAAGCCTAGTTAATCTCTACATTTTTTTATCAAACCAAAAAAATAACACAAATATGAAATAAAATTCAGAAAGTTAAAATATATCGATAATATGATTCAAGAAATTTTTGTGAATTTTTTGTATTAAGGAAAATGATTAAAATAATTGTGAAAAATCCTAAAATGCAATTAAATGTCACAATTTATTAAATCCACTAAAAATGAGAAATTCTAAAATAAAATTCAGAAACTCAAAATAGACCAATCAACGTGTCTAAAAATATTTTGGTAGAATTTGTGTTTGAAAAAGTTATAAACAAAAATTAGCAAAAATAATATACAAAAATCAATTAACTAAAACACAATTAATCTACGATTTTTTTACCAATCAAATGATTTTTAAAAAATCCATAAAAAATATGATCAAACACTAGAGACTAAAATGTACCTATGGCATTTTCTTTCAGAATTTTTGGACAAGTTTTGTTCAAGAAATAAAATCAGACAAAACAATTAAAATCAAATAGAAAGAAAATGCATTAAAATTCAAATGAACGAATCAAATTCAGTCACGCAATCATCTTCAACCTTGTGACAAAACCTAACATGCACGTTTTCCAGTTTCAATACCTCATGTTCATATCAACATTTCTACTTCGTTTCTTAACCAAAACTAGTATTTCAAAGCCAAAATCAAAGCCAGGTCTAACATCTACATCATGCAAGTCATGGAATCTCAAAAAATAATCTGTAGAGATAGAAATCAGGCCACGAAAATGATGAAAATCAACTAAACACAAACTTTCATAACTTTATAAAATCAAATGTGCTTCGAATTCAAGCAAATTCACATATTAGAATCAAGATCTAAACACATATGAACATGATCACGAGCTTGGAATCAAAGAAAACAAGCTAGAGAATACGAATTATGGATCTGAAAATACCTCTAATGAGTGAGAAATAAACTTAACTCAGTGTCTCTGATCAACGAGAAAACCTTGAATCTTTACTTTGAAACTTCAATGAACACGACAAGAGGAAGAAATTGTGACTGGAATGGGAGATAATGAAGCTTCGGAGAGAAGAAAAATTTGAGAGAGATGAGAAACTTTCAGATCTGGTTCTAGTGTGTATAAGAAACTTCCAGATCTGGTTCTAATGTGTATGATGGTCTTAACTCAAACAAATCCGTTGGGGAGATATTTTGGTGGTTTTCAGAAAATAAAAATAGCTCATGGTGTGATGTGTTTTGCTTCTGTATTTTCCAGCTTTGTGGTCATTTTATTGATCACATATTGAGTGGAATTTTGAGTGAGGGACGTGCATATGGTGAGTTAGCCTGGGTCATCATATGGGTGGAAGAGAATATTGTCAAAAATAATTTAAAAAATAAGATACACGGAATGCATGGAGTATTGCCCTTGGTTTAGTCACTTTTAGCAAACCAATGTAGTACTGAAGTCGTGCCAAACATGTACCAAAAGAACTTGTAATAATCAAAACACCAATATGCAAAAATCTTGGAAACTTTAGCCTGCAATCGTGTTATGACCAATCTACACAAAAACTCACATTCTAAAAATTGGCTCATGCGAATTATGATCTCTTGAGGCCTTTGGAAAGCTCTCTCAATAAGCTTCAATAGGTTCTTTAAACTTCTGAAAATTACGCTTGAATCATGAAGATATCATGGCCTGAAGTTGAGAAAAATGTGATTTGGAAGCCTGGGCCTTGCGCGCGTGCCTAGCTTGCATGGTGTGCTTGCTTGGTTAGGTTGAAACACCAACTTTGAAGCACTATAACTCATTCCTTCCTTGGTAATTTTGGATGATTCCAAGTTCAATAGAAATCCCATACAATGAACAAGTAAATTCCTATTTAAATTTTCCAATTGGGACTTGAATCAAAAGAACTTAATCCATGAAAATGGCATACTAGGTGTTTGTCAAAATTATGCGCGTGTCAAGCAAGTCTGCCTAGAAAAATTCAAGCCTTGTGCCTTAATTTTCTAAGTCAAATATCTTTCAAATGCTTCACTTTTGGGCTTTCCACACACATTGGCACTTTTATAGGGTTTCTCAAGAGCTTTCTGAATATATATGGTTTGTCTCCATTGGATAAAAAATGAGAAAGTTATAGATGTCCAAATTTCAGTACTATATGGACTTAAAACTTAGAAAAATTTCTAAGTATCCAAATGACTTCTTGAACAAGTTATCTCTAATTTGACCTCTTCTCTTAATCTTATGACACTAATTGATGGTTGACCAAAAGTCTACTTGGTCAATTTTAACTTTGGTTGACTTTTGGTTAAAATGATTGTTTTGCCCCTTGTGATCAATTGAACCTCTTCCAATTCAAATTGATGGATAATCTTCCAATAATAGATGCTAAATATCATATAGAAACACATGAAATATAATTTGAATCAAAAAGTTGAAGAACTCCTGATTAAATCTAAAACCCTGACTTGGTCATCTGTATAGGAGGATGATGTTCAAGCTTCAAAACCCTAAATCCACTGGACTTTCTTGAGAAATTATTTGAACAAAGTTGCCTCAAATGATAATAAGAAGATGATGCTTCAATAAATTGGCTTGTACAAGCTTTAAGTCACACAATGGGTCAAAACCTTAATCTCATCATATGAAGGAGACATATGAATCTCTTTTTAAATATTTGCAAAACTTTAACCTTTGATAAACCAATAAGAAAAGTGAGATTTCTTAAGACATGAGAGGTCCTTGGGACTTGAAAGATCCATAGATTTAAGAAAATGAGACTCTCAAAGAGAAAATGGTCAATACAATCAACTTTCAAAGCTTGAAGAAGACTTGAGAACCAAAGTACTTTGATCCCATCACAAAGAATGAATGCAATGCCATATGATGATTATGATGAAACATAAGCCTACAATAAGAGGGTAAATTTTGAGGTACAACACATTGTTAAGTTATCTTAACAAACAAGCACCTTGGTTGAGAACATACACAACCGATAAACTTTGATCTTATCTTTGATCTAGTTATCTAAGATTCGATTACCAAAACACTTTTCGAGTATCTATCCTCTAGGTCGTGGTAGGTATGCGAATTATCTAGATTACGTTATTTATCCTCTAGGTCGTGATAAATATGTAAGCCTATATTCGTTACTTTTATCCTCTAGGTCGTGATAAATGCACAAACTTTTCAAATATCTATCCACTAGGTTGTGGTAGGTATGTGAATTGTCGGGTTTCTGTTATTAATCCTCTAGGTCGTGATGAATACATAAGTCTATTCTCGTGTCATTTATCCTATAGTTCGTGATAAATTTACATGTTCTCCCTCGTATTATCTATCCTCTAGGTTGTGATAGGTATACGAATTCTCAATATAATGTTGTTCATCATCTAGGTCATGATGAATACGTAAGACTACTGCAATACGGTGGGAGAACTGGCATGTTTGTTTTGCGTTTTATTATAATTATTGCGGATAGCAAGAGTCTCCATCGAATTTTCTTTTATCCAATAAAGGAAAGGGTGAAAAGAACAATAAATACCTTTTGAGAATTTTCTTGAGTTCGGGGGGTAGGTTATGAAAAGGGAAGGTGTTAGCACCCTTTTCATTTGTAGTTATCTAAAGGATCTTAGATTCTAGCTCACTTTAAAATGCTTTATGGAATGTGTTTGTGATTTGTTTTTGAAAAGTGTGTTTGTTTAGGCGAACTTTGTAATGATTTTCGTCTCTATAAGAATGTATACAAAGTGTTGACTTTTAAAAATATTTCATGAAAGTGTTGGTGTATTTTGAAATGTGTTTTGAAATGTTGTGAGCAAGAAACTATGGGCGTTCTACCTACTCAAAAAGTCTTTGTTCTTTTTCTCCTCCTTTAGATAGTGTTGTCTTACTATTAGTTAGTAAGCAACCATATCATTGGATGTGAAGGAACAGGCGTGGGTCGTCGTACAGTCATAGAAGGAAACATTGTAGGATACCTTAGAAATTTGTCGTAAGGTCTAAGATTGTTTACCGAAGGCAACATCGAAGGGTCATTGAGGGACTACGATCTTGTAATCGAGGGTCTTTGCTAAAGTATCCCACGTTCGAGGGACATGACTATTTTATTCTAAGGCAACAAGTGTGGGTTAACCCTAGAGGTGAAAGTGTGTGAAGTGTATTGTTTTCATGTAATTTTTCTTGAATTAAGGTTATCTATGATTTGATTTTAAGTCTTGTCATACAAACCCTAATTACTAGCAATAATATTGAAAGCGATAAATTGAGGAAATTTAATGTCCTACGTTATTACATCATTTAGGGGATGGGGATACAAATTACAAATGAGGATGAAAGAAATTAAAACCTAATTACTATTACAACCAAATTGAATTATTCAAAATAAAATGTACAAGAATATAAAGATAATGAATCAAAAAGAAAGATTGTTTTTATGGTTTTTGTATGAAAAGGTTTTAACCTAACTAGTTAAACTAAATTAGATGGAGAGATGTTAATTAAGTAAGTTCCTAAATTCTAAGCTAATTTAATTAAAAATAGAAAATTAAAATTAAACCTAAGTCTAAATTAATTTAAGAAAAGAAAAATGTTTTTTAGGGTTTTATGTTTAAAGGAGATGAAATAAAGTAAAAATATAATAAACTTTAGTCTAAGTTTTAATAAAAAAATATTTTTTATTTTTATTTTTAATCAAAAATAATAATAGATAAAGTAAAATAAAGAAAGAAAAATAAAATAAAATAAAATAAAATACAATAAAATAAAATAAAATAAAAAAAGTTATGTTAGGGGGTTTGAAAGTGAAAAGGATGTTAAAGAGTAAAACAAATTTTGTTTTGGTTTAGGGCCCAAAGCCCTTTTTTTGTAATCAGAAAACAAAGAATAAAAATAAGGTAAATGGGCTGCGTGGTGTGAAGTGATTAGAGGGATGAGAGGAAGTAATTCAGGCCCAAAAGGGAGGAGCCCATGTGTGCTAGCAAACAAAAAAAGTCAGAAAATGTAATGAAAAATAGCAAAATGTGGCATTGGGGCTCGAACCCAGGTCACAAGGGTCTTAGGCACGCGCTTTAATCACTGGGATGGTGATACATCTGTTAACTTATGCACAACCAACATATTATATTTTAAATGCGCTCATGGTTGTATCATCTTCTTCTTCCTCGCGCCAGCTTCTTCATCACCATTTATGAATTTGTAACTTTCTCATTTCTCAACCATTTCAGAAATTGCAAACATCAAACTTGATAGAAATTTCAACAGGATTTCAAATATGTAAACTAATTAATCTAACTCTCAAAGATGAACACGAATTTTACATGGTACCAAATCTGATCTAATTTTTTCAGAAACTTCAAGCTAAAATTCACATTACTCAGGCAACATAAATGAATTCTAAGGATATGGTTAGTTTCAGGGCTATGATGTCTACATTTTGTCTTTGAAAATGGAAGCCAGATGATGTCTATATGAAGAGTTAGAAAATCAGAAAACTCACCTTGCAAGTGGATATCGTGTTTTGAGTTTGAGCAGCTTTCAAGTTGTTGTAATGATCTGGTTAGCTTCCTTGAACCTCTAGGAAGTTAATGTAATGATTAGTTTGGATTGAGGATGGTTGAATCGTGATGAAGAAGTCAATGTGCAACACCCTGTTTTTGGTTATGGAGGATGGTGATGGAGGTGTTACAATTCCAAAATAGGGACAGTGATGAACTATATTTGATGTATGGAAGCTTTGAAAATGATTTTGAGGGAAAACGCACGATGGAAATGGAAGATATAAGTTCAAGGGCAGAACTGTATACAAATGGAGTTTTGTGTGCAATTTCTGGTTATAGAGAATTTAAGAGAGTTTCAGGGGTTGTTCCTTCGTGTCCTAGGTTGTATAATAGTGTCTCAATTTATAAGAAAGGGTTTTGAGAGCTTGAGGTGATTAGAAGCACAAGTTCACATGTTATGGCTCTTTTCCTTGTTTTTGAAGCAAGCTTGATACACATTGTCCCAATGCATAGTACAAGGTTGTCTAGAGTGGTTACAAGCTTTAAACATGATTATCTAACTTTGTATGTTGAGTGTGTGCTGAACAAACAAGTTAGAAGCTCAAGACAAGTTGACTTTGTGATTAAAGCAACTTTTCAAGAATAGTAATGGTGCCTTTCTTCCCAAAATGGCAATGTAGCTTGGACAATGATTTAATTGCTTGGACAATGGGTTAATATGTTGTATAAAAATTAAATTAAAGAGTTAAACACATGTTAGAAGCCTGCAAAGTGATATTATTCCGCATAGGTTTGTGATTTGGTTGAATGTTCATCATCAAAATGACCTAAAATCAAGAATGAAACCTCAACTTCTTCTCTTAGATTCTCCTTGCTCAACATGATCTCCTCAAGTTATTGGAAATTTTAGAAATCTTGAAACATTTTCTATAAACTTCATGATGACCATTTTTACAAAATCATCTTGGAGCTTGGTGAAAATTGGCCAAGAAGTTAGGTCAAAAATCTGCCTAAACTAGGTCAAATTTTCACTAAGTGTTTAAGAAAAAGTGCATGACTTCATGGGCTTATAATTCAAAATCTAAGAATTTTTTGGATAATAACCCTCTAATACAAAGTTATAGATCTCACCAATATCTACAACTTTCATGTTGAAAGTTTCCTTTGAATCATCTAGCGTCTTGGTGAAAAATTGGCATGAAGTAGTGAAATTATCATGTACAAAGCACTTAGAAAATTTTCTAAGTCTTGAAAAGTTTGACTTTTCAAATTGAATTTTGACTGTCTTGATTTATTTATGATCATGTTTCATATTTTTTAATGTCTTGATAAATTGTGATATTTGATATCAAATCTTGATCAAAAAGTCAAAGTTTGACTTTTTGTGCATCAGTTGACTTTTCATCAGTTGAACCAAAATTCAACTATCAATCCATTGATTTCAAAATATGATTTGAGCCATGCGATTAGGTCAAAATGTTGTATTTGAATCCTTGATATTATGCTTCAAGCCATTGGATTATATATTAGGTCAAAAGTCAGTGATCAGTCAATTTACAATTAAAACCCTAATTCTGACCATTTTGCACTTTTGGTGAATTGAGTGAATTTCTTGAGGAACTGTGATCAATACTTGATCAAATGATGAATAGAACCTTAAAATATTGATGTTTTCAAAAAATCATGAAGTTTGACTGTAGGTTGACCACAGTTGACTTTTACCTAATACAATTGATTTTCAGTCATCTGGTCAATTGATTGAGCAAAATTGTGAATCAAGACTTGTAACTTGACATGAGTATTCTTGGAGGTCTATAATGATCCATGAAAGTCACTTGAGGCATTATAAGTCCAATTGTATTTGTGAAAATCAAAACCGTAATTTGGGGCATCAATGTTTAGAAGGTGGTTTGTCCTAGTCAACACGTGTGCAAACTTGAACCATTGGAGATCTTGTGAGAAATGTATTGAGAAAAGAGAGGGAAAATTTTGGGGTACAACAACTGCCCCTGTGCAATCTTCTTGAACCTGAAAAGTTAGATTGGCAGGTCCGTCATTCGTTGACTTGAAGGTGGAAGATGATTGAACACTAGAGTGCCCAAAAATTTGCACTCGCTGATGCACGAAGTAATGTGTTGGTTGATTATATCAGAAATGGGCTTAAAGATTCCATTTATGAAGGTAATAATAAGTTGTCAGAGATGGACTTGTAGATGCCATCCAAAGATAATTGCTTGACTTTAACTAGGAGAAGTGTAAGAATAAATCTTGGTTTGATTTAAAACTGAACTAGAGAAGTGTTTTTGTCTTTAGCCGAAAGAAGTATCAGAGCTTAATCTGAGCCAGAGAGAGATCCACTGAAAGAATAAATTTTTGGTCCATTTAATCTGAGCCAAAAAATGTCTACTGAGAGAAGTATCAGAATAAATCTTTTGGTCGATTTAATCTGAGCCGGAAAATGTCTACTGAGAGAAGTATCAGAATAAATCTTTTGGTCAATTTAATCTGATCCAGAAAATGTCTACTGAGGGAAGTATCAGAATAAAACTTTTGGTCTATTTAATCTAAGCCAGAAAATTTCTACTGAGAGAAGTATTAGAATAAATCTTTTGGGCGATTTAATCTGAGCCAGAAAATGTCTATTGAGAGAAGTATCAGAATAAATCTTTTGGTCGATTTAATCTGAGCCAGAAAATGTCTACTAAGAGAAGTATCAGAATAAATATTTTAGTCGATTTAATCTAAGCCAGCAGATAATCTTGATGTTTTTAATCGAACAAAGTATCAGAATTTAATCTGAGCCAGAGAAAAGTCTACTGAAGGAGGTTTCAGAACTTAATCTGAGCCAGCAGATAATCTTGATGTCTTTAACTGAATGAAGTATCAGAACCTAATCTGAGCCAGAAAAAGGTCTACAGAAGGAGATATCAGAACTTAATCTGAGCCAGCAGATAATCTTGATGTCTTTAGCCGAACAAAGTATCAGAACCTAATCTGAGATGGAGAAAGGCCTACTGAAGGAGGTAACAGAACTTAATCTGAGCCAGCTGATAACCTTGATGTCTTTAACCGGATGAAGTATCAGAACCTAATATGAGCCGGAGAAAGGTCTACTGAAGCAGGTATCAGAACTTAATCTGAGCCAGCAGATAATCTTGATGTCTTTAACCAAACAAACTATCAGAACTTAATATGAGCCGGAGAAAGGTCTACTGAAGGAGGTATCAGAACTTAATCTGATCCAGCAGATAATTTGATGTCCTTTGATTGATCTTTCCTCAAATAGGTAAAGACTTAGTTGCATGAAAATGCATGTATTGCGTAATTATGTTCTCAAAATAAATGAGCTTGTGTTATATATTTAGTATGCTTATGTCATGATGCATGAATGCTGTTAAAATGTATCCTTGTTTGAGAAAATAAATCCATGACTACTGCTGGAGACGAGGAGCATGTGTATCTTCAACTTTGTTTAGAGTGCTTTTGTTGGGAATTCATGTTTGTTGTTTGTGGAAACTCTGCAGAGAGTGTTGATTTCTTCTTGGGGAATAGAGTTTAGGAACCTTGGTTGTCCCTTTCTCTACTGGGGAAATGGATTCTCGTATACCCTGACTGGGGATAAAAGAGATGATTAGACTTTTGATTGTATGGGGAAAGTAAATTTAACTGGTATTTGGTTAGGTTCCAGGCTTTGCAGTAACTTTCTGGGGGTAGCACATACTCTATTGGGGGATAGGAGTTTTGTCCATTGATTTGTAATAGTCTAATGAATGAACTCAAGTTGGGGAGATTGTAATCCATTGGGAAAATAAACCCTGTTGAGGAAGGTATTCTGAAGACCTTACTGGGGAAATGAATTAATATGAGGAAGAAATTTTCAAGGTTTCTTTCTCAGCTTTGGAAGATCAAACTTGGTTTGGGTAGAGAATTTCTAGGGATTATATTGATTGGAAATTATGCATGTAGAATGTATGAATACACTCTGTGGGGATAATCTTACTGAAGTAACCATGTGGGGATATCCCAAATCCTTGAATAAATGCTTATTTGAGTTCTTGTGCATACATTTGTTAACATTTAATCATGTTCATATGCATATGTTCATTCCATTTTAATCATTGGACGTTTTTGCACTCAAAACAGAAGAAGAAGAAGAAAAAAAGTTTGCACTTAAAATTATATTTGTATTGATGATTTGCCTAAAAACAGGCGTTTTTGTACAGGGAGACAGAAATCCTAGTAAGACGAAGTCATCAAAAAAATGAAAACAAAATTTGTATAGCCATGTGGAAGTGATCTCATTGGGTTCCAACTCCGCTATTGCCCATATGTCTTTGAACATCATCCTTTACCGTTGAAAAGAAGTTGATTGAATTGATCTCGTACCATTTGAACTTTTGACCTTGGTAATAAAGCTGGTTGTTAGTGATCCGACGAGACATAGTCGTACGCTTTAATCCTTAACTTTTACCTGGACCGCCTTCTCAGGTTTTTAGTCCACCAGGATGCCAATTTTTTGCCCAAGTCGCCCTTTCAGGTTTTTGACTTGCCGGGTGTACAATCTTTTGTATATATCCCTAATCTTTTCCAGAACCCTTTTGGTTCGCCAGGATGCCCTTATTTTTGCCTAGGTATGTCAACCTAGCGGGTCATTCTTTATGCGTATTATTTTTTACTATGTTTGTGTTCACATGATGTGGGAAATCTTCGCCATCCATAGTGGTTAACATCATAGCACCGCCAGAGAATACTTTATTGAAAACAAATGGCCCTTCATAATTGGGAGTCCATTTGCCCCTGGGATCGCCTTGTGGTAAAATGATGCGCTTTATTACCAAGTCGCCAGCCTGGTATACTCGAGGTTTGATCTTTTTGTTGAATTCCTTGATCATACGCTTTTGATACATTTGACCATGAAAAATAGTAGCGACTCTCTTTTCATCAACCAAGTTCAACTGATCTAACCTAGTCTGAATCCATTCGTCTTCGCCCAAGTCTGCTTCTTTCATAATCCTCAGAGAAGGAATTTGAACTTCAACAGGCAGGACAGCTTCCATGCCATTGACTAAAGAGAAAGGGGTTTCCCCAGTTGATGTTCGAGCCTAATAATGGTAGTCGTGAAGAGCAAATGGTAGTATCTCATGCCAGTCTTTATAGGTCACCACCATCTTTTGCACAATCTTCTTTATGTTCTTATTGGAAGCTTCCACTACACCATTCATCTTAGGTCTGTATGGAGAAGAATTCTGATGTTTGATTTTGAACTGTATGCATAGTTCAGTGATCATGGCATTGTTGAGGTTGGTTCTGTTGTCAGCGATAATCCTTCCAGGGATGGTATACCGACAGATGAGGTTATGCTTGATAAGCCGAGCTACAAAATTCTTTGTAATTGAGGCAAACTAAACTGCTTCGACCCATTTGGTGAAGTAGTCAATGGAAACAAGGATGAAACAATGTCCATTGGAGGAAGTGGGCTTGATCTCTCCAATCATGTCAATGCCCCATGTTGCAAATGGCCATGGCGCAGTAATGACATTCAAAGGAATTGGAGGCACATGAACCTTGTCGGAATATATTTGACACTTATGGCAAGTCCTCGAGTGGTGGTGACAATCATTTTCCATAGTCGACCAATAGTAACCAGCCCTCAGAATCTTCCTGACCATAGTGTGCCTTCTAGAGTGAGTTCCGAAGATACCTTCATACATGTCTTCTATGAACTTTTCTGCTTCCTTCTTGTCCATACAACGGAGCAGAGTAGAATCATGGTTGCACTTGTATAGGATCCAATTTATTAAGAAGAATTAGGCTGAGAACCGTCGCAAGAATTTTTTATCTTTGATTGAAGCTCCTTCAGGATACTCTTGTGCTTCAAGGTACCTCCTCACTTCATGATACCAAGGCTTCTCCTCGTCGGTGTTGATCTCATAATAATGCGCAGGTTCGTCAAATCTTTTGATAGTAATTCTGGTAGCTTCGTTGTCCCAATTGACCTTGAACATAGATGACATAGTTGCTAAAGCATCTGCCAACTAGTTTTCTTCCCTTGGAAAGTGTTCAAAGGTTACCTCCTTGAAGTACGGGATCAAGGTTAGCACATGCTCTTTGTAGGGGATCAGATTTGGATGTTTGGTATCTCATTCTCCTTTAACTTGACTTATTACTAGGGCTGAATCTCTGTATAAGCTTAAGAATTTAATTCTTAGGTCAATGGCAGCTTTTAGACCCAAGATGCACGGTTCATACTCGGCCATGTTGTTTGTACAGTCGAAGAACAATCTGGTAGTGAAAGGCGTATGGTAACCTTCGGGAGAAATCATAACAGCACCAATTCCGTTACCCAATGCATTAGAAGCTCCATCAAAAACCATAGTCCATCGGGATCCTTATCCAGGTCCTTCATACGTTCCAGGCTTTTCACAATCAGTTATCAGCATGATATTCTCGTCCGGGAATTCAAAGTTCATGGATTGGTAGTTATCAACAACTTGATGGGCCAAATGATCTGCCAGCACACTTCCCTTGATTGTTTTTTATATAGTATATTGGATATCATATTTAGTCAAGATCATTTTCCATCTAGTTATTCGTCTGGAGAGAGCTGGCTTCTCGAAGATGTACTTGATGGGATCCATCTTAGAAATCAATAGAGTGGTGTGAGTCAACATATACTTTCTTAGCCGGCGAGCAGCCCATGCC
This sequence comes from Vicia faba, assembly GCA_948472305.1. Taxonomy (NCBI): domain Eukaryota; kingdom Viridiplantae; phylum Streptophyta; class Magnoliopsida; order Fabales; family Fabaceae; genus Vicia; species Vicia faba. The sequence continues at coordinate 1,231,972,430 of OX451737.1, forward strand.
AGAGCGCAGCAAGTTTTCTCGAGTAATGAATATCTGGTTTCACAGTCGGTAAAATTTTTGCTAAGGTAGTATATTGCATGCTCTTTTTGACCAGACTCGTCAGGTTGACCCAACAAACACCCCCATTGAATTCTCTAATATAGTAGAGTACATAATCAGAGGTCTTCCTTTAACTGGAGGCATCAGGATTTGAGGTTCTTGTAGGTACTCTTTGATTTTGTCAAAAGGTGTTTGACAGTCGTCATTCCATCTAATCACTTGATCTTTTTTCAACAGTTTGAAGATTGGCTCACAGGTATCAGTTAAGTGAGAGATGAATCGAGCAATGTAGTTAAGTCGGCCTAAGAAACCCCTTTCCTCTTTCTCAGTACAGGGAGCTGGAATCTCTTGTATGGCTTTGAATTTTGCTGGATCAACCTCAATACATTAGCCACTAACGAAGAACCCTAGAGTTTTCCAGACCTCACCCCAAAGGTGAATTTGTTGGGATTCAGCCTTAGTTTGTATTTCTTCACCCTTTCAAATAGCTTGTGTAAATGATCAAGGTGTTCTTCCTTAGTTTGAGACCTTGCAATCATGTTGTAGCAACTGGTTTTTTAATCAAGAGTCGCCACTATTAGTTTTTATCCTAGGGAAGGGAACCTAATAGAAAACCCTAATTCACGGACAGAGATTCTAGGTTACAGACTCAATTAGACGAAAGGAAGGTGTTAAGCACCTTTCATCCACCTTGTTCACAAGGATATTAGCCTTAGGTTTACGTTTGGGGAAAACAGTGTTTTAAGTTTTAATTAGCAAGACTCGCAACGATTTTAGATCGCGTGCCTACGTATCCTCTTATGAGGAATCTGAGTCCCAATTCGTAGTTCGTATGGGTTGGTGTTTTTTAGTGGTTTACGAATATATTTTGAATCACTTCGCACTCGGTCGTGAGTAGTGATTGCGGAAATTTTGACTGAGTACGCAGTAAGCCAAAATTAATTCGAGACCCATTTGCAAACAAGAACTGCTAATTAGCTTAATTTATTCGCGAAAATAGTTTGATATTTGTTCGTATTTTTTACTGTAGTATTTGCAAAAACATCTTGATTAATGCATGATTTAGAAAGTAGTTCAATGCAACTGATATATAAAGTGAAATATGCAGTTTTTGATATAAAAACGAAATTTATTTAGAGATATAATAATATTTACATATAATAGATAATAATACTATAAATAAAAATTACTGATAATGATAATAATTATTACAATTTATAATGATAAAAATAATAATAAAAATATAAATATAATATAATAATAATAGGAAGAAAATATTAATTATAATAAAAAAAATTGATAATAATTATAATAATTGTAAATGAAAAGAAATAGATAATTAATAATATAGTATATAAAAAATAATATATAAAAAGAGATAATAATAAAAAAGAAAATAATAATTTAACCAATCTGGGGGGTGTAACTTTAGCTTATAAGAAAAACATGGGGAGTGTGGAAAGTGATCTGGACTTCAAGCCCAAACGAAATCTAGATAGGGGGTGCACCGCTAGCCCTAAATCGATAGTTGTGTCAAACGGGGGTGGGAGGAGCATTGGGATTAAGCCCAAAGGGCTGTGATAGAAAGCCAACGTGATCCGGTGCGTGCAAGTATATGATGCCTATGATGGACCTGGCCTTATGGCTGTCCAATCAAGATCTAATGGCCACAAGCGAAAGGTGTATGATAATACCATGAACCCGCACGTGTTGAACTATTATAAACTATACACAAGCTTTTTGTTTCTTTTCCATAAATGATTATCGTTCCACTCTCTCTCTCTCTCTCTCGCTCGACCCCAAACCCCATCCCCTTTCGTTAACCCTAACAAACAGCGATCAACGCCGCTGTTTCCCTCGCTGATAACCCCTTTCAATCGTGAATTCTAAGCCCTGATTACCCCCATCACCCCACAAATCAAACGATAATGAAAATAAAAGCTAAGTACATGATGTTTCTTTACCCCTTTTCGTGATTTCTGGGTTCCAATTTCAGAGTCTTTGGTTCGATTCGTCCTAATCCCTTTTGTCTTGCAGAAAATCAGCGTAGCGGCGGCGCTCGATGGTGGACGGAGGTGACGTTCGAGGATGATTAGGGTTTCCGACTTGGAAAAACCAATCACCTTTTCCTTGGATCTTCAGTAACGAAGCCTCGATTAAGGTTTGTATCTCAATTATTTTCTCCTCTGTTAATTGTCAGAAAGCAACCCCCTCTATTGTTCTTCTCCTTTTCTATATATAAGTTCATTTAGATCTAGGTTTTTTGTTGTATGCGTTACAAATGCTTAGATTTAGGGCTTATTGAAGGAATTAGGGATTTATCAATTAATGTAATTGATTCTTTTTTGTGTGAAATTTGATTTATTACAAACTTAGATTGTATCTAGTTCTCTGTGATTTTGCAATAGCCTTTGATTCTATTGTGATTTGCTGTAATTGAAGATTTACAATTTTATCAAAGATTTTCTTGATGAAGATTTGCGAATCAGAATGCCATTTTGGATCCTTATTTGTAATATTGGAAAAAATCATCTTTGTAATGATCTGATTTCATTATTTACTCTTGTAACAACAAACTTGTATTTGATGATTTGGTGAAGATTTGGTCTGCTAGTTGTGCGGATTTGGCTTGTACAATAATCTCCTAAGTCCTTGCTGTGATTTGCCAACTTGTTGGATTGAGCTTGCTGTAGTTTGGTTTTGAGATAATTTCAAGAATTTGTTTTAGTTTCTTAGGTATGTAATTTGTATTGGCATTATTCTTCTGTAATAGGCTGCATTCTTAACACATTTGTGTAACGTTTTGGATCTCAATTGAGTTATTGAAATATTTATTTGTGTAATGATACGATTCTGTATTGATTAAGCTGCCTGTAATGTTGATTTTGAATGGATTCTGCATAGGTGATTTGCAGATACTGTTTTATTCTTGTTCTTTAATATGCAACTTTACCTTAATTTGACAGTTTCAGATTCTATTAGATTTAATCGCTTATTGCAGATTTGCTTTCAATGATATGATCCCTACCTTCGTAGTTTAAGATTCAATTTACATAGTTAATAATCAGTAAGCTGGGCCCTAGCTGCATTTGCTAACAAATAGTATAAAAACTCCTTTTTTATAGCCAACTCAGAAAATAAAAATGTTGCGCTGGCAATCTAGCTAAGAATTATTATTATTTTTCCCTTACAAATAATTTCTACACGAAAGTTAAACCAAATAATAATCTCTCAAGATCAATTAGTGAAGGTTAACCAACAATAGTTTCATTAAAAAAACAGGATGGGCTACTAGCAATTTTTTTACGCCTATTGTTCCCTTCCAACTTATATTGGGCCTAAATTTGCCCAATCCAGCAAACAACACGCGAATCGGTTCATGAGTCTTTCTGATTCAAAAATCCTCATTTCCCTGAGTTAAAATACACCTCCTAGTTGGATAAAGACGGGACATCAGATATTGTCGTACCATCTTCAATTAAATGTTTCTTCTATTTTAATTTTGAAAAATAAAATCGTCGCGGTAGGGCAAATTTGGGGTATGACAGCTGCCCCTATTCAATTGTCTTTTAATCGAATAGCGCGAGAAAACTCGAGTCTTGCGCATTTTTGATTTAAAGTTTATTGAATGCTTGAAGTATCCCAAAATTTGTCAGATAAACATAAGATTACACAGTAGCATACCCCTGTAGGTCTCAAGAAAGTAGGCAAAGCTGATGATATATCGCTTACTCGAGTTTGATAACGAGGTAGATAGTGCAATTCTGTATGTCTTGGTTTATTCACTCACTCGGAGGGTGAGTATAGCAATGATTGATGATGCATGGTCGCTTGAAGACTGAGGCCATGGATTACGTTTGAGTATCGCTGGATGACATCTGAGGCGATGTTTTGAGCATGAATACATTGCGGCCCAGAGGTTATGTATTTGAGTATGAAGAATGCATTGCGACTCAGAGGTGATGTGTTAATTTGGATAATACGCATTGCGGCTCTAGAGGCAATGTGTTTGAAGAAAGAATTGCAGCTTAGAGGCAAGATGCTTGAGTGGGAAGAATGCATTGCGGCTTAGAGGCAATGTGTTTGGAGTTTGAAGAAAGAATTGAGGCTTAGAGGTAATATGCTTGAGTGGGAAGAATGCATTGCGGCTTAGAGGCAATGTGTGTGGAGTTTGAAGAAAGCATTGCGGCTTATAGGCAGTTTTCTTGAGTGGGAAGAACGTGTTGCAGCTTAGAGGCAATGTGTTTGAATTTTGAAGAAAGCATTGCTGCTTAGAGGCAATATGTTTGAGTGGGAAGAATGCATTGCGGCTTAGAGGCAATGTTTTTGCGTTTAGATAGTACGTTTGCGACTTAGAGGCAACGTGATAGGTTTTGAGAATATGTTGCTGCTTAGAAGAAACCTGTTGAGTTAGGAATTCATTGCGGCTTAGAGGAAATAGGGTTGGAGTCAGGTGATATATTGCAGCTTAGAGGAAATATACTGATTTGGAGAGATTCACTGCGGCTTAGAGACAGTGTAATGAGTTTTGCAAATACATTGCGGCTTAGAAGCAATATACTGAGTTTTTGTGGACGTTGCGGCTTAGAGGCAACGTACTAAGTTTTTACAGATACATTGTGGCTTAGAAGTAATGTAGTGAGCTTTTGCGAGTACGTTGCAGCTTAAAAGCAACGTACTGAGTTTGTAAGTAAATCGTCACTGTTGGAAGACTTAGGTAATGGGTTGGATGTGTCACGGCATGAAGACTGAGGCGACGGGTTGAATCGTAGGAGAAGTATTGCGTTGGTTGACCCTTAGATAGTTGAATCGAGGATGAAGTGATTTTCTTGTTTTCTATGTGATACATGCATATTGAATGTCGTATGTATGCGAAATGTATGGTGTTTTGACATCGATGTGGAACCCTGAATGTGTGCAAGGATGTTGTATGTATGCTTTAGATATGCGAAATGTACGTGTGAAATGTGTGTAAGATGTGCGTATGCCTCGAAATGTTGTGCAGACTATTTCCGGCATTCTCTCCTTTTAGCCATTGGTTTAGAATTACCAATTCCTAGCGTTGTATGTTGTGTCGTCGTAGCATTGTTGAATTTAAATGCGATGGACAGAATTTAGCCCGAAGTTGAATATCGATTATGTATTGTGGGTGTAGACATAAGTGATGGCCTATGTGTAACTTTGTATGCGGGCGTAGACATAGACGTGGAGGTGTGTAAAATTGGCAGGAATACATATGTGTGTTGACGCGTGCGAACATTGATCTCGTGACGCAAGTTATGCCTAGGTGCTGATATGGACGCAACCATCGCGTAGGGACGCGTAGATATATGCATAGATTTTGCATTGTTGAGTGTAATCATAGGCGCAGACATGTGCATGGACGCGGGTGTAGATATGCGTAGGTACAGGTGTAGATATATTTTTGTGTTGCAATACGTAAGAGTAACTATGTGTGTGGACGTATACGTGGATTTTCCTTCGTTATTTTTCTAACCCAAGTATTTTTTATATTTGTCAGATGCTTTTATTCTGTTAATTCTCCGAAATTATTTCAAGACAAATATTCATGAGTAATAATCGTAGTATTCTGTAAACAAGTTTGTGAGAAGAAAAACACGGTTCTAAAGATATACTGAAAACAAATGTTTTATTCATATGCCTTAAAGCGGGCGAGAATACAAGATGCAATTCCTAGAAAGAGGTAATTACAGAAAATTTTGAAATAGTAAATGGAAATGAACACTGATAATCGTTACTGTTGTTCCCCCATAACTTTGATGTTATTATCCCCTTGGCTTCTGAGTTGTATGATTTCAATCTATCCTCCTCTTCATGGTTTGTGGCCGTAACTCCCAGATCGCAGTCTTTTTGTTCTTTATTTCTTTATATGAAATCCCTAACTTTTTCCTGGATTGCCCTTTCGGGTTTTCAATCCACCGGGATAAAAAATTTCGTATGCCCCTAATTTTTTCCTGGACCGCGCTTTAGGGTTTTCGATCAACCAGGATGCTCCTTTTTTTTGCTTAAATTGTACGTTTTGGAGGTTCGGTTTTAGCGAGCTTTTTATACATAGTATTTTTTGACTGCGTCTGTGTTGGTTGGATGTGGTAGTTCTTCCCCATCCATTGTTGAGAGGATGAGACCACTTCCATAGAATGTCGTTTTGACTACAAATGGACCTTCGTAGTTAGGCTTCCATTTACCACGTGAATCGAGACGGGGTAGTAAAATCTTTTTGAGCACACGATCCCCTTCTTTAAATATTCGAGGGCGCACCTTCTTGTCGAAGGCCCTCTTATTTTTTCTTGATGTAATTGACTATGACACAAAGCCGTTAATCGTTTTTCTTCAATGAGGTTGAGCTGGTCGAGTCGAACCTGCACCCATTCTTCCTCTTCCAGTTTTGCTTCTCTCAGGACTCAGAGTGATGGTATCTCAACTTCCACCGGGAGCACTGCCTCCATGCCGTATACGAGTGAAAAAGGAGTTGCGCTTGTTGATGTGCATACATAAGTACGATAACCGTGCAGGGCGAAAGGAAGCATTTCGTGCCAATCTTTATACGTTTTCACCATTTTCTGGATGATTTTCTTAATATTTTTGTTGGCTGCTTCAACGGTCCAGTTCATTTTCGGCCTATAAGGTGAAGAATTGTGATGCTCGATTTTGAAGTCGTCGCATAATTCCTTCATTGTCTTGTTGTTTAAATTAGACCTGTTATCTGTAATTATCCGGCTTGGGACACCATATCTGCATATGATATTCTATTTGATAAAGTGTTCAACCACTTGACTTGTTACGTTGGCGTAGGATGCTACCTCTACCCACTTGGTAAAGTAGTCGATGGCTACTAATATAAAGCGGTGTCCGTTTGACGCTTTTGGTTCGATCATACCAATCATATCGATTCCCCACATTGAAAACGGCCAAGGGGAGCTCATGACATTCAAAGGATTCGGTGGTACATTTATCTTGTCGGCGTAGATCTGACATTTATGGCATGTCTTCGTGTAGTGATAACAATCAGCTTCCATTGTTAACCAGTAATACCCGGCTCGCAGAATCTTTCTAGCCATGGCGTGCCCGTTTGTATGAGTCCCGAAGGTGCCCTCGTGGATTTCTCTCATGAGTGTATCTGCCTCTTGCTTTTCCACACATCTGAGTAATACCATGTCGTAATTTCTTTTGTATACTACTTTGTTACTTAGAAAGAACTTGGAAGCTAACCTGCACAAGGTTCACTTGTCAATGATAGAGGCATTTTTGGGGTATTCCTGCCTTTCTAAGTACTTCTTGATGTCACAAAACCATGGTTTAGTGTCGGGTCCTTCCTCAATAGCTAGGCAATGTGCAGGTTCTTCGAAATGTCTAACTGTAATACGCAGTTCGTGATTCGGCCAAGTTACCTTGAACATAGCTGATAGGGTTACCAGGGCGTTTGCAATTTGATTTTCTTCTCGTGGGATATGGTTGAAAGTGATTTCTGTTAATTCCGCAGCTAACTTTAAAACATGATCCCAATATGGAATCAGTTTAGGGTTTTTAGTATCCCATTCGCCATTAACCTGGTATATGACTAACGCAGAGTCCCCAAACACTTTCAGGTGCTTTATTCTTAAATCGATGGCAGCTTCTAGCCCTAGTATACAGGCTTCGTATTCGTAAATGTTATTGGTGCAGTCAAAACATAGCCTGGCCGTATAGGGGTGGTGGTGATTCTTGGGAGAGGTTAACACTGCCCCTACACCGTGACCCAGTGCATTTGAAACCCCGTCAAACGTGAGCGTCCAACGTTCCCCTGGCTCGGGCCCTTCATCTGGTCCTGGTATTTCGTAGTCAGCTATAAATATGACATCTTTGTCGAGAAAGTCGAACTTCATGGGTTGATATTCCGATAGCGGTTGGTGAGCTAGATGATCAGCCAGTATATTGCCTTTGATGGCTTTCTGTGTGACATATTGGATGTCATATTCTGATAGCAACATCTGCCATCGTGCGATTCTTCCGGTAAGGGCTGGATTTTCAAACACGTATTTTAGAGGATCCATTCTTGCTATCAACCATGTAGTATGGGTTAACATATACTATCTCAACCTCTTGGTAGCCCAAGCCAATGCACAACAAGTTTTCTCCAAGAGTGAATATCTGGTCTTGCAATCGATGAATTTCTTACTGAGGTAATAGATTGCGTGCTCTTTTCTACAAGTTTCATCATGTTGCCCTAAAACACAACCCATCGACCCTTCGAGCACTGTCAAGTACATGATGAGTGGCCTTCCAGGGACTAGTGGTATTAAGACTGGTGGCTCTTGCAGATACTGTTTTATCGCTTCGAAGGAGGTCTGACAGTCGTCATTCCATACTACCGTTTGATATTTTCGAAACAACTTGAATATTGGTTCGCACGTAGCTGTTAGATGCAATATGAACCTTGAGATGTAGTTCAATCGCCCTAAGAAACCACACACTTCTTTTTCTGTCCTAGGAGCAGGAATTTCTTGTATCGCCTTTACTTTGTCTGGGTCCACCTCAATGCCTTGTTGGCTTACGATAAAGCCTAGTAGTTTGCCTGATCTGACACCGAAGGTGCATTTATTTGGGTTCAACCTTATTCTGAACTTACGTAGCCGCTCAAATAATTTTTGCGTATGTTTGATATGTTCCTCCTCCGTATGAGATTTTTCAATCATTTCATCGACGTATACTTCAACCTCTTTGTGGATCATATCATGGAATAATGTGACCATTTCCCTTTGATAAGTTGCCCCTGCATTCTTGAGACCGAATGGCATTACTTTGTAGAAGAAAGTTCCCCAAGGTGTCATGAAGGTAGTCTTTTCCATGTCTTTCGGCGCCATTTTGATTTGGTTATAGCCCGAGAAACCGTCCATAAATGAGAATACCGAGGCTTGAGTTGTATTATCCACTAAGACATCTATGTGAGGAAACGGAAAATCGTCTTTGGGGCTTGCCTTGTTTAGGTCCCGGTAATCTACGCACATGCGTACTTTTCCATCCTTTTTGGGTACTGGTACAATGTTAGCTATCCAAGGTGGATAGTCTACCACTGCTAGGAACCTTGCATCAAATTGTTTGAGGACCTCTTCCCTGATTTTGCTGGACATATCTGGACGGGTTCTTCTGAGCTTTTTCCTGACTAGAGAACAACCTTCTTTGAGAGGTAGTCTATGCACCACGATGTCTGTATCTAACCCTGGCATGTCCCTGTAGGACCAAGCGAATATTTCCATGTACTCGTGTAACAACTTGATTAGCCTGTCTTTGACGCTCTGCCCCAACATTGCCCCTAGCTTGATTTCTTTTGGATCTCCTTTCGTGCCCTGGTTAATGGTCTCAATAGGCTCTTGATACGGTTGTATGCTATTAGCCTTTCGCTCTATTTCCCTTTTCATTTCCTCGGAGTGTTCAAGATCTTCATCATCCTCCTCTTCGGCTTGGTGGATAGGAACATCAAAATCATATCAGGTCGTAACAGTAGTGTTATCGGTAATTTTGGGCATGGATCTGCATATTTATCATGTTTTGGTGCATACTTTAGCGCTTGGAATTTTAAAAATGTATATGCAAAGGAAGTATTGTCATTTTTATATTTAATAGATAAATGCAAAAGAAAGACAAGGATCTAAATTGAAAACAGAATATAACTTTATTAATTATAAATATTGTCTGAAATAAGAAAAAAAGAAAACCCTTACAAGAAACCCCTATGCCTCGGGTTCAACATAGGTTCTTTCAAAACAAGAAAAATTACTTAGAAAAGAAAGATATTTCGGGAATCTCCACAACGGTCCATCCTTTAAGCTCTTCTCCTGGGGCACCCTCCCTGATGAAGTCAGTTTCCCTTTTAGTATTGGTCTTGCTTGATATCATTGCCACGTGTCTACCATGTTTTGTTCCTTTACTGATGAACGTCTCCCGGATTGAAGGAAAACATGCTTTGCCTCTTGGAGTAGCCTTTGACGGTTCGTAACCCAAAACAAATTGTTTCTTTTTCTCTAGGATTTCTGGGAGTTTTCCCCAGTGTTTTGAGGCATCATCCCCCATGGTCATTTGTAGATCTCTCTATGACGTCACTTTAGTCTTGTAACACTTCTCAACTGGTAATGTTACCATTGAGGCAATTTCCAAAGCCTGGAACGGGGTAGCTATGCAATCTTCATCAGCACTGATGTATCTGTATGATTCAATATGGCTTACAAAAATATCTTCTTCGCCGTCAATTATGATCAACTTCCCTTCTACTAGGAACTTCAACTCTTGGTGCAGGGTCGAGGTCACTGCCCCTGCCGCATGGATCCAAGGTCTCCCCAGTAAATAAGTGTATGCTGGTTCGATGTCTATGACCTGAAAAGTGATATTAAAGATGTGCGGCCCAATCTTGACCGAAAGGTCCACCTTCCCTAGTACTAAACTTCGAGAACCGTCAAATGCCTTTACTATCATAGAAATTGGTCTCATTGTCACGTCGTCTATTGTTAACTTTACCAGACTTGACTTTGGCAACACATTAAGGGCAGAACTAGTGTCAATAAGAACCTTGGACAGATGGCTAGTGCCTATTTGCATAGTAATGTGAAGTGCCTTGTTATGGGCCCGGCCCTGCGGTGGTAATTCGTTATTGCTGAAACCCAGGTAGGATCCGGACGTGAGATTAGCCACGACATTATCAAATTGATTTACTGAAATTTCTTTTGCGACATGAGCTGAACTTAACACCTTCATCAGAGAATCCCGATGCGCTTCAGAGTTGATTAGCAACGAGAGTATGGAGATTTTTGTTGAAGTATGATAGAGCTGATCCACCACTCTATAGTCACTCTTCTTTAATATTTTGAGGAACTCCTCCGCCTCTTTATCAGTGAAATCTTTGTTTAGAGATTTTGTTTCCTGATTTGTATCTACCACTGTTTTTCCTTTGTCCTTCGTTGGAACCACATTTGTCTTTTTTGATGATTCGACTCTGTAGATTCCCCCACTTCGGGTCATACCTCATGTTCCTACTATGTTTAAAATTGCAGGTCCTTGACTTGCGGACGGCTCGTTCTCCTGTTTTACTCCATTGATGTATACAGCTGAATCATAACTTCAAGGCTTGGCTTTATCGTTCTCGTAAGGGATCGGTGATGGTCCCTTGATTACCATCGTAGCTTTTGGAGTAGTAGGTATTAAGAGGGTCTTCTTAGGTAGCCCTCTTATGACCTGCTGATTCACCCCATGAAATGGCTAGAGTTTTCTTGGTAGTGCTTGGAGTCTAGCAAGGAATCACCAGTGGCTTTTTCCCTCTGATTGTGGCTACATATTTTTCTTCAGGGTACAGTCCGAATTGGACTATCCCCTGATCCACCAAACTTTCCAAAGTTGTTTCAAAAGCTTTATTATGATCTAACAGGAACCCACATTTGAATAGATATTCCTTCAACAAATTGATCGGGGTTTTTATCTTTATGGTTTCCCCAAAGTCGGTGACCACCTCGATTGCATTTATTGTCGGTCCACCATGCGGAGGCATGGGGTTTGACTTGATATTAGGCTTGTCAAAGGTGATGTCCTGAGACTCTAGAAAATCCTGAACCTTATGTTTGAAGGCCCAACATTGATCTATGGTATGTCCGGGTGAATTGGCATGATACTCACACCTAGCGTCGGCATTGTATCTTTGCGGGAGTGGTCTGATCGGAGGTGCTAAAGGCTTGATTTCCACTAGGGATGCCTTAACCAAGTGTTGTAATAATTGGCTCGGTGGCATGCGCAGTGGATCAAAATTTATAGGCAGCCTTTTAAACATGTCCTGCCTTTGTCCTTGCGGGATCACTAATGGTTATGTTGTCCTTTGTTGTGAGGATACAACGTTGACTTCTCCTTCTTTCTTTCTTGGAAATTTTGGAGTTGGTCTTTTGGTATTGTAAGGGGTGCTTAACGATCCTCCTGATATCTTTCCGCTCTTCAAACCATTTTCGATTCTTTCACCAATAGTCACTAAGTCTGAAAATCCTGACGTGACGCTTCCCACCATTTTATCATAATAAAGCCCTTCTAGGGTTCCCATGAACATATCCATGAGCTCCTTTTCCAGCAGCAGAGGTTGCACACGTGATGCCATTTCCATCCACCTTTGAGCGTACTCTTTAAAGGACTCTTCCTTCTTTTGGGATAAGTTTTAGAGTTGGAGGCGCGTAGGCGCCATGTCCAAGTTATACTTGTAATGCTTCAAGAAAGCATTAGCGAGATCCACCCAAGTCCGGATATGTGTTCGTTCTAACTGCATGTACCAGTCCAAAGATGCTCCACTTAGACTATCTTGGAAACAGTGAATCATCAGTTTCTGGTCATGTGTGTGGGCATGCATCTTTCTGCAGTACATACGAAGGTGATTCCTCGCACAAGTGAGCCCTTTATATTTTCTAAAGTCGGGTACTTTGAATTTTTCTGGTATCACCAAATCAGGGACTAAACACATTTCCAGAGTGTCTACTTTCAAGGCGTCAAAGCCCTCTACAGCCTTCAGTCTTTCTTCTAAGGCTCTGTACTGATTCATTACCAGTGGGTTGTCCGCAGTCTGGGCACTGGTTGTTTTCAGGGGGGCCTGGGGAGCATCCTCTGGATCATGATCGCCCTATTATAAGTCTAGATAATTATCTGCATTATTAGTTAGAATTTGTAGGGTATGTGATGCCCCCACTTTCGACGGTGGTGGGATGAATCCTTCAGTATCGATCTCTTGTTGGGCCATGGCGTACTTTTGGGGTCCTGCTTCCGGCTCTTTCCTCAGTTGGTAACTGCTTGATGCACCAACGGTTTGGGCTACCTCTTCAAAGGTTACCTTGGGGATTTGATCCTGCCTGTCGATAATGTTCTTCAAAGCTAGAAGAACCTGGCTCAAATCTCCTTTCATTGAGCTTACGTCACCCTTTACCTGATCAAGATCCTCTTTGAACACATCTTGAGTCTCCTCGATTTGTTCCATTTTTTTCTGTTGATGGGCCCTTGTTTGATATGGGGGCCAAGGAGGAGGAGGTCTTCTTTTACCAATGGCTTAACTGGAGATATTTTCAAAGCGAATGAGTTTTTTTTAAATGACATGCGAATGTTTTTATAAATGCATGCGTGCAGATGAGGATGTATCATTATGAAATGACTTTTATTTTAATTGTCTTATTCATCAGGGTACGTATTTGTATCCACTTATTAGTTTATTTGGTGACCAGCTTAAAAACAGATATGCCTTCGAGATAAGAAAACAAAACGCCTTTATTAAGAATAACATAATCCAGATATTGAAAAATATTAGAAACTGAAATCGAAACTGTTTGCGTAAACATAATAAAAAGAACCAAATCTCCTAAGCCCGCCTACGGATGTGTGCTCTGAAGCCATCAACCATTGCCCGACATAGTTGTAGAAAGTCTTTGACGTCCTTCGAGAGAGGAACCATTACATTCTCTGCATCTTTTAAACTTCTAGGGATATCCTCGATGAGATTGTTGGCTAAGAAGACGAGCCTTTCATGTTTATCTTTGTAGTACCTGTATTCCTGGTAGAGATGCAGGATTATTTTGTGGTTATCCCTCCCTGCCTAGGCAATCTTAGTATACTTCTCTTCCCAATACATTTTTTCACTCCTCATTTCTGTGTAAAGTCTCCTTTGGATGAGAAAGTCCTTTTTAAGACCCTACAGTTCTAAACATACATGTTCATATTCCTGAGTCCTCTGAGTCAAAAGTTTCTCTGCTTCTATCCTCTCGAGGCGTGCCTTGACCTCTGATTCGTGGCTGTCTTGGAGTTCGGTGGCGAGGTATTTAATTTACTCTTCTTGATCTAAGGAAACTTGTGCCAGACTTTGAATTTGGGCTCTCAAACTTTCCTCTAGCACCTTTTTGTCATGCGTTGCTTTTTCATACCACCTAGTCAACCTCCCGATTTCAGCAGTGGCCTCTTCTAGCCTTTGGTTGTGGGAATATAGGTTGAACGTTGCACTTAACAGCCCTTCAGTTGTACGTTTTTGTTTGAGACTTTCTTTTTCCAGTTCCTTTTGACTTTTATCAATTTGCTCGTCCTTTGACTCAAGTATAAGCTGCATATGTTTCTTTTCTTTGGTCAGGTTGAGGAGGTCGACTTCCAGTGATTCTTTCTCTTTTTGAGCTTGCTTTAAGGCATTTTTTAGATTGTCGACTTCTTCCAAAGATATAGGTGTTATCTTCGGGACCTCTGGCTTGTACTCTGGATCTTTCTCGAATGGCATCTTGATAATTCGTACCCTATCTTGGACCCATTTGGTGTAGGGTTCTCTTGCTATGGCATTATTTCTTTCATCCTTCCTTTTGTTAACCTTATTCCAAGCCCCAATAACCTTGTTGAGCAACCTTTGGTCTTCTATACCCATATTATGGATGATAAATGTTCGGAGTTGTTCGTCCGAAGGTTTGTCCTCCAAAGGATATCCTAGATGTCGTAGGGCTAGAGTAGGGTTGTAGTTAATACAGCCTCACAATCCAATCAAAGGGATGTTAGGAAAATCCCCACAGCTAATAGTGATATCACCAATATCCAACTTTATTGCATACCATAATATTGAATTTGCAGTGAGAGACCTTAATTTATGTGGCCACTCACATCTGGTCAGTTCTGGGATCATATAGTCTTCCTTGTAGAGGTGAGTCATGGACCAAGTATATAGAAGTGGGATACAACAACTTAGCGTACCTCTTCTTTTTTTATACATCATATGCAAGGTGTAATAAATGTCAGCAAGCAGGGTGGGAGTAGGATCCGTGTTAAAGACTTTCGTTCCCCAAAATATGTTAATGGCTGCGAAGTCAATATAGTCCACAGTCTGAGGAAATAGGATTACACCAAATACCAACAGCTCTAAATAGTCAACACAAGATTCCCACTCCTTATAATTAGCAAACTCTAGTGCATTAACTCAAGATAGGGAATCCCTAGACCTTTTTCCAAAGCTTTGACTTCAATAGTTTGCCCAATACTCACATAGGCCTTTTCTTTGGAGAAATTCAGGATTCTGTCAAATTCTTCTAGAGTCGGTGCTAGCTGGAAGTCAAGGAAAGTGAAACATCTTAGTGGAGGGTCATAAAACTGAATTAGGTTAGAGACTGCATCCATCTATACTTCTAATTTAGTCAAATCAAGGGTATCCCCATAACGGCGGGTGTACATCTTCAGAGATCTTTCGGACAGTTTACCTTTTATCGTTTTGATTTCAGAAAGGTCAGGCTTGCAAGCATTGACGTGGACAAGTTGTTTCCCTTTGGCATCCATTTTTAAGACATTCACCAAAAATCTTGATTTTGTTATCTTTTATTTTGTACTCTGAATAAAACAAATAAAAGGAACAAATGGTGAACATGAGCTATACATGAATGTAGTGAATGTATAGATAAGTAACGGGATGTTGTGATAAATACCCTTAGAAGGTAGGTTCCTTAATTTTGACCTGTGGTTAGTCTACCCTCCCAAAAGGTGGCTTCCTTAAGGGTGTCATGAATAACACCAGAGGGGAAAGGCACAAGGACCTCCCTTATGTGGAGCCTCTTTATGGACCAAAACTTTCGTCTCAAAGTTGTGAAAGGTCTCATCATGAGATTTTGGGTTAAGGCCGTTACAAAGAGTCATGGGTGACCTTCCTAAGTCCTACTCGTCAAGAGGATATCTCTCGATAAGTATTCCTTTTTCGGAAGTTTACCGACTCTAGGCGAAGTCGTCACATAAACTCGCAGGGATGATGTACTCCCTATGCTAATAGACGAACCTTCTTTTAAGGTTTATTGGAAACGTGTTTTCTTTAGATAAAAACCCGCCACATAACAAATATATAATAATAAATAAATAACATAGACGAGGAGATATAAAATGAAATAAATAAATTAATGCAAATAAATAAATAAAAATAAAAACCCAAAGGAGACCTAAAACCTAAGGTTAATGAGAGTCCCCAACAGAGTCGACAGCTGTAGCAACTAGTTTTTTAATCAAGAGTCGCCACTACTAGTTTTTATCCTAGGGAAGGGAACCTAACATAAAACCCTAATTCGCGGATAGATATTCTAGGTTACAGACTCAATTAGACGAAAGAAAGGTGTTAAGCACCTTTCATCCACCTTGTTCACAAGGATATTAACCTTAGGTTTAGGTTTGGGAAAAATAGTGTTTTAAGTTTTAATTAGCAAGACTCGCCACGATTTTAGATCGCGTGCCTACGTATCCTCTTATGAGGAATCAGAGTCTCAATTCGTAGTTCGTATGGGTTGGTGTTTTTATGGGTTTACGAATATATTTTGAATCACTTCGCACTCGTTCGGGAGTAGTGATTGCGGAAATTTTGACTGAGTACGCAGTAAGCCAAAATTAATTCGAGACCCATTTGCAAAAAAGGACTGTTAGTTAGCTTAACTTATTCGCGAAAATACTTTGATATTTGTTCATGTTTTTTACTGTAGTATTTGCAAAAACATCTTGATTAATGCATGATTTAGAAAGTAGTTCAATGCAACTAATATATAAAGTGAAATATGCAGTTTTTTATGTAAAAAGGAAATTTATTTAGAGATATAATAATATTTACATATAATAGATAATAATACTATAAATAAAAATTACTTATAATGATAATAATTATTACAATTTATATTGATAAAATAATAATAAAAATATAAATATAATATAATAATAATAAAAAAAAATATTAATTATAATAAAAAAATTGGTAATATTTATAATAATTGTAAATGAAAAGAAATAGATAATTAATAATATACTATATAAAAAATAATATATAAAAAGAGATAATAATAAAAAAGAAAATAATAATTTAACCAATCTGGGGGTGTAACTTTAGCTTATAAGCAAAACAAGGGGTGTGGAAAGTGATTTGGACTTCAAGCCCAAATGAAATCTGGACAAGGGGGTGCGCCGCTAGCCCTAAATCAATAGTTGTGTCAAAGAGAGGGTGTGACGAGCATTGAGCTTAGGCCCAAACGGCTGTGACAGAAAGCCAACGTGATCTGGTGCGTGCAAGTATACGATGCCTATGATGGACCTGGCCTTATGGCCATCTAATCAAGATCTAATGGCCACAAGCGAAAGGTGTATGATAATACCATGAACCCGCACACGTTGAATTATTATAAACTATACACAAGCTTTTAGTTTCATTTCCAGAAATGATTATCGTTCCACTCTCTCGCTCGACCCCAAACCCTAGCCCCTTTCGTTAACCCTAAAAAACAGCGATCAACGTCGTTGTTTCCCTCACTGATAACCCCTTTCGATCGTGAATTCTAAGCCATGATTACCTATATCACCTCACAAATCAAACGATAATGAAAATAAAAGCTGAGCACATGTTGTTTCTTTACCCCTTTTCGTGATTTCTGGGTTCCAATTTCAGAGTCTTTGGTTCGATTCATCCTAATCCCTTTCGTCTTGCAGAAAATCAGCGTAGCGGTGGCGCTCGGTGGTGGACAGCGGTGACGTTCGAGGATGATTTGGGTTTCTGACTTGGAAACCCCAATCACCTTTTCCTTGGATCTTCAGCAATGAAGCCTCCTTTAAGGTTTGTATCTCGATTCTTTTCTCCTCTATTAATTGTCAGAAATCAACCCCCTCTACTGCTCTTCTCCTTTTCTATTTATAAGTTCATTTAGATCTAGGGTTTTTTGTTGTATGCGTTACAAATACTTAGATTTAGGGCTTATTGAAGGAATTAGGGATTTATCAATTAATGTAATTGATTCTTTTTTGTGTGAAATTTGATTTGTTACAAACTTAGATTGTATCTAGTTCTCTGCGATTTTGCAATAGCCTTTGATTCTGTTGTGATTTGTTGTAATTGAAGATTTACAATTTTTTCAAAGATTTGCTTGATGAAGATTTGCGAATCTGATTGCCATTTTGGATCCTTATAGTAATATTTGAAAAAAATTATCTTTGTAATGATCTATTTCATTATTTACTCTTGTAATAGCAAACTTGTATTAGAAGATTTGGTGGAGATTTGGTCTGCTAGTTGTCCGAATTTGGCTTGTACAAATATCTCCTAAGTCCTTGCTGCGATTTGCCAACTTGCTAGATTGAGCTTGTTGTAGTTTGGTTTTGAGATTATTTCCAGAATTTGTTTTAGTTTCTTAGGTCTGTAATCTGTATTGGCATTAGTCTTCTGTAATAGGCTACATTCTTAACACATTTGTGTAATGTTTTGGATCTCAATTGAGTTATTGAAAGATCTATTTGTGTAATGATACGATTCTGTATTGATTAAGTTGTCTGCAATGTTGATTTTGAATGGATTCTGCATAGGTGATTTGCAGATACTGTTTTATTCTTGTTATGTAATATGCAACTTTACCTTAATTTGACAGTTTCAGATTCTATTAGATTTAATCGCTTATTGCAGATTTGCTTTCAATGATCTAATCCCAAACTTCGTAGTTTAAGATTCGATTTACATAGTTAATAGTCAGTAGGATGGGCCCTAGCTGTATTTGCTAACAATTAGTATAAAAACTCATTTTTTACAGCCAACTCAGAAAATAAAAATGTTGCACTGGAAATCTAGCTAAGAATTGTTATTATTTTTCCCTTAAAAAGAATTGCTACACGAAAGTTCAACCAAATAATAATCTCTCAAGATCAATTAGTGAATGTTAACCAACAATAGTTTCATTAAAAAAACAGGATGGGCTACTAGTAATTTTTTTATGCCTATTGTTCCTTTCCAACTTATATTGGGCCTCAATTGGCCCAACCCAGCAAACAACAACATGATTAAAAAAACTAATTTCCTTAGATAATAATAAAAACCAATGGGCTTAGCGTAACAAGCTCGTGTTCCAAATTGCACCTCCTTTCTCGTCTAAAATTGAATTTTTAATTTTAAAGTGACAATAACTACCATTCTTAAACGAGTTGTCATAATTAAAAGCTTAATAATTATTATCCTTTTGAACTAACTTCCACTTTCGAATCGCATGGGTCATTGGCCAACACGCGAATCGGTTCATGAGTCTTTCTGATTCAAAAAGCCTCATTTCCATGAGTTAAAATACACCTCCTAGTTGGATAAATACGGGACATCAGATATTTCCGTACCGTCTTTAATTAAATGTTTCTTCTATTTTAATTTCAAAAAAAAAATCGTCGTGGTAGGGAAATTTTGGGGTATGACACATGTCATCAACGTACACTTCTATCTCATGATGGATCATTTCGTGAAATAGAGCTACCATAGCCCGTTGATAGGTTGTGCCTGCATTCTTCAAACTAAAAGGCATGACCTTATAGCAGAAAGTGCCCCAATGTGTAACAAAAGCAGTTTTTTCTATATCTTTGGGTGCCATTTTGATTTGATTGTATCTGGAGAAGCCATCCGTGAAGGAGAAAACTTTGGGTTGAGCTGTGTTATCAACCAAGATATCAATATATGGTAGCAGGAAATCATCTTTGGGGATTTCCCTATTCAAATCCCTGTAGTATATGCACATACGGACTTTTCCATCTTTCTTTGGTACCGGGACCACATTTGCAACCCATTGGGGATATGACGTCACTACCAGGAAACCTGCATCGAATTGTCTCATTACCTCAGCCATTATATTCTCAGATATATTTGGCTGCATGCGATGAACCTTTTGCTTGACCGGAGGACATCCTTCCTTCATTGGAAAATGATGAACCATGATATCAGTGTCAAGCCCCGGCATATCTTCATATGACCAACGAATATTTCAACATAGTCGTGCAACAGCTGAACCAATCTTCTCTTGATACTATCTTCCAAGTTGGCGTCGATCTTGACTTCCCTCTTGTCTTCCTCAGTACCTAGGTTGATTATTTCAACTGGTTTTTCATGCGGTTGAATGGCATTTTCCTCTTGCATTGGAAGTCTGGCGAGTTCCCTAGGTATTTCACAATCTTCCTCGCCTTCGTCTTCGGCTTGATAGATTGGATGTTCAAAGTCATAGATGGCAATAGCAAAGTCATTGTCAATAAGATCTGGAGTGGATATGGATCTGCAAATGTGTGTGTGTGCATGTAAGGTCACATGGATATTTTTGAAAATGCAATAAAGTAAAGAAAGATAATGAGCACAAAATTTGAATGCAAAATAGTCCAATGTTTTTCATTAAAATGAGCATATGGCATATGAAAATGACAAACCCTTAAAAAATGGACCAACGTGCCCCGGGCAAGGCACATGCACGTCGCACCTCCTTTTGAGCTTTGGAAGTGAAGCCCAATCCAAATTTGTTTTACTTGAAAGGGAAATCAGGAAGTTGTCCCCAAATGGTGAGCCTTCATCTTCAACAACAGAACAAGCATCTTTGAGAGAAGCCATCCTTGGTGTATCTTTAGCAGCTTTTGGGAGTGTTAGGAGTGGCTTTGGCAACAGCAACCATGGGAGAGACCACTTCAAAGGCTTGACAAGGAGTTTCAATGAACTCGCCATCCATTTAAACATATTTGAATGAATTTAGATGACTAATCATAAACTCTTCTTCACCATAGACGGTAACAATTTTCCCCTTAACCGGATATTTTAACTTTTGATGTAGTGTGGAAATCACTGCACCTGCCCCATGTATCCATGGGCGTCCAAGCAGGAAAGAGTTAGCAGGAAGGATATCCATCACATAGAATGTTGAGTTGAAGACTTGAGACCCAACTTTGATAGGGAGATCAATTTCTCCATGGACCATCCTCTTTGATCTGTCAAAAGCTCTCACCATGATGTCGTTAGGCTTTAATACCAAACCTTCACAGTCTAACCTATTTAGAGCTCCTTTTGTTAATACAATGAGAGAAGATCCAATATCCAATATTATATGTGCCAGGGTAGTGCCCTTGCATTCTATGGAAATATGGAGACCTTTGTTGTGATTCTTCCCCATCGGGGTCAAATCTACATCAGAGAACCTTAAACCGTTATTGGCAGTCAAGCTTGCTACACAATTTTCAAATTGGTCATCCATAGTTTCTTGGGGGACATGTGCATTTTTCAATAATTTTATTAGCGCTTAAGTATGCGCCTCGGAACATAGCAACATAGACAACATAGAAATCTTCGAAGGTGTTTCCCCTAACTGCTCCACTATCTTATAATCACTTTTTCTGATGATTTTTAGAATCTCCTCCATCTCTTAGGTAGATGGGTCCTCAAGAGTAATATCTTTTGCGGGCTCTATCATCAAGGCAAACTCAATCATTGTTTCCTTTCCTTTAGTGTTAGCAACAGGTTTAACAGCAGTAACGCGAACGAGTGTAGTTGTGGTTGTCGGAGGTGAAATCTCGAGAGAGATCCTCCTCGTCCTAGTAACTTTAATTGATCCATAATGTTTGTAATGTCAGCAGTTTCATCTTCACCAATCCAGGAATCTTGTTTGATACCATGATAATACACTTCTGCCCCATAATTCTAGGGTACAACCTTCTTAGAAGAGTAGGGAACTGGCCCCCGTGTGGTGATAATTAGTGGAGTTATTCTTGGTTCAATGGGAATCCTAATAGGACCTTTGGAGGTGATCCTAATAATTTTGTTTGAGATAGTAATGATGGACACGTCTTCCAATTCTTGAGATGCACCTTGGGTCAAACATTTCACAGATGGAGTTTTTTCAAATAGAATCTCATGGCTATCCATCAGGTGTTAGACACCTTTCTTAATCCATTCACAACCATTAATTTGTACATTAGAGCAGCAACAGTCTTCAAGGCAGCCAGGGAATACCCCAACTTTCAACAAATTATTTTTAATAGTCTTCAAAGGAGTGGTCAAATCTTTGATGGCGGAAACTAAAGAGGCATCTTCAATAGCATTGACACCCTTATCGTGATTTGGCATGGGTGTGGTGATCACGTTGGAAGTTGGCGGAGCGTAAAATTTAATTGTCTTGTTATCAATTAGGTATTGGATTTTGTTTTTAATGCCCAACAGTTGTTGGTATCACGCCTGGGGCTGCTTGAGTGATAGGCGCATCGTGTATTGTGATTGTATTTCGATGAGGATGTATTGGGATTTTGTGGAGGATCTCTTAGTGAAATGAGCTCAGCTTTCAGTAAATGTTGTAAGGCTTGTGGTAAGGATATCCCAATCTTGGTGTACTATCTTTCTTGAAACTTCGCCCTTTGTTGATTAGCTCGTTGTTGTGGCTGTTGAGTAGAAGTTCGATTGGAGATCAGAACTGTAATTACTGACTGAGGATTGTATTTCCTAGAATTAATCCTTGACCCATACACAAAATTAGTCTCTTTTTTACCAATAAATGGATTTTTTACAGTATTTGAGGTGGAGGCCATGGGTATCTTTCCGCTTTTAATCCCGCTTTCAACCCTCTCACCAGTCAAGATCAATTCAGTGATTCCAGATGATGAACTTCCAATCAGTAAGTTGAAAAATGGTCCGGTCAATATCCCATAAACATGTCTACTAAATCTCTATCAGTTAAAGGTGGCTGCATCCTACCAGCCAGACCTCTCCATTTTTTAGCATATTCTTTGAAGCCCTCGTTTGAACTCATGGTCATTCCTTGTAATTGCACCCTAGTTGGAGCAAGATCAATGTTATATTGATATTGGCGGTAAAAGGAAGTCGCCAAATCCTCCCAAGTATGGATGTTAGTCCCTTCCAATTGGTAAAACCACTCCAACTGCATCCCAGCTAGACTTTCTTGAAAAAAGTGCACCCACGGTTTCTTATCAGCGGTATGCGGCTGAATTTTGCGAATGTAAGATCTTAGATGAAGCTTCGGGCATAAGGCACCATCATACTTGGAAAAAACAGGGATCTTGAATTTCTGGGGAATGACTACCCCAGGAACAAAACCTAATCACCAAAGTCCAAGCCAGGTGTAATACGATGGGAGAACTGACTTGGGTGTTTTGCATTTTATCGCAATTGTTGCAGATAGCAAGAGTCGCCATCAACTTTTCTTTTATCCAATAAGGAAATGTTGAAAAGAATAGAAAAGACATTTCGAGATTATTTCTTGAGTTCGGGGGGTAGGTTATGAAAAGGGAAGGTATTAGCACCCTTTTCATCTGTAGTTATCTACGGGCTCTTAG
Source organism: Vicia faba (assembly GCA_948472305.1). Classification (NCBI taxonomy): domain Eukaryota; kingdom Viridiplantae; phylum Streptophyta; class Magnoliopsida; order Fabales; family Fabaceae; genus Vicia; species Vicia faba. The sequence goes on from OX451737.1 coordinate 1,231,995,566, forward strand.
TTTCTTTCTATATCACTTGCTTTTGTTTGAAAATGTGCTTGTGGTGTGTTTTTTGGAAGTATTTTGAAAATCGTCTTTGTAATGATTCTCGTTTCTATAAGAACGCGTACAAAGTGTTGTTTTGAAAATAGTTTAAAGAGGTGTTTGTGGAATGTGTTTTTGAAAGTGATTTTGAAAAGGTGTCTTTGTAATGGTTCTCGTTTCTATAAGAATGCGTACAAAGTGTTTTAACTTTTGAAAATGTTTCAGATGAAAGTGTGGGTGTATAAAATGTTTTTGTTGTGAGCAAGCGAGCAACTAGGAACAACCTAACTACTCAAAAGGTCTTTAGTGTTGTTTTCCTCCTCCTTTAGATGTTGCTATCTTACCATTGATTTGATAAGAAGCCCCATCAATGGATGTGAAGGGATGGGCGTGGGACGTTTGTATAGTCATAGAAGGCAACCTATGGGACATTTTATGAATGTCGTTTAGGGACTAGATCGTTTACCGAAGGCAACATTAAGGGTCATCGAGGGACTACGATCTTTTATCAAGGGTCTTTGCTAAAAAGACCATATTCGAGGAACATGACTATTTTTTTCCGAGGCAACAAGCGAGGTTACCTTAGAGGTGCGCGTGTGAAAAGAGTGTTTTATTTTCATGCATTTAGTCTTTGATTAGGGGTTATCTATTTGTTGTTTTTATCTTGTCATGCATACCCTATTTTACTAGCAATCATATAAAAGTAATAAAATTCAGAAATATAAAATCCTATACTATTAAAACCATATTGAATAGCATGAAAATATAAAGGCAAAAATAAAATAAAAGCAAGAAAAATGGGCCTTTCAATTTAGGCAGAAACACCCTTCGATTTTGCATTTTATGGCTTCTTTCGATTTGGGGTCTGGAGTCAGTGGAGTCATGCCCTTCGATTTTCCTTTCTACCTCCTTCAACTGGGGGCTGGAATCAGTGTAGGCGTTCCTTTCGTCTGGGCCTAGAAGTCAACATGGTGTACCTTCTAGCTGCATCTTTCATTTTGACCTGGAGGTTAGTATGGAAGCCAAAAGCCTCATTTCCTACTTCTTGTTTCCTGTTTCTTTCGTTTGGACTCTTGAATAGCAACATGGCCTAAGGCCATGCTAGCATTACCTTATGGTCAGGTTAGTACTTAAAACATGTTTAGGTAAACAAGAAACATAAACAAAAGTATCAGCTCTAAAAACATATTAAAAGGGTGGGAACAAAAAGAAGAACAATGGTATGTACATGTTTGAAGCGAAAAGAAAGTTTATTTACATGTTATGCAAGAAATGAAAAGTGTAAGGCTTGGAGCAAATTACCTTGCTTGAGGATGGAGCATGTGTTAGACTTTGAGTAGTTAACTCGAGTGTTCCTGGATTCGAAGGGAAGGAGTGAGGGTAGCGTCTCTACTGCAGGATTCGAAAGAGAAGAACAAGTGAAATGTCTTTCTTACTAGATCCGAAGGGTAACAAGGTGTAGGGATGTTTCAGATTCGAAGGGGACAAGGGTTTGGATTCTGGGTTTGTGTTTGATAAGTGTTTAAGTGTTTGAGAGCTTTATGGTGTTTGAGAAATTTTTTGAAGATTCATTCCTCTGGCCAAAAAGTCCTCTTTAAACATGTTGTGAAGCCTTTTATTTATAGGCAAAGTTGGCTGAAGCTTTTGGAGGGAAAACAAAAAGTTTGAACAATTTGAGTAACCTGCTCTTTGTAGCTTACGAGATACATTGCCTTGTATTCTATTTTGGTGCAAGAATGGGGCAGTGTTTCAGGACTGTTGTGCAGCAGTTTTGGCCAGTGTACCAGACCTGAACTTGGCAGCAAGCATCTTTGAATATTTCACCCTTTCATTTTGACCATTCTTCGACTAGATTCTTCTCCCAACAATATCATTTGATTTTCCTCCAACAAGTGTCCTTCGAATGGGATACTTTTGTGCATCCTTCGAAGGAGCCAAAAGTGTGACCCTTGGATGGGTCACCAAAACATGCCTTAAAGTGGGCTTTGTAAATCCTTCGAATGGGATGCCCAGAGTTGGGTTTGAAAGATGCTGATTCGAAGGGACTCAAAGTTAGGATCGAAATCTTATAAAGGTGGTTCTGTCCAGTCGAAGGCTTGCCTGCCAAAAGTCTATGTGGCCAAATGAAGGAGTGTACATAGGCGGTCCCTGCTTTGTGACTTCATGCAAACATGCAAAAGATCTTTGTTCAAACGAAGGCTTGTATGAAGGGAACCACATGCCCAAACAAATGGTATGACCAAAAGCTTGTACTGAAGGATTTATACGCCCAAATTAAGAAAGCGTGAAGGAAGTCAAATGCCCAAACGAAGCTTGCAACAAGGGGCCACATGCCCAAATGGAAGAGGCATGATAGGCTTGCAAAAATTCCCAACAAAAGAGGCATACAGGAAGCAAATTTGAGCAATCGAAGGATGCCAAAAGGAGGCTTTGTGCCTTGTGCACGCTAGCATAGGGAAAGCCTTTTGTGCGCAAGAAAGATTTATGGCTCAAATGAAGGCTTGTACGCATCTAATCGTTAACTTGTGAATCAAAGCAAGTATGGGGGAACATTTGTCCAGTCAACATAGGCATTCACACATCAAACATCCAATCGAAGCAGGCACATAGGCAGCCATTGCATGGTGAACCCTATGAGGCCAAAGGTGCAATTGAAGGTGGTGTATAGGAAAATCCAGCCTTGTGAACCAAAGCTAACGTGCCAGAGGCCTATGCCCAGTCGAAGGATGCAAGCCAAGCTTGCATCGAAAGAGGCCAAAAGGCCAATCGAAGGAGCTGAATCAAAGAGGCTTGTTTTTCTCCAACTTTTGTTAAAAAGATTATTTTTATCTTTTTTCCTCCTTTTTTGACAGTTCCCTTTTTAACTTGGTACTGGAAAATCAAAATGTAATTATTCAAGCTTGAACCTTAAGAATCCTTGTGAGAAATACCTTGAAAAATGAGAGGGCAAATTTTTGGGTACAACAGTTGCCCCTGTTCAATCTTCTTAAACCTGAAGAGTTAGATTGGCGAGTCTGCCATTTATGACTTTAAGGTGGAAGATGATTGAACACTAGAGTACCCAGAAATTTGCACTTGATAATGTGGTGGTTGATTATGGTAGATGCCATCCAAAAATGATTGTTGACTGAAATTAGACTAAGTCTAGACTTGACTTTAACTGGAAAAGAATCAGAATAAATCTTGGAGCGATTTATCTAAACCAGAGAAAATGTCTACTGGAAAGGAATCAAGATAAACGATTGAGAGATTTAAACTAAACCAGTAGAGGTCTTGAATATTCTTTAACTGGAACAAATCAGAATAAATCTTGGAGCGATCTATCTGAACCAGAGAAAATGTCTACCAGAAAGGAATCAAGATAAACCATTGAGAGATTTAAACTGAACCAGCAGAGGTCTTGAATATTCTTTAACTGGAACGAATCAGAATAAATCTTGAAGTGGTCTACCGGAACAAGAGAAAATATCTACCGGAAATGATCAAGATAAACCATTGAGAGATTTAAACTGAACCAGCAGAGGTCTTGAATATTCTTTAACTGGAATGAATCAGAATAAATCTTGGGGCGGTCTATCTGAACCAGAGAAAATGTCTACCGGAAAGGAATCAAGATAAACCATTGAGAGATTTAAATTAAACTAGAAGAGGTCTTGAATATTATTTAACTTGAACGAATCAAAATAAATCTTGGAGCGATCTATCTGAACCAGAGAAAATATCTACTGGAAAGGAATCAAGATAAACCATTGAGAGATTTAAACTGAACCTGCAGAGGTCTTGAATATTCTTTAAATGGAATGAATCAGAATAAATCTTGGAGCGATCTATCTGAACCAGAGAAAATGTCTATCGGAAAGGAATCAAGATAACCATTGAGAGATTTAAACTGAACCAGCAGAGGTCTTGAATATTCTTTAACTGGAACGAATCAGAATAAATCTTGGGACGATCTATCTGAACCAGAGAAAATGTCTATCGGAAAGGAATCAAGATAAACCATTGAGAGATTTACACTGAACCAGCAGAGGTCTTGAATATTCTTTAACTGGAACGAATCAGAATAAATCTTGGGGCGATCTATCTGAACCAGAGAAAATGTCTACCGGAAAGGAATCAAGATAAACCATTGAGAGATTTAAATTGAACCAGCAGAGGTCTGAAGGAAGTATTTGTCATGTAGATAGTCACCCAGTCCTGTCTCGGGAATTGATCTGCAATTGATTTGTTCGTAAATAGTTGTCCTGTCTTTGTTGAAAAATTTGTTGATGATAATTTTCTGTTGATTGATCTTTCCTGAAAAGGTAAAGAGTTAGTGGTATACAATGTCATGTTGTATGAAATGCATGGCGTAATGATGTTATCAAAATAAATGATATTATGCCGTATGCATTTGTGTTGTATGCACTTAGCATGTATGTAGTATGATGCATGAAATGTTGTTAGAATATAATTTTGTCTTGGAAAATAAATCCTTGACAAGTGATGGGGACTTTTGGGAATCTTAATCCCGGAAGGCCTTTGGGGATGAAGAGTATGCACACTTTTCCATACCTTTCTTTTAGAATGTTTCCATTGGGGATTCATGTTTTGTTATTTGAAGTGAACTCCATTGGGAAATGTTGATTTTTCTTGAGAAGAAAACTCTATGGAGAGTGTTGATTTTGATATCTGGTTGTCTCCCAAGTTTTGCAGAAACTCACTGGGGATTGTAGAGCAGTCTACTAGGGAAGAAGAGTTATGGTCCCTTGATTTGTGATAGTATGAGAGGCAAATTCAAGTTGGGGAATATTTCCATTTGTTGGGGAAATAAACCCTATCACCAATCTGTTGGAGAGGTGTTTTCTTTTGGCAGAATTCCTCGAGGGTTCTTGAGATCAACTTAGTTGGGGAGAAGTTTTCAGAGATTGAAACTCTGGCTGGGGATCACCCTATGACAAAGACTTTGTGGGATATTTGTCACTGCCCCTAGTAGCAAGTATTTGTATTATTGCTAGGAAACATTTGCTTGACTGTATACAACCCTTTGTTGGAGTTCATATTCAATGCCCCAAGTGACTCGGATGCAAATCTGCCCCTGGTTTTTCAGCACTTCTTGAGATATTTATTGGAATCTGGACTTGACTTCCCCAAATATGTTGGACAGTGATCACGCTATGCCCCATGTTTATAGGAGATTTGTCGTTGGAAGTGTCATCCCATTTTGTCCATCGAGCGAGCTTTCGTTCGTTGGATATTCGTTGTGTGAATTTCTCTATTGTCAAATAATTAGCCATATGCAAACAATGATATTCAAATAACGCAAAGTTTATGCTTGTCTTGAAGTTTTGAAAATGCGTTTTAGTAGATAAAATATTTTTTGTAAGAATATTCAACTCAGGATTTGGAGTAAAGCCTTATAGGAGTCAGGATACCTTTTGTAACAGTATGCTTTCGAAATAACCCATGCTTCAATTAGGAATTTTGAAGGGTCGTAATGTGGCTTGGTTCACGGTTTAAGAAACAAAGGATAAGGCTCAAAGTTTATTCGTACCTTCCCGTTCTTCATAATGTTCTTCAGTCCTAAACTCAATTAATTGTGCGTTTGAACTCCAATTGAGCCTGGAATGGCGTTTTGGTGATGGTTCAGACAAGTTAAGTTTGTTGGAAGGCAGTCATTTTTGTAACATTTTTCATGTTGTCGAGGATTTGTAGTGACCTCTTTTGGATTTATTATCCCTGATTTTTCCTGACTGTTCTTGTTTTTGATATTACAGTCAGCGGGATTCCCCAGTTTTTCTTAAGTCTCCTTCGTAGGTTTTGAATTAGTGGACTTTTCTCTTGAGAGATAATGACTACCTATTTGGTAGGGAACCATCACCGTCTTTTGGTTCAGAAGGAATGTTTTTTTGATGTCATTCGCTGTATATGAAGTGAAAGTTTACGACTGAACGCGCGTCTGAATTAACTGAGAGACTACCCTGCCCCAGATTTTGATTAAAGGTTTCAATTTGTGTTGAAAAGAAAACTCCTACTTCTTTGGCTCAAAGGGGTTGACTAGGGATTATCCTCCTTATAACTCCAGTGTTTAGGAATTGAATAAATGTATGTACATTGTCAGCAAGGTTTGTCCAAAAGCATACTGTATGATATTATGACATTGTTTTCGTCATCCTCCCTCAAAAGGCTTGCAACTTTTAAAAACAAGAGTTGAATATCATAAAGGGAGTAAAAAGCATAGAGTGAAAATGAATGGATTAATTTAAGACAAACATATGTGGTGCATTAATGAGAGTAATCAAAGTCTGACATAAAGATAAGTGTTTAGATAAACAAAGAAATTACAATTGAAAATTTGAATAAACAGAAAAATTTCCTCGCTCAGACTGTCTCTTCAATTGGATGCCATTGATGGGTGGTAGTAGAGCTCCGGTTGACCGTATTGTATGAACTCCAACGCTCCTCCGTCGATCAGATTTTGAATCTTGTACTTCAACGCCCAACAATCATTTGTGTCATGCCCAGGACTGTCGAAATGATAGGCACACCATGCATTGGGATTATAGAAGGGGGGAAGTAGTAGTGGGGTTTGGATGAGGTCCTATCAACGTAATCATATTCATCCTCAACATGTGTTGCAATGCTTGAGACAGTGGCATGTTGATGTTAGTAAACTGTCTCTCGGGCTTATTTTGCCTTTGCTGATTTTCTCGTTGATGTTGACGAGGTCGTTGTTAGGCCCGTGACGTGGCAGAAATTTGGAAAGGTCAACTCTTCATCGGAGGCTGATTAATGACTCGATCCCCACTTCTAGTTGTTTACCCCATTTGGTTGCATTCGTCTTGGTGAAGCTTGTTGACAAGAAATAACAGCTCTTCTTGTCCTTGAGCCAAGTTTTGGATAAGAGCCATCTGGCCCACCAGTTATCCCATCATCTGGACTTTCATTGTTACCATTTTAGTTTATAGTCGTTCCAACTGGTCATCCTTGTTATCCTCAGGATTCCCCATGGTCATGCCCCTAGTGAGGAGTGCTTTCACTTCTTCTTGTCCCTTGGATAGGTTCAAGAACAATTTCTGAAGTTGAGCATTTTGAGTCTGAATGTCCTTGATAGTCTGTTCTAGAGCCATCTCTACTGAAATAAACAGTAAGTAGATGAGAGACCTGTGTGGTAAAATCCTGTCATGATATGATGCATGGTATATGGATGCAATGTTTTCAAGGACTTGGGAAATTTAAATTTGTTTTAGACAAGAAAGGAGCAAACATCAATTGTATTAATAGTTTTAAATTGATTGCAACTGTTCCTCTTAGGCTTACAATGGAGGAAATAAATATAAATAAAATCATGAGACAAAAAGGTCGAACGCATCCTCTTTGGCGCGATGTAGGTGTTCAGATTTTGCTCCTCATGAAGCTGTCTCGTAAGCTCCAGAACCTTCTTTTCACTTGTGTAGAACTGAGCTTCAAAGGTGTCTCATTATTCCTTTAGCTGGATCCAAGCTCTTTGTAAGTCTTCAAGAGAAGTAGGCATGGTAGCATGAAGTATAGCATAAGGAACATCTCTTTCAACTAAAGGCTCCATGATGATAGGCAAAGTGGAAGGGTATGACATATTGAGTCTTTAAGCATGAGTTCGTACCCATTTAAGATAAGGCTCCAAAATAATGGAGTTCTTACGCCCCAATGTCTTGCTATCAACTTTGTGTACCATCCTCTAAGCTCGTATAAATCTTTGACGGTAGCCTTGATTGTCGCTCTCGTAGTCGAACACCATACCTTGGATGAGCGCATCACGAGGACCATCTCTTCGTGTATAGCCAAATTGTCATAATGCAAGAGAAAGGTTATAGGTGATACCTCCCCTAATGCCAAGTAAAGGTACATTAGGGAATTCCCCACAACGGTCAATGATAGTAGTATCCTCCAAGGATCGAGAACACCAATAAATGTTAGAATGTGTGAGGGACATCATCCTTTGAGACCATGTTAATCCTTGCTCGTTCTTCAGTATTGATCGAGGTAGGTGCAAAGTAAACCACTTAGCGAGTATGGGAATGCAACATAAGAGAGTACCTATTTTCTTCAATGTGCGAGTGTGGAAACAATGTAAAATGTCTCCAAGCAAAGTAGGTATAGGATTACGAGAGACGAAGACATTGATGGCCTTCACATCTATGAATTGGTCCGGATTTGGAAATAGAACCAAACCATAGACTAGAAGAGCCAAGACATTTCCAAAGCCTTGGAAATCCATATCTTCCCAGAATGAGTGAGCCTTATCCAACAAGAATTTTGCTAGGAAACCCTTAACTCCGCTTCTTGTCTCCCAATTTGCTTTAATTTCGGCTCTCTTCAGATGTAGGGCTTCGGCAATGACTTCAGGATTTGGAGTCCCTTCTAAACCAGTGAACGGTAATTGATCAAGCACGGGCACTCCCAACAGTTGAGAGAACTCCTCTAGCATAGGTACCAACCTATAGTCAGGAAAGGTGAAGCAATGATGCATGGGATCAAAGAATTGGAAGAGCACACACATCATTCCTTCTGGGAATTTGGAGGTATCCAAGCTGAGAAGTCGACCATATTTCTCGGTGAAGGGAGAATCTCCAGGCACCCTTGATGCTAACTCTTGGAGTTAAGGGTGTGCTTTCACGAAGCTGATCCGGATGGTATTCCTTTGGATGGGATCATGACCTACAAAACAAAACAAAGATAAATTCCTAAATCCTTGAAATGGTTAGTGAGAATTCTTATGATGTTATGATGTTTATGATGTTATGTATATGTATGCAAAGCAAGCAAGTTGTTATGTACACACAAAGAAAACAAGTCCTTAGGCATAGACTTGCATAGAGTTTGTAGGGAAGTACCCTCTTGAAGTTTAGTTGGCTCAACCTGTTCTAGAAAGTAATCGGGTTCTAGGGGATGTCAATATCACTGACCTTTCTTTTAGGCATTGTCTCAGCATAATCAATCATGTCTTGCGGACGAGATATCCCAAAAGTCCGGTCTCAATGAGCGTAGTATCGAATATCAACCAATCTTCGGTCGGAACCAAAGCCGGCTATCTCACTACTTCCAAATGGCCATGTTGTTCAATTAAGGTTCTAAGGTCAGTTAGTGCTTCATGACGCCGCTCAGCGGCCCCGTATTCTCCTCGATTCAACACAAGGGATACCGGTACCAACAAATGTGTCACACTAACATAGTCATTGCTTCAATCGTATCGGTCTATGCAGTACAGTTTCCATAATCTATTGCTACTTACCTAAAAGGTGCCCCGGATCCGTGTAGGGGATCAAAATAAGCCCAAACAAGGAACCATAATGTAAAGCAAGCAAGTCAAACAAGTAATGCAAGTAAAAGTGATCTAGCCCTAATTTAACCCCACTTTTAAGTAATTCCCCAGCAGAGACTCCAATTCTATAATACGGTGGGAGAACTGACTTAGGCGTTTTGTGTTTTATCGCAATTGTTGCGGATAGTAAGAGTCGCCACTGACTTTTCTTTTATCTAATAAGGAAAGGTTGAAAAGAATAGGAAAGACCTTTCGAGATTATTTCTTGAGTTCGGGGGGTAGGTTATGAAAAGGGAAGGTATTAGCACCCTTTTCATCTGTAGTTATCTACGGGCTCTTAGTTTCTTGCTAGATCACTTGCTTTTGTTTGAAAATGTGCTTGTGCTGTGTTTTTTGAAAGTATTTTGAAAAGCGTCTTTGTAATGCTTCTCGTTTCTATAAGAACACGTACAAAGTGTTGTTTTAAAAATAGTTCAAAGAGGTGTTTGTGGAATGTGTTTTTGAAAGTGATTTTGAAAAGGTGTCTTTGTAATGGTTCTCGTTTCTATAAGAATGCGTATAAAGTATTTTAACTTTTGAAAATGTTTCAAATAAAAGTGTGGGTGTATAAAATGTTTTTTGTGATCAAGCGAGCAACTAGGAACAACCTAACTACTCAAAAGGTCTTTAGTGTTCTTTTCCTCCTCCTTTAGATGTTGCTATTTGTAATACGGTAGGAGAACTGACTTGGTTGGTTTGCGTTTGATCACAATTGTTACGGATAGCGAGAGTCACCATCGACTTTTCTTTTATCCAAAAGGAAAGGTTGAAAAGAATAGGAAAGACCTTTCGAGATTATTTATTGAGTTCGGGAGGTAGGTTACGAAAAGGGAAGGTGTTAGCACTCTTTTCATCCGTAGTAATCTACAGGCTCTTAGTTGCTTGCTAGATCACTTACTTTTTGTTTGAAAGTGTGTTTGTGATGTGGGTTTTGAAAGTATTTTGAAAAGGAATGTCTTTGTAATGCTTCTCGTCTCTATAATAACGCGTACAAAGTGTTTTGTCTTTTGAAAAATGTTTAAAAGTGAAATTGTGGGTGTATAAAACATTTTTGTTGTGAGAAAGCGAGCAATTAGGAGCAACCTATCTACTCAAAAGGTCTTAAATGTTCTTTTCCTCCTCCTTTAGATGTTGTTATCTTGCCATTGATTTGGTAAGCCCCATCGTTGGATGTGACGGGACGGGCGTGGGACGTTTGTATAGTCATAGAAGGCAACTTATGGGACCTTTTAGCAATGTCGTTTATGGACTAGATCGTTTACCAAAGGCAACATTGAGGGACATCAAGGGACTACGATCTTTTATCAAGGGTATTTGCTAAAACGCCCATATTTGAGGGACATGACTATTTTTTCGAGGCAACAAGTGGAATTACCCTAACGGTGCATGTGTATGAGTAGTGTGTTTGATTGAATGCATTTTATCTTTTTAACTTTTAGTTTTCTACTTGTTGTTATTATCTTGTCATACATCCTAGTTACTAGCATTTATACAAAAGCAATAAAAATGTAAAAATAAACCCTACACTATTACAACCATATTGAATTGCATGGAAATATAAAGGCAAAAATAAAATAAAAGCAAGAAAAATGGGTCTTTCAATTTGGGCATAAACACCCTTTGATTTTGCATTTCTTGGCTTCCTTCGATTTTGATTCTGAAGTCAGTGGAGTCATGTCCTTCGATTTGCCTCTCTGTCTCCTTTGACTAGAGGTTGGAATCAGGATAGTCACGCCTTTCATCTAGGCCTGGAAGTCAGCATAGTTCTGCTTTTCGTTTGAGACTTGGAGATAGCAAGGTTCTGGCCTTTGTTTGAGGCCTGGAGACAGAAAGGTTCTGGCCTTCGTTTGAGGCCTAGAAGCAACAAAGCTCATGATGTGCCACAGGCTCCTTGCTAACTCTTTGTAAGCATATTGGACCCTCAGATTATGATTCGAAAGGCTTGTGTAGCTAACCAATCGAAGGGTATAACAAACATGTCTTAAATTCTAAAAATGTAATATCCAAACATAACTACAGTCCAGGGGTTAGCATAAAAACTAATGGGTCTCAATGTCCAAAGCATAACTAATTAAGGTTGAGTTTTCAGCATATAGGCAGTCAGAATCGAAAGCTAAAACATGGTCTAGAAATATCTAGATTTTTTCTTTATTGGCATGTGCACATGATATTAAAAATAGAATAGACTCGTGCTTGAAAGAAACTTACCTCTTGAAGTCTTTAAATGGAAGGGAAATGCAAGTGCTTTCTTTGACAGAGAATGAAAGTTCGTTGGGATCTTCCTGAGGCTGGTTCAGTTGCTACTTTGTGAAAGCAGTGACTGGATCGAAAGAGGTTGTGTGATTGGATCGAAAGCTCTTTTATAACAAGTTATGGAATGACTCAAAGGCCTATTGTATAATAGTTGGGGGAGTGGGTCGAAGGGTAATTTGATGGTCACTTGAAGGGTGAATCGACGGGGTTTTTTTCTTAGTGTGTAGAAGTGTTTGAAAAAGAATGTTGGGAAGTGTTTCAGGATTTTTTTTTTGAGAATTTTCATAAGTGTTTTCTTGTAATCCTTCAGGCACCCTCAACATGTATGGTGATGTCTCTTATTTATAGATGGCTTGGGCTGATGTTTTGGGAGGGAACACAAAAGGTTCAAACAAAAAAGGTATGTTGTATTTGTATCTTTCGAGGGACATTGTTTTTATGCCACTTTTATGCAATGAATAAGGCAGCATTGCAGGACTATTGTGCAGCAGTTTTGGAGTTTTATGGCCAGCGTATCAGGCCTGAACCTGGAAGCGCATGGGACTTGGTCAACAAGTACCTTTGGCATCTCCAACTTTTTGTCTTGACCCTCTAGATTTCCTTTCGACCAGACTCTTCAAAAACCATTTCTTTTTTCAAATTGAAGTGTCATTCGAATGGTTCACATGGATATCCTTTGAAGGGGCCAAATTAGTGCCTTTCGACCAGGCCCTTCATGGGTTCCTTCGAACAGTCCAAATGCATGCTCTTGGGATGGGTCAGTAAAATATGTCATTCGATTGGGACATCCAGACATGCCTGGCAAGCCCTTCGAATGCACCACCATGGTGCTTCTTTCGCGTGAGATAAAGGCATATTGTATAATTTGTGTGTTTGAAGTAGGACATTTCCACAGGAGATCCTGCCCACTCAAATTTTCCTGCAAAGGGGGCATATGGCTAAACGAAAGAGTATGTGCAGGAGGTTCCTGCCTTGTGACCTTATGCAAATATGTTCAAACGAAAGCTTGTAAAAGGGGAGCCACATGCCCAAACGAAAGGCATGACTAAAGACTTATGCTGAAGGATTCACACCCACAAATGAAGGATGCATGCAAGGGATGAAAAGCCCAATCGAAGCTTGCAATACGAGGAAAGCCATTGCCCCAAATGAAGGAGGTCTTCAGGGGGTCAAACGTGTGATCGAAAGAGGGAAGAAGGGAGGCTTTGGCCTCCTAAATCGAAGTACATCATCAGGAGGTTTTTTTCCTTGTGAATTGAAGTTGTTCGATGGAAAGTATTGCCCTGTCGAAGCTTGTAACAAATTGCTTCAAAGGGGACTTTGGCCTTGTGCGTGTTATTATGGTAGGAAATTATGCCTTGTATGTCTCTAACAAGCATGGAAGATGTCGTGTGGCCAAACGAAATATTTGCACAAACATTCAAACAAAAGTCTAGCGCTAAAATGAAATAGGAAATGATCTTAGCCAAATGAGTCCAATGCCTCAATTGAAGCATGAAAGGAACTTCCCTCAAAGGAATCCAGCGTCCAAACGAAAAATGCAACCAAGGCCAAAGTGTCCAATCGAAGGATGCACAATCAAAAGGAACTTGCTTTTCCTTTAATTTTGTCAAAAAGAGCATTTTCATCTGTTTGGTTTTTTTTAGCAATTTATTCTATAATTTTGATGCTGAAAAGTCCAAATATATTTGTGTAAGCTTGAATTTTGGGAGCCCTTTTGAGAAATGTCTTGAGGAATTAGAGGGAAAAATTTGGGGTACAACATCTTCCCCTGTTCAATCTTCTTAAACCTGAAGAGTTAGATTGGTGAATCTGCCATTCGTGGCTTAAAGGTGGAAGATGATTGAACACTAGATTTCCCAGAAATTTGCACTTTATGATATTATGGTTGAGGTATAAGGAATGGTCTTAAAGATGTCATTTGGAGAAATGATGGAGAGTTGACGGAGATGGGATTATAGATGCCATCCAAAGCTGATTGTTGACAGAAATTAGACTAAGTCCAAGCTTGACTTTAACTGGGAAGAGAATCAGGATAAATCTTTGGTCGATTTAAAACTGAACCTAGCAGAAGTCTTGAATAATCTTTAACTGGAAAGAATCAAAATAAAATATTTGGAGTGATTTATCTGAACTAGGGAAAGTGTCTATTAGGAAAGCATCAGGATAAACCATTGAGAGATTTAAACTGAACCAGAGAAAATGTCTACGAGAAAGAATCCGGATAAATCATTGAGACATTTAAACTGAACCAGCAGAGGTCTAGAAAAGAATTAGAATAAATCATGGAGAGATTTATCTGAACCAGAGAAAATATCTACGGGAAAGAATCAGGATAAAACATTGAGAGATTTAAACTGAATCAGCTGAGATCTGGAAAGAATCAGAACAAATCTTGGAGAGATTTATCTGAACCAGAGAAAATGTCTACGAGAAAGAATCAGGATAAACCGTTGAGAGATTTAAACTGAACCAGTAGAGGTCTAGAAAGAATCAGAATAAATCTTTGAGCGATTTATCTAAACCAGAGAAAATGTCTACGGGAAAGAATCAGGATAAACCATTGAGAGATTTAAACTGAACCAGCAGAGGTCTGGAAAGAATCAGAACAAATCTTGGAGCGATTTATCTGAACCAGAAAAAAATGTCTATGGGAAAGAATCAGGATAAACCATTGGGAGATTTAAACAAAACCAACAGAGGTCTGGAAAGAATCAGAACAAATATTAGAGAAATTTATCTGAACCAGAGAAAATGTCTACGGGAAAGAATCAGGATAAACCGTTGAGAGATTTAAACTGAACCTTCAGAGTTCTGGAAAGAATCAGAACAAATCTTGGAGCGATTTATCTAAACCAGAGAAAATGTCTACGGAAAAGAATCAGGATAAACCATTGATAGATTTAAACTGAACCAACAGAGGTCTTGCAGGAAGTATTTGTCATGTAGATAGTCACTTAGTCATGTTTCGGGAATTGATCTACAATTGATTTGTTCACATATAGTTGTTCTGTCTTGTCGAAAATTTGTTGATGATAATTCTCTGTTGATTGATCTTTCCTGAAAAGGTAAAGAGCTAGTTGTATGCAATGTCATGATGTATGAAACGCATGGCGTAATGATGTTCTCAAAATAAATGAGATTATGCCTTATGAATTTGTGTTGTCGATGTTATGATGTATGACTGCAATGTATTCACATATTAGTTATTCTATTGCAGTGTTGCTGGACTGGGGAAAATAAATCCCTAACTGCTGCTGTGAATGAGGGGTGTAAGTCTTCATATTTTGTTGAAGTTTAAGTGTTGATGTATGGGTTTCCATTATTAGAGCAATAAACTTTGTTGGGGAAGGGAAACATCGTGCATTTCTTGTGGACTTTGTAAAATCCTGTTGGGGAATCCTGAGAAGCTAGGCGACTTTCACTGGGGAATCTTTTGAGTGGTAATTGGAAACTTTGCTCCATTAGGGATATGAGAGCACTTGATACCATTAGGCTGCATACTGGAGATACTACAGTGATCCTGTAGCAGAATGTCCTTGCTTCTACTCTGCTAGAGAAAGTACCTATGGGGATTTTATGGAATGGCCTATAAATATTATCATGTTTCTTAAAGCCATTAGTAATTGTCTTTCTGTTTTCTATTCCCCCCTTTTTTTATGCGCTCATTTGTAAACAGTAATTACATTCAAATGCATATGTTCAAAAATAATCACTGGACGTTTTTTGCAAACAAATAGGAAAGTAAAAGAAAAACAGATAGTTTTGCACTTTTAAAGGAATAGCTTTGTATTAACTTGAATGAGTATTTTTGTACAAAGAAACGAACATCCTAGTAAGATAATTTCATCGTAAGAACGAAAACTAATACAAAATAATAACAGTTATCTCAAATAATCCCATGGGGTTCTCATTCTTCTATAGCCTTCATGTCTCTGAGCGTCTCATCCATTTGCTGCTTTGTCCGAAGTTGATTGGATTGATTAGCACCGTTTGAGTTTGTCAGTTGATACTGAAGGTTGTCTGTAAGGTGATCCAACTGGACATAGTCATACGCTTTAAATCCCTAACTTTTGTCTAGACCGCCCTTTCAGGATTTCGGTCCACCGGGATACCCTTTTTTGCCCAATCCGCCTTTTCAGGTTTTCAGCTTGCCAGGTGTACAGACTTTTTTGTTTTATCCCTAATTTTTTCCTAGGCCAGTTAACCTAGCGGGTCTTTTTCATGCGTAGTATCTTTTAACTATGTCCGCGTTTACAGGGTGTGGAAGGTCGTCGTCGTCCATAGTGGTTAAGATCATTGCCCCACCAGAAAATATGTTTTTAATCACAAATGGTCCTTCGTATGTAGGAGTCTATTTGCCCCTGGGATCACCTTGTGGCAGTATGATACGCTTAACTACCAAGTTACCAACTCGATATACCTGACGTTTGACCTTCTTGTTAAAAGCTTTAATCATACGCTTTTGGTACATCTGGCCATGGCAGACAGCCGTAATCCTCTTCTCATCAATCAAGTTCAACTGGTCAAGTCGAGTTTGAATCCATTCATCTTCATTCAAACCTACATCCTTTATGATTCTCGGAGAAGGTATTTGGACTTCAATTGGTAGGATATCTTCCATGCCATATAGCAAGGAGAAAGGAGTTGCCCCTGTTGACGTGTGCTCCGTGGTACGGTAGCCGTGGAGAGCAAATGGTAACATCTCATGCCAATCCTTATAGGTTACTGCCATTTTTTGTATGATCTTGTTGATGTTTTTATTAGCGGCTTCTACAGCGCCATTCATCTTTGACCGGTAAGGAGAAGAGTTAAGATGCTAGATCTTGAATTGCATGCATAGTGTAGTGATCATAGTATTGTTGAGATTGGTACCATTATCTGTAATGATTCTCTCCTGAATACCATACTGACAGATAAGATTTTGTTTGATGAATCAGGCCACAATGTTCTTGGTAATAGAAGCGAAGGAAGTTTCCTCAACCCACTTCGTGAAGTAATCAATGGCAACCAAGATGAAGCGGTGTCCATTAGAAGTTGTAGGTTTGATCTCTCCAATCATGTCAATGCCCCACATCGCGAATGGCCAAGGAGCAGTCAAGATGTTTAGAGGAACCATAGGAACATGTACTTTGTCAGCCTAGATTTGGCACTTGTGACAAGTTCGCGAATGTTGATGATAATCTGCTTCCATGGTGGACCAGTAGTATCCTGCCCGTAGGATCTTTTTAGCCATCGGGTGTCCACTAGAATGAGTTCCAAAGGTACCTTCATGTAAATCGGCCATGATGTTATCTGGCTCACTCTAGTCTATGCACCGAAGCAAAGTAGAGTCACGGTTGCACTTATAGAGAACTCTGTTACTGAGGAAGAACTTAGCAGAGAATCTTCTCAAGAATTTCTTGTCGTTGACTGAAGCTCCCTCCGGATACTCTTGGGCCTCGAGATATCTCTTAATTTCATGGAACCAAGGCTTAGCCACTACTTCTTCAGTATCAATCTCATGACAGTAAGTCGGTTCGTCCATCCGCTCAATAGTGATCTGAGGAGCCTCATTATCCCACCTGACATTGGACATGGATGACATAGTGGCTAGCGCTTCTGCTAGTTGATTTTCCTCTCGCGGAAACTGCTCAAAGGTAATTTCCTCAAAATGTTGGATTAATGTCATCACATGTTCTTTATAGGGGATGAGATTAGGATGCTTCGTGTCCCATTCTCCTTTGATCTGACTGATGACTAAGGTTGAATCTCCAAATACACTTAAGGACTTGATTACCAAATCTATGGCAGCTTTGAGACCCATAATACATGCTTCATATTCCGCCATATTATTGGTACAGTTGAAACACACTCTAGCGGTGAAGGGAGTATGGCAGCCTTCGGGGGATATGATCACAGCGCCTATATTGTTGTCGAGTGTGTTGGAAGCTCCATCAAAAACCATGGTCCATCGGGATCCTTGTTCAGGTCCGTCATATTGTCTGAGTTCTTCACAATTATTTACCACCATGATGTCTTCGTCGGGAAATTCAAAATTCATGGATTGATAGTTATCCATAGCCTGGTGAGTAAGGTGATCGGCTAGCACAATTCCCTTTATTGCTTTCTGGGTAGTGTATTGAATGTCGTATTCAGTCAGGACCATCTTCCATCTTGTTATCCTCCTATAGAAGGCGGGCTTCTCGAATATATACTTAATTGGATCCATCTTGGATATCAATAAGGTCGTGTGAGTTAACATATATTGTCTTAGCGGGCGAGTAGCCCATGCCAGAGCGCAGCAAGTTTTCTTGAGCAGTGAATATCTGGTTTTACAGTCGGTAAACTTTTTGCTCAGGTAGTATATTGCATGCTCTTTTCGGCCAGACTCGTCATGCTGCCCCAGCACACACCCCATTGAATTTTCCAAGACAGTTAGATACATGATCAGAGGTCTTCCCTCAACTAGAGGCATCAAAGTGGGAGGCTCTTGAAGGCACTCTTTGATCCTATTGAAGGCAACCTGGCAGTCGTCGTTCCATTCCACCACTTGATCTTTCTTTAGCAATTTGAAGATTGGTTTACAAGTAGTGGTTAGATGGGAAATGAACCTGGAAATGTAGTTTAGTCGTCCTAAGAATCCCCTAACTTCCTTCTCAGTATGATGAGCAGGAATTTCTTGTATTGCTTTTACCTTTGCAGGGTCCATTTTGATACCTTTTCCGTTGACAACGAAGCCTGATAGTTTGTCCACCTCACTCCAAAAGTGCATTTATTCGGATTCAACCTTAGTTTGTATTTCTTCAGTCTTTCAAATAGTTTATGCAGATGGTCAAGGTGTTCCTCTTCAGTTTGAGATCTAGATATCATGTCATCCACGTAGACCTCTATTTCGTGATGGATCATGTCGTGAAACAAAGCTACCATGGGACGCTGATAGGTTGCCTTAGCGGTCTTTAACCCAAATGGAATAACTTTGTACCAGAACATGCCCCATTGTGTGATGAAGGTCGTTTTCTCCATGTCCTCAGGTGCTATTTTGATCTGGTTGTATCCAGAGAAACCATCCATGAAGGAAAATACTTTATGTTGTACGGTATTGTCAACCAGAATATCAATGTGGGGAAGTGAGAAGTCATCCTTGGGGCTTGCCCTATTCAAGTCTCTAATCCACACACATACGTACCTTACCGTCTTTTTTAGCCACTGGAACAACATTGGCGACCCATTGTGGATAGGAGGTGACGGCTAAGAATCCGGCGTTGAACTGCTTCATGACTTTAGTCTTTATTTTCTCTTACATTTGTGGCCGTATGCGACGGACCTTCTGTTCTATGGGAGGGAAGTCTTCTTTTGTCGGCAGACGATGGACCATGATATCAGTGTTGAGTCTTGGCAAGTCTTCGTATGACCAGGCAAATACCTCAACATAGTCATGTAGTAACTGAGTTAAGCGCTTCTTGACACTAGGCTCCAGGTTGGCACCTACCTTGACTTCTTTCTTGTCCTCTTCAGTGCCTAAGTTAACTATTTCAACCGGCTCTTCGTGGGGCTGTATAGTCATTTATTCCTGTTGTAATAACCTGGCTAGTTCCCCTGGTACCTCACAATCTTCCTCACCTTCGTCTTCGGCTTGGTAGATCGGATTTTCAAAGTCACAATAGACCATAGTAGAATCGTTAGACATGGTATCCTGAGTGGATGTGGACCTGCATTTTGATATGTGAGTGTGTGTAAGAGCATAGTTTATCTTTGATAAAATAAAAGGTAAAAAAAGAAGAAAAAAAACAAAGAGCATAAAATTTGCATGCAAAAACGTCCATGATTTATTGATGAAATATGAAGATTAAGTAACAACCCTCACAAATGGACCATATACAAGGTTTTAAAGTCTAAGTTGTTTAAATATTACAAGTACGACAAAAAGTTAAAAGACAATTACTCTTGAATAAAAGTAATAGGGACAAATTCTTTGGCCTCCCAATTGTTGAGTCCTCCACTGATGGTTGGAAAAATACACTCGTCCATGTCACAGCTGCCATCACTGTCTTCCACTGCATTGACTCCCTGATTGCTGATACGTAAAGGTGGTCCTCCAGCGCGAGTTCGTCGAACAGCTCTCTGGGCCTCCGAAGTAAAACCTAAACCAAATTTGTTGGATTTGTAGGGAATATCCGGAAGTTGACCCCAAATGGTGCATCCACCTTCCTTAACTACTGATCTATCATCCTTCAGAGAGGCCATTTTCAATGGAGTTCTGGTAACCTTTGGAGTCTTGGTAGTAGTCTTGGTTATAGCAACTGTTCGTGGGACCTCCTCAAAATTCTGACATGGGGCCTCAATGAACTCACCGTCCATTTCTACATATCTAAAAGAGTTCAGGTGGTTAACCATGTATTCCTCCTCCCATGGACTATGATAATCTTTCCCTTGATTGGGAACTTCAACATATTATGTAGGGTAAAAGTGAAGACACCAGCGCCATGGATCCATGGTCGGCCCAATAGATAAGAATAGGAAGGGCGAATGTCCATTACATAGAAAGTTGAATCAAAAGTCTGAGTTCCAACTTTTATAGGGATGTCTACTTCTCCGTGCACTATTCTCTTAGAACCATCAAAGGCCCTCACCACAATGTTGCTAGGATTTAACGCGAGTCCTTCACAATCTAGCTGATCGAGAGTATTCATTGGCAAGACATTCAGCGATGAGCCCGTATCCACCAAGACGTGAGCTAATGTAGTGACCAGGCACTCAATGGAAACATGCAATGCATCATTGTGTTTCCTTCCTTTGGGAGTTAAATCAGCATCAGAAAACCCAATCCATTATCAGTAGTTAGACTGGCCACACAATTCTCAAATTAATCAATGGAGGTCTCTTAGGGAACATGGGCGGTCTTTAGAAATTTTACTAAGGCCTTGGCATGAGCCTCATAACACAAAAAGTAAGGCCAACATTGATATTTTCGAGGGGGTATTCCCCAACTGTTCCACGATGTTTTAGTCACTTTTCTTGATTATTTTTAGTATCTCTTCCATCTCTTTGCTAGAATCTTCAAGAATAACCTCTGGATGTGCCTTCTTCTGGACTAGCTCAAATAATACCTCTTTGCCCCTTGTCTCGGCAGTAGGGATAACAGTAGGATTGTCAACGGGAGTATCATTGGGAATGCTGGTAGGAGCGGTAGTGGGAATAATTACAGGAGTAGCAATGGTCTTTGGAGAGATCTCGAGTGAGAAGACTCTTCCATTTCTTGTTATCTTACTTGTTCCAACGATATTGACGATGTCAGGATCAGTGTCTTTCGCAACTTTGCCTTTGATAGCCAATAAATCTTGCCTGACGCCATGATAATAGACGCCATCCCCATAGTTCCAGGGAATAGCTTTATCTGAAGAATATGGTATTGGCCCCAGCATGGTGATGATTAGGGGGCAGATTTTGGAACAAATGTAATCCTGACGGGTCTTTTGGTGGAGACCCTGGGAGGATTGTCGGAAATGGTGATTATTGAGACATCTTCACAGGAATTTCTGGCAAGAGGAACTTTTTCAAATAGGATTTCTTTGTTATCTATCAGGCGCTAGACGCCCATCTTCAGTAACAAACAGCCATTTGGTAGAGACATACATAAGCGACAACTTTCATCACAGTTGGAAACAGGCCGGCTTGCAATAGATTATGTTTAATAGTCAAAAGGGGAGTAGTTAAATCATTAATGGAGGAAACAAAACAATCATCATCAACAGCGTTGACACCTTGATCGTGTTTGGGCATTGGCTCCATTATCATATTAGGTGTTTCTGGGGGTCAAACTCAATCTCTTTCGCCTCGATAAGGTCTTATACCTTATTCTTCAAGGCCCAACAATCGTTTGTATCATGCCTCGGTCTTTCAGAATGATAGGCACATCGAACATTCGGGTTGTAGCGTGGAGAAGCGGTATTGGGGTTCTTGGGAGCTTCCTTTAGAGTCACTAGATTGTACTTCAAAAGATGTGGCAAAACTTGGGACAAGATCATGTTGATCCCAGTGAATCGTCTCATGGGTGCCTCTAGCCTATGTTGATAGTTTTGCTGCTGATTTGGTACAGGATTGGAAATCATAACAGCCCCTACCGTCGGGCCACGTTCAGTTTTTTTATTACTATGGTCATATGCAACACTGACCTCCTTCTTTCCGGTAAAGGGTTTCTTCATCTTCTCGAGGATACATCTCTTTGAATTTTGCCTCTTTATACCGGATTCTACTTGTTCACCAGTCATGATCAATTCAATAAATCCAATTAAAGAGCTTCCTATCAGATGGTTGAAGAATGGAGCAGATAATGTGCCTAAGAACATATCCACCAATTCTCTGTCAGATAGGGGGGATGGACTCTTCCCGCAAGATCCCTCCATTTTTGAGCATAAATTTTGAAACTTTCACCAGCACCCATAGACATGCCTTGCAACTGTGTTCGAGTTGGATCTAGGTCAGCATTATACTAGTATTGCTTGTAAAAAGAGGCAGCCAAATCTTCCCAATTGTGAATATTAGTCCCTTCCAACTGGTAAAACTAATCCAACTACGTCCTTGACAAGATTTCTTGGAAGAAATGTACCCATAGGTTCCTATCAGTAGTGTGGGGTTGAATTTTCCTGACATATGACCTTAAATGCAGCTTGAGACAAGAGACACCGGCATATTTAGCAAAAGTGGGGACCTTGAATTTCTATGGGATCCTCCAACTGCTTGTATTTATCATCAGCTGGAGGATATTGTTCTTCAGAATAGTCAACCTCTTCCTCTTCTTCAGACTCTGGATGGTCATTTACTTCCTTGTTTTTCCCTTCTTAATTATCTCCTTCACCTGACGAGGTTGCGAAATCTAGAGTTCACCTGGATGGTCCTTTGAACCTTTTTCTCAGATTCAAAACACCGACTCGTTTCTTCGCTTTCTTCTTTTTCCTCTTTGATCATCAAAGTCTTCAATTCCTCTTGTCCTTTAGCTAGAGCCAAGAACATTTGTTGGAATTGAGTGTTCTGCGCTTGGAGATCCTTTATTGTCTGTTCAATATCCATCTCACTGAAATAAATAGTAGAAAGATAAGGAGACCTGCTGTAAGAAACCTGTTTGTGTTATGATGAATGAAAATGCATATGCAAATGATTTCAAGGAAATTAGAGATTTAAATTTGTTTTAGACAAAAAGGAACACACGTTGCATTAATAAATCCAAGTTCGAGTACATCATGCCTCTTTGGGCTTACAATGAAAGAAATAAAATACAAAAACTCCTAAGACAAAAAGGTTTAACGCATCTTCTTTGGTGCGATGTAGGCATTCAAACTTCGCTGTTCATGAAGCTGCTTGGTGAGTTCCAGAACTTTCTTCTCACTGGCGTAGAATTGGGCTTCGAAAGTGTCTCATTCTTCCTTTAGTTGAATCCAATCCTTTTGCAAGTCTTCGAGGGAGGTAGGCATGTTGGGATGAAGGACAGTATATGGGACATCTCCTTCAATAACAGGCTCTATGATAACAGGGAGGATGGAGGGGTAAGGCATTATGATACTCTGAGCACGAGCTTGTACCCACCTAAGGTAAGGCTCAAGGGGAATGGAATTTTTGTGTCCTAATGTCCTACTATCCACCTTGTTTACCATCCTCCAAGCTCTTATAAATCTCTGATGGTAGCCTTGATCGTTGCTTTCATAGTCGAACACCACACCTTAGATGAGCGCATCATGTGGAACATCTCTTCGTGTGTACCCAAATTGTCACAAAAGCTAAGCAAGGTTTATAAGTGATACCTTCTCTAATGCCAAGCAGAGGGACATTAGCGAATTCCCCACAATGGTCGATGATAGTAATGTCCTCCAAGGATCGAGAATACCAGTGGATATCTGAATGTCTGAGTGACATCAGCCTATTGGACTATCTCAAGCCTTGCTCATTCTTCACAACGGATCAGGGGAGATGCGAAACAAACCATCTAGCTAATAGAGGAGTCCAACACATGAGGGCTCCTCTTCTCTTCATGGTGCGAGAGTGGAGAGAATGTGAGATATCTCCCAATAAAGTAGGCAGTGGATTGTGAGATAAAAAGATTTTGACAACATTCACATCTATAAGTTGGTCAGGGTTTGGAAATAGTACCAACCCATAGATGAGAAGAGCCAAAATTTCTTTGAAAGCTTGTAAATCCAGAGTGTCCCAACAGTCTAGAGCTTTTTCCAACAGGAACTTGGCTAGGAAGCTTTTGACACCACTTCTTGTTTCCCAATTAGCCGTGACATCGGATTGTTGCAAGTGTAAAGCTCGGGAAACCTCTTCAGGGCATGGATCCCTTTCAATACCATTGAAAGGTAGTTTATCGAGAATAGGAATTTCCAAGAGTTGAGAGAATTATTCCATAGTTGGTACAAGCTGGTAACTGGGGAAGGTAAAGCATTGGTGCAAAGGGTCAAAGAGCTGGAAAAACACCTTCATCATATCTTCATCAAAGCTTGAAGTAACCAAGTTGAGAAGTCGTCCATGTCTTATGGTGAACGGAGAATTCTCAGGGACCCTTGATGATAACTCTTTGAGCTGAAAAGGTACTCGTACAAGGTTGACTTGGATTGTGTTCCTGCGAGTGGGAGTCATATCCTACAAAACAGAACAAAGATAAATCTCAAAATCCTTGAAATGGTTAGTCTAAAATGCTATGGTATGATGTCATGATGTTATGTATAAGCATATGCACAAGTTAAATCAAACAAATCTTTAGGTTTAGGCTTGCATGAGATTTATAGGTAAGTACCCTCTTGAAGTTTAGTTGGTTCAACATGTCCTAGAAAGTAAATGGGTTCTAGGGAATCTCAATATCACTAATCTTTCTTCATCAGGCATTGTTTCAGTGCAAGCCTGTTTATTGGCGACGGAAATATACCGAAAGTCCGATCTCAATTGGCGTAGTATCGAGTATCAACCAACTTCGGATTGCACCAAAGTCGGCTACCTCACTACTTCCTAATGTCCAAGTTGTTCAAGTAAAGGTTCTAAAGTCAGATAGTGCTTCATGACACCACACAGCGTCCCCGCATTCTCCTTGACTACTCAAGGGCTACCGGTACCAATAAATATGTCACACTAACATAGCTACTTCTTAGACCATGTCGGTATACCCCACACAGTTTCCACAACTTATTGCTACTTACCTAAAGAGGTGCCCCAGATCCGGATAGAGGATAAAAACAAACCCAAACAAGGAACCATAATATAAAGCAAGCAAATCAAACAATGAAAAATAAAGGTGATCTAGCCCTAAGGTAACCCCACTTTTAAGTATTATCCCCAGCAGAGTCACCAGTTTTGTAATACGGTGGAAGAACTGACTTGGTTAGTTTGCGTTTGATCGCAATTGTTGCGGATAGCAAGAGTCGCCATTGATTTTTCTTTTATCCAAAAGGAAAGGTTGAAAAGAACAGGAAAGACCTTTCGAGATGATTTCTTGAGTTCGGGGGGTAGGTTACGAAAAGGGAAGGTGTTAGCACCCTTTTCATCCGTAGTTATATACGGGCTCTTAGTTGCTTGCTACATCACTTGCTTTTTGTTTAAAAGTGTGTTTGTGATGTGGGTTTTTAAAGTATTTTGAAAAGGAATGTCTTTGTAATGGTTCTCGTCTCTATAAGAACGCGTACAAAGTGTTTTGTCTTTTGAAAAATGTTTCAAGGTGAAAATTTAGGTGTATAAAACATTTTTGTTATGAGCAAGCGAGCAATTAGGAGCAACCTATCTACTCAAAAGGTCTTAAATGTTCTTTTCCTCCTCCTTTAGATGTTTCTATCTTACCATTTATTTGGTAAGAAGCCCCATCATTGGATGTGAAGGGACAGGCGTGAGACGTTTGTATAGTCATAGAAGGCAACCTATGGGACGTTTTAGCAATGTCGTTTATGGACTAGATCGTTTACCGAAGGCAACATTGAGGGACATCGAGGGAATACGATCTTTTATCGAGGGTCTTTGCTAAAATGCCCATATTCGAGGGTTGTGACTATTTTTTCGAGGCAACAAGTAGAATTTCCCTAAGGGTGCATGTGTATGAGTAGTGTGTTTGATTGCATGCATTTTATCTTTTGAACTATTAGTTTTCTACTTGTTGTTTTTATCTTGCCATACATCCTAGTTACTAGCATTTATACAAAGCAATAAAAATGTAAAAATAAACCCTAAACTATTACAAGCATATTGAATTGCATGGAAATATAAAGGAAAAAATAAAACAAAAGCAAGAAAAATGGGTCTTTCAATTTGGGAAGAAACACCCTTCGATTCTTCATTTCCTCGCTTCCGTCGATTTGGATTCTGAAGTCAATGAAGTCATACCCTTTGATTTGCCTCTCTGTCTCCTTTGACTGGAGGTTGGAATCAGGATAGTCACACCTTTCATCTGGGCCTGGAAGTCAGCATAGTTCTACCTTTCGCTTGAGACTTGGAGATAACAAGGTTCTGGCCTTCGTTTAAGGCCTGGAGATAGCAAGGTTCTGGTCTTCATTTGAGGCCTAGAAGCAACAAAGCTCATGCTTTGCGACAGGCTACTTGCTGACTCTTTGTAAGCATATTGGACCCTCAGATTTTGATTCGAAAGGCTTGTGCAGCTAACTAATCAAAGGATATAACAAACCTGTCTTAAATTCTAAAAATGCAATATCTAAACATAACTACAGTCCAGGGGTTAGCATAAAAACTAATGGGTCTCAAAGTCCAAAGCATAATTAATTAACATTGAGTTTTCAGCATGTAGGCAGTCAGAATCGAAAGCTAAAACATGGTCTAGAAATATCTACATTTTTTCTTTATTGCCATGTGCACATGATATTAAAAATAGAATAGACTCAAGTTTGAAATAAACTTACCTCTTTAAGTCCTTAAATCGAAGGGAAATGTAAGTGCTTTCTTTGACGGAGAATGAAAGTTCGTTGGGATCTTCCTGAGGTTGGTCCAGTTGCTACTTTGTGAAAGTAGTGACTGGTGTTGCACCCTAAATTTTGCCCCTAATTTTTTCAGTCGCACACTCATACCATATTTTGTCATTTGGTCACAATCATTAATAAATAGCTTCATTCATTACATTTGCATCATTTAATCGTGTTTAAGTTGACCAAAAGTCAGTTTAAATCGACATTTGCATCATTCTGTAGTGTAAAAATACCCGACGTTTCACTTCATGCATTTTTATTTGTTTACTCATTTCTTGCATTGCTCCAAGTTATTTATATGTCGATAATAAAAATATTTTGGTTTTATAGACATGCTCTTAAAAGTGATTCGACACTGTGCAGAAAATTAGTGAGAAAAATATTTTAAGTTTTCACATTTTACCGATCATTTTATGAATATGTGTCTCGCGTAGATTATGACGGTATGCTCGCTTTATTTTTTCGGTACAGTTTGAAGTCTCGTTTTTAACCGTAAAACATCTGTTTAGCCTGATATTTTTATTATCATTTTATTTTGATTTTGAATTTTTGAATATTTTTTCATTAATCTTTGTGACATGTAGTTTATTTTAATGTGTTCATTTTATTTTTTCGGATAAATTTTCATTCATTTTTTATCATTTTCAGTCATTTTAGGTCTTTATTTTTTATTTAGAAAAAATTCAAAAAAATTATTTTAAATTGAACTAATTTAAATACTTTCAGTTTTTTATTTCATTTTTATCATTTAAGAGCGTTTTTGTCATAAAAAATTATTAATTACACTTTATTTTTTTCTTATTGGTTGATAGCAATAGTTGTGGATTAATACAGATTGAGTTTACTTTGAACGGATGAGATTAATTATTGAAATCAATTTTCTTCTTCACTTTTACTATTTAAAGAGAACTATTTCTCTTTTGTAAAAGACACCACAACAACACAAAAAAACCAACACAATATTACTTTCTCTCTTAAGTTTTCTATCCATCTTCTCTTTTCTCTTCACAACACCAACAGACCAAACAACACCACCTTCCGCCCAGAATTCCCTTTCATCCTTCCTCTCAACCAACAACCATATTCAAACATCCAGCGGCTATTAATCATCTTCATCATTCCATCCAATCTCCTTCCATCAAAACCACTCCTACTCGCAATCTCACTCTTCACAATTGGAATCACTGAGTTCACCTTCGATCTAGTGTGTTTACTATGTTCGGGTTGCTGGGTTCTTTTTCTTTTGAAGTATTGATGTTCAATTTTGGTATGTTGGAAATGCCTATTTTACTATTCTAAAAAATATGTGGTTCTGTATAGATGATCCATTCAAATGCTCTTTTGGTTATTTTCTTTATCCACTGGTTTTCCTTTGTATAACATGGCGTTTGTTCTTTTACATGAAATTTTGATTTATTTTCGGTGGAAAGCGAGTAGTGAGATGGGGTGGTTTCTACATGTGGTTATTAATTTGTTTTGTTTCTTAGTCTTGAAAACTATAACAAAGAAAGGTGTTACAGGTTTTGTTTAGATGGACTTGGAGCATAATGAGAATCTAGCTAGGAAGATATGAATATAAGGAGGATTAGTTAATCTTTTTAGTCTCTTAGGAATATCATGTTATATCTTGTTTGACGGAAAGTTATGGGATTAACAACTTGGTTTTATTTCTACTGTTAATAATTTATACTTTTTTTTTACTTTGATTTAATATTTGGTATTGTAAATATATAATTGTACATAATAATTTTGATTCTATATTTTATTCACTTGCACATAATATTTTGACTGTATATTTTACTTGTAAATAATTTCAGGTTATGTAAATATTATTTTCATTGCGTTACGATTTTAAATTTTAATTCAAATTAACTTCTGAAAAATCGCACGGACGCATATAATTTTTCCCGTGCTGTTAGTTTTGTCTGTATATTTCATGTGATGCAGGGAATCTTATACCGTGAGCTTTACTCAATATCTTGAGCCTTATCCGATACCATGAGCTTTATCCATGCTTTCTTCATCCGTGATTTATTTTCATGTGTTGCGATTCATTGCGCTTTATTCGCTGCTGGGAGTATTATCTTACATCTAGTTTTTTGATGCTGTCAACTTGTGATTTATTTTCACCTGAGGTTTGGTATACTCTTAGCTTATTTTTTCTGTCTGTAGCTTTAAACCCAAAGGGATGGGAATACAGTATTGATTTCATCATGTCAAGTACTGGTTTCTTATTCGGTCAGATTCTCTTTACCGTATCTTTTACCCTCTTGTGCATAGGACATTCTTTTCTCCCATCTTCTTTAATTTTCAAAATCTTATTTGTTTATAAACACAAACCGCTTTTATAATAAACCTCGACCTTGTCGAGTGCCTTTTCTTTTAAAACTTCTTTTATTTACACAAACTTCAATACATTTAATCATACTTTGACATCTTTTCAAAATTAACAAAAACACTTCAACTCATTCAAACCTCATTTGTGCGCTCGAGCACCTTTACCGTTCAAAATTTTTTTCAAGATGAGACATGATTCATTGATAGTCGAGCCACATTCTCCTATCCCCATGGTTATAGAGGTGTCTACTTTTCCACTTAAGTGCTAGACGCGTTCTCAAACCCTCACTCTTGCTGACGCATGGTCCATCTTTCCCACACCTTGTGGGCGTTACTCGAGATTTCTCTCCTAACAATGACGACTTGTCTCCTTGTCTAAAACAGTCAACAGAAAAGTCTTTTCTAGCCGAACTACGGTGCTCTGACTTTCCCATTGCACGAGGGAGTACGTAGGCACTAAGTCTTACGACCCAAGGCGAGCAACAAAAATAATTTAAAAAAAACATTTCATTTTCTTTTGTTTACAAACACTCATTCATTCCTTTCCTTTAGCAAGTAAACCTTTACATAACACTCCTTTTAAAAGAAACCAAACAAAGTGGATCCTACGGAGTACCATAGATGCTTAGGATGCTAACAACTTCTATTTGCATAACTGACCCACGTACCTCGATCTCTGATATTTTTGGGTTTTGTTCTCTTTTTTCCCATTTCCCTTTGGGAATAATAAAGTGCGGTGGTGACTTCATTATGTTTAGTTAAGTCAATTGATGGATTAAACCTCAAATATTTGCCTCTACATTTATTTTCCTATCATCGTTGTCGCAATTGAGTTCATCTTTAAGTGTTGATTTGCGCGTGCGATAACTGGATCGAAAGAGGTTGTGTGAGTGGATTGAAAGCTCTTTTATAACAAGTGATGGAATGACTCAAAGGCCTATTGTATAATAGTTGGGGGAGTGGGTGGAAGGGTAATTTGATGGTCACTTGGATGGTGGAGCGAAGGTTTTTTTTCCTTAGTGTGTAGAAGTGTTTGAAAAAGAATGTTGGGAAGTGTTTGAGGATTTTTTTTGAGAATTTTCACAAGTGTTTTCTTGCAATCCTTCAGGCGCCATCAACATGTGTGGTGATGTCTCCTATTTATAGATGGCTTGGGCTGATGTTTTGGGATGGAAAACAAAAGGTTCAAACAAAAAAGGTATGTTGTATTTGTAGCTTTCAAGGGACAGTGTTTTTATGCCACTTTGGTGCAAGGAATAAGGCAGCATTGCAGGACTGCTGTGCAGCAGGTTTGGAGTTTTATGGCCAGGGTATCAGGCCTGAACCTGGCAGCGCATGGGACTTGTTCAACAAGTACCTTTGGCATATCTAACCTTTTGTCGTTACCCCCTAGCTTTCCTTACGACCAAACTCTTCAAAAACCATTTCTTTTTTCAAATCTAAGTGTCATTCGAATGGCTCACATGGATATCCTTTGAAGGGGCCAAATTAGTTCCTTTCGACCAGGCCCTTCATGGGTTCCTTCGAACAGTCCAAATGCATGCTCTTGGGATGAGTTAGTAAAATATGTCATTCGATTGGGACATCCAGACATGCCTGGAAAGCCCTTCGAATGCACCATCATGGTGCTTCTTTCGCGCGAGACAAAGGCATAGTGCATTTGTGCGTTTGAAGTAGGACATTTACGTAGGAGATCCTGCCCACTCAAATTTGCTTGCAAAGGGGCCATACGGCCAAACGAAAGAGTGTGTGTAGGAGGTTTCTGCCTTGTGACCTTATGAAAATATGTTCAAACGAAAGCTTGTAAAAAGGGAGCCACATGCCCAAACGAAAGGCATAACTAAAGACTTATGCTGAAGGATTCACACCCACAAATGAAGGATGCATGCAAGGGATGAAAAGCCCAATCGAAGCTTGCAATACGAGGAAAGCCATTTCCCCAAATGAAGGAGATATTCAGGGGGTAAAACGTGTGATCGAAAGAGGGCAGAAGGGAGGCTTTGGCCTCCTGAATCGAAGGACATCATCAGGAGGTTTTTTTCCTTGTGAATTGAAGTTGTTCGATGGGAAGTATTACCTTGTCAAAGCTTGTAACAAATTGTTTAAAGGGGACTTTAGCCTTGTGCATGTTATTATGGTAGGAAATTCTACCTTGTATGTCTTGGCTAACACGCATGGAAGACGTTGTGTGTCCAAACGAAAGATTTTCACAAACATTCAAGCAAAGTCTAGCGCTAAAATGAAACAGGACATGATCTTAGCCAAATGAGTCCAATGCCTCAATCGAAGCATGAAAGGAACTTTCCCCAATGGAATCCAGCACCCAAACGAAAAATGCAACCAAGGCCAAAGTGTCCAATCGAAGGATGCAAAATCGAAAGGAACTTGCTTTTCCTTTAATTTTATCAAAAAGATCATTTTTCATCTGTTTGGTTTTTTTTATCAATTTCTTCTTTAATTTTGATGCTGAAAAGTCCAAATATATTTGTGTAAGCTTGAATTTTGGGAGCCCTTTTGAAAAATGTCTTGAGGAATGAGAGGGCAAATTTTAGGGTACAACATTATCTTACCATTGATTTGATAGGAAGCCCCATCAATGGATGTGAAGGGACGGGAGTGGGACGTTTGTATAGTCATAAAAGGCAACCTATAGGATGTTTTAGCAATGTCGTTTAGGGACTAGATCGTTTACTGAAGGCAACATTAAGGGTCATCGAGGGACTATGATCTTTTATCAAGGGTCTTTGCTAAAACGCCCATATTCGAGGGACATAACTATTTTTTATGAGGCAACAAGTGAGGTTACCCTAGAGGTGCGCGTGTGAAAAGAGTGTTTGATTTGCATGCATTTAGTCTTTGATTAGGGGTTATCTATTTGTTGTTTTTATCTTGCCATACATACCTTATTTTACTAGCAATCATATAAAAGTAATAAAATGCAGAAAGATAAAATCCTACACTATTACAACTATATTGAATATCATGAAAATATAAAGAAATAAAATAAAATAAAAGAAAGAAAAATGGGTCTTTCGATTTAGGCAGAAACACCCTTCAATTCTGCATTTTCTGGCTTCCTTTGATTTGGGTCTGGAGTCAGTGGAGTCATGCCCTTCGATTTTCCTTCCTGCATCCTTCGACTGGGGGATGGAATCAGTGTAGGCATGCCTTTCATCTGGGTCTGGAAGTCAGCATGGTGTTCCTTCTGGCTGCCTCTTTCGTTTTGACCTGGAGGTTAGTATGGAAGCCAAAAGCTTTGTTTCCTACTTCTTGTTTCCTGTTTCTTTCGTTTGGACTCTTGAATAGCAACATGGCCTAAGGCCATGCTAGCATTACCTTATGGTCAGGTTAGTACTTAAAACATGTTTAGGTAAACAAGAAACAAAAACAAAAGGATCGGCTCTGAAAACATATTAAAAGGGTGGGAACAAAAAGAAGAAGAATGGTATGTACATGTTTGAAACGAAAAAGAAAGTTTATTTACATGTTATGCAAGAAACGAAAAGTTTAAGGCTTGGAGCAACTTACCTTGCTTGAGGCTGGAGCGTGTGTTGTACTTTGGGTGGTTGCCTTAAGTGTCCCTGGATTCGAAGTGAAGGAGAGAGGGTAGCGTCTCTACTGCTGGATTTAAAAGAGAAGAACAAGTGAAATGTCTTTCTTACTGTATTTGAATGGTAACAAGGTGCGGGGATGTTTCAGATTCGAAGGGGACAAGTGTTTGGATTTTGGGTTTGTGTTTGATAAGTGTTTAATTGTTTAAGAGCTTTATGGTGTTTGAGAAAAAATTTGAAGATTCATTCCTCTGGCCAAAAAGTCCTCTTTAAACATGTTGTAAAGCCTTTTATTTATAGGCAAAGTTGCCTGAAGCTTTTGGAGGGAAAACAAAAAGTTTGAACAATTTTAGTAACCTGCTTTTTGTAGCTTTCGAAAGACAGTGCCTTGTAAGCTATTTTGGTGCAAGAATGGGGTAGTGTTTCAGGACTGTTGTGCAGCAGTTTTGGCCAGTGTACTAGACCTGAACTTGGCAGCAAGCATCTTTGAATATTTCACACTTTCATTTAGACCCTTCTTCGACCAGATTCTTCTCCCAACAATATTATTTGATTTTCCTCCAACATGTGTCCTTCAAATTGGCTACTTTTGTACATCCTTCAAAGGAGCTAAAAGTGTGACCCTTGGATGGATCACCAAAATAAGCCTTAAAGTGGGCTTTGTAAATCCTTCGAATGGATCATCAAGCGTGTCCTTCGAATGGGATGCCCAGAGTTGGGTTTGAAAGATGTTGATTCGAAGGGAATCAAAGTTACGATGGAAACCTTGTGAAGGTGGTTCTGTCCAGTCGAAGGCTTGCCTTTCAAAAGCCTATGTGTCCAAACAAAGGAGTGTACGTATGGGGTCCCTGCTTTGTAACTTCATGCAAACATGTAAAATATCTTTGTTCAAACGAAGGCTTGCATGAAGGGAACCACATGCCCTAACGAAATGTGTGACCAAAAGCTTGTGCTGAAGGATTCA
The DNA here is from genome assembly GCA_948472305.1 of Vicia faba. Taxonomy (NCBI): domain Eukaryota; kingdom Viridiplantae; phylum Streptophyta; class Magnoliopsida; order Fabales; family Fabaceae; genus Vicia; species Vicia faba. The sequence continues at coordinate 1,232,028,944 of OX451737.1, forward strand.
TACGCCCAAACGAAGAAAGCATGAAGGGAGTCAAATGCCCAAACGAAGCTTGCAACAAGGGGCCACATTTCCAAATGGAAGAGGCATTCTAGGCTTGCAAATATGCCCAACGAAAGAGGCATGCAGGAAGCAAATTTGAGCAATTGAAGGATGCCAAAAGGAGGCTTTGTGCCTTGTGCACGCTAGCATGGGGGAAGCCTTTTGTGTGTAAGAAATAAGTTATGGCTCAAACTAAGGCTAGTATGCATCTAGTCATCAACTTGTGAATAAAAGCAAGTATGGGGGAACATTTTTCCAGTCAACATAGGCAGGCACGCATCAAACATCCAATTGAAGCAGGCACATAGGCAGCCATTACATGGTGAACCCTGTGAGGCTAAAGGTGCAATCGAAGGTGGTGTACAGGAAACTCCTTCCTTGTGAACCAAAGCCAACGCACCAGAGGCCTATTCCCAGTCGAATGATGCAAGCTAAGCTTGCATCGAAAGAGGCCAAAAGGCCAATCGAAGGAGCTGAATAGAAGAGGCTTGTTTTTCTCAAACTTTTGTCAAAAAGATTATTTTTATTTGTTTCCCTCCTTTTTTTGATAGTTCCCTTTTTAAATTGGTACTGGAAAATCCAAATGTAATTGTGCAAGCTTGAACCTTGAGAATCCTTGTGAGAAATGCCTTGAAAATGAGAGGGAAAATTTTAGGGTACAACACCAGGCACAACTTGGATTTCCATAGCTTTCAATATCTCTTCTAGTTGCTTATACTTGTCGTCGGCCGGTGGGTATTGCTCGTCAAAATAATCCTCGTCTTCAGAGATTTGATTGTTTCCACCCCCAGCACGGGTGCTCCTAGCATCTTCATCTTGATTTTCATCCTCTTCGGAGGAATCCACTTCAACTTGGACTTGTCTGGTGGGCCCTTTAAACCTCTTCCCCATGTTGATTACAACTTTCTTCTTTGTCTTCTTCTTCGTAACAAGAAAAGCCATTGTTTCTTGCTGCCCCTTTGATAAGTTGAGAAGATTTCTTGAAACTGAGAGTTTTGAGTCTGCAAGTCATTCACAGTTTGCTCGAGATCCATCTTATACTGAAATAAATAGTAGAAGTATGAGGAAACCTGTGTCAAAAAACCTACTTATGATATGATACATGTTATGCGTATGCAATGTTTTCAAGGACCTTTAAGATTTATGTTTGCTTAAGCAAAAAGGAAATAAAAAATTAATTTTATTAATAAGTTCAATGGTTACAAATTTCCTCTAGGGCTTACAATGAAAGAAAAACAACAAAATGAAATTATACAATAAGAGACTCAAGTCTTCCATGGATGCTTCCTCTTTGGACTGATGTAGGCATTCAAGTTCCGCTCCTCGTGAAGTTGCCTTGTGAGCTCCAACACTTTCTTCTCGCTTGAGTAGAATTAGGCTTCAAAGGTGTCTCTCTCCCCCTTGATTTGAATCCACGACCTTTGCAATTTCTTGAGAGTAGTAGGCATTTCAGGATGAGGAACGGTATAAGGAACATCCCCCTTGTTGATAGGCTCCACAATTATTGGTAAGATGGCCATATACGGCATCATGAGGTTTTGAGCACGAGCTCGCACCCACTTAAGATAAGGCTCCTAGGGAATGGAGTTCTTATTCCCTAAAGCTTTCCTATCAACCTTGTTTACCATGCCCCAGGCTCGTATAAATTTTTGACGATAACCTTGGACATTGTTCTCATAGTCAAATATAATACCTTGGACGAGCATGTCATGAGGACTATCCCTATGAGCATACCCAAACTATTGTAGAGACAAGCAAGGATTATAAGTGATTCCTCCCCTAATGCCAAGGAGTGGGACATTAGAGAATTCCCCATAGCGATCAATAATGGTAACATCCTCCAAAGATCAAAAACACCAATGAATATCCGAATGTGAGAGCGACATCAACCTTTGAGACCATCTCATGCCTTGTTCATTCTTCAAAACTGGTCAAGGAAGGTGCGAAATAAACCACCTAGACAGAAATGGAGTGCAACATATAAGAATCCCTCTTCTCTTCATAGTACAGGCGTGAAGAGAATGCAAAATGTCTCCGAGTAAGGAAGGTATCGGGTTACGAGATAGGAAGATTTTGACCGCATTCACATCTATAAGTTGGTATGGGTTAGGGAATGGTACCATCCCATTGATTAGAAGATCCAAAACTTCTTCAAAAGCTTGCAAATCCAGAGCATCCCCAAAACAGTTGAGCCTTCTCAAACAGAAACTTGACTAGAAAACCCTTAACACCACTTGTTGTTTCCCAATTAGCCATGATGTCGAACCATTGAAAATGTAAGGCTAGAGAAATCTCCTCGGGTCTTGGGTCTTTCTCAATACCAATGAAGGGTAATTTATCAAGAATAGGCACTCCCAATAGTTGAGAGAACTCTTCCATGGTGGGCACCAATTGGTAATCAGGAAATGTAAAACAATGATGTTTAGGGTCAAATAATTCAAAGTATGGAAAGTCAACCTTTTTTCCCCAACTTTGACTCATTGCAACTTCCAACTCAAGCATCCATTTGATTCCATTATTTTCCCATTTCAAAGCTTGTAATCTAATCTTTCTAAAGCATCAAGAATCATGCCTTAAGACCCCTTGAGATGAGAATGCCATTGGATTGAACTTGGTAACTTGGAACTGAATTTTCTTCATAAGTCAGAATTTGAAATTCATGTTTTGGCTTCTAAACATCAAATTAGCACGCGTTTGTGATCTAAACATGTTTAACTAAGTTGCCAAAGTGGATTAGAGCCTTAAAATGCAAGGATTGGATGAGTTTTGATGCAAAACAGATCACACCTTACTCTTGTATCAGGTTCACATGATTTCCCTCCAAACTTCATCATTTCACACGCTTGAACATTCCATTTGATTCCCTATAAATAGAGGGTCATCCCTCATTCATTTCCTCAAGCTTGAACAGCCAAAATCACCCTGCCAAACTTGCTCCACAGCTCATTTTTCTGTAACTTCGAAATCAGTGTTCAAGCATTTTTCAATCCAATTTCTCTATCAATTCACCTTCCTTGATCTTCCCTGAAGCTAACCATACAATTACCTTCAAGAGTCGTGTCCTATATTGATCCATAGAAGTCCAGTTTCAGAGCTCTGCAACTCAACTTCAATAGGTAGATTTCTCCATCAATTCTTCAAAACTTTGATATCATTGTGAAGCTCTCATTGCCCTGGTTCTAGTAGCAACACTTGCTTTTATCTAGAAACGTGTTTTGACCATGAAATTTCAAATCCCTTTTCAAAACTTTCCTTCCAATTTGCTTGAGCTACAGTTTATATAAATTTATCGCGAAGTTGTGGTTGTCTTCGTCTTAAAGAGACGAAGCGAATGACATAGGTTTGAGCTTCTGATTTTATAGTTTGAGAGACCTGCAATTCACGTTGGCTGGAGGTTGAAGATGACCAACGTGTCATCTTCCAACCAATGATGGCTAGCCACTTGTTTTTTTTTTGTTGAAAATCTGATTTATATTTGATTTTATGCTTTATTCACTAATGACCATGATATGCACAGCGCCCCAGATCCCTTAGATTTGATTACTAACGCGTTTTGACTCTCATCCATTGGTCCACATCTTTTTGGTTTTTATTTTCTTTTCTGATTTTTATATTTAATTGTTTTAAATTTCAAAAAATCATAGAAAATTCATTTTAAGTCCAAAAAATCTGAAAAAATTAAGAAAAATATTTTTGATTTTTCTCTTTCTGATTTTTATTTTTTCACAATTTTATTTTGTGTTTTAATATTTTTTATAAATTTTCACTTTATTTGAATTGTTTTAAATGTTTAAAAATACTTTTATGCATTTTTTAATTCTGAAAAAAAAATATGGAATGATCCAATGATGTGGTGACAAATATTGGTGACATCATTTATTTTTTATTTCTGAATTTGGTATTTTTTATCATTTTTTATTTATTTTACTCATTTCTTTTAATTTTAAAAATAGTTTCTGACTTTAAAAAATTACCAAAAATTTTATAAAAATACTTGAGTCCATTTCTGATTTTTCTGTAGTCTTACTTAATATTTCTTGATTAATTTGAACATAGTTGATATTTTTCTCTTTTATTTCTATTTTTAAAAACATTTTAAAAAACCTTTTTAATGTATATATTAAATACAATATTATTTTCTGGCTAATCTTGTGCTGAATTTTTGATCATGAATTTTATTAACATCATTGGATCCATGGTGTTAAGTCTAACTCCACCAAAATGGATGGATGATTTTAATAATAGTTTGATTAAAATTTAATTCAAATGTGGTTTGTATATTCTTTTCCACCCCTCTTCATTTCATCCCTTTCTTTTTGCACTAAGTGTTATTGTAGCATGATATCTATATCATGTCTCAAAACAAATGGTGCATAGATTGCTATTGACCGGCCTCAAAATAGGTGTGACTTCTATATAAGCCCACTTACGATTGCTTAACATAGCGCTAAGTTTTGTCCCGATTCGAATAAATGATCATTCGTGGCCAAAACTTATGTTTGCAAGCCCAAGTATGTTAGTTTGATCTCTTTGATCCAATAACCTTGAGATTCATTATGTGGAGGCTTTGGTTCTACCAATCCTCTAATGGATCTACAACACTTTTGGTCAACGTGGATCACTTAAACATCGTTGATCATTAAATGGTACTTTTGAGAATTCCAAATGGATTATATACTTGACAAAAAGCAAATGCAACTTATTGTGTGGAGGCTTTGGTTCTACCAATCCTCTAATGAGTTCCAAATGCAAATTTCAAGATGGTCATCCAACTAACCACGAATTGTTAAATTTTTTTTACTTTATGCTTTTATTTTTTATGCTTTATGTACCATTTATTTTAAGCATTACATTCCATGCCATTTTTATTTTGCTCACTTGAGCATTTACTTTCTTATCATTTTTATTTTGCTCACTTGAGCTTTTCTTTTCCTTTTCAAGACACCTAATAATCAACATGAACCCTAAAAAAGCTTTAATGATACTTGGACTATTTGGTTACTATCCTTGGCATTATGGAGTATTGATCTTCTTGGACTTAGGATTAGAGGCCTTGACCTATGTTAGAAACCTTGTGACCTTAATTGGTATTTTGTCTGGAGTTCTTGGGTTTACCTCAGGACATTGGGTTGTTTGTTTGTTTTATGTGCAGGTTATTGTGATTACATTCTTTGTTTGTAATCTATAATTCACCCGTATACAGCCGTTACTCTGCCCAATTTTTGTGAAAACTTAATACACTTGAAGTTTGGTTCTCTCAAGAGGTCTAGTATCTTTGCTTGTTTGGTTTCGATCCAAAGAATGGGAATTCTATCTTGACTCATAATGTCAAGTATTGGATTCTTGTTGGTTAGATGGTTCTTATCCCTAGCTTTTAACTTATGCTTTAGGATAGTCTCTTCTTCTCCTTCCATCTTCCTTAATTTCAAAAATCTCCCTCCTCCTTTTGAAAACTCTTCTTGTTTTGGAAACTTGAACCACTTTCATAATAAACTTGGACTTAGGTCCATGCATTTTCAAAAAAAACTCTTAAATAAACTTCAATCAATTTAATAATACCTTGACATCTTTTTTTGTGAGAAGAATAAAAGTCAATCAATCTCATTTCAAACCATTTTGCCACTTTGGCTTTTTAATTTTAAAAAAACCTTTCTCAAAAGATTAGACTCTTGTCAATCCTTGTAGTGATGCAAACAACTATAATCCTACAATATGTAGTGAAGAGAGATATTTTCCACTTGGGTGTTAAGTGAGGCATTTTTTATTTTAAAATCCAAGCCATATCCTCCACTTTGAGATGATGAAAATTCTCCTTTCCCATAATTGTGGGTAATAAGTATGTTTTCCACACGGACAATGACGATGATGTCTTATCTCATAAAATTAACCAACACACTTGTGCTTTAAAATTTTTAAAAAGAGGAACTACGTGTACCCTGATCCCCTATTTCATGAAAGGTGGTACGTGGGAACTAAAGATTCGCAACCGCGGAGGGTGCAAAAATCATAAAAAAATATGTTTCTTTTCTCACCTCCACCATCTATTTTACATACAACATTTTATAGCCAAAATATATAGATTTTACAAAGAGGTTTCTATGGAGTACCATAGATGTTTAGGGTGTTAATACCCTCCCTTTGCATAACCAACCCCCTTACCTTGAATCTTTCCTCCTCTTTTTGGGTTACTCGCTCTTTTCCCATTCCTTTGGAAACAATAAAGCGCCGTGGCGATTTTTATTTTGATATGTGTAAGTCTAGTCAATCCAATGGCTTTGTCTTAAACATTTCTACCGCTACAGAAAAAAATGGAGACTTCACTGGGGAAAGATTGACTTCTTGCTGGTCCATCCCTAAGTGGGTTAAACCTATCTTTGTTTATATCTGTATATGTGATATTATTGTTTATGTGTTATATGTTGTATATCTGTTTGTTTGGATTTCCCTGGTTTTCAGGGTGATTGGTGATTACTTATAAGTCTTATACCCGGAATTGGGAAAACTTTAAGATAGGACGGGTGGTATGGTCATGTTAACTTTGAGGGATAATCCAAAAAAAGGAGGCATGAGATCCCCCACTCAGTGGAGGCCCCTTTGACTGTGGTTTCGTTTACCGAGTAATCAGGAAGACGTACTGCTTTTGACCTGGGAGCCTGCTGAAGCTGAGGACCGTAGAATACCTAACCCATCTTGGCCTTTTAGATGTAGTTCGGAAGCTACGATGGAGTAATTCGGAAATAGTTGTCACGCGATACTACACTCACACGAGTTTTTCTTGAGAATATTACTAATTACTGAGTTAATCAGGAAGTTGGTAATATCTGAAGGAAGGATGTAGACTCTAGGAACCTCTAGAACCTTGTTCGACCGGTGATAATTTTTAGACCATACCTTATGGGTAGTACCTTCGACGTCATGCTCATGAAGTTTAACCTATGAAACCTATGTTTGTGATCTTGTATGTGATTGTTATGTCATGCATCCATGCACTCATAAGCATCTTTTGAAGTAATTTTATTTCAAGGGACTTGAAAGTTGACCATTTGTGAATATCTCAGGTACCTTTTGACCATGGATTCTGGAAAAAGAAAGATCGGAAAATACAGTTTCAAAGATCCCAAGATAGATGAGTTGATCAGTCTAATTCCCGAGATTGAGTGTTCTACAGATTTTCGGAAGAAGTATGGATCCATCATTCCTATCATGAAGCTTAGGATGAAGGAGGGTATTCTCTCGACCTTGGTCTAGTTCTATGATCCGATGTATCATTTCTTTACTTTCCCCGACTATTAGTTGATTCCTACACTAGAGGAGTATTCTTATCTGTTGGATTTACCTGTTACCGATCGTGTTCCTTTTACCGGTTTGGAGGGTGAGCCAAAACCACATGAGATTGCTGCTTTGATCCATCTGGGGAAGTATGAGGTTGAAGCCCATATGACTACTAAAGGAGGGATTAGAGGATTACCAGGTCAGTTCTTATTGGATAAAGCTCGTTACTTTTCCAGGATGAAGAGTATAGTCGCTTTTGAGGCCATCTTTGCTCTACTTGCTTACTGGTTGTTCTTATTTCCCAATATGGATAAGTTTGTTGACGTTAATGCTATCAGGATCTTCATGATTGGAAACCCAGTTCCTACATTTTTGGGTGATGCTTATTACTCTATTCATCTTCGGAATTCTTATCATGGGGGGATGATTATCTGTTACACGCCTCTGTTGTACCGGTGGTTTATTTATCATATGCCTCGGTCTGATGTTTCTTGGGATGTCAGGAAGGAACCCCGTTGGGCTCCTAAGATCATGGCATTTACTCACTCGAATATTGATTGGTATCATCCGGCTTACCAGGACGTAGAGATTGTCGACAGTTGTGGTAGTTTCCCCAATGTACCTCTTCTTGGTACAAAGGGAGGAATTAACTACAACCCTGTTCTTGCACGATGACAGCTTGGTTATCCGATGAGGGATAAACCAAATAGTATTCATTTGATTAGTTTCTTCTTGAAAGAGGGAGAAGACCATAAGGAAGCTACGGAGAAGATTGTGAAGGTTTGGCGTCACATTCATAGGAAGAGTAGGAAAGACTTGGGACCTAAGGGTGTTGTTTCTTTGGAGCCATATCTTTAGTGGGTCCAAATGAGAGATATTCAGTTGAGGATGTCGTATTCTCGGGAAGCACATATGCCTGATTTATTCGTAAAGATCAATCCTCCCTTATTAGATGATATAGAAGATCTACAGCTTGCTTTGGTCAGGATGCAGTAGGAAAAGGATGCTTGGAAGAATAAGTGCCAAACTTTAGAGGTTTCCTATAGAGCAGACTTGAAGGAGAAAGACGATTTGATTGAGATTCTTGAGAGTCAGGCGGTAGAGACCATTGAGAGGCAAGGGGATTTATTTTCTCCTAAGCTTCAGTCAGTTGCTAGTTGCTCACTTCTTGATTCAGGTGATTGGAAGGAATTTTCCACCAGATATGTGGAGGAAAACCAGAGGTTGAAGGCTCAGATTGCCATGCTTACAGGGAAGCGCCAGCGTATAGAGTGATCTCCACCAGCTTTACTTCTTAGGGTTTTAGACTTTATTTTCATCTTGTACTTGGGATTATTGAAACTTGTAATCCATTTTGAAGTTATTATAATAAAAAATTTCAGTATTTCAAATGTGTTATTACTTTGATATTTACAATATGTATATAAATCTTTAAGTCCCTTGAAATATTAATAATAAAATAAATCATGTGCATTGCATATCATGCATCATATTATACATATTTCTTGCATTTGTTATCCATATCCAGGTGTCTTACCAAGCTTCTTTACTTTGTTCAATAAGTTGTCTTACCACTAAAACACTCGAGCTAATTTCAGAAGGAAGATGGACAACTTAGAACAAGAGAATCGCGAGTTGTGCGAGGAGGTTTCTGCTTTGAAGGCTGGCATGGCCAAGCTTACTGCTCGGATGGAATCTCTGGTGGCTGCTCAGAAGCATCCACCGAGTGTTCAACCTCAACAAACAAGGGTTACTACTAAAGCTCTGACTGTTCTTGTGTCTGCTACTCCAACTGTTGTTCAGAATCGCATGCCTCAAGGTTGTCCATGGGGAATGCCAGAGAACTTTGTGCCTGAAGTTTTCAATCTTGGTCTTCAAGATACTCCAGTTGTTCAGACTATTGTTACTCCTGCACCTCCTGTGGTGCATGTTGCTCCTGCTGCACCTCCTTCAGTGAATGTGGTCCCATTTGTTAATGATGATATGTATCATCCTTTCCCTCCACCAAGTGAAGACTTGGGTCTCTATGATAGAATGGATGATTTTCAAGAGAAGTTTGACAAGATGCAGAGGGAGATGAAGGCCCTCAGGGGAAAGGAATTGTTCAGGCAGAATGTGAATGATTTATGCTTGGTCCCGAATGTCAAGATACCTGTGAAGTTTAAGGTCCCGGAATTTGAGAAGTACAAGGGAAACACTTGTCCTCGTGCTCATCTTGTGATGTATGTCAGAAGAATGTCTACCCACACTGATGATCAACGTTTGTTGATTCACTTTTTCAGGATAGTTTGACTGGTGTTGCGCTGAAGTGGTATATGAATTTGGACAGCGTCAATATCCATACTTTCAACGACTTGGGAGAAGCATTTATCAGACAATATAAATACAATGTGGACATGGAGCTTGACCGTGATCAACTCAGGGCCATGGTCCAGAAACACAGGGAATCGTTCAAAGAATATTCACAAAGATGGTGTGAGGTAGCCGCCCAGGTGATTCCTCCCATGGAAGAGAAGGAGATGACTAAGATTTTCTTGAAGACTCTGGGTGCTTTCTACTATGAGAGGATGGTAGCGAGTGCGCCAAGTGACTTTACTGAAATGGTAAGCATGGGTATCCGCTTAGAAGAGGCTGTAAGAGAGGGCCACCTAACAAAAAGTGAAAGTTTCGGAGGTGCGAAGAAGCCATCCTATGGGTTTGCCAAAAAGAAGGAAGGAGATACAAACGTTGTCATGCAAGAAAGGAGGGTTAATACTCCTAGAATAAATTATCAGTGTCATCAGCAAGTCGCCTCAGTTACTCCAGTTGTTGGTGTAGCTCCAACCACCGTTGCTTATCAGAGATCATCCCATCAGGGGAACCAAGGGTATAATCAGAGAAGGGAGAGTTATGATCCTATTCCTATGAGTTATACAGAATTACTCCTGGCGTTAATTCATAAGAAGTTGGTTCATACCCGACCACCTCACGCTGTACCATCATTGTTGCCTTGGTATTACAAGGCAGACCAAACATGTGCTTTTCATCAGGGAGCGCCAGGGAACAATGTTGAGAACTGATATCCTTTGAAGACTGAAGTACAAAAATTGGTGAAGTCTAGTATCCTATCTTTCAAGGATGTGGGTCCTAATGTGAAAGATAATCCTCTACCAAAGCATGGGGGAGAAAATGGTGTGAACATGGTGGCCGGTTATCCAGGCAACTTCTGGATTTTTGATATTAAATTGGTTAGAGGCGATTTGGTGAAAATGCATGCAGACCTCTATGAATTTAGCTACTATACGCATGACCATGTTGGTTGTGCTATTTGTAGTACGGATATATAGGGTTGTGACAAGATAAAGGCTGATTTGTAGGAGATGATGGACGAGGGCCTCATCCATATAATCAGGCCTAGGGTAGAGTATGAAGAGGAAGTAAACATGGTTTCTGGATGTCCTAGAGAGTTCAGAATATTCGATGTGGAGTATATGAATGAGTATCTTGTGCAATTGCATGCTACTTTCTGCCACATGACTGGTCAGGTAGAACATCAGTATGGATCTTGCCGAATTTGCTGTCGGGACTCCTGAGGATATTCAATTGTTAGGAAAGGTGTTCAGTTGTTGTTTGATAATAGAACTAACAAGGTTACAGGTCAAAGGGATGATTACCATGAAGTTGATATGATTGAGGTTTGTTTGGTTGAAGAAGAATCAGATGATGAGTATGCCTCTGCAGATGATTTCTTCTCCTCGGATGAAGATTTGTTTTCCAGGGATGACTCTGTAATGACTTAATGTGTTGAAGAGGGAGTAAATGTCATTGTGCCTTGTTTGGTGCACCCGACCATTTTGAAGTTGAATATCATAGTAAGCCAGCTATTACTCCATTGGTGAATAGTTTGTCGGGTCTTGTACCCTACAAGTCAGACAAGGCGATACCCTACAAATAGAATGCTACAATCTTAGAGGATGGTGTGGAAGTTCCCATCCAGCCAATGCCTAATGTTGGAAATATTGCTGAGACTAGTAGAGTGACCCGCAGTGGTCGTTTATTTGCACCAGTTATTCGTGGAGATGTTAGTATTAGAAAGAAAATGGTTGAAGATGTTGAACCCAAGAAGGCAGGGGGTGAATCTAGTGGAGCTACGCTAGAAAAAGAGGTGGATGATATTTTGAAGATAATCAAGATGAGCGACTACAGAATTGTAGATCAGCTACTGCAGACTCTTTCAAAAATATCTATTTTGGCTTTATTGATGAACTCCTCTGCTCACAGAGAATCTTTGATGAGGGTATTGGACCAAGTTTCGTGGAGAGTGACATGCTTGTAGACCAATTCAGCAGTGTAGTAGGGAATATCACATCATGTAATAACCTGAGTTTCTGCGACGGTGAACTATCCGATGAAGGAAGGAATCACAATTTTGCCCTTCAAATCTCTATGAACTGCAAAAATGACTCATTATCCAATGTGTTGATTGATAATGGATATGCATTGAACGTTATACCGAGGAGAAAAATTATGAAGTTGAAATATCAAGGAACGCCCATGCGCCAAAGTGGTATTATTGTGAAAGCGTTTGATGGATCAAGGAAATCTGTTATTGGTGAAGTGGACTTGCCTATTCATATAGGCCCACATTTTTTAATGGGTCTGATATTGTACTCGCTTATAGTTGTTTGTTGGGAAGGCCATGGATACATGAGGCAAGGGCTGTCACTTCAACTTTACACTAGAAGCTGAAGTTTGTACGTGAAGGAAAAGTGGTAATTATAAATGGAGACAGGCATTATTGATATCTCATTTGTCCTCTTTCAGCATTGTGGAGGCGGATGAAGCTTATGTTGGAACCCAATTCCAAGCTTTATCTATTGATAATGTGAGAGGAAATGAGAACTCTATGGCTTCGTTTAAGGATGTGCGGAAGGTTGCGCGTAATGGCCATAGCGACGTATGGGGACAGATTGTTGATCCACCTGTGAACAAGAATAGAGCTGGCTTGGGGTTCTCTGTGAAGAATGATAAAGGTAAGAGCATGAAGCCGAAGTTTGCTGCAGGCAAGTATCAAGATATCTTTCGTAGCGGGGGTTATGTTCATCCAACTGTTTCTAGGATTAATGCCATTGTGGAAGATGAAGTAGAGCCAGAAATTCCAAATTATGTGACGCACGGAGTTAGGGTTCAGAACTGGATCACCATTGATGTTCTCTCTTGAATACATGTTTAAAAGTAATTTGTTGTTGTTAATCTTTTTGAAAAGCTTTCACTTTGCCCAAGGTGAAAGTATTGATATTGTATGGGCTTAGCTGTTTGCTTTGGTTTTTAAAATCAATAATAAAAGTTGTCTTTGTTTCCCAAATCGTGTCTTTATTTTCTTCTTTTTCTTAGAAAATGGTAATCAGAAAAAACCTTTCAAAATAAATAACTGAAATTCAATCTGCATGATCACTTGTTATATGTGTCAGTTTCTAAAAGCAATCATAAATCATATGTGCAAATTAATTAAAAACTCGTTGAATACAATGACCTTGCACCCTCTCCCGACTATGAATGTCCTGTGTATGGGGCCGAAGAAGAAGACTATGATGAGATTCTAGAAGAGGTCTCACGGTTGCTTGAGCACGAGGAGAACGCCATTCAGCCATATAAAGAGCCATTGGAAGTAATCAATTTGGGTTCAGAAAAAGATCTGAAGGAAGTCAAGATCGAAGCATTGCTGCATCCTGATGTGACGAGCAGTTTGATTGATATGTTGAAAGAGTACGTGGATATTTTTGCTTGGTCTTACCAAGATATGCCTGGTCTAGATACAGATGTTGTAGAGCATCGTTTGCCGCTGAAGCCAGAGTGTCCTCCAATCAAATAGAAGTTGCGAAGAACTCACCCAGGTATGGCAGTAAAAATCAAAGAGGAAGTTCTAAAGAAAATTAATGTCGGTTTTCTTATGACATCAGTGTACCCTCAGTGGATTGCCAATATTGTCCCAGTATCGAAGAAAGACGGAAAAGTTTGCATGTGCGTAAATTACAGAGATCTAAATAAAGCTATTCCAAAAGACGATTTTCCATTGCCACACATTGATATGTTAGTGCATAGCACAGCAAAATTCAAAGTTTTCTCGTTCATGGACGGATTTTCCGGGTATAATCAAATAAGTATGGCTCCTGAGGACATGGAAAAAACAACGTTTATCACACCCTATGGAACATTCTATTATAGAGTGATGCCCTTCGGGTTGAAGAATGCTGGTGCAACGTACCAGAGGGATATGACAACCTTATTCCATGATCTTATGCACAAGGAAATTGAGGTATATGTTGATGATATGATTTCTAAATTACAGACTGAAGAAGGGCATGTAGAATATTTATTGAAGTTGTTTCAGCGTTTGAGGAAGTATCGTCTCTGCTTGAATCTAAATAAATGTACCTTCGGTGTTCGGTCATGGAAATTGTTGGGTTTCATTGTTAGCCAGAGATGGATAGAAGTAGACCCTGATAAAGTCAAAGCAATTCAATAAATGCCAGCGCCGAGAACTGAAAAGCGGGTCAGAGGTTTCCTCGGGCGTTTGAATTATATTTCCAGATTCATTTCCCACATGACTACAACGTGTGAGCCGATCTTTAAGTTGTTAAAGAAAGATCAAGGTTGTGTATGGACAGATGACTGCAAAAGGGCATTTGAAAGTATTAAAGAATATATGCTTGAACCTCCGATCTTGCTCCCTCATATTTAAGGAAGACCATTGATTATGTATCTGACAGCGTTAGATAATTCCATGGGCTGTATTCTGGGACAACAAGATGAAACAGAAAGAAAGAGTATTCCATTTATTATCTCAGTAAAAATTTTACTGATTGTGAGTCGCGGTATTCCATGTTGTAAAAGAGATGTTGTGCTCTGGCCTGGGCGGAAAAACGTTTGCGGCAGTATATGTTAAATCACACTACTTGGTTGATCTCCAAATGGATCCAATCAAGTACATTTTTGAAAAGCCTGCTCTTACTGGGAGAATTGCCCGCTGGCAAATGTTGTTATCTGAATATGACATTGAATACCGCATTCAAAAAGCTATTAAAAGCAGCATGTTGGCAGATTATCTTGCTCACCAACCATTTGATGATTGTCAGTCTGTGAAGTATGATTTCCCCGATGAGGATGTGATGTTTCTGAAAGTGAAAGATTATGATGAACCACTGCCTGAGGAAGGTCCTGATCTTGAATATCGTTGGAGTATGATATTTGATGGAGCTGTGAATGCTTATGGTAAAGGAATTGGTGTTGTGATTGTCACTCCACATGGATCACACATTCCTTTTACTGCAAGGTTGATGTTTGATTGTACTAATAATATGGCAGAATATGAGGCTTGCATAATGGGTCTCGAGGAGCTATTGATCTCAGAATTAAAATTCTAGATGTGTATGGAGATTCAGATTTGGAAATAAATCAGATTAAAGGATAGTGGGATACTCATCACCCCGGCTTGATCCCTTACAAAGATTATGCTATAAGATTTCTTTAATAAAATTGAATTCCATCACATCCCTAGAGAGGAAAATCAAATGGCGGATGTTCTAGAAACTCTGGCTTCTATGTATCAGGTGAATACTTGGAATGATATACCTCAAATTATAGTTCGGAAACTGGATAGGCCCGCTCATGTGTTTACAACAGAAGAGGTAGCAGATGAGAAACCTTAGTATTATGATATCAAGCATTTTCTTCAGACTCAGGAATACCCGATTGGTGCTTCGAATAAAGATAGAAAGACATTGAGAAGATTGACTGGCAACTTTTTCCTCAGTGAAAATGTATTGTACAAGAGAAATTATGACATGGTCTTGCTCAGATGCGTGGATATACACGAAGCAGGCATGTTGATGCATGAGATTCATGAAGGTTCATTTGGCACCCATGCCAATGGACATTCGATGGCTAAAAAGATGCTAAGGGTAGGTTACTATTGGCTGGCAATGGAATTTGACTGTTACAAATTTGCAAAGAAGTTCCATAAATTTCAGGTTTAAGCGGATAAGATTCATGTGCCTCCGACACATCTCTATGTTATTTCTTCCTCATGGCCTTTCTCTATGTGGGGTATTGACATGATTGGAATGATAGAACCCAAAGCTTCAAATGGACATCATTTTATCTTGGTAGCAATTGATTACTTCACCAAATGGGTGGAAGCTGCTTCATATGTTAATGTTACTAAGCAGGTGGTTGTGCGCTTCATTAAGAATAATCTTATATGTCGATATGGTGTGCCGAGCAGAATTATCACTGACAATGGCTCAAATCTGAAAGATAAGATAATGACAGAACTTTGTGAAGAATTCAAGATTGTCCATCACAACTCATCTCTGTATAGTCCAAAGACGAATGGGGCTGTTGAAGCTGCTAATAAGAATATCAAGAAGATTATCCAGAAGATGGTTGTTACTTATAAATATTGGCATGAAATGCTCCCTTTTTCTTTACATGGATATCGGACATCTTTTCGTACTTCAACAGGAGCAACCTCGTTCTCCCTTGTGTATGGAATGGAAGCAGTGCTCCCAATCGAGGTTGAGATTCCCTCTTTACGTGTGATAATGGAAGACAAGTTGTCAGAGGCTAAATGGGTCCAGAACAGGTTTGACCAATTGAATTTGATCGAAGAGAAGAGAATGACGGCTTTGTGTCATGGGCAGTTATATCAGAAGAGAATGAAGAAAGCTTTTGATAAGAAGGTCAAGCCTCGTGAATTCAGAGAAGGCGAGCTCGTGCTCAGGAAGATCATGTCTTTTAACGCTGATTCTAGGGGAAAGTGGACTCCAAATTTTGAAGGCTCATATGTTGTCAAGAAAGCCTTCTCTAGCGGTGCATTAATTCTTGAAACTATGGATGGCGAGGAGTTCCCACGTCCCATGAATGCTGATGCAGTCAAGAAATACTTCGCCTAAAGAAATAAAAGAACAGCTCGGTAAGTTGAAAACCTGAAAGGGCGGCTTAGGCAAAAAATAGTGTCTCAATAGGCCGAAAACCCGAAAGGGTGGTCTAGGAAAAAATTAGAGACATATACAGAATAAAATTTCCCGCTAAGTTGAAAACCCGCAAGGGCAGATTAGGAAAAAGTTAGGGACTTTCTTGGCAAGTAACTGCATCAGACAAGACTTGAACATTGAAGCAACAATCTTCTTGGGTCTTTACCATACTTCAACAGGAGATGCTGCTCAGGATTTCAAAGTTGTTAGATGGAATAGTGGTCATTGTATCTCAATGTATCTTTTCATTATATATTACCATTTTCCAAACTTTGTAATTATCCATGGAGTCTCGCCATTCGCAGACTACCATTCTATCAATAAAATTTGAGCTTTTACCCAATTCTTTGTATTTCTTATTTTATTCAGTTTACAAAGACTCCATTTATTATTGATAATAATTTTCAAAGCGAAAAGATTAAATAACAAAATTGTTTTTCAAAAAGAATTTGCAACTTACTTTTGCTTTAGATTTCGTGATTCAAGAGGAAAACAAAAGTGGTGATCCCAGGAAAGGACGAACTCCAGTAATTTTGGGAAGTTTTGTTTCCCCGGGAAGGTTTTCTCAGGTCTTTTTTGTTGGTATGCGCGTGATTTTTGTATATTGGAGTTGATACCAATTGATGTATGGCGTGGTATCGGGTTTGTGATCCCGTTTTACCCAGTCAAGTCTTGATTCATTTTATGATTTTTGGGTTTGCATGGTCTGAGGCCTCCATTCCATATTCCTCGATGAAGTCTTCTCTCATATGACGAAAGGTCTTGTCCCCTTGGTGTGCTGTAACGAAAGGACTTTGTCTCCTCAGCAGGAATACACTGGCATCTTCCCAGAAAGTCATGATTCATTCCCCAGGAAGCCATATTGTCCTCCCTATGAAGTCATGATTCATTCCCCAGGAAGCCATATTTCTTTCCCCAAGAAGCCATATTGCTTTCCCCAGAAAGTCATTTTTTACTATCCTTCTTATAACAACAAGTACCAGGTCTCTTTATTTGAGCAACTGACACTTCCCAATAAAAGTTGACGTTACCTTTTTTCTATCTTCTCTATGAGTGGATAGTTTGTATTTCATTGTCAAATTACTCCAGTGGATGGCAAGTCTTTTCAATATGACAAAGACAATTCATTGTGAAATCTTTGCAAGTGGTAGTCTCTTTACTTGAGACAGCTTATATATTACCCTTTTCAGGTGGAATTCCTTGGTTAAAGAAGAAGTTGAGACCCGTTCTAGGTGAAACGCCAAAATTTTGGGGAAACTTGTTATCTTTTTGCTACCCTCATTGAACGTTGGTAGTTCATCATCAATGAACGAAAATGTTATGATATATTTTACTTTCTACCTTCAGTGAAAGTTGGTAGGTTACCATCAGTGAAAGTTGGTGATTGTTATCTTTTTGCTACCCTCAGTGAACGTTGGTAGTTTATCGTCAGTGAACGGTGATGTTATGATATATTTCCTTTCTACCTTCAGTGAAAGTTGGTAGGTCACCATCAGTGAAAGTTGGTGATTGTTATCTTTTTGCTACCCTCAGTGAACGTTGGTAGTTCATTGTCAGTGAACGACGGTGTTATGATATTTTATTTCCCTTTATACCTTCTATGAAAGATGGTAGTTCACCATAAGTGAGAGTTAGTGATTGTTATCTTTTTGCTACCCTCAGTGAACATTGGTAGTTCATCGTCAGTGAACGGTGATGTTATGATATATTTCCCTTTCTACCTTTAGTGAAAGTTGGTGTTTGTTATCTTTTTGCTACCCTCAGTGAACGTTGGTAGTTCATCGTTAGTGAATGGAGATGTTATGATATATTTCTCTCTCTACCTTCAGTGAAAGTCGGTAGGTCACCATCAGTGAGAGTTGGTGATTGTTATCTTTTTTCTACCCTCGGTAAACGTTGGTAGTTCATCGTCAGTGAACAGCGATGTCATGATATATTTTCTCTCTACCTTCAGTGAAAGTTGGTAGTTCATCGTCAGTGAACGTTGATGATTTTTTCTCTCTACCTTCAGTAAACTTCGGTACTATTATTTCTCTTCTCTTTCTACCTTTAGTGAACGTTGGTAGTTTTTCCTTCGATAAAAGTTGGTGTATCCTTTGTCTTTTTACCATCCTCTATAAATAGGGTCTTTTTGATTCACTAGTGATTTATTTTCCTGGTCAGGTTTCTCTTTTGATCTTTATTTCCTTTGCTACAATGCTAGTTGTGTTTTGCGTCCCTCTGAAATTGTTCATATTCATTCATACTTGTAAGCATTGCATGGCATCTTAGAGCCAAAAATAGGGTTTGTTTTATATTTAAGTATCATCGATCGCGTAGACATGAAGATTTTTAACCTTTGTATCTCCGGATAGAAGAAACTTAAATAAGGGCAGCTGTTGTACCCCAATTTTTCCCCTAAGATCCCTTCATCATACCATATTGGTTCAATCATAACAAGCTCACATTAGGGCTTTTGGTTCTCCTCCCTATCTTTAGCTTTGATCTTTGAGGAATCACCAAGCACCTTGACTTGTTTTTCTTTTGTGATCATGCATGTTTTGTTTTGACTTTCTTTCTAATTAATAAAATGCAATGTTGGTTTGTCTTACTTGTTAATAATGTAGGTAAAGGCAATGTGGCTTAGCAAGTTGATCCATGGGTTCATGAGTTTATTTCCATGCCCTAGTCAATAAAGCTTGAGAAGTTAAAACCTCATCATTAAAGTTATTTGGAAGAAATGGCATGGCAAGGTTTATCTTGTTTCACCACTTTTCAAAGTTATCAATATTGATTCAAAGGTACAAGGGGTTGATTGAAGAAGTTGTCATGTTTGGATAAGGCTTTGTTCCCATTGGTCACAAGTGCATATTTCTCTCAATTTTGAAGATATGGAAGTGGTTTTTGTGGCTATTAGTTCTAATTATCATCCTCAACAACTTCTATTTACAAATCAAAAATGTTAGTACAAGAAGGTTGTTCAAAATTGTCAAAGTTCCTCAAAGCATTTTCTTGATCTATGAGCTAGGGTTTTGAATTTCAAAGAAGTATATCTTGCTCATATTTTGGTCTTTTTGAGTGATTCCAAATACATCATTCTCTTCAAATGGTTATTAACAAATCACTTCAAAAGTTTCAAGGAGTTTTCATGTGGAAGAAGCTTGATGATGAAGAAATATTACAAGTCTTCCAGATGAACCCCCAATTTCCCATGTGTGACTTCAAATGATCATAACTTGGTCAATTTTTATCAACTTGAGCCCACTCTTTTTCCATAATTATCTTGAAGATGTGAAATTTATTCCTTCTTTTATGTGAAAAGTGATCAAATGGATGGAAGATGCCTTAAGGATACAAAGGATTATAGGTCATTTCATGATTTTTTTTCCAACTTCAACTATTCATAACTCTCTTAATTTTTGGAGATTTTGAATGGTTCAAGTCCCAAAATGTCATTCAAGAGGTCTATTTGATGCCATCTTTTTTGGTTAAGAGCAAATTCCAAGTGTAAGGCCATGTTTGGATGCAAAACATTATAGGTCACTTTTGAAGAAAAATTTGAAATATTTCTAAGTATGGAAAGTCAACCTTTTTCCCCAACTTTGACTCATTGCAACTTCCAGCTCAAGAATCCATTTGATTCCATTCTTTTCCCATTGCAAAGCTTGTAATCTCATCTTTCTAAATCATCAAGAGTTATGCATTAAGACCCCTTGAGATGAGAATTCCATTGGATTGAACTTGGTAACTTAAAACTGAAGTTTCTTCATAAGTCAGAATTTGAAATTCATGTTTTGGCTTCTAAACATCAAATTAGCACGCGTTTGTGATCTAAACATGTTTAACCAAGTTTCCAAAGTGGATTAGAGCCTTAAAACGCAAGGATTGGATGAGTTTTGATGCAAAATAGATCACACCTTACTCGTGTATCAGGTTCACATGATTTCCCTCCAAATTTCATCATTTCACACACTTGAACATTCCATTTGATTCCCTATAAATAGAGGGTCATCCCTCACTCATTTCCTCAAGCTTGAACAGCCAGAATCACCCTGCTAAACTTACTCTACATCTCATTTTTTTGTAACTTCGAAATCAGTGTTCACGCCTTTTTCAATCAAATTTCTCTATCAATTCACCTTCCTTGGTCTTCCATGAAGCTAACCATACACTTACCTTCAAGAATCGTGCCCTATATTGATCCATAGAAGTCCAGTTTCAGAGCTCAGCAACTCAACTTCAATAGGTAGATTTCTCCATCAATTCTTCAAAACTTTGATATCATTGTGAAGCTCTAATTTCCATGGTTCTAGTCACAACACTTGCTTTTATCTGGAAACACGTTTTGACCATGAAATTTCAAATCCCTTTTCAAAATTTTCCTTCCAATTTGCTTGAGCTACAGTTTATATAAATTTGTCGTAAAGGTGTGGTTGTCTTCGTCTTGAAGAGACGAAGCGAATGGCATAGGTCTGAGCTTCTGATTTTAAAGTTTGAGAGACCTGCAATTCATGTTGGTTGGAGGTTGAAGATGACCAACGTTTCATCTTCCAACCAATGATGGCTTGCCACTTGTTTTTTTTTTTTGAAAATCTGATTTATATTGGATTTTATGCTTTATTCACTAATGACCATGATATGCACAGTGTGCCAGATCCCTTGGATTTGATTACTAACGCGTTTTGACTCTCATCCATTGGTCCACATCTTTTTGGTTTTTATTTTCTTTTTCTGATTTTTATATTTAATTGTTTTAAATTTCAAAAAATCATAGAAAATTCATTTTAAGTCCAAAAATCTAAAAAAAATTATGAAAAATATTTTTGATTTTTCTCTTTTTGATTTTTATTTTTTCACAATTTTATTTTGTGTTTTGATATTTTTTATAAATTTTCACTTTATTTGAAATCTTTTAAATGTTAAAAAATACTTTTATGCATTTTTTAATTCTGAAAAAAATATGGAATGATCCAATGATATGGTGACAAATATTGGTGACTTCATTTATTTTTTATTTCTGACTTTGGTATTTTTTTATCATTTTTTATTTATTTTACTCATTTCTTTTAATTTTAAAAATAGTTTCTGACTTTAAAAATTTACCAAAAATTTTATAAAAATATTTGAGTCCATTTCTGATTTTTCTAAGGTCTTACTTAATATTTCTTGATTAATTTGGACATAGTTGATATTTTTCTCTTTTATTTCTATTTTTTAAAAACATTTTAAAAAACCTTTTTAATGTATATATAAAATACAATATTATTTTGTGATTATTTTCTGGCTAATCTTGGGTTGAATTTTTTATCATGAACTTTATTAACATCATTGGATCCATGGTGTTGAGTCTAACTCCACAAAAAATGGATGAATGATTTTAATAATAGTTTGATTAAAATTTAATTTAAAAGTGGTTTGTATATTCTTTCCCACCCCTATTCATTTCATCCCTTTCTTATTTCACTAAGTGTTATTGGAGCATGATTTGTATATCATGTCTCAAAACAAATGGTGCATAGATTGCTATTGACCGACCTCAAAATAGGTGCGACTTCTATATAAGTCCACTTACGATTGCTTAACATAGCGCTAAATTTTGTCCTGATTCGAATAAATGATCATTCGTGGCCCAAACTTATGTTTGCAAGCCCAAGTATATTAATTTGATCTCTTTGATCCAATAACTTTGAGATTCATTGTGTGGAGGCTTTGGCTCTACCAATCCTCTAATGGACCTACAACACTTCTGGTCAACGCGGATCACTTAAACATCATTGATCATTAAATGGTACTTTTGAGAATTCCAAATGGATGATATACTTCATAAAAAGCAAATGCAACTTGTTGTGTGGAGGCTTTGGTTCTACCAATCCTCTAATGAGTTCCAAATGCAAGTTTCAAGATGGTCATTCAACTAACCATTAATTGTTAAATGATTTTTACTTTATGCTTTTATTTTTTATGCTTTATGTACCATTTATTTTAAGCATTACATTCCATGCCATTTTTATTTTGCTCACTTGAGCATTTACTTTCTTGTCATTTTTATTTTGCTCACTTGAGCTTTTCTTTTCTTTTTCAAGACACCTAATAATCAACATGAACCCTAAAAAATTTTTAATGATACTTGACTATTTGGTTACTATCCTTGGCATTATGGAGTATTGTACTTCTTGGACTTAGGATTAGAGTCCTTGACCTATATTGGAAACCTTCTGACCTTAATTGGTATTTTGTATGGAGTTATTGAGGTTTACCTCAGGATATTGGGTTATTTGTTTGTTTTGTGTGCAGGTTATTGTGATTACATTCTTTGTTTGTAATCTGGAATTCACCCGTATACAGTCGTTACTCTGACTAATTTTTGTGAAGACTTAATATACGTGAAGTTTGGTTCTCTCAAGAGGTCTAGTATCTTTGCTTGTTTGGTTTTAATCCAAAGAATGGGAATTCTATCTTGACTCATAATGTCAAGTATTGGCTTCTTGTTGGTTAGATGGTTCTTATCCATAGCTTTTACCTTATGCTTTAGGATAGTCTCTTCTTATCCTCCCATCTTCTTTTATTTCAAAAATCTCCCTCATCCTTTTGAAAACTCTTCTTGTTTTGGAAACTTGAACAACTTTCATAATAAACTTGGACTTAGGTCCGTGCATTTTCAAAATATTTTCTTAAATAAACTTCAATTAATTTAATAATACCTTGACATCTTTTTTTTGTGAGAAGACTAAAAGTCAATCAATCTAATTTCAAACCATTTTGCCACTTTGACTTTTTAATTTTAAAAAAACCTTTCTCAAAAGATTAGACTCTTGTCAATCCTTGTAGTGATGCAAACAACTATACTTCTATAATATGTAGTGAAGAGAGATATTTTCCACTTGGGTGTTGAGTGAGGCATTGTTGATTTTAAAATCCAATCCATATCCTCCACTTTGAGATGATACCAATTCTCCTTTCTCATAATTGTGGGTAGTAAGTATGTTTTCCACACGGACAATGACGATGATGTCTTATCTCATACAATTAACCAACACACTTGTGTTTTAAAATTTTTAAAAGAGGAACTATGTGTAACCTGATCCCCTATTGCATGAAAGGTGGTATGTAGGCACTAAAGGTTCACAACCGTGACGGGTGAAAAAATCATAAAAAATATATTTCTTTTCTCTCCTCCACCGTCTATTTTACATACAACATTTTATAGTCAAAATATACAGATTTTACAAAGAGGTTCCTGCGGAGTACCGTAGATGTTTAGGGTGCTAATACCTTCCTTTTGCATAACTAACCCCCTTACGTTGAATCTTTCCCCCTCTTTTTGGGTTACTCTCTCTTTTCCCATTCTTTTGGAAACAATAAAGCACGGTGGTGATTTTTATTTTGATCTGTATAAGTCTTGTCAATCCAATGGCTTAGTCTTAAGCATTTCTACCGCTACAAAATGGACCATCAAAATATGATGATCCTTAAGGGTTTTTTAAATTCATTATTCACATTAGAAATAGGGGTGGATTTTTTCTTTGATCAAAATTGATGACTTATTATGCTTTCTAAAGCCCGTGTTTAATAATAAGAAGGGGGTGTATTAGTATACAAAAGGGTGTCTTGCTAATGGACCATCAAAATCTGATGGCCTATTAAGGTCTAGTTAAGATAACTAGGGGGTACGCTTTTGGATTCATTTAACCTATTAAGTTTTTTTAGGCCTGCTTAGAATAAGCAAAAGGTTTTTTTTCGTTGTTGGGTTGGAGATTTTGGCTAGAGGCCCATTTTTAGGACAAAGGCCCATTTACACTGTAGTTTTTTTCAACAATAACCATTAATGTATGTTTATTAGTAAATATTTACATTTATAATTATATTATTATTAATTATTATCTAAAAAATCATTATTATTTTATATTTACTTAATCAATTTATTTATTTTATTATTTTCAAGAAAATTTGACTAAAATTAAAATTAGGGTTTGGAACCCTAATTCCCAACTCAGCGGCACCCTGTTCTTGTTCATCCTCATCATCAACTATGCAAACCCAAAGAAAAAAAATGGATAATGTCCAGACTAAACAAAGAAGCGTATCATTGAAACAAATCCAAAAACAAAAAAAAAATCTAACCGTAATTGTATCAATTATATACAAGAATCGACCAAATTACACATTTACATCAAATTCAATCAAAACCAATTACAATCTTTTCTAACTTAATCTACTCTAATCTTCTCTAAGTTCTAAATCAATCTAAGTTTGTAACGACTAAATCAACAACTTTTCCTAAAATAAATCTAATTCTAAAACTATAAAAGCCCCTAATTTCTAAGAATTAAGGGAGAAAAATTATTACGAAGGAAAAATCTGAAAAACAAAAGAAGGAGTATAATAAGAGAGATTTGGGTTTCGAACTCCAAAACCCTAGATCTCTGTTCATCGTCGCCTTCAAGCCCCTCAATCTTCATCTACCGCATCGCCATCATCGTCATCATCTTTGTCCGTCGCCACCTGCAAACAAGGAGAAAACAAGAGGAATCAGAGAGAGATTGAAAGCTTGAAGGTTCACGGTCATAGAGGTACCCGATAACACTTAGCTTATGTTGTTGTTGTTGTTGTGATTTTTTATGATTTTGGGGTTGATCTACGTCATGGGTTTAGGGTCATCGCAGTTGGAGATCACCGCCGCTGTCGGTTTAGTTTAGGGTTGGTGATTGGGTTATTTTGTAGAGAGAATTAGAGAGAGAGAGAGAGAGAGAGAGAGAGAGAGAGAGAGAGAGAGAGAGAGAGAGAAGAACAAACAGATGAGAGAGAGAGAGAGAGAGAGAGAGAGAGAGCACAATTGAAAAAGAAATGAAAGTGTTGAGAAAATATGAAAATATACTCCTTCTGTCTTTTGATCGGTTGGGATACATGGCCAACATCAGGCCACATGATCCCATGCACCCTTACCATGTGCCTTCGACCTCCACCCTTTGATCATCATCAAACGACCATAACCTTTCCAGTCCACCGTAACCCCATGATCCTGCCCACATGAGACTCAAGCAAACCCAAACTTATTTTAGGCCTCTCATATGAAATCCTGGGCTTAAGCCCATGTTAATTGCACCCCTGGTTTACTACTCTAACCACAAATTGCACCCCAACTCCCGTTTTGCGCCTAGTTCAATATCTGAACTTGGACCCTTACGTTCCAGACCCCCGATTTTGCCACCTAAGGTTAATTTACACCCCCAGCCTTCTTGGACTTAAATTGGATTGTTAGGCATCAACTTTTACTAAAAAACTGCAATTTACACCCCCTTTGTTTTAATTAATTATTTTATTTTATTAATTTATTTAATTATTTATTTATTTTCTTATTTATTTATTATTTTATCACTCTTTGCATTAAATATAATTTTGCATAATTAGTAAATAATTGTATTTTTTTTATTATTTAATATTTTTTAATAAATTATGAAATAATTAATTATTAATCAAAATTCGTTTAAAATACTAACCTCTTTTTTTAAATGCTCTAATTTCATTAAATTCTTTTCTCATGCATTGAAATATATTTTTTCTCATATTGCATCATATACTCGAAGACATCTAACCAACAAATTACTAACGATTTTCTACTTAATTCAATTTACATTATTTTCAAAAAAGTATTATGAAGATATTTCTTATTAACTGCGAGTACGTCTACAAATTCCGCTATTCACACACCTAGACTTGGTTCAAGGAGAATTCGAGATATTTCCATAATCCATTAAAAAAACTAACCAAACAACTACGAACTACAAATTATGACTCAGATTTCTCATAAGAGGAAACGTAGACATACGACTTAAAAACCGCGGCGAGTTCTCCTAATAAAAAATTAAAATCTTATCTTTAAACCTTTAATCTAAACCCTAGTATCCTTGGAACAAGGTAGATGAGGGGTGCATAACACCTTCCCTTCGTCTAAAGTGAGTCAACAACTTAGAATCTCTGATCAAATTAGGGCTATCAGTTATACTCCCATCCTTAGGATAAAAATTAATGGTGGCGACTTGTTATTTTTTGTCGGTTATTACACACCCTTTCCACATAAGACACCTAAAATCTATGACCACTACTTTTCTCCTTTCTCTGATACCTCTTCATTTGCTTCTGCTACACATGTTGCCCCTCCTGTTAATCATCTTCCTGAAATTAACGCCCTTAGGCAAGTGCTTAACACTATCCAAGATGATGTCAATACAATAAGACATGACTTTTTTCGGGTTTATGGATGTTATGAATGAGAAATTTGATTATGTCTATCAAGAGTTTCATACATTCCTCTGTCAGTTCAAAGCTAACATATGAAGATGTGGCTGATTTCAGATTATTTCTACTGTTTGTCTACTCTGCACTTGAATAGTGAGAACACTACTCCATTTAAGTGTGGGGGAAGACACCTTTTTATTTGTTTCTAAACTATAATTTCCCTGTTTTCTAAGTAGGATTATTTCATTGTTCTCCCATAACTCCTTTCCAAAACCTCCTAATCAAATCCTCCCACCTTTCAACTTCCATTTCTACAAATCCACCATTATTTAAACCCACTACCACATCTCTTTCTCCATAATCGCACTCATTCTTCCATCAACCTCTCCAAAACCCAAACTCACAAAAACCTAACATTATGCTTCCAAGAGTGGAAAGACAACCCGCAAAAAGGACACCTCTCGACACCATGAACATTCAGTTCAGAGGGGGGAATGACAGTGAACATCAGCGGAGTCGATACGCCAAACAACCCTACCAGATGATTCATCCGACCAGGTATGATGAAGAAACCTGTCTGCAGGAATTAGGACTGCGAAATAATGTGAATCTGATGCTAGATAGGTTAGACATGTCTTACTTTTGTACATTGTGTGACCCGACCTATGCCAAACTGACTTTAGAGTTTGTGAGCTCATTTGAATATCATACAACTCTGATGAGTCACGACACTGTAGGCACGATAAAATTTAGGATTTTTATTAGAGAATATGAGAAAACCCAAGATCAGATTGTTGACATGTTGCATTTCCCTCATGGGGATGACATTTTATGCAAATGCCCTCTGGAAGGGGAGTGGAAAATACGTGGATTCCAATTTTGGAGGGACCTAATGGAAGATACCACAGTTTATTGAGATGGATTGAAAGCTACCTTCATCCATAACCCGACCATACGCTATGTGTACCATATTTTAGCCAACCCCATATTTGGTTGGGCCAACAATCATAAAATAAATTCCAAAGAACTGTTTTTTATCCACATTTCCCTCACACAAATGCACATAAACGAAACCCCCTTTGTGCTAGCAAATATGCAAGTCATCTGTACCGAAAAAGAGGGCCCAATTTGCTTTGGAGGATAGGTCACCTGCATAGCCCAGGCTATAAAATTGAATGAGGAATTATCAACCTTGCAGCCCCTGAAAACACCATTCCTTGACATTAACGCTTGCCGAAGCATGTGTTTGAAAAAAAAAGCAGGATGGTCACTACTATTTGATGGCACAAAGCCCCGAAGTAAGGAACGTAATTTTTCCAAACTCAGCACGCATTGATGTAAAAAATAGAGCCAATTGGCTCTATGATCTGAATTCTCCATAATTGGGCCGGCCAGCCTCTAAAAACATTCATGCACAGGAAAATGCGAGAAACTAGACTGATGACAATTTTGATCAGATGGAGCAGGATCATCATGCTGATATTCATGATGCATGAGCACACACTGCACCTGGCTCTTCTAACTTTTCTGCAGGTACATTTTCTAGAAGTAACCCTTATGAAGAGTTGCTCCGAGAAATGAGAAGCAACTAAGCTGCCTTTGTGTTGCAATTTTAAGAACAACAAGAGTATAACCATCACAACTTTTCCCTAGTACATGCAAGTTAGGTAACTCTCATTGGAAATGTCCAAAACCTATAAGAACCCAACATTGCTTATACAGCTTAAACCTAGAAGCTACTCATCTCCCAGAGTTCCCAAAGTCGTAGCAGAAGTCGAACACGACGACGTGACCATCAGCAGCGATACCATGGAGATGACGATCATGGAGGCCAGCAGTAGTTCACATGTTTTACCTTCCTTTTCTAACTTTTATCGAAACATTGGGTAAAATGTTCAGTTTAAGTGTGGGGGAGGAAGCTTTATCATTTTATTTATCGCTTTCTAGGTAGAACTATCGATTTCTTAGCATTTCATGTTGTTAGGATTTTTAATTGATTTCAGTTTTTGTTAAGTATGGCATGTGATATCGAGTTATTTATGCATGTTTTTCAGTTATTGTTAACTTTCCTATAACTTGACCCCCAACACAAAAAAAAAATTGTGATTCATGCCACAACACTCTAAGAGTATATAGGTTGTTTTGCACTTTAGGCTTTGTTAGAGAGACTTGGGAAAGATTCGATAAAATTGGTACAGTCTCTACACCCTAAACCCCCTAAGTATGCAATAATCAATTTGAGTACCTATTATGCTGAAACCTTGAATTTGTAGTTTTAAAGTAACCCTAAGTAGTTTATAATAGAAGTCGGCACCATCCTAAGTGCGCTCTATGCAGGGGAGTCGATAAATATAAGTTAATGATCCTGTTTTTAATGAATAAATGATTTAATTGAAAAATAACCTTCTAAGTTAGGTGATCCTCACCCGGTAAGTTAGCCTAACGGTTGTTGAACCTGTAAGGATTTAATAATAAGCACCCATTGTTCGTTAGTCTAGAGGTCACTGGTGCTGGACTTGGCAGGACGAACTACAGTTATATCCCCCGCAACCGCAATTGGGAAAATTTGTGTTGCACCGCTTAATTACCAGAACTTCATGCAAAATAAAAGAAAGAGGATCATAGTCGCTAACTGACTCCCTTACTATGAGTGTGTACGGATAAAGGGCTGAATGTGATTGCGCTAGAATGAAAGTGGGTAAAAAGAGACAAAAACATAGGTTGAGTTATAATAGCATGATTTATATTGGTTTGTATAGGGTGGGAGTTTTCAACCGCAAAATGCGGGCTTGTGTCAATACGGTATCCTTGGTGTTGATGCTCAATGCCTATCAATCTAACAATAGCCTCGCAGCCACATATGATTAGAGTTTATTTGTGTTTGTTTTTAAAACCTATGACTAATTTTTTACCGCGTTCGTTGATTATTTGAGGATAACCAACAGCCTAAGTGTGAGAGAGTTTGATAACGTGAAAACATATCGTATTTTTTGACTCAATTCACATGCTAACTAGTTTAACTCTGCTACTATATCGTAGTTTTATGTTGTTTTATGTTTCATTTCAAGTGTTATTTCAATAAGGAAAAATGTGCAAGAGAACCACAGAAAGTACAAGAAAAGGGAAGAAAATGCAGAAAATTCAACTTTTTGGTCCATGGTGTTCGCCATGGCATCAGCCATAGACCTCATTTGACACACCAGCATCACATTAAAACCATGGCATTTGCCACACCCATATGATGGTCACCATGCACCAGCAGAAGGTCAAATACATGGAAACAAAAGTGGTTATTTTCTCTCCACCTTACCTACATTTTCGGAGCCCACTTTTACGCGATGCAGGGGCTTGGAACGACATGAGAACGCTTTTAACAATTCATAGGCATCATCACAAAGATCAAAATATTCTAAGAAATATTGCATTTGGATGTTTGTGGAAGAAGTTATTTAATTTGTAAGTTGGCACAAAATCCTGATGATGCAAGCTTGAAAATGTTTAAGTCCCAATGACCCATAATGACCTATAATGTATCAATGAATTATATGGCCTTACAAGCACAATTAGATCTTGACCATTGAAACAAATTTATAGAGGGAATTACAAATGATATTGTTCAAAAAGAATCATCCTCAAATTATAAAATTTGAAAGAGTTGTGATTCTTGAAATTTTAGGAAAAAATCACTTGAAATTAGGTCAAAATTTTCTAAGTCCACGAGGTTACCTATAATCTATCCCAACTTTTGATGATCTTACAAACATTATTAGTTATTGACTTGTAAATAGAAGTTTTAGAGGATGTCAAGGAGAGTCATATGCTCAAAGGATCACTAAAACATGTTGAGAAATAAGTGAGATTTGGTCTTTTGAACTTGAACTTGAAAATATTAACTTTTTGGTAAAACCCACTTTGAATCAACTTGCATACTTGATCTTTTATTGAAATTCAAAGCATGATTATGCCCATATGAACTCAGAATGATGAATCCTTAATTTATATTTGATTAAACATTGTCACACTTGAGGTTACTTGATGATGAAGGCATGGAAATAAACACAAGAACCTTTGACTATTCTTGAGAAATAGGAAATCAACCTTGGGGAACTCTTGATCAATTTAGATTGAATGATGTTTTAAGATGATATGACCTGAGATTATAGGTCATTTCATAATGCACAAGCCATTGAGAATCAATATTGACCATACTTTGACATTGGTCAAATGAAACCCTAGCTGATGGAACTTGTTTGATCCACTTGATTCACACTTGTCCTTGCACAATAAACAAAGGAGAACAAGACATTTTTTGTACTTTAATTAGTATTTAGTGAACATAAAGCATATAAACAAATGTATAAGATACATAATAGGGTGCTTGGTGATCCCCCAAAGGAAAACTTAAAGAAGAGAGAGAGGAAAGGTTGATAGGCAACCCAAGGTTATGATCTTGATGTGTTGCAAAGATGCAAAATAATATAGGGTCTTTAGGGGTAAAAATTAGGGTATAACACCTTCTTGCTTACTATAACCTTGTGCAATCAGTCGAGCCTTGTTTCTTACCATATCTCCTTTTTCATTGAGCTTGTTTTTAAAGACCCATTTGGTTCCAACTACATGATTTCCTTTGGGTCTTGGCACAAGATCTCACACATCATTGATGGAGATTTATTCAGCTCTTCTTGCATAGCCAATAGATGTTGCCTCTATAAGGGACATCAAACTTAGAAGCATCTGTTCTGAATGTTTGAAAGAGGATACAGTTTTAACTAGTTCAGATCTACCACCTAGAATCAATTGTTCAGAATATGAGCTTCAATAACTTCTGGTTAGGATACTTCTGAGTCATTCTTCTTTGGAATCTTGTTAGCATCATCATCACCCTCTGAGTCTGAAAAGGTGATCTCCAGATCTGTAAACTTTTCAACTAGCTTTGACTTTTTAGGGTCAAGATTATCATCAAATCTAACATGAATAGATTCCTCAACAATAAGAGTTTTAGTGTTATATACTCTATAGCCTATTGACAGTCGGTGTAACACCCAAAATTCTAGATTAATTATTTAATTGATTAATTTAGCGTGATTATATGAGTCAATGTGAAGTGTTTGATGTCTTGATGATTATATGTGATCCTTTATAGTGATTATTTAGAATTATTTGGATTTAAATAAATAGAATAATATATGATGTTGAGTGATTAAGGGCATTGTGGTAATTAGGGGAGAAAAAGTAAGTACAAGGTGGGAAGTTTGATATTAGGGGTCTAAAGGTTATACAAGGAATTAGGGGAAAAGAAAATCATTGTGGAACAATCGAAAAATTGGGAGAAAGAAACTGACACTATGGAGAAAGGAGGCTAGGGTACAAATATGCAAGAGATTTTGGTAGAGAACCAAAGAGAAGTTGAATTGCAGTTATAATATTTAGGTAAGAGGAGTTTTATTATTGTTATTATATTTTATTTAAGGTTTAGATGATTGGTAGATTTCCTTAGGTTTTGGTAGATGATTATTTGGTGTTGTTTGATGAGAAATTGATGAATTGATGATGAATAATGGTTTATAACTGATGTATATTGAGTATAGAATTATAGGATCTTGATAGATGATGAAACCTTATGATTAGGTGGTGTTTTAGGATCTATAATATGATAAAATTGCAATAGAATTTGACGGGTTTATGCAGGAAATCGCAACAGGGAAACCATGTTTGTGCTGTGTCGTCGAGCGACGAAGGTAGTGTCGTCGTGCGAAGATGCGTCGCCTGGCGCAAGTGGGAGAAAATGGAGGAAGATTGGAGCTAGTGTCTGGAGTGCATCGACCCTAGTGCCTCCGGGTGAAGCACATGGCGATGGAAGTGTCTCCAGGCGATGGAAGAGTGTCGTCAGGCAAAGGAACGCAGAAATGCTTGGCTATTTTGGATTTTCTTACAAGAGTCATAACTTGAGTTTTATAACTCAGATTGAGGTGTCGTTTAAAGCGTTGGATAGCTAATGAAATGAACTTTAATTATGTGGAGAAAGATGAGGATTAAGGAGTATAACTCTGAGACCTAAGTTAGAATAGAATTAGGTTCCCCATGTTGAATAGAATGATGTTTTGTTTATGATGATGTTTTTTTAAG
This sequence comes from Vicia faba, assembly GCA_948472305.1. Taxonomy (NCBI): domain Eukaryota; kingdom Viridiplantae; phylum Streptophyta; class Magnoliopsida; order Fabales; family Fabaceae; genus Vicia; species Vicia faba. The sequence continues at coordinate 1,232,061,610 of OX451737.1, forward strand.
ATGATGGTGTTATGGTGTTGTGTTTATTACTATGATGATGATATTATTTTTATGTTGATTAGTATGATGATATGATGATGTTTATAATGATTCATGAATGGTGATGCATGTTGTCTAGTCTTGGTCGTATTAAATATGTTATTGCGCGTCATTGCATTCATGGCATATTTTAGGACTTCGATCCAGCGAAGATGAAAGGAAAATTGTCCAGTGAAGGAATCAATCCCATTGTATGGATTGGGTGCAATTGTGAAGTGCTCTGGTTCCATGCGGGAATCGATCCTATGGTGGGGATCTTTGGAGATAACGATGACTGAGTCATCAGTGAAGTTTTAGTACGACATGCATGAGTCTATGATGTTGTATTACATTCTATGTGACATTGCATAATGAACGATTTGTGATACTTGATGATACATTGCACAAGATGATATGTGTTCATGTAATTATGAGGTTGTGAAGGTGTGGGTATAACATGAAGATATGATGATATGAGAAACCTTACTTATGTGCATATTTACTATGTCTATTCCTTATGTCTTACATAATGATTATGATTTACTCATCCTTTTTGCTTGAATGTTGCCTCCACGTGGGTAACGCGCAGGTGATCGAGAATAGTATGTAGAAGTATTAGAGGATAGCTACAAAGTGCATCTATTTGATTTTGTTGAATAAACAGAGTCTTGCTTTGATATGTAACATCGGGTTGGGATCGTTTGATTTGGAACTTTTGTTCTTTGTTTTGTTTTAAGATATTGAGTCACCCTACATGGTACTCGAGATATTTTGATTTATAAGTATCAGTTATGAAGTATGACTAATTTTATGAAGTTTTACTATCTTGTTAAAGATTTTGAAAACCTGTGTTATAGAGCAGGATGTATTATTGTGAAGTTTTATATGAAGATGTGACACCCTTGTTGGTGATATACTCTGATTTGTTTATTTAAATAATTGTGATTATTCCTTGGGGTTTAGAAGGGTGTTACATTAGTGGTATCAGAGAAGATCGGTCTCTCCGGCCAAGTTGTCGAGTTTGTAGTGTGTGATAGTGGAATACTATCAAGATAATTTTTAACCATTGTGACTGTTATTGAGGTGAAATATATAAATGGCTGGAATGAACGATGTTGCACTTGCTGCTGCTTTGCAAATTGTTGCTCAAGTTGTGCAACTTCATCCTAATGATGGATCCGGTGTTTTGGAGACTTTCCAGAGGAATCATCCGCCTGTTTTCAAGGGTAGGTTCGATCCTGATAGAGCACAAGTTTGGCTTAAGGATATTGAGAGAATATTCTGAGTCATGGATTTCTCATAGGCACAGAAGGTATGGTTTGGCACGCATCAACTGACAGAGGAAGTTGGTGACTGGTGGTTGGTACTCGTCATAGACTGACAGCATTAGGTGAAGTGATTACTTGGGCTATGTTCAATAGGGAATTTGTAAGGAAGTATTTTTCCTGAGCATGTGCGCGGGAAGAAAGAGATTGAGTTTTTGGAGCTGAAAAAAGTAAGTTTGATTGTGACAGAGTATGCTTCAAAGTTTATGGAACTAGCAAAGTTTTATCCGCATTATAGTGAAGCAACGGTCGAGTTCTCAAAGTGTATACAATTTGAGAATGGTTTGCATCCGGATATTAAGTGGGTGATTGGGTATCAACAGATTTATGTGTTTTCAGAGTTGGTGGACAGCTGCAGAATCTATGAATAGGACAACAAAGATCATTCAGCTGACTATAAGAGTTTGAACGAGATAAGAGGAAGGAAATATCAAGATCGTAAGAAGCCTTGTGATTCCCTAGTTGATAAAGGGAAATAGAAGGCTTATAATGGGAAGAAGACAAGTGAGAGGGGAGTTCTCGCTTCTATAAAGTTCTATAGGTATGGTGAACAAGGTCACTGATCCAATGAATGTGAGAATAAGGTGTCGAGGTGCTACAAGTGTGGTAAGTCCGGTCATTGTGCCCCTGAATTCAAGAACGATGGTCCGACTTGTTTCAATTATGGAGAGTAGGGTAATATTAGTACCCAGGGTCAGAATCCAAGGAAGGATGCTACAGCTCATACTAATGATAGAGTGTTCGCTTTTAGTGGATCAGACGAACCCAAGAAGGACAACTTGATTTGAGGTACTTGCTTTATTAACTACGTTTAATTGGTTTCTATTATTGATACTGGTTCTGCTCATTTGTTTATTTCACTTGAATGTGCTACTAAGTGTGAATTGAAATTGACTGATATGAATGGTAGTATGGTGATAGATACTCCTGCTAGTGGTTCTGTTACTACTACTTACGGTTGTTTGAAGTGTAATTTGACTATTTATGGCAAGAGTTTTGTGATGGATTTGGTGTGTCTTCCCTTACACAAAATCGGTGTGATTCTTGAGATGACTGGTTGGAGTTTAACTATGTTCATATCAATTGTTATAATAAGACGTTGAGGTTCCATAAGTTTGGTGATAACGGATAATTGATGATGTTGACCGCTAAGCAAGTGAATGAACTTTTAGGATATGAAGCCTTGATGTTTGTGATGTTTGCATTGTTGCAATTTGATGGTAAAGATGTGAATATGGAATTACCAGTTGTCCATGAATTTCTAGAGGTGTTTCCAGATGACATTAGTAATTTACCTCCAGAACGCAAAGTGGAATTTTCTATAGATTTGGTGCCAGGTACGAGTCTAGTGTCGATGGCTCCTTATAGAATATCAAATTCATAGTTTAGCGAGTTGAAGAAAAAATTGGAATAGATGCTCGAGAAGAAGTTTGTTTGATCGAGTGTTTCACTGTGGGGTGCTCATGTGTTTCTAGTTAAGAAGAAAGATGGGAGTATGAGGTTATGTGTAGATTACAGACAGTTGAACAAAGTGACAATGAAGAATAAGTATCCACTTCCGAGGATCGATGATTTGATGGATCAGTTAGTAGATGTGTGTGTTTTCAACAAGACTGATTTGAGATCAGGTTATCATCATATTTGAGTTAAACCAGTTGATATTTCGAAGATAACTTTTTGAACGAGGTATGGCCATTATGAATACATTATCATGTTGTTTGGTGTATATAATGTACCAGGTGTTTTTAAGGAGTATATGAATATAACTTTTCATTCATATTTGGATAAGTTTGTCGTGGTGTTTATTGATGATATTTTGATATATTCTAAGACGGAAAAAGAGCATGTTGAGCATTTGCAAATGGTGTTGCAAGTGTTAAAGGAAAATAAATTGTATACAAAGTTGTCAAAGTGTGAATTTTGGCTAAAGGAAGTTAGTTTTCTTGGGAATGTGATTTCTAGTGGTGGAATTGTTGTGGATCCTTCTAAAGTTGATGTTGTATTACAGTGAGAGGCTCTGAAGTCTGTAATTGAGGTTCAAAGTTTTCTTGGCTTGGTAGGATATTATCGAAGGTTCATTGAAGGATTTTCTAAGTTGGCATTATTGTTGACTTAGTTGACTCAAAAGGGTCAAGTATGTGTGAGAAGTTGTGTGTGAAGAAAGCTTTGTAGAATTAAAGAAGAGGTTGGCAATCACTCTGGTGTTGATTTTTCCTAATTCAAGTGAGCCTTTTGTGGTGTCTTGCGATGCGTCTAAGATGGGACTTGGTGGTGCAATAATGCATAATGGAAAAGGTGTTGCTTATGCTTTTAGACAACTCATAGTTCATGAAAGTAATTATCCTACGCATGACATAGAGCTAGCAGCGGTGGAGTTTGTATTAAATATTTGGAGAATTATCTTTTTAGTTCTAAATTCGAATTGTTCAGTGATCACAAGACTTTTAAGTACTTATTTGACCAAAAAGAATTGAATATGAGATATAGGAGGTGGCTTGAATTGTTGAAATACTATGACTTTGATTTGAGTTACCATCCTGGTAAGACAAATGTAGTTGCTGATGCATTAAGTAGGAAGTCACTGCATATGTTGATGCTTATGGTTCGAGAGTTGGAGATGATCGAGAAATTCAGAGACATGAGCTTAGTGTGTGAATAGACTTTGAATAGTGTGAAGTTAGAAATGTTGAAACTGACTAGCGGTATAATAGAAGAAATCCAATAAGGTCAGAAGTTTAATTTGAGGTTAGTCGATCAATTGACTTTGATTAACCAAGGTAACAGAGATAAGTTCAGAATTGATGAGAATGGTGTAATGAGGTTTGGCGATAGAGTGTGTGTTTCGGATGTTCTAGAGCTTAAGAAAAGTATTTTTGAGGAAGGACATAGATGTGGGTTGAGTATTCACCCTGGTGCTATGAAGATGTATCAAGACTTAAAGAAATTATTCTAGTGGCCTGGTATGAAGAAATAAGTTGCCAAATTTGTTTATGGTTGTTTGACTTGTTAGAAGTCGAAAATTAAACATCAGAAGCCTATGGGTCTTATAAAACCATTTAGTATTCCAGAATGGAAGTGGGACAGTGTTTCCATGGATTTTTTTGTTGGGTTTTTCGAAGACTGCTAAAGGTAGTGATTTGATTTAGGTGATTATCGATAGATTGACTAAGTCGGCTCATTTATTACTGATGAAGATCAATCATCCTATGGAGAAGTTAGATGAGATGTATATTAGAGAAATTGTGAAATTGCATGGAATAACCTCGAGTATCGTGTCAGATAGAAATTTGAGGTTTACGTCGAAATTTTGTACAGGTTTACAGAATACCTTTGGTACTAAGTTGAGGTTGAGTTCTGCATATCATCCTTATACGGATGGACAGACAGAAAGAACGATTTAGTCTTTATAACATTTGCTGAGGGCTTGTATGCTATAACAAGGAGGAGCTTGGGATAGTCACTTGTCATTGATTTAACTTACTTATAATAATAGTTTCCATTCTAGTATTGAAATGGCGCCATATAAAGTATTGTATGGCAGGAGGTGTAGGACTCCATTGTGTTGGTATGAGTCAGGTGAGAGTGTTGTACTCAGACATGGGGTTGTGTAAGAGACAACTAGAAAGATAAAGATGATCCAATAGAAGATGAAGGCTTCCAAGTAGATGATTATGTGTTCTTGAGAATTACTCTGGTAATTTGTGTAGGTAGAGCTTTGAAGTCGAGTAAGCTTATGTCGCATTTTGTTGGTTCATATCAGATATCAGAGAAGATAGGTGAGGTGGCTTATCGGAATACTTTGTCGCTGTCATTTGCGAATCTACATGACGTGTTTCATATGTCTTAGTTGAGAAAGTATATTCTAGATCCTTTGCATATGATTCAAATGGATGATGTACATGTGAGAGATAACTTGACTGTTGAGGCATTACCAGTGCGAATAGAAGGTCGGGAAATGAAGCAATTGCGAGGCAGAGACATTTCCTTAGTGAAGGTATTAAAGGGCGGACTAGCTGGTGAAATTTGGACTTGGGAACACGAGGATCAGATGAGAGAGTCTTATCCGATGTTGTTTCTGTCAGGTAAATTTTCGAGGGCGAAAATTCTTTTAAGTGGGGAGAATTGTAACACCCCCATATTCTAGATTAATTATTTAATTGATTAATTTAGCATGATTATATAAGTCAATTTGAAGTGTTTTATGTCTTTATGATTATATGTGATCCTTTATAGTGATTATTTAGAATTGTTTGGATTTAAATAAATAGAATAATATATGATGTAGAGAGATTAAGGGTATTGTGGTAATTAGTGGTGAATAAGTAAGGACAGGGTGGGAAGTTTGATATTAGGGGTCTAAAGGTTATACAAGGAATTAGGGAAAATAAAATCATTTTGGAACGATCGTAGAATTGGGAGAAAGAAACTGACGCTTTGGAGAAAGGAGGCTAGGGCACAAATAGGCAAGAGATTTCAGTAGAGAACAAAAGAGAAGTTGAATTGCTTCTATAATCTTAAGGTAAGGGGAGTTTTACCATTGCTATTATATTTGATTTAAGGTTTAGATGATTGGTAGCTGCCTTAGGTTTTGGTAGATGATGATTTGGAGTCGTTTGATGAGAAATTGATGAATAATGGTTTATAACTGATGCATATTGAGTATAGAATTATAGGATGTTGATAGATGATTAAACCATGTGATTATATGGTGTTTTAGGACTTGTAATATGATAAAATCTCAAGATAATTGGATTGGTTTATGTAGGAAATTGCAACAGAAAAACTATGTTCATGTTGTGTCGTCGGGCGACGAAGGTAGTGTCATCAGGCAAAGATGCGTCGCCAGGCGAAGATGTGTCACCAGGAGAAGATGGGAGCAAAGGGAGGAAGATTAGAGATATTTTCTGGAGTGCATCGCCCCTAGTGTCGCTAGGCGAAACAGGTGGTGATGGAAGTGTCGTCGGGCGATAGAAGAGTGTCGTTGAGCGAAGGAAGGCAGAAATGCTTGGCTGTTTTGGATTTTCTTAAAAGTGTCATAAATTGAGTTTTATAACTGGATTGAGGTGTCATTCAAAGTGTTCGATAGATAACGCAATGAACTTTAATTATATGGAGAAATATGAGGATTAAGGAGTATATCTCCGAGACCTAAGTTAGAATAGAATTAGGTTCCCCGCATTGAATCGTAATGATGTTTTGTTTATGATAATGTTTTGTTTATGATGATATTTGTTTATGATGATGATGTTATGGTATTGTTTTGATTATTATGATGATGATATGATGTTGTGTTGATTATTATGATGATATGATGATGTTTGTGATGAATCACGAATGGTGATGCGTGTTGAATAGTCGTGGTCATATTAAATATGTTATTGCATATCATTGCATTCATCGTATATTTTAGGAATTTGGTCCAGTGAAGTTAGGACTTTGGTCTAGTGAAGATGAAAGGACGATTGTCCAGTGAAGGCATCATTCCTATAGTGTGGATTGGGAGTAACAGTGAAGTGCTATGGTTCTAAGAGGGAATCAATCTTATGGTGGGGATCTTTGAATATAACGATGATTGAGTCATCAGTGAAGTTTTGGTACCAGAATATATCTTATAAAGACTCTATTCTAAATGTAACATGTTGTGTTAACTTCCTTTTCCCAAAAATTCTATTCCATGTTAGTCTCATTGATCATGGTTATGGTCGTTTCTTGCAAAGTCCTATTCTTCCAATCTACAACTTCATTTTGCTGTGGAGTTCTAGTACAGAAGAATCATGGGAAATTACATTTTCCTCAAAAATATTTTTAAGTTTTTGTATTTAAACTCGCCACCATGATCCTATCTGACTTTGACAATTTTTAAATTCATCTCATTTTATACTTGAGAGCAGTAGGAAGGAAACACAGAATGTGACTCATCCTTGTGTTTAAGAAACTTAACCCATTTCCAACGACTATAGTCATCAATAGTGACTAATCCATACTTCTTACCATTGGCAGAAGCAGTTTTCACTGGTCCAAACAAGTCAATGTGCAGAAGCTCCAATGTCCTAGAAGTAGAAACAACATTCTTTGCTTTAAAAGAAGTTTTTGAAAACTTACCCTTCTGACATGCTTCACAAAGAGCTTCTGAAAAAAGTTCAGTTTTGAAAGGCCTTTGTCAAGATCAAGCTTATTTAGCTGAGACATTCTTCTCATGCTAACATGGCCCAATAGTCTATGCCATATCCATTACTCTTCATTAACAAACAGGAGACATTTTACGATTTTCTCTTTAAGATCAGAAAGTCTAATCTTATAGATGTTGTTCTTCCTCTTGCCATTGAAGAGGATTGAGCCATCCTTCTGACTAACTACCTTATAGGAGTTTTTATTAAGGATTATATCATAACCATTGTCACTTTATTGACTTATGGACAATAAGTTATGCAATAATCCATCAACAATAAAAACATTATTAATAAAAGGAAAAGAACCATTACCAATTGTTTTAGAGCCTATGATCTTCCCTTTCTGATCACATCTAAAACCCATGACACCTCCAGGCTTAAGTTCAAGGCTTTGGAACATATGTCTTCTTCCCATCATATGTCGCGAGCAGCCAGAGTCCAGGTACCATGATTGGTGTCTTCATGTTGCTGCTAATGATATCCACAACATAGATTATTTTCTTCTTAGGTATCCATAGTTTCTTGGGTTCTTATTTGTTATTCTTCCCAAAGTTGTTCACAACTTTGGGCTTAGGAGCAGGATAAAAATATTTAATTGCATTTTTAAAACGGGACTCTGATTTAGGCTTAGCCTGAGGAATAGAAAGAGTTTTATATTTTTCTTTTACCTTAGGCTCAAAGCCAGCAGAGACAAAATAGGAATGAAGAGTATTTGGTTTATCTTCTTTTTTTGAATCAGATTCTTCATAAGAATTATAACCAATGCCTTTAATACAGTTTTTGCTTACGCCATAGATTAGTGAAGCCATGACACTTCTACCTAGGCTTCTAGCAAGAAATTTCTAGAATGATTTGTCATATTTCTTTAAACATCATCAGTGCTCTCAGGAGCTTCTAAAAGAATTCCCTTCTCAAAATTGGAACTCTTTCTCTTGATAATAGAGTAATCAATCTTAAGAATATAATTTTCTTCTCTTAGAGATGAAAGTTATTCCTTAAGCTTGTTGTGTTCTTTAGAAACAAATTCATGGATATTTTTAAGTTCCTTGAATTCGTTGTTAGGCAAATCATGTTTTTATAAAATTTCAAGTAAAGAACAAGTTATTTCAAAGTGTGAAAGATCAAAAAATACATCTTCGATGTCTCAATCAGAGTCTGCATCTGCTTCTGGATAGGTTACCTTATCAGAAGCTTTAGCACTAGCCATCAAAGATAAGTTATCTTGTTCTTCTTCTGAATCATTGTTTGATGAGTCAGAATCATCCCATGTTACCATCATCCCTTTCTTCTTTCCTCTGAAATATTTTTTCAGGGGCTTGTCCTTCTTGAGCTTGGATATATCACTTATGTAATGGTCTGGTTCATTACACTCGTAACAAGTGACATCTTTGTTGCTACCAGATTTTCTTTGTCCAAAAGTAGACTCGAAGTGACTATAAGTCCTTCTAGCTCCTCTAAACTTATTATCTTGCTTTCTCTTTCAGAGTTGGTTGACCCTTCTGGGCAACAGTGACAACTCGTCTTCTTCCCCATCAGAATCTTCTTTGGAATCCTCTATCTCTTTTACTCGAAGAGATCTTGTCTTCTAGGTCTTTTGATGGATTTAAGAGAAACAAATTTGCCTCTCTTCTGAGATTCGTCTTGTTCCAGGTCAATCTCATGACTTCTCAAAGAACTCACCAGTTCTTCTAGATAAGTATTATTAAGATCTTTAGCCAATTTAAGAGCAGTTACCATAGGCCTTCATTTAGGCGGAAATCTTATGGTAATCTTTTTCACATGATCTAAAGTGGAGTATCATTTGTTCAGAACCTTAAGTCCTTCAACAAGAATTTGAAACCTTGAGAACATGGTCTCAATCATTTCATCTTCTTCCATTTTGAAGGCTTCATATTTCTAAATCAAAGCCAAAGTTTTGGTCTCTTTAACTTGAGAGTTGCCTTCGAGAGTAATTTTTAAAGAATCAAATATAGACTTAGTTGAGTCTCTATTGTTATCTTCTCACACTTAGTATAAGAAATCGTGTTCAGCAAGATAGTTCTTTATTTATGATGATTCTTATAATCTTTCTTTTGTTGATCATTCATAGCTCTTCTTTCAAGCTTATTTCCACTAGCATCTATGGGATGTTCGTAGCTATCAACTACCAAATCCCAAAGATCAACACTTAGAAAGAACCTTTCTAGTCTATCTTTCCAATAATAAAATCTTTCACCATCAAATATGGGAGGCTTAGCATTGTAGTTGTCTTTATCATTTGGAACTTGATTAACTTGCGATGGTGGAATGACCGTAGTGTTTCTAAAAAGTCTAGACCTTTATCTAACATAGTTAAGTGTTTGATAATAATCAATACTAGAAACAGATCTCTGATACCAATAAAAGGTGCAAGAAACACAAGAAAGGGGGTGAATTAGGTTTCTCAAAAACAAATTTCTAAAAACTCAAACACCAACGCTTAACAGAAGAATAAAAACAAATTAACACAATTATTTTTATCCTGGTTCACTATTAACGAAGTTAATCCAGTCCATCCGCCAAGGTGATTTCTCCTTCTCAATAAGGACTTAATCCACTATAACCAACTGATTACAGAACCAGGACAAGACTAATTGTCACTATTGCAAACCACAAAGACCAATTGTCAATGTCTTCTTGACACTCCTGACTAGACCCCTAGTCTCTCAAGGAACAAAACCTCAAAGACCAACTTTCAATGACTTATTGAGTATACAAACTAACACTTAGTTACTCAAGGAACTATTAACTCACTGTTGAATACAAGTTTTTGTGTTTCCAAGATTGCTTCTCGAAAAGCAGATTACACAAGATTAAAGTACAAATAATAACACAAAATTGTTAAGAAAGTTAACGAACAAAAGTTTCTTGATAGAAAGTTAAAGAGCAATAACTCCTTGCTTAACAAAAATTAGAGAGTTATTTTGGCAGCATTTCAACAACTTAAATAAGCGTGAGTTTCTTCAAAGTTCTTCAACAATTCCAATTCTTCCAAGTCTTCCTTTTATAGATGAAAAGAAATTTGTTGGAGGGTAGAATATGAATACCAAAATTCCAGTTGCCTTCTTGCAACATAGTAAAGACGAGAGTGGTAGACAACCTCGTACAATAGTATTGTCATTGCGCCACAAAAATAACATAGTTGAGGCAAGGTAATGTTGTACCTTGTACTATCACTCACGTGAACCATTTTGATCTTTTATTCTAATATTCTGATTCTTCTGGATGTATAATGGTTAAATCATGCGTTGAAGGATCAAAGCTAAGTCTCCAGAACCATGTCATCAGAGTTTTTAGAACTTTGTTCAACCTGAAACTTTTCTTCAGAGTCTTCAGCGCTTAGTCTTTAAAGTTTTGATAACCTTTTCTTTAGAATTTTCATAACTTTGTTCAACAGAACATTGTCTTCAGATTCTTCAGAAGTTGGTCTAGAGAACCATTGGTCTTTATAATCTTCAGAACTCATTTAAAAAAACCTTGTCTTCAGAGTTTTCAGAACATGGGAAAGAGAACATGGAGTCTTCAGAGGTAACACTCATTATAATCATTGCTTTAAGACCCATTCTAAACTATGAAACACAAAGTTGTATTCTTCAGTGTGTTAAGTCCAGAATCTAATGACATCACACGTCAATTCTTCAGAGTTAGAACCTATTAGCAAAAGCTACACACTAAAAAAACCATTAGGGTACTAAATTTTTTATCTAATCACCCATGTAATGTTATCATCAAAACTCAAGGCCAGATGTAGAACCAAATCTTGTTCTTACAGATCATGGTATTCTATAGATCAATAAGAAGCGTCAGGAAGATGAGGTTGTTATTGTTGTTCTTCACTTTGATATTCTGAAACCTTTAGAGGTTACTATTAGATAAATTAGAGTGTTGTGACTCCTTTGGTGACTTCCTTGCCAAGGCCGATTCCATATAAGTCTGATAAAGAGATTCCATGGAAGTATAATGCTACTACGATTGAGGACGGTAAATAAGTGATGATTGAGCTAGTAACTTATGTTGTGAACATAACTGATGTTAGTAGGTTAATAAGAAGTGTTCATATGTTTTCTTCGGCATCTCTCTAAAAGGATGATGTTGTGTCTTCGAGTAAATTTGTGCAAAGAAAAGATCCCATGATGGTTAGTCAAGAACTTGTTGTTGTGGGTCAGTCTGATGAACCAAGAAAGAATGAGGATGCTGAAGAATTATTGAGATTAATTCAAAGAAGTGACTTCAGGGTGGTGGATCAACTTCATTAAACTCCTTCAAATATATTTGTGTTATCTCTATTGTTGAACTCCAAAGCTCAAAGGAAGTCTTTGATAAGGGTTTTGGAACAAGCTTTTATGGATCACAATGTGGGTTGAAAGGCGAATATCTATTACATAAAAATTTGAATCAAATGTTTGGGTTCCAACTTTTATGGGGATGTCCACTTCCCCATGCACCATCCTTTTTGAGCCGTCGAAAGGCCCTCACTACTATGTTGCTAGGTTTCAAGGTCAATCCTTCACAGTCAAGCCTATCAATAGCCTTTTTAGGCAACACATTCAGAGACGAACCGGTATCAACCAAGACATGAGCCAAAGTCGTGCCCCTGCATTCGACTGAGACATGCAATGCCTATTCTTCCTCCCCCTTGGGGTTAAATCAGCATCCGAAAAACCTAAACCATTATCTGCAGTCAAGCTGGCTATGCAGTCTTGGAACTGATCGGCAGATGTTTCTTGGGGTACATGGGCAGTTTTAAGGAATTTTACCGAAGCCTTTGCATGAGCCTCAGAACATAACAATAAATCCAGCATGGAAATTTTTGATGGAGTTTGCCCTAGTTGTTCGACTACGTTGTAGTCGCTTCTTTTTATAATCTTTATAATTTCCTCCATCTCTTTTTGGGAGGTCTCAGGGATAGCTATTGATTATGCCTTCGTCCGGACAGGCTCAACCAGAATACCTTTGCCTCAAGTCTCGGTTGACTCGGCAGTAGGAATGTCAGTAGGGATGATAACAGGGACCACAGCAGTTTTGTCAACAGGGGTATCAGCAAAGATGATTGCAGGACTGGGAATAGCCTTTGGAGGAGCAACAACAACATGAATGATTATAGGTCCATAAATAACTTTTGGAAGAGCAATTTCTGGAGAGAATACCCTTCCACTTCGGGTTATCTTGCTAGTCCCTGCGATGTTACTGATATCAAAGTCAACTTTATCAGAACTTGAATTTTCAGCAGCTAGCCAATCTTGCTTGATACCGTGATAGTAGACATCACCTCCATAATTCCATGGGACGATTTGTCTGACGAATACGGGTTTGGTCCAGGAATTGTAATTATCAATGGAGCTACTTTAGGAACTGATGTAATTCTAACGGGTCTTTTGGTGGAGACCCTGGAAGAATTGGAGGAAATGGTCACTATGGAAACATCATTATAAGAAACAGTTGGAATAAAAGTCTTCTCGAACAAAATCTCCTTGTCATCTATTAGGCATTGAACGTCTGCTTTTAACAAATGACAGTTGGTTGGTGAGGATAAACAGAAATGACAGCTTTCATTGCAGCCTGGGAATACACCCGCATTCAACAAGTTCTTTTTTATAGTCAGGAGTAGGGTCACAAGTTCATCAACCAAAGTAACAAACATATCTTCCTCAATGGCGTTAACATCATGGTCGTGCTTGGGAATAGGGGCAGTGATGACATTGATAATTTCTGGCGCATCGAATTCAATCTCTTTGGCTTCAAGAAGGTCATGTACCTTGTTTTTCAGAGCCCAACAGTTGTTAGTGTCATGGTCGGGACTCTCAGAATGGTATGCACTGAAGAAGTGAAAAACACAAGAAGGGGGGTTGAATTGTAAAAACTTGAAATCAATTGCAGTCAACACGGTATTTTTATCCTGGTTCGTTTGATCTCAAACTACTCCAGTCCACTCGTCAAGGTGATTTCGCCTCTCTCCAACGAGGTCTTAATCCACTATATTCAACTGAATATTACAACTGCTTTAACAACTGCTAAAGCCTTCTTGAGTCAAACCACAAACCGGTTTCTCAAGGAAATACTTTCTTACAGATAAATGAGATCTAAGTGTGTTGAATGTTTTCTACAAAAACTGTTTATCACAACTGTGATACTACACAATTTAAGCTTATGAGAACTAGAGTGCTAAAATAATTGAGTAAAGAATTTGAGAGCTTTAGCAAACTGGGAGTGAGGAAGATGATGAATAGCTTTAGGCGTGTAGAGTGTTGTAGAGAATTAGCCAATTCAATCTTCACTGACTTGTTTATATAGCATTGAAAAGTGGTACGTTGGAGTCAGTAATTCTGTTTCAATGCCAATAACATTCTTTCCATAATAAGCAGATCTTTGTTTGGAATAATTCCGTTGATAATAAATAGTCTTGAATGCACAGTACTGTTGCCACTAAAGTGTGTTCTGGCTTTGGCTCATTCTGACGCTGCTTAGGTGTTGATGAATTGTTGTTGTCTTAATCAGAGTTCAGATTGTTACGCGCAGATCTGTTCATCACGCTTCAGCGTAAGCATATGTTGATCTTCTGATTCTGGCATCTGGTATAACATCCTCTGATGCTGATGTTGATATTTCATCTTTGATGCTGATGATGATATTCTCTTGCTGATACCCATCAGAGTTTCTGTAAAACAGAATGTAATTTTTTAGGTAGCATATATGTCTTACATGAATCATACAATTAATATATCTTAGCATTTTGTTATCATCAAAACTTAAACTTAGGGTAGTAGATTCAAACTTTGTTCTAACAATCTCCCCCTTTTTGATGATGACAAAAACTAGATTTTTTCAATTGAAAAATGACGTGAAAAGTATCAGAGATAACCAAATAATAAATTGTATCAGAATTAAAATAGGAAGTTATCAAAGATAAGAGGATAAGGGATAAAGAGATATCAGAGTTTAGATCGGAGATACTCCCCCTGAATTTATTACTTCCCTTTTTAATTCCATGAGTCCTTCAGGATCAGATCTTTATTGACTTTCTTTGAACATCAGAACATCAGAGCTTCAGTGTATCAGAGATGATTAACTTCTTGTACCTGTAAGCTTATGCAAAACAAAAACATTCAAGTATATCAGAGTGTTAGAATGTTTGAGACTTTTTGTCTCAGTAGTCCGTTATTGAAAAATATCATTCTTGTTCTCCCCCTTTTTGTCAGCAATCAAAAAGTGCAAATAATATAAGCTAAAATGATCAGAGCAGAAAAACTATTATATTTAATTCAAAGCTTAGAAGATAGTTCAGAAAACATGGAAAGAAAGCAATGAAAACATCATGAATGAAAAACTAAGGTTGGGGTGGAAAGCGTGTGAACAGAGCTTCTAGCATGTTCTTAATCTGATCAGCAGTTTCCTTCTGCTGATGCACCATGCTGACAACTGTATCAATCTTGCCATCTTGCACATCCATCCTTTCCTTCATTTTCTGATCATTCGCATCCATTCTTTGCTGCAGACGAATATCATTCTGCTTCAGCTCTTCAAGAGTCTGCCTGTCCAAGGCAGCTTGAGAAACGTCAGAAACAGGATGCTTCTGAGAGCTTTCTGCAACATCTTCAGCTTGACTAACATCTTCAGCTTGAATTGTCTGATCTTCTGCTTGCTGAACTTTTGAAGCTGGACGCTTTTCAGACCATGGCTCACTATCCAGAAGTAGCACTTCCTCCTTCGGCAGCTGACTTTCAACTTCCTTCAGCAGCTTGCTGAAGTTCTGTTGGGCCTGTTCATAGTTTATGTCTTGCAGCTTGAGGGCTTCAGCGCGTACCCACATTCTGAAATGTGTCCAGAGTTGGTCTGAGGCAACAGGATCAATCATTCCAGGACAAACCTGCTTTAGAGAAGCAATCCAATTCTGCAAGCCTGTTTCAAAATTCAAAATGCCAGCACCAACATCTAGTTGTTTGGGTTTAGGGATGGCTATTTTATTTTTAAGGTCAGCAAGACGGTCAAGGACTGTTAAATCAATGAAGGTCCTGCTGTGGTCTTCTGTATTTTGTTTGGGAGATGAAGTGGGAGAGTCAGAAATGATAATTGGACTGTTTGGAGTATTTGGAGGGGTAGTTTCTGGTGAGGATGGCAGTTGGGGTATGTTTACAGTTGTACCACATGGCAGCTGAATTGCCAAGGGTTGTGGTTTAGAGGATTGAGGAGAATGAGGTTCAGGGGTTTGAGGTTCAGGTGATGGAGTTTCAGAGTGTTGAAACTCAGGTTGTGGAGATGATGGTTGAGGTGAAGGTGGATGAAGTTCTGGTTGTGGAGAGGGAGGTGGAATTTCTGGTTCCTCTGGTATGGGTGAGAGTGTATGTTCTGGTTGAGGTGAGGGGGCAGTTTGTGGTTGAGTGTTTGAATTTTCTGAGAGGGGAGCGAAAGAACGTTGATCAATTTCAGACAGAACTTTGTCAAGTTCTGATTCTGTTGATGTTGTGGGTTTTGGATTTTAGGATTTGGTGCGGGATCTCCTGAGAGTTAGTGACTCATAAGGGTCAGCCTCTGGTTCGGTGTCATCAATGGTTGGTATAGGGATTGGGAGTTCATATGAAGCTGGGGTTGGGATTAATGTTGGAATAGCAGAAGAATTTAAAACATTAACAGCAGATAGATTACCTCTCTTCTTAGGGGTCTGCTGGGATGGTCCTTCTGAAGTAGCCTTTCTCTTCTTCGTCTTCTTCACAGTAACTTCTGGATTTTGCTGGTGCAGATCTTTAATGTTCAGAGTAGGATCTGTGCCATCAGCCTTGCAAGCATCCAAGTATCTGAGAACAATGACTGGTTTAGAGTCAATCTCAGAGAATATTGGAAAGTCGTCCAGAGGGACTCTTCTGTTGGTGATGTCAGCAAGAGGAGTGACGCTGGGCTCCTTTCTGATATTCTCTATCAGTTTCATTTTCTTCAGATTCTTGGCATTCAGAGGCTTGCCAACAGTAGGTTCAATAGAGCTTAATTCCTGTGCTTTTGTAAGGTGTTCAATCAGCCTATTCTCAGTTAGAATATTTGATATTAACCTTCCAAAGGGTATCCAATCCCTTTTTGTCCTTTCTTCTTCTCTTGTCTCCTTGACGCTGGTCCTGAGGTGATTAAACAGAAGATGAGCCAAGTTAATGTTTACCTTCTGATTAATAAAGTAGATCAGAAACTGCTGATCTATGTTTATATAATCAGGAGACCTGGTGGGCTTCCTGTGATTGAAGCACCCTAGAATAATCTTCGCCCATATTCTGTGCTGATCCTTTAAGTCTCTGATTTTGCTGCTGGGAACCCCATGGGTGAAAATCTCTCTTGCAATGACAGCAGCATCTGAGCATCTTTCTGCCATGTCGATACAGCGGATACCACCACCAGTGTATCCAATCAATCTTGCAATGTGATCCTCAGTGATCACAATCTTCTTTCCCATTATATAGGAAGTGACTTGATGTGTTGATGAAGACGCATGAATCCAGAATTCCTTGACCAATACAGGGAATGTTGGACCCACCAACCTATCAAAGTACTTCTCCCATCCTTGTGCCCTAATTTCTTCTGTCAAATCGAATCCATTTTCTTTCAGACTGGTGAAATCAACAATCAGTTCAGACAGAACTTCCAAGTTCTTCACTGGTGTAAGGAGCGTTCTGAAGGGAATTTGGTATTGTTCAGATGAAGCCTCCTTCTGAGAACCTGCAGAAACATTGCTAGAGGTTGCCATGTTCACACTTAGGGTTTTCTGAGAAAAAGTTTGAAAAGGGTTTCTTTTGAAAAAGATGAACACACAAGTAAGAATGCAGAGAAAATATTTGGATGATAGTAAGAAGCGGTAAAAGTTTAATGAATGATGTTAATGTGCTTAAATAGATTTCAAAATGAGTTTTGAAAACGTAAACGGTTTTAAGAAAGAGAATTAATTCATGATTACAGTTTAACTCATGATTATATGCATTTAATGCTTGCTGATTTTGGGGGATTTGAGAAAGATACTTGGAAAGGTTACCAGACATGTGTCTCAATGCACCCAATCAGCGTTTTGCCTTCTCAGAAGCGTGCACGCGTGTTCTGCTTCAGAGATTTGCTGATGATTGGATGACACTTGTTTGATTTAGTGAGTAGTACGTCTATCCTTGAGCTGAAACGCTCAGATCTTTAAGAATAGAATCTGATACAATCTGCATGTCTATCTTTCTGAAAGGAGATTGATCAGAAGTTCACAGTAAAAAGAAAACACATTCTGAAGGTTAATATATAAAATTAAAACATTTTCACTCTGGGAAGAGCTTCATGCTGAGATGTTTCAGAATGAAATTGAACCTATCTTCAGAAAGAGGTTTAGTGAAGATATCAGCCTATTGATGGTCTGTATCAATAAATTTTAAGTTCAAAATTCCTTTATGAATATAGTCCCTAATGAAATGGTGTTTTATTTCTATATGCTTAGCCCTAGAATGCAAAATAGGATTTTTACTTAAGCAAATGGCAGAAGTATTGTCACAGAGTATAGGGATGTTACTCTCAAAAATATGGAAGTCTTCAAGCTGACTTTTCATCCATAGCATTTGTGTGCTACAACCTGCTGCTGCTATGTACTCAGCTTCTGCTGCTGATAGCGCAATTGTGGATTGCCTTTTGCTGGACCAAGAGATCAGATTTTCTCCCAGAAACTGGCAACTTCCAGAAGTACTTTTACACTCTACTCTGTCTCCAGCAAAGTCAGCATCGCAGTAGCCTATTAAGCTGTAATCACTAGATTTTCTCTGTAGACCTTCTGTTCTACCTTTTTGCTTACCTCTTCTCTTTCCAGAATGCACGTGGGATGCATTGGAATCTTTGATGGCTTACATTCTGAGAGGTCAAATTTCTTCAGAATTTCTCTGACATATTTGCTCTGATGAATGTAAGTTCCCTCTGGATTGTGATTGATCTAAATTCCCAGAAAGAATTTCAGTTCTCCCATGAGGCTCATCTCAAATTCTGCCTGCATACACTTAGAAAATTTTCTTCCAAAAGAAGGATTAGTAGATCCAAAAATAATATCATCAACGTAAATTTGACAGACTAAGATGTCATTCTTAACTGACTTACAGAATAAGGTAGTGTCCACCTTCCCTCTGGTGAATTCTTTTTCTAACAGAAAGTTACTTAGTCTTTCATACCAAGCTCTGGGAGCTTGTTTCAGACCATATAGTGACTTCTTTAGTTTGAAAACATATTCTGGATTTTTTATACTTTCAAAACCAGGGGTTGGTGCACATAGACCTCTTCTTCTATATAACCATTTAAGAATGCACTCTTGACATCCATCTGATACAGAGTGATGCCTTTATTAACAGCAAACAAAATTAAAAGTCTGATAGATTCTAACCTGGCGATTGGAGCAAAGGTTTCTATATAGTCTATCCCCTCTTACTGACTATAACCTTGTGCTACCAGTCGTGCTTTGTTTCTGATAACTTCACCTTGTTCGTCCAGCTTGTTTCTGAACACCCATCTTGTTCCAATGACGTTGAATCCTTTTGGTCTGGGAACAAGATCCCATACGTCATTTCTGGTGAATTGATTCAGCTCTTCTTGCATTGCTAGAATCCATTCGTTGTCCAGAAGTGCTTCATCAATAGAAGAAGGTTCAATCAGAGACACAAGTCCCATGAGGGATTCTTCAGAGTTTCTGAAGCTGGCTCTTGTTCTGATTGGATCTTCTTTTCTTCCTAAGATAGTTTCTTCTGGGTGATCCAAGCTGCTTCTGGGTAGTCTTTTCTGAGGTTGTTCAGCAGCTGTTGCTGGATTGTTTGCAGTGCTCCTTTCAGATGTTGAAGGGGTGTCTTTGTTGAGAGCTTCTGATGACTTGTCTTCAGAACCTGTAAATTCAACTTCCATACCTGCAAAAACTTCATTCTACTTTGACTTTTCAGAGTCAAGCTTATCATCAAAACGAACACTGATTGATTCTTCCACAATTTGTGTTTCTGTATTGTATACTCTATACCCTCTTGAGCGTTCAGAGTATCCTAACATAATACACTTCTGTGCTTTAGAGTCAAACTTGTTCAAATAATTTTTTGTATTTAACATAAAACAAGTACATCCAAATGGATGAAAATATGAAATGTTGGGCTTTCTGTTCTTCCACAATTCATATGGAGTCTTTTCCAGAATAGGTCTTATTGAGATTCTATTCTGAATGTAGCACGCTGTGTTTATTGCCTCTGCCCAGAAGATCTTAGCAACGTTTGTCTCATTGATCATGGTTCTGGCCATTTCTTGCAATGTTCTGTTCTTTCGTTCTACAACTCCATTTTGTTGGGGAGTTCTAGGACAAGAGAAATCATGCAGAATGCCTCTGTCATTAAAGAATGACTCAAAGTCTTTGTTTTCAAACTCTCCACCATGATCACTTCTGACTTTAACGATTCTAAGATCCTTTTCATTCTGAACTTGGTTACAGAAGGTGACAAACACAGAGTGTGACTCGTCCTTGTGTCTTAAGAACTTTACCCATGTCCATCTGCTATAGTCATCTACGATTACTAACCCATACTTCTTGCCACTGACTGAAGCAGTTTTAACTGGTCCAAATAAGTCAATGTGCAGAAGTTCTAATGGCTTAGAGGTAGAAACAACATTTTTAGATTTGAAAGAAGGTTTTGCAAACTTGCCTTTCTGACATGCTTCACACAGAGCATCTGAATTGAACTTCAGATTAGGAAGTCCTCTGACCAGATTGAGTTTGTTAATCTGAGATATTCTTCTCATACTAACATGCCCCAATCTTCTGTGCCAGATCAACTGCTCGTTGTTAACAGACAGAAGACACTTTACATTCTGACTTTTCAGTTCAGAAAGTTTGATTTTATAAATGTTGTTTTTCCTCTTTCCATTAAATAGGATAGTCCCATCTTTCTGACTAACAGCTTTACATGATTTTTGATTAAAGATTATATCATAACCGTTATCACTTAATTTACTTATGGATAACAGATTATGCATTAATCCATCTACTAGCAGAACATTATTTATAGAGGGAAGATTTCCATTACCTACAGTTCCAGAGCCAATGATCTTTCCCCTCTGATTGCCTCCAAAGCCAACGTGGCCTCCAGGCTTAAGTTCCAGGCTTTGGAACATATGCCTTCTTCCCGTCATGTGTCGCGAGCAGCCAGAGTCCAGGTACCATGACTGGTGTTTCTGATTTGCTGCTAAAGATATTTGCAACATGTATTATTTTATCCTTAGGTACCCAGATTTTCTTGGGTCCTGATTTGTTAGATTTACCAAAACTCTGGTTGAATTTTGGTTTCACAGAATACTTGCTACTAGTATATTTAATATCATGTGTGTGACCATACACAAAATGTGAGTTCAGAGGAGTGTGTTTAATAGCTAAATCCATGGCATTCTTTGGTGTAGGTACCTTACCTTGGTATCCTATTCCCTTTCTGCCGTTTCTGCTAACTCCATAGATCATTGAAGCCATTTTGCTTCTATCTATGCTTTTAGCAAGGAACTTCTGAAAGCTATGATCATACTCCTTGATGATCTCATCAGCACTACTGGGAGTTTTAGAAATTGTTTCCTTCTGAGAGTTTTGTAAAACATTTTCTAACTTTGAAATTTTATTTTTCAGCTCAGAATTTTCCAATTTAAGACTCTCAGTCTTATCAGAGTCAGATTCAAGATTCCTTTTCAGGTTTCTGAATTTAACTCTAATCTGCTGGTACCTTTCCAGAATTTCGTTAAGGCTTTCAGCAAGTTCAGCCTTAGTAAAATTAATTGCAAAGTCAGGAAATACCTCTTCAGTGTCTAATTCTGAGTCTGATTCAGAAGCTTCACTGTCTTCTGAAATGTTGGCCATGAGAGCTATGTTTTCTCTCTCATCATCTGATTCTGAGTCAGCTTTAGACGAGTCAGAGTCATCCCATGTAGCCATGAGACTTTTCTTCTTTTCTCTTCCAAACTTCTTTTTGGGCTTTTCCCTCTGAAGCTTTGGGCCGTCACTCTTGTAGTGTCCTTGCTCATTGCATTCATAGCAGATGATGTCCTTGGTGTTTGGCTTTCTGCTTCCTGAGGAGCCTTCAGATCTTCTGTATCCAGAGGAAGAATCTGACCTTCTGTATCTGGAAGAGGACTCATTCTGATCAGATCTTCTGGGATTCCTGAACTTCCTTTGCCTCTGCTTCCATAGTTGGTTCACTCTTCTGGAGAGGAGGGAAAGTTCGTCTTCTTCTGATGAGGATCCATCAGATGTTTCTTCAACTGCCTACAAAACTTTAGACTCAGATTTTTTGTTAGATTTTAATGCTAAAGGCTTACCTTGCTTCTGAGGTTCATCAGCTTCCAGCTCTATCTCGTGACTTCTGAGGGAGCTGATAAGTTCCTCCAGAGAAATTTTGTTGAGATCTTTAGCTAGCTTCAGCGCTGTAACCATTGGCCTCCACTGTTTTGGCAAGCTTCTGATGATCTTCTTGACATGATCAGCGGTAGAGTATCCTTTGTCCAGAACCTTGAGACCAGCCACCAGAATTTGGAATCTTGAGAACATTGTTTCAATGGATTCACTTTCTTCCATTTTGAATGCCTCATACTTCTAAATGAGCGCAAGAGCTTTAGTTTCTTTGACCTGAATGTTGCCTTCATGCATCATTCTGAGTGAGTCAAACATGTTCTTTGTTGTGTCTCTGTTAGAGATCTTTTCATATTCAGCGTAAGAGATGGCGCTGAGAAGAATGGTTATGGCCTTGTGGTGATTTTTGAAGTCACGCTTTTGTTGATCAGACATTGCTTTCCTGTCAATCTTCTGACCGCTTGCATTCACTGGGTGCGTGTATCCATCTGTCACCATGTCCCACAGATCAGCATCATGTGCCAGAAAGAAGCTTTCAATTCTGTCTTTCCAGTAATCAAAATTTTCTCCATCAAAGACTGGAGGTTTGCCGCTGAATCTGTCTCTGTCTTCATTGTTGTCATTGCTGGTGTGTTGATATGTTCCTGCCATTGTGTTTTTCTGACGCTGGATCTTGTACTGACATGGTTAAGTGTTTTAGCTCAGAACCAGGCGCTCTGATGCCAATTGAAGAAGTGAAAAACACAAGAAGGGGGGTTGAATTGTAAAAACTTGAAATCAATTGCAGTCAACACGGTATTTTTATCCTGGTTCGTTTGATCTCAAACTACTCCAGTCCACCCGTCAAGGTGATTTTGCCTCTCTCCAACGAGGTCTTAATCCACTATATTCAACTGAATATTACAACTGCTTTAACAACTGCTAAAGCCTTCTTGAGTCAAACCACAAACCGGTTTCTCAAGGAAATACTTTCTTACAGATAAATGAGATCTAAGTGTGTTGAATGTTTTCTACAAAAACTGTTTATCACAACTGTGATACTACACAATTTAAGCTTATGAGAACTAGAGTGCTAAAATAATTGAGTAAAGAATTTGAGAGCTTTAGCAAACTGGGAGTGAGGAAGATGATGAATAGCTTTAGGCGTGTAGAGTGTTGTAGAGCATTAGCCAATTCAATCTTCACTGACTTGTTTATATAGCATTAAAAAGTGGTACGTTGGAGTCAGTAATTCCATTTCAATGCCAATAACATTCTTTCCATAATAAGCAGATCTTTGTCTGGAATAATGTCGTTGATAATAAATAGTCTTGAATGCACAGTACCGTTGCCACTAAAGCGTGTTCTGGCTTTGGCTCATTCTGACGCTGCTTAGGTGCTGATGAATTGTTGTTGTCTTAATCAGAGTTCAGATTGTTATGCGCAGATCTGTTCATCACGCTTCAGCGTAAGCATATGTTGATCTTCTGATTCTGGCATCTGGTATAACATCCTCTGATGCTGATGTTGATATTTCATCTTCTGATGCTGATGATGATATTCCCTTGCTGATACCCATCAGAGTTTCTGTAAAACAGAATGTAATTTTTTAGGTAGCATATATGTCTTACATGAATCATACAATTAATATATATTAGCATTTTGTTATCATCAAAACTTAAACTTAGGGTAGTAGATTCAAACTTTGTTCTAACATGCACAGCGGGCATTAGGATGATAATGAGGAGAGGTTATGTTATGATTCTTTGGAGCTTCTTTTAAAGTCACTAGATTGGATCTTAAAAAATGTGGCAATACTTGAGATAGTGTCATATTAATTCGGGTGAACTGTTTGAAATGTCTTTCTGTTCTTGCCTGGTTGCTTCTTTGCTGAGCAGGTGTAGGTTTAGGAATCATGACAGCCCCCACCATTGGACGGCGTTTAGTCCTATCTTGATTTCTCTGAGGATATACAGCAACAACTTCTTTTATTCCAATAAATGGTTTTCTTGCAGCAGCAGAGGGTGCGTCTTTTTGAATCTTCCCATTCTTTATCCCGGCTTCCACTCATTCTCCGGTCAATATCAATTCGGTAAAACCTATCGAGGAACTCCCAATCAAGTGATTAAGGAAAGGACCAGACAGGGTGCCCAAAAACATGTCTACTAACTCTCTTTCAGATAGGGGAGGCTGGACTCTTCCTGCTAAGTCCCTCCATTTTTTAGCATAGTCTTTGAATCCTTCACTTGAAACCATGGCCATACTCTGGAGTTGAGTACGCGTGGGAGCAAGGTTTGTGTTGTATTGGTATTGTTTGTAAAAGGCAGCGGCAAGATCTTCCCAATTATAAACATTGGCTCTTTCTAACTGATAAAACCAATCAAGTTAGTTCCGGACAGACTGTCTTGAAAGAAGTGTACCCATAAATCCTTGTCAGCAGTGTGAGGTTGTATTTTCCTCACATAGGACCAGAGATGCATTTTGGGACACGAAACTTCTTCATATTTGGCGAACATCGGTGCCTTGAATTTTGGAGGAATGACAATCCCAGATACTAACCCCAACTCCTCAAAGTCCAGTCCAGGCACTTTTTGAATTTCTATTGCACTTAACCGTTCCTCCATATTCTTATACTTGTCATCGACCGGAGGATATTGTTCTTCAGAATAATCTTCTTCTTCCTCTTCCTCTTCCTCTTCTGAATCTGTCTGGTCAAATGCTTCCTTGCCTTTCCCATCTTGATTTTCTTTCTCACCAGATGACGTTGCAAAGTCTAGGGTCCTTCTTGCTTGTCCTTGGAATCTTCTTCCCATATTTAGAACTCCGGTTATTTTCTTTGTTTTCTTCTTTTTCTCTTCAACCAGCAAGGTCTTCAACTCTTCTTGTCCTTTGGCTAGAGTTAAGAACATCTGTTGAAACTGAGCATTTTGTGCTTGGAGGTCCTTCACCGTCTTCTCGAGATCCATCTTACTGAAATAAACAGTAGAAAGATGAGGAGACTTATTGCAAGAAACCTGCTTATGTTATGATGAATGGTAAATGCATATGCAATGATTTCAAGGAACTTAGGGATTCAAATTTGTTTTAGACAAAAAGGAAACACGTGTTATATTAATAATTTAAAGCTTGAGTACATCAATGCCTCTTTAGGCTTACACATGAATACAAAAACTCTAAGATAAAAAAGTTGTACGCATCCTTTTTTGTGCGATGTAGGCATTCAGGCTCCACTCCTCATGAAGTTTCTTAGTGAGTTCCAAAGCCTTCTTCTCGCTAGGTAGAATTGGGCCTCGAAAGTATCTCGCTCCCCCTTGAGATGTATCCAATCTCTTTGTAAGTCTTCAAGAGAGGTGGGCATGTCAGGATGCAGGATGGTGTATGGAACATCTCCTTCCATAACAGGCTCTATGATTACCGGGAGAATGGAGGGATAAGGCATCATAAGACTTTGAGCATGAGCTCGTACCCATTTGAGGTAAGGCTCAAGAGGGATGGAATTCTTGTGCCCCAATGTCTTGCTATCTACCTTTTTCAACATCCTCCAAGCTCGGATAAATCTCTGGCGATGACCTTGACCGTCGTTCTCGTAGTCAAATACCAAACTTTGAATGAGCATCTCATGTGAGACATCCCTTCGGGCGTAACCAAACTGTCTTAAGGCTAAGCATGGGTTGTAGGTGATACCTCCCCTAATTCCAAGTAAGGGAACATTAGGGAACTCTCCATAACGGTCGACGATGATAACATTCTTTATAGATCTGGAACACCAATGGATGTCTGAATGTTTGAGCGTCATCAACCTTTGTGACCACCTTGAACCTTGCTCATTCTTCAATACATATTGGGGAAGATGCGTAATAAACCATCTTGCCAAAAGAGGAGTACAACACATAAGGATACCTCTTTTCCTCATAGTGCGAGTGTGAAAGGAATGTAGGATGTCCCCTAGGAAAGTAGGCACCGGGTTACGAGACATAAAGATTTTGACGGTGTTCATATCTATGAGTTGGTCAGGATTTGGAAACAAAATCATCCCATAGATGAAGAGAGCCACGATTTCCTCAAAAGCTTTCAAATCCAAAGAGTTCCAACAGTTTTGGGCTTTCTCAAACAAGAACTTTGCTAGGAAACCCTTGACACCACTCCTTGTTTCCCAATTAGTTGTGATATCAGATGGTTGCAGGTGTAGAGCTTGAGCAATCTCTTCTGGCTTTGGATATCTTTTCGTACCGTTGAAAGGTAGTTGATTGAGAATGGGAATCCTCAAGAGTCGGGAGAATTCTTCCAAAGTTGGCACAAGTTAATAATCGGGAAATGTGAAGCAATGGTGTAAAGGATCAAAGAACTGAAAGAGCACCTTCATTATGTCTTCATCAGTGTTAGAGGTGACCAAGTTTAGTAGGCGACCATGTCTTTCGTTGAATGGAGAATTTTTCAGGAATCTTTGTAGCTAGCTCTTTAAATTGTGGAGGGATCCTTACAAGATTGACTTGAATGGTTTTCCTGCGAATAGAATTCATGTCCTACAAAACAGAACAAAGATAAATCCCAAGATCCTTGAAATGGTTAGTGAATATGAGTATGATGTTATAATGTTCATGATGTTATGTACAAGTAAATATACACAAACAAAGCAAACAAGTCCTTAGGTTTAGGCTTGCATGGAGTTTTATAGGTAAGTACCCTCTTGAAGTCTAATTGGCTTAAAACATATCCTAGCAATAGTAATCGGGTTCTAAGGAGCTCAATATCACTAGTTTGTTTCCTTGGTCATTGTTTCAGCACAAGCCTCTTTAATGGCGACCGAAATATCCCAAAAAACCAAACCTCAATGAGTGTAGTATCGAGTATCTACCAACTTCGAACTACACCAAAGCCGGTCATCTCACTACGTCCTAATGGCCAAGTTGGTCAAGTAAAGGTTCTAAAAGTTCATTAGTGCTCCATGACATCACTCAGCGGCCCCGTATTCTCCTTGACTACTCAAGGGCTACCGGTACCCACAAATATGTCGCACTAACATAGCTATTTCTTAGACCATGTCGGTATACCCCGCACAGTTTCCATAATGTATTGCTACTTACCTATAAGGTATGCCAAATCCGGGTAGAGGATTCGAACCCAAACAAAGAGACATAATGTAAAGCATACAAGTCAAACAATGAAAGCAAGTAAATATGATCTAACCCTAAGGTAACCCCACTTTTAGAATTGTCCCCGGCTGAGTCGCCAGTTCTATGATACGGGGGGAGAACTGACTCGGGTCATTTGCATTTGATCGCAATTATGCTGATAGCAAGAGTCGCCACTGAATTTTCATTTATCCAAAAGGAAAGGTAAAAAATCACAGGAAAGACCTTTAGAGATGTTTTCTTGAGTTCGGGGGGTAGATTATGAAAAGGGAAGGTGTTAGCACCCCTTTCATCCATGGTTTTCCACGGGCTCTTAGTTTCTCGCTAGATCGCTTGCTTTGTTTGAAAGTTATGCTTTTGTGTTGTGAGTTTTGAAAGTATTTTGAAAATGTCTTTGTAATGGTTCTCGTCTCTATAAGAACACATACAAAGTGTTGTTTCGAAAAATAGTTCAAAGAGGTGTTTGTGTAGTGTGTTTTTTGAAGGTGATTTTGAAAAGATGTTTTTGTAATGGTTCTCGTCTCTATAAGAACACGTACAAAGTATTTTGTCTTTTGAAAATGTTTCAAGATGAAAGTGTTGGTGTAAAAATGTTTTTATCGTGAGCAAGCGAGCAACTAGGAGCGAATCTACCCACTCGAAAGGTCTTAGATATTCTTTTCTTCCTTCTTTAGATGTTACTATCTTACCATTGATTTGGTAAGAAGCCCCATCGTTGGATGTGAAGGGACATGCGCGGGACGATTATACAGTCATAGAAGGCAACTTATGAGACGCTTTAGCAATTTTACATAAGGAACTAAATCGTTTTACCGAAGGCAACATCGAGGGACATCGAGGGACTATGATCTTTTTTATCGAAGGGTGTTTACCGTTGTTTTTGGTAAACAACCGCTGGTCTCCAAAAAGGTAAGTTTTTGGTTTACTTGCGGGATCTACCAAACTAATCCCAGAACATATGCTAATCTTTATGTAAAATGAGTGAGAAGGAAGAACGCACGTTCGACCCAGGGGAGAGATGTTTAAGATTGTTGAACAGTAAATGAAAGCATAAAAATGCAAGTAAAATAAGTAAAAGAAGTAAAAGGTACTTTGTAGGATAATGGTAAAGTAAAGTAAAAAGACTTTTATTAAGTAAAAAAGGTGTTTCTAACGTACATTGCTCTGCTTTTTATCCTTTCTCACGCAGTAGTTACTTGGATAATATTTGAGAGATTTAGTACTATAAGTTGAACACACTAAAAAATAACACAAACTTCTTAATTTATACTAAAAATAGGTAACCGTCGAGGGGACATTCTGCGCTAGGATGAAGACAGGTGTCTTCTGCATGCCTCTCGACCCATAGCCTTTTGCCACGTTTCCTTCCCTTAGACGCTGATGAAAACCACCTTTCCCTCCAATAATTCAAATTTCAAAATGGTCTTCGTCCCATGTGCCAAGGCGCGAACACTTCCCTTCAGTCGAACAACCTACATCTGCCTCGGTCGAATGAACCTTTGGTCGAAGCTTCTTATTATATCTTGGATCCTTTTCCTTAAATTATCTCATGGGTCGAATTATACCTCCTGGTGTAGTTCATTTCCAGTTGTTTGGTCAAAGAGACCAAATATAGCAAGTGTCGAATTTGGGAGCCAACAAATTGCCCCCCAAGAATGTCTATTTCGATGCCCAAAGAAATAGCCATTCTTTGAACTTCCCATTCGACACCTGTCTTACCAGTTGTCCACCAAGCTTTGACGTGTACTTTTCGCCTTCCAACAGCTGCTATATTTGATAAAACCATCATTACTTTTTTCCAAAATGTCTCTTCAAAATTGTCGTTACCACGCTCGCCATGATGGCCTCGTTCCTATAATCTAGGCAAGCATGTCCCAATGTTTCCCAACGCTTGCACGGTAATCGTTTCCTGCCTTGCCACGTGCCCCACTACCTGCGAAACATTAAATGCCTTTGACGAGACATTTCCCACTTCTGAAGGCTATAAATACTTCCAAACTTCTCTATTTAGAACTTTTATCATCTTCAGCTTTTCCAAACCCCTTGCATTCTCACAACACTGTACTGTCACCTTCGCTCTTTCTCTTAAGTCTTTAACAATGGCCTTTCTCTCTAATGCCCCAAACAATCCGCAACCAAAGAATGCTAATGATGTTCAGAAACCACCAGAGATTTTTTCTACCAACCCTCCTTCTTCCTCGACTAACAGGTACATTGCTGAACCTATGGGAGAATGGCGAGAAGCCTATGATTCTCAACTCCTTATTCCCGTCAGATATGGAGGAAAGATGTATGCTATGTCCAGCCCATTATCTTCATGTGCCAAAAATCCCTTAAAAACCGTGCCTTTTTTCCTACACACCCAAGGATTAAACCCATAGGTTGTGCCAAAAAACCTAGGGCAGATTCTGAAGATGCTACACCGGCTAACCAGCAACATCCTCAAACTACTGGTGATATCAACCTCCAGTTCATGAATAAAGGGAATCGAATCTTTCGATCAAGCCCTAACCTTTCTTCTGAATACTCCGACTGGTTGAATAAAATGGAGAGGGTGCAAGCCTCTATCTGGAAGGAGATGGGCATTTATGACTTAGTGATGTTGTCGAAGACAGGGTTACCTTATTGCCCCCTTATGCTGGTATCCTCATTGTAATTTTGGGACAGTGCACATTTCACCTTTCATCTTCCTTGTGGGATGATGACCCCTACCTTGTTCGACATAGCTGCCATCACTGGTCTTCGACCCACTGGTGACTATTTCGACCCCGAAGACTTGTCTGAGGATCCCATTGGGTTTGCTGCTACCAAACCCACTTATACCACCTTCATAAACCACTTTCATGACAAGGCTTCAAATACCGTGTCGGAGGTGGAGCACATAGCCTTCTTGGCCATGTGGCTGTCTCGATTTGTTTTCTGCACTAAATCACTGCAGGTGACGAAAAAGATGTTGACGCTTGCAACACAAATCCATCACAAATACCCTTTTTGCTTGGCCGAATTGATTTTGGCCAACTTATATGAGTCCATCTGTAATGGTGTGACTCAACTTAAGGTTCTAGGAGACAGAGGAAGTTTGCTGCTATCTGGTCCCTTCTGGCTTCTGCAACTATGGCTTAACGCCACCTTCGAATCCTTCCTCCCTCAAAAGAACAAGATCAATGAAGAAGCTCCTGAAATCTTAAACAGGAGAGTCGAAGGCACCAGGTTGGCATTGCTAACTCCCACTGATGAAGGCCAACAGTTTCAAAAAGCCTTTACAAGCTTCGTAATGATGTTTGCAGAGAGAAAAAGCTTTGATTCGACTATGGCTCCCTTTTCCAATCGAAAAGTTGGCCCAGAATGGTTTACTAGACCATATCCTTCAGAAGAAGATGATGTGGTTGATGAGTTCGTGAGCATGTGGGAAGCGTTTCTCCGCCCCAGGATCATGCCTTTAAGATTTAAGAGCTTGAAGAACCAATTGAGCTTAATTGCTTATCAACCCAATCTTGTCTCTCGACAGTTTGGCATTGCTCAATTGCTTCCTTCGCCTATATACCCTCGAGAGAAACTGCTACTCTTTTATAATGCAGATTACTCAGAGGATGCCGCTACCAAGCATATTGGTAGGTATTCTGGTCGAACTACACTGACCCTGTTCGACTTTAACCTTCATTTTCTGAACTCTACCACTTCTGATACGTGGTGGAGACATTATTATGAGGAAGAGTTCTTCGACGAGAAGGACTTCGCCCACCATCTGCGTGAGGCATTCAAGCTGGTTCTTGACAGAGTCAAAAAAGGTATTCCTTTTTCCATCCCTTCGTCTTAGATTTGTTTTTCCAACACCTAACTAACCATAGCTGTTTTGCCTTTCGTTTAGCTGTCAAGTGGGTTGCTTCGAAGAAAACCGCTGAGAGTACAAAAGGGGGAGACTCTGCTATCAATCCCTCTCCTAAGGTACTTACCTTTCTTTTTTACCCTTAGTTTTATCTGACGTGGATATTGATCTTCTCGAATTGGTTTTCTATATGCTTAGAAATCAACCCCCAAAAAGCGGAAGGTTCAAGAGATCCAAATCTCTAGCGATGGGGAAGAGGAGTCTCCACTTGTTCCTTTGCAGAGACGAAGATTGAAAAAACCAACTCCTGCCGTTGAAACCCGTCTAAAATCAGGATTAAAACTACGTTGGGGAGGCTACCTCCTGTCATCATCAATGAACCCACTGAACAGGAGGTAATCGCCAGATTAAACAATCCTAGTGAAAGTGACAATTCTAGTCCTGGTGTTGAAATCTAAGTACAGGTATCCACTTCGACTGCTTGTTATGTACTTCTCACTCTCTCTTACTTTGTGACGCTTTTAAAAGCAATAAATTCTTTCTATTTTCTAGGACACTGCTGGCACTTCGACACGAAATCCTACTCATGTCGAGGACTCGACCACTTGCTTGAATAGTGATGGGATTCCTACCTACAGACCCTCTTCAGCAAAAGACTCCTTCGTGAGTTCAGCTGACGAAGTGAATCAGACTTCTGAACCCCGTCATGAAACCATAGAAGAAGCTGATGAAGAAGAAGCTGAAGGAAATCAAGAGGAGGTTAGGATTCCTATGGTCGAAGTTGAAACAGAGAGGGAACATGTGGAGACCCAGAAGTTGAGGGTGAAGAAGCTCCTGCTGAAGGAAACCAAAATCCTCCAGGTACTGAGGCAATTCCTACTCAAGTACCTAACGTGGTTATTACAGCCAATGCAAGCATCCTTTCGATGGGGTCCAGAACAAAAGAGGATTTGGATTTACTGAAGCAATAAGATCCGTTAGGTTATCTGACTACAATCTTGGAGGGTCGAGAGAGCTCCTCTGATCGTAGCGCCTCGACTGCATCTGGCAGATCTACCTCAACTTCCCCTCTCGACGAAGCTCTTCAAAAGGTTAAAGCACAAATCTTTAAAAGAGATTTGATGTTAACTTTAGAGGAGGAACCAGCAACGCCTTCCTATCTGAAGACTATATTGAAAGTTGTCGATCTTCTTGTTGCCCCTCCAGATGTAGCCAGTGTAATCCTGGATTTACTTTCTATTGTCGAGCAAGTATCAGCAGACTTCAATCGTCAAAGAATCATTAATCGTGATATTGAGGAAGCCAATGGCCAAGTGGCTGCTGCCTGGCATGCTGCCACTGAATCCACTTCTAGAGTAAAGGACTTGTCGAAGGCCCAGGAGGCTAGGCAAAAGGAAGTCGAGGAGATTGATCAAGACAATGTTCAGTTGAGAGCACAGATTGCAGAGTTGGAAGCAAAACTCGCTGCCAACGACAAAAAGAAAGAGGAGCTTCTTGCTGTGAACACTAAGTTAGAAAGCCAAGAAGAATTGGCTGAAGGGTTAAGACATGTCGATCGAGCTCAATCTCTAGATGTTAAGCTCGAAACCCTTCACCAATCAAAATCTCTCTGTGATCGAAGGCTAGAATTGCAACGGATCAAGTACCTCCAGATTAAAGTTAATCTTCCCTTCTGAATCTTGTTTCTCTCTATTATGTAATCACTTTCTGTAACAATTTCAAAGCCATTTTGGCCTCTTTAATGAAAATCATTTAAGTTTCCATTTTTGCATTCTTTATAATTAGTGATTATATATAATTTATTTTTATCTCTTGAAGCATAGGTCTATATGTTTTCAAGTATTTACCATTTACCTTCAAGAGTCTTCGATCTTCGCTTAACTCTTCGATCTCATAGGCTCCACCTGAGAAAGTCTGCACAGTCTTAAAAGGTCCTTCCCACTTAGGGGACCATTTTCCCAAGCTTCGGTCCTTTCGATCCATTGGGAGTATTACTTTCCAAACTAGATCTTCAGGCTGAAACGTCTTGGATTTTACCCTTCGATTGTAGGATTTCTCGACTCGCTTCTTTTGTAGTCTCAAAAGATCTAAAGCTTTCAACCTTTCTTCGTCTAAGTCTACTAGTTCATCCAACATCATGTTCCAATAGACTTCGGAAGGGATCTCGTGATGTATTTGAATCCTTATCGCTTGCAAGTGGATTTCCACTGGTAACACTGCATCATGACCATAGGTTAGGCGAAATGGTGTTGTCCCTGTAGCTTCTTTGGGACACGTTCGACATGCCCACAGGACTTGATCTAGTGTTTTGTGCCAGTTTCTGGGTTTCTTTCCCACATGTTTCTTTATTAAATTGATCACCATTTTGTTTGCTGCTTCGACCTGACCGTTAGCTTGTGCATAATAAGGCGTAGACGTTAATAGTTTAAACCCCACTTCTGCAGCAAAATCTTGCATTTTTCGACCAGTGAAGACTGATCCTTGGTCTGTAGTTATTGTCTCAGGGATCCCAAACCTGTATATGATATGCTTTTGAATGAATTCAATGACATTCTCCTGGTCTACATTGATTAAAGGAATCGCTTCAATCCATTTAGTAAAATAATCAATGCCCACCAATATATACTTCTGACCTTTAGAAGATGCTGGTCGAATTTCTCCAATGAGATCCAAAGCCCATCCTCTAAAAGGCCAAGGTTTCACAATCGAGTGAAGTTCATTTGCTAGCACATGTTGAATGCCTGTATGTTTTTGGAATTCTTGGCATCCTTTGGCAAACTCAACACAATCTTTTAGCATAGTGGGCCAATATAAGCCTTGTCGAAACAATAACCATTTCATTTTTTGGCCTACTTAGTGTGCTCTACATACCCCAGCGTGTGTGGTAGAAAGGGCCACATATGCTTCTGTTTCACTTAAGCATTTCAAGAGTACACCTTCTGGCGTTTTCTTAAATAGTTCATTTTCCATCAACACATAACTCAGTGCTCTGTACTTTATCTTTCGTTCTGTCGAAGCTGCTGGATTTTGTAAATAATCCACTACAGGCTTTCTCCAATCCTGCTCTGTTAGATTTTCTATGAACGATATTTCAAAATTCTCCTGATCAGTATATCCCAACTTTGTGTTCTTTAAGTATGATGGAAATAATTTGGTGGCAGTTACTCTCCCCTAACTTCGATTGCCTGTTTCAGCCTCTCTTTCAAAACTTTATACCCAGAAGCAATTTGTGCCAAATCGTTGGCTGCTTGATTTTATAATTTGGGTATGTGTCGAATGTTAACTGCCTCAAAAATTTTCAACAACCGTCTGGCTATTACGAAATACATAATAAGGTTTTCTTTTATTCATTTATATTCTTTCGTAATTTGTTTTAGGACTAACTCCGAATCTCCCATTATTTCGACTCGAGTTGCCCCCAATTCTAACAAAATTTCAAGGCCTATAATTAATGCTTCATATTCAGCCTCATTATTTGAACAATCTCCATCTATTTTGTACTTAAATGTTGTTGGAATTTTATTTGGAGAAATAATAAGGACTCCGACTCCGACTCCATCTTTATAATGAGATCCATCGAAGTAGAGTTTCCATGGTTCGATCTCCAAATAATTTAGTGATCTTTCTTGTACAGAGTGGTCGAATATAAAGTCTGCAACCACTTGGCCTTTTATAGCCTTTAGAGGCATGAAAGTTAATGAATATTCAGTCAATGCAAGTGCCCACTTGCCAACTCTACTATGCAGAATGGGTTTTGACAACATATACTTGAAAATGTCAAAATGAGACGAAACATAAACATTAACTGGATTTATATATTGCTTAAGTTTTGTACATGAAAAATATAGACATAAACACAGTTTTTCAACTTCGTTATATCTAGTTTCTGCATCATTTAAAACTCTACTGAGGTGGTATATGGGCCTTTTGACACCATGTTCATCCTCCTGAGCCAGCATGCTCCCTAAAGTCTTATCTGACGCAGCTATGTACAGTCTTATACTTCTACTTCGACAAGGAGGCACCAGAATAGGTGGTTTAGTGAGGTACTCTTTGATTTTGTCGAAGGCCTCTTGATGTTCTTCCTTCCATTCAAATCCTCCTTTGTTGAGTCAAAGTAATGGCGAAAAGGCTTACGATTTCCCACTAAGGTTGGATATAAATCTCCTTAGGAAATTTATTTTCCCAAGCAGGGATTGCAATTCCTTTTTGTTAGTTGGCGCTTTGGCTTGCAAGATAGCTTTGGTCTTGTTTTGATTTATCTTGATACCTTTCTTGTGGACCACAAAACCTAAGAAATCTCATGCTCTTACACCAAAAGCACATTTCAGAGGATTCATCTTCAAGCCATAACGTCTCATCCTCTCAAAGGATTGTCGAAGATGATCCATATGAGCCTTCCCTGAAACAGATTTGACAACAATATCATCAATATAAATTTGCATGAAAGTGTCAATAAAGTCATGGAAGTTCGAATTCATGGCTCTTTGGTACGTTGCCCCTTCATTTTTTAGGCCAAAAGGCATCACTACCCATTCATAGGTGCCTAAAGCCCCAGGGCAACGAAAGGCCGTTTTCGACACATCTTCTTCAGCAATGAAGATTTGATTGTATCCAGAGTAGCCATCCAGCATACTCATGTATTCGAAACCAGCGGCAGAATCCACAAGCATTTCCGCCACTGGCATTGGATATTCGTCTTTGGGTGTCGCAGCATTGAGATCTCTGAAATCAATGCACACCCTCAAGGTACCATTTTTCTTTATAACAGGTACAATATTTGCAATCCATTCAACATACCTGGTCGTTCTAATGAACTTGCACTTCAGTAGCCTTTCGACTTCCGTTTTGATTTTTGATAAAATCTCTGGTGCAAACTGTCTTGGAGTCTGCTTAACGGGTTTCTTTCCAGGCTTTATTGGTAACTGTAGCTCGACCAATCCTCTATCGAGACCAGGCATCTCGTCATAGTCCCACGCGAAGCAATCCTTGAACTCTTTCAGTAATTTAATCATTTCGACCTTGAGTCCTGGATCCATCTTTGCGCTTATGTATGTGGGCCTGTTCACAGGACCTTCGCCTAGATTTACCTCTTCTAGAGGATCTTGTGCCAACATTCTGACATTGTGCGCCAGCGGGTCCTTTTCGAAACCAAGAGGTTCGTCGTCATAGATAGCGTATAACCTCTGGTCTATAAAGTCTTTCGTTCCCAAGTCGGGAGGCTCAGGATCGAAATCTTTCCCAGGTCCTGTCTTCGACAGAACTTGTTCATTGTCCTTGGAAGCCACATATTTAACTACAGCCTCTAAAGCCGCTATCATTCTGTTTTCGGCCACATAGGCTGAAATCTTTTGGAGAGTTGATGACTCAGTCATCATCATCAAATTTGTTGCCCCAGCCTGTTGGCCGTATATCATTGATTCCTCCAAAGTCTATGTTGGATAAATCTTCTCTATCCCACTGGAAACCATAATCGGAGTGTAGGTATAGAGAGGAGAACGCACTTGGAGTTGGAGTCAAATCAAACTCTGGTGGGTTACAAGGCCCTATGTGAGCCAAATTTCTGTCGAAATCATTCTTTCCGACACTATTTCTTTCACCCAGGTAGTAACTCTGGTCTGCTTCAATGTTCTCCACAATGCCATCTGGGCGCCATATTATGACCCTTTGGTGCATCAAAGATGGCACTGCTCCAATTGCATGTATCCACTCTCAACCAAGGAGTAGATTGTAGTTGGGCTTTGCTGAAATAACCATGAACATGGTGGGTCGAAGGATTGAGCCCACTTTGAGGTCGAGTTGAATGACACCCATTATGGTGCCAATGCCCCCTTCATAGTTGGATAAGACCATGTTGTGTGGCTTTATGTCGGCATCTCCTTTGCCTAACTTTTCCAGCATGAATTGCGGTATGATATTAATGGTTTCCCCACAATCAACCAGAATTTTGTTTATGGTTACCTCCCCAACTTTAGCTCTAATGAACAGTGGTTTCAGATGGCTCTTCATTGCCTCTGTTAGGGGTTCAAAGAATGCGTTTTGTTCTTCCACGCATCCATTGTTCATTATATAATAACATGCTGGCTTATGTCTAGCCAGTTCCTGTTCAACCATTAGGTCAGTCTCTTCAACTTCAACCTCTCGGTTATATTCTTTGGGCAGCACAGATATGACATTCACCATGATGTCCAAACTGTCACTAGAGTCGGAGTCATCATCATTCGACCCACACTCTTCCGCCCAGGACATAGGATTTCTCTCCAGAGGTTTCCTTTGTCTTTTCTGCACATTGGTGCTAACTTCTGGATGAGGCCCAGCTGCCTCTTTCTCATCCTTTCGCCGTCTTTGAAACCTCCTCTATTGTGAACGAGACATAGGATTATTTCCTTTATAGTTGCTCGACACATGGGTCATTTTGTTCGATGCAGAGGCATGGTATTCCTTTCTGTAATCTAGAGAGGAACCTCTTGGTACGTCGAATGTCTGCCACCTTTCTTCATTTGGCCGTTTTCTTCCCATGGTATTCAGCCAGGTATCAGTAGGCACATTAGTTGGAGGCCTAAAAGTTGTTGGCCTCCTTTCTTGAGTCATGGGTCTTTGTTGATGTCCCCTTTTGGGGTCAAATCGAATTTCTGGACCCATTCTTTGTTGGGTATTGGTACCCTGTTTTGCTTTTACAGTCTGTATCACCTGTATGTGTTCAGCGGCCTTTTTATCAAAAATAGAGCTACACCTAGGGCATAGCATAACCTCTGATTTCTTCTTTTGGCATCTATGCAAAAAATCTGCCAAATTTTCATCCTCCTTTGGGAATGCAGTTTTGTTTACTTCCTCTTGTCGAAGGGTTTCCTCTAAAACTCTGGCTCCATAGACTTCGACCACATTAACCTGCAAGTTGCTTTTGGCAGTCAGGTTCATCTTCTGCATTTTAGCCTCCAAGGCTTCTGTCGAACCCTTTGCAGCATCCAAATAAGAACCTGTGATGGTTCTTTTGCTGGAGCTTTCAGCAACTCCTTTGATCAGTTTCAGGCCAATAGCAGCCTTTTTTTTATGCTTGGTCAACTTCTTTTTTCGAATTCAGACCTTCAGTGGCCTTTCTCACCCCTTCGATTGTTTTCCTGGAGATGTTCCCAGTGAAACTTCCGAAGATGGGTTTTGTGATGAAATCTTCAGACACTTCTACCATATAAATGCCAACTGGTTCGGCATAATGATCTTCTGCTTGTAGTGGGTTTGTGTCGATTTTCATTGCTGGTTTATCAGCAAATTTCAGCCTTCCTTCATTCAGTGCATGTTGAACGAGATCCCTAAAAAGGAAACATTGTGAGGTTTTATGTCCTAAAAAATTATGATATTTACAAAAACCTCTTTTCTTTCTCTGTTCTAAAGGAGGAAATTTGGCCCCTGGGGGCACTATCATCTGTCCATCTTTAACTAATAGATCGAATATTTCGTCACACTTGGATATGTCGAAACTATAAGTTTTCTTAGGAAATTTATCACTGTTTTTCTCAGGTTCCACGGGATTTTTTCCATTTGATGGCACCAACAATTTACAAGTATATGGTGGTCCATGTTTTAATTCAGCTAAATCAATTTCACCTTCTTCGATATCTATAGGATCGTTGTATGTCTCTGGATCCTCATCATCCATTTCGACATAAGCTACCCTTTCTCGTCGAAGAGTTTTAGCAGTTTTAGCCTTTTCAGCCTTAAGGCGTTCTACTTGTCGAACCCTATCAGCAAGTTGGGCCATATCCCTTAGGTATTGTGTATCCAACTTTTTCCTAATCGAATAATCCAGGCCACCTGCTGCTATTTCAACTAATTCATGCTCAGGTACTTGGGTAAAGCATCTGGCTTTGAGTAGTCGAAATCTATTTAGATATTCATCAATTGGCTCTGTGAACCTTCTTTTTACACTAGCCAATTCTTTTAGACTTATCTTGGTTTGACCCATGTAAAATTGTTCATGGAACAATCTTTCTAATTGGTTCCAGTTGTGGATCGAATTGGCTGGGAGGGTAGTGAACCAAGTAAAAGCATTTTTAGTTAAGGAACTTGGGAAGTATTTGATTCTAAGGTTTTCATTGTTTGCTATTTCTCCTGCCTCTATCAAATACCTAGCCACATGTTCGACAGTCGACTCTGTCGAATCCCTTGAAAATTTAGTGAATTTTGGGACTTTTCCCCTAGGTGGTAAGTCCGTTTGCAGAATATATTCTGACAATGGGGATGTAAAGTTTGGTCTATAGAAACCAACATTCATCCCGTTTTGAAGCATGATTCTCTCTATCATAGCGGTTAAATTATTATCCGCCCCATAGTTCTGGTGTCGAACTTGTTGTATTAATTCGTCAACATTTTGGTTTCTATTAGCCAGAATAACGCCCTGATCGATTTCTCGATGGTTTTGAGGTATCTCTAATCTTGGTTGTTCTACTTCGACCCTTGGAACTTGGGGGTTTGGATTAATGGTCAAATCTTCTTCCATGATTACCCCTTGATTTAATCTTATTTGCACCCTCTGGGGCTGTCGAACAACTTGGGGTAGTTAAGCAACTTGAGGCACCCCAAAGAATTCAGCCATGCGCGTTATTTGCGCTGTCATTTGTTGATTCGACTGTGTGGCAGTCTGAATGAGGGGATTTAGTACTGTACTTAGAGTTTGTGCTAACATTTGTACAATTTCATGGTTACTTTCGTCCATTTGTTGCCTCAAAATTGTTGTCGAAGCATTTGTGAGACTTGGTATCATATGAGATGGCCCTCCTAAAAATTGGTTTCTACTGGCTCCAGATCCCTGTAATGGTGATGTGGCATTTACCAAAGGTTCTGAGAAAGTAGACGCAGCATTCATAAGGCTAGCCATTTCAGTAGTTGGCATGCCATATGGCTGTTCTCGACCCATCCAGGTTGTCGAAAAGCCTGGGGGTACAGTTGATCGAGACCCTAGGTTTATCCTTGGTGGGGGTGTTCCTAAAGGACCTCTTGGACCCACATACGTAAGTAAGGGTCCAGTTTGATTCCTGGTTAACGCTGGTATGGATCCGACAGAAGTTGGGATATTCCCTTCGACAACAGTAGTAACTGTTGTTCCTGTGATTGGTAGAGGTATTTCTCCATGGTTTGGCTCATTAGCCATACTACTCTCTCCGCTTTCTTTCCTAACAGTATATTTGTTGGTTATTCTACCACTTCGTAATAACATGCAATGTTATAACTGTACAGGAAAAAACACAATAACATAGACAATTAGCAACGTCCCACCGGGTGTGCCAATTTGTTTACCGTTGTTTTTGGTAAACAACCGCTGGTCTCCAAAAAGGTAAGTTTTTGGTTTACTTGCGGGATCGACCAAACTAATCCCAAAACATATGCTAATCTTTATGTAAAATGAGTGAGAAGGAAGAACGCACGTTCGACCCAGGGGAGAGATGTTTAAGATTGTTGAACAGTAAATGAAAGCATAAAAATGCAAGTAAAAGAAGTAAAAGAAGTAAAAGGTAACTTTGCAGGATAATGGTAAAGTAAAGTAAAAAGACTTTTATTAAGTAAAAAAGGTGTTTCTAACGTACATTGCTCTGCTTTTTATCCTTTCTCACGCAGTAGTTACTTGGATAATATTTGAGAGATTTAGTACTATAAGTTGAACACACTAAAAAATTACACAAACTTCTTAATTTATACTAAAAATAGGTAACCGTCGAGGGAACATTATGCGCTAGGATGAAGACAAGTGTCTTCTGCATGCCTCTCGACCCATAGCCTTTTGCCACGTTTCCTTCCCTTAGACGCTGATGAAAACCACCTTTCCCTCCAATAATTCAAATTTCAAAATGGTCTTCGTCCCATGTGCCAAGGCGCGAACACTTCCCTTCAGTCAAACAACCTACATCTTCCTCGGTCGAATGAACCTTTGGTTGAAGCTTCTTATTATATCTTGGATCCTTTTCCTTAAATCATCTCATGTGTCGAAT
The DNA here is from genome assembly GCA_948472305.1 of Vicia faba. NCBI lineage: Eukaryota > Viridiplantae > Streptophyta > Magnoliopsida > Fabales > Fabaceae > Vicia > Vicia faba. Next base: position 1,232,102,402 of record OX451737.1, read on the forward strand.
TATACCTCCTGGTGTAGTTCATTTCCAGTTGTTTGGTCAAAGAGACCAAATATAGCAAGTGTCGAATTTGGGAGCCAACAAAGGGTCTTTGCTAAAGCATCCCATATTCGAGGGACATGACTCTATTTCCGAGGCAACGAGCGAGGTTAACCTAGAGGTGCGCGTGTGAAAAAGTGTGTCCGTTTCAAGTTATTTTGTCCTTTAAATTAGGTTATCTAGCGATTGATTTTGGATCTTACCATGCACTCCTAATTACTATACAATATAAGGAAAACAGTAAATTGTGGGAATTGAAATTCTACGCTATTACAGAGCTTTCGGGAATGGGGGTACAATTTTATAAATGGGGATGGAATAATGCGATTAAAAGTCTGAATAGGCAATCAATACAACCAAATCGAATCGAACAATTAATTAAAATTATAACAGTCTATGAGATAAAATTAATTGACAAAGTATAGAAATTCTTGGTATTTTTGTTTGAAAAAAAGAGTTTTAAAAGAAAAATAGAAAAAAATATGTTCTGTTAATTAGCTAAAGAATTAAATCAAATGCATGTATTTTTTTTTTGTCTTTTTAAGGTTTTTGTTATTTAGAAACTAAATGAACAAATTAAAGCTTAAGTACAAAACAATTAGTAAAATTAATTACAAATTCCTAAACTAAATTCATTACGAAAATTAACTAATTTTGAAGTTATATCTTTTTTTTATTTAATTGGATTTTTTTTAGAATTTAAAACTAAATCTAAACTAATAGAGTTATTAAATTAATTATGCAATTAAACTAAAAAATTTCTAGTTAACTAAACATAGTTATTTAATTAATTTTATTAACTAAGTTGATGAAAAATAAAATGGATAAAAATTAAGAACGTAATTTAAACAAGGGTATAAAGCAATATGTTGGGGTGTGAAACAGAAATCAGATTGGGCTTAGAAAGCTTTGAAACAGCAAAGCCCAAAGAACAAAACAAATTGTAAAAAAATGATAGATATTGGGTTTTAAAAAAATGAGTTGGGCTTGGACCGGGTCGGGCCAGACCCGAGTCCAGTTATTTGATCACAAAGGAGAGGGGGTTGTAGAAACCCTAAACCTTACTCGTCCCTCTTCTCTCTCTCGCAAATCTTTTCATCTCTTCTTTCTCACAGCGCCGCAAGCCCGAAATCTCTAAATATCAACTTTGTCTCATCTTCCCAGCCCTATTCTAATCTCAGAATCCTCTAATTTCGCCTAAATTCAAGGGGTCGAAGAATTGGGGTTTACGAACCCTAAATTGTTAGAACATGAAATTGCGCCAAGGATCAGCGAATTAACTTCCATACCTCAATGTTATGTTAAAATAATGCTAACAAAAACATAGAAACAAATATCATGATGTCTACCTCGCGACAGTGGCGGAAGGGATGCATTTGATGATCACAGTGTCAGGTATGCTTCGCGATCCTTTGATGCTTCTAGCCTCTGATCTTTTATTGTGGTTCTACGTACTTGTGTTGTGGTTATTACGGTGAAGAAGGTTGAATAAGTACTGATGGAATTTTGAGTGAGTAGGTTTTGTTAATGAAGGTTGATGCGTATTTGAGGGATGTCCGGGTATAGATTTAGTGTTTGAGCAGAGATTGGTTATGGACTTGAGTCTAGCATAGGCTAAGGGTTTGAGAGGATGAGTGAGGGTTTTGTTAAGTTGCTGTAAAGGTTTTCTTGCTGGTTCTGTTGTGTTTATGTTTTCTGGTGTGTTCTCTTTTGTTCTCTAACAACTAGCTTGCTGGTTGTGTTGCATGAGATTAAGGTTGAAGTTTTGCGTGGGCTGTGGTTTTTTGTATCAGTCCCTTCCTCTGTTTGCTGCTTGGTTGTTCTTGTATTATATTAGTTGACCCAGTGGGAATTGGAGGGAAAAGAATGATAAGTTTGAACTATTATCATATACTGTTTTGATCTTTTCTTGATGTAGGTTGATGTTTTTGCCATTTTGGTGCAACTCCTAGACTGTTTATGATGTAGTGAAATAGTAGGTTTAGGGATTGCCTATTTTGGTGCAAGTTTTTAGCCTGCCTTGGACAGGTTATTATGTGCAAGATGGACAAAGTTTTTTTTGGCATGTTTTGATTGGTCTTTGGACAGCTTTTGGACTGATGTGTAGCAGCCTGTGGACTCTTGTACTTGGACTGTTTGGACAGAAAATGCAGTAGGTTGTGGGTAGGCTTATGCTGGTTTGGGGACTGTTATTGCTAGGTGACATCTTTTCAAGCCTATTCCTTTTTCTCTTTATCTTTCAATGAAAATATAAGGCTACTATGCTTTTCTTTCTATGAAATTTTTTGAAGGGTTTGTATAATTTCAGGAAAATGATGATAACTTGTTTGTTGAGTAAGCTTGCTATTTTTTTGAATGGAATACTACTGACTATTTTGTTTTACTTGTTGTTGCTGGACAGTTTTGGCCATTGGGCTGTGTTTTGCTTGTTTTTATCTACTGCCTACTGTTTGCTTTATGTTGCAGGCTTGGCCTGCTTTCTGTTCGTATATTTTGTTGTTGTTTAATCTGCTGCTATATTTGTTGCATGTTTTGGACAGCCTTGCCTTGGCTTGTTGCGCTTGGAAGCTTTGACTTGTTTGTATTTCTTGTTGTATTTTTTCTATATTTGTTTCATGTTTTGGACAACCTTGGCTTGGCTTGTTGTGCTTGGCAGCTTTGGGCTTGCATATTTTGCTTTGACAGCTTTGGGCTTGCATATTTTGCTTTGACAGCTTTGGGCTTGCATATTTTCTTTTCCTTCTTGTGAATCAAGGTCCAACCTTGTGATTTGCAAGAATGGGAGAAGAGAGATTATGATAAAACAAAATAACTTAAATTTTGATTCCTATATACAAACCCTAGTGATGAAATTCTTTTTTTTCTTCTTTACACATCACTTTGCTTGAATTGCTAACTTTCTCTTCTTTGTTTCATGAACATGAGGCGTGGATGGAAAGCGAAGATTGCTTGAAGATGAAGCAATGGAGACTTGAAGAAACAAAATAAATTTCCTCTCTTTATAGTCAAAGCAAACAATGTAATTCTTTGTAAACAAAGCAAAAAATGTATAATTTTATTTCATTTGTGATGTAATGAACACAAGACCTTGAATAAATTTGTAAATGATGAAATTTGTCGTACCAATCCTGAATTTATTTAAGCTTTGCAATTCTCAATTGAATGCTTTGAATAAAATATCTTGGTTTGGTAACTTGAACTTCAAGAAATCACAAAATGATCAAATAAACCAAAGCGCCTCGTACTCCAATCAAATTTCTAAACAAAATAAATGTTTAAGAATTCAATTCTAACTTGGTTAACTCAAACCCAAAGCCATGGTCACCTAAATGATAGTCTTAATCTTCACCTCTTGTCCAAACCAAATTTGCATTCAAAACGAACTCGCACACCATGCTCGATAAAAATGGAATTTCATTGCCAAACCGACATGCTTCAAGAACATTCATCAATCTTGTAGAATTGACAGATTTCAAAACAACTGTGGTTGAGAATATTCGAAATCAAACAAAATGACTTGTGATGATTCGATCACTTTCAAAGTCTTTCAAACACAAATTTCTTTTGATCTTTGAAGATAAACTCGTGTGCAACATCACTTATGACCATATGCATAAATGATCGTCTCAAGATCTTGTAGTTTGAGGAAATCTCAATTCTTAGAAATCAGGCGACAGTTATTTAAGATTAGGTCAAAATCCATGAAGTGACTTCTAACGCATTCGAATTTGGTGATCTTCTACACGTAATCAGCTCTTGATTTGTGAAGAGAAATTGGAGATAACATCGAGGAGAGTCATACGCAAGAAGAACCACTCAAAAATATCGAATAATGAAGAAGTTACAGTCGCTTGAACTTGGTCTCGCAAAAGGTCGGCTTTTGGGTTAATGGAGTCATTTTCAGTCGTCTGAACCATTGACTGAGAAAACTTGTAACGCGGGGCTCGAAACTCGGCATGAACATCCTTGAGGAGACATGAAGATCTATGAAGACCATTTGAAACCTTGAAGAATCATTTTTCTTTGAGAGACGTCAAACCCTAATTGTTGACTTACTGCCTAGGAAGAGAATCTGTCTGATCAAACTTCTGAGCCAAATTGAGTATTCGAGAAGACCTAGGATAATATCTTGAATAAAAAATGAGATGTAAAATTTTGGGGTACAACACAGTCGTTTTAAATACATACCATCCATTCCAATCAATTCCAGTAAGATCATAGGGTAAGGTTGGATCGTTTACAACGATCCTAAAGGCCAGAAACACAGGAGCATCATTGCATGATTTTTACATTTTTTATTTTTGTTGCGTTTTAAGACAAACTAATTGTGCTAACATGCTCATGGGGTTTAATGGTGCAGGAATAACCCAAAGAACTAGTCTCATAATGGCCAAATCATGAACCACCATGTTCATACAAATTTGCGTTATTTTTGTTATAGCTCAAAACCTAGTGCGATTCGGTCCAAGATAACCTTTTCATTGGATTCGTAGGGCCTGATTTACGGGGGTAGGGTCCCCCTGGATCTCTAATATATGCTGTTTTGCAGGAACAAGAAATCTATTCACCGGAGAAGACGAATGGAGCTAGGGCTCCGACGTCTCTCTGGTCTATGCGTTTTTTTTAATATTTGTTTTAATCGTTTCAGTTTAAATAACTGATGTATAGCCACCCTAGTGGCAAGCAAGCGCACGTTAAGGAATACCTATACCAGGGCGTGGGTTTGATTCTGGTGCTTCACAATGTTTTTTTCTTCATATTTTCTCTCTTTTACAGATCTAGTGTAACACGTATCACGCATCAACCATGCGCCTCCTTAACCATCACCATCATATCTCTATAGATCTGGTCCAACAATCCCAGATCCACAAGTGCATGTTGCACCCCCTCTGGCTGGATGCACTAGATATATCGGGCTTCTTCTTATTGGGCCTAATGAATTGCAATCTGCACCCCCCATTTGCTTGCTGTTTCAGGCCCATTTTCTTCCTCTCTTTATTATTTTCTTTTCTTTAAATTATTTGTTTTAATTTTAATTAAACTAAAACATTAATTTAGTTTAATTAATTAGGTTATTTTTAATCGCCTTTTTAAACTAATTTAATCAATTAATTTTCTTAATTAAAATTAATTAGATTTTAGGGTTTTTTTTATCAAATTAATAAAAAAAATCACTAAAATTAATTAGTTTTTTTAGGTTTCTTTAATAAATTCATCATAAACCATTTTCTTCATAAAAAAATACCAAAAATAGAAAAATATTTTCTTTTCTTTTTTATATTTTCAGATCACCCGTTACTTTCGCGAATATTTATTATTCTTGCATTTTTTTATGTAACTGTTTCCCGGTTTGTAATAGTACTTAGGGTTTACTTTCCTGCAATTTATTACTTATGTATCTCTCCCAAAGCCGTGTAATAGCTTAGGGTTTATCTTTCCGCATTTATTTTCCGCATCTTTTCTGCTTTATTATTTTTACTATGTTACTGTTAGTAATTAGGTCATGTATGGGATGATTAAAAGCAAACGATAGCTAACCCTAATTTCAAAGACTAAATAACTGAAATGAACACACTCGCACACTTGCACCTCTAGGGTAACCTCCCTTGTTGCCTTCGAATTACAAAACAGTCACGCCCCTCGAACACGAGGATGCTTTAACACATTCCCTCGAAAACAAAGATCGTAGTCCCTTGATGACCCTTTCGATGTTGCCTTCGGTAAACTGTCTAGTCCCTTAAACGAAAATTGCTAAAGCATCCCTACCAGTTTCCTTCGATGACTGTACAATGACACACGTCTGTCCCTTCACATCCAACGATAAGGCTTCCTGCTAACTAATGTTAAGATAACACTATCTAAAGGAGGAGGAAAACACAAGAATGACCTTGAGTAGGTAGAATTATCGTAATCGCTTGCTCACAAACATTTCCAAAAAATAAGACACTTTTCAAACACTTTCAAAAATATTTTCAACACAAACACTTTGTACGCGTTCTCGAGGACAGATACGAGAATCATTACAAAGTTTCTCCTTACATTGGCAATCTTTCAAGATATTTTTCAAACACACATTCACAAAGCAATTTTCAAAATAAAGTGAGCTAGCGATTAAGAGCCTGTAGATAACTACGGATGAAAAGGGTGATAACACCTTCCCTTTTCATAACCTACCCCCCGAACTCAAAACTCTCGAAGTTCCTTACTGTTCTTTTCACTCTTTCCTTATTGGATAAAAGAAAAGTCGGTGGCGACTCTTGCTATCCGCACATTTACGATAAAACATAAAATCAAGTCAGTTCTCTCACCGTGTTACACTAGTGATTGTGTATGGTGAGAAAGCTATGCTGGATAGTAAATTTTCCTCTTTCTGGTATATAGATGCTGATGAAGAAACAATGAATACGCCATCGAATACTTATTTATCCCAATGAAGAGAAAGGATAACATCAAAGAAAACCTGAGAAAGGAAATCATCAAGGTCACGCGACCAAAAGAAGGGTACGGGAGTCAATTACGTTAGGGGAATGTATTAGCACCACTCACGTCCGTGGTACTCCATGGGATCCACTCTTGTAATTCAAATCAAAGGGTGTGTCAGATCTAAAGCTAACAAGCCAAGGGAAATGCATGAATAAGACCTAGTGCCTACATATCTCGAAATAATTAGAGCACCGTATTTCTTCTTAAAATTTTCTGTTTGTTGGTGTTTTTTACGAATGAGTTAATTTTGCATTCTACTGCCGCTCGACCTTTGGAAACTCTTGCATTTATTGTAGAAAGGAACTAACATGTTCTTACCTGAAAAGGTTTTCAAAATAAAAAATCCAAAAGGCAAAATATATTTGATTGGTTAAGTCTTTTTGTCACCTTGAAAAAGGATTTAGTGATTTGAACTACATTAAAGACTATGACTGAGAGAAAGCACAAGGTTAAGAATGCTCCTCCTCATACTCATACCAATACTTAAGGCTCATGACACATGGTTCTTCTCTTTATTATTAAGTATATTTGAGATTTGATAAGAAAAAAGAAGTTTTAGTCTTAAACATGCAAAAGGGGAATGGAAATTCTAAGGGAAACTCAAGTCCTAATGTTGACATGCAATGGTGGCTCTAAAGTAAGGATAACAAAGATGAATATACCTAATGTTAGCATGTAAAGATAAATAATCCTAAGAGAACATGTAAGAAAGAATAAAGTCGTGATCTAAATTCTAATTGAGTGACTCATCATTTCAACAAAAGAAAAGGAAAGCAATAAAATCCTATTGGGGAGCATGCAAATAATAACGAAGTTGTGATCTCAATTCTAATTAAGTGACTCATCGCCCAACAATAAACAATACTCAAGAATATAAGCATTAAAAGAAATAACTTAAAAGCCAACATACACCTAAGTGTAAAATGATCCCTAACTACGCAAATATAGAGCCTACAACGGTAGAACTTCAGATGCAACTACGTTATATGCTTCTAACAATCAATAAAGGTCTAGCATGATGTGTGAAAGAGAGGTAAAAAAGATTCAAGCGATACCTAACGGAGAAAGTTCGCCGCCTCTTCAAAACCACACAAGCGATGAGAAAACTCTACCAAAAACTTCCTTGAATTCCCTTGACAAAGATTAGGCTCTTAATTTACTTTGTAACTTCTGGAAATCTCCAACAAAATTATCCCAAAAATCGTGCCAACACGTATCATAGATCGAGCACCACTATCATACATAAATGACATCAAGATATCTCAAACAAAGATCCAAAAATTAACACAATAATTGATCGTACAAGAAATCTAACTAATTTCTAAAAATCCCCTAATATCTCGTACTATTTTTATGTATCTTATCACCAAAAAATTTATCGAAATTAATGACAAGAAAAATTAATAGAAAGCCATATAAATTATACAAGGGGTGCAGATTGGATCAAACTGTGTGGATCGAAATTGGCACAATGGCCCAACCTGCTTGGTCCAATTCACACTTTTATGCTTCAACCAAAAACGAACAGCTTCAAAAAAAAAAAGACCATAGACCTCAAGAGAATATGATCCGGTCCATTTATCATACCAAAATCCATCAAAATTTCAGCATGTTTAATTATTATCCAACCTTTATTCTTTAGATTATCACTAATAAACAAATAAAATAGATTAAGCCTAAAATAGAGATGAATTAAGGGATACGATTAGGGTTCACAGATTGGGGATGGCTCAACTTCTTCGACAAAGCGGCGCGATCTCCTCCGACGTCTTCATCATCTTCGTCCGTTTCCCTTGTCTCAGCTTCGACGCCTTCGATTTCATCTCCGTTTTCTTCTCCTTCCTTTCTCCGATTAAGACATTCTTTTCATCTAATTCGTCACCGTTGAAACTTCGATCGGCCTCCGCCTTGGTTCCGTTCTTCAGTTCGTCAACTCCGATGCATCAACGACATCTCGGTTTCACTCATGGCTCGCTCTACTCCGCCGTTTCACAGTTGTGTTCGTCGCGGTTCCAACGTCGAGTTTCGTCTTCTCACGATTCTCAGCTAGGTTGATGCGTCTTCGCGTTGTTGAATGTGTTGAGGTTGTGCATTATGGCGTTGATGGAGAAGCACTGATTAAGAAGCGTGAAGATGCAACAGTTCACATCGTGCGGTTTTGGTATGAAGATGATGTAGCGGAGGTGCGAGGAAGATGAAATTACAGTGTTGCGAAGAACGAAGATTGAAGAGCTGATGTGAAGATGATGAGAAGTTGCTAGGAATTTCTTGTTGCCGGTTGAAGAAACTTGAAGAAGAGACAGAGAAATCCAGAGAGTTCTTGAGATTTTTGGTGAGTTTTCTTCTTTTTTCGATTTTTTTGTGAAGTTTCTCTATTAATGAATCTCTGAAGTTTCTGTATTTTTGTGTATGAATCGTGAATGTTAGAGAGAGAGAGTCCCTCTGAGATTTTTTTGTGATTAATTCTGAGTTTTCTGTGTGTGATGGTATGAATCGTGTATTTTTTTGAGTTTTGAGTTTTCTGGGAAAATGTGTGTGATGGATTGAAGAATGATTCTCAATGAAGGTGAGTTTTTTTTTTATAATCTGTTAAGAGTTGTGAAAGTTTGAATGAATCTGAGCTGTTAATTGTGAGAGTTTGTTATGAGAGATGGATGAGATCAGGTTTGATTATGAGGCTTGGTTAACAAGTTTGTACTCTTGTGAGTTAGAATTTTTGTTCTGATATAATATCTCACAGTTTCTACCATTTATTCCTTCCGAAATTTTCCCTCATTTTTTCTGATTTTTCATGGTTTTCTTCTTTTCTCCTTATATTTTCTTTTGATTTTTCCTCCTGTTTCTTTTATTTGATTTGGGATGCAGGGCCATTTTGGTTTATTTGTGTGAACTGGTTTTTCCATGCTTTAGTTCTGGACAACATTTTGATTGTGCAGGTTTGGCTTTAGTTTTGGGCAGCAAAGAAAATTTTAGTAGGGCTTTGTTTGAAGATTGCAAAGTGTTGGAAGAGGCATGAAGGTGAAGCCAAATTGAACTTGGTTTGAGGCATTAAGATAAGCTTTAATGTAGACTTCATGTACTTGAGTTATTTCCTTGTAATTGTTTTCTTTGATTTTGACTGAACATGTGGAATTTTTTTTTGCAATAATCAGGTATTAAAATTTTTTTCGCAAATAACCACGTTTCGAAAAAAGTTACGCAAATAATCATGTTTCAAATTACTCCCCAAAGGATGAGCCATCTCACTTGGCGTCTCCACCAGCATTTTTGCCATAGGCGCCATCTCACTTGGCGCATCCTCTCTCTTTTAGCCAAGTGAGATGGCGCATGCTCTTTAAAAGTGAGAGGAGACGCCATCTCACTTGACTCCTAGGGCAAAATGATGTTTTTATAAATAATTTGTCTGTTTCTCCGTCATTTCTCATATTTTCTTGTATTGTTTTCTTATTTTTTACTCTGTTATTTACATCATGACATCGCCCATGATTTTTTACCAGAGATGGTTACGTTATCTTCTCCGCCACGAAACGTGCGATGAAAATGAAATTCTGGCATATCCACTCAATGAAGCGTCTGAAGCGGAAGTTGATGCGATGGTTAGATCGAGATATTGTGGATGGGGGAAATTCGAAGGATCCAGCGAAGACGAACAATAACCTCACATGCGACTGAAAGAACAACCTCACATGCGACTGGAAGACCTAATGTATGGTTGGAGGAAGTCAAAACAGACAGCGACGTAATGTTATGATGCATGAGTCAGATGAAATTGTTTTAACAGTTGTAATTTCGTAGACGAAATATTGTGTTTTTTTTCTTGTACGTGCAATATTTATTGTAGCAAATACTGTTAACGAAAAATCCTAATGTTTACAACATCATTAAGGAAAGATTTTATGTATTACAAATTTTTATGTGGTCGAGGTAGACGCCCGATTCAGACAATTTTTGCGATTGTGTCCGACCTGACGGCATAAACCACACTTTCTTTCCAGCTTGTCAAGGTCGTCCATTTTGGTTGTGATGCGCTCACTTTTAGGACGACCCTTCTTGTTCCTTCGCATTTGGTCATTGTGCTACAGTATTTCGCCGTCGTATGCAGGCCAATAATCTGGTTTTGCTACCAAAGGAAAGCAGTTGTTGTAAACGTTGAGCAACGTTTCAGATTTGTAAATGTGTGACAGAAGTTGTAGCGCGTCTTGATGGGTATAAGCACAAGCGACAATGACATTATAATCCTATATTCTTGTCTTGGCAGACCTTAGTTGTGGTCGATTGTCTCTTTCACAATGAAGTTGTGGCTGTGTCCATGAGTGTTGGCTTTGACATTTTCTGCCTTAATGTACTTCATGCAGCTTTCACTCTATAGTTGTCCAGATTGCAACACCGCATTCCACATTTTACCTCTTTTGGCAAACAACGAAGTCATCCTAAAATACGTAGATTTTACCAAAGCAGTGATCAGGAGGTTTCATATGCCTTTGAATACCCCATTCATCGATTCAATAAGATTTGTTGTCATGTGCCCTCATCTGGCCATTGTCGTATGACCTAGTCCATTTTTCCAGCGGAATATTGTCGATCCACCTATCGGCTTCCGAATTTGACAAACGGATCTCGTTGCGGTAATATTTGAACGTGGATTGTGTCAATGCATATCTCGCATTCATAACCGATTTCCTTAGTGTTTTGTCCTTGATCTTCCTCGTGAAATTTTGGACGATATGCCTAACGCAATAGACATGCGTAGAAGGAGGGTCATGCCAATCGTTTGCAGGTTTATTATAGGCACTTTCAATGGAGGCATGTCTGTCCGAGATCAAACAGAGATCTGGTTGAGGAGCCACATGTGTTCGCAGATTTTTCAGAAAAAAGCTCCAAGCACCACCGGTCTCCCCCTCGACTAGGACAAAGGCAATTGGGAAAATGTTGTTGTTTCCATCTTGTGCAACTGCCATCAGTAGCGTGCCTTTGTATTTCCCATACAACCAAGTTCCATCAATTTGTATAATTGGTTTGCATGATGCAAACCCTGTGATGCAAGGTTGAAATGCCCAAAACACTCGACTGAATATTCTGTTTCCGTTTAGTTGACTACCATCTTGGGCGTATGCTGGCACTATTTCCAGAACGTAAACAATACCCGGAGAATAAGTCTTGAGTGCATTCAGGTAGCGAAGAAGTTCTTGGTATGACTCCTCCCAGTTTGCGTACACTTTTTCAATCGCCTTGGTCTTTGCTAACCATGCCTTACGGTAAGACGGAGTATAGTTAAAAACCGTGGTGATGTGGGAGATGATGGTTTTCACCTTCAAAGATGGGTCGTTGCTGACGAGTGGTAGGATTTCTTGACAAATGAGATCGTAATTAAGTTTTCGATGGTCTTGTGATTGGGTAGAACTGACACAAGTGTGGGTAGATATGGAACCTATGACCCAACAATCACCTCTTAATCTATATGATGCAGTGAGCTTGAACATACAATCAGGGTGGACACACTTGATCTTACACCTTTCTGGGTTGACACGGTCCACCTTAAAATCGATCGAGTTGAGCATGTGGAATTTTTTTATGGCTCTGATGCATTCTTCTCTGTTACGAAACTTGTCCTTCTCTTTTAAGTTTTCATCCGACTACATATACGGATTGAAAAATAAATCAGAAGACGATTCATCTCCGCCCATGTTGAAGTTTGTCATGTGCGGAGGTGGTGTGTAGATCTTGTTTGCAGGAATACCAGGTATCCCATCATCTTCGGAATCATCATTCACCATTTCATCAAACTATAACTCGTCATCTTCTTCTTCTTCATCAACTGCATCTACCTCTGCTTATTCGGTCTCCAAAGGATCAACCACTTGTGTCACCTGAGGCTCTCGCAGCATAATGTACAACTCAATAGAGCCGTACCCATAATACACATGACTAGAAAACATATTCTGAAGACCCTCGTCATCTTGAACCTCAACCTTATAAAATATTATTTGGTTGTTACCAAAAAAACTGGATTCTGATAAAATATTTGTGTCACCGGGCCTCGTCCAAGTTTGGCCTCCAATCGTTTTTTGAAGTATGAGAAATTGGCTTTCCTGTTTAAAAGAAATCGGATGTTGTTTGTGTCTCTAAACAAAAACCCAGAGGTGAGACAAATGTATGTCTCACCGTTGAAATGTGCATTGATGACATATTGGGGTGCAGAGGCCATTGCGTATGGTTGTTTGAAGGTTTGAAGGTTGGAATGTTTGAAGTTTATGAGTTATTCGAAGGTTTGTATGTTTGAAGGTTGGAAGGTTTGACAGATTAAGTGAATCAGTGTTTTGATAAATGTAAGACTAAATAGGTCATACTGAATTTGAATTAAGTAAGGCTGTAACCTCTAAGGTTGCCACCTAGCCTGCGCCTACTCTGCACCTACACTGTAACATGTAAGTCTCCTCCCATCACCTCCAATAGTGTTACATGTATCCATGCATGGCTTCTCCAAGGCTGTCACCTAGCCTGCGTCTACTCTGCAACCCGTGCCACTTATTATTCGCTAATGGGGATGGCGACACCTTTCATTTTTGTACTCTTTCGCCAAGTCCAATAGCGCATCCCTTAATGTCCAATCGTGTTACATGCATGCAGACATGTCTTCTTCAAGGTTGCCACCTAGCCTGCGCCTACTCTACACCTACACTGTAACATGTAAGTCTCCTCCCATCACCTCCAATAGTGTTACATGCATTCAGGCATGCCTTCTTCAAGGCTGCCACCTAGCCTGCGCCTACTATGCACATACACTGTAACATGTAAGTCTCCTCCCATCACCTCCAATAGTGTTATATTCATTTAGGCATGGCTTCTCCAAGGCTGTCACCTAGCATGCGCCTACTCTGCAACCCGTGTCACCTATTATTCGCCAATGAGGATGGCGACACATTTCATTTTTGTACTCTTTCGCCAAGTCCAATGGCGCCTCCCTTAATGTCCAATCGTGTTACATGCATGCAGACATGCATTCTTCAAGGTTGTCACCTAGCCTGCGCTTACGCTGCACCTACACTGTAACATGTAAGTCTCCTCCCACCATCTCCAATAGTGTTACATGCATTCAGGCATGGCTTCTCCAAGGCTGTCACCTAGCCTGCGCCTACTCTGCAACCCGTGCCACCTATTATTCGCCAATGGGGATGGCGACACCTTTCATTTTTGTACTCTTTCGCCAAGTCCAATGGTGCCTCCCTTAATGTTCAATCGTGTTACATGCATGCAGACATGCCTTCTCCAAGGATGCCACCTAGCCCGCGCCTTCACTGCAAGATTGACATTTATCATGCATGCATGCACCAGCTACCACCTAACTTACTCTATGAATTTTTTTTTGCCTATAAATACAGAGCATAACATACTTCTCTTGCACCCACAATCGTCTCACTCTCTGCTACAATGTCTTTCATAATCTCTTACAATTTCTAAGTCTTTCATAATCTCAAGCATTTTCAACAATGGCTTTTCTCACAATGGGGGAATTCTCACAGAGGCACAAGGGACAACATTGCAGCATTTGTAAGTTTCTTTTATAATTATACATTTTTTATATTTCTGGTAATGCTTTGTTCATCTTACTTAATCTTACACCTTTACATTATTAACTCAGGATACCAAAAGATTCAGAATCCGGTCTCACAACTACTTGGCTCCCGACCCATTCATCGTACCATATTTGGAATACGCAGGTTTCAGACATGTTATAAAGATCTCCAACTGCACAATAGATTCAAAGTTCATACTTGCCATGTTGGAAAGGTGGAGACCAGAGACCCATACATTTCACATACCAATAGGTGAATGTACCGTCACGCTAGAGGATGTGTACATGCTACCGGGTCTCCCTGTCGACGGTAAGGCCGTTAACGGGGCGGTTCAACAACCTAATTCTCTGTGTGAAGAATTGTTGGGCAGGGATATGGTTGAAGGTGGTGGTGCGAGAGGTCAGGGTATACTACTAACTGAGCTTAAAAATCATTATGCAACTTTGGAATTAAACGAAAATTCCTCCGAGCAAGACATGGTAATAAAAGCTAGAACTTATCTAATGATACTATTTGGAACCTTTTTATTTCCCGAAAGTACGAGAAATAGTGTAAATTTTATGTATTTAAATTTAGTTAGAGATTTCGAAAAAACTAGAAAGTATAGTTGGGGTTCTGCTGTTTTAGCACACTTATACAGTTCCTTGTACAAAAATGCAATCAAGGAAAAATGTATATTTTATGGCTGCGCTTTTTACTTCAAGCCTGAGGTTGGTGGAGGATGGAGTCCCTAAACTCCGTCAACAACACATTCGTTTTCCCGTACGCAACAAAGTAAGTCATCTAGTTATATCATTTATTACAGTTCATCTCTTCACCAACTATATGTTAAAAATAAAATATTTTTCATTTCCTTTAGGTATTGTGTGAGGGGTATGGATTACGACAAGAATCCAATATTCAACATCGCACTATACCGCAATCTATTGGATCACCTAGGCCCGGATGATGTACGTCGTACCTTTCAACTTTCCTACTTTTAAATTATTTATGTATTACGCTTTCATTAACCTTATTTAATTTTATGCGCAGTTTGTCTAGAGACCATATTTGGGTTTGACCCATGAACCAAACCCCAAGGATGTAGCAATTTGGAGCGCCAAGACTGCAATCATACGGTTCAATATTATAGAGATGCACCACAACGACCGTGTGAAGATGTAGTTCGGAATGCATCAAGAGATACCCAGTGATCCGACTTGTTTGTCCTCGTGGCATCTCAAAAGGGTCGACGCCCAATGGAGTCTTACCAACTAGAAAGACTTTGCTAAAGAATGGTGTAAGATGTGGCAGAGGCGTCACCGACATGTCTTGCAATTCCCGGTTTTCCTCAATCATGGTAATATGCGACACACAGATTAATATTTATCTTGGTACATGACGGTTAGTAACCCTGAAATGCACGTGTCTCATCCAAGGTATTTGGTTGACCCACAAACACAATGGGCACAACCCTCGTTTCCCCAACAACAAACCCAACACACATCAACCTCCCACCAGCCCCCCAGACAAAATCGAACCACAAACACCCAAGCACAGTCGCCACCACAACACAATTACACCCAAATTCCCCACTACCAACCACAATCACCACCTCAGTACCAATACCGCCATATGCCTCACACCCAACCGCAATTCCAATCACAATACTAACACACCCGCATACCCCACACACAATTTCAGTCTTCTGTATATCCCAATATGGGCCCGTCAACATCCAGCCTTAGCCCTGATCTAGGAATGTCGGAAGATTATGAACCAACCGACCCAACTTACCATCAACCACAGTATCACCAAACCACCAAACATCCTCAATACCAAACACCTCAGGATCCATTTCCTTTCTACCCCCCGTACTCAGACGATCAATGCTACAGACCCACCATGGAACCCCACCCACCGCCAACACGACCAAACTTTGAGGGTATGGGTAACCGACTGTACCAAAGCGGATCTTCTAGATATGGAGATCTGACTGATTTCATAGATCTGGAACGCATTGACTTCGCTGGGCCATCGACCCTGCCACAGCAAGAAATGCGACGACACCCAACACGGGAAAGGCGAGGACGGGGATGCGGAACCGGGGGTCATTACCGGGTTCCGGGAGACCACTGATTAATCTGTTTTTTTTAATCTGTATTTTTTTATGTAATTCTTATGGGTGTAATCATCTTTTGTAAATAAAAGGTCAATTTTGTTGATCCTATATCGAATACGCAACACATCGGATTGAAAAAAAAAACGCGAAAATTTCCCTACAAATGCACTTAGGCGCCATCTCACTTGGCTTACGGCAAGCCCTAAGCACCTAGGCGCCAAGTGAGATGGCGCCTCCCCTTAAATAATAGGTGTAGGTGCCAAGTGAGATGGCTCTTCCTTTGGGGAGTCATCTGAAACATGGTTATTTGCGTAATTTTTTCCGAAACATGGTTATTTGCGAATTTTTTTTAATACCTGGTTATTGCAAAAAAAATTTCGAACATGTGACCTCTTCGTATGGAATATGATTGGAATGCTGATGTAGTGAACTTCTTATGATGAACCAAATTTTGAATCAACGTATGAATCAATTTCTTCCACTACTTGAATCAAAATTCCATTGTTCCAAGTTTTCACACTTTATTTCTTTTGCAACCATCCTTTTAATTTGATCAATTGCTACCACAAGCTTATGGTACAAGCAACCCTATGAGGTAATGCCTTACATCATGAAAGAACTTGAACATAGCCATTCTTCAACCAACATGGAGAACTGCTTGATCATGAAGTATAAGATAAGAGGATCTCAAGACACACCGTGAACCACCTTTAAATTAAAGATTAATTCTCATTGTAACTTGTAGGAATCTAAAAGTCCATAATCAAAGAAATGACTAAGACCATGAGGATGAATAGGATTCTGATGAATGAGAGGAACCTTAGGCTTAGCTTTGAGGCAATTGAATGAAATCAAAAGGAAAATATACCTTGTAGCCAAATGAGCCATGTAGCCAAATGAAATATCTTGTTTCATGTCCACAAACCTTAACTTGAGAATGCAAGACTAATACCCTTGAGGAATTCTCTTGAGGAAGATAATTCTTCACGCACAAAAAGAGATATCTTGACACATAAACCACAAAGGAAACCTTGAACTTTTAAAAAAAGTCTTGCTCCTGACTTGTAGAATAAGAAACTAATAGAAACCCTTTGAATGAAGATTAACTTGATAAGTTAAGGAAATTATGCTCAAGATAGTATTACTAGAAAAATCCAATGAACCTCAGTTGAGTATTAGTAGAACTCAAACACCATGCATGAGAACCCTGATCTTCTGAGAAATACAGAGAAATAAACCTTGATTCAAAACCTTGTGAATTTTGGAGAAGATAGTCATATAGCTTGAGGAAGAAGAAAATCTTGACAACCATGAATCACAACCCTAATTCCATAATTTTTGTTGCTTGTAGAAGAATAGACAGAAGAATCAGACTTTATTGAATATATGCACCTCAAAAGAAAATAAAACTCTAACTTACACAACCATTGAACTTTGAACCAAGGTGCTTTTATTAAATGAAATGTATGATATGCAAATGTCCTAATGAAACTATGGAGATGAATTAAGGAGCCTAAGCTATAAAAAAAGTATCATCAGGAGGGGAAATTTTGGGGGTGAAACAAGCGATGGATTCATTCATCCAGGAGATTCGAGTATTGCTGCTATCATTAGAGACGATTCAGAGCCAGAATGGCATTACTTTGTGACACACAAAGGGACAAGACAGAATTGTACTAATGTTGACATGTCTATTGTTATTCATATTTTAGAGTAATTTCTTTTTGTCTTTTCAAATAATTCCTTTCACTCTTTCCAATGTGAAAATGACTTTGTTCAGGCTCCTTTATTTCGGTTTTTAAAATCATTAATAAAGTTATTTTTTATCCAATTGTGTTTTTTACTTTTTCCATTTTTATGGAAAATGGTAACTAAGAAACCTATTAAAAAACAATTTTAGTTATTGCATTCACTTTCAATCTGATTGTTTTTCTAAAACAAAGCATAAATCATGTATGGATTAATAAATAAAGCCATTGAAAACAATGATCTCGCGCCCTCTTGCAACTTTGAATTCCCTGTATTCAAAGTGGGAGAAGAGAGTGAGGAAGACAGTGATATCCCTGAAGAAATTTCTCGGCTGCTTGAGCACGAGGAGAATACCATTAAGCCATATAGAGAGCTTGTCGAATTGATCAACTTGAGTTCTGAAGAGAACAAAATAGAGGTCAAATTGGGGAATTGCTTGGTGAAGATGTCAAAAGATTGTTGATAGGATTTCTAAAAGAGTATATTGACATGTTTGCTTGGTCTTATCAAGATATGCCAGAGTTGAATACTGATATTGTAGAGCATCATTTTCTTCTTAAGCTAGAATGTCCACGAGAAGAACTCGTCTTGATATGGATAACAATATTAGAGAAGAGGTGTAGAAGCAAATTGATGTCGATTTCCTTTGACATTCCATTATCCTCAATGGATGGTCAATATTGTGCCAGTTCCGAAGAAAGATGGAGAAGTAAGAATGTGTGTTGATTATCGAGATTTGAATAAAGCCATTCCAAAAGATGATTTCCTTGTCCACATATTGATATGTTGGTCGACAATACAGTTAAATTCAGTGTTTTCTCATTTATGGATGGTTTTTCGGAGTATAATCAGATTATGATGGCGCCCGAGGACATGGAAAAACCAACGTTTATCACCCTCTGAGGAACATTCGGTTATAGAGAGATGTCCTTCGGCTTATAGAATGTTGGTGGTACGTACCAGAGGACAACGACTACCATATTCCATTATATGATGCACAAGGAAATTAAGGTTTATATTGATGATATGATTTCCAAGTCTAAGACTGAGGAGGATCATGTTCAGTACTTATTGAAGTTGTTTCAACGTTTGAGAAAGTATAGACTCTGCTTGAATCCAAACAAATGCACTTTTGGTGTCCGTTCTAGGAAGATTTTGGGTTTCATTATCAACCAATGAGGTATTAAAGTGGATCCGGACAAAGTCAAAGCCATTCAGGATATGCATGTGCATCAAACAGAAAAACAAGTCAGAGGGTTCCTCAAACATTTGAATTATATTTCTAGGTTTATCTCTCACATGATTGCCACTTGTGAGCCAATTTTCAACCTGCTTCGTAAAGATTAGGGTTGTGTATGGAGTGAAGATTGTCAGAAAGCTTTTGACAGTATCAAAGAGTACTTGCTTGAACCTCTTATTTTGATTCCACCGATGGAAGGGATGTCGTTGATTATGTACTTAAAATTTTTAGAAGGATCGATGGGTTGTGTCCTCGGTCAACAAGAGGTGAAATTCTGGTAACAGATACTTAATGTCACAGTGAATGTTATGACACCGTATCTGACAAATTGTACACACACCAAACAGTAATTTAAAAGACAGTAAAGAACACAATCAATTGTTAACCCAGCTCAGTGTATAACAACACCTACTCTGGGGGCTACCAAGCCAGGGAGGAAATTCACTATAAGAGAAATTAATTTAGGAATAAACCAACCAGTTTATCTCCTTCACTTAAGACCTACCCAATGCAACTTCAATCTAAGTCCTACTTAAACCTGAGTTCCTACTCACTCCCCCTCAATCACAGCAGTGATACTAATCTACTGATTAATAAGATTATGAAGACATTCTTCAATACACACGCTTGATTTTGCTTCAAAGCTTTAATCAAGAGACACAACACTCGTGCTTCAAAGCTTTGAGTGATAAACAACCCTTACAACAAAATCCTAATCCAAGTCACTTATCAAACTGATAATTACTTGGCTCACAGTAGTTACAACTATATAATGCCTTATTGATCTTCTGTCAAAAGCACTGCTCACCATTAGGCTTCGTGAGAAATATATAAGCAGACTATTCTTCATTTAGGGCTTCCATAAAAATAGCTAGGGTTAACCAAAGTTAACCTAAAGACTTGGTCTTGGGCTTTCATCATAACAAATTAGGGTTAAGCAAGGTTAACCTAATGTCCATGTGAGCATCTGATCTGGACAATATACTTCGACTCAGAGTAGCACACCAGATTCCTGAAAATTCTCAGGAATAATAAATCTGCACAACAACTTGATCAGTACAGGATGTCTTAACATTGGTTATGACATCATGTATCTTGCTCACTGATTTTGGTAGAATTCAGTACATATGATCATAGCTTAATCATCATGATATTCACTCATACTGAGTAGTTCCTGTAGAACATTCCTTATGCAGAATTTACCTTTATCCCAGAATGTTATGACATCAGTCATGACATTCGCAAATCTGGTTTTACCAAAAAATAATGCCAACAAACAAACACTTACAAACTCCCCCTTTGGCAAATTTTTGGCTAAAACCCCTAAACAATCAGAGATTAGAATGCAGCAGAATTTTTTAATAACAACTACCAATATCTAATTCTACCAAAATTACCACAATTTCTTCTCCCCCTTTTTAGCCATAAAGATGCCAAAGGTACTAGTACTTTAAGTTATACAGTCATCCAAAAGGAAATAAAAAAAAACAGAAACAGAGAGAAGGTATCATATAGCAGCAACAAGTTCCAACATCAATCTTTTCAGCAAACACAGATCTTCAGGTACTGTCATCCCCTGAGGAAGCACTATTTTCAGCAGCATTTTCTGGTGAGCTTCTTGCAGAACCATCATGTTGTTCTTCATCAGCATCCTCTTCCCTCATTTGTTCTTCATTCTCCTCCTGTTCCAGACTGGTAATCAGCTCTTCAAGAGTCTTTTTTCTTGCATCAAGTTCTTTGCAGGTTTCTTTTAGAACAGCTATAACATCCACTTTCTTGGAATGAGCTTTGACATTTTATGTCTCAGCAGATGTCATAACAATGTCAGGGACATGTGTTCCCTGAAACATTTTATAGTGAAAACCAAGTGCAGGGGCTCTTTTGCACACAGAGTCTTTTTCAACCAGGATATCAGGATACTGATCAATGATTATACCACACAGGAGAGAGGGAAAAGCAATAGGGCCTTTAATAGCACATCTCTCAGCATGTTTCAATGTTTGATCAAAGATGTAGTTGCCATAATCAAAGTTTGTTTTGGTTCCAACAACATAGATAAATCTTCCCAAACCTGTGGAAATGGTGGATTTGTGGTTGGTGGGAACCCAGTTAGCTGCACCAATTTTGTGCAGTATGAAAAACTTCATACTCAGCTTTCTTGCAGTTAGCTTCCCTTTCAAGGGCCAGTGCTTGACTTGCTTGGCAATGATGGTTTGCCAAACCTGGTTGTCAGTAACTTCAAGCTCAGGTTGAGCATCATCAGGCATTCCTAGGTATTTGTTTATCACAGTAGGAGAGAAATTTACCTTCCTTCCTCTCACATAAACACTCTTAAAATCAGTTGACTTTTCATCAGCACAACCACCAAACAAATTTACTATGAATTCTTTGACAAGAATCTCATAGCAATTGGAAAACTTGACCACTGTTTTCATCAGGACAACAACCTTGATTAGATCCATGACTTCCTTACACTCAATAACACTTCTGTTCAGCTCCCTCTCCAAGGCAATCCTTTTTAGAAACACATACTTCCACCTGCTTGCATTTTCTGGATGGTGAAAGGAGATGTTGTCAATGGCAACTTCAGGAACCTTAGGCAGTTTGCTAGAAGAGGGTTTCTTCCTGAGAGGAATGTCTGGAACATTGATCTCAACATCAACATCAAAGTCTGATTCCTCATCAGATTCAGAGGGTTCATGAGCCTTTCTTTTCTTGGCTATAGGTTGTCTCAAGGGTTTTGAGAGACTACCAACAGATACCCTAGCTTTTACCTTACCTTTCCCTTTCGAAGTTCCAGCTTTTTGATCCTTCTCAGCCTTGTTCTCAGGCCTCGCTTTCTCATGAACAACTTCAGTAGCCTTCTCTTTGGAGGGGCTTTGGGCAGCATTCTGCTTCTCTTTTCTACTCATCATCCTTCTATCTATGCTAGGGTTGATATTTGCAATTAAATCATTGTCAGAGAATTCTTCATCAACATCAATGACAGGAGGTTCAACAACCTTGTCAGTAGGGGTCTGGTGATCATCAGGTTTTTCTGGAGATTTCTCAATGTTGTCATCAGATGTCTCAACATTCTGAGTGACATTAGGGCTAGCAGTTTCTTAGTTCAATGGTACAGATATGCCAGGAACAGAGTGATTCTCATTAAGAATCCTAGTGACTAGTCTGGCAATAGCTTGATGCACATAAGCAGAACCTTCCCTATTAGCTATCTCTGGAGGAACAGAAGATGATGGTTGAGAAGATTTACCAGATGGAGAAGCTTGTGATCTTCTTGCATGTCTGGTTCACAGCTTCTTGACCTTAGTAGGATCAGCTGCCATTTCACGAAGTGGAGTTATCTCAAGAACATCAGCATCCATGCAGTTTACGATTGCCCTAGGTTCGGTGTTAGTGGGTGGGGAAGATGCAGTTGCCTTTGATGAGGATGATGACAGATTGTTGAGACATCTTGAGAGATTGAGAAAACAAGTGACAACGTGTGTGAAATATTCTTTTGAGGGAATGGAGAATGTTGCAGAAAAATGAGAAGAGGGAGATATAAGTATGTTTATTCCTCTTCTTAAACTTTTGGAAAGAAAGAGGGAAACAATTGATTAGCCCAATCAGAATAGACTTGATTAAAATATCTCTTTCACCCCTTGTATTAAGCAAAATTAATTGCTACATCTCTTCATATTGGCAAATACCCAGCTTGCCTCTTAAATTCTCAAACTGACTAGCATCAAGTGCCTTGGTAAAAATGTCAGCCGGTTGTAGTTCAGTGGCAACATGTTCCAGCTTAATCGCCTTTTCCTCCACAAGATCTCTGATGAAGTGATGTCTAATGTTAATATGCTTAGTCCTGCTGTGTTGTATAGGATTCTTGGATATATTAATAGTACTCAAACTGTCACAGTACAATATCATGACACCTTGTGTGACATTATACTCAGTCCGCATCTGTTTCATCCAGATCATTTGAGAACAGCTGCTACCAGCTGCTATGTATTCAGCTTCAGCAGTAGATAGAGACACACTGTTTTTTTTCTTGCTGAACCAAGAGACAAGATTATTTCCCAAAAAGAAGCATCCTCAAGAGGTTCTCTTTCTATCATCAGCACTACCAGCCCAATCAGCATCACAATAACCAGACAGAATTGGTTCACATCCATGAGAGTACATCATGCCATAATTGTAAGTTCCACTCACATACTTCAGAATTCTTTTCACCTGGTTGATGTGACTTACTTTGGGTTCAGCCTGGTATCTTGCACATACTCCAACTGAAAAGGCAATGCCAGGTCTGCTGGCTGTTAAGTATTGCAGACTTCCTATCATGCTTCTGTACAAGCTTTGATCCACATTTGCCCCACTTGTGTCTTTGGACAACTTTAAATGAGTAGGTGCAAGAGTCCTTTTATGACTGGCATTCTCTATCCCAAACTTCTTGATAATATTCTTTGCATATTTGCTTTGAGACAGAAAAATTGAGTCTTCCATCTGTGTGACTTGTAGTCCAAGAAAGTAGGTCAATTCTCCCATGAGGCTCATTTCAAATTCAGCTTGCATCTGGTTAGCAAAATGTTTAACCATTTTATCTGACATTCCTCCAAACACTATGTCATCAACATAAATTTGAGCTACCATTATCTTTCCTCCTTCATTCTTGACAAAAAGAGTTTTATCCAAACCTCCTTTCTTGTATCCTTTGTCAGTGAGGAACTTTGTCAACCTATCATACCAAGCTCTAGGAGCTTGTTTCAGACTATATAAAGCTTTCCTCAATTTGTAGACATGATCAGGACAGTTTGGATCCGCAAATCCTTTCGGTTGTTCCACATATACTTCCTCATTTAAGTACCCATTTAGGAAGGCACTCTTCACATCCATCTGAAACAGCTTGAACTTAAGGAGACAAGCAACTCCTAATAGAAGTCTGATTGATTCCAGTCTGGCTACAGGAGCAAAAGTCTCATCAAAATCAACCCCTTCAACTTGAGTGTATCCTTGAGCAACAAGCCTTGCCTTATTCCTGGTGACAACTCCTTCAACATCTGACTTGTTCTTGTATATCCACTTTGTGCCAATGATGTTTGTTCCTTCTGGTCTAGGAACTAACTCCCATACTTCATGTTACTTGAACTGGTTCAATTCATCTTGCATTGCTCCAATCCAGTATTCATCAGTCAAAGCCTCTTTAATATTTTTTGGTTCAATCTTAGACACAAAGCAAGAGTTTGTGATGATTTCTCTAGATCTTGTAGTGACTCCACTGTTAGGATCTCATATTATGAGTTCCTTAGGATGATCTTTCTGAATTCTGATGGAAGGATCTTTGTTAGCTTCCTTTGATTCAGACTCTGGTGGAGTAGGATTAGGCACATCATCCTTTTTAGACACTTGTGTTGAAGTCTCAAAGAATGTCTCAACATCATATGGGACATTTGTTTCCTCATGGTGATCATCAACTACGACATTTATAGACTCCATCATAACTTTGGTCCTGGAATTGAATACCCTATATGCTCTGTTGTTGGTAGAGTATCCTAGGAATATTCCTTCATCACTTTTAGGGTCCATCTTTCTCCTTTGATCACGATCTGTCAGAATATAGCATTTGCTCCCAAAGACATGGAAGTACTTCACTGTAGGCTTTCTTCCTTTCCATAGTTCATAAATGGTGGATGATGTTCCCTTTCTCAAGGTGACCCTGTTATGGACATAACAGGCTGTATTCATAGCTTCAGCCCAAAAATGAATAGGAAGTTTTTTGGCATGTATCATTGCTCTGGCAGATTCCTGTATAGTCCTATTTTTCCTTTCCACAACTCCATTTTGTTGAGGAGTTATAGGTAAAGAGAACTCATGATTGATTCCTTCTGAGGAACAGAACTCATCAAACTTACTATTTTCAAATTCCTTACCATGATCACTTCTGATTCTGACAATGCATCCTTCTTTTTCTCTTTGAATTATTTTGCACAATTCCTTAAATATATCAAATACATCAGACTTTTCCCTAATGAAGTTTATCCAAGTGAATCTGGAAAAATCATCCACAACAACATAAGCATATCTCTTTCCACCTGCATGGGACCCATCAGATCCATATGTAGAAGTTCTAGCACCTTAGAGGTAGTCAGATGTCTTGTCTTTGGATGTGACATTCTAGTTTGCTTTCCAACCTGACATTCACCACAGACTCTCCCTTCATCAATCTGAAGCCTTGGAATCCCTCTGACAGCCTCCATGGATATGATCTTTTTCATCCCTCTTAGATGTAAATGACCAAGTTTTTGGTGCCACAGTTTCACTTCCTTTTCTTCTTTGGCTATAGAGCATACAAAAGAGTAGTTAGTGTTCTCAAACTCCCATAAGTAACAGTTGTCTTTTGATCTGACTCCTCTCATTACAACTTCTTGTTTTTCATTAGTTACAAGACATTCAGACTTGGTGAAGTTGACCTTGAATCCTAGATCACATAATTGACTGATACTTATGAGATTAGCAGTCAAACCATTTACCAGCAATACTTCATTTAGGTTTGGAACTCCAGGGCAGTCCAAGTTTCCAACTCCTTTGATTTCTCCTCTAGCACCATCTCCAAAAGTGACATAACTAGTAGTATGAGGTTTGACATCATTCAGCAGATTCTTGATTCCAGTCATGTGTTTAGAGCATCCACTGTCAAAGTACCAGTCTTCCTTGGCAGAAACTCTAAGGGAGGTGTGAGCTATCACGGCTGTAGTATTTTTCTTCCACTGTTGAGTATATGGTGCCTTGTTAGTCTTAGGTTTGACATATGAGATCTGATTAGGATATCCATATAGTCTGAAGTAAAATGGCTTTATGTGACCAATCCTTCCACAATAATGACATCTCCATCTTTGATACTTTTTCTTCATATTTCTCTGTTCTTGATGTTGAGTCCTATGTTGTGACATCTGCTTTGACATTTGTTTATCAGGCCTGGTCTTCTTCTTGTCAACAACAGATTTCTTTGCAGCCACAAATCCTAGACCAGACATGTTTCCTGCACTTTGTCCAGCCTGAAGAATTTCTTCCAACTTGTCAGTTCCATTTGTTAACATCTTGACAGACTTAGTCATCTGATCAAGTTTGGAGTTCAACATTAGAACTTCACCTTCGAGATGGCTTATAGTAGCAGTATCTGCCTTCTTCTCAGCCTCCAACTTTACTATGAGCTTTTTCTGTTTCTCATTTTGCTGACAGACTTCAGCACTTCTGATACATAGCTTCTTGTAGGATTCAACAAGTTCTTCAAATGTCACTTCCTCATCACTAGAATCATCATCAGAGTTACAAATACCAGATAGTGCAGTGACTAGTTTAGCAGATTCTTCTTTAGAGTTACTTTCTAAGTCACCATCAGACCAAGTAATAGACATTCCTTTCTTTTGTTTCTTAAGAAAGGTAGGACATTCAGCTCGAATGTGCCCATATCCTTCACATCCATGCCATTGGATTCCTCTGCTTTGATTTCCCTTTTCTTCAGACTTAGTTCTTCTGCTGAAGTCATAGGATCTGCTAATGTCAGAGGAAATGTTCTTGACATTTGACCTTGACTTTGGGTCCATTCTCTTGATGAGTTTGTTGAACTGCCTTCCAAGCATAGCTATAGCTTCTGAAATATTCTCTTCATCACTCTCCTTGCTTTCATCTTCAGTATTGGATACAAGGGCTATGCTCTTGTTTTTCTTGTCAACATTTTCACTAATCCCCATCTCAAATGTCTGAAGTGACCCAATGAGTTCATCAACCTTCAAGTTGCAGATATCCTGAGCTTCCTCTATAGCAGTCACTTTCATTGCAAACCTTTTAGGCAAGGATCTGAGAATCTTTCTCACCAGCTTTTCTTCTGACATCTTTTCTCCCAATGCTCCTGAGGTGTTGGCAATTTCCAAGATGTTCATGTGAAACTCATGAATGGTCTCATCTTCCATCATCCTCAGATTCTCAAATTTGGTAGTGAGCATTTGAAGTCTTGACATTTTTACTTTGGATGTACCCTCATGGGTGGTTTTGAGGGTGTCCCAAACATCCTTGGCCAGTTCACATTGATGTACTAGTCTGAATATTTTTCTATCAATTCCATTGAACAAGGCATTTAATGCTTTAGAGTTACCCAGGGCTAACTCATCTTCTTCTTTGCTCCATTCTTCCTCAGGTTTCAGACTAGTCGTCCCATCTTTCCCAGTTATGGTGGGATGGTTCCATCCTTTGTCAGCAGCTCTCCAAGCCTTTTTGTCCAGTGACTTCAAGAAGGCAATCATACGAGGTTTCTAGTAGTCATAATTTGATCCATCAAGAATAGGTGGTCTGTTCCCAAATGCTCCTTCCTTGTCCATAGCGCCAGAAAATAATATCCCTAGATCTCACCCAGAAAGACAGCCAGGGTGCCCGCTCTGATACCAATTGAAATTCTGGAAATAGATATTTAATATCACAGTGAATGTTATGACACCGTATCTGACAAATTGTACACACACCAAACAGTAATTTAAAAGATAGTAAAGAACATAATCAATTGTTAACCCAGTTCAGTGTATAACAACGCCTACTCTGGGGGCTACCAAGCCAGGGAGGAAATTTACTATAAGAGGAATTAATTTAGGAATAAACCATCCAGTTTATCTCCTTCACTTAAGACCTACCCAATGCAACTTCAATCTAAGTCCTACTTAAACCTGAGTTCCTACTCACTCCCCCTCAATCACAGCAGTGATACTAATCTACTGATTAATAAGATTATGAAGACATTCTTCAATACACACGCTTGATTTTGCTTCAAAGCTTTAATCAAGAGACACAACACTCGTGCTTCAAAGTTTTGAGTGATAAACAACCCTTACAACCAAATACTAATCCAAGTCATTTATCAAACTGATAATTACTTGGCTCACAGTAGTTACAACTATACAATGCCTTATTGATCTTCTGTCAAAAGCGCTGCTCACCATTAGGCTTCGTGAGAAATATATAAGCAGACTATTCTTCATTTAGGGCTTCCATAAAAATAGCTAGGGTTAACCAAAGTTAACCTAACGACTTGGTCTTGGGCTTTCATCATAATAGATTAGGGTTAAGCAAGGTTAACCTAATGTCCATGTGAGCATCTGATCTGGACAATATACTTCAACTCAGAGTAGCACACCAGATTCCTGAAAATTATCAAGAATAATAAATCTGCACAACAACTTGATCAGTACAGGATGTCTTAACATTGGTTATGACATCATGTATCTTGCTCACTGATTTTGGTAGAATTCAGTACATATGATCATAGCTTAATCATCATGATATTCACTCATACTGAGTAGTTCCTGTAGAACATTCCTTCTGCAGAGTTTACCTTTATCCCAGAATGTTATGACATCAGTCATGACATTCGCAAATCTGGTTTTACCAAAAAATAATGCCAACAAACAAACACTTACAAGAGGAAACAGGTAGAAAAGAACATGAAATCTAATACATGAGCAAGAAGTTTACAGATTATGAATCTCAGTATTCATTACTTGAAAAGACTTGTTGAGCTTTGGCATAGGCTTCTCTCCATCTCTGACAATATATGTTAAATCATACTACTTGGTTGATATCCAAAATGGATCCTATCAAGTATATCTTTGAGAAACCTGTGTTGACAGGGAGAATTTCCTGTTGGCAGATGTTATCATCAGAGTATGATATTTAGTATCGTACGCAGAAAGCAATTAAAGGAAATATTTTGTCAGGGCACTTAGCTTATCAACTGATTGATGATCATTAGCCTATTCAATTTGACTTTCCTGATGAAGATGTCATGTACCTTAAAGCCAAAGATTATGATGAACCAGGACCCGAGGAAGGACTAGATCCTGGATCCGAGAGGGGTTTGATATTTGATGGAGCCTCTAATTCATATGGTCATGGAGTTGGAGAAATTATAATCATTCCTCGAGGTTCTCATATTCCTTTTACAACAAAGTTATGCTTTGATTATACAAACAATATGGCAGAAATCGAAGCATGAATCTTTGGCCTCGAAAAAGCTATTGATCTCAGGATTAAGTATCTCGATGTGAATGGGAGACTCGTTTCTCGTGTTTAATTCCATATAAAGACTATGCAAGGCGGTTGTTGCCTTTCTTTAATGAAGTTAAGTTTCATCATATACCTCAAAAGGAGAATCAGATGGCAGATGCTCTGGCTACTTTGTCCTCTCTGTATCAGGTAAATTCTATTATGAGGTACCTCAAATCAAGATCATGCGCCTAAATATACCTGCTCATGTGCTTACAGCAGAAGAATAAGTGTATGATAAGCCATGATATTATGATATCAAGTGTTTCCTTCAGAATCAAGTGTACCCACATGGGGCGTCCAGTAAAGATAATAAGACTTTGAGGAGGTTGGCATACAATTTCTTTCTCAGTGAAAATGTGCTATATAAATGGATTATGACATGGTCTTGCTCATATGTGTGGATAGACACGAAGTAGACATGTTAATGCAAGAAGTTCATGAAAGATCTTTTAGTACTCATACCAATGGATATTATATGGCTAATATGATGTTTAGAGCAGGTTACTATTGGCTGACAATGGAATCTGGTTGCTGTCAGTTCATTAAGAAGGGCCATAAATATCAGATTTATGTCGACAAGATTCATGTGCATCCAACTCTACTCAATATTATCTCATCTCCATGGCCTTTGTCTATGTGGGGGATTGACATGATTAGTATGATAGAGCCTAAAGCTTCAAAAAGACATCGTTTTGTTCTGGTAATTATTGATTACTTCACCAAGTGTGTTAAAGAAACATTGTTTGCTAATGTGACCAAGCAGGTTGCGGTCTAATTTATCAAGAATCAAATCATTTTCCAGTAGGGTATTCCGAGTAAGATCATTATCGATAATGGTTCTAATTTGAATAACAAGGTGATGGAAGAACTTTGTGAAAGCTTCAAGATTAAACATCACAATTCTTCACCTTACATACCCGAGATGAATGAGGCTGTTGAAGTAGCTAATAAGAATATCAAGAAGATTATTCAAAAGATAGTGGTCACCTACAAGGATTGACATGGTATGCTCCATTTTTCTTTGCATGGGTATGTACATTTTTCTTCACTTTAATAGGGACAACCCATTTCTCTTTAGTGTATAGAATGGAAGCAGTGCTCCCCATAGAGGTTGAGATCCCATCAATGTGAGTTATGACAAAAGCCAAGTTGTCAGAGGCTGAATGGTTTCAAAATATATATGATCAGTTGAATCTGATTGAAGAGAAGAGAATGACAACCCTATGTAATGATCAATTATACCAGAAGAGAATGAAACAAGCATTTGATAAGAAGGTATGACCTCGAGAATTCAGAGAAGGAGACCTCATACTCAAAAAGGTCTTTCCTCCTCACAATAATTCCCGTGACAAGTGGACTCCTAATTACGAAGGCCCGTGTTGTTAAGAAATCCTTATCTTGCGGTGCAATGACTCTTACAACTATGGATCGTAAGGAGCTCCCTCATCCAGTAAATTCCGATGCAGTCAAGTAATACTTCACATAAATATTGAAAAGAGTAGCCCGCTAAGTTGAAAACCCAAAAGGGCGACTTAGGAAAAAATGAGGGTCTCGATGGGCTGAAAACCCGAAAGGGCGGTCCAGAAAAAAATTAGAGACATAAATAGAAATAATTCATCCCGGTAAATTAAAAACTCGAAAGTGAAATCAAGGAAAAAGTTAGGGATTATGGCAACTAACTGAATCATTATCAGGATTTCTCAGTTGAATCATTCTCAACGGAAGCTTGATTACAGAAATTCAAAGTTGTTAGGGAGAATATTAGTCATTGTATTTCAATGTAGCCTTTCCATTTTATCATGTTCCAAACTTTGTAATGATCCATGGAGTTACGCCATTTGCGAACTACCATTCTATTAATAAAATCTCGAACTTTTACCCGATTGTTTTTAATTCTAATATTTTTTTCTTTTGCAAAATTATATTTATTTTTATATTAATTGTTGAAATAAAGGATTAGTAATAATTATGCTTTTGAGAATTACAAAAACATTTTTCATTGATTTGTGGAAAAAACTAAAAGGAACATTGATGATTGTTAAAAATGATCAAGTATTGAAGTACATAACACAACTTGCCCCAATATAGTGGTTATTGTGGTTCCCCACATGTATCTTTTGTTTAATGATTCAGGTTTCTCAGTTGAGTTTGGATCAAATGATGAATTCCCCATGCAAAGGTCTTTGGTTTGATGATCCAAATATACCTTGTCGAGTTCTCATTAAATGATGGTTTCCTCTTACAGACATCTTTGATTTGATAATACAAGTTTCCCCCATGGAGTTTTGATCAGATGTTGATTTTCCTCCAACTAGCTTGTTATGATGTGTGGCACGATTAATCCATGATTTTCCCAGCTAAGTCCTAATCGGGAAGTGTTTAATGTCTTAGTTTATTGGGGTATGAGTGATTCAAATTCTCCTCGCAGGGTCTTGATCTTTCCCTCCAGATGATTTGATTGTTGCATCGTTGATTTGGGTTTCCCCATAGAAGAACTAGTGCATGATACTCTCAGAAGGTTGTTTTTGAAAGATTCATGTTGTGTTTCCCAATGGATCTTTCCAAAAATAGATTACGTGCAATTTGCTTTTTACCCTTCAAAAGTTTGTTGATTTTATAAGATTTGCGGTGGCCATCTCTCTCTCATATCTTCATTCCCTATAAAAGAAATTTTTGACAGAAGACAAGCCATCCAACATAGCCTACATCTAATTATGATTTGGCCGTGAATTTAGTTTGTTTGATTTTCTCCGTTTAAACATATGATTTGGTGTATTGTTTTCTCAGCATAAGCATGACACTGCATGCATTTTAACATTCATAAAAACATCGCCATGCATCGCCAAAGGTATATTCACACTCATTTTCATTTTTCGATGTTTCTAAATCCACTTCCCTTGGTAGTGTGTCACCCCAAGAAAAGGGTATTTTCTTTATCTCTCCATAGAGTTTGTTCCTCTTGGGATAATCATGTTTTAGCTTTCCTTTCCAGCTTATTATCTGGATGGAATAAGTCCCCAACCGAGTTCTTTCCTATTTAGATAGAGTCCTAGGAGATGTCGAGACACCGGATCCGACTTCACACACAATAACAAGATGTATTGGAAAATTAAACAGTGCTGAAAGTAAATAACACAAGATATGTTACCCAGTTCGGAATAACCTTCATACTCTGGAGGCTACAAAGCCAAGGGTGAAATTAACTAGATAAGATCAATTTGTAGACCTTACATCAAACCTCTAGTTTATAGCCTACGCACTTAATCACTACCCTTTACTTCACTTCTACCTAAGACACACCTAGGTATGAGGCCCTCCTCAAATCCCTCTTCAATTACACTCAGCAATTGGAGAAACTCTAGACACAAGTAGAGAACAAAAACCAGAAGCTATACTTCCAAAAACACACAAGACTCAATGCTTAAAAGCTTATGAGAATTGACACACATTATGTTCAATGCTTAAAAGCTTATGAACATCTAACAGAGAACTTACAACCCAACAATAGGGATTCCAAAAACCCTAACACAAAACATCCGTAAGTTCCACCTAATACTAGGTATACACCAGTCTATTTATAACTTCATTCTGGACTGGGTTGGGCTTCAAAATCGCAGCAGTGAGGCGACACAAAGTTATCAAAAACTCCTCCAAGAAAATAAGTCTTTAATAATTAGTTTCCTAAAATGTCTCCATATTTAGAAACTAATCAAATCTTTGAAAACCAACAAAGAATATTCTATTTTGTCAATCTTGGACACCACATAAGTTAACTGAATATTCCATGAATATTATGTAGCTAAAAATCAGTTGATCCACAATTGTTAGCTTGTCGAATACACGATGTCCTATCTCTTTGTTGGGACATCTTACTCGACACATTGAAGAAATAATGTTGGAACATCTTGTTCAACATGTTGTGAAGACAAGCATTAACTCCAACTAGCAAGTAGAATTAACAATCATCAACAAGAAGTAAGAACTTCACATTTGAACTTTAAACAAGGTGTCAAACAACTAAACTCAAGTCCTAAAGGTGAACACCTAATCATCAAGGAAAGAGATTATAAAACAACTCCTAAGAGCTCTATTCCTAAAAATCTCACACAATCCAAACATACAACTATCAGTGAAGATACATCAAATAACAACAAGTTGCAAACTACCAATGATAAACCCTAAGCATGCTTCAAGTCATTAACAAAACAACAAGAATGTGTCAAAGTAAAAACTTATACAAGGATACAAGTCCCTAAGGGCCATACTCACAAAGTTTTAACCTTAGGGTTTTAAAACATATGCAAAATCCAACAATAAGTGCACAAGCATTCATGACTCTTAGGTATCCACCAATTATCACAATTTAGCACATGAAAGGTAACTTGAATCATGCAAGGTAAAGACCAATGCAAGTCAGTAGCTCAATCACAAAGTAACTACTTCAAACATGTCTCAAAGAGTTAAGAAGCATCACAAAAATATTGATCATGCATTTGGTGAACAATTAGTAATCATTAACAACTAGCTCCCTAAGGAAAAAACAACAAATGATCAAAGAATTGCAAGATTAGGTCATGGCATCAAGGTGAAGCAACAATCTAAAGAAGAAACTCAATTTCAAACATGGATCAAGGTCAAAAAGGCTTTATCAAGTATCATGTTCAAATATTAAGCTAACAAGCAACAATCATCTCCCTAAGGCATCATCAAATTGATTCATCAATAACATGCCATCCAAATGATCCAATAAACAAAAGATTAAAACCCTAAATCATGACAAGGAAGTATCTTAGACAATAAGCTTAATTCCAAACATGGTTCATAGATACAAGAAGTTTCAACAAGAATCATGCTAAAAAATATGATCAACAACTAGACAATCATCATCTTAAAGCATCATCCAATTGGTTCATCAATCCTTAGCACATAAACAAGACACGGATCATGAAATTAGACATTGAGGCATGGCAACCATCATATTATGTGTGAATCAAACCCACCCAAAATATTTCACAAGTGCATTCCCCAAATAGGCATCAATACAAAAGAATACTTTAATAAGTAGGCATGAATCAAGGCTTGATAAAACCAAATAGCAAGTGATCAAAATCTTAAAAAAAAACACCAAACTATCATTTAAACCCTAATAATTTAGGCCTCTAAGAATTGCAAAAAGAATGGCTCAAAAAAGATTTAAACAAGTCCTAAAACAATACTCATAAGAGAAAGCACCAATTCAAAACACCTTGACAAGATAATTCCAAATAAAAATGAAAAATGAAATGAAAAAATCAAATAAAAATCATAAAAAAACTCTCAATACATCAAGGTGTATAAAAACTATTTTTATGTGAAGTGAAAATTGATTTGAAATAAAAAATGTAAAAGAAATAATTATTGGCAATTAGCATCCAAGGGGTGTGGAACACAATTGACAGAATAAACTGAAACAAGTAATTTACGTATTTAGGCCCACCAAGGTGGGGTGTGAATTGTCATAAAATGCCAAGCCCATGTCAATTAGCAGTCTATCACACATTTTATTTGTTTCTGATTTATCGTTTAACAAAAAATTAAAACTAAAATGAAAATTAGAAAATAAAAAATAAAACAAAAATGTGAACCAATGAAGTAATGCCACGTCAACTATTTAAAACAAACAAAAGAGATGCTGAAACCCTAACTCCGACGGTCTTCTCCGATGACACACCAACGCTTCTGGTGGTCGAATTTCACCAAAATCAAAACCTCCACCATTGTTCTCTTTATTTTTTTACGTAAAACCCGAAAATGATATTATTTTTCTCAAAACTTCACTAAATCATCACGAAAACGCACGCGAAAATAAACCACAACAAACTGAACTTCATCCAAACATTATCCAATCAATCAATAACCAATGCCTACGCACTTGTAGGTCTTCAGATGCAATGAATGGTCCTAATACACAGGGAATACTAGCATGAAAGATGTGAAGAGTTCAGATGCTTACCGGGCAGAAGCAAAGTTCGTCGCCTCTAGATTCTTGAGAAAACACCTTAGAATATGTAGCAGGATATTTCTATGAGCTTTAATGAAGAGGAAGGAGTCAAGAGAGTAGAGATATGCTCCTAGAAAAAAAAAGCTTTGAAGCTTGCAAATAGAGAGAGAGAGATTGATTTATATATGAGGTTGTTGAGAATGAAGTAACTGATCATGGTTAGAGAGCTTAAGAGGTTTATATATGAGGGTTAAGAGTGAGGTTAAACCTCAATTGTGGTTAAAAATCAGTTACAAGGTTTGTTAGAAGGTTTGGAGTGAAGAGAGTGAAGGGCACGCATGTTATAGCTATGTTGTGTTGTTGCTACTGTGTTTAGTTAGCAAAGATGAGGTGAGGAAAGCAAGAGACTGAGCCAGCTTGCTTAGTGCTTAAAGAACAAGTTTGCATTATTTCAAAAAATTTCTTCTTTTGCAATAACTCAAGAACTAATATGCATGAGTGATAAGGACTTTGTTTCGTCATATTGGGTAAGGAATATGAGGTGTGAGGATGGTATAGAGATTAGGAAAATGCTGCAAGCAACCAACAAGGGAAATTGTAGAAATAGTAAGTGTTGGTTGCTCATCAAAACAATATTCATGCAGCCAACTTTGTAAGCATTTATCTTGGTGAGTGTAGATTTAAATGATGTGAAATTAATGTCAATTGAATAATGAGATCATATAGAACAACTTTCCTATTGGTAGAAAGATGAAAAGAGTCTTGGATCCCCATGAAATATGCCTTTGAACTTGCCTCATTGAGACGGACTCAATTGATCTATGAAAGAAATTAAAATCCCTGACTTTGAAAGCTTGTAACTTGAGTTCTATTGGCCCTAATGATGAGTACTCTGTGTTAAAAGAAAACTTGAAGGAAGAACAACAACTTTCATGTTGAGTGCAAAGTCAAATGAAGCTTGGATCCTTGAAGAAAATGTCCTTGAAATCAACTTGATCAAACTGACTTTAACTCTAAAATTTCTCTAAATGTTTATCAATCAAAAACAATGAATCCTTCATTTTCTCATATCTTTATGTCCATGCATATTTTAAAGTTTATTCCTTCTACAAACTTGTAGTATAAAACATCATCTTCACTTTGAGTCTTTTATTGCATAATTGGACCGTTGAATGAAGAGATATAAACCTTGGAAAATGACCAAATGACCATGAATTTCCTTACATGACATTTTCTTCGTAACAATAATTTTCACCAATTTGTGATTTTCTTTATTTTCATTGATAAAACTTGATCAAATCTCAATCTTTTATGCTTATTGACTTTAGAAGACCTTGTTTGACCAAAAACTCCAAAATTTGACCTTTGACTAATGGTTGATTTTTTCTCAATGCAATCCATTCTTTTTATTCCATCCATTTGAATCTTTTGACAAGTTTTATGATGATCAATAAAGCACAGATGGATACCCTGAGATGTATATTGAACCATGGAATCATGCTTTGCTTAAAAAGTCAATCACAAGTTGCCTTTGACCAAAACCTTAGTTCATAGCTAATTGGATAAGAGAGTATGATTAGCTTCAAATTATTTGAAACTCTAATCACCAGATGATCATGTGCTCTTGTTGAAACACTTTGAAGTGTATGAAAACCTTATAACTTGATAATACCATGATGTTGAGAATCTCTAAACTTCTTATTGCTTTGAACCTCATCTCCCTCTCTTTGACTGAAGAAAGTCAACAACACAAGATAAGATACCTTGATCTCCTAATCATAGAGTCAATGCAATGTATGAGTTTATATGAATGAAATACAAGTCAATTAGGGATAAAATATAAGAGGGTAATTTTTGGGGTACAACATTTTGCATCCCCTAGCAGAGAATGAAGAAGTTATATTTCCACAAGTGTTGTTACAACACTCTCTTGGAAGCTTTGCTGAACAACAATTGGTGGTCTCTTTATTTGAGCCCAGAATATTAAGGTAACCATTCAACTTTTATTTCTCAATAGCTTTCCTAAAAAAAAAATTTAAAATATTCGAAATCATTGATAACGAACAACATATTTGCATCTATTTTTTATAAGGAATTTGAAACAAAGAAACAAAGAGTTGGTAATGTGACGTTGAAAATAGGAAAAGACTTTGAAACAACATGTTGATAATCAAACGTTTAAATAGTTCAAAAGCCTCCCTGATAATCCAAAAGAGACATTACGACTTGAATATAGTTTATCGTTGCTATTCTAGCTAAGTGATATGATTCCATAGCATGCACGCCACGTTGGTGTACTAATCTCTGTTTTAATTGTATTTTTCATTTGTAATATAAATGTTCTAACCCGTCGATTTCCATAAAAATTGAGAGGCGTTAAAATTGAGCGCTAAAATTGGAACCTCTATTTTAATTGTAGTTTTTATTTGTAAATTAAATGTTCTAACCCGTCGGTTTTCCTAAAAACTGAGGTAACATTTAGCGTTAAAATTGAGATATTTATCAAATCTGTAATCAAATCCTTGTCGTCTATTTCATGACTATTGACGTTCAAGACAATACCATAAGTGATCTACGTGAAACATAGATAACTTCTATTATAAAAATATTCTGAATATAAAAAATTGATAATGACTATCCTCCATTTTAGGATTTGCAAGAGTGTTTGTAATGGAGAGTTCTCTATGATGGATTACAAGAGCAGAAAATTATTTGAGTTTAAGGTTTATATTTTTAAATATTTATTTGAACATCAACTTTTTTATGTATCTAACCCTTTTTTTTAGTTCATATATATCAAAAACAAATGTAAGAAAAAACAATTGAAAATATTTCGTTTCCCATAAGATCCACAACTAAATATTTAAGAATAGAAAGTTATTGGGTGTAAGGTTTGCAAGAGTGTTTGCCATGAATAGTTCTCTATGATGGATTGCAAGAGAAGAAAATTATTTGGGTGTAAGGTTTGTGTTACTAAGAATTTATTTGAGCAAAAAATTATCTAACTCTTTTTTTTTGTCTAACTCTTTTTTTGTTCATATCATAAACAAATGCAAGCAAAAGTCATAGATAATACATTTTTTTGGTTTGGAGAAAAGAGTTTCCCATGTATTTGATCTTCCCCAGAATATCAAGGAATTGAAGATCTAACATATGATCTTTATGAACAATTAATTCTTTTTCTGTTTAAAAAATGTAACGAGTTTTACTAAAAAAAAAAACAAATAACCCCTCGATTTTCTTAATAAACCGACATAAAAAATACGATAATTTTTATAAATAATAATAATGTAAAAGCTAGGTTTTGAACCCATGAGCTAAGAAAATTAAACTTCGCTGTTTTAAACACCGAGATGATAATTATTTAGTTTTTATGATAATCTTATTTACCTCGCTTTTAATGTCGAGGTAAAATGTATTTTGTATCCCAACATTAAATGCATAATGCTAGTTTCCATATTCAAGTAAAATTTGTTTTAAAAATGTTCATTCAACAACCTAACAAATAAGCCATCTTGTGAACAATACTATTCAAGCAATGAACTAATGAATCATGAATAGATAACTTTCTTTTGTAAATAAATAAAACAGGTCCCTTTCTGTATAAAACAAACTTCAAATTGAAATCACGAATAGAGAAAATTCTATTGTATATAAAGAGAATAGAAAAATTAAGATTGTAAACATCCTCCTGTTGTATAGCTAACTTCCAAAACATGAAGTATAAATCAATTTAAACTATAGCATGCATAAAAGCATGGATGTATAACAGTAGGTATAACAACATTCTCTTTATTACATCATTTCAACCCAAAAATTGATTTTTATATATATATATATATATATATATATATATATATATATATATATATATATATATATATATATATATATATATATATATATATATATATATATATATATATATATATATATATATATATATATATATATATATATATATATATATATATATATATATATATATATATATATATATATATATATATATATATATATATATATATATATATATATATATATATATATATATATATATATATATAACATCATGTACTAACATATAATTTTTTCTAAAAAAAGGACTTTGTGAAGCATTAAGTATATTGAAGAGAATGATAAAATTTTATCGTGATTTTATTCCTTAGTTCTAGGCTAGTTTATATAGTGGAAATATAATTATTATAACTAATTCTCTCCTTAATGAAGAATAAAGAAAAATAATTGAGAATAAATGAGAAGAAACAGAAACAATAAAAAAAGGAAATAAAATATTTTCCCACACTCCCTCAAGTTGGTGCATTGATATCTATCATACCCAACTTGTTTATCAAATACTCAAAGGTAGATCTTGCTAAACTTTTGGTCAGGATATCCGCAGTTTGTTGACTTGAAGTCACAAAAGGGAGACATGTGATTCCAACATCTAACTTTTCTTTTATGAAGTGTCAATCAACCTCAATATACTTAGTTATATCATGTTGAACTGTGTTATGAGCTATGCTAATGGTAGTTTTACTGTCAGAGTATAATTTCAATGGAAACTCAATTTTCATCTTAAGTTCTTATAGGACTCTAAGGATCCATAATCCTTCACAAATACCTTGAGACATAATTTTAAACTCGACTTCTGCACTACTTCTTGCTAAAACTCTCCTGAGTGCTAAATTGTAGTTATTACTAGTGTGAATAATTAGCACTCATCGACTTAATTCTTTCGCTTTTCATCAACAAACCTCAACTTTAGTGGATATTAGGTATAGTTTACGTTATAGTGTATATATTGCATTTTCATGTAAATATCATTGAGTTTTGAAATTTTCTGATGCAAATTTATCAAGATGCAAAAGATACTGAAGTTAAAATTGCAGAGCGATAAATCACACATAGAGTTGTTAACCTAGTTCGGTGCAACATCACATACTCTAGGGGCTACCAAGTCAATACAGGAATTCACTATTAGTAGTATCAATTCAAAACCAAAATAGTCATAGTTTGAAACTTCTCACTTAATCTCTACCCAGTGCAACTTCTGCTTAGGAACCTCCTAGATATGAGAAATCACCATCTCACTCCCAATCACCGCAATGATATTTATCAGTCTCAATCCTAGTGATTGTATCAAGAACAACCCAATAACAAGATTACTGACCAGTGGCTTTTGCACTGTTATTTACCGTTGATTTTAGTTAACTTTTCTTTATATTGTGAAGCGTTTTATTTCATTTTCCCACATGTTATGCGTTGGTTGTGTGTTTTATTATTTTTAGGATCAGAGGAAGAAATCGGGAAAAAGCAGTGCGAAAAAGTGCAAAACTCGGAGTTTGGAGGAAGTGAAGAAACCATGGTATAAGAGGCCTGACACGACAACCCGTGTCACTTGACACAAACCGCGTCAATAGGAAAGCATGTGACAAGTTGAAGCAGAATGGAAAGTCAGAGGTGTAACACTGGCGGCCTGACACGGACCGTGTTGCACATCTTGAGACTTGGAAAAGGAAATAAAAATCTTAGAGGGCCAACAAGGGTGGCCGTGTCACTTGACACATGCCGTGTTGGCTAGTGACGCTGATTTTTCTTGTTTTCCTGATTTTTCACTATGTGTGACTCAGAGGGGTGTTCTGAGCATTTCCAATAGAGACTAATGAATTTTCATTATTTAGATGAGTTTTCACGAGGAATGAGAGGACTTTTTTCCAGAGGAGAATTTTGACGATTGAAGAGAGAAACATATGAGATTATTGGAGAACGGAGATTTTTCATGAGCCGATGTAATTGAAGATCGAAGTTCATTATTTATCTGTAATGTCCCTGATTTGATCGTGTAATGACTTTGAATTTCCAATTTCAGTAATACAATTGTTTTTCGTATTCAATTTATTTGTACAAGGTTATTAATGTTATCTTTGTAGGACCAACAAGGATTGATTTACGGTTAACAATTAGCTGAACCACAATTGTTAAGGTTTTTGTACGATTAGACTATAACAAATATCACCTAGGACTAGGGATACCATATAGTTACCTGTTAAATCTTGATAAAGAAAATGATTGATTTCATCATAATTATATAAGGACTTAGGATTTAGGATGAATTTTCAAAAGTTTTCCCACTAAGGACTTAGGGGAAAATAAATTAAAGATCTGGTAATTGAGTATTTTGAACTTGTTGAAGAAATCAGGATTCAAGGTTGTTATAGGGCAAATCATACACTTTACCGTAGCATGTTCTTCATATCTGTGAAAAAAACCAATTTATTATTCTCTTATTTTTACTTATCGTTAAGTGATAATTTCCAAACAAAATCCCAAATTAAGTTTTTGTTTAATTGAACCATGAATTAAACTCGATACTTATACACAGTCCTTGAGATCGACATTCAGAGAATTTCCCTATTATTACTACAAGAGGAAAAATATTACACTTACTATTTTTTCGATCAAGTTTTTGGCGCCGTTGTCGGGGACTTCCAAAATATGGAGTTCAAATTATTGTTATATTAGAATTTTGTTGCTCTGCAACTAAAATTTTATTTTCTGTTATTTTTTTATATTTTTGTTATTACTGATTTTTGTCTAATCTTTGTATGCGAGGTAAGCCCTTAGCTAAATTTATTTTTGACGCAAAGATCGGAAGAACTTTTCACGCAAGGCATATACAAGCTTGATTAGCCAGACTAGCCTCCAACAAAGAATGTTCAGTTCATACAGAGACAGAGCCGGAATCAGAAGAGGAAATACGAATGGGAGAAAATCCACCAGTACCTGAGGAGCTCCTTGGAGACTATGGTGGGACAAATGCATCGGCTGGTAGGTTGACAATTGTGAACCAACCGGTGAATGTGCCAAATTTTCAACTGCATGCGAGCATGATCACTCTACTCGAGAGGAGGTCCTTCTCTTGAAAGGTCAATAAAGACGCTAATAAGCACCTACAAAGGTTTCTGACCATGAGCACAACTTTAAAGATTGATGGTCACACTGATGAAGCAAAAAAGTTGACAATCTTTCCGTTCACTTTAGAAGATGAGGCTGAAGAGTGGTTTTATTCATTGTCAGCTGGTAGTATTACTTCTTGGGAAGTTATGGAAAAGGCTTTCTTGAATGAGTACTTTCCAGCATCAGTGTTCATGAGAACAAGGTATGAAATCCTCAACTTCAAGCAGAAGGAGGACGAGTCACTAAGAGATGCTTATAAAAGATTCAAAAGAATCCTAGTGGCTTGTCCTACTCATAATTTGTATCAGACTGAGCAGATACATATGTTTTTTAATGGTATGAGGATGAAGACAAAGTAGCTTATTGATACAATAGCTAGTGGCTTATC
The DNA here is from genome assembly GCA_948472305.1 of Vicia faba. Lineage (NCBI taxonomy): Eukaryota > Viridiplantae > Streptophyta > Magnoliopsida > Fabales > Fabaceae > Vicia > Vicia faba. The sequence continues at coordinate 1,232,144,984 of OX451737.1, forward strand.
CAATTTTTCAAAAACCACTAGTATTAGGAAGATAATTAAAGCAATTGCTGCAAACGAGAATTTGGAGTTGTATGACAGGATTACAAGCAAACCAGAGGGAGTGATTGATTCGAAGTTGGAAGCCAACAAACAACTCAGAATTGAAGAAATATTTGTTATAGAAGTGGAGAAAAATCTAAAGAAAATGAAAATATGTGCTCAACAGGTAGCTCGTGTTCAACAGACACAAAATGTTGTTTGTAAAATTTGTAGTGGACCACACATTACTGTGGATTGTCTTACAAATCCACAACAAATTGAAGAGATAACATTCCTGTAGCAGAATAATCCCTACTCAAATAACTACAATCCATGGTGGAAGAATCATCCAAACTTCTCTTAGAAAGATCAGCAGGGAAATTTCCAAAATCAACAACAAGCTCCATAGAAGGCAAATTGGGAGATGGCTATTGAAAAGATGGCTGCCCACACTTCTCAATTCCAAGAGGAGACAAGGAGAAATTACAAGAATACTACAATGTTAATCAAAAATTTGGAAGTTCAAGTGGGAGAGATTGCACAACAATTATCTTTGCAAGCACCAGACACCTTTTTGAGCTCCATAGTGACAAATACAAAAAGTCATGAGAATGTTAATGGTGTCACAACAAATAGTCAGAATGACAACTCTGATGACCATGTCATATAAGTAGATTTGGAAGTGATAGAGAAAAAGAAAAAAAACAGGAAGAAGTGATACCACCTGAGAATCCATCTGAAGAGAAGAGCGCAAAGGAGACTAAACTACTGATTAAGTTGTTGTATCCCTCTCGAGTATAAAACAAGGACCCAAAAGAGAAAGACTTTGAGAAAATTTTCACATTGTTCAAAAACATAGAGATCAATATACCATTCTTTTAAGAACTCGATAAAATACCCTTGTACCAGAAATTCATGAAGGAGTTACTATAAAAAAAGAGTCCAACAAAAGATGGGCCGGTACCTGGTGATGAGAAATTATGTGCAATCACACCCGAGAAAAGAATCCTTATAAATAAAAAGGACCATGGATCAATTGCAATACCGTGCACTATAAAAGACAAAACTTCCAAGAAGATTCTAATTGATTCTGGTTCTAGTGTGAGCTTAATGCCTTTATATATCTTCAAAAAGCTTGGTATTGGAAAGGTAAGTGAGAGTGGGACAAAATTAAAATTTGTTGATCACGCCATCAAGCAGTCATATGGGGTGACTGAAGATGTATTGGTGGAAAATGACAATTTTGTCTTTCTAGATCATGGACAATCCTGAAGATGAAAAGACTCCTATCATTCTTGGTCAACCAGTTTTACTTACTAGTCGATGCAATTTTGATATCAAGAAAGGGACACTGACTTTAAAATCATTTGATGAGGAGATAACATTGAAAGTGTTTGAGATTAAGAAGCAAGGTACAGGTGGAAATAATCAATCTTCAGTTGGTATGCTCAAGCTAGAAAGAGAAAGAAAAATTTCAAAACCACTTCCAAAAAAGTCTCAGGCATAAGCTCTTAGGTGGTATTATGTCACTCATATATCAAAATTCCTAAGTTCATTCAAGAAGTCAAGAAGAGAAAGAAAAATGAACGTCGAGGTGAGGAAATGGAAGTTGAAGGTTACTTGAAGCACAAAGTGGTCCACACTTTTGATCTAGATGAGTTTTTGGTTGCAGAAAGTGTAACACCCTTCTAACCCACATATATTTTGTCTATAATTTCTTGAAAATATAAAATCAAACAAAGGCCACAGAAGAGAATCATATCTTCATAAAATATCAAATAACGATTAATCCTGCTCCGTAACACGGGTTGCAAAGAAAACACTTTAGATATCATCTCTAGAATCACAACTAATTCATTTTGAACTTCACATTGGAATTAATGAGTCTTAAATATCTTCATAAAATAATCTCAATACTATGAAAGGTAGTTCATAGGTTAATAACATCTTCACACTTACAGTTTATAATATCACAACCTAAAAGATGGAAAAAGTCATGATAGAAATATAAAATCTCAAGATAACAAAATATGCAAGGTTCGCAATCAATCGATCTCAACCCGGATATTACATATCAGAATAATACTCCCTATATCAGAGCAACCTACAGGAATTTCTTGTTGCCGGTTGAAGAAACTTGGAGAAGAGGCAGAGAAATCTAGAGAGTTCTTGAGATTTTTGGTGAGTTTTCTTCTTTTTTCGATTTTTTTGTGAAGTTTCTCTATTAATGAATCTCTGAAGTTTCTTTATTTTTGTGTATGAATCGTGAATGTTCTTTAGAGAGAGAGAGAGAGAGAGAGAGTTCCTCTGAGATTTTTCTGTGGTGAATTCTCTGTGAGTTTTCTGTATGTGATGGTATGAGTCGTGTATTTTTTCTCTCTGAGTTTTGCGATTCTTCTGAGGTGATTGAAGAATGATTCTCAATGAAGGTGAGTTTTCTTTCTATAATCTGTTAGAGTTGTGAAAGTTTGAATGAATCTGGGATGTTAATTGTGAGTGTTTGTTATGAGAATAGATGGATGAGATTAGGTTTGATTATGAGGCTTGGTTAACAAGTTTGTACTCTGGTGAGTTAGAGTTTTTGTTCTGATATAATATCTCACAGTTTCTACCATTTATTCTTCCGATATTTTCCCTGATTTTTTCTGATTTTTCATGGTTTTATTCTTTTCTCCTTATATTTTCTTCTGAATTTTCCTCATGTTTCTGTTATTTAATTTGGAATGCAGGGCCGTTTTGGTTTATCTGTGTGAACTGGTTTTTCCATGCTTTAGTTCTGGATAACATTTTGATTGTACAGGTTTGGCTTTAGTTTTGGGCAGCAAAGAAAATTTTAGCAGGGCTTTGTTTGAAGATTGCAAAGAGTTGGAAGAGGCATGAAGATGAAGCCAAATTGAACTTGGTTTGAGGAATTAAGATAAGCTTTAATGTAGACTTCATGTACTTGAGTTATTTCCTTGTAAATACCTTGTAATTATTTTCTTTGATTTTGAGTGAACATGTGACCTCTTCTTGAAATCTTGATGTATGGAATATGATTGGAATGATGATGTAGTGAACTTCTCATGATGAACCAAATTTTGAATCAACGTTTGAATCAATTTATTCCACTACTTGAATCAAAATTCTATTGTTCCAAGTTTTCACACTTTATGTCTTTTGCAATCATCCTGATAATTTGATCAATTGCTACCACAAGCTTGTGATACAAGCAACCCTATGAGGTAATGCCTTACATCAAGAAAGAACTTGAACATAGCCATTCTTTAACCAACATGGAGAACTGCTTAATCATGAAGTATAAGATAAGAGGACCTCAGGACACACCATGAACCACCTTTAAATTAAAGACTAATTCTCATTGTAACTTGTACTTAAAGGAATCTAAAAGTCCATAATCAAAGAAATGACTAAAACGATGAGGATGAATAGGATTTTGATGAATAATAGGAACCTTAGGCTTAGACTTGAGGCAATTTAATGAAATCAAAAGGAAAATATACCTTGTAGACAAATGAGCCATGTGGCCAAATAAAATTACTCGTCTCATGTACACAAACCTTAACTTGAGAATGCAAGACTAATACCCTTGAGGAATTCTCTTGAGGAAGATAAGTCTTGACGCACAAAAGGAGATATCTTGACACATAAGCCACAAAGGAAACTTTTAACTTTTAGAGAAAGTCTTGCTCCTGACTTGTAGAGTAAGAAACTAACAAAAACCCTTGAAGATTAACTTGAGAAGTTAAGGAAATAATGCTCAAGATAGTATTACTAGTAAAATCCAATGAACCTCAGTTGAATATTAGTAGAACTCAAACACCATGGATGAGAACCCTAATTCACTCCCTACTTAAACACAAAAGTTTGAAACCCTGATCTTATGAGAAATACAGAGAAATAAACCCTGATTCAAAACCTTATGAATTTTGGAAAAGATAGTCCTATAGCTTGAGGAAGAAGAAAATCATGACAACCATGAATCACAACCCTAATTCCATGCTTTTTGTTGCTTGTAGAAGAATAGACAGAAGAATCAGACTTTATTTAATATATGCACCTCAAAAGAAAAGAAAACCCTAACTTGCACAACCATTGAGCTTTGAACTAAGGTGCCTTTACTGAATGAAATGTATGATATGAAAATGTCCTAATGAAACTATGAAGATGAATTAAGGAACCTAAGCTAGACAAAAAGTATCATCAGGAGAGAAAATTTTGGGGATGCAACAAGCAATAGATTCATTCATCCGGGAGATTCGAGTGTTGCTGCTATCATTGGAGAAGATTCAGAGCCAAAATGGCCTTACTTTGTGACACACGAAGGGACAAGACAGAATTGTACTAATGTTGATATGTCTAGTGTTGTTCATATTTTAGAGTAATTTGTTTTTGTCTTTTCAAATAATTCTTTTCACTCTTTCCAAGGTGAAAATGACTTTGTTCATGCTCCTTTGTTTCGGATTTTAAAATCATTAATAAAGTTATTTTTTATCCAATTGTGTTTTTTTACTTTTTCCATTTTTGTGGAAAATGGTAACTAAAAAACCTATTAAAAAAACAATTTTAGTTATTGCATTCACTTTCAATCTGCCTGTTTTTCTAAAACAAAGCATAAATCATGCGTGGATTAATAAATAAAGCCATTGAAAACAATGATCCTGTACCCTCTTGCAACTTTGAATTCTCTGTATTCGAAGTGGAAGAAGAGAGTGAGGAAGACAATGATATCCGTGAAGAAATTTCTTGGCTGCTTGAGCACGAGGAGAAAACCATTAAGCCATACAAAGAGCTTCTCAAGTTGATCAACTTGGGTTCTAAAGAGAACAAAATAGAGGTCAAATTGGGGAATTGCTTAGTGAAGATGTCAAAAGATTGTTGATAGGATTTCTAAAAGGGTATATTGACATGTTTGCTTGGTCTTATCAAGATATGCCAGAATTGAATACTGATATTGTAGAGCATCATTTTATTCTTAAGCTAGAATATACACCAATGAAGCAGAAATTGAGAAGAACTCATCTTGATATGGATATCAATATTAGAGAAGAGGTGTAGAAGCAAATTAATGTCGATTTCCTTTTGACATCCCATTATCCTCAATGGGTGGCCAATATTGTGCCAGTTCCGAAGAAAGATGGAGAAGTAAGAATGTGCGTTGATTATCGAGATTTGAATAAAGACATTCCAAAAGATGATTTTCCTTTTCCACATATTGATATGTTGGTCGACAATATCGTTAAATTCAGTGTTTTCTCATTTATGGATGGTTTTTTCGGAGTATAATCAGATTATGATGACGCCTGAGGACATGGACAAACCAACGTTTATCACCCCCTAGGGAATATTCAGTTATAGAGTGATGCCCTTCGGATTATAAAACGCTGGTGCTACATACCAGAGGGAAATGACTACCATATTCCATTATATGATGCACAGGGAAATTGAGGTTTATATTGATGATATGATTTACAAGTCTAAGAATGAGGAGGATCATGTTCAGTACTTATTGAAGTTGTTTCAACGTTTGAGAAAGTATAGACTCCACTTGAATCCAAACAAATGCACTTTTGGTGTCTGTTCTAGGAAGATTTTGGGTTTCATTATCAACCAAAGAGGTATTGAAGTGGATCTGGACAAAGTCAAAGCCATTCAGGATATGCCTGCGCCTCAAACATAAAAATAAGTCAGAGGGTTCCCCAATCATTTGAATTATATTTATAGGTTTATCTCTCACATGACTTCCACTTGTGAGCCAATTTTTAACCTGCTTTGTAAAGATTAGGGTTGTGTATGGAGTGAAGATTGTCAGAAAGCTTTTGATAGTATCAAAGAGTACTTGCTTGAACCTCCTATTTTGATTCCACCGATGGAAGTAATGTCATTGATTATGTACTTAACAAATTTAGAAGGATCGATGAGTTATGTCCTCGGTCAACAAGAGGAAACAGGTAGAAAAGAACATGAAATCTAATACATGAGGAAGAAGTTTACATATTGTGAATCTCAGTATTCATTACTTGAGAAGACTTATTGAGCTTTGGCATAGGCTGCTCGCCATCTCTGACAGCATATGTTAAATCATACTACTTGGTTGATATCCAAAATGGACCCTATCAAGTATATCTTTGAGAAACATGCGTTGACAGGGAGAATTTCCCGTTGGCAGATGTTAGCATCAGAATATGATATTGAGTATCGTATGCAGAAAGCAATTAAAGGAAATATTTTTTTAGGGCACTTAGCTTATCAACTGATTGATAATTATCAGCCTATTCAGTTTGACTTTCCTGATGAAGATGTCATGTACCTTAAAGTCAAAGATTATGATGAACTAGGACTCGAGGAAGGACCAGATCCTGGATCCCGGAGGGGTTTGATATTTGATGGATCCTCTAATTCATATGGTCATGGAGTTGGAGAAATCATAATCACTCCTCGAGGTTCTCATATTCCTTTTACAATAAAGTTATGCTTTTATTATATAAACAATATGGCAAAAATCGAAGCCTGTATCATTGGCCTCGAAGAAGCTATTGATCTCAGGATTAAGTATCTCAATGTCTATGGAGATTTATCATTGGTCATTAATCAGATCAAAGGTGAATGGGAGACTCGTTGCCCAGATTTGATTCCATATAAAGATTATGCAAGGAGGTTGTTTCCTTTCTTTAATGAAGTTAAGTTTCATCATATACCTCAAAAGGAGAATCAGATGGCAGATGCTCTGGCTAGTTTGTCCTCCCTGTATCGGGTAAACTTCTATAATGAGGTACCTCAAATCAAGATCACGCGCCTAAATATACCTGCTCATGTGCTTGCAGCAGAAGAAGCAGTGTATGATAAGCCATGATATTATGATATCAAGTGTTTCCTTCAGAATCAAGTGTACCCACATGGGGAATCCAGTAAAGATAATAAGACTTTGAGGAGGTTGGCGTATAATTTCTTTCTCAGTGAAAATGGGCTATATAAAAGGGATTATGACATGGTCTTGCTCAGATGCGTGGATAGACACGAAGTAAACATGTTAATGCAAGAAGTTCATGAAAGATCTTTTGGTACTCATACCAATTGACATTCTATGGCTAATATGATGTTCAGAGAAGGTTACTATTGGCTGACAATGGAACCTGATTGTTGTCAGTTCATTAAGAAGGGCCATGAATATCAGATATTTGTCGATAAGATTCATGTGCATCTAACTCAACTCAATGTCATCTCATCTCCATGGCGTTTCTCTATGTTGGGGATTGACATGATTGGAATGATAGATCCTAAAGCTTTAAAAAGACATCTTTTTATTCTGGTAACTATTGATTACTTCACCAAGTGTTTTAAAGAAGCATCATTTGCTAATGTGACCAAGCAGGTTGTGGTCTAATTTATCAAGAATCAAATCATTTTCCAGTAGGTTATTCCGAGTAAGATCATTATCGATAATGGTACTAATTTGAATAACAAGGTGATGGAAGAACTCTGTGAAAGCTTCAAGATTAAAAATCACAATTCTTCACCTTACATACCCGAGATGAATGAGGTTGTTGAAGCAGCTAATAAGAATATCAAGAAGATTATTCAGAAGATAATGGTCACCTACAAGGATTGACATGAGATACTCCCTTTTGCTCTGCATGGGTACGTACATCTGTCTGCACTTTAATAGGGGCAACCCCTTTCTCTTAGGTGTATGGAATGGAAGCAGTGCTCCCCGTAGAAGTTGAGATCCCATCAATGTGAGTCTTGATGAAAGCCAAGTTGTCAGAGGCTGAAAGGTTTCAAAATATATATGATCAGTTGAATCTTATTGAAGAGAAGAGAATGACAACCCTATGTAATGATCATTTATACTAAAAGAGAATGAAACAAGCATTTGATAAGAAGGTCTGACCTCGAGAATTTAGAGAAGGAGACCTCGTACTCAAAAAGGTCTTTCCTCCTCACAATAATTCTCGTGACAAGTAGACACCTAATTACGAAGGCCCCTGTTGTTAAAAAATCCTTATCTTGTGGTGCAATGACTCTTACAACTATGGATGGTAAGGAGCTCCCTCATCCGGTGAATTTCGATTCAGTGAGGATCAAGGAAGGTGAATTGAAAAAGAAAAATGATTGAGAAAGGCTGTAAGAGCAAATTCAAAGTTGCAGAAAATTAAGTTCAAGATGAAGTTTGGCAGGGTGATTCTGGCTCTCTAATCTTGAGGAAATGAATGAGGGATGAACCTCTATTTATAGGGAAACAAATGGAATGCCCAAGCGTGTGAAATGATGAAGTTTGGAGGGAAACCGTGTGAAGTTGCAAACAAGAAAAGTGTGACTTCAATTTTGATCAAATCTCATCCAAACTTTGCGTTTTAATGTTCTAATAATTTCTGGAAGTTCACTAAACATGTTTAGAAGCAAAAACACGCAGCAATTTTATGATTAGAGGCTAAAACAAAGATTTCAAATTTCTGACTTGGTGAAAAACTCAGTTTCAAATTGCCAAATTCAAACCAATGGCATTCTCAACTCAAGGGGTCTTAGGACATGATTCTTGAAGCTTTATAAAGATGAGGTTACAAGCTTTGAAATGTGAAAATAATGGAATCAAATGGTTGCTTGAGCTGAAAGTTACAATGAGTCAAAGTTGGGAAAAAGAAGTTGACTTTCCGTACTTAGTAAATTTCTAAGTTTTTCTTCAAGAATGACTTATAATGTATTGCATTCAAACATGAACTTCCACTTGAAATTTGATCTTGACCAAAAAAGATGGCATGGAGTAACAAAATAGGAATCTTCTTTGGGAGCCTATCAGATTCACCGGGGGAAATACAGGTTGCTCAAATAAAGAGACCTTCCACTTGCTGCTATGAGAAGGAATTATAATAAAGACTTCCTGAAGAAAGAAAATATGGCTTCTTGTGGAAAGAAAATGGAACTTCTGGAGAAATGCCAATATAATTCCTATTGAGGAGATATAATCCTCTCGTGCAAAATAAATACACATTTAAAACCAAAGCTCAAAGCTTGCAGAAACCCAAATAATAATATTGCTGAGAGTGCCCATCCCAACCAGAAATAAACCAAAATGATGCAGTCAAAGAAAAGACATCTCCTGAGAAATAAACTCAAGAGGGAATCATAATTCTATCCGGACAATGAGTTAAATGGGAAGGCTAAAGAAAAATTCTCCCATGAGGGATAACTCAGTGGGGAAATTGAAAGAATATACACTTTCTGCTTAAGGTTGACATTCCAATGGAGAAAGAGTAACAAAACTTTTACAAAACAGGGTAACATACCAACCAGATATATATTAAAATATGCAAATAAGAAATGATTATGCATGATACTGGTATGAAAGTATGAATGTTATCATGTACATGCTTGTCAAAACATACATATAACACTGGGGATACATATATGAAAACCAAGTGAGTACCGTCAATACTCGGCTAAATCACATTCAGGATGGAAATTCCATGAGATAGTAAGCACCAACTGAGGAAACAAAATCCTATTTCATAGCTTAAATCCACTGGGAAAGAACAAGATAAATAGCAGTAAATTAACACAAACATGGCGATATAACATCTTCCTCAAAGTTTCACTGGGGAATTACACAGACTTCAGCGGGGGAAACAAAATGTTCGAAGTTCACACTTCTGCCATGGTTGATTTCCTCCGGGAAAACAATATCACCTCATTGAGACATCAGTTGGGGATTATATGATGACTTTATTGGGAAGGTTAATACCATATCGTCGGAGGGGACACCTAGATATGTTCTTCAATACTGAGAGTGATAATTGCACCAACTTCTCTGGGGAGAAAGTACGAAAACCTCACAGGGACAATAATTTCAGAGAAATACATCATCTCAACTTCAACTAGGGAAATCAAGAAATCAAACACTACAGTAAGAAACTTATGGGGATTTTAAATCCAATCCAACATTCGGTGGGAGAAAACCCCAAAAGTTGATAACCATTTCAAAACTTCTTCAATAAGATATTACCTTTGCCTGACTGCCGAGAAAACAAACAATATGCTAGTACTACTGAAAGGAGATGTTTCACAAATGAGTTCAATCTCAGCATGCACGGGGAGACAAGACTTTTATTAAATGAGTGAAGCCTTCACCGGGGAATCTTGGATTAAGTATTCATATCATGCAAACTTTGAGCTTATCCGTTCCTGAAGTTACTAATTTTGTTCTCCTTGTATCACAAAATTTAAAGCAATTTGTAAATTCTTTTCAAAAATAATTTTGTTATTTAATCTGTTTTCTTTGATCATTACTACCAATAATAAATGAAATCTTTATAAGCTGAATAAAATAAGAATTGTAAAGAATTGGATAAAAGGCTCAAACTTTATTAATAGAATGGTAGTCTGCGAATGGCAAGACTACATAGATGATTACAAAGTTTGGAAAATGGTAATATATATTTGGAAAAGATACATTGAATTATAATGACTAGTATTCTCCCTAACAACTTTCAATTCCTGAGCCGAAACTTTGGTCGAAGAGTAGTAAGATCCAAGCAGATTGTTGCTCCATTGGTCAAGTCTTGTCTGAGGCACTTACTTGCCAGCAAATTCCTAACTTTTACCTAGGTCGCCCTTGCGGGTTTTCAATCTACCAGGAAAATTTATTCTGTTTATGTCTCTAATTTTTGGCTAGACTGCCCTTTCGGGTTTTCGGCCTATCGAGACGCTCTTTTTTGCCTAAGCCTCCCTTTCGGGTTTTCGTCTTAGCGAGCTATTCTTTTATTTTTTTCTAGGCGTAGTATTTCTTAGCCGCATCAGCATTCACGGGACATGGGAACTCCTCGCCATCCATTGTTTCAAGAATCAGTGCACCTCCAGAGAAGGCTTTCTTGACAACATATATGCCTTCAAAATTGGGAGTCCACTTTCCCCTAGAATCAACATTAAAAGACATGATCTTCCTGAGCACGAGGTCGCCTTCTCTGAATTCACGAGGTTTGACCTTCTCATCAAAAGCTTTCTTCATTATCTTTTGCTATAATTGGCCATGACACAAGGCCATCATTCTTTTCTCTTCTATTAAATGCAACTGGTCAAACCTGTTCTGGACCCATTCATCCTCTGACAACTTGGCTTCCATTATTATACGCAAAGAGGGAATATCAAATTCAATAGGGAGCACTACTTCGATGCCATATACAAAAGAGAACGGGGTTTCCCCTGTTTAAGTGTGTACAGATGTTCGGTACTCATGTAGAGCAAAAGGGAGCATCTCATGCTAGTCTTTATAAGTAACCACCATTTTCTGGATGATCTTATTGATGTTCTTATTGGCTGCTTCCACAGCTCAAATCATCTTTGGCCTGTAAGGAGATAAATTATGATGGAAAATCTTAAACTCTTCACAAAGTTCGGACATCATCTTGTTATTCAGATTTGATCCGTTGTCAGTGATGATCCTGCTTGGCACACCATACCGACATTTAAGGTTGTTCTTGATGAAACGCATTACCACTTGTTTAGTGACATTAGCATATGAAGCTGCCTCCACCCATTTGGTAAAATAATCAATTACCACCAAGATAAAACGATGCCCATTTGACGCCTTCAGTTCAATCATTCCAATCATGTCATACCCCATATAAAGAAAGGCCACGGGGTATAAATAAAATTGAGAAGTGTCGGAGGTATATGAATTTTATCAGCATAAATCTGGCATTTATGGCACTTTTTAGCAAATTTGTGATAGTCAGATTCCATTGTCAGCCAATAGTAACCCGCCCTAAGCATCTTTTTCGCCATTGAATGTCCATTGTCATGAGTACCAAATGAACCTTCATGAACCTCATGCATTAACATGCATGATTCGTGTCTATCCACGCATATGAGTAAGACCATGTCACAATTTCTTTTATACATTACATCTTCATTAAGGAAAAAGCTTCCCTCTAACCTTCTCAATGTCTTTCTATCTTTATTTGATTGGGTATTCCCGAGTCTGAAGAAAGTGCTTGATATCAAAATACCTAGGTTTTTCATCTACCACATCCTCTGTTGTAAACACATGAGCCGGTCTATCCAAACGTTGCACTGTAATACGAGGCACATCATTCCAAGTATTAACTTGATACATAGAAGCCAGATTTGCCAAAGCATCCCCCATCTGATTTTCATCTCTTAGAATATGATGGAATTCAACTTTGTTAAAGAAGGGTAACAATCTTCTAGCATAATCTTTATAAGGGATGAAGCTAGGATGACGAGTATCCCATTCTCCTTTAATCTGATTATCAACCAAAGCCGAATCACCATACACATCTAGAACCTTGACTCTAAGATTAATGGCCTTCTCGAGACCCATAATACAAGCCTCATATTCTTCCATATTATTAGTGCAATCAAATGTTAGCCTTGCAGTAAAAGGAATGTGTGATCCATGCAGAGTAATGATCACCACACCAACTCCTTTTTCATAAGCATTCACCGCTCCATCAAATACCATGCCCCAACGAGATTCAGGATCTGGGCCTTCCTCAGGAAAAGGTTCATCACAATATTTTGCTTTTAAGAACATCAAATCCTCATCAGGGAAGTCAAACTTAACAGATTGATAGTCATCTACCAGTTGGTGAGCAAGATAATCCGCCGACACACTTATTTTTATGGCCTTTTGAGTGTGGTACTCAATATCATATTCAGACAATAACATTTGCCAACGGGAAATTCTCCCTGTGAGAGCAGGATTTTCAAAAATATACTTAATTGGATCCATTTTGGAAATCAACCATGTAGTATTATTCAACATATATTGTCGTAAATGCTTTGCCTCCCAGACCAGAGCACAACATTACTTCTCCAACATAGAATATCGTGACTCACAATCAATAAATTTCTTACTGAGATAGTATATGGCATATTCTTTCTTTCCTGTCTTATCTTGTTGTCCCAAAATACAACCTATAGAACTATCCAACACAGTCAGATACATGATCAATGGTCTTCCTTCAATGGGAGGGAGCAAGATAGGAGGTTCAAGCAGATATTCTTTGATACTTTCAAATGCCTTCTGGAAATCCTCTGTCCACACACAACCCTAATCCTTCTTTAGCAATTTAAAGATCGATTCACATGTTGCGATCATGTGGGAGATGAATCTGGAAATATAATTCAGACACCCAAGGAAGCCTCTAACATGCTTCTCAGTCCTTGGCGCATGCATTTCTTGAATAGATTTAACTTTATCTGGGTCAACTTCAATCCCTTTCTGGATGATAATGAAACCTAATAACTTCCCTGATTGGATACCGAAGGTGCATTTGTTTGGATTCAGGCGGAGACGACACTTCCTCAAATGCTGAAACAACTTCAACAAATCTTCCACATTCCCTTCTTCGGTCTGTGATTTAGCAACCATTTCATCGACATATACCTCAATTTCCTTGTGCATTAGATCATGGAATAGGGTTGTCATATCCCTCTGGTACGTTGCACCAACGTTCTTCACCCCGAAGGGCATCACTCTGTAACATAATGTTCCCCAGGGTCTGATAAACGTTTTTTTTCCATGTCCTCAAGAGCCATTCTTATTTGATTATATCCAGAAAATCCGTCCATGAATGAGAATACTCTTTGTTATGCTATCAACCAGCATATCAATGTGCGACAATAGGAAATCATTGTTAGAACAAAGTTTGAATCTACTACCCTAAGTTTAAGTTTTGATGATAACAAAATGAAATGATATATTAATTATGTGATTCATATAAGAACTATTTGCTACCTAAAATATTACCTTCTGTTTTGCATAAACTCTGATAGGTATCAGCAGGAGTACACTTAATCAGCATCAGAATATTGGTTATTAACATCAGCATCAGAAGTTGCTATATCAGAATACCAGAATCAGAAGAACAACTCACGCGAATGCTGAAGCTTGATGAACAGAACTGCGCTCAACACTCTGATAAAGACAACAACAGTTCATCAGCACTTAAGCAGAGTCAGAATGAGCCAAAGCCAGAACACGCTTTAAGTAGCAACGGTACCGTGCATTCAAAGCGAATTATTACCAACGGCATCATTCCAGACAAGATCTGCTCAATAAGGAAAGTTTGTTAATGGCATTGAATCAAGATTATTGCTCCAACGTTCAACAAATTCAGTGCTATATAAACAAGACAATGAAGATTGAATTGGCTAATGCTCTACAACTATTTCCACGCCTAAAAGCTATTCTACATCTTCTCATTCTCAGTTTGCTAAAAAGCTCCATAATTCCTTACTCAATTATATTTTAGCAATCTAGTTTCATAAGCTTAAGTTGTGTAATATCACAGTTGTGATAAACTGTTTTGTAGAAAACATTCACACACCTATTTCCATTCTGTGTAAGAAAGTGTTTCCTTGACAAACCGGGTTGTGGTTTGCATCAAGAAGGCTTTAGCAGTTGTTAAAGCAGATTGTAATATTCAGTTGAATATAGTGGATTAAGACCTCGTTGGAGAGAGGCGAAATCACCTTGACGGGTGGACTGGAGTAGTTTGAGATCAAACGAACCAGGATAAAAATATCGTGTTCATTGCATTGTTTTTCGTTTTACAATTCAACCCCCCTTCTTGTGTTTTTCACTTCTTCAATTGGCATCAGAGCGCCTGGTTCTGAGCTAAAACACTTAACCGTGTCAGTACAAGATCCAGCGTCAGAAAAACACAATGGCAGGAAATTATTCTCACACCAACAATGACAACCATGAGGACAGAGATAGATTCAGCGGAAAACCTCCAGTCTTTGATGGAGAAAATTTTGATTACTGGAAAGACAGAATTGAAAGCTTCTTTCTGGCACATGATGCTGATCTGTGGGACATGGTGACAGATGGATACACGCACCCTGTGAATGCAAGCGGTCAGAAGATTGATAGGAAAACAATGTCTGACCAACAAAAGCGTGACTTCAAGAATCACCACAAGGCCAGAACCATCCTTCTCAGCGCCATCTCGTATGCTGAATATGAAAAGATCTCCAACAGAGACACATCAAAGAACATGTTTGACTCACTCAGAATGACGCATGAGGGCAACGTTCAGGTCAAAGAAACTAAAGCTCTGGCGCTCATTCAGAAGTATGAGGCGTTCAAAATGGAAGAAAGTAAATCCATTGAAACAATGTTCTCAAGATTCCAGATTCTGGTAGCTGGTCTCAAGGTTCTGGACAAAGGTTACTCTACTGCTGATCACGTCAAGAAAATCATCAGAAGCTTACCCAAGCAGTGGAGGCCAATGGTTACAGCTCTGAAGCTAGCAAAAGATCTCAACAAAATTTCTCTGGAGGAACTTATCAGCTCCCTCAGAAGTCATGAGATAGAGCTAGAAGCTGATGAACCCCATAAGCAAGGTAAGCCTTTAGCATTAAAATCTAACAAAAAATCTGAGTCTAAAGTTTTGCAGGCAGTTGAAGAAACATCTGATGGATCCTCATCAGAAGAAGACAAACTCTCCCTCCTCTCCAGAAGAGTGAATCAACTGTGGAAGCAGAGGCAAAGGAAGTTCAGGAATCCCAGAAGATCTGATCAGAACGAGTCTTCTTCCAGATACAGAAGGACAGATTCTTCCTCTGGATACAGAAGATCTGAAGGCTCCTCAGGAAGCAGAAAGCCAAACACCAAGGACATCATCTGCTATGAGTGCAATGAGCAAGGACACTACAAGAGTGACTGCCCAAAGCTTCAGAGGGAAAAGCCCAAAAAGAAGTTTGGAAGAGAAAAGAAGAAAAGTCTCATGGCTACATGGGATGACTCTGACTCGTCTGAAGCTGACTCAGAATCAGATGATGAGAGAGCAAACATAGCTCTCATGGCCAACATTTCAAAAGATAGTGAAGCTTCTGAATCAGACTCAGAATCATATACTGAAGAGGTATTTCCTGACTTTGCTGTTAATTTTACCAAGGCTGAACTTGCTGAAAGCCTTAATGAAATTCTGGAAAGGTATCAGCAGATTAGAGTTAAATTCAGAGACCTGAAAAGGAATCTTGAATCTGACTCTAATAAGACTGAGAGTCTTAAATTGGAGAATT
Source organism: Vicia faba (assembly GCA_948472305.1). NCBI lineage: Eukaryota > Viridiplantae > Streptophyta > Magnoliopsida > Fabales > Fabaceae > Vicia > Vicia faba. Next base: position 1,232,161,052 of record OX451737.1, read on the forward strand.
CTGAGCTGAGAATTAAAATTTCAAAATTAGAAAATACTTTACAAAACTCTCAGAAGGAACCAATTTCTGAAACTCCCAGCAACGCTGATGAGATCATCAAGGAGTATGATCACAGTTTCCAGAAGTTCCTTGCTAAAAGCGTAGATAGAAGCAAAATGGCTTCAATGATCTATGGAGTTAGCAGAAACGGCAGGAAGGGAATAGGATACCAAGGTAAGGTTCCTACACCAAAGAATGTCATGGATTTAACCATTAAACACACTCCTCTGAATTCACATTTTGTGTATGGTCACACACATGATATTAAATACACTAGCAGTAAGTACTCTGTGAAACCAAAATTCAACCAGAGTTTTGGTAAATCTAACAAATCAGGACCCAAGAAAATCTGGGTACCAAAGGATAAAATAATACATGTTGCAGATATCTTTAGCAGCAAATCAGAAACACCAGTCATGGTACCTGGACTCTGGCTGCTCGCGACACATGACGGGAAGAAGGCATATGTTCCAAAGCCTGGAACTTAAGCCTGGAGGCCACGTTGGCTTTGGAGGCAATCAGAGGGGAAAGATCATTGGCTCTGGTACTGTAGGTAATGGAAATCTTCCCTCTATTAATAATGTTCTGCTAGTAGATGGATTAATGCATAATCTATTATCCATAAGTCAATTAAGTGATAACGGTTATGATATAATCTTTAATCAAAAATCATGTAAAGCTGTTAGTCAGAAAGATGGGACTATCCTGTTTAATGGAAAGAGGAAAAACAACATTTACAAAATCAAACTTTCTGAACTAAAAAGTTAGAACGTAAAGTGCCTTCTGTCTGTTAACAATGAGCAGTGGATCTGGCACAGAAGATTGGGGCATGTTAGTATGAGAAGAATATCTCAGATTAACAAACTCAATCTGGTCAGAGGACTTCCCAATTTGAAGTTCAATTCAGATGCTCTGTGTGAAGCATGTCAGAAAGGCAAGTTTGCAAAACCTTCTTTTAAATCTAAAAATGTTGTTTCTACCTCTAAGCCATTAGAACTTCTGCACATTGACTTATTTGGACCAGTTAAAACTGCTTCAGTCAGTGGTAAGAAGTATGGGTTAGTAATCGTAGATGACTATAGCAGATGGACATGGGTAAATTTCTTAAGACACAAGGACGAGTCACACTCTGTGTTTGTTACCTTCTGTAACCAAGTTCAGAATGAAAAGGATCTTAGAATCGTTAAAGTCAGAAGTGATCATGGTGGAGAGTTTAAAAACAAAGATTTTGAGTGATTCTTTAATGACAGAGGCATTCTGCATGATTTCTCTTATCCTAGAACTCCCCAACAAAATGGAGTTGTAGAACGAAAGAACAGAACATTGCAAGAAATGGCCAGAACCATGATCAATGAGACAAACGTTGCTAAGATCTTCTGGGCAGAGGCAATAACCACAGCGTGCTACATTCATAATAGAATCTCAATAAGACTTATTCTGGAAAAGACTCCATATGAATTGTGGAAGAACAGAAAGCCCAACATTTCATATTTTCATCCATTTGGATGTACCTGTTTTATGTTAAATACAAAGAATTATTTGAACAAGTTTGACTCTAAAGCACAGAAGTGTATTATGTTAGGATACTCTGAACGCTCAAGAGGGTACAGAGTATACAATACAGAAACACAGATTGTGGAAGAATTAATCAGTGTTCGTTTTGATGATAAGCTTGACTCTGAAAAGTCAAAGCAGAATGAAGTTTTTGCAGGTATGGAAATTGAATTTACAGGTTCTGAAGACAAGTCATCAGAAGCTCTCAACACAGACACTCCTTCAACGTCTGAAAGGAGCACTGCTAGCAATCCTACAACAGCTGCTGATCAACCTCATAAGAGATTACCCAGAAGCAGCTTGGATCACCCAGAAGAGACTATCTTAGGAAGAAAGGAAGATCCAATCAGAACAAGAGCAAGCTTCAGAAACTCTGAAGAAACCCTCATGGGACTTGTGTCTCTGATTGAACCTTCTTCTATTGATGAAGCACTTCTGGATAATGACTGGATTCTGGCAATGCAAGAAGAGCTGAATCAATTCACCAGAAATGACGTATGGGATCTTGTTCCCAGACCAAAAGGATTCAACGTCATTAGAACAAGATGGGTGTTCAGAAACAAGCTAAATGAACAAGGTGAAGTCATCAGAAACAAAGCACGACTGATTGCACAAGGTTATAGTCAGCAAGAGGGGATAGACTATACAGAAACCTTTGCCCCAGTCGCGAGGTTAGAATCTATCAGACTTTTAATTTCATTTGCTGTTAATAGAGGCATCACTCTGTATCAGATGGATGTCAAGAGTGCATTCTTAAATGGTTATATAGAAGAAGAGGTTTATGTGCACCAACCCCCTGGTTTTGAAAATACAAAAAATCCAGAACATGCTTTCAAACTAAATAAGTCACTATATGTTCTGAAGCAAGCTCCCAGAGCTTGGTATGAAAGACTAAGTAACTTTCTGTTAGAAAATGAATTTACCAGAGGGAAGGTGGACACTACCTTATTCTGTAAGTCAGTTAAGAATGACATCTTAGTCTGTCAAATTTATGTTGATGATATTATTTTTGGTTCTACTAATCCTTCTCTTGGAAGAAAATTTGCTAAGTGTATGCACGCAGAATTTGAGATGAGCCTCATGGGGGAACTGAAATTCTTTCTAGGAATTCAGATCAATCAAACTCCAGAGGGAACTTACATTCATCAGAGCAAATACATCAGAGATCTTCTGAAGAAATTTGACCTCTCAGAATGTAAGCCATCAAAGATTCCAATGCATCCCACGTGCATTCTGGAAAGAGAAGAGGTAAGCAAAAAAGTAGAACAGAAAGTCTACAGAGGTATGATTGGTTCTCTCCTTTATCTGACAGCTTCAAGACCTGATATATTATTCAGCGTATGTATTTGTGCTAGATTCCAATCAGATCCTAGAGAATCTCACTTAACAACTGGTAAGCGAATTTTCAAGTATCTGAAGGGTACTACTAATCTGGGTTTGTTTTATAGAAAATCTAGTGATTACAGTTTAGTAGGCTACTGCGATGCTGACTTTGCTGGAGACAGAGTAGAGCGTAAAAGTACTTCTGGAAGCTGCCAGTTTCTGGGAGAAAATCTGATCTCTTGGTCCAGCAAAAGGCAATCCACAATTGCGCTATCAACAGCAGAAGCTGAGTACATAGCAGCAGCAGGATGTAGCACACAAATGCTCTGGATGAAAAGTCAGCTTGAAGACTTCCAGATTTTTGAGAGTAACATCCCTATACTCTGTGACAATACTTCTGCTATTTTCTTAAGTAAGAATCCTATTTTACATTCTAGAGCTAAGAATATAGAAATAAAACATCATTTCATTAGGGACTATATTCAGAAAGGAATTTTAAACTTAAAATTTATAGATACAGACCATCAATGGGCTGATATCTTCACTAAACCCCTTTCTGAAGATAGGTTCAATTTCATTCTGAAACATCTCAGCATGAAAATCTGCCCAGAGTGAAAACGTTTTAATTCCATATATTTATCTTTAGAATGTATTTGTTTTACTGTGAACTTCTGATCAATCTCTTTTCAGAAAGATAGAACATGCAGATTGTATCAGATGCTAGTCTTAAAGATCTGAGCGTTTCAGCTCAAAGATAGATGTGCCGATCACTAAATCAAACAAGTGTCATCCAATCATCAGCAAATCTCTGAAGCAGAACGCGTGCACGCTTCTGAGAAGGCAAAACGCTGATTGGGTGCATTGAGACACATGTCTGGTAACCGTTTCAAGTATCTTTCTCAAATCCCCCAAAACCAGCAAGCATTAAATGAAAGTAATCATGTTTTTAAAATGTAATCATGATTTTATTTCTCTTTCTTGAAAATGTTTACTCTTTCAAAATATTCTGAAATCTATTTAAGAACGTTAATTTCTCACATTAATCTTTTACCGTTTCTCATTATCTCTCAAATATTTTCTGCATTTTCTCTGTGTTCATCTCTTTCAAGTTTAAACCCCTTTTTTTTCTCAGTTTCTCAGAAAAACCCAAAGTGTGAACATGGCAACCTCCAGCAGTGCTTCTGCAGGTTCTCAGAAGAAAGCATCCTCTGAACAGTACCAAGTTCCATTCAGAACACTCCTTACTCCAGTGAAGAATCTTGAAGTGTTGTATGAACTGATTATTGATTTTGGCAGTCTGAAAGAGAATGGTTTTGACTTGACAGAAGAAATTAGGGCACAGAAATGGGAGAGATATTTCGACAGGTTGGTTGGACCAACATTCCCAATGTTAGTCAAGGAGTTCTGGATTCATGCAACTGCTTCAACGCATCAAGTCACCTCCTACATAATGGGAAAGAAGATTGTGATCACTGAGGATCACATAGCAAAATTGATTGTTTACAGTGGCCGTGGCGTCCGCTGTATTGATATGGCTGAAAGATGCTCTGACGTGGGTGTCATAGCAGAAAGTATTTTCACCCATGGGGTGCCCAGCAGCAAGATCAGAGATCTGAAGGATCACCACAGAGTTTGGGCGAAGATCATTCTGGGGTGTTTTAATCATAGAAAGCCAACTAGTTCCCATGATTACATAAATATAGATCAGCAGTTTCTGATCTATTTTATCAATCAGAAGGTAAAAATCAACTTGGCCCATCTTCTGTTTAATCACCTCAGAACAAGTGTGAAGGAAACCAGGGAAGAAGAAAGAACAAAGAGGGATTGGATACCCTTTGGAAGGTTAATATTAGATATTCTGACTGAGAATAGGCTGATAGAGCACCTGATAGAAGCTCAAGAGTTAAGCATCATTGAACCAACTGTTGGCAAGCCTCTGAACGCGAAGAATCTGAAGAAAATGAAGTTAATAGAGAATATCAGAAAGGAACCCAACGTTACTCCTATTGCTGACATCACCAGCAGAAGAGTCCCACTGAGTGACTTTCCTTTATTTTCTGAGATAGAATCTAAACCAGTGGTGGTTCTCAGATACCTAGACGCGTGCAAGGCTGATGGTATAGATCCCAAGCTAAATATCAAAGATCTGCACCAACCTCAACCAAAAGTTACACTGAAGAAGACAAAGAAAAGGAAGGCCCCTTCAGAAGGAACATCCCAGCAGACACCCAAGAAAAGAGGTAATTTATCTGCTGCTTCTGTTTTAAATTCTTCTGCTATTCCAACATCAATTCCCACTCCAGCTTCTCATGATATCCCAATCCCCATCCCAACAATAGATGAAACCGAACCAGAAGATGACCCTTCTGAGGAACTACAACTCAGAAGACCCCGCACCAAACATCCTAAACCAACAATTTCAACAACATCAGCACTTGACAAAGTTCTGTCTGACATTGATCAACGTGCTTCTGATAACCTTCCCAATAATCCAAACACTGAACCAGATATTGCCACATCTCCTCAACCAGAACAACCTCTCTAACCCATTCCAGAAGAACCACATATTCCTGAACAACCAGAAATTCCTCCTCCTTCTCCACAACCAGCAATTCCTTCTCCCTCTCCTCAACCAGAAATTCATCCACCATCACCTCAACCTTCACCTCAACCTGAGTTTCATCATTCTGAAACTCCATCTCCTCCATCTCCTGAACCTCATTCTCCTCAATCCTCTGAACCACAACGTCTGGAAATCCAGCTGTCATGTGGAAGAACAGTAACCATGGCCCAGCTACCATCCTCGCCAGAATCTACCCTACCAAATACTCCCAAAACCCCAAACAGTCCAATCATTATTTCTGATTCTCCCACTCCATCTCCCAAACAAACAGCTCCCAAACAAACCACAGAAGACCCCAGCAGGACCTTCATAGATTTAACAATCCTTCACCGTCTTGCTGATCTGAAAAATAAAATAGCCATTCCAAAACCAAAACAGCCAGATGTTGGCTCTGGCATTATGAATTTTGAAACAGGTTTGCAGCAGTGGATTGCTTCTCTGAAGCAAGTCTGTCCTGGAATGATTGGTCCAGCTGCCTCTGACCAGCTCTGGTCACAATTCAGAATTTGGGTACGTGCTGAAGCTCTAAAATTGCAAGACATCAATTATGAGCAAGCACAGCAGAATTTCAGTAAGCTTCTGAATGAAGTTGGAAGTCGGCTGCTGAAAGAAGACGTGCTCCATCTGGATAGTGAGCCATGGTCTGAGAAGCGTCCAACTTCAAAGGTGCAGCCAGAAGAAGACCAGACTATTCCAGCTGAAGCCAGTCAAGCTGAAGATGTTGCAGAAAGCTCTCAGAAGCTCCCTGCTTCTGATGTTTCTCAAGCTGCCTTGGACAGGCAGACTCTGGAAGAGCTGAAGCTGAATGATATCCGTCTGCAGCAAAGGGTGGATGAAAATGACCAGAAGATGAAAGAAAGTATGGATGTGCAGGATAGCAAGATAGATACAGTAGTCAGCATGGTGCACAAGCAGACTGAAACTGCTGATCAGATTAAGGCAATGCTGGAGACTCTGTTCACACGCCTTCCTCCCCAACCCTAGATTTTCATTCATGCCATTTTCATGTTTTCCTTGCATATTTTCTGTACTGTTTTGTTTGGTTCTGAACATTTTAATATGACAAGTTTTTCTGCTCTAATTGTTTTAGCACTTCACTTACACTTTTTGATTGCTGACAAAAAGGGGGAGAATAAGAAAGATATTTTTCAATAACGGATTACTGAGACAGAAAGTCTCAAACATTCTAACTCTGATATACTTGAATGTTTTCTTCTGTTTTTGCTTAAGTCTACAGGTACAAGAATGCTCTCTAACTCACTGAAGACTAAAGCTCTGATACTCTGATCCAAAGCAAAGCTCTGACAAAGCTCTAATATTCTGATCTGAAGCTCTGCTCTGATATTCTGATCTAAAGCTTCTGATAGTCAAAGCTCTGATATTCTGATGATCAAAGAAAGACAATAAAGATCTGATCCTGAAGAACTCTTGGAATTAAAAAGGGAAGTAATAAATTCAGGGGGAGTATCTCTCAACTATCATATCTCTTTATCCCTTATCCTTGATAACTTCTTACTCTGATACATCTTATCATTTAGTTATCTCTGATACTTCTTCACGTTATTCTCAATTAAAAATATCTAGTTTTTGTCATCATCAAAAAGGGGGAGATTGTTAGAACAAAGTTTGAATCTACTACCCTAAGTTTAAGTTTTGATGATAACAAAATGAAATGATATATTAATTATGTGATTCATATAAGAACTATTTGCTACCTAAAATATTACCTTCTGTTTTGCAGAAACTCTGATAGGTATCAGCAGGAGTACACTTAATCAGCATCAGAATATTGGTTATTAACATCAGCATCAGAAGTTGCTATATCAGAATACCAGAATCAGAAGAACAACTCACGCGAATGCTGAAGCTTGATGAACAGAACTGCGCTCAACACTCTGATAAAGACAACAACAGTTCATCAGCACTTAAGTAGAGTCAGAATGAGCCAAAGCCAGAACACGCTTTAAGTAGCAACGGTACTGTGCATTCAAAGCGAATTATTACCAACGGCATCATTCCAGACAAGATCTGCTCAATAAGGAAAGTTTGTTAATGGCATTGAATCAAGATTATTGCTCCAACGTTCAACAAATTCAGTGCTATATAAACAAGACAATGAAGATTGAATTGGCTAATGCTCTACAACTATTTCCACGCCTAAAAGCTATTCTACATCTTCTCATTCTCAGTTTTCTAAAAAGCTCCATAATTCCTTACTCAATTATATTTTAGCAATCTAGTTTCATAAGTTTAAGTTGTGTAATATCACAGTTGTGATAAACTGTTTTGTAGAAAACATTCACACACCTATTTCCATTCTGTGTAAGAAATTGTTTCCTTGACAAACCGGGTTGTGGTTTGCATCAAGAAGGCTTTAGCAGTTGTTAAAGCAGATTGTAATATTCAGTTGAATATAGTGGATTAAGACCTCGTTGGAGAGAGGCGAAATCACCTTGACGGGTGGACTGGAGTAGTTTGAGATCAAACGAACCAGGATAAAAATATCGTGTTCATTGCATTGTTTTTCGTTTTACAATTCAACCCCCCTTCTTGTGTGTTTCACTTCTTCAATCATCTTTTGGACTAGCTTTATTTAGATCTCTGTAATCTACGCACATGCCGACTTTTCCATCTTTCTTCGGTACGGGCACAATGTTGGCTATCCATTGAGGATACATTGATGTCACAAGAAAATCGGCATTTATCTGTTTTAATACTTCGTCTTTGATTTTTACTACCATATCAGGGTGAGTTCTTCTTAACTTTTGCTTGACGGGCGGGCACTCTGGCTTCAAAGGCAAATGATGCTCCACAATATCTGTATCTAGACCTGGCATATCTTGGTAAGACCAAGCAAAGATGTCCACATACTCTTTTAATAGATTATTCAACCTGCTCTTCACATTAGGGTGCAATGATGCTCAAATCTTGACTTCCTTTGGCTCCTCTTTTGAACCCAAATTGATTGTTTCCATTGACTCTTTATACGACTAAATGGGTTTTTCCTCGTACTCGAGCAACCATGAGATCTCTTCTGGAATCTCATCATATTCTTCTTCTTCTGTCCCAACCACATGATATTCAAAGTTGGGAGAGGGTGCATGGTCATTATCCTCAACAAGTTTATTAATTAATCTGCACATGTGATTTGTGATTGCTTTTAGAAACTGACACATATATTAAATGATTATGCAGACTTATTCACAAATATATTTTATTTAAAAAAGGTTATTTTCTTTCTGATTACCAATTTCCATGAAAAAGAAGAAAAATAAAAGACACAATTTTGAGAATCAAAGATAACTTTTATTTATGATTTTAATGATCAAAGCAAACAGATAAGCCCATACATTACTAACTTTAATTTTGGGAAGAATGAAAGCTTTTTGCAAAGAAAAAACAAATTACTTTGAGACATAGATGCAAGAAGGAATATCATAAGTGACCCAGTTCTGGATTCTGACTCCAGGCGTCACATAATTCGGCATTTCATGATCTTTTTCATCCTCCTCAATAGCATTAACTCCAGAAACAATTGGATGGAAGTAGCCTCTATTGTGGATAACATTATGATAGCTGCTCATAGTAGACTTTGACTTCAAAAATTCGCCTTTGCCATTTTTGGCAGAGAATCCTAAACCAGCCCTGTTCTTGTTCACTGGAGGATCAACGACCTGTCCCCATACTTTACTTGGACCATTGCGTACAACCTACTGAGCATCCTTGAACGAAGCCATAGAATTCTCATTCTCTCTTACATTATCCATGGATAGAGCATGTAAATGTGTCCCCACAACAGCTTCATCTACTTCTACAACACTGAAAGATGATAAATGAGATATCAACAATGCTTGCTCTCCATTTATAATAACCACTTTTCCTTCATGCACAAACTTTAGCTTTTGGTACATAGTGGAAGTGACAGCCCCTGCTTCGTGTATCCACGGTCTTCCCAGTAGACAACTGTATGCGAGCACAATATCCATGACTTGGAAAGTAATCTGGAACAGATGTGGACCTATATGAATAGGCAGATCGACCTCCCCAATATCCAACTTCCTTGAGCCATCGAAAGCTTTGACAATAATACCACTTGGGCGCATAGGAGCCCCCCGATACTTCAACTTAATCAGCGTACTTCTCGGTATCACATTCAAGGTGGATCCATTATCAATCAACACATTTGATAATGAGTTATTTTTACAGTTCATGGATATTTGGAGAGCCAAATTGTGATTCCTCCCTTTGTCAGGAAGTTCATTATGGCAAAAACTTAGGTTATTACATGATGTAATATTACCTACCACACTGCCAAATTGATCTAACGACATGTCATACTCCATGAAGGCTTGGTCCAACACCCTCATTAAAGATTCTCTATGGACAGCAGAATTCATCAACAAAGCCAATATAGATATTTTTGAAGGAGTCTAATAACTGATCCATAATTCAGTAGTCGCTCATCTTGATTATCTTCAAAATATCATCCACGTACTTCTCCAGGGTAGCACCAATGGATTCCCCTGCAGCCTTTTTATCTTTAACACTTTCCACGACTTTCTTTCCAGTATTATCATTTCCTTGAACAACCAGTGAAAATACACAACACTGCGGGTCACTTTACTAGTCTCAGCAATATTTCCAACATTAGATAAAGGCTGAACGAGAATTTCCACACCATCCTCTAAAATTGTAGCATTATACTTGTACGATACAACTTTGTTTGATTTGTAAGGAACAAGCCCTGCCATGCAAATCACCACAGGGGCAACAACTGGCTTGCTACAATATTCAACTTCAACAGGGGCAGAATCATTGAAACATGGCACAATCACATGCACACCTTCTTCAGAAAATTTTGACATCAAAGAGTCATCTTCGAAGAACATACCCTCATTTGAGGAAAAGAGTTTGTCTGTAGAAGCATATTCATTATATGATTCTTCCTTAGCCAAGCAATCCTTAATCACATTAACCTCATGGTAATAATTTATTTGCCATGAAACCTTGATAGTTCCATTATCCAACAACAACTCAATACCCTTTTTCACAATTGAACATCCTCGGCAGTCCCTGCAGCAAACCTGACAAGATCCATAGTGGTTCTCTACCTGACCAACCATGTGGCAGAAAGTAGCATGCAATTGCACAAGATCATCATTCATGTGTTCCACATTAAAGATCCTGAACTCTCTAGGACATCCAAAGACCATGTTTACTTCTTCCTCATACTCTGTCCTAGGTCCGATTATATGGATGAGGCCCCCATCCATCATCTTTTGCAAACCAGCCTTTATCTTATCGCAACCTTGTATATTAGTACAAAATATATCATAACCAGCATGGTCATGAGTATAGTAACTAAAATCGCAAAGGTCTGCATGCATCTTTACCAAGTCTTCTCTGACCAATTTAATATCATAAATGCGGAAGTCCTCTGGACAACCAACAACCATGTTAACAGCATTCGTTCCTCCATGCTTCAGGAGAGGATTATCTTTTACATTAGAACTGACATCTTTGAAGGAAAAAAGGCAAGATCTAACCATTTTATGTACCTCAGACTTCAGAGGATAACAATTTTCCACATTATGCCCTGGTGCACCCTGATGAAAAGCGCACGTCTGATCTGCCTTGTAGTACCAAGGTAAAGGGGATGGTATAACAGGAGGTGGCCTAGTCTGGACCAACTTTTTCTGGATCAATGCTGGGAGTAGCTCTGCATAACTCTTAGGGATATAGTCAAAAGGTTCTCTTCTATGATTCTTCCCTTGACTTCCCTGAGGGGCTGGTCTTTGATAAGCGACTATAGTCGGAGCTGCGTTTACAACCGAAGTTACCGAGGCAACCTGTTGATGGCGCTGATGATTTCTTCTAGGAGGATTTATCCTTCTCTCTTGAATAAAAAAATTTGCCTCTCCCTCTTTCTTCTTAATAAATCCATATGACGACTTTTTCATATTATTGGGATTTTCACTCTTTGTCCGACGACCTTCTCTTATGGCCTCTTCCAGACGGACGCCCATTCCCACCATTTCATTAAAATCACTGGGTGCACTCGCCACCATTCTCTCATAATAGAATGTACCTCGTGTCTTTATAAAAATATTTGTCATCTCTTTCTCTTCTATTGGAGGAATCACTTGGGTGGCTACCTCACACCATCTCTATGCATATTCTTTAAATGATTCCTTGTCCTTCTAGATCATGGACCTGAGTTGACCGCGGTCAGGCGCCATGTCCAAATTGTATTTGTACTGTCTGATAAACGCTTTACCTAAGTCATTAAAAGAATGAATATTGGAACTGTCCAGGCTCATGTACCATTTCAATGCTGCACCGGTTAAACTGTCTTGAAAGAAATGAATCAACAGGCACTGGTCATCTGTATGAGTAGACACTCTCCTTACATACATCACTAAGTGGGCACGAGGGAAAGATTTTCCCTTGTACTTTTCGAACTCCGGTACTTTAAACTTTGCAAGTATTTTCACATTTAGAACTAAGCACATATCATTCACACTCTTCCCAAACAACTCTTTTCCCCCGAGGCCCCTCAACTCTTTCTGCATTTTGTCAAACTGTTCTTGAAAATTGTCCATTCAATCATAGAAACCCAAGCTTTCACTTGGTGGAGGAATAGTACAATACACATCATCATTAGCAAATGAGACCACATTCATCGAGGGAGGTGCATCATAATGAGTCTCGTTTCTAGCAATAGGGGTAACATGCACCACAGAAGGTGCAGGTGCAACAGTAGTCTGAGTTAGCGGAGAAATCTGAGGATCCTGATCAAAACCTTCTGGCATAAAGTTCTCTTGCATCCCCCAAGGGTATTCCGGAGGCATACAATTCTGAACAATAGCTGGAGTAGCAGATACGGGAATAGTCGGAGCTTCAGTAGTAACCATTGTCTATTGAGGCTGAGCAATCAATGGCTGATTCTGAGCAGCCACCAAAGATTCCATCAGAGCAGTGAGATTTTCCATACCGACCTTTAGAGCAAAAACTTCCTCGCGCAGCTCGCGATTCTCTTGTTCTAGGTTGTCCATCTTCCTTCTGAAATTAGCTCGGGTATTGTATTGGTGAGACAACTTGCTGAACAAAGTAAAGAAGCTCAGTAAGACACTCGGATATGCACAAAAAATGCAAAAAGTATGTACAATATGATGCATGATATGCAATGCATATGATTTATTTTATTATTAATATTTCAAGGGATTTAAAGATTTATAGACAATTTTGCAAATATCAAAATAATAACACATTTGAAATACTGATTTTTTTAAATTATAATAACTTCAAAATAGATTACAAGTTTAAATAATCCCAAGTACAAGATGAAAGTAAAGTCTAAAACCCTAAAAAAGCAAAGCTGATGCAAATCACTCTATACACTGACGCTTCCCTATAAGTCTGCCAATCTGAGCCTTCAACCTATGGTTTTCTTCCGCATATCTGGAGGCGACCTCCTTCCAATCATCTGAATCAAGAAGTGAGCAACTAGGATCTGATTGAGGCTTAGGGGAAAATAAATCTCCTTGCCTCTCCATCGTCTCTACAGCCCGACTCTCGAGAATCTCAATCAAGTCATATTTCTCCATTAAGTCTGCTTGGTAGGAAACCTCTAGAGTCTGGCACTTATTCTTCCAAGCTTCCTTTTCCTGTTGCATCTTGACTAAAGCAAGCTGAAGCTCTTCCATATCATCCAATAGGGGAGGAGTACTCTTCACAAACAAATCAGGAATAGGTGCTTCCCGAGAATACAACATTTTCAACTGAATAGCTCTTGCTTGTACCCACTGCATATAAGGTTCCAAAGAAACAGCCCCCGAGGTCCCAAGTCCTTCCTACTTTTCCTGTGAATGTGTCGCTAGGCCTTCACAATCTTCTCCCCAGCTTCCTTATGGTCATCTCCCTCTTTCAGAAAGAAACTACTCAAATGAATACTATATGGCTTATCCCTCATCAGATATCCAAGCTGTCATTATGCAAGAACATGGTTGTAGTTAATTCCTCCCTTTGTACCAAAAAGAGGTACATTGGGGAAACTTCCACAACTGTTGACAATTTCTACATCATGGTAAGCCTGATGATACCAAACAATATCTGAATGAGTAAGTTCCATGATCTTAGGAGCCCAATGAGGTTCCTTCCTGACATCCTAGAAAGCATCAGACCGAGGCAAATAAGAAGTAAACCACTGATACAACAAAGGCGTGCAGTAGATGATCATCCCCCATGATAAGAATCCTGAAGATGAATAGAGTAATAAGCATCACCCAACAATGTAGGAACTGGGTTTCCAATCATAAAGATCCTGATGCCATTGATATCAACAAATTTTTCTACATTAGGAAATAAGAACAACTTGTAAGCAAGTAGAGCAAAGATGGCCTCAAAAGCAACCGTACTCTTCATCCTAGCAAAGTAGCAAGCTTTCTCCACTAAGAACTGAGCTGGTAATCCTCTAATGCCTCCTTTAGTAGTCATGTGGGCTCCAACCTAAGACTTCCCCAGATGGATCAAAGCAACAATCTCATGTTATTTTGGCTCACCCTCCAAACTAGTAAAAGGAACACAATCGGTAATAGGCAAACCTAGAAGATAAGAATACTCCTCTAATGTAGGAATCAACAGATAGTCAGGGAAAGTAAAGTATCGATACATCAGATCATAGAACTGGACTAATGTCGAGAGAATACCCTCCTTCATCCTAAGCTTCATGAGATAAATACGGACCCATACATTCTCCGAAAATCTGCAGAACACACAATCTCGGGAATCAGACTCATCAACTCATCTATCTTGGGATCTTTGAAATCGTACTTTCGGGTCTTTCTTTTTCCAGAATTCATAGTCAAAAAGCACCTGAGATGTTCACAAAGAGTCAACTTTTAAGTCCCTTGAAATAAAATTTCTTTAAGAGATGCTCGTGGATGCATGAATGCATGATGCAATAATCACACATAAGATCACAAATATAGGGTTAATAGGTTCAACATCACGAGCATGAGGCCAAAGGTACTACCCATAAGGTGTGGTCTAAAAGTTATTACCTGCCAAACAAGGTCCTAGAGGTTCCCAGAGTCTACATCCTTCCTTCGGATATTACCAACTTCCCGATTAACTCCGTAATTAGTATCATTCTCAAGAAAAACTCGTCTGAGTGTAGTATCACATGACAATTATTTCCGGATTACTCCGTCATAGCTTCCGCACCATACCTAAAAGGCCAAGATGGGTTAGGTATTCTACGGTCCTCAGTTTCAGCAGGCTCTCAGGTCAAAAGCAGTACGTCTTTCCGATTACCCGGTAAACGACACTACAATCAAAGGGGCCTCCACTGAGTGAGGGATCTCATGCCTCCTTTTTTGGGATTACTCCCTCAAAGTTAACATGACTATACCTCCTGTCCTATCTTAAGCTTTCCCAAGTCCGGGTATAGGACTTATGAGAAATCACCAAGCACCCTGAAAACCAGGAAAATCTAGATAAACAAATATACAACATATAACAAACAATAACACATATAGAGATATAGACAAAGATAGGTTCAACGCACTTAGGTATGGACAAGCAAGAGGTCAATCTTTCCCCAGTGAAGTCACTATTTCTTTTCTATAACAGTAGAAATGTTTAAGACTAAGCCACTGGATTGACTTGTACATATCAAAATAAAAATCACCATCGTGCTTTATTGTTTCCAAAGGAATGGGAAAAGAGAGAATAACCAAAAAGAGGGGGGAAAGATTCTAGGTAAGAGGGTTGGTTATGCAAAGGGAAGGTATTATCACCCTAAACATTTACGATATTCCGCATGAACCTCTTTGTAAAAATCTGTATATTTTGGCTATAAAATGTTGTGCAAAAATAGATTGTGGTGATGAGAAAAGAAGTATTTTTTTATGATTTTTGCATCCTCCGCGGTTGCGAACCTTTAGTGCCTACGTACCACCTTCTGTGCAATAGGAGATCAGGGTACACATAGTTCCTCTTTGAAAGTTTTAAAACACAAGTGTGTTAGTTAATTTTAAGAGACAAGACATTATTGTCATTGTCCGTGTGGAAAACATACTTACTACCCACATTTATGAGAAAGGAGAATTTGCATCATCTCAAAGTGGAGGATATGGCTTGGATTTTAAAATCAACAATGCCTCACTCAACACCCAAGTGGAAAATATCTCACTTCACTATATATTATAGAAGTATAACCGTTTGCATCACTACAAGGATTGACAAGAGTCCAATCTTTTGAGAAAAGTTTTTAAAGAAAAAATCCAAAATGGCAAAAATAGTTTGAATGAGATTTATTGACTTTTAGTCTTCTCACAAAAATGTAAAAGTATTTTTAAGTTGATTGAAATTTTTTTAAGAAATGATTTTTGAAATTGCATGGACATAAGTCCAAGTTTATTAAGAAAGTGGTCCAAGTTTTAAAACAAGAAGAGTTTTTTTTAAAGGAGGGAGGAGATTTTTTAAATTAAAGAATATGGGAGGAGATAAAGAGACTATGCTAAAGCATAGGGTAAAAGCTAGGGAAAAGAACCATCTAACCAACAAGAAGCCAACATTTAACACATTAAGTCAATGTAGAATTCCCATCCTTTGGATTTGAAAACAAACAAGCTAATATCATAAAACTATTAAGAAAACCAAACTCCAATTGCATTAAGTCTTCACAAAAATTAAGCAGAGTAACAGCTGTATACAGGTGAATTCCATATCACAGGCTAAGCATATAATCACAATAACCTGCACACAAAACAAACAAACAACCCAATGTCTTGGGGGTAAACCCCAAGAACTCCAGACAAGATAACAATCAAGGTCACAAGGTCTTAAGGTAGGCCACAACTTCTAATCCGAAGTCCAAAAAGTCCATCACTCCATAATGCCAAGGATAATAACCAAGTAGTCCAAGTAACATTAAAGTTTTTTAGGATTCAAGTTGATTATTAGTTATCTTCAAAAAGAAATGAAAAGCTCAACTGAGCAAAATAAAAATGACATTAAGATAAAGGCTTAAGTGAGCAAAGATAAAAATAGCATGAATTGTAAATGCTAAAGTAAATGTTACATAAAGTAAAAGCATAAAATAAAAGCATAAAATAAAGTAAATTAATAGGAATTAGTAGTTAGTTAGATGACCATTTTGAAACTTGCATTTGGAACTCATTAGAGGATTGGTAGAACCAAAGCCTCTCAACAACAAGTTGCATTTGCTTTTTGTTAAGTATATCATCCATTTAAGAACTTTCATAGTAACACTTAATGATTAATGATGTTTAAGTGATCCACTTTGACCAAAATTGATGAAGTTCCATTAGAGGATTGGTAGAACCAAAGCCTCATAACAATGGATCTCAAGGTTATTGGATCAAAGGGTTCAAATTAACATACTTGGGCTTACAAACATAGGTTTGGGCCACTGTTAGCTCCTAAATTCGACACCTACAACAAGTTGGTCTTACGGGCCAAAAATAGATTGAACAAGTCTAAGTTGGAAAGGCTTCGACATAGTAGAAAAGTACTTAGAGAAATTCTAAGTTAAAGTGAATCTTCGACTAAAATGTTCTCGCATCCTTCGACCGAAAGGGTTCTAAGGTCTTCGACTAGAAGGGAACTTATATCCACAACAAAAGATTTTGAATCTGAAGAAAGGAGGGAAAAGCAGTTCGCTTGGCAGTTAAGGAAAGCAACGTGGCATGAAGAGAGGGGTCGAAGCGCATGCAGAAGATACTTGTCTTCATCCTAGAGAAAGGCAACTCCTCAACGGTTACCTAGTTTTAGTATAAATATAGGAAGTTTATGTAGATTTCCGGGTGTTCAACTGATCGTACAAATTATTCAATACTATTCAAGTACCCGCTGCGTGAGAAAGAATACTGAAAATGTACGTTTGAAACACCACATTTTACAATCAAAGTCTTTTATTTCTCTCTTTACATTTCTTGCCTTTTTATCTTGTTTTCACTTTATCTGCACTTTTACCCAGATTCCTGCGCCTAAACTCTCCTCAACCCCTTTTTTATATTTACTTTCTGCACTCAAACTCATCCCTTTCCTATTCGGATGTGCGTTCTTCACTTGCATTAGCATTTATGTCCAAACAACATCAAGAATTAGCATATGTCCTAGGATCAAACTGATCGATCCTGCGAGTGACCAAAAAGTTATCCTTTTTGAAAGATCAGCAGTTATTTACCAGAAAACACGGTGAACAAATCTTCCTTAGTATGAGACCCTGTCGAAGTAACCCTCTCGTTTACAATACGAGCCACATTGGCTTCGACAGAAATCTGCACAGGGACATCTTCATCAGTCGCCAGAATATCTTCAGTCTGATTCCCTCCCGCTGGTGTGTTTTCCTTCTCCGTTTCGATCACATCATCAGCAACCTCCTCTTCCCCATCCTTCTGTCCATCATCGTTAGCTTGCGGAGTCCCAAGATTCACATGTTCTTCACTAGGAACTTCTTCATTAGGCTTCCCAACGGCTTCGTGCCCAGAAGTTTGGTTCACTTCGCTAGCAGAACTCACAAAAGATCCTTTTTCCGAAAAAGGCCTGTAATTAGGATCACCCTCACTGTTTATTAAGGTGACAGATTCTTCTACAAGGTTTTATTTTGAAGTACCAGCAGTGTCCTAAAGATTACAAGATGGTTATCAGAACCATTTAAAAAAGAAAAAGAAGTCGAAGTTAGTAAACAATCGTGAGGGGTCGAAGTAATTACCTTAGGTGGAATTTCAGTTCCAGGACTTGAATTGTCTCTCTCACTAGGATTGTTTAGCCTAACAGCTATCTCCTATTCCGTTGGTTCTCTGATAACGAAAGGAGGAGGTCTCGACCTAATAACTTTAACCTTGACCTTGGTTTTTGGACGAGGCTCAGGAATGGGGGATGTTTTCTTTAACTTATGTCTTTTTAGGGGGATAGGAGGAGATTCTTCTTCCTCATCACTGGAAATTTCAATTTCATGAACTTTCCTTTTCCACGGATTGATTTCAAATGACCAGAAAGAAAGGAGTCGAAGGAATTAGCGTCAAAAGTAATATTTAGAAAAGAAAGATATAGCAGCAGAAAGTGTTTACCTTCGGTGAAGGTTTCACATAAGGGTCTCCTCCCTTTGTGCTTTCAGCGACTTTCTTGGTGACGGTCCTCTTGACCGCTAGAAAATGAACAAGTACAAATTAGATGTCGAATGATTAGATTGAAGACGATAAAGACATTTGCTTTGAGAAATAAGAATTACCCTTTTTTATCTTGTCAGAGACTAGCGTAAACGCCTCTTGAAGATGAGCGGCGAAGTATTTTTCGTCAAAAAATTCTTCGTTATAATACTGCTTCCACCAGTCTTCAAAAATAGGCGAACACAGGAAATTGAGATTGAAGTCGAACATAGTTAGTACAGTTCGACCAACGTACCTACCAATATGCTTGGTAGCAGCATCCTCTGAATAGTTCGCATTGTAAAACAACAAAAGCTTTTCTCGGGAGTAGATTGGTGAAGGGAGCGTCTGGATAATACCAAATTATCGAGAGATAAGATTCAGTTGATAAGAAATTAAGCTAAGTTGATTCTTAGAACTCTTGAATCTCATAGGAATGATTCTTGGTCGAAGAAACGACTCCCAGATAGCTACATATTCATCCACATGGTCATCTTCGTCAGATGAGGGATATGGTCGAATGGACCATTCTAGGCCAACCTTTCTACTAGCAAAGGTAGCCATGGTTGAAACAAATTTCTCCCGCTTTGCAAACATCATTACAAAGCTGGTAAACACCTTCTGGAATTGTTGACCTTCATCAGTTGGAGTCAATAGGACTAATCTAGTCCCTTAGACCCTTCTGTTCAGGACCTCTGGGGCCCTCTCATTAATCTTATTCTTCTGCGGAAGAAAAGATTTCAAAGTGGCATTTAGCCAAAGTTGCAGAAACCAAAAGGGGCCGGAAAGAAGTAAACTCGCCTTGTCTCCAATAACCTTAAGTTCAGTCACACCATTGCTGATAGACTCATACAGGTTAGGTAGAATCAACTCATCCAGACAAAGAGGATAGCCATGGTGAAGCTGTGTTGCAAGAGTAAGCATTTTCTTAGTCACTTGAAGTGACTTGGTTCAAAAAACAAAACGAGATAACCATAAAGCCAAAAAAGCTATGTGTTCCACTTCATAGACCGTGGTACTCGATTTGTCATGGAAATAATTGATGAATATGGTATACATGGGCTTCGTGGCTGAAAACCCGATAAGATCTTCAGACAGATCCTCAGGGTCAAAGACCAGTAATGGCGGCTATATCGAAGAGAGTTGGAGTTACCATTCCACAAGGAAAATGGAAGGTAAAATGTGTGCTTTCCTAGAAATAAAATGAAGACACCAACATGAAAGGCCAATAAGCTAACCCAGTCTTCGACATCATGATCAAGTCATAGATCCCCATATCTTTCCAGATTTGGGCTTGTACTTTTTCCATATTGCTCATCCATTTTGAGTATTCTGAAGTAAGACCAGGGAAAGATCTAAAGATCCTATTGCCCTTGTTCATGAACTGAAGGTTGATATCTTCATTCGTTTGAGAATGTTGCTGGTTGGCAGGGGTTGCATTTTTAGGATCATTCCTAGGTTTCTTCATACAACCTATAGGCTTGAGCCTAGGGTGAGTTGGGAAGAAGTTGTTATTTTGTTTTGGGTTCTCAAAACATGTATACAATGGGCCAGACATAGCATACATCTGCCCAGAATACCTGACAGGGATAAGCAACTGGGAGTCATAAGCCTCACGCCATTCTTTGGCCATGGGTTCATATACGACCCTTCGTTGCCCAGTTGAAATATGTATAGGGTTAGTAGAGAAAACCTTTGGTTGTTTTTGGAGATCAGAAACGTTCTTAGTTTTTGGATTGTTGGGTGTATTGGAAAGGAAAGCCATGGTTGAAAGTAGTAGTGAAAGAAAGAAGAAGATGAAGCTGTTACGACTTTTTCTTTGAAAGGAAGTGAAGAATACTAGGAGTTGTAAAAGAATTCCAAAGAGAGGATTCATCTATTTATACTGTTCAGGGAGGAGCATTTTCCCTCAAGACTATTTAATGCTGCAGAGTTAGTTGGGCACGTAGCGAGCGTTGAAGCAGTTATCGTACGAGTAATAAAAACGTTTGCCATACTTTCCTATGTTGTAGGGATAATGGCCATCATGGCGGCATGGTAACGGCTGATTGACAATGATGTGTTGGGAAAAAAGGTAATGATGACTCTGAATACCAACAATGGTTGGTAGAAGGTGAAAAGCACACAAGCGATTTCTGTGGTCAAAGAGAAGACAAGTTTCGAATGGGAATCTCAAAGAATGATCATCTCTCCTTGCGTCAAAACTGATATTCTTGGGGGGAAATTTGTTAGCTCCGAAATTCGACACCTACAACAAGTTGGTCTTACGAGCCAAAAATAGATTGAACAAGTCTAAGTTGGAAAGGCTTCGATAGAGTAGAAAAGTACTTAGAGAAATTCTAAGTTAAAATGAATCTTCGAATAAAAGGTTATTGCATCCTTCGACCGAAAGGGTTCCAAGGTCTTCTACTAGAAGGGAACTTCGTATCTGCAACAGAAGATTTTGAATCTGAAGAAAGGAGGGAAAAGTAGTTCGCTTGGTAGTTAAGGAAAGCAACATGGCGTGAAGAGAGGGGTCGAAGCGCATGCAGAAGACACTTGTCTTCATCCTAGAGCAAGGAAACTCCTCAACGGCTACCTAGTTTTAGTATAAATATAGGAAGTTTATGTAGATTTCCGGGTGGTCAACTGATTGTACAAATTATTCAATATTATTCAAGTACCCACTGCGTGAGAAAGAATACTGAAAATGTACGTTTGAAACACCACATTTTACAATCAAAGTCTTTTATTTCTCTCTTTACATTTCTTTCCTTTTTATTTTGTTTGCACTTTATCTGCACTTTTACCCAGATTCCTGCGCCTAAACTCTCCTTAACCCTTTTTTTCTATTTACTTTCTGCATTCAAACTAATCTCTTTCCCAGTCGAACGTGCGTTCTTCACTTACATTAGCATTTATGTCCAAACAACATCAAAAATTAGCATATGTCCTAGGATCAAACTGATCGATCCTGCGAGTAACCAAAAAGTTACCCTTTTTGGAAGATCAACAGTTATTTACTAGAAAACATGGTGAACAGCCATGAATGATCATTTTCTCAAACCGGGACAAAATTTAGCACTATGTTAGCAATCGTAAGTGGACTTATATAGAAGTCGCACCTATTTTGAGGCCGATCAATAACAATCTACGCACCTCATGTTTTGAGACATGATATGTAAATCATGCTCCAATAACATTTGGTACAATAAGAATGATAGAAGATGAAGAGGGAAGGAGAAATGAATAAACCACATTTGAACCAAAAATTTAATCAAACTATTATTAAAATCATCCATCCATTTTTATGGAGTTAGACTCAACACCATGGATCCAATGATGTTAATAAAGTTCATAATCAAAATTTTAATCCAAGATCAGCCAGAACATATACAAAATATAATTATGTTTAAAATAAAAGAAAAATGGTTTTTAATATGATTATAAAATGGAAATAAGAGATAAAATTAGTAACTATGTTCAAATTAATCAAGAAAACATAAGTAAGACCATAGAAAAATCAGAAATAAACTCAAATATTTTTATATAATTTTTGATAATTTTTTAAAGTCAGAAACTATTTTTAAAATTTAAAGAAATAGGTAAAATAAACCAAAAATGATGAAAATAATAAAGTCAAAAATAAAAAATAAATGAGGTCACCAATATTTGTCACAATGTCATTGGACCCTTTCCTATTTTTTTCTTCAGAATTTAAAAATAAATAAAAGTATTTTTAAACATTTAAAACAATTCAAATAAAGTGAAAAATTATATAAAATATCAAAATACAAAATAAAATTGTGAAAAAAATAAAATCAAAAAGAGAAAAATCAAAAGTATTTTTAATAATTTTTTCATGTTTTTTGGAGTTAAAATGAAATTTCTATGAATTTTTGAAATTTAAAAAAATTAAATATGAAAAATCAGAAATAAAAAATAAAGTTAAAAATATGTGGACCATTGGATGAGAGTCTAAACGCGCTAGTAATCAAATCCAAGGGATCTGGCGCGTTGTGCATATCATGGTCATTACTGAATAAAGCATTGGATCAATTATAAAATTAGAAATTCAAAAAAATCCAAATGGTGCTGTTTCATTGGTTGAAGGATGACACATTGGTCATCTACAACCTCCATCCAGTCTCAAAACCAGGTCGCTCAAACTATTAAATTAGAGCTCAAGACTGATACCATTCGCTTCGTCTCATCAAGACGAAGACAACTACACATTCGCAAAAAATTATGTAAATTGTAGCTCAAACAATTTGGAAGAGAAGTTTTGAAAAGGAATTTGAAATTTCGTGGTTAAAATGTGATTCCAGTTAAAAACAAGTGTTGCGACTAGAACCAGGATGATGAGAGCTTCACAATAGTATCAAAGTTTGAGAGAATTGGTGAAGGAATCTACCTATTGAAGTTAAGTTGCAGAGCTCTGAAACTAGACTTGGCTAGCATGACTCAGGGAGTTTTAGAGCTTAATTCTTCTTCCGTTAGCTTCCGTGAGGATCAAGGAAGGTGAATTGACAAATAAAAATGATTGAAAAAGGCTGTAAGAGCAAATTCGAAGTTGCAGAAAATTGAGTTCAAGATGAAGTTAGACAGGGTGATTCTGGCTCTCTAAGCTTGAGGAAATGAATGTGGGATGGCCCTCTATTTATAGGGAAAAAAATGGAATGCTCAAGCGTGTGAAATGATGAAGTTTGGAGGGAAATCGTGTGAAGTTGCAAACAAGAAAAGCGTGACTTCTATTTTGATCAAAACTCATCCAAACTTTGCGTTTTAATGTGCTAATAATTTCTGGAAGTTCACTAAACATGTTTAGAAGAAAAAATGTGCAACAATTTTATGATTAGAGGCTAAAACAAAGATTTCAAATTTCTGACTTGGTGAAAAATTCGGTTTCAAATTGTCAAATTCAAACTAATGGCATTCTCAACTCAAGGGGTCTTAGGACATAATTCTTGAAGCTTTAGAAAGATTAGGTTACAAGCTTTGCAATGTGCAAATAATGGGATCAAATGGTTGCTTGAGCTTAAAGTTGCAATGAGTCAAAGTTGGGAAAAAGAAGTTGACTTTCCATACTTAGTAAATTTCTATGTTTTTCTTCGAAAATGACTTATAATGTCTTGTATCAAAACATGGCCTTCCACTTGAAATTTTATCTTGACCAAATAATATGGAATGAAGTATACCTCTTAAATGGAACTTTGAAACTTGAACCATTCAAAATATCCAAAAATTGAGAGAGTTATGACTTGTTGAAGTTGGAAAAATTCAAGAAATAACCTATAATCTTTTGCATCCTTAGAGCATCTTCCATCCATTTTCAAAATTTACACATAAAATAAAGGTTGAATTTCACATCTTCAAGATAATTATGGAAAAAAAAGGGATCAAGGTGATAAAAATTGATCAAGTTATGGTCATTTGAAGTCACATAGAGGAATTTGAGGGTCCATCAGGAGGACTTGTAATCTTTCGTCATCATCAAGTTTCTTCCACATAAAATTTCTTTGAAACTTTTGAAGTGATTTGTTAATAACCCAGTGAAGAGAAGGATTTATTTGGAATCACTCAAAAATACCAAAATATGAGCAAGATATACCCCTTTGAAGTTCAAAATCCTAGCTCCGAAAGCCAGAAAATGCCTTGGGAACCTTTGCAACTTTGAGCAACCTTCATGCACAAATACTTTTGTTATGTGATTATAAGGAGAAATTAATTCAACCAAAACCACTTCCACATCTTGAGAATTGAAGGAGATGTGCACTTGTGATCATTAAAATCAAAGACTTGTCCAATTGAGTCAAACTTCTTCAATCAACCCTTGCATTTTTGAACTAAATCTTGACAACTTGAGGCATGATGAATCATGAAATGCTTTTTCATGATATTACTTCCAAACATCTTTAATGATGAGGCTTTAATATTAAATAAGCTTTGTTGAGTAAGGCATAAAAATGAACTCATAAATCCATAGATCAATCTTGATGGAATGTATTGTGATTTCACCTACATCATCAACAATTGGGGCAAACACTCATTGTATTTATTAGTTAAAGGATAATCAATACAAAACATAGATGATCGTAAAGTACAAGTCAAGGTGCTTGGTGATTCCTCATAGGAGTAAAGCTAAGGATAGGGAGATGAACCAAACCCTAATGTGCGATCTTGTTGTGATTGAATTAATGTGATATGATGAAGGAGTCTTAGGAGAAAAATTGGGGTACAACAAGTTCATATTGTTTTGCCAAGCTTTTGAGCAATAACTCCTTGTCTAAAACAATTTACGTGAAGGTTTCTAAGAGATAACACAACCAGAGCAACAACTCTTGTGTTTTGCATGTTTCTACAAGGTTGAATGTTATGGAGATTAAGTGAAAAACATCTTGTAGTATTTTTATCTTCATCTTCTTTGTTAATCAAGTTGAACAAGATAGCTTTTTTCTTCTTTTCTGGTTTCTCTTGAGATGCATTTTGATTTATATTTTGAGTGACATCTTGTTAATACCTTCAACTTCTTTTCTTCAATGATCAAGACACGAGTATCAACTCATGTTTCTTATTGCTTGTTGATCATTCATTCTTTATGTTGTTGTGAAGTTTTTCTTGTAAGATTGACAACCTTTTTGGAACAAAGTTAGGATGAACATGTTTCTTTTTAGTAAGTTGTTAACACTTTTATATGCTTAATGAAATATTACACTATAGAGCAACAACTCAGTGTAAATATTGCATTTCAAAGTGATACTACTTTGTGTGTTTGAGATTTTTGGTGTTGTTCAGCCACACTAACACTTGTATAACAAAGTTGCTTTATATAGGCTTGAGAGAATAATGCAGTTGGAGATCATAATGCATTGTAACGTGTATTTTGAAGTTTGATATGCTTTCAATGCAATCTACCTTTTGTAATGATTACTGTGTAGGAGGTGTGATTTCTTATTTTTATTTATCCAAGATATAACTGAGAAATATCATCATTATTTTCCTCAAAAATTGTGATCATTAGCAGTTTTGATTAGAGCACTACTGAAGATATATCAGCACTTTTCTGATCTTTGTTTAGCTTGTTTATGTATAGAACTTGATTTCTCCTGAAGATGTTATTTCTGTTTCTGGAGTACTGAGCTTGAGACTTATTGCTTGTATTCGTTCTTCTGATGAGTAGTTCAGAAACTACTTAATTATGTAGCGTAGAGACACTAGATTGAATGTGTAATTATTCCTTGAAAGCATGTTGTATTTATGATCAGTGAGATGGATGTGTTGAGAATGTATTCTTCCAGCTTCTTTCTACTTTTTATTCTTTATCTATTTTGGTCAAGGTGTTAGAATCTTTATGATGGACGATCATGTCTTCAGATGTATAGGCAGTAACTTATCTGAGAGACAACTTCAATTGCAGAAGCTTTCTGATTCTTGTATCTTCAGCTTTCTGAGCTTATGTTATAAGCTTTGTGAAATTGTATTTGTGCAAGATCTTTTATAGAATGTTTCTTGTTATTTGATCCGCACACTCAATAAAACCATTAGTAGCACTAAAATTGTTACTCACAAAATATATGGTTGTTATCATCAAAACAAAGAATTGCTTAGAAGGTTTCTTGCTCTAACAATTCCCCCCTTTTTGATGATGACAAAAATCATGTATTTTGATGAAATAATTTTATTGGCATAAAAGTATAAACAGATTTAGAGTTAACTTTCCCTTAGCTCCCCCAGAGCTAGATAACTCCCCCTGAGTCAATGACTTGATGAATACCAAATATCCTGACTCCGAACCATTTGAGTAAAAATCCCCCTGGTTCCAATGGATCAGATGTCAAGATCTTGAGAGTATTAACTTCAGGAATTTCAGACAGTTTTCAACTTCTGATTTGCTCTGTTCTGTTAGAAGACACCTGCTTCTGCTTTTGATTCTTATTTTCTAAATATCATATTCACCGACATTTTACATCTTCTGAACAATATGATATTAAAATCAAGATAACTTTAACTTTCAGAATGTTCTCAACTTCTGAACAGTATTGGGTTTATCTGATTCTTGAACATATGTTCATAGAGTATACATATTCAAATATATGAACAATCAGTCTTTATGATATTAAACAGATTTCTTTCATTTTGACTTGTCTTAGAATGCCTAGTGAACTTGTTCAGAGTTCCTCGGTTAATTATCAAACAAACAAACACACATCAGTGGTAAATGCATATTTTATATCATTATATTATTATGATGAGTTTTTGCTTCTCTTAGGTTCATCAAAATCGTTATGCTTCTCCCTATTTTTTTCATAATAAAAAAGGGTTGATCATTATCTAAGTATTACTAAAATGATAATATGCAGGAGTGTACTGTGCGACAGAAAGAAAACAAATTTTATTTAATTAAAGGAGATTACATTTCATAGCAAGTAAACAGGAAATTCAAAACAAAATAAGAAGTCAAACTAACTTAAACTTCAAACACATCAAAACTCTCATCAATTAATATGCTGTTTTTGGTTAACAGATTCTACGAACAGACTCAATTATGCCGATGATTCAAACAATTTAGAAAGTACACGCCCAAAAGGAATGAAGGATTTTGAGAGTTTCTAGATTTATGAATGAATGGCTTAAGATGATTGTAGAAATATGGATGAGAATATTCTTGAAAAGACGAAACAGGAGACACATATCCCTTGTAAAGACTGTATCAAGATCTTGTCCTCTGGGATGGAGATTTGTCAGCAGGAACTTAAACCAAATTGGGCATGAGGTTTCAGACAATTTGAAGGTAAAGAACTACTGAGTTCGTAACGAACAGAAGGGAAGAATGTCAACATCTATGCATGAGTTTGGAATGGGTTGACAGTGAATGGCTTGATCAATGGAGAAAGGGGTGATGATGATTGGTATGCTACATGTGAGTGAAAGTAGCTTCCATTTGAACTGACAGATGCATGAAGCCAGAAGTCTTTGAATAAGACGGTGATAAATGGGACCTCAAGGCATAGCTGGTATACCTGGACCAACATTGACTTTCAAAGCCTAAAACAATAATATCATTTTCAGATAGACTGTTTAGTCGTTTCTCATAAAGAACTCAAGGAAGATCTTCATCTACATTAAAGGTTCGAGTTGCCATAAAGTGAAGGTAAAAATTGAGAAAGAGGGAGAGAGATAGATAGATAGAGAGAGAGAGAGAGAGAGAGAGAGAGAGAGAGAGAGAGAGAGAGAGAGAGAGAAGAGAGAGAGAGAGAGAGAGAGAGAGAGAGAGAGAGAGAGAGAGAGAGAGAGAGAGAGAGAGAGATAGAGAGAGAGAGAGAGAGAGAGAGAGAGAGAGAGAGGAGAGAGAGAGAGAGAGAGAGGAGAGAGAGAGATTTTTGGAAATGAGAGAATGCATGAAAAAAATAACGCTCTAGAGTAGTTAATATAGGGAACTGTAAGTGTTGTTGGCAGAAATTTTGGTAAAATAATGACTTAGTAATGTTTTGCTAAATGTCTTAACATTTGGAGCAAAATTGCTATTTATGATGTCAAAGCAGATGTCTTGACATCTGCCTCCTGAACTGATCTCAATCCAACATCAGTTTAAGTTTTCTGTTTTCCAGCTCTCCATAACTCAAGATTTGTAACTCACGGGAAGCGAATAATATGGAGGAATATTTTTCAAAATGCATGATTTTATCTTGACTTGTTTTAATGGAAATATTCAAAAGAATTGAGTATTTGGTTTAAAAGCCTAAGCCCACAGCTGCGCATAATATAAGGACTTGCTTCCTTATTCAAACTACTGTAACTTTTGAAGAAGAATACTTTCTTTCTGTTTTAAGAGGATGGAAACACCCTATCAAATTGGGAGAAAATGGAGAACCTACTTCTGAATTAAAACCAGAAGAAGATTGGTCTAAGGAAGAAGATGAAATTACTCTTGGAAATTCTAAAGCCTTGAATGCTATGTTCAATGGAATTAACAATAACATTTTCAGATTAGTAAATACATGTGAAGTTGCTAAGGATGCATGGGGGATTCTTCAATCTACTCATGAAGGAACATCCAAAGTTAAGATGTCAAGACTTTAGTTGCTCACCATAAAATTTGAGAATTTGAGGATGAAGGATGATGAAAGTATAAATGACTTCCATATGAACATTCTTGAAATTGCTAATGCCTCCAGTGCTTTAGGAGAGAAAATTCCTGAAGACAAATTGGTGAGAAAGATGCTCAGGTCTCTTCCTAAGATATTTGATATGAAAGTGACTGCTATAGAAGAAGCTCAAGACTTGACACAATGAAAGTGGATGAACTTGTTGGATCCCCTTCTAACATTTGAATTAAGCATCAATGAAAGATCTGAAAAGAAAAACAAAAGCATAGCCTTTGTATCAAATACTAAAGATCAAGAAGAGGACTGGTGACCTGGATACAAATGTAGGAATATAAAATGCCTTAGCTATGCTTGGAAGACAATTTAACAAAGTGATAAAAAGATATGGAAAGGAACCAAAAATCAAATGTCAAGAACATCTCATCTGGCATCCATAAGTCAAATGAGTTTGGAAGAAAAAGGGGCTGAAGAAAAATCTACTCAAGGGAAGGAGAGTTCAATGTTGTTAATGTGAAGGATTTGGTCACATTAGAGCTGAATGCCCTACATATCTTAAGAAACAGAAGAAGAATCTATCTGTTACTTGGTCTAAAGAGGACTCGTAGAGTGATCTTGAAGAATCTGCCAAATATGTTAAAGCATTAACAGTCAAATATGTTTCTGATGAAGATTATGGTGACGGGGAACTAAGCTTTGATGAGTTAGCTGCTTCATACAAAGAATTATGTCTCAAAAGTGCATAGGTGTGTCTTGAAGGGGAGAAATAGAAAGCCCTCATAACTCAGCTGAAGGAGGAAATGGAAGAGCATCTTAAAACTATTTCTGATCTGGAAAGTGAAGTGTCTTCTATGAATTTAAATCTTGATAGAATGGTCAAATCTCTCAAGATGCTGAATAATGGGACTAACACATTATATGAAGTTCTCCATGCAGGAAGATCTACAGGAGACAAGAGTGGTCTAGGTTTCAATGAGAAAAAGGAACCTAACGCATAAAAGCCTTCATTAGTTTCCACTCATGCCAAGCCTAAACCAAAGATATCGAATCAAATGTCTCAACATATTGGCAAACATCATGGGAAGAAATGACATCATGAGAAGAAAAAGCTTAATTACACCAGAGAGAATCCCCAACCCTGGAGATGTCATCACCGTGGAAGGCTTGGACATATATGGCCCTTCTGTTTCAAGTTGTATGTGTATCCTAAAAATACTTCTTTTCCCAAAATTGATAAGATTCCCCAAAATAGCAAAAAGAAGAAACAATGGGTTCATAAGTCCAATGTTGGTAGTTTCATTGCTCACACCTCTCTCAGAGTATCAACCAAAGATGACTGGTACTTTGATAGTGGCTGTTCTAGACACATGACAAGTGTCAAGAATCTGTTGGTGGGTGTCAAATCTCATTCCACCAGTTATGTGACTTTTGGTGATTAGGAAAAAGGTGAAATCAAAGGTGTTGGGAAGCTTGACTGTTAAGGAGTCCCTAAGCTTGATAATGTGCTACTTGTTAAAGGGTTAACAACTAACCCGATAAGCATAAGCCAATGATGTGATCAAGGATTCAAATTTAACTTCACCAAGGAAGAATGCCTTGTATGCAATGAAAACAATGAAGTTATTATGAAAGGGATTAGATCTAAAGACAACTGTTATCTATTGGTTCCTCAAGAGTTGAACCTCTCCTCAACATGTGTTTTATCCAAAGAGAATGAAGTTAAACTATGGAATCAAAAATTGGAACACTTGCATCTGAAAGGTATTAAAAGAATTATATTTTAAGAAGCAGTGAAAGGGATTCCTGAGCTCAAAATAGAAGAAGGAAGGGTATGTGGTGACTGCCAAATTGGAAAGAAGACTAAGATGTCAAATCAGAAGATTCAACATCTTACTATATCAAAAGTTTTGGAACTTCTTCACATGGACTTGATGGGACCTATGCAGGTTGAAAGTCTTGGTGGTAAGAAGTATGCCTATGTTGTTGTAGATGACTTTTCCAGATACACATGGATAAGCTTTATTAGAGAAAAATCAGAAAATTTTGAAGTTTTCAAAGATCTTTGTCAAAAAATTCAAAGGGAAAAGGAAAGCCATGTAATAAGAATCAAAAGTGATCATGGAAAGGAATTTGAGAACAACAAATTTGCTGAGTTTTTCTCTTCTGAAGGAATCAACCATGAATTCTCTTCTCCCATTACTCCTGAACAGAATGGGATTGTAGAACGCAAGAATAGAACTCTCTAAGAATCTTCCAGAGCCATGATTCATGCTAAGAAGCCACCCTACCATTTTTGGGATAAAGCAATGAATACCGCGTGCTATATCCATAACAGAGTCACTCTAAGGAAAGGTACTTCAGCTACTTTGTATGAAATATGGAAGGGAAGAAAACCAAATGTTAAATACTTTCATGTTTTTGGAAATAAATGTTACATCTTAGCTGATCATGAACAAAGGAGGAAGATGGATCCTAAGAGTGATGAAGGAATATTCCTGGGTTACTCTACAAACAATAGAGCTTAAAGAGTTTTTAACTCCAGAATCAAAGTTATGATGGAATCAATAAATGTTACTATTGATGATAGAGGATGGAATGTTGAAGAAGATGTTTCAGATGATGTTGGAACATCTTTGCTTGATAGTCCAAATGAATCAAATGACACAAGTATTGATTCTAATCCTCCTCAAGAAGATCCCCGACCTAGTCACCTCAATAAAGGACCTTCAATTAGAACTCAGAAAGATCATCCTAAGGAGCTTATCATAGGAGATCCAAAGAAAGGAGTTACTACCATATCAAGAGAAGGGATTTAAAACTCTTGCTTTGTATAAAAAAATGAGCCTAAAAATGTCAAAGAGGCCCTAACTGATGAATTCTGGATTAATGCTATGCAAGAGGAGCTAGAACAATTCAGTAGGAATGAAGTTTGGGATCTGGTTCCAAGACCTGAAGGGACAAATATGATTGGCACTAAATGGGTATACAAGAATAAATCTGATGAAAAAGGGGAGGTGACTAGAAATAAGGCAAGGTTAGTTGCACAAGGGTACACTCAAATTAAAGGAGTGGACTTTGATGAAACCTTTGCTCTTGTGGCCAGACTTGAGTCAATCAGACTACTATTGGGAGTTGCATGCATACTGAAATTTAAATTATTTCAAATGGATATAAAAAGTGCCTTCTTAAATGGATATCTGAATGAAGAAGTTTATATGGAACAACCAAAGGGATTTGTTGATCAAAGTTTTCCTAAACATGTCTACAAACTGAAGAAAGCTCTGTATGGATTGAAGCAAGCTCCAAGAGCTTGATATGAGAGACTGACATAATTCCTTAGGGAGAATGGATATAGGAAAGGTGGCATAGACAAAACCATATTTGTAAAAGAAGAAGAAGAAGGGAAGATTATGATTGCTCAAATTTATGTTGATGATATTGTATTTGGTGGGATGTCAAATGAGATGGTTCAACATTTTGTCAAGCAAATGCAGTCTGAATTTGAGAGGAGTCTTGTTGGTGAATTAACCTATTTTCTTGGTCTGCAAGTGAAACAAATTGAAGATTCCATATTTTTATCTCTGAGAAAGTATGCCAAGAATATAGTAAATAAGTTTGGGATGCATAATGCCAGTCACCAAAGAACCCCTACTCCCACACATCTGAAGTTGACTAAAGATGAAAAAGGAGTAAGTGTAGATCAAAGTCTCTACAGAAGCATGATAGGCAGCCTTCTATATCTCACAACTAGCAGACCAGACATTGCCTTTGCTCTAGGTGTGTGTGCAAGATATCAAACTGATCCTAAATTTAGCCATGCCAACCATGTGAAGAGGATTCTTAAATATGTGAATGGGACAAGTGACTATGGTATGCTGTACTCTCATGGATTAAACTCTGCCTTAACTAGTTTTTGTGATGCTGATTGG
The DNA here is from genome assembly GCA_948472305.1 of Vicia faba. Lineage (NCBI taxonomy): Eukaryota > Viridiplantae > Streptophyta > Magnoliopsida > Fabales > Fabaceae > Vicia > Vicia faba. Next base: position 1,232,193,780 of record OX451737.1, read on the forward strand.
GCAGGAAGTGCTGATGATAGAAAAAGTACACCAGGAGGATGCTTATTTCTGGGAAATAATCTCATATCATGGTTCAGCAAGAAGCAAAATTGTGTGTCTCTGTCCACTGCTGAGGCTGAGTATATTGCTGTAGGAAGCAATTATTCTCAATTGGTTTGGATGAAACAAATGTTTACAGAATAAAATGTCAAACACGATGTTATGACATTATTATTTGATAATTTAAGTGCCATAAACATATCAAATAATCCAATTCAACACAGCAGGACCAAGCATATTGACATCTGTCATCACTTTATAAGAGAGCTTATTGAAGAAAAGATTGTTGCCTTAGAACATGTAGCCACTGATTGCAACTGGCTGACATCTTCACAAAGGCTTTGGATGCTAATCAATTTGAGAATTTAAGAGGAAAATTACGGATCTGTTTATATGAGGGTTTGTAGCAATTAAAAGTGTGTGGGAATATCATTAAAGTGATATTTTATTATTTGTGTTTCCAACAAATAAAATTTAGAAAGCAATCATTACAAGACTGCCTCAAATTTTTTCCCATACGCTACGAAATTTCTTCTCTATACTTTCGTAAACTCTTCATTCTCCTCCACAGAAAAAGGACCCTTGACATTCTTCATCTCCTTGCTCAAAAATTCTCAAACATGTTTGAACATCATACATCACCTTCCTCAAAATCTGTCAACCTCCTTGAAAATCTTTCCCTTGACAGAGTACTCGATGCTACTCCTCTAAAAACCATCCCATCTCTTGATAAAAAGGTCAAGAAACCCAGATCATCACCTGCAAAGAAATCCAAAGATGATAGAGGTAACTCTTCCACTGAAACTGATAATAGGACAAAAAAAGAGATTGTCAATGTTGATAGAAGCATCAGAAGGCTAGTAGACAGAGTATTAAATGAAGGGTTCACTGTGCCTTGGATTTCTACTCCCCTTGCTCGCATGCCTCCTCTTACTGACAAAGGAAGTAACCCTAAAAGTGCTGCTGCTGAATCATCCACCTTCAAGAAAGATACTGCTGAAAGAAAACTTGAGAAGCTTGTTATCTCTGCTCTGAAGGAAATGGAAGAAGAAAATGTTGAACAAAATGTTGAAGAGAACTCTCCTTCTAAAGAAGATGCTGCTGCCTCCAAGGATGGAAAAGGCCAGAATGCTGAGAATGTTGTTAATGTAGATGAGATATCTTACAATGAGCTCATTACTAATGTGGTGCCTGGTATTGGAAGAAGGCTAAAATCCGGGAAAGTGAAGGATGCAGGTGTCACACCCCTTCCAAAACAACCAAGAAGAAAATCATGTATGGACCCCGAAAGCCAGGAAGTAAAGTGGTTCCTCTCTCTAGCAAAAGAAAAGATAGACCTGTTAGCTCCACAGATGATGATGAGGATGTTGTAAAAAGATCCAAGAATAAGAAGAAAGTCATGGTTGTTGAAGAAGTTGACTCAGACTATGATGTCGAGCAAGATGTCCAGGACATCTCTCCTATCAAAAAGTCTACAAACAAGAAGATTTTTGTTAGGGTTCATGATGCCCCACGTGACAACATCTCCTTCCAATCTTTTGGGAATGTTGAAAAGTGGAAGTATGTGTATCAAAGAAGGATTACCATGGAGAGAGAACTAGGAGCTGGTGCCTTGGAATGTAAAGAAATCATGGAGATGATATCTTATGCTAGATTGATGAAAACAATTACCAGGTTTGCCAATTGCTATGAAACTCTTGTTAAGGAGTTTATTGTTAATATTCCTGTTAACTATGATGACCATAAAAGTAAGGAGTATAGAAAGGTTTTTGTTAGAGGAAAGTGTGTAGAATTTTCTCCTGCCATTATAAATAGATTTCTAGATAGGTATGAAGATGTCTGTTGTAATCTGGAAGTAACAGACAATCAAGTGTGAAAAGCCATTACTGCTAATCAAGTATGTGAGTGGCCCATGAAAAACAAACTTCTTGTCAGTAAACTAAGTGTGAAATATGCTATTTTACATGGGATTGAAGCTGCAAATCGGGTTCCCACGAATCACACTTCAACCATATCAATTGGATTAGGAAAGTACATTTATGCTATTGGAAACCAGAAACATTTTGATTATAGGACTTATATCTTTGATCAGACCATTAAACATGCAGGAACTTGTGCCATTAAGATGCCAACTGCTTTTCCTTCCCTTCTCTGTGGAATTATCCTTAATCAGAATCCTGGAATCCTAAGTGGAAATTATGTAGTGTGTAAGAGAGAGTCTACCTTGACCCTTCATTTTAAGCTCTTTTCAGGAAAACATGTCCCGAACATTGTTTTAAAATCTGCACCTGCTGAAAAGACCTCCACCAAGGATGATATGATCAAAGAATTAAGAGAATCCTGCAAGGAATTGGATGATGTGATCAGAGTTAGCTCAACAAGGAAGCTGACCTTTGAAAAGATGATCAAGGACCTGCAAAAGGACAACAACCTTGATGATACAGTGAACTATGAAGGTGAAGACTCTAGTGATGAAGAAAGTTCTGGCTCAATCAAGTCAACTGGTCCTGATGACAATTAGACTAATTGATGTTTCTTGATATGATCCTTTTTTCCTTCTTTTTGGCACTTGCATGTGCTTGACTTTTGAATTCTATGGTTTGTAACCTAATATTGATATTTTCTTGAAAGCATCCTTATATTTGGCATATTATGACTAAAAAGGGGGAGAGAAAGTGAGTGAGTCACTGACTAACCACTGACTGACCACTGACCATTGATTGAGGGGGAGCTAAATACTTGAGAGGGAGCCTCATATCTCAGAAGATGTTTTGACATCTTCCATTGCTAATAGCTAACTACTTACTAATTTTATTTTGAATTGCTTTGCTTATGCTACTGCTCTGATAATTCTATGATAACATGCTCTGATAATGTTTTAGCTAAAATTTTCCAAAGGGGGGAGTTTATAAGTGTTTTTTGGAAGCAATTTTGGTAAAACAATGAATTAATAATGTTTTGCTAAATGTATTAACATTTGGAGCAAAACTGCTTTGTATGATGTCAAAGCAGATGTCTAGACATCTTCCTCCTGAACTGATCTCAACCCAACATTAGTTTAAGTTTTCTGTTTCCTGTTTTCAAGCGCTCCATAACTCAAGATTTGTAACTCATAGTCAACGAAAAATATGGTGGAATATTTTTCAAAATGCATGGATTTTATCTTGACTTATTTTAATGGAAATATTCAAAAGAATTGAATATTTGGTTTTAAAGCCCAAGCCCACAGCTGCGCATATATAAGGACTTGCTTCCTTATTCAAACTACTGCAACTTTTGAAGAAGAATACTTTCTTTCTGTTTTAAAAAGTCTAAGTCTTTTAATTGTCAAACACTCTAGTATTTATTGAATACTTGTGTTGTTATTTGGGTTGTTAATTGTGTATCATTCAAAAGCTTTTAATCATTTAATGATTGAAGTGTTTTAAACTTATTATTTCTGTTAGTTTTCACTATAAGTGATTGAAGGGATTTGAGGAGGGCCTCATACCTAGGTGAGTCTTAGGTAGAAGTATAGCACGTGTAGTGATTAAGTGGTTAGATCGTAAATTGGTTTTTTACTGAGGGTCTATGAATTGGTACTATTTAGTGGACTTGTCCCTGGCTTGGTAGCCCCCAGAGTAGGTGTTGTTGTACACTGAACTGGGTTAATAATATCTTGTGTTTTTACTGCTTTTGATTTTATTGCACTTTACTTTCAAACATATATTTGTGTCGTGACATCTCATTCGAGATCATATATCTGATACCAGAATTTCAGGAACGAAAACACACAAGAAGACAAAAGATTCAGAGACGAAACAATTTAGTGTTAGTGGAGTAAATGAAGGATAATTTTCAAGATGATTGATTGTACAGGTTTTTCCTGGAAATTTTTTTTTTTAGGATAGGTGGATAAGACATAGGAGATAAAAGTATTTAGTAAATGATAGAGAAGGGTTAGAAAGTCTGACCATATTTAAAGAAGATATGTTTGTCTTCTTTATTTCTTAAACAATGTTCTAAGTGTTTTATTCTCTTTATGAATCTGGTGGTCCTTAAGCTGATTTTAATCTATAGCATATGGGTGCTACAAAGTGATGCTGAGATATATTCAACCTCTGCAGTTGAGAGTGCAATGGTTGAATGTCTCTTGCTTGACCAGAAAATGAGGTTTCTTCCTTGAAACTGATAGTTTCCAGAAGTACTCTTACGTTCTATCATGTCGCCTGCATAATCTACATCACAGAATCCAGACAGGTTTTGCTCTGATGTTTTTACATACATTGGGCCAAGGTTAGATATACCCTTCAAATATTTGAGTATTCTCTTAAATGCGGTTAGTTTAGTCTCCTTAGTATCTGACTGCAAGCAAGCACATAAGAAAACACTATATAGAATATCTAGTCGTGAGGCTGTAAGATAGAAAAGAGAGCCAATCATACCACGATATAGCCTCTGACAAACCTTCCTTTTTCATCTTTTTTTAGAATGCATGTAGGATGCATAGAGGTCTTAGCAGGTTTACTTTCTGACATATCAATCTTCTTTAGAATTTCCTTGGTGTATTTTCCTTGATAAATACATGTAGCTTCTGGTGCTTGGTTAATTTAAATCCCCGGAAAGTACTTTGGTTCTTGCATTAAGCTCATTTCAAATTCTTCCTGCAATAACTTAGAAAATTCTCGACAAACAGATGGATTAGCAGAACCAAATATAATGTCATCAACATATATTTGACATATTATAAGATTGTTTCCATTATTTTTACAAAAGAGTGTTGTGTACACTTGTCTTCTTGAGAATCCATTATCAAGTAAGAAGGAACTTATTCTTTCATGCCAAGCTCTGGAAGTTTGTTTGAGTCCATATAAATATATATTTTTAATTTAAAGACATGTTTTGGAGATGTTAGGCTTTCAAAACTAGGAGGTTGATGAACATAGACTTCTTCAAAAATATACCCGTTTAGAAATGCAGTTATAACTTCCATTTGACATAACATGATATTGTTATGAACAACAAATAAAATGAGTAGAAAAATAGATTCTAACCTGGCGACTAGAGAAAAAGACTCATTATAATTAATACCTTCTTGTTGAATGCACCCTTGAGCAACTAGTCGTGCCTTATTTCTGACAACTTTACATTTCTCATTTAGCTTGTTTCTGAAAACCCACTCTGTGCCTTTTACGTGAACTCCTTTGGATTTAGGTACCAGATCCCATACATCATTTTTGGAGAATTTATTGAGTTCTTCTTGCATTTCCAGGATCCACTCATTATCCTAAAGTGCTCCTGTAATTGATATTGGTTCAATTAGAGAAACTAATCCTAGAATGGCTTCCTTAGGTTTCTTGAAGGTGGATCTTGTTCTAACAGGTTCTGTCTTATTTCCCAGAATGAGTTCTTCAGAGTGATCTTGTCCCAGTTTATGTCATTTCTGAATAGTTGAGTTTTCAGATGGATCTGATGGTTCATCATCCTTGTTACTTGTATCTGTTATTTCTTCGGAACATGCAAGTCTTATTTCTACATCTGCAGTTTGTTCACTTAACTTTGACTTTTTAGGGTCAAGCTTATTATCAAATCTAACATGTATGGATTCCTCGATGATACATGTTGTTGTATTGTATACTCTGTGCCCTTTTGAGCGTTCATAGTACTCTAATATAATACACTTATGTGCTTTGGAATCAAACTAATTATTCTTAAAGATACTAAAAAATTATTATAATAATGCAAGAAACTTTCATTTGATGATAATTAAAGGGATACAGGCGGACAAGAATTTCAAAGAAAGGGAATGGAGTGAATTAGTCTTTATGTAGACAGGTTAATAAATGAAGTGGTTTTGGAACAATTTTCAAGAAGGAATAACAGCGCATGGAGGCTGAGACAAACATATACAAGGTGGCTATAGAAAAATTATTTTCCCAAAAAAGGAATCAGATAGATTAAGAAATAGAATCTAAGTACCTATGAACTAAAGGTATTTTATTAGATACGACTAGAGAATAAACACACATGGTAAATAAAATGAGTGAAAGGAGTACTAAGCATGTTCTAAATAAGTAATTTGGGTGAATTAGAATTTAGAGGTGACATACCAGAACAGAAATAGCAAAACATTGAACATGGTTTCTTGAAAGAGAAGCTATCATTACATACATCATTCTTAAAATATTCGTCTCATTCTCAGGAGAACTTACGAGTTCACATTGTCTATAGTATTGATGAAAAGAGCTTTCTCTTGGAAGAGAGAATGTTCCATATCAAGAAATTTTCACTTAACCAAAAAATTCACAACTTGGAGTTGCCCTAGCATTTGGAATGCTTATGTTTAAAAACATCTTTTAACTTATAGAGGTATTTTTATCAGAATTTCTAATAAGTTATATATAAAAGAAAACATACCTTTGAGATTCTAAAATATTTACGTTGAATCTTTTACCTAAGTGCTTTCCATTCTGGTTTTGACTTTAGCTTGTCCTTGATAGAGCTTCTGATCAGCTTGTCATGTCTTTGAAGATTTTCCATCTGTCTTTAACTTTAGCGTTCTATTAGAACCAGCTTCTGAAAACTTCTTCCGTCTTATGCTTTCCTTAGAGCGGTATTTCAGAGGTTTTCTTCTTTCTTCAGATACATTCTACTGTGTTCTAGGGAAGAGTGTTGCATCCTTGAGAACCCATCTAGAGTTTTATGGAAATGCCTTCTTACAGAGAATTATTTTTTCTATAAAACATATCTAGATCAAGTATACAGAGCTTCTGATGCTTACTTCATATAATTTCTTTTCTCAAGATGTTTGTGGTTTTCTATAACTGGATCTCTCTACACGGTTAATTGTTTGAATCAAGAATCAATAACAGAGCCTAGCTCTGATACCAATTGAAGGTGCAGAAAAACACAAGAAAGGGGGGGTTTTAATTGTGTTGAAAGAAACTTTTAATTCTTTTCCAACAAGTTTTTGGAAGTCTTGAGCATGTAGAAACTAATATTAGTAAATAACACATTTATTTTTATACAAGTTCACCTTCTCAACTAAGGCTACATCTTGTCCACCCTCCTTAGGTGATTTTGCCTTAGAAAAAGACTTAATCCACTAATCTTGAAAGATTATAACAACCTATAAGAGTCTAGAAAGACCTCTTAGCCCTCTCAAGTATACAGACTAGAAAGTCACTTGAGGAAACACCAATTCTAGAAATAAACATTTTTCTGGAGATTTACAAGAGTGCTTCTTATCAAGCATATTTCTCCTACCTAGAGTACATATTGTTTTGACAAGCTTTTGAGCAACAACTCTTTGTCTAAAACAATTTACATGAAGGTTTCTAAGAGATAACACAATCAGAGCAACAAATCTTGTGTTTTACATGTTTCTACAAGGTTGAATGTTATGGAGATTAAGTGCAAAACATCTTGTAGTCTTCTAATCTTCATCTTCTCTATTAATCAAGTTGAACAAGATAACTTCTTTCCTCTTTTCTGGTATCTCTTGAGATGAATTTTTATTTATATTTTGAGTGACATCTTGTTGAGATCTTCAGCTTCTTTTCTTCAATGATCAAGACACGAGTATCGACTCATGTTTCTTATTTCTTGTTGATCCTTCATTTTTTCTGTTGTTGTGATGTTTTTCTTGTAAGATTGACAACCTTTTTAGAACTAAGTTGTGATGAACATGTTGCTTCTTAGTAAGTTGTTAACACTTTTATATGCTTAATGAAATAATACACTACAGAGAAATAACTCAGTGTAAATATTGCATTTCAAAGTGATACTACTTTGTGCGTTTGAGATTTTTGGTGCTGTTCAGCCACACTACCACACGTATAACAAAGTTGCTTTATAAAGGCTTGAGAGAATAGTACCATTGGAGATCATAATGCATTGTAAAATGTATTTTGCATTTTTATATGTTTTTAATGCAAATCTACCTTTTGTAATGATAACTGTGTAGGAGGCATGATTTATTATTTTTATTTATCCAAGAGATAGATGATAATTATCATTATTGTTTTCCTCGAAAAGTGTGATCATTGTCAGTTTTGATTAGAGCGCTACTGAAGATATATCTAGACTTTTCTGATCTTTGTTTAGCTTGTTTCTATATAGAACTTGATTTTTCCTGAAGATGTTATTTTTGTTTCTGGAGTATTGAGATTGATTTATTGCTTGTCTTTGTTCTTCTGATGAGTAGTTTAGAAACTACTTAATTGTGTAGCGTAGAGACTCTAGATTTAATGTGTAATTATTCCTTGAAAGCATGTTGTATTTATGATCAGTGAGATGAATGTGTTGAGAATGTATTCTTCAAGCTTCTTTCTACTTTTGATTCTTTATCTATTTTTGTCAAGGTGTTAGAATCTTTCTGATGGACGATCATGTCTTCAGATGTATAGGCAACAACTTATGTGAGAGACAACTTCAGTTGTAGAAGCTTTCTGATTTTTGTATCTTTAGCTTTCTGAACATGTATTTGTGCAAGCTCTTTTATAGAATGTTTCTTGTTATTAGATCTGCACACTCAATAAAACCATTAGTAGCACTAAAGTTGTTACTCACAAAATATATGGTTGTTATCATCAAAACAAAGAATTGCTTAGAAGCTTTATTGCTCTAACAGGGAATTCTATATTGACTCTTGATGTCAGGTGTTAGCTTATTGTTGGTTAGATCATTCTTTTCCTTAGATTTTACCTTATGCTTTAGGATAGTCCCTTAATCTCCTCCCATCTTCTTTAATTTCAAAAATCTTCTCCCTCCTTTTCAAAACTCTTCTTATTTTCTAACTTGAACCGCTTTCATAATAAATTTGAACTTAGGTCCATGCATTTTCAAATTTTTTTTTATTAATCAAACTTTAACCAACTTAATCATACTTTGAAATTTTTGTGAGAACATTAAAAGTAAATTAATACCATTCAAACCATTATGCCACTTTGGCTTTTTACTTCAAAACTTTTTTCAAAAGATTAGACTCTTGTCGATTCTTTTAGTGATGCGAGCTACTATACTTCTATGATATGTAGTGAAGTGAGATATTTTCCACTTGGGTGTGGAGTGAGGCTCCGTTGATTTTAAAATCCAAGCTATATCCTCCACTTTGAGATGATGCAAATTCTCCTTTCTCATAATCGCGGGTAGTAAGTATGTTTTCTACTCAGATATGAGGATTATGTCTCTTCTCTTAAAATTAACCAACACACTTGTGTTTTAAAATATTTAAGGTGAAACAAGAGTACCCTGATCCTCTATTGCAAGGAAGGTGGTACATAGGCACTAAAGGTTCACAATCACAACTGGTGCGAAATTGTAAAAAATACTTCTTTTCTCATCCCCACCATCTATTTTTGTATACAATACTTATATCCAAAATAAACACATTTTTAAAGAAGTTACTATGGAGTACCATAGATTATTAGGGTGCTAATACATTCCCTTTGCATAACCAACCCCCGTACCAAGATTATCTCCCCCTCTCTTTGGGGTTTATTCGCTCTTTTCTCATTCCTACGAAAAGAATAAAGCGCGGTGGTGATTTTTATTTGATATATTCGAGTTAAGTCAATCCAATGGATTAGTCTCAACATTTCTACCTGAAACAACTGGTTAAACTGTCAATTGATAATGAAATTAATGAAGTCTCCATCAAACGTTTTTTATCCCGTGGGAAGGGAAAGGCGAACATCGAGTAAACCTGAGAAGGGAGAAATCACATTCTTGCAACTGAGAGATCGGGTAAGGGAGTCTGTTACGTGAGGGGAAGGTGTTAGCACCCCACACTCCCATAGTACTCTACGATATCCACTCTTGTTATTCTAATCTAATGGGTGTGTTTAAAGTTTATGTCTAAGGTGTAAAGTAAAAAGAAAGAGGGAATGCATGCAAAATAAAAGGAAAATAAAGTGTGGGGAAAAGAAAGAGATATTTACTAAGATATGCTCGATTAGGCCCCACAAAAGCCTTTGGCTACGTATCCCTTTTAAGGAATCAGAGCAGTCGTAGTTCGGCTCATTTGTTTTGGTGGGTTTGTGTTTTTTAGTTGAACTTTGTTAAATTCAATCATCCCACTGCTGCTTGACCTTTAGAGAATTATGACCTGTAGCGGAAAGGAACTAACATGCTCTTAGAAGAGGAAAGCCAATTGGAAAAAAGAAAGGAGTTGGTTATTGTTTTTTACTTTAAGAAAGGGTTTAAGTTGCTAGAGAGTGTTTTTATTAGTTTAAGGAAAAAGAAAGTTTTAGTTTTAAATGTAGGGATGCAAAAAGAAAGAAAACATCTAAGGGAGACTATCTAGAATCTAATCCCTAATGTTATCATACAATGATGGCCATATGTCAAGGATAAAGGGGAATGATGGCCATGCATGGATTACTATCCTAAGGTCTATCTCGAATTGATAGAGAAACAACCACATCATAAAGGAGAATACATGGCGAGAGTAACATGCCTAAAAGTAGAAAGCTCGAACAAAGGAAGAAACATACATGGCGAGAGTAGTGCACACTAGCTCAAGCAAAATGGCCTAACCAAGATATCGCGAATCGAGGTAGGTAAATGAAAAATCAAGAGAAATGCTTTAGCTAAGGGGAGAGGATCACCCGAAGAAAACAAGTGGGATTACTATAAAAGCAAAAGAATAGAAATGCTTTAGCTAAGGGGAGCGGATCTCCCGAAGCAAACAAGCGGGAGAGATGAAATAAGAAAAGAATAGAAATGCTTTAGATAAGGGGAGTGGATCACCCAAAGCAAACAAGTGGGTATCAGAGTATCTGCATTGGCCATCACGAACTCCTGATAAAGTGTGGGAGTTGGGACAAAACCCTTTTGCACATGACGACTCGATACAAAAGATCGGCATACCCAAGCGTTGACGTACAACGTGAGCTAATGATGACACAGACTAGAATGTACGGGGGTTGACTATGAACCCTTTATGTTTGCCTCCTTTTGAGGACTTGTCATCTGTAGTATATGCGAGGCCAAAATGTAAACACACCTGCAGAATACCTACTTCAAAGGCAGGGTTTTAAACAAGCACAAGTAGCACACAAAATGCACATAATGCAGAATTGCCTTAAACGAGTCTTTAAATAAATCAGAGGGATTCCTAACATGATCAGCAATGGAGAAATAAGACGCAAAAAGAAAATAGAAGGGAAATGTACCAAATGGATAACAATCCGTAGATGCTAAGGAATAACAAGGAAACCCAAAAAACACCGCGAGTTATAGAGGTGAAGAGGAGGCTTAGGTATGGAGATCGCAATGAATGAATCAACAATAAGAGAAGAATTTCTCTTGATCTTGACATTTGAATCTTGATGAAATTTTTGTTGTGTTCTTGATGAAAAAAGTGTAGAACCTTTATTTGATCTTTTAGAGACTTGAGAGAAAAGATTATAGTGTTTGTGAGATTTTTGTGAATTATGAGAGCCTCTCCCTTAACAAAAATCATATTTAAGATTATATAGTGTGAGAAAATTGGGCCTTGGATGTGCAATTGGATTGGGCCTTGACTTGAAAGCGTAAGCTCAGCACGACCATAAAGTGACACGTCATCATCCGTATGGAATCTCGATTCATCAGTCAAATGGGAAATGAAGATAATATAATTTGTGATGCGTTGTCGAAAGAACATGATTAATCGGATAATTGGTGATTTAGTAATGATTTTTTGAAGTTTCGCCTTAGATGAAAATATTCCTCGGTTTAGGATTTTCAATGTGTTGCACGTGGTTTGGACCAAAAATAAAGGCTTTTGGGACACCGTTTGAATTATAAAACTGAAACCAATATTTAGCCAACTCAATTTGTGAACAAATTCCACTGGAAGCAGCTTGATACGATAAAAATCAATCGAGTTATGATTTTTACCGTATCAAACATTAACAAAAATGAATCCCGGTTCAGCGCAAACATATCTTTAGAAACTCAAAATTCACGGGTCCTTCCTTCGTGAATCAGCTTTTAGCCTCTAAAGAAGACATCAAGATGACATCGAGATGAAATTTTGGCAATCATAACTGCACGCATACAATATTGCATCCGAGATAACGGTTCAGCCCACTCTTCCTTTGTATTTTTTAAATGTATAACTTCTGAAAGAATGGCGTATTTAGAGACCTTTCTTCGAGATTTAGCTTTTGGTACAAACACGAAAGTTGAAGAGAATGTCGAGATGGTTTCAAAACCTCATAAATTATTCCAAAACACCACTCCAAATGGGAGATATGAATTTCCAAACTCAAATCAGCTGAAAAACTATTTTCTATTCGCATTGCTTAAATTCACCGAAAACACCAAAATCTTTCGCAACTCAACATGCATTGAACAAATACGGGAGCTTTATTGTGTTGAAAAAAAAACTTGATCCTGTGAGGACATATCCAATGATATGAATGTATGTGCATGTTAACAAAGTATAAGTCAATTATAGATAGAAAATAAAGAGGGAAAATTATGGGGTACAACAGCTTCCCCCTATTCAATCTTCTTTGACCAGAGAGTGAGATTGGGGGAAGCCTTTCGAACAATCAAGATGAAAGAGGATTGAATACTTAATAGAACTGTAAAATTTGCACTCTAAAGCCAGTCGGGTATCACTGCACTTTTTTTATGAGTTGTGGTTATCAAGGACAAATGTATGCCCGATTGGGGTAGGACACACACAACAAGAAATGGATTTTTGTAACCATGCGTTAGGAGCTGGTAGTGAATACATATAAAAAAGAGACCGGTAGAAAGGACTCTAACATAGATATCAGCCACATACATCCGGATGAAAATACATATGTGAAAGATACACGTCTAGAGGACAAGACACACGACAAGAAGAAGTCCGGAGGAAAGAACTCTCAGCATGAAAGAGGCCAAAATAAAGGTCTCTAACCAAAGATATTGTAAACATATGTCTGGAAGAAAAGACATGTAATCAAGAATAGATCGGAAGAAATGTCTAACAAAAGATAACAAGAATACATGTCCGGAAGAAAGGACACACAATTGGAATAGACCGGAGGACAAGTATAAACAAAGATATTGCAAATATATGCCCGGAGGAAAGGACATATAACAACAATAGACCAGAGGAAAGGTATAAACAAAGACATAAAGAATACATGTCCAAAGAAATGTCATGTAATAGGAATAGACCAGAGGAAAGTTCTAATCAAAGATGTCAAGAAATATATGTCTGGAGGAAAAGACACATAGCAGGAATAAACCATAGGAAAGGTCTAATCAAAGATAACATGTCAGGAGGAAAGAACATGTAACAAGAATATATGTCTAAAGGACAGGACACATAGAAAGTATAGACCGGAGGAAAGGTCTAAACAAAGATATCAAGAATATATGTCAGGAGAAAATAACATATAACAGGAATAGACCAGAGGAAGGGTATAAACAAAGACATCAAGAATACATGTCCGAAAGAAAGGTCATGTAACATGAATAAATCAGAAGAAATGTCTAATCAAAGATGTTAAGAAATATATGTCTGGAGGAAAGGACACATAGAAGGATTAGACCGGAGGAAAGGTCTAATCAAAGATGTTGAAATATATGTCTGGAGGAAAGGACACATAGCAGGAATAGACCGGAGGAAAGGTCTAACCATATATAACATGTCCAGTGGAAAGGACATGTAACAAGAATATATGTCTGGAGGAAAGGACACATAGCAAGAATAGACAGGAGGAAAAGTATAAACAAAGATATCAAGAATATATGTCCAGAGGAAAGGACACATAACAAGAATAGACCGGAGGAAAGGTCTAAACAAAGATATCAAGAATATATGTCTGGAGGAAAGGATACATAACATGAATAGACCGGAGGAAAGGTCTAATCAAAGATATAATTTAGGAGAAATAACACTGATTCAAGGCAAACTTATCAGAGGAGAGAGGATGCTAGGCGAAGGAGAACCTTAATAAACAAAAAGGGGCACCAGGTGAAGGTGGACATTAGGCAGAAAGACACCGGGCAAAGGTGAACTTACCAGGTCGGAGAGACGCTAGGCAAAAGCGAAATCCACTAGGAAAAAAAGAAGAACGCTGGGCGAAGGCGAACTTACTAGGAGGTTAAATATGCACGTCTTGGTCAGAGTTAGACATGTATAGGAAAGATACCAGAGGAGAGGGCCCTTATTAAAGGTATCATAAATATATATCCGTAAGAAAAGACATATGATAGGAAAAAGATCAGATAAAAGGACTCTTACAAAGATTTCCAAGACATTTTGGACTTTAAAGTGGTTGCAATTAGAAAGAATGAAAATATCCCTCGGGCCAAAGGCGGGGTGAAATTCTTTAAAAGTGGCAATTATCTGAACTACCACACACCTAGTATAGACACTCAAATATCTGAGAGGTAAGAAAGGTTATATACTGACTCTTACTCGTATTCTAACAATAAAGAAAGTATTGGATAAAAATAATCACAGGCTTGCATGAGCAAAGGAAGACCATGACCTACTAGGGAAATAGAAGATACCAAAGACCCGACTGGTGATAAACCAAAACAGATTCCATTGGGGAGACATGATAGGATCATCCTAGGCTTGCTATGAAGATAATTCAAATATGAGCACACAACAAATTAGTTACTGCAGGTAAACATAATTGGCTTATATTTATGCATGCTTGAAGTTTTCTTTTGTTTTGGTAAATGCAATGTAGGTATGCATGTTTATCCATGCATTGAGGAAAACACGACAATAGTTGACTGCTGAGAAGTCAATGAACTTCCGGACGATTATCTTTGCTTATCAAAACTTCCGTTGAAGATAAACAGCCTAAACATCAACGGGAAACTGAGATTCAAAACTAACGACTCCCAAAGATTGACACCCCTGGGGGAACTTGCTTCCTGGGGAAAATAGTAGAGCTTCTTGAATGAAGATGACTTCTACTAAGGTTAAAAAGAATTATTGTGTTGAAAGAAAATCAGCACCCGACCTCACCAGGGATCAAAAGAGTCCTTGAATGAAAGAAATCTTCCATCATGTCGCACCATAATATATTACTGCCACAATAACGATCTCCATCTAGCGAAGAGGCAAGGGATTTTCAGAATAGGGCTCCCCTAGGGAAATATCTCGAAAAACTTGCATCATTTGGGATGAAGAGAGTTATGACCAATGCTACCATATACACCGCACTGGGGAATTGGGACACTTGTTCCATTAGGGGAAAAAGACTTGCTTCAATGGGGAAAATAAAATGCCAATCAATCTGAAGGTATTCGCAAAACGAATCCGACTTGGGATAATGCTAAATTCTCGAAAAGAGGGGTAAGACAAACCTTAGATGAAAGTGTCTGCAATATCCGTTGCATTGGGGATAACCATATTTGTAAGATTTACGTCAACAGGGATTTGTACTGGGGGACAAACTTATTGGGCATAACAAGCACCTTTCATAGGGATACGAAAGCATAGTCACTCATAGGAAAATAAGAATTTCCTCCAGAGGCTCAAATAGGGATAAAGACCACACTGGGGAGGAGATATACATATTCCTATGAGGAGGAAAGGGATAAACTTCCCTAAGGCTAAAACGCTCGCTTCACGGGGAAGGCGAATGCCAACTCTCATCCGGGAAGTAGAATGTCGACTTCAAGGGGAAAAATTACGGATGCTCAAACCACACTGGGGAGATACAAGAGACTTCACGAGGAAATAACACGAATGCTCAAACCTCACTGGAGAGATATAAGATACTTCATGGGGAATAAAGGATCTCCGGTTGATGAAAACTCTTCACTTGGAATAAAGGGTCATGCTCAAGTATAGATGAGCATTCACTGAGGAAATCGAGTTCCATTCTACAAAAATCCTTCATCCTTAAAATTTCGAAGCTATTCGTAAACAGACCAACCTCTGCTTGCTTGCTGGTACACTTCTTATCACATGGGATCAACTGTACCTGCAGTAGAGAACAATACAATAACCTGTCCCGGGTAATAAATGGCAACCTTTGCCGTCATCCCGGGTACCTAAGAATCCAAGTAATTTCAAACATTTATTTCATGTGCTGTAAAGCCTAAATGTTTTAAAAATGTAAAGTTTTATCAAAAATGTTGGACGTCTTTTCGCAAACAAAACAACAAAAATAAAAACAAAGCATAATTGGATGAAAAGAATTTCATTGATTGATTGGCTTGTAAATAGGAAATTTACATCAAGAAGCAATTCTTGAAAAGTGGTAATTGTGTAAAACATATAGAAGAGAGTACAAGGGTGGCATTGTGAGGCGGATTCATCGGGTTCTGACCCTGTTATAACTCTTATAACCTTAAAACTTCGTACTATCTTGCTTTCTGAACATACTGATTAGACTGATCACCTACCCTTCCCAATTAACCAAAAATGGTGTAGAATAGTATCACAGATGTAATGCAGAACATAATCATTTGCTTTATCCCTCTTTTTCTTGGATCACCCTTTTAGGTTTTCAATCCAACGGGATACCCTTTTTGCCTAAGCCCCCTTTCGGGTTTTCAACTTAGTGGGTGTACATCATTTTATTTTTCATTCTTTTATTCATATATCCCTAATTTTTTCCCGAACCTTTATTCATCATTTTTTTGGTTTGTTGAGATGCCCTTTTTTTCCTGAGCTAGTCAACTCAACGGGTCTATTTATGCGAAGTATTTTTGAACTACGTCTGCATTAACAAGGTGAGGGAAATCCTCTCCATCCATAGTCGTGAGCACCATGGAGCATCCAGAGAAGACATGCTTTACAATGTATGGTCCTTCATAATTAGGAGCCCATTTTCCCATAGCATCTGTATTGTTGGGAGGCAAGATCCTCTTCAGCACGAGGTCACCAACTTGAAAATTCCGAGGACACACCTCCCTGTCGAAAGCTTTCTTCATCCTCCTCTGGTATAACTCCCTATGACAAGTATCCGTCAATCTCTTCTCGTCAATGAGATTCAACTGATCAAGTCTATTATGAACCCATTCAGCCTCGTTAAGTTGTACATATGTCATTATCCTTAAAGAAGGAATCTCCACTTCTATGGGTAGGATTGCTTCCATTCCGTATACCAGAGAAAAATTGGTTGCCCTAGTCGAAGTGCGCACCGAGGTGTCGTAACCATGTAAAGCAAATGGAAACATCTCGTTCTAATCTCTATAAGTCACAACCATTTTCTGCACAATCTTCTTAATATTCTTTTTAGCTGCCTCGATGACACCATTCATCTTTGTACGATATGGAGAAGAATTGTGATGCTTTATCTTGAAGCTTTCACACAGCTCTTTCATCATCTTCTCGGGCACCCCATAATGTTAAATAATACTATGCTTGATGAAACGAGTCACAAATTTCTTGGTGACATTGGCATATGACGCTGCTTCAACCCACTTGGTGAAATAGTCAATAGCCACCAGAATAAAGCAATGTCCATTGGAAGTAGTCGGCTCAATATTCCAATCATATCAATGCCCCATATTGCAAAGGGCCAAGGAAAAGTCAAGACATTCAGTGGATTGGGCGGCACATGCGTTTTGTCAGCATAAATCTGACATTTGTAACATATTCTAGAGTAATTGTAGCAATCCTTTTCCATGGTAGGCCAATAATAACCTGCTCTCAATATTTTATTGGCCATGGTATTCCCACCAGAATGCGTCCTGAAAGAGCCTTCATGGACCTCTTCTATGATCTTGTTTGCTTCGTGTCTATCCATGTATCTAAGCAAAATAGAGTCATAACTCCTCTTGTATAAAACACCATTGTTGAGGAAAAACTTGGCTGCATATTTCTGCAGAGTC
This sequence comes from Vicia faba, assembly GCA_948472305.1. Taxonomy (NCBI): domain Eukaryota; kingdom Viridiplantae; phylum Streptophyta; class Magnoliopsida; order Fabales; family Fabaceae; genus Vicia; species Vicia faba. The sequence goes on from OX451737.1 coordinate 1,232,211,597, forward strand.
TTCTTATTAGTAATAGAAGCATCCTCTAGATATTCATGCGTCTCAAGATACCTTTTGATATCATAAAACTAAGGCTTTTCATCGACCAACTCTTCTTCTATCTCATAACAGAACGCTGGCTCGTCCAATCTCGTGATACAAATTGAGGGAGCATGGTTAGCCGACCTAACTTTGAACAAGGATGACAGAGTAGCCAAAGAGTCTTCCAGGTTTTTCTCCTCCCTTGGGATATGCTGGAAAGTGATTTCATCAAAGTACGGGATCAACCTCAAAACATGCTCATGATATGGAATCAGAATAGGATGACGAGTCTCCCAATCTCCGTTGATCTGACTCATTACTGGAGCATAATCTCCATATACTTCTAAGATTGTGATTCACAAATCTATAGCAGCTTCGATCCCGAAAATACAAGCTTCATACTCGACCATGTTGTTGGTACAATCAAAAAAAATTATGGCAATGAAAGGGGTATGGAAACCTTCACGAGAAGTAATCACAACACCGATACCATTACCCAATGCATTTGAGGCACCATCGAACACCATCATCCATCACGATCCTGACTCGGGTCCTTCTTCTGGGTCTGGGATGTTACAATCCCGTACATACATAATATCTTCATCAATAAACTCAAACTTCATCGCCCGATACCCATCTTCCATGGGCCATTGAGCAAGATAATCTACCAATACACTACCCTTGATAGCCTTTTGGGTAGTATACTGAATGTTGTATTATGTAAGAATCATCTGACAACTGGCTACTCTTCCCGTGAGAGCTGGCTTTTCAAAAATGTACTTGATCAGATCCATTTTAGATATCAAAAGAGTAGTATGAGTCAACATGCACTATCTGAGACGCTTTGCTGACCACGCGAGTGAAAAACAAGTCTTTTCCATTAATGAGTATCTCAATTTGCAATCAGTAAACTTCTTGCTCAGGTAGTAGATGGCATGCTCTTTCCTACTTGTCTCTTCATGTTGGCCGAGTACACATCCCATGGAGTTTTCCAACACTGTCAAATACATTATCAATGGCCTTCCTTCCACTGGAGGCGAGAGAATCATAAGTTCTTGCAAATATTCTTTTATTTTATCAAAAGACACTTGGTAATTGTTATTCCACCTAGCCGTTGGATCTTTCCTCAGAAATTTGAAAACAGGTTCACAAGTGGTTGTAAGATGAGAGATGAAACTAGCAATGTAGTTCAACCTCCCGAGAAAACCACAAACCTCTTTTTCTGTCCTTGGCTCAGGCATTTCTTATTTAGCTTTTACTTTGGAAGGATCGACCTTGATTCCATTTTCACTTAAAATAAATCCCAATAACTTTCCTGATCTCACCTCGAAGGTGCACTTGTTAGGGTTCAACCTCAGCCTGAATTTCCTTAACCTTTCAAACAACTTCAACAAGTGAATAAGATGTTCCTCTTTTGTCTGGGATTTGGAAATCATATCATCAACATAGACTTCAATCTCTTTATGTATCATGTCAGGAAAGAGAGTGACCATAGCATGCTGATATGTTTCCCCTGCATTCTTCAAACCAAAGGGCATCACTTTGTAGAAAAATGTTCCCAAGGTGTAATGAAAGTTGTTTTTGCCATGTCTTCTGGCGCCATCTTAATCTGATTGTAACCATAAAAACCATCCATGAACAAAAACAATTTAGCTAGAGCAGTATTATCAACAAGAATATCAAGATGAGGGAGTGGAAAATCATCCTTAGGGCTTGCTCTGCTCAAGTCCATATAGTCCCTACACATTCACACTTTACCATCTTTCTTTGGTATCGGCACAATGCTCACATCCCATGACGGATAAGAGATGACATTCAAACCTGTATCAAATTATTTTTGAACTTCCTCCTTAATCTTCTTAGACATCTCAGGATGAGTTCTTCGAAGCTTTTTCTTAACAGGAGAAAACTCTTCTCTGAGAGGTAGTTTATGAATAACAATTTCCATATCCAGCCCAAACATGTCTTCATAAGACCAAGAAAAGATGTCAGCATACTCTCAGAGCATTTCAATCAACCTTTGCTTGACATTATCCTCTAACGCGGCCCTAATCTAGACTTATCTTTAGACCTTCTATGTACCCAAGTTGATCACTTTTATAGTCTCTTGGTGCGGATGAATGACCTTTTCCTCTTGCCTCAAAAATCTAGATAACTCTTTTGGAAGTTCACAATCTTCTTCAACTTCTTTGTCAGCTTGATAGATTGGATTTTCAAAGTCATAGGGAGCCATAGAAGATTCCTTATCAACAAGGTCCAAGATTAATGGGGGACTGTTTCTGCATGATTGATTTTATTTTATTTTAGTTTTATATTTAAAAATAAAAATAAAAATCACTTAGCCAAAAATTTTGAAAAATAAAAAAGAAAGACATGGAGCAAAATGTTTGAATGAAAAAATATGTCCTTTATTGATGATAATTTTGCAAATTAAAAACATCGTGGCTCTACAACATGTTCACTATGCCTTGGGTAGAGCGCATGAATTATTGCATGATAAGAATAAACGAAAATTACTCTTCAAAGCGGGTAACTCGAATGACGTATTCGATTGACCAATTAGCAAGCTCCTGGCCCGATACAGTAGGATGAATCCACTTGTCCATTTCACAGTCGATATTGCCTTCCTGACTCACAACATGAGCTTCCTCATAAATAACACCACCGCTGATGAATTTGACGGGAGGAGGGGAAATATCTTGCCTGGCCATAACTGGTACCTTCTTCCCTGGGACAAAGCTTAAACCTTTCTTATCCTTCTGAGTAGGGAGATCCAACACTCTGCCCCAGCCTTCAGGATGTCCAGACTGAACGACCGACTGAGCCTGCTTGTAAGATGCCATAGAGATCTCTGGCTTCTTAACTTCTAGACCGTGAGCCTTGACAACCTGTGCAGTTTCAAACGCTTGGAACAGGGTCTCATGCACCTAACCTTCAATATCAACATAACAGAAGGTACTCAGATGGCTGACAATATAGTCCTCTTAACCGCCAATGGTGACAACCTTTCCATTGAGTCGGAACTTCAACTTTTGGTGCAGAGTAAAGGTCACTGCACCGGCCCCATGGATCCATGGGCGTCCTAGCAGATAACAGTAGGAAGGGTGAATATCCATGACAAAGAATGTTGCTTCGAAAGTCTGAGGACCTATCTTCACAGGCAACTCAACTTCGCCAAACACAGTTCCTTTTTACCCATCAAATGCTTTCACAATCAAATCATTCGGTCTCAACACAACCACTTCGTAGTCAAACTTCATAAGAGTAGACTTTGGCAACACATTAAGGGATGATCCTGTGTCAACCAACACACGAGATAAAGTAATCTTAGAAACCTCCATTGAGATATGCAACACCTTATTGTGCTTTCTCCCATCATGCGGTAAATCATAATCAGTGAAGCCTAAACCATTACTCGTAGAAATACTTGACACAATGCGTTCAAGCTGGTTCATATAAATCTCTTGAGGAACGAAAGAAGTCCCCAACAACTTCATCAGCAAATTTCTGTGAGTTCGGAATCCTGAAGTAAAGCAAGGATTGAAATCTTGGAAGGTGTCTGGCTCAATTTCTCAATGATCTTATAATCACTCTTCATTGTTAACCATTATCTTCTTGCCGCTTGCCTTAGCTGAGGCATCTGTGCTACTTTCTGGCTGTTCTGGTGGAGAGAAAATTCGACCACTATGGGTAATCCAGCTTTTGCCGACAATATCATGAACTTCGGGCTTCTTCTCTTAAAACATATCTTCCTCAAGTTTCTGAATAACAACTTTCTGACCCTGGTGATAAACTTCGCCTGTATAATGCCAGGGAACTGCAATATGACTGACATATGGCACATGACCAGGCACAATAATGAACAAATGAGTCTTTTTAGCTGGAACTGGAATTGTCACTGGCACACAAATTATCTTCGTCTTGACAGTAATGGTGATCACATCAACCTCATCTTCTCTAACCTCAGTGTGATACGGTGGGAGAACTGACTTGAGGTTTTGCGTTTGTGTTCGCAAAATGTTTCGGTTTAGCAAGAGTCACCACCGACTTTTATTTTATCCAAAAGGAAAGTTAAAAAAGCACATGAAAGACCTTTGAGATGTTTTATTGAGTTCGGGGGGTAGATTATGAAAAGGGAAGGTGCTAGCACCCTTTTCATCCATGGTTTTCCACGGGCTCTTAGTTACTTGTTTAGATCACTTGCTTTGCTTTTCCAATTGTTTGAAATGGTGCTTTATGTGGTTTTGAAAGTATTTTGAAAAGAGGCCATCGTTTTGGAAATATTTGTAATGATTCTCGTTCGTAAGAATGTATACAAAGATGTTTGTCTTTTGAAAAATGTTTCAATGTTTGAAAGTTATTTGAAAATGTTTTGAAATTGTGTGTGTTTGTTTGAAAGCAGCAAGGATGTTTGCAAATTGATCAAGTAACTAGAAGCATTCTACCTACTCAAAAGTCTTTCTTGTGCAATTTTTATTCCTTTGATGTTGTTGACCTACCATTGTTTTAGTAGGCAACCCTATCTGTGGATGTTAAACGGGACGAGCGCGGGTCATCGTATGACCATGATAGCAATAATGCCAAGTATCTTAGCAAGCTTTAGGGACTAAGATCATTTGTTTTAAGGAAACCTTTTGATAGCGTCATCGAGGTACTATGATCTTTTGTTTTGTTTTGTTTTGCCAAGATACCTAGCATGCATACCATGGCCATTTTTAGGCAACAAAGTGGATGAAACCATAGGGGTGCTTGTGTGCAATGTGTTGTCATTTTTTCATGCATTTTCGTCTTGTATTAGGTCAAGCTATATGTTTTGATTTTTGGTCTTTGCATACAAAACCCTAGTTTACTATCATGGTATATGAAAGCAATAAAATTCGTAAAGCAAATATAGACTATTACAACATTATTATGGGGAGGGGGATACAAGTTTTGAATAGGGGGATATTGCTCAAAACAAAACCCTAAAACTATTACAACCCAATTGAATTTATTGTACCAATAAATAAATAAGCAAATATTTAAATATGCAATAAAATATAAATATGCAAAAAATGTTTTTGTATTTATTTTATGTATGTAAAAATGAATTTATTTATGTCTTTAAAAATAAAAAAATAAAAAGACTATTTTTGAAACGGTGAAAACCCTAATTTTTGTTTAATAGAAAATATTGTTTTTAAATTATTTATTTGTCCATTTTTGTTCAAGAAAAATAATAATAATATTATGTACAAATATTAAAAATTTAATATGTATGGAAAAATAAATATTTAATGTGTATAATATAATAAAATAAAATGTATAATATTTTTTACAAGTTTATTTAAGAAAATAAACTATATTAACCTAATAACTTATTTATTATGTAAAAAAAATATGATAAAATGCCAAAAATAAAGAAAATATTTTTTGTGATTTTAAAATTTCAAAAAAATAAATAAAGTCTGAAATTATAAAATATGCAAGAAAAATATAAAAAATAAAAGAAAATGGCCAGGGGGTGCAAAAAGTAAAAGGGGGGGGGGGGGGGGTGCAAAAAGAAGCAGGCCCAAGCGCCAGGCCCAGAACAACTTCATCCCTGACTTCTGTCTCTCCAAACGCGCGCATCCTGTGCTTGATTCTGTAACTCTCTATTCTTTGCACAAAAAAAAATCTTGCAACATGAAACTTGTAGCATTTTTAGTCACGATTCCAATGATATAAAAAACATGACATAACTCTCAAAGATCAAGGAGAATTTTATCACCCCTAATTTCTGACCTAAAATTTTCAGCAACTTCAACAATCAAATACTCTTAGCTCAGTTAATATAAATGGAAGCTATGCATATGTACAGCTCAAGCACGTTAAGGACTATATTTTTGCTTCACAAACCTAAGCATAATGATGCCTAAATAGAGAGATAGAAACTTGACAAATACCTTGTTCAGTTGAGTTTGGATATGGCAATGTAGCAACTTTGAGTGAGGCTTGAAGTTCTTGTGAGCTTGCTTGAAGTTCCCTCAAGCTTTCCCAATGCTCAGCTGGTCTTGAAGTTGCTTGAATCTCCTTGCACGAGTCAACCTGCAAACCTTCAAAATGAAAATGGTGAAGTGTGAAAATGAGCTCACAGTTGCTGGACAGGGGCCTGGATAGTTTAGGTGTGTTGTATGTAATGTGTTTGAAGTGATTCAAGACAAAACGCACGAGCCAATTTTGTTTTGGAAATGGTTCTGCAGATGATGCCCTGTTTGGGCAGGAACTTGTGATTTTTGTGTTTTGGAGTGTTTGAGAGCTTAGCAATTCGTGTCTTAGGCTTGTTACAATATTCTGAACTTGTTTGAAATGATACCAAGTCTTGGTTTTATCAGATACACAAGTTGTATGGACTTTTGCAAGTTTACTTGCTTTTGAAGAAAAGGTGAAGTGACAAAGCCAACGGCCTGTACAGGCTAGCTCAAGGTTTGATGTGAGTTGGTACAAATTGCCTGATATTTGTGGACTTTGTTTGCAGCAAGAGATTAGGTCCATGGCTCAAGACAAACAAAGTTACATAAAGCATGCTTTATCAAAGTAGCAATGTGAACTTTATGCCATAAATGGAATAATTCAATGTACAATGCTCCAAAGTTAAAAAATAAAGCCATTGTCCACCGAATTAGCTTTCAATTTTGGAGTGTAAAAAGGATTAGGACCTGTAATGCAAGTACAAGCATGTTTCAAACTGATTTGCAAGTTGTAACATTGTGCAAAATGCCTTGGACAAAAGTGATAATTTGCCATTTTCATTTCTTCGATTCTCCTTAACCATAAATGATCTTGGAGAGTTCTTGGACATTTTGGAAATATTGTAACATTCTCTACAATCCATATTTGAAATTAATTTTTATATTCCTCTTGGAACTAGGTGAAAAGTTGCCATGAAGTTAGGTCAAAAATCTGCCTAAATTAGGGCAAAATTTCACTAAGTTAAAAAGTTTATGGACCCTTATTCACAAAATCATAACTTGAGATCCAAACATCTTTTGGGAAAAATTTGTGAATAAAAGTTGTAGATTTTGTGGAGGAATCCAACTTTCATGTTGGAAGTTTTCTTTGAATCCAATTGCATCATGGTGAAAAAGTTAGTAAAAGTTGGGAAAAAATAAGAAATTTTCATAACTTAGAAAAATTCTAAGTTATGAAAATTTTCAAACTTAAACCCTAATTTCCAAATTTAAGTTTCTTGGTGAACAAGTTTCATTTTTTGACATGTTTTGATGAAATATGACCCTTGGCACTTGATTTTGACCGAAAAGTCAAAGTTTGAGTTTTCAGTGTACAATTGATTTTTGATCAGTTGAATGGAAAATTCATCTGTCAATCCAATGCATTTGAGATCTTTTGAACCTTGTGATTAGGTAAAGATGGTGATATTGAGTCCTTGAAATCATGCTTGAATCCAATTTGCCATTGGCTAGGTGAAAAATCATAAATTGCCCTTCTACAGTCAAAACCCTAATTTTGACCATTTTGCCCTTTTGATGATCTGATCAAATTTCTTGAGGAGTTGTGGTCCAAACTTGATGAAATGGTTCATATGAGTCTATAATGTAGATGTGGATAAAAAATTATGAGGTTTGACTGTAAATTGGCCACAATTGACTTTTCCCTCAATACAGCTGATTTTTAGGTCAACTGTCCAATTGACTGGGAAAAAATGTGATTCAAGGCTTGAAACTTGGTATGAGCAATCATAGGAGTCCAATATGGTGTATGAAAGTCACATGAAGCATTGATGGTCCAAAAATCCTTGTGCAAACTCAAACCCTAATTTCAGGACATCAGTGTAAGATGAGGTCTTGAGCTGAGCAAACCCTAATCCTGTCTTGAGTCCAAAGAGTCTTGTGGGGAAAATCTTGATAAAATGAGAGGGAAAATTTTGGGGTACAATAGCTTCCCCTGTTCAATCTTCTTGAACCTGAAGAGTTAGATTGGCGAGTTTTACCGTTCGTGACTCGAAGGTAAAAGATGATTGGACACTAGAGTGCCCATAAATTTGCACTTGATGAAGTAGTTCAGGGAATGAGCTTAAATATGCCATTTGGAAAGGTGATTGAATCTTGTTGGAGATGGGATTGTAGATGCCATCCAAGAATGCTTGTTGTAAATTAGGAGAATGAACCTCAGAATGGTATCCGTATCTGGAACGTATCTGAGTTGTATTTGGAGATTTGAATCTGAATAAGTAATAGAATGGCTTTCGTGTCTGGAGTGTATCTGGAATGTATCTTGAATAGGTGATAGAATGACTTCCGTTTATGGAGTGTATCTGAGCTGGGGAAAAATTTGAATGAGTGACAGAATGGCAACCGCGTCTGAAGCGTATCTGGACTGTATCTGAAGTTGAGGTCTAAATGAGTAACAAAATGACTTTCGTGTATGGAGTGTATCCGTAACGTATCTTGACTTTGAATTTTGAATGAGTAATAGAATGACTTCCGTGTTTGGAGTGTATCTGAGCTGGGGAAAAATTTGAATGAGTGATAGAATGGCAACCGCGTTTGGAGCGTATCTGGACTGTATCTGAAGTTGAGGTCTAAATGAGTAACAGAATGACTTCCGTGTTTGGAGTGTATCCGTACCGTATCTTGACTTTGAATTCTGAATGAGTAATAGAATGACTTGCGAGTTTGGAGTGTATCCGTACTGTATCTTGACTTTGAATTCTGAATGAGTAACAAAATGACTTCCATGTCTGGAGTGTATCCGTACTATATCTGAATAAGAGATCTGAATGAGTAACAGAATGACTTCCGCGCCTCGAATGTATCCATACTGTATCTGAATAAGAGACCTGAATGAGTAACAGAATGACTTTCGTGTTTGGAGTGTATCCGTAGTGTATCTGAAATCTTTGAATATCTGTTAAAGATAGCTGTTAATCTTATCCTGAAAAGGGTTAAATGTTAGCTGAAACACAAATTTATGTTGCATGAAATGTATGATGCAATAAATGTGTTTTATCAATGTTTATGATATATGAGTGTAATGTATGTGCATGTAAGCTGGTTAGCTGTCTTGCTGAGGAAAATAAATCCCTGACGGATGGAGATAATAAAACCCTTGACTGTTGCCGGGGAAAATAAATCTTTGACTGCTGCTGGAGATTCAAAATCTTTGATTGCTGAGGATGAGAAATCCTTGGTGACTATTGGGGATGGAAAATCCCTGACAATGTCTGTGGGGATGTGAGAATCCTTCATGTCTTGAAGTTGGAGTATTGACAAAATCCGCTGTGAGAGTAATTTCAAACTGCTTGAGAAATCTTCTTGGGAAATCCAGAGAACTTTGAAGACTTCTACTGGGGGTTAAATAATGGGAATCCTTACTCGGCTGGGGAATAGGGAAAATTTTGATGATTTCTGCGGGGAACTAAGAATGAGAATCTTCATTCTGTTGAGGAGTAATGAAAACTTTGACGACTTCATGCTGGGGAGGTGAAGACTCTGGCAACCTTACTGGGGAATCAAGAATGAGAATCTTCATTCTGCTGGGGAGTGAAAAACTCTGTGGGGAAGAAGGCTTCTTGCTGGAGAGTAAGTTCAGGACTCTGGGGGAAAAAGCTTATTCCTGTTTGGAAAAAGTTCAGGAGTTTGGGTTGTATGCCATTCTACTGGGGAATTATCCTAGTTTGGGGATAAAAGTTAACTGTTATCTGGTTGATTCTCAGACTTTAAGACAACGTGCTGGGGAATCTGGGGAAAACTGAATGGTTCCCGCTGGGGATTGATAGTTGGAAATTTTGACTCGACTGGGGAAGAAGGTTTCATCTCCGCTGAGGGTCTGTAGTTCCAAGTTTTGACTCTGCTGGGGATTGGGAGTTTGAGGTTTTAACTCTGATGGGAATTAAGGATTTGAAATTATGGCTCCACTGGGGATATGTATTTCAAGGTTTTAGCTCCACTGGGGATCCAGATGATGTACTTCAGGGGATTTCTCTTGGAATAGTCTAAAGACGTTTTCCTATCCTTTCAACCTGTCAGTAATTATTCTTTCCCATTTCGTTTTTTTGTAAACATGTCATTATATTCAAATGCATATGCTCATTAATAAATCATTGGACGTTTTCAAATAAAACACAAGTGTAAAAAAAAAGAAAAGGCAAATAGTTTTCTGCACTTTGAAGTATCTTTGCATTAACTTTGTGTAAGTATTTTGTACAAAGGAGACAGACATCCTAGTAAGATAACATTGTCATAAAAATAAGAAACATTTATAAAAAGAAAGATGGCTATGTGTAAAAATTCCATGGGGTTCCCATTCTGCTATAGCCTTTGTAACTCTGAATATCTTGTCCATTTGTTGCTTCGTCCGAAGATGATTGAGTTGATCAGAAGCCCGAAGCTTGTCTGTGAAGATATTGTCCTTAAAGTGATCCGACGAGACATAGTCATACGCTTTAATTCCCTAACTTTTGCCTGGACCGCCCTTTCGGGTTTTCGATCCACCAGGAAACCCTTTTTTGCCCAAGTCTCCCTTTCGGGTTTTCAACTTGTCGGGTGTACAGATTTTTTTTGTTTATCCCTAAATTCTGCCTGAACCGCCCTTTCGGGTTTTCGATTCACCAGGATGCCCTTTTTTTGCCTAGGTGTGTCAACCTAGCGGGTCATTTATGCGTAGTATCTTTTGACTATGTCTGCGTTCGCAGGGTGCGGAAGGTCATCACCGTCCATGGTGGTTAATATCATTGCCCCACCAGAAAAGATGTTCTTGATCATAAATGGTCCTTCGTAGGTAGAAGTCCATTTTCCCCTGGGATCACTTTGCAGTAAGATAATGCGCTTGATCACTAGATCTCTGACTTGATATACCTGGCGCTTGACTTTCTTGTTGAAAGCCTTGATCATTCTTTTTTGGTACGTTTGACCATGACAAACAGCAGTAAGTCCCTTCTCGTCAATTAAGTTCAATTGATTAAGTCGGGTCTGGATCCAATCGTCTTCACTCAGACCAGCATCCTTCATGATTCTCCAGGAGGGAATCGGAACCTCGATAGGTAAAACAGCTTCCATGTCGTATACCAAAGAATAGGGTGTTTCCCCAGTTGAAGTGCGTGCTGTGGTACAGTACCCGTGGAGAGCAAACGGTAACATTTCATGCCAGTCCTTGTAGGTGACTGTCATCTTTTGTATGATCTTCTTGATATTTTTGTTCGCAGCTTCGACAGCACCGTTCATCTTTGGACGATAGGGAGATAAATTGTGATGTTGAATCTAGAACTGCTTGCACAAGGCAGTGATCATAGTGTTGTTAAGGTTTGTACCATTGTCAGTGTTGATCCTTTCGGGGATGCCGTACCGACAAATGAGGTTCTGCTTGATGAAGCGGGCAACAATATTCTTTGTGACGGATGCGAAGGAAGCTGCTTTGACCCATCTGGTAAAGTAATCAATGGCCACTAGGATGAAGTGGTGTCCATTGGAGGCTGTAGGCTTGATCTCTCCAATCATGTCGATTCCCCACATAGCGAATGGCCAAGGAGCTGTTAAGACATTGAGAGGAACTGGAGGTATATGTACCTTGTCCGCATAGATTTTACATTTGTGACAAGTCCTGGAATGTTGATAGCAGTCAGCTTCCATGGTAGACCAGTAATAGCCTGCCCGTAGGATCTTCTTTGCCATCGTATGCCCGCTAGAGTGAGTGCCAAAGGTACCATTGTGCAGTTCAGCCATGATCTGTTCAGCTTTAATCTTGTCCACACAACAGAGCAAAATGCAATCATGATTGCGCTTGTACATGATACCATTTCTCAGGAAGAACTTGGCAGAGAATCTCCTCAAAAACTTTTTTTCATTGACTGAAGCTCCTTCAGGATATTCTTGAGCCTCGAGATACCTTTTGACTTCATGAAACCAAGGTTGGTCCACTACTTCGGTATTAATCTCGTGACATTGTGCAGGTTCGTCCATCCGTTCAATGGTGATTTGGGGAGCCTCATTATCCCAGTTAAGTTTAGACATGGATGACATTGTAGCTAGAGCATCTGCTAGCTAATTTTCTTCTCACGGGAAGTGCTCGAAGGTAATCTGCTCGAAATATGGTAGCAATATCAAGACATGTTATTTGTAAGGGATGAGGTTTGGATGTTTAGTGTCCCACTCTCCTTTGATATGACTGATGACCAAAGCTGAGTCCTCAAATACAATCAAAGATTTTATTCCCAAGTCTATGGCGGCCTTGAGACTAAAGATGCAAGCTTCGTACTCTGCCATGTTGTTGGTGCAGTTAAAGCAAAGTCTGGCGGTGAAAGGAGTATGGCATCCTTTTGGGGAGATGAGTACAACACCGATACCGTTGCCAAGTGCATTGGAGGCACCATCAAAGTACAGGGTCCATCGGGATCCTTGTTCAGGTCCGTCATATGGTCTGAGATCTTCAATGTTGTCCAATGTCATAATGTCTTCGTCGGGGAAGTCGAACCTCATGGATTGGTAATCTTTGACAGCTTGATGAGCCAGATGGTCAGCTAGTACACCTCCCTTTATAGCTTTTTGGGTCGTGTACTAGATATCGTATTCGGTCAGGATCATCTTCCATCTAGCTATTCTTCCAAATAAAACCGGTTTCTCAAAGATGTACTTGATGGGATCCATCTTAGATATCAGCAGAGTGGTATGAGTCAACATATATTGCCTTAGCCAGCGAGCAGCCCATACCAAAGCGCAGCATGTTTTCTCGAGCAGTGAGTATCGGGTCTCACATTCGGTAAACTTTTTGCTAAGGTAATAAATGGCATGCTCTTTTCAGCCAGACTCATCATGTTGGTCCAACACGCAACCCATTGAATTTTCTAGGATGGTCAGATACATGATTAGCAGTCTTCCTTCGACGGGTGGCATCAAGATAGGAGGTTCTAGCAAATACTCCTTGATTTCATCGAAAGCAACTTGACAGTCATCATACCATTTAACCACCTGATCTTTCTTCAACAGCTTGAATATTGGTTCACAGGTAGATGTTATGTGAGAGATGAACCTAGCGATGTAGTTTTGGCGTCCCAAGAAACCTCTGACCTCCTTCTCAGTGCGAGGGGCATGCATTTTCTGTATAGCTTTGACTTTGGCAGGATCAACCTCGATGCCTTTGTTGCTGACAATGAAACCCAAGAGTTTACCGGACCTGACTCCGAAGGTGCACTTGTTAGGGTTTAATCTCAGCTTGTACTCCTTCAACCTGACAAATAGCTTTTGCAAGTGGTTGAGGTGTTCTTCTTCAGTTTGTGAATGGGCTATCATGTCGTCGACGTAGACCTCTATCTCATGATGTATCATATCATAAAACAAAGCTACCATGGCGCGTTGATAGTTTGCCCCGACATTCTTCAGTCTGAATGGCATCACTTTGTAGCAGAACGTACCCCACTGTGTAACAAAAGTAGTTTTCTCCATGTCTTCAGGTGCCATTTTGATCTGGTTGTAACCTGAAAATCTGTCCATGAAAGAAAATACCTTGTGCCGAGCTGTATTGTCAACCAAGATGTCAATGTGCGGTAGTGGAAAGTCATCTTTAGGGCTGGCCCTGTTTAAGTCTCTGTAATCCATGCACATTCTGACTTTGCCATCCTTCTTAGGCACGAGCACAATGTTAGCAACCCATTATAGATAGGAGGTAACAGCAAGAAATCCAGCATTGAACTGCTTCATAACTTCGGCTTTGATATTTTCTGACATGTCGGGCCTCATGCGGCGGACTTTTTGTTTGACTGGTGGACAGTCTTCTCTTATGGGAAGACGGTGAACCACAATATCTGTATCGAGTCCCGACATATCTTCGTAAGACCAGGCGAAGATCTCAACATATTCATGTAAAAACTGAATTAAGCGCTCCTTGGTACTTGCCTCTAGGTTGGCACCCACTCTGACTTCTTTTCTGTCTTCCTCAATACCCAAGTTGATTGTCTCTAAAAACTCCTCGTGAGGTAGAATAGCCCTTTCTTCCTGTTGTAGCAGCCTAGCCAATTCTCCCGACACCTCACAATCTTCCTCACCTTCGTATTCGGCATGGTAGACCAGATCTTCAGAGTCACTGAAGGCCATAGCAGAATTGTTATCCATGGAATCCGAAATGGAATGGTACCTGCATTTGTGAGTGTGGGTGTGTGTAAGGGATAGCCACCTTTAAACAAATAAAATGTAAAAATAGAGACAATGAACACAAAATTTTATATGTGAAAACGTCCATGATTCATTAAAATGGCATATGAAGATGAAAAAAATCAAACCCTTACAAATGGACCTCTGTGCCTCGGGTAAGGCACAAGTTTAAAAGTGTACGAATTGTTTGAGAATTATTACAAACCAATAGAAATGTTTGAAAGATAAATTACTACGGTATGAAAGTAATCGGAACAAAGTCTTTTGCTTCCTAGTTGCACAGTCCTCCGCCAACAGTGGGGAAAATCCAGTCTTCCAAGTTGCCCTCTTCTTCACTGTCCTCCTCAATAGAATTGGAATTATGCTTAGGCATCGGAGCGGAGATTACATTCGGCTTTTTAGGAGCTTCAAATTCAACTTCCTTTGCGTCTATCAAATCATGAATCTTATTCTTGAGGGCCCAACAATTGTTGGTGTCGTTCCCCGAGCTCTCTGAATGATAGGCACACTTGGCATTCGAATGGTAGTATGGAGAAGCAGTATTCAGATTCTTCGGGGCCTCTTTCAAACTTGCAAGGTTTAACTTCAAGAGATGGGGTAGAACCTTAGCAGGGGTCATGTTTATCCGGGTGAATTTCCATACAGGCCTTTCCACCCTTGCTTGATTGGTTTTGGGTTGATTGTTTCTGGGCTGATCAGCTGTAGACTTCTGAATCATTACAGCCCCCACCGCTGGCCGGCTCTCAACTCTTCCTTGACCTCTTTGGGAGTAGACAGCTGATACTTCCTTCTTTGCTGGAAAAGTGTTTTTGATGGCAGCGGAAGCAGATGTATCTTTTTGAATTTTCCCGCGCTCTTGATTCCGGCTTCAACTATCTCACCAGTTAGAATTAACTCGGTGAACCCTGCCGACTAACTTCAAATCAAGTTATTAAAGAAAGGCCCTGACAGAGTCCCCAAGAACATGTCTACTAGCTCCCTCTCAGATAGAGGTGGTTGTACTCGTCCCGCCAAGTCTCTCCATTTCTGGGCATACTCCTTGAAACCTTCATTTGAGACCATGCCCATACTCTGTAATTGAGTAAGGGTTGGTGCTAAGTCCGCATTGTATTGATACTGTTTGTAGAAGGCGGCCGCTAAGTCCTCCCCATTATGCACGTCAGACCTCTCTAACTGGTAGAACCAATCTAACTGCGTCCACGACAAACTGTCCTGGAAGAAGTGGACCCACAGGTCTTTGTCAGAAGAATGTGGTTGGATTTTCCTGACATAAGATCGTAGGTGCATCTTGGGACAAGACACCCCATCGTACTTAGCAAATAGAGATACTTTGAATTTATGAGGGATGACAATTCCAGATACCAACCCCAACTCTTCAAAGTCCAGCCCAGGCACTCTCTGTATCTCCATAGCTGCCAGACATTCTTCCAAGTTCTTGTATTTGTCATATGCAGGAGGATATTGTTGTTCGGATTAATCCTCATCTTCCTCTTATTCAACTTCAGAATCTGAGGGCATGGCAGTCTCTTAACCCTTTCTATCTCCTTCCTCAGAGGTTGATGGAAAATCTAGGACCCTTCTGGCTTGACCTTCAAATCTTCTGCCCAAGGTAGCCACACCAGCTCTCTTCTTCTTCTTTTTCTCTTTTTCCTTCTCTAGTAGAGTCTTGAGCTCCTCCTACCCCTTAGCCAAGGTCATGAGTAGCTGTTGGAATTGTGAATTCTGAGCTTGTAAGTCTTTGACTGTAATTTGTTCAATATCCATCTTGTTGAAATAAATAGCAGAGAGATGAGGAAACTTGGTGTGAAGACCTGTTTATGCATATGATGAATGATATGTATTCATGTAATGCTTTCAAGGATTAAGGAATTAAAATTTGTTTTAAACAAAAAAGAAACACACGTCATATTAATAAGATAGAATTGTTAGTACATCAATGCCCCATGGGCAAAATAATACAAAATTCTAAGGTAAAAAGACTTCGCGCATCCTCTTTGGTGCAATGTAGGTGTTGAGAGTCCGCTCTTCGTGAAGTTGACGAGTGAGTTCCAAAACCTTCTTCTCGCTTGCGTAGAATTGGGCTTCAAAAGTATCACATTCTCCCTTGAGCTATATCCAACTGCTTTGCAAATCTTCGAGTGATGTTGGCATGTCAGGATGTAGGAGGGTGTATGGAACCTCTCCTTCCATAACAAGCTCTATAATTACAAGGAGAATAGAGGGGTAAGGCATCATAAGACTTTGGGCGCGGGTTCGTACCCACTTGAGGTATGGCTCAAGGGGGATGGAATTCTTGTGTCCCAAGGTCTTACTGTCTACCTTGTTTGGCATCCTCCAAGCTCGGATGAACCTTTGTCGAAGTCCTTGATTGTTGTTGTCGAAGTCAAAAACCAAGTCTGGAATCAGCATGTCATGTGGGCCATCCCTTCGGGCATGCCCAAACTATCTCAGAGCCAAGCAGGGGTTGTAGGTGATGCCTCCCCTAATGCCAAGTAGAGGGACATTAGGGAATTCCCCATAACGGTCGATGATGATAACATTTTCTCTGGATCGAGAACACCAATGAACATCTGAATGTGTAAGAGTCATCAATCGTTGTGACCACCTCACACCTTGCTTATTCCTCAGGACTGATTGGGGAAGATGAGAAATAAACCATCTTGCCAGTAGAGGAGTGCAACACATGAGAACACCTCTTTTCCTCCTTGTTCGAGTGTGAAAAGAGTGTAAGATATCTCCAAGCAATGTAGGCACCGGGTTACGAGCCATGAAGATTTTGACATCATTCACATCTATAAGCTGGTCAGGGTTTGGGAACAAGAACAACCCATAGATGAGAAGAGCTACAATCTCCTCAAAAGCTTGCAGGTCTAGAGAATTCCAGCATTCTTGATCTTTCTCAAACAGGAACTTTGCCAAGAAACCCTTGACACCACTTCTGGTTTCCCAATGACCTCTGACATCTGATGGTTGCAAGTGCAGGGCTTGAGCAACATCTTCAGGCTTTGGATCTCTTTCCGTACCGTTGAAAGGTAGTTGATGGAGAATAGGAATCCTTAAGAGTTGAGAAAATTCCTCCAAAGTAGGAACCAGCTGGTAATCAGGAAATGTGAAGCAGTGGTGTAAGGGGTCAAAGAACTGGAAGAGAACTTTCACCATGTCTTCCTCTGTGTTGGAGGTGACCAAGTTGAGAAGTCGACCATGTCTCTTAGTGAATGGAGAATTCTCTGGAATCTTGAAAGCAAGCTCCTTGAGTTGTGGAGGAATTCTCACAAGATTGACCTGAATAGTTTTCCTGCAAAGTGATTCCATAGCCTACAAAACAGGAACAAAGATGAAAATCCAAAATCCTTGAAATGTTTAGTGGATGCAAATGATGCTTTATGATGTTCATGATGTTATGCACAAGTATATATGTACAAGAAAATCACACAAGTTCGTAGTTTAGGCTTGCATGGGGTTTCATAAGTAAATACCCTCTTGAAGTTTAGTTAGCTCAACCTGTCCTATAAATAGTAACCGGGTTCTAAGGAGCTCAATATCACTGGATTGTTTTCTGTGTTCATTGTTTCAGTTTAGCCAATTTACTGGCGACCGAAATATTCCAAGAAAAAAACCCTCAATGAGTGTAGTATCGAGGATCTACCAACTTCGGACTGCACCAAAGCCGGCCATCTCACTACATCCTAAAAGGCCAAGTTGGTCAAGTAAAGGTTCTAAAAGTCCATTAGTGCTTCATGACATCACTCAACGGCCCCATATTCTCTTTGATTGACTCAAAGGCTACCAGTACCCACAAATATGTCGCACTAACATAGCTATTGCTTAGACCATGTCGATATACCCCGCACAGTTTCCACAATGTATTGCTATTTACCTATGAATGTTTTCCTCAAATTCGGGTGGAGGATTAAAACCCAAACAATAGAACCAAAGTGTAAAGAACACAAGTCAAACAAGATAAGCATGTAAAGGTGATCTAAACCCTAAGGTAAGCCCATTTTTCTTATATCCCCAGCAGAGTCGCCCGTTCTGTGATACGGTGGGAGAACTGACTTGAGGTTTTGTGTTTGTGTTCGCAAAATGTTTCGGTTTAGCAAGAGTCGCCACTGACTTTTATTTTATCCAAAAGGAAAGGTAGAAAAGCATATGAAAGACCTTTGAGATAATTTCTTGAGTTCGGGGGGTAGATTATGAAAAGGGAAGGTGCTAGCACCCTTTTCATCCATGGTTTTCCATGGGCTCTTAGTTACTTTTTTAGATCACTTGCTTTGCTTTTCCAATTGTTTGAAATGGTGCTTTGTGTGGTTTTTAAAGTATTTTGAAAAGAGGCCATCGTTTTGGCAATCTTTGTAATGATTCTCGTTCGTAAGAATGTATACAAAGATGTTTGTCTTTTGAAAAATGTTTCAATGTTTGAAAGTTATTTGAAAATGTTTTGAAATTGTGGGTGTTTGTTTGAAAATAGCAAGGATGTTTGCAAATTTATCAAGTAACTAGAAGCATTCTACCTAATCAAAAGTCTTTCTTGTACAGTTTTTATTCCTTTGATGTTGTTGACCTACCATTGTTTTGGTAGGAAACCCTATCTTTGGATGTTAAATGGGATGGGCGCGGGTCATCGTATGACCATGATAGCAATAGTGCCAAGTATCTTAGAAAGCTTTAGGGACTAAGATCATTTGTTTTAAGGCAACCTTTTGATAGCGTCATCGAGGGACTATGATCTTTGTTTTGTTTTGTTTTTCCAAGATACCTATCATGCATACCATGGCCATTTTTAGGCAACAAAGTGGATGAAACCCTAGGGGTGCTTGTGTGCAATGTGTTGTCATTTTTTCATGCATTTTTGTCTTGTATTAGGTCAAACTATTTGTTTTGATTTTTGGTCTTTGGATACAAAACCCTAGTTTACTATCATGGTATATGAAAGCAATAAAATGCGTAAAGTAAATCTAGACTATTACAACATTATTATGGGGAGGGGAATACAAGTTTTGAATAGGGGATATTGCTCAAAATAAAACCCTAAAACTATTACAACCCAATTGAATTTATTGTACCAATAAATAAATAAGCAAATATTTAAATATGCAATAAAATGTAAATATGCAAAAAATGTTTTTGTATTTATTTTATGTATGTAAAAATGAATTTATTTATGTCTTTAAAAATAAAAAAATAAAATGACTATTTTTGAAAGGGTGAAAACCCTAATTTTTGTTTAATAGAAATATTGTTTTGTAATTATTTATTTGTCCATTTTTGTTCAAGAATAATAATAATAATATTATGTACAAATATTAAAATTTTAATATGTATGGAAAATAAATATTTAATGTGTATAATATAATAAAATAAAATGTATGATATTTTTTACAAGTTTATTTAAGAAAATAAAGTATATTAACATAATAACTTATTTATTATGTAAAAAAAAATGGTAAAATGCCAAAAATAAAGAAAATATTTTTTGTGATTTTAAATGTTCAAAAAAATAAATAAAGTCAGAAATTATAAAATATGCAAGAAAAATATAAAAAATAAAAGAAAATGGTCAGGGGGGTGCAAAAAGTAAAATGGGGGGTGCAAAAAGAAGCAGGCCCAAGCGCCAGGCCCAGAACAACTTCATCCCTGACCTCTGTCTCTCCAAACACGCGCATCCTGTGCTTGATTCTGTAACTCTCTATTCTTTGCACAAAAACAAAATCTTGCAACATGAAACTTGTAGCATTTTTAGTTAGGATTCCAATGATATAAAAAACATGACCTAAATCTCAAAGATCAAAGAGAATTTTATCACCCCTAATTTCTGACCTAAAATTTTCAGCAACTTCAACAATCAAATACTCCTAGCTCAGTTAATATAAATGGAAGCTATGCACATGTACAACTCAAGCACGTTAAGGACTACATTTTTGCTTCACAAACCTAAGCTTAATGATGCCTAAATATAGAGATAGAAACTTGACAAATACCTTGTTCAGTTGAGTTTGGATATGGCAATGTAGCAACTTTGAGTGAGGCCTGAAGTTCTTGTGAGCTTGCTTGAAGTTCCCTCAAGCTTTCCCAATGCTCAGCTGGTCTTGAAGTTGCTTGAATCTCCTTGGACGAGTCAGCCTGCAAACCTTCAAAATGAAAATGGTGAAGTGTGAAAATGAGCTCACAGTTGCTGGACAGGGGCCTGGATAGTTCAGGTGTGTTGTATGTAATGTGTTTGAAGTGATTCAAGACAAAACGCACGTGCCAATTTTGTTTTGGAAATGGTTCTGTAGACGATGCCCTGTTTGGGCAGGAACTTGTGATTTTTGTGTTTTGGAGTGTTTGAGAGCTTAGCAATTCGTGTCTTAGGCTTGTTACAATATTATGAACTTGTTTGAAATGATACCAAGTCTTGGTTTTATCAGATACACAAGTTGTATGGACTTTTGCAACTTTACTTGCTTTTGAAGAAAAGGTGAAGTGACAAAGCCAAAGGCCTGTATAGGCTAGCTCAAGGTCTGATGTGAGTTGGTACAAATTTCCTGATATTTGTGGACTTTGTTTGCATCAAGAGATTAGGTCCATGGCTCAAGATAAACAAAGTTACATAAAACATGCTTTATCAAAGTAGTAATGTGAACTTTATGCCATAAATGGAATAATTCAATGTACAATGCTCCAAAGATAAAAAATAAAGCCATTGTCCACTGAATTAGCTTTCAATTTTGGAGTGTGAAAAGGATTAGGACCTGTAATACAAGTACAAGCATGTTTCAAACTGATTTGCAAGTTGTAACATTGTGCAAAATGCCTTGGACAAAAGTGATAATTTGCCATTTTCATTTCTTTGATTCTCCCTAACCATAAATGATCTTAGAGAGTTCTTTGACATTTTAGAAAGCATGTAACATGTTATACAATCCATCTTTGAAATGCATTTTGTGATTCCTCTTGGAACTAGGTGAAAAGTTGCCATGAAGTTAGGTCAAAATTCTTCCTAAATTAGGGCAAAATTTCACTAAGTTAAAAAGTTTATGGATCCTTATTCACAAAATCATAACTTGAGATCAAAAAATATTTTGGGAAAACTTTGTGAATCAAAGTTGTATATTTTGTGGAGGACTACAACTTTAATGTTGGAAGTTTTCTTTGAATCCAATTCCATCATGGTGAAAAAGTCTGGAAAAGTTGGGAAAAAATAAGAAATTTTCATAACTTTGAAAAATTCTAACTTATGAAAATTTTCAAACTTAAACCCTAATTTCCAAATTTAAGTTTCTTGGTGAAAAAGTTTCATTTTTTGACATGTTTTGATGAAATATGACCCTTGGCACTTGATTTTGACCAAAAAGTCAAAGTTTGAGTTTTCAGTGTACAGTTGATTTTTGATCAGTTGACTGGAAAATTCATCTCTCAATCCAATGCATTTGAGATCGTTTGAAACTTGTGATTAGGTAAAGATGGTGATGTTGAGTCCTTGAAATCATGCTTGAACCCAATTTGCCATTGGCTAGGTGAAAAATCAGAAATTACCCTTCTACAGTCAAAACCCTAATTTTGACCATTTTTCCCTTTTGATGATCTGATCAAATTTCTTGAGGAGTTGTGATCCAAACTTGATCAAATGGTTCATATGAGTCTATAGTGTTGTTGTGGATAAAAAATTACGAGGTTTGACTGTAAATTGGCCACAATTGACTTTTCCCCCAATACAGTTGATTTTTAGGTCAACTGTCCAATTGACTGGGCAAAAATGTGATTCAAGGCTTGAAACTTGGTATGAGCAATCTTAGGAGTCCAAGATGGTGTATGAAAGTCACATTAAGCATTGATGGTCCAAAAATAATTGTGAAAATTCAAACCCTAATTTCAGGTCATCAGTGCAAGATGAGGTGTTGAGTTGAGCAAACCTTAATCATGTCTTGAGTCTAAAGAGTCTTGTGGGGAAAATATTGATAAAATGAGAGGGAAAATTTTAGGGTACAACACTCAGGATCAACACCCTTGCGTTCAAACTGAAGAGCTCCTTTAGTAGTCAAATTCTGAACAACATCTTTCCAAAATTGGGAACCTTCTGGCTGGATCAAACAATCTGCACAATCCATTCCAGAACATAGAAATACACCCTGACTCCACAGTCGTTCCTTAAAAAATGAGACATGAGTAGTCAACTGATCAACATCCATTACCATGTTCAGGTCTTCCACCTCAAGAATGGCACTGACCATAGCGCCTCCATGAGATGGGAACTGTGGTTGGATAATGTTAAGTGTTGGCGCTGACCCAAAATTAATAGTCTGAGTGTCCAGTAGATCTCGAACCTTGTGCTTGAAAGAAAAATAGCTTTTGATAGTATGCCCCTTGTGATACGGTGGCAGAACAGACTGTTTATACTGGTTTTATGTTTGTATTTGCAAATGTTGCGGTAAGAAAGAATCACCACCGACTTTTCTTTTATCCAACAAAGGAAAGGGTGAAAAGAACTGAAAAAGATCTTTTCGAGAATTTTCTGAGTAAGGGGGGTATACTATGGAAAGGGAAGGTGTTAGAACCCTTTCCATCCGTAGTTTTATACGGGCTCTTAGATGCTTAGCTCATTTTTGAAATACCTTTGTGCTTTTGTGTGTTTTCGAAAAAAGTATTTTGAAATTGCCTTAGTGCGTCGATTCGCTTTATGATAACTCTTGTACCATTCCTCAAGAGTGTTGATAAAGAATTTTTTGAAATGTCTTGTGTAAGTGAAAAAAGTTTGTCTTTGAGCAAGCATCTAAGAACTATCCACTTATACTCAAAAGTTTTTTTCTTTTCCTCATATCCTTTAGACAGTGCTATCCTACTATTAGTGAGTAGGTAGCCCTATCATTAGATGTTTGAGGGAAATTCGAAGGGACGTACAGTCATAATGGAAACATATAGAGACACTTTAGCAATTTTTTTAAGGGACTAGATCATTTACGGAAAGGCAACA
This sequence comes from Vicia faba, assembly GCA_948472305.1. Lineage (NCBI taxonomy): Eukaryota > Viridiplantae > Streptophyta > Magnoliopsida > Fabales > Fabaceae > Vicia > Vicia faba. Next base: position 1,232,234,688 of record OX451737.1, read on the forward strand.
CGGTAAGGTCAACGAGGGACTGTGATCTTTTGATTTAAGGGTCTTTGCTAAAGCGTCCCCACTTTGAGGGACATGATTGTTTTATTTTCCGAAAGGCAACCAAAGTGGGCGTACCCTAAAGGTGTATATGTGCAAGGTGTGTCATGTTCAGTTATTTTAGTTTTGTGTTAAGTTAGCTAACGTTTGATTATTAATCTTGTCATACAATCCTATTAGTCTAGCAGTTAATATGTACATGAATTTAAAGTGTAGGAATCTAAATCTACGCTATTACAATGTTTCGGGGAGTGGGTATTTACATGTCCAAGAATGAGGGGGATAAAGCAGAAAATAAAATTCTAATTATTCTATTAAAACCCATGAGAAGTTACAATAATATGAAAAGTGCGAAAACAAATAAATGCGCGCGAGTTGAAAATAACGTCTATGAATCCTAAGGAAAAGAAAATATTTTGGTTATTTATGTTTATAAAATAAAATAAAACCTAAGTCTACTTAATTTTAATTTAAAGAAAAGGTTTGTGATATGGTGGCATAACCGACTGTTATATACTGGTTTGTATTTTTTGGTCGCAAATGTCGCGGTAAGCAAGAGTCTCCACCAACTTTTCTTTTATCTAACAAAAGAAAGGGTGAAAAGAACAGAAAAAGACCTTTTTTGAGATTTTCGGAGTAAGGGGGGTAGATTATGGAAAGGGAAGGTGTTAGCACCTTTTTCATCTGTGGTTTTCCACGGGCTCTTAGGTACTTGCTCTTTTTTAAAATCTGTTTGTGTTTGTGTGTTTTGAAGGATTTTTGTTTGCTTTATGGTGACTCTTGTATCAATCCTCAAGAGTGTGATAAAGAATTTTTGAAAATAGTTTTGAAAAGTGTGTAAGTGTGAAAAAGTTTAGGTTTGAGCAAGTATCTAACAGTTATCTACCTACTCGAAAAAAGATGTTCTTTTCCTCTAACCCTTTAGATAGTGCTATCCTACTATTAGTGAGTAGGTAGCCCTTATAGCGGTAGAAATGTTTAATACTAAGCCATTGGATTGACTAGACTTTATACAAATCAAAGGAATGGGAAAAGAGCAAGTAAACCAAAAAGAGGGGGAAAGATTCAAGGTAAGGGGGTTGGTAATGCAAAGGGAAGATATTAGCACCCTAAACATCTACAGTACTCTGCAGGAACCTCTTTGAAAAATATGTATATTTTGGCTATAAAATATGTTGTATAGAAATAGATGGTGGAGGTGAGAAGAGAAATATATTTTTTATGATTTTTGCACCCGCCGCGGTTGTGAACCTTTAGTGCCTATGTACCACCTTTCGTGCAATAGGGGATCAGGGTACACGTAGTTCCTCTTTTTTAAAAATTTGAAACACAAGTGTGTTGGTTGATTTTAAGAGATAAGACATCATCGTCATTGTCCGTGTGAAAAACATACTTACTACCCACAATCATGAGAAAGGAGAATTTTCATCATCTTAAAGTGGAGGATATGGCTTGGATTTTAAAATCAACAATGCCTCACTCAACACCCAAGTGGAAAATATCTGACTTCACTACATATTGTAGAAGTATAGTTGTTGCATCACTACAAGGATTGACAAAAGTCCAATATTTTGAGAAAAGTTTTAAAGTAGAAGCCAAAGTGGAAAAATAGTTTGAAATGAGATTGATTGACATTTTTCGTCTTCTCACAAAAAATGTCAAGGTATTGTTAAGTTGATTGAAGTTTATTTATGAAAATATTTTGAAAATGCATGGACCTAGGTCCAAGTTTATTATGAAAGGTTTCAAGCTTAGAAACAAGAAGAGTTTTCAAAAGGAGGGAGAAGATTTTTGAAATTAAAGAATATGGGAGGAGAAGAAGAGACTATCCTAAAGCATAAGGTAAAAGCTAAGGAGAAGAATCATCTAACAACCAAGAAGCCGATACTTGACATTATGTGTCAAGATAGAATTCCCATTCTTTGGATTGAAACCAAGCAATCAAAGATACTAGACCTCTTGAGAGAACTAAACTTCAAGTGTATTAAGTCTTCACAAAAATTGGGCAGAGTAACGGTTGTATACGGGTGAATTCCAGATTACAAACAAAGTATGTAATCACAATAACCTGCACACAAAACAAACAAGAAACCCAATGTCTTGAGGTAAACCTCAAGAACTCCAGACAAAACAATTAGATAAGATCACAAGGTATCCAAGATAGGCCAAGGTTTCTAATCCTAAGTCCAAGAAAAAGTCCCATGCTCCATAATGCCAAGGATAGTAACCAAATAGTCCAAGTGCCATTAAAGGTTTTTTAGGGTTTATGTTGATTATTAAGTATCTTAAGAAAGGAAAAGAAAAGCTCAAGTGAGCAAAGTAAAAATGACAAGAAAATAAATGCTCAAATGAGCAAAGATGAAAATGGCATGAAATGTAAATGCTAAAAGTAAATAGTACATCAACCATAAAAAAGAATAAAAGCATAAGATAAAACAAGTCAATAATTAGTGGTTAGTTGGATGACCATCTTGAAACTTGCATTTGAAACTCATTAGAGGATTGGTAGAACCAAAGCCTCCACACAACAAGTTGCATTTTCTTTTTGTGAAGTATATCATCCATTTGAAATTCTCACAAGTACCATTTAATGATCAATGATGTTTAAGTGATCCGCGTTAACCAAAGGTGTTGTAGATCCATTAGAGGATTGGTAGAACCAAAGCCTCCACACAATGAATCTCAAGGTTATTGGATCAAAGAGATCAAATTAATATACTTGGGCTTGCAATCATAAGTTTGAGCCACGAATGATCATTATTTCAAATCGGGACCAAATTTAGCACTATGTTAAGCAATCGTAAGTGGGCTTATATAGAAGTCGCACCTATTTTGAGGCCGGTCAATAGCAATCTATGCACCATTTGTTTTGAGACATGATATAGAGATCATACTCCAACAACATTTAGTGCAATAAGAAGGGGATGAGATGAAGAGGGATAGGGTAAAAAAATATACAAACCACATTTGAATTAAATTTTAATCAAACTATTATTAAAATCATTCATCCATTTTTTGTGGAGTTAAACTCAACACCATGGATCCAATGATGTTAATAAAGTTCATGATCCAAAACCTAACCCAAGATTAGCCAGAAAATAATCACAAAATAATATCACATTTAATATAAAAAAGGATTAAAAAATGTTTAAAAAAATAGAAAATAATGAGAAAAATATTAATTATGTTCAAATTAATCAAGAAGTGAGAACTAAGGCCATAGAAAAATCAAAAATGGATCCAAATATTTTTATAAATTTTTTGGTAAGTTTTAAAAGTCAGAAACTATTTTTAAACTATTTAAAAATGCTCAAACAAACATAAAATAGGTCAAAAATAGTAAACCTCAACATAAAATTCCATAAAAGGTATGGAGAAAGATATGAATCAAAAACCCAGAAAATATGCAAGCACCTTCAATTTGAGATTTCTCTCTCAATTCTCAATGGATTTAAAAATTGTAAGCAGCATGAGAAGCTGTGAAACTGGACTTCTGTAGCTTGAATTATGGCTCGTTTTGATTGGTTTAAGTGTTAGAGAGTTTATATGATGATCAAGGATGATGAATGCGTAATTTTTTTTTGGAAAAAGGTGCTTAAATCTCAGAAACTAAATTCAAAAAAGATGGGTTCGTATGAGGTTTTGTCAGGGTGTTCTTGGCTCTCTAAGCTTGGGGAAATGAATGGGGAACAACCCTCTATTTATAGGGAAGTGAATGAGAATGAAAATTTGAAGAAACAAGGAAGTTTGGAGGGAAATTGAGTGAGGGTCGAGCACGAGTGAAGTGTGACTTCATTTCCATCAAAACTCAACCAAATCTTGCGTTTTGGGGTGGTAATCACTTCTAGAAAGTTTGCTAATCAAGTTTAAACCAAAAAAACGCATAAATCTTGTGTTTAGAAGTCACATTATGGATTTCAAAATTCTAACTTTGTGAAAAAATCAGTTTCAAGTTACCAAATTCAAATCTATGGCCTTTCCAACTTAAGGGGTCCTAGGGCATGATTCTTGATGCTTTGGAAAGATGAGGTTACAAGCTTTGCAATGGAAAAATAATGGAATCAAATGGATGCTTGAGTTGAAAGTTACATGGAGTCAAAGTTGAAGAAAAAGAGTTGACTTTCCATACTTTAGAAATATTTCAAATTCTTCTTCAAAAATGACCTATAATCTTTTGAATCCAAACATGGCCTTCCACTTGGAATTTTATATTGAACAAAAAATATGGAATGAATTAGATCTCTTGAATGACATTTTGAAACTTGAACCACTCAAAATATCCAAAAATTTAGAAAGTTATGACTTGTTGAAGTTGGCCAAAAGTCATGAAATGAACTATAATTTTTTGCATATTTAAGGCAACTTCCATCCATTTTCTCATTTTGCACATAAAAGAAGGCATAAATTACACATCTTCAAGATCATTATGGAAAAATAATGGACTCAAGGATATAAAAATTGATAAAGTTATGACCATTTCAAGTCACATATAAAAAATTGTGGATTCATCTGGATGACTTGTAATCTTTCTTCTTCACCAAGTTCCTTCCACATGAAAACTCCTTGGAACTTTTGAAGTGATTTGTTGATAACCCTTTGAGGATAAATATTTCTTTGGAATCACTCAAAAATACCAATAGGTGAGCAAGATATGCTCCTTTGAAGTTCAAAAACCTAGCTTCTAGATCAAGAGAATGCTTTGAGGAACTTTAACAAGTTTGAACAAACTTCTTGTGCCAATATTCTTGATTTATGAATATAAGTTGTTGAGGATGATGATAAGGACTCATAGCCACCAAAACCACTTCCATATCTTTAAATTTCAGATAAATATGCTCTTGTGACCAGTAGGAACAAGGCCTTGTCCAAACATGACAACTTCTCCAATCAACCCTTGTAATTTTGAGTCAAATCTAATAACCTTGAAATGTGATGAACCAAAGCAACTTTTCCATGCCAATTCTTCCAAAATAAATCCAATGGTGAGGTTTGAACTTCTCAAGCTATGTTGACTAGGGCATGGAAATAAACTCATGAACCCATGGAGTAACTTGATAAATATGATTGTCCCTACCTATATGGATAACAAGCAAGACAAGCCAACATTGTATTTTAATAGTTAAGTGAAGAAATCAAAACAATATTCATGATCACAAAAGGAACATAAGTCAAGGTGCTTGGTAACTCCTCAAAAGGAGCAAAGCTAAATGCAGGGAGGGGAACCAAGAATCCTAGTGTGATCTTATTGTGAGTGAAACAACATGGTATGATGAAGGGATCTTAGGGGCAAAAATTGTGGTACAACAACTACCCTTATTTAAGTTTCTTCTATCCGGAGATACGAAGGTTAAAAATCTTCGTGTCGACGCGATCGAAGATACTTAAATATAAAACAAACCCTATTTTTGGCCTTAAGATGCCATGCAAATGCTTATGCATATGAACAGTACCAAAGAGACGCAAAGTATCACTTGGGATGCAACAATGATAAAGAAACAAAGGAGCAACCCCACCAGGAAAATAAATCACTGGTGGACCAAAAGAACTGAATCAGAGAGGATAGCTGGATGGTCAAAGGACACACCAACTTCTACTGAAGGTGAAGCTACCAGCGTTCACCGAAGGCAGACAGAAAAATAACAGATATTGATGTTCACTGTCGATGTTCTAATGACTTTAACTGAAGGTAGAAAGAGAAAATCATATCATCACCGCTCACTAATGATGAACTACCAACGTTCACTGAGGGTAGCAAAAAGATAATAAACATCGACGTTCACTGTCGATAGTCTACCAACTTTCACTGAAGGTAGAAAGAGAATATATTATATCACCTCCATTCACTGACGATGAACTACCAACGTTCACTGAAGGTAGAGAGAAAATATCATAGCACCGACGTTCACTGCCGATGGACTACCAACATTCACTGAAGATAGCAAAAAGATAACAAACACCGACGTTCACTACCAATGTCCTACCAACTTTCACTGAAGGTAGAAAGAAAATATATCATAGCACCGCCGTTCACTGATGATGAACTACCAACGTTCACTGAAGGTAGAAAGAAAAGAAATATAGCATCGACGTTTACTGATGGTGAACTACTAACGTTCACTTAAGGTAGAAAGAAAAGAAATATAGCACCGACGTTCACTGACGGTGAACTACCAACGTTCACTAAAGGTAGAAGAAAATATACCATATCACCGCCTTTCTCTGACGATGAACTACCAACGTTCACTGAAGGTAGCAAAAAGATAATAAGTTTCCCCAAGATTCTAGTGTTTTTGCCTAGAACGGGTCTCAACTTCTTTAACCGAGGAAATTTTCCTGAAAAGGGTAATATGTAAGCTGTCTCAAATAAAGAGACTTCCACTTGTAAAGATTTCACAACGAGCTGTTTCTGCGAATTTGAAAGCCTTTCCATCCAGTGGCGTAAAATGACGACGGACTGTAAACTATCCTTTCATGGAGAAGGTAGCAAAAGTTTCATCGACTTTTACAGGGAACCACAAGTTGCTCAAATAAAGAGACCTGTTACTTGTTGTCATGGAGGATTGCAAAAAGAAATGACTTTCTAGGGATAGAAATATGACTTCTTGGGGAAATGCCACGATATTCCTGCTGAGGAGATAAAGTCTTCTCGTGCAAAATAAATGCACAAACCAAAACTCAAAGTTTTCAAAAATCCAAAGTAAATAATATTATTGTGGAACCACGAATTCAAACCAGAAATAAACTGGAACAAGACAGTCAACAAAGATATATCCTTTGAGAAATAAACTCAAGATGGAAAACCAAATCCATCTAAGCAAGGAGCGTTGCAGGAAGGCCAGAGCAAAATGTCAATGAACAATGATTTATTAATTTTAGCCATGCATGATGTATGTATGAATGTATGAGTTCTATCGTGCGTATGCTGGTAAAACAGATACACAATCAATAGGAACAAACAAATAAAACCACCTCAGGTACTAACAACACTTGGCTAAACTTCAACCAGAATGATCATTCCAAGAAAGGAAAAGGCCAATTGCGGAAACAAAACCTACTATCTGCTTTTAACTTTACTAAGGAGAAACATAATTCGGAGGTAGATAAATCAAACAGATATTGGGATAGAACATCCTTCTTCCGACTTCATCGGAGAAACCAGTTTTTCTCAAAAGTAACACGCCTACTGGAGATTGCAAGACCAGTCTTAAATAAAGCAGACTGACACTGACACAATCAAAATTTGCTGGGGAATTCAAGCCTACTTCCTTGGAGAAGAGCGTGGATTGAAACATCACATCATGAAAACTAAAAAGAGGAGAAATGAACCCAAACTTGTTCGAGGATGCCGAAACCATAAACCCGATATGGCGAAAACAACCCGAGTAAACCCTCCCGAAGGGAACAAAACTTCTCAAAACAACCGGGGTTTGTCCATTCCTGGGATCACCATTTTTGTTGTTATTGTTTCATCACAAATCTCAAAGTAAAAGTAAATTGTAAAAATCCTTTTTTTTTTTGAAAAATAAATTTTGTTATTTAATCTCTTTGCTTTGAAAGTTATTATCAATAATAAATGGAGTCTTTGCAAGCTAAGTAAAATAATAACATAAAGAATTGGGTAAAATCTCGGATTTCATTAATAGAATAGTAGTCTGCGAATGGCGAGACTCCATAGATGATTACAAAGTTTGGGAAATGGTAATACATAATGGAAAAGATACATTGAGATACAATGACCACTATCCCCCTAACAACTTTTGAAATCTTGAGCACCAACTTTTGTTGAAGTATGGTGAGGATCCGAGAAGATTGTTGCTTCAACGATCAAGTCTTGTCTGATGTAGTTACTTTCCAAGAAAATCCCTAACTTTTGTCTAAGCTGCCCTTGCGGGTTTTCAACTTAGCAGGAAATTTATTCTATTTATGTCTCTAATTTTTGCCTAGACCACCCTTTCGGGTTTTCGGCCTACTGAGACGCTCCTGTTTGCCTAAGCCGCCCTTTCGGATTTTCAACTTAGCGAGCTGTTCTTTTATTTCTTTAGGCAAAGTATTTCTTGACTGTGTCAGCATTCATGGGACGCGGGAACTCCTCTCCATCCATAGTTTCAAGAATTAATGCACTGCCTGAGAAGGATTTATTGACAACATATGGGCCTTCAAAATTGGGAGTCCACTTGCCCCTAGAATCAGCACTAAAAGACATGATATTCCATAGCACGAGATCTCCTTCTCTGAATTCACGAGGTTTGACCTTTTTATCAAAAGCTTTCTTCATTCTTTTCTGATATAACTGCCCATGACACAAAGCTATCATTCTCTTCTCCTCAATCAAATTCAATTGGTCAAACCTGTTCTGGACCCATTCAGCCTCTGTCAATTTGGTTTCCATTATCACACACAACGAGGGAATCTCTACCTTGACAGGGAGTACAACTTCCATTCCATACACCAGGGAGAACGGGGTTTCTCCTGTTGAAGTGCGGACAGATGTTCGATATCCATGCAGAGCAAAAGGGAGCATTTCATGCCAATCCTTATAAGTAACAACCATTTTCTGGATAATTCTCTTGATATTCTTATTAGCAGCTTCAACAGTCCCATTCATCCTTGGCATGTATGGAGATGAATTGTGATGGACAATCTTGAATTCTTCACACAGTCCTCACATCATCTTGTTGTTCAAATTCGAGCCATTGTCAGTGATGATTCTGTTCGGCACACCATACCGGTATATAAGATTATTTTTGATAAAACACACAACCACCTGTTTGTTAACATTGGCATATGAAGCAGCCTCCACCCATTTGGTGAAGTAGTAAATTGCTACCAAGATAAAATGGTTCCTATTCGAAGCTTTGGGTTCTATCATCCCAATCATGTCAATACCCCACATAGAGAAAGGCCATGGGGAGTAAATCACATTGAGAAGTGTCAGAGGCACATGAACCTTGTCTGTATAGATCTGGCATTTATGGCACTTCTTTGCAAATTTATAACAATCAGACTCCATTGTTAGCCAATAATAACCTTCCCTTAGCATCTTTTTAGCCATCGAATGCCCATTAGCATGAGTGCCAAATGAACCTTCATGAATCTCATGCATCAACATGTCTGCTCCGTGTCTATCCACGCATCTGAGCAAGACCATGTCATAATTTCTCTTGTATAACACATTTTCACTGAGGAAGAAACTGCCTGCCAATCTTCTCAGTGTCTTTCTATCTTTCCTCAATGCACCAATCGGGTATTCCTGAGTCTGAAGAAAATGCTTGATATCATAATACTAAGGTTTTTCATCTTCTACCTCCTCTATCATAAACACATGAGCGGGCCTATCCAGCCGTCGAACTGTAATTCTGGGTATATCATTCCAAGTATTCACTTGGTACATGGAAGCCAGAGTTACCAGAGCATCCACCATTTGATTTTAATCTCTAGGGATGTGATGGAATTCAACTTTATTGAAGAAGGGTAATAATATTCTAGCATAATCTTTGTAAGGGATCAAGCCAGGGTGACGAGTGTCCCATTCTCCTTTAATCTGATTTATTACCAAAGCTGAATCACCATACACATCTAGAATTTTGATTCTGAGATTAATAACTTCCTCAAGACTCATGATGCAAGCCTCATATTCTGCCATATTATTAGTGCAATTAAATGTTAACCTTATAGTAAAAGGAATGTGCGATCCATGAGGAGTGACAATCACAACACCAATTCCTTTTCCATAAGCATTCACAACTCCATCAAATATCATACTCCAACAAGATTCAGGGTCAGGCCTTCCTCAGGCAATGGTTCATCACAATCTTTCACTTTCAGGAACATCACATCCTCATCAGGGAATTCATATTCTGCAGACTGATGATCTTCCACCGGTTGGTGAGCAAGGTAATCTGCCAACACACTACTTTTAATAGCTTTTTGAGTGTGGTACTCGATATCATATTCAAATAACAACATCTTCCAGCGGGAAATTCTCCCGGTAAGAGCAGGCTTTTCAAAAATGTACTTGATTGGATCCATTTTGGAGATCAACCAAGTGGTATGATTCAACATATAGTGTCGCAAATTCTTTGCTGCCCAGGCCAAAGCACAACATGTCTTTTCCAGCGTGGAATATTGCGAGTCACAATCAGTGAATTTTTTGCTGAGATAATAAATGGCAAACTCCTTCTTCCCTGTTTCATCCTGTTGTCCCATAATACAACCCATGGATTTATCTAACACAGTTAGATACATAATCAACGGTCTTCCTTCTACGAGAGGGAGCAAGATAGGAGGTTCAAGCAGATATTCTTTAATACTCTCAAATTCCCTTAGGCAGTCATCCGTCCACACACAACCTTGATCTTTCTTTAACAACTTAAAGATCGGTTCACATGTTGCAGTCATGTGGGAAATAAATCTGGAAATATAATTCAGACGCCCGAGGAAACCTCTGACTTGCTTTTCAGTTCTTGGCGCTGGCATCTCTTGAATTGCCTTACTTTATCAAGGTCAACTTCAATTCCTTTCTGGCTAATAATGAAACCCAACAACTTCCCCGATCGAACACCGAAGGTGCATTTATTTGGATTCAAGCGGAGACGATACTTCCTCAAACGCTGAAACAGTTTCAACAAATCTTCTATATGCCCTTCTTTAGTATGGGATTTGGCAATCATATCATCAACATATACTTCGATTTCTTTGTGCATCAGATCATGGAATAGGGTTGTCATAGCCCTCTGGTACGTTGCAACAACGTTCTTCAACCCAAAGGGCATCACTCTGTAACAGAATGTTCCCTAGGGTGTGATTAACATTATTTTTTCCATGTCCTCTGGAGCCATTCTTATTTGATTATACCCGGAAAATTCGTCCATGAACGAGAATACTTTGAATTTTGCAGTGTTATCCACTAACATGTCGATGCGAGGCAATGGAAAATCATATTTTGGACTAGCTTTATTTAGGTCTCTATAATCTACGCACATATGGACTTTTCCGTCTTTTTTATGTGCTGGGACAATATTGGCAATCCATTGAGGATACACTGACGTTACAAGAAAACCAACATTAATCTATTTTAGGACCTCCTCTTTGATCTTTACTGCCATATCTGGGTGGGTTCTTCTCAACTTTTGTTTAACTGGCGGACACTCTGGCTTCAACGGAAAACGATGCTCGACAATATCTGTATCTAGATCGGGCATATCTTGGTAAGACCAAGCTAAAATATCCACATACTCTTTCAACAACTCAATCAACCTTCTCTATATATTGGGATGTAACGATGCTCCAATCTTGACTTCCTTCGGATCTTCTTCTGAACCCAAATTGATCACTTCCAAAGGCTCCTTATATGGTTGAATGGTATTTTCCTCGTGCTGAAGCAACCGTGAGACCTCTTCTGGAATCTCATCATAATCTTCTTCTTCAGCCCCAAACACATGGCATTCAGAGTTGGGAGAGGGTGCAGGGTCATTATATTCAACAGGTTTTTTAATTAATCTGCACATATGATTTATGATTGCTTTTAGAAACTGACACATATAACAAGTGATCATGCAGATTGATTTTCAGTTATTATTTATTTTGAAAGGTTTTTTTTTCTTTTCTGATTACCATTTTCCAAGAAAAAGCAGAAAATAAAGACGTAATTTGGGAAGCAAAGATAACTTTTATTAATGATCTTAAAAGTCACAGCAAACAGATAAGCCCTACAACATTAATACTTCCACCTTGGGCTGAGTGAAAGCTTTTTCAAGAAAAAAATATTAACAAAACAAATTACTTTGAAACATGTATGCAAGAAGGAACATCAATGGTGACCCAGTTCTGAACCCTAACTCCATGTGTCACATGATTCGATACTTCCTGCTCTGCTTCATCCTCTTCAACAACATTAGTTCCATAATCAATTGGATGGAGGTAGCCTCCGCTGCGGAAAACATCATGATAACTGTTCATAGTAGACTTCGACTTCAAACTTTCGCCGTTGCCCTTCTTCGAAGAGAACCCCAAACCAGCTCTGTTCTTATTCCCGGGTGGATCCACAATTCGTCCCCAAACTGCATTATGACCATTGCGCATAACCTGCTGCGTGTCCTTCAGCGAAACCACTGAATTCTCATTTCTCCTCATGTTGTCAATGGATAGGGCTTGGAACTGGGTTCTAACAACAGTCTCATCCACTTCTACAATACTGAAAGAGGACAAATGAGATATCAACAATGCCTGTTCCCCATTTATGATCACCACCTTCCCTTCACGCACAAACTTTAGCTTCTGAGGTAGAGTTGAAGTGACAGCCCCTGCTTCATGTATCCATGGCCGTCCTAGCAAACAACTATATGCGGGAATAATTTCCATGACCTGGAATGTTATCTGGAACAAATGTGGTCCTATATGGATGGGTAAGTCCACTTCACCGATGAAAGATTTCGTCGACCCATCAAATGCTTTCACAATGATGCCACTCGGGCGCATAGGTGCTCCTTGATACTTTAACTTCATGAGAGTGCTCCTTGGTATAACATTCAACGCAGATCCATTATCAATTAGCACATTGGATAGCGAATCATTCTTGCAGTTCATAGATATGTGGAGGGCCAGGTTGTGATTCCTCCCTTCATCTGGTAATTCATCATCGTAGAAACTCAAGTTATTACACGATGTAATGTTTCCAATTACGCTGCTGAATTGATCTATTGGCATGTCACTCTCCACAAAAGCTTGGTCTAGTACCTTCATCAGTGATTCTCTATGAGCGGAGGAATTCATTAATAAAGCTAGGATAAATATCTTTGAAGGAGTCTGCATTAGCTGATCTACAATTCTGTAGTTGCTCATCTTAATTATCTTCAAAATATCATCCACTTCTTTCTCTAATGTAGCTCCACTAGTCTCTCCTATAGCCTTCTTAGGTTCATCATTCTCAACAATTTTCTTTCCAGCAACAACATCTCTCTGAATAACCGGTGCAAACACACGACTGCTATGGGTCACCCTGCTATTTTCATCTATATTTCCAACATCAGGCATTGGCTGGATGGGAACTTCCACCCCATCTTCTAAGATTGTAGCGTTGTATTTGTAAGGCACAAACTTATCTGATTTGTAGGGGATATGACCTGGAAAACTAATTACCAATGGGGTAACAACTGGTTTTCTATGATACTCCACTTCTAGACGAGCGAGTGCACCAAAACAAGGCACAATGACGTTTACCCCTTCTTCAACACAATCAGTCATCAAAAAGTCATTTCTGGAAAACAAATCTTCTTCTGAAGAGAAATACTCATCCATAGAGGCATACTCTTCCTCTGACTCTTCTTCCGTTAAACAAACTTAAACCATGTCAACCTCATGATAACCATCCCTCTGACCTGTGATATTGATAGTTCCATTGTCTAACTGAAACTGAACACCCTCCCTCACAATTGAACATCCTCGGGGATTTAGACAACAAACCAGGAAAGATCCATATTGGTGTTCCACTTGACCAGCCGTATGGCAGAAGGTAGCATGCAACTGTACGAGATCCTCGTTCAAATGCTCCACATAAAAAATTATGAATTCACCAGGACATCCAGAAACCATATTCACTTCCTCTTCATACTCTGCCATAGGCTTGATTATATGGATTAAGCCCTCATCCATCATCTCATGTAAATCAACCTTTATCTTCTCGCAACCCTGTATATCTGTAGTGCAAATAGCACAACCGGTGTGGTCATGCGTATAGTAGCTGAATTCACAGAGGTCTTCATGCATTTTCACCAAATCTCCTCTAACCAGATTAATGTCAAAAATCCAGAAGTCGCCTGGGAAACCAGCCACCATATTTATAGCATTTACTCCCCCGTGCTTGGGTAGAGGATTATCTTTCACATTAGGTCCCATGTCCTTGAAAGATAGAATTCCAGACTTCATCAACTTTTGTACTTCAGTCTTCAAAGGATAACAATTCTCAACACAATGCCCTGATGCTCCCTGATGAAAAGCACACATTTGGTCTGCCTTGTAATACCAAGGTAATGGTGATGGTACGACGGGAGGTGATCGTGTCTGGACCAACTTTTTCTGAATCAATGCTGGTAGTAGCTCTGTATAGCTCATGGGAATAGGGTCATAGTTCTCCCTTCTCTGATTATTCCCTTGGTTCCCCTACTTGGACGGTCTTTGATAAGCAACGGTAGTCGGAGCGGCATTCATAACAGGAGTAACTAAAGCGACCTGCTGGTGACGCTGGTAATTCCTTCTAGGAGCGTTTACCCTTCTCTCTTGTATAACAACATTTGCATCCCCTTCTTCCTTCTTGGTAAACCCATAAGATGGCTTCTTCACACCTCCGGATCCTTCACTCTTTGTTAAACGACCTTCTCTTACAGCCTCTTCCAGGCGGATACCCATTTCTACCATCTCAGTAAAGTCACTTGGTGCGCTTGCTACCATCCTTTCCTAGTAGAAAGCACCCAGTGTCTTCAGAAAAATCTTAGTCATATCCTTCTCTTCCATGGGAGGAATCACTTGGGCAGCTACTTCGCGCCATCTCTGCGCACACACTTTGAACGATTCCCTGTCTTTCTGAACCATGGCCCTAAGTTGGTCACGGTCGGGCGCCATGTCCATATTGTACTTGTATTGTTTGATGAATGCTTCTCCCAAATCATTAAAAGTATGGATGTTGGCGCTGTCCAAACTCATATACCATTTTAGTGTTGCGCCGGTCAAACTATCCTGAAAAAAGTGAATCAGCAGACGCTGATCATCAGTGTGGGTAGAAATTCTCCTCACGTACATTACCAAGTGAGCACAAGGGTAAGTGTTGCTCTTATAATTCTCAAATTCTGGGACCTTGAACTTAGCAGGTATCTTAACATTCGAGACCAAACATAGCTCATTCACATTCTTCCCAAATAGTTCTTTTCCCATAAGAGCCTTCATCTCTCTATGCATCTTATCAAACTGCTCTTGAAAATCATCCATTCTGTCATAAAGCCCCAAGTTTTCACTCGGTGAAGGGAAAGGACGACACACATCATCATTTACAAACAGAACCATGTTTACCGAAAGAGGTGCAGCAGGAACATCATGCACCACAAGAGGTGCCGGAGTAACAATAGTCTGAACCACAGGAGTATCTTGAGGACCAAGATTGAAACCTTCAGGTATGAAATTCTCTAGCATTCCCCATGGATAACCTTGAGGCATGCGATTCTGAATAACAGCTGGAGTAGCAGATACGGGGACAGTCGGAACTTCAGTATTTTCCCTTGTTGGTTGAGGTTGAACACTCGGTGGCTGATTCTGAGCAGCCACCAGAGCTTCCATCAGAGTAGTCAAATTGGCCAAGCCGGCCTTCAAAGTAGAAACTTCTTCATGCAACTCACGATTCTCCTATTCTAAGTTGTCCATCTTCTTTTTGAAATTAGCCTGAGTGTTGTAGTGATAAGTCAACTTGATGAACAAAGTAAAGAAGCTTGGTAAGACACCTGGGTATGCATAACAAATGCAAGAAATATGTGCAATATGATGCCTGATGTGCAATGCATATGATTATTTTTGCTTCATTATTTAATATTTCAAGGGATTTAGGGTTTATAGACATATTGCTAACATCAAAGTAATAAAGCTTTTGAAATACTGAAATTTTTTATTATAATAACTCCAAAATGGATTACAAGTTTCAATGATCTCAAGTGCAAGATGAAAATACAATCTAAAATCCTGAGAAAAAGAACTGATGGAGATCAATTTGTACGCTGGCGCTTCCATGTGAGCCTGGCAATCTGAGCCCTCAACCTCTGGTTTTTTTCCACATGTCTGATGGAAACCTCCTTCCAATCATCTGAATCAAGAAGTGAGTAATTGGCACCTGTTTGAGGCTTAGGAGAAAATAAATCCCCTTGTCTCTCCATAGACTCCACCGCTCGACTCTCAAGGATCTCAATCAAATCGTCTTTCTCCTTCAAGTCTGCTTTATAGGAACTCTCTAAAGTCTGGAACTTATTCTTCCAAGCATCCCTTTCCTGTTGTATCCTAACCAAAGCAAGTTACAGCTCTTCTAGATCATATAATAAGGGAGGGGTGGTTTTCACAAATAGATCAGGCATGGGTGTCTCCCAAGTATACGTCATCTTTAACTGAATACCTCTCAATCGGACCCACTGAAGATATGGCTCTAAAGAAACAACACCCTTAGGTCCCAAATCCTTCCTACTCTTCTTATGAATATGACGCCAGGCCTTCGCAATCTGCTCCCTAGCTTCCCTATGGTCTTCTCCTTCCTTCAGAAAGAAACTACTCAAATGAATACTATTCGGTTTATCCCTAATTGGATAACCAAGTTATTTCCATGCAAGAACAGGGTTATAGTTAATTCCTCCCTTTGTACCAAGAAGCGGTACATTGGGGAAACTACCACAATTGTCAATAATCTCCAAATCCTGATAATCTCGATGATACCAATCAATATCCGAGTGAGTAAGTGCCATGATCTTAGGAGACCAACGAGGTTCCTTCTTGACATCCCAAAAAGCATCAGACTGAGGCATATGAGAGATGAACCACCGGTATAACAAAGGCGTGCAACAGATAATCATTCCCCCATGATAACAATTTCAAAGGTGAACAGAGTAATAAGCATCACCCAATAGTGTAGGAACTGGGTTTCCAATCATGAAAATCCTGATAGCGTTAATGTTGACAAACTTGTCCATATTAGGAAATAAGAACAATCCGTAAGCAAGTAGAGCAAATATGGCCTCAAAAGCAACTGTACTCTTCATTCTGGCAAAGTAATGAGCTTTCTCTAATAAGAACTGAGCTGGTAATCCTCTAATCCCTCCTTTAGTAGTCATATGGGCTTCCACCTCAGACTTCCCCAGATGAATCAAAGCAGCAATCTCATATGGTTTTGGCTCACCCTCCAAACCAGTAAAAGGAACATGATCAGTAACGGGTAAATCCAATAGATAAGAATACTCCTCCAATGTGGGCATCAATTGATAATTGGGAAAAGTAAAGCAGTGATACATCGGATCATAGAACTGGACCAAGGTCGAGAGAATACCCTCCTTCATCTCCAGCTTCATGAGAGGAATAATGGATCCATACTTCTTCTGAAAGTATGCAGAACATTCGATCTCTGGAATTAGACTGACCCTCGTCTATCTTGGGATCTTTGAAACTGTATTTCCCGGTCTTTCTCTTTCCATAATCCATGGTTAAAAGTACCTGAGATATTCATAAATAGTCAACCTTTTAATCTCTTGAAATATTGTTTTCTTCAAAAGATGCTTATGAGTGCATGGATGCATGATGCAACAATCACACACAAGATCACCCATATAGGGTTCATAGGTTCAACGTCACGAGCACGAGGTCGAAGGTACTACCCATAAGGTGTTGGTCTAAAAAGTTATCACATGCCGAACAAGGTTCTAGAGGTTCCCAGAGTCTACATCCTTCCTTCGGATATTACCAACTTCCCAATTAACTCGGTAATTAGTAATATTCTCAAGAAAGACTTGTCTGAGCGTAGTATCACGTGATAACTATTTATGGATTACTCCGTCATAGCTTCCGCACTACAGCTAAGAGGCCAAGATGGGTTTGGTATTCTACGATCCTCAGTTTCAGCAGGCTCCCAGGTCGAAAGCAGCACGTCTTCCCGATTACTCGGTAAACGATACTACAATCAAAGGGGCCTCCACTGAGTGGGGGATTTCATGCCTCCTTTTTTGGGATTACTCCCTCAAAGTTAACATGACTATACCGCCTGTCCTATCTTAAAGTTTGCCCAAGTCCGGGTATAGGACTTATGAGTAATCACCAAGCACCCTGAAAACCAGGAAAATCCAAACAAACATATATACAAGTTATAACATATAAACAACAATAGCACATATACAGATATAAACAAAGATAGGCTCAACCAACTTAGGGATGGACCAGCAAGAGGTTAATCTTTCCCCAGTGAAGTCGCCATTTTTCTGTAGCGATAGAAATGTTTAAGACTAAGCCATCAGATTGACTAAACTTTATACAAATCAAAAATAAAAATCACCACCACGCTTTATTGTTTCCAAAGGATTAGGAAAAGAGCGAGTAACTCAAAAAGAGGGGGAAAGATTCAAGGTAAGGGGGTTGGTTATGCAAAGGGAAGGTATTAACAACCTAAACATCTACGGTACTCCGCAGGAACCTCTTTGAAAAATCTGTATATTTTTTCTATAAAATATGTTGTATAGAAATAGATGGTGGAGGTGAGAAGAGAAATATATTTTTTATGATTTTTGCACCCGCTGCGGTTGCGAACCTTTAGTGCCTACGTACCACCTTTCGTGCAATAGGGGATCAGGGTACACATAGTTCCTCTTTTTTAAAAATTTAAAACACGAGTGTGTTGGTTGATTTTAAGAGATAAGATATCATCGTCATTGTCCGTGTGGAAAACATACTTACTACCCACAATCATGAGAAAGGAGAATTTTCATCATCTCAAAGTGGAGGATATGGCTTGGATTTTAAAATCAACAATGCCTCACTCAACACCCAAGTGGAAAATATCTCACTTCACTACATAATATAGAAGTATAGTTGTTGAATCACTACAAGGATTGACAAAAGTCCAATATTTTGAGAAAAGTTTTAAAGTAGAAGCCAAAGTGGCAAAATAGTTTGAAAAAAGATTGGTTGACTTTTAGTCTTCTCACAAAAAATGTCAAGGTATTGTTAAGTTGATTGAAGTTTATTTATGAAAAGATTTTGAAAATGCATGGACCTAGGTCCAAGTTTATTATGAAAGGGTTTCAAGCTTAGAAACAAGAAGAGTTTTCAAAAGGAGGGAGAAGATTTTTGAAATTAAAGAAGATGGGAGGAGAAGAAGAGACTATCCTAAAGCATAAGGTAAAAGCTAAGGAGAAGAATCATCTAACCAACAAGAAGCCGATACTTGACATTATATGTCAAGATAGAATTCCTATTATTTGGATTGAAACCAAGCAAGCAAAGAAGCTAGACCTCTTGAGAGAACTAAACTTCAAGTGTATTAAGTCTTCACAAAAATTGGGCAGAGTAACGGCTGTATACGGGTGAATTCCAGATTACAAACAAAGTATATAATCACAATAACCTGCACATAAAACAAACAAGAAACCCAATGTCTTGAGTTAAACCTCAAGAACTCCAGACAAAACAATTAGATAAGATCACAAGGTCTCCAAGATAGGCCAAGGTTTCTAATCTAAGTCCAAGAAAAAGTCTCATGCTCCATAATGCCAAGGATAGTAACCAAATAGTCCAAGTTCCATTAAAGGTTTTTTAGGGTTTATGTTGATTATTAAGTATCTTAAGAAAGGAAAAGAAAAACTCAAGTGAGCAAAGTAAAAATGGCAAGAAAATAAATGCTCAAATGAGCAAAGATGAAAATGGCATGAAATGTAAATGCTAAAAGTAAATAGTACATAAAGCATAAAAAATAATAAAAGCATAAGATAAAACAAATCAATAATTAGTGGTTAGTTGGATGACCATCTTGAAACTTGCATTTGGAACTCATTAGAGTATTGGTAGAACCAAAGCCTCCACACAACAAGTTGCATTTGCTTTTTTTCAAGTATATCATCCATTTGAAATTCTCGTAAGTACCATTTAATGATCAATGATGTTTAAGTGATCCGCGTTGACCAAAGGTGTTGTAGATCCATTAGAGGATTGGTAGATCCAAAGCCTCCACACAATGAATCTCAAGGTTATTGGATCAAAGAGATCAAATTAACATACTTGGGCTTGCAATGATAAGTTTGGGCCACAAATGATCATTTATTCGAATCGGGACAAAATTTAGCACTATGTTAAGCAATCGTAAGTGGACTTATATAGAAGTCACACCTATTTTGAGGCCGGTCAATAGCAATCTATGCACCATTTGTTTTGAGACATGATATAGAGATCATGCTCCAACAATATTTAGTGCAATAAGAAGGGGATGAGATGAAGAGGGATAGGGTAAAAATATATACAAACCACATTTGAATTAAATTTTAATCAAACTATTATTAAAACCATTCATCTATTTTTTGTGGAGTTAAACTCAATACCATGGATCTAATGATGTTAATAAAGTTCATGATTCAAAACCTAATCCAAGATTAGCTAGAAAATAATCAGAAAATAATATCATATTTAATATAAAAAAGGATTATTTTTTATAAAAAAAATAGAAAATAATAAGAAAAATATCAATTATGTTCAAATTAATCAAGAAGTGAGAAGTAAGGCCATAGAAAAATAAAAAATGGATCCAAATATTTTTATAAAAATTTTGGTAATTTTTAAAAGTCAGAAACTATTTTTAAACTATTTAAAAATGCTCAAACAAACAAAAAATAGGTAAAAAATAGTAAACCTCAACATAAAATTTTCAAAAAGTCAAAAATATGCAAAATAACATTTATGAATTTTTTCAGAATTAAAAAAATGTAAGAAAGTTTTTTTTTGATAATTAAAATAAAGCAAATAATACAAAAAATACAAAAAATACAAAAAATATTAAATGTCAAAATAAAAATGTGAGAACATAGTCATGAGATCAGAAATAATTCAAAGTATTTTTGTGAATTTTTTCATAATTTTTGGATAAAAAATAAAAGAGTTATGAATTTTTGAAAATTTAATCAATAAAAATATAAAATCAGAAAATAAAATAAAACCAAAAAGATGTGGACCATCAGATCATAGTCAAAACACGTTACTAAGCTAATCCAGTGGACCAGATGCGCTGTGCTTGATTTGGAAAGACGAGGTTACAAGCTTTGCAATGGAAAAAGAATGGAATCAAATGGATGCTTGAGCTGAAAGTTGCATGGAGTCAAAGTTGAAGAAAAAGAGTTGACTTTGCATACTTAGAAATATTTCAAATTCTTCTTCAAAAATGACCTATAATCTTTTGCATCCAAACATGGCCTTCCACTTGGAATTTGCTCTTGACCAAAAAATATGAAATGAAGTAGATCTCTTGAATGAAATTTGGAAACTTGAACCACTCAAAATCTCTAAAAATTGAGCAAGTTATGACTTGTTGAAGTTGGCCAAAAGTCATGAAATGACCTATAATCTTTTGCATATTTAAGGCAACTTCCATCCATTTTCTCATTTTTCACATAAAAGAAGGCATAAAGTACACATCTTAAGGATCATTATGGAAAAATAATGGACTCAAGGTGATACAAATTGACCAAGTTATGACCATTTGAAGTCACATATGAAAAATTGTGGATTCATCTGGATGACTTGTAATCTTTCTTCTTCACCAACTTCCTTCCACATGAAAACTCCTTTGAAATTTTGAAGTGATTTATTGATAACCCTTTGAAGAAAAAGATGTCTTTGGAATCACTCAAAAATACCAAAAGGTGAGCAAGATATGCTCCTTTGGAGTTCAAAACCCTAGCTTCTAGATCAAAAGAATGCTTTGAGGAACTTTGACAAGTTTGAACAAACTTATTGTGCCAATATTCTTGCTTTGTGAATAGAAGTTGTTGAGGATGATGATGAGGACTCATAGCCACCAAAACCACTTCCATATCTTGAAATTTGAGAGAAATATGCTCTTGTGACCAGTAGGAACAAGGCCTTGTCCAAACATGACAACTTTTCTAATCAACCCTTGTACTTTTAAGTAAAATCTAATAACCTTGAAATGTGATGAACCAAAGCAACTTTGCCATGCCAATTCTTCCATAATCAATCCAATGGTGAGGTTTTAACTTCTCAAGTTATGTTGACTAGGGCATGGAAATAAACTCATGAACCCATAGAGTAACTTGATAAATCTCATTGTCCCTACCTGTATGGATAACAAGCAAGACAAGCCAACATTTAATTCCAATAGTTAAGTGAATAAATCAAAACAATATTCATGATCACAAAAGGAACATAAGTCAAGGTGATTGGTAACTCCTCAAAAGGAGCAAAGCTAAATGCAGGGAGGGGAACCAAGAATCCTAGTGTGATCTTGTTGTGAGTGAAACAACATGGTATGATGAAGGGATCTTAGGGGCAAAAATTGGGGTACAACAACCCTATTGTCGGATGTTGAGGGACAATCAAAGGGACGTTTTACAATCACGAAGGCACCTTGTGGAGATGCTTTAGCAATTTTCTTTTAGGACTAGATCATTTACCGAAAGGCAACTGTAGGGTCATCGGCGGACTATGATCTTTTTTAATTTATGGGTCTTTACTAAAGCAATCCTGCCTCATGACTGTTTTATTTAAAGGCAACCAACGTGGGAGATGTCTTAGAGGTGCGCATGTGCAAGTGTGTTAAGATTCAATTATTTATCTTGCATTATTAAGTTTGCTAACATTTTAATTTTTCAATCTTTCCATGCAATCCTAGTTACTAACAGTAATATTGTACAAGAAATGTAAAGTACGAAAAATAAAAGCAGAAACATAAACCCTAAACTATTAGAACGCTTTGGGACAATTACATAAAAAAGAGATGCAAGAAAATAAAAGTGCGGAATTTTAAATCTAAAACTATTACATCCATGATCAGTTACAATATTTAAAAGAAACAAAATGCGAAAAGATAAACGCGCGCGAGATAACGATGAACGTCTAAAAACCTAAGAAAATGTTAAGTAAACAAAAGAAAATGTTTTTGTTTTTATTTTTATTTATTTCAAGAAAAATAATTAAACTAAATCTAAATTTAATTTTAGAAAATAAATATTAAATAAAATTAATCTAATTCTAATATTTTTGCATTTTTATTAAGAAGACAATTGAAACATAAATTAAATCCTAAATTCTAGTTCATTTTAAAATAAGAAAATAGTTAAAATTTAATTAATTAATTAATTAAAGCAATTCGTTATTAATTAAAAAAAAGTCTAAGCCTAATTTTTTTGTGATTTTTTTTATTATTTTCTTAATTAAGTAAAGAAGATAAAAGAAATTAAACCATTACAAAAAAAAGTAGATGGGCCTGAGATATTAAAAAAAATGGGGGTGTGGTTGTTGAATTCGCTGACCCATGAAGGGAGAGACCCAGATTTGCTTCTGGATCTAATGTGGATTGGTCTTGATGGCACATGGTGAGCCCGCAGATGGAGTACGCTAGATCTGATCAGATGGACATCTGATGACACATGTCTGATGGTGTATAATGCACATCTAGCTACGAGGAACACAAGATCTGCATGAAACAAGTTATAAAATATAAAAATGGAGCTTACTGAGGCGTTTTGTGATGTTTCAAGGCTTGATAATGATTGCAAAATCTTCAGGGAGCCTCCAGGAATGTATTTGGATCTTTTGTTTGGACCGAGGGAGGCTGGAACCTAAAATGAGAATTTTACAAATTTGATATTTTTTGCAAAATTTGTAGAGCTTTTCCTGGCTATATATCATGTGTCTTTAAGATTTCTAATGTGTCCTTTATATAGAGAGGACGGAGGAGACAAGAGAACAAAGTTAATAACAACCATAAACATGTGTTTTTATAGCCATGAATGATGTTTTGTAACTTTGCCAAAGACATGGAATCTTGTCGTTTTTGAATTTGAATGAGTGTGGACACCTTTGCATGAAATTTTATGGGCCTAGGCTGTCCAAAACATCAACTCAAAGCTCAAAGCCCATTTCCAATTATTTTATACATTTTATTTTATGTTTATTTGAAATAAATTAAAATAAATATGAATAAAATAGTTAGCAAATGAAAGGCATGTCAAGAATAATTTTGAGGTCCTCTATAAACTTAGGATGATGCTTGAAGTCCAAGAAATTGAGCCCTTGCCTTAAAACTTCAAATTTGCTCAATGCATAATTCTTGAAAATTCCGAAATTTTCCCAACTTGGGCAAGCCATAAATTGCTCAATATTTATCTCATGATGATCAGGGACTTTTTGGAAAGCCCAATATCTCTACTTAACTACCTCTTTTGATCAATTTTGCATTTGAAGATTTTATCTTGATGTAAAAGTTCTTGGAAAAAAGTGGCTTTTGTTGACTATCTAAAAATGACCTGTAATGTATGAGCTTGTATCTTTCAAATCGTGCATTTCTTGGACTTGAGGGATGATGAGAAGTTATATGGAATGAGATTATCTTCAATATGAGATTTTGTTGGGGAAAATGGATGAAGTATGTGAAAGTTATGCCTGGTCAAAGTTCAGTTGACTTTTCCTATAGAAACCCTAGTTTGCCATTTTCGACTTCTGATGGGTTAGGAGCATTTCTTGAGGAATCATGATCAAACCTTGATCAAATGATGGATATCACTTCAAATTGTTGATGTTGACCAAAAATCTTGAAATTTGACTGTACATAGGCCACAATTGACTTTTGACCTAGCATAGTTGATTTTCCAATACTTGAGCAATTGACTGAGCAAACTTGTTGAGCAAGGCATGATATTTGTTATGGATGATCTTGAGGACATATTAGGATAATGGAGAACATTTGGGATCCTTAGAGCTAAACCATCTTGATGAATAATTGAAACCCTATTTCGGGGCTCATTGCCTTAGGAGGAAAATTGTCTGGTCAAATCTTGGTCAACCTAGGGCAATTGAGAACCTCTAGGAGTATATCTTGTGTGAAAATGGGAGGGAAAACTTTGGGGTACAACAGCTGCACCTGTTCAATCTTCTTAAACCTGAAGATTTAGATTGGCTTGTTTTCCTTTCGTGATCTGAAGGTGGAAGATGATTGAACACTAGAGTACCCAGAAATTTGCACTCGTCTGAAGTGAGACTATTGGTGATAATATCGGGAATGGGCTTAAATATTCCATTTGGAAAAGATGATAGAAGACTGTAGAAGATGGGCTTAAAGATGCCATCCAAGGAATATGACAGAGAGTCGTCGGAGATGGGCATAAAGATGCCATCCAAAATAGATGCTGACTTCATAAGGAGTGTCTTTGTGGGGGTTCCTGTTCCTGTTGTCCGAGGAGGAGTCTGCTGGGGAATGTTTTTATGGGAATGGAGTCTAGGAGCTTCGGCTGTCCATTACTATACTGGGGAGTCATCTCTTGACTATAGAGACGGAAGTTAACTGCTATCTAGTCAGGATCCAGGCTTCATAGTGACTTGTTGAGGATGATAAGACTGACTACTATCTGGTCATATTTGAGGATTCACATCGACTTATTGGGGAAATGAGATTAAATTATTAAGAATCAGTAACAAATCCATGGTCGATTCGAGTTGAACCAGCGAAGGTCTTGATTTATATTTGACTGGATAAGAATCAAAAAAATCTTAGTGTCGATTTAACTGAACAGAAAAAAAAGTCTTAGAACATCTTCAACTGTAATAGGAATCAGGGAGATCTTAGTGTCAATCTAACTGAACCAGAGGAAAATATTTAATTAACTTTGCCTGGATAAGAAATCAGAAGAATCTTAGGATCGATTCAACTGAACCAGACAAAAGTCTTGGAATATCTTTAAATGGAATAAGAATCAGAGAGATCTTAGTGTCGATCTGACTGAACCAGAGAAGGTCTTCAATATCTTCAACTGGAATAGGAATCAGAGAGATCTTAGTGTTGATCTGACTGAACCAGAGAAGGTCTTGCATTAACTTTGACCGGAATGGAAATCAGAAAAATCTTAGTATCGATTCGACTGAACCAGGCAAAAGTCTTGGAATATCTTCAACTAGAATAAAAATTAGAGAGATATTAATGTCAATCGGACTAAACCAGAGGAAAATATTGAATTAACTTTGACTAGATAAGAATCAAAAAAATCTTAGTTTCAATTTAACTGAACCAGAAAAAGTCTTGGATCATCTTCAACTGGAATAGAAATCAGAGAGATCTTAGTGTCGATCTGACTGAACCAGAGGAAAATCTTAAATTAACTTTGACTGATTAAGAATCAGAAAAATATTAGTGTCGATTTAACTGAACCAAAAAAAGTCTTGGATCATCTTAAGCTGGAATAGAAATCAGAGAGATCTTAGTGTCGATCTGACTGAACCAGAGAAGGTCTTGGATTCACTTTGATTGGAATGGAAATCAGAAGAAACTTAACATCGATTCAACTGAACCAGACAAAAGTCTTAGAATATCTTCAACTGGAATAGGAATCAGAGAGATCTTAGTCTCGATCTGACTGAACCAGAGAAGGTCTTGAATTAACTTTGACTGGAATTGAAATGAGAAGAATCTTAGGATCAATTCAACTGAAGCAAACAAAAGTCTTGGAATATATTAAACTAGAATAGGAATCAGAGAGATCTTAGTGTCGATCTGACTAAACCAGTGAAGGTCTTTAATTAACTTTGACTGGAATTGAAATAAGAAGAATCTAAGGATTGATTCAACTAAACCAGAAAAAAGTCTTGGAATATCTTCAACTGAAATAGGAATGAGAGAGATCTTAGTGTCGATTTGACTGAACCAGAGACGGTCTTGAATTAACTTTGACTGGAATGGAAATCAGAAGAATCTTAGGATCAATTCAACTGAAGCAAACAAAAGTCTTGGAATATCTTCAACTGGAATAGAAATCAGAGAGATCTTAGTGTCGATCTGACTGAACCAGAGAAGGTCTTCGATTAACTTTGACTGGAATGGAAATCAGAAGAATCTTAACATCGATTCAACTGAACCAAACAAACGTTTTGGAATATCTTCAAATGGAATAAGAATCAGAGAGATCTTAGTGTTGATCTGACTGAATCAAAGAAGGTCTTTAATTAATTTTACTGGAGTGGAAATTAGAAGAATCTTAGGATCGATTCAACTGAACCAGACAAAAGTATTGGAATATCTTCAACTGGAATAGGAATCAGAGAGATATTAATGTCGATCTGACTGAACCAGAGAAGGTCTTTAATTAACTTTGACTGGAATGGAAATCAGAAGAATCTTCAGATCATTTCAACTAAACCAGACAAAAGTCTTTGAATATCTTCAACTGGAATAAGAATCAGAGAGAACTTAGTGTCGATCTAACTGAACCAGAGAAGGTCTTTAATTAACTTTGACTAGAATGGAAATCAGAAGAATCTTAGGATCAATTCAACTGAACCAGATAAAAGTCTCGGAATATCTTCAACTGGAATAAGAATCAGAGAGATCTTAGTGTCGGTCTGACTGAACCAGAGATGGTCTTTAATTAACTTTGACTAGAATGGAAATCAGAAGAATCTTAAGATCGATTCAACTGAACCAGACAAATGTATTTGAATATCTTCAACTAGAATACGAATCAGAGAGATCTTAGTGTTGATCTGACTGAACCAGAGAAGGTCTTGAATTAACTTTGACTGGAATGGAAATCAGAAGAATCTTAGGATTGATTCAACTAAAACAGACAAAAGTATTGGAATATCTTCAACTGGAATAGAAATCAGAGAGATCTTAGTGTCGATCTGAGTGAACCAGAGAAGGTATTTAATTAACTTCTACTGGAATGGAAATCAGAAGAATCTTAGGATCAATTCAACTAAACCAGACCAAAGTCTTGCAATATCTTCAATTAGAATAAGAATTAGATAGATCTTAGTGTTGATCTAACTGAACTAGAGAAGGTATTAAATTAACTTTGACTGGAATGAAAATCAAAAGAATCTTAGCATCGATTCGAATGAACCAGACAAAAGTCTAGGAATATCTTCATCTGGAATAGAAATGAGAGAGATCTTACTGGTGATCTGACTGAACCAGAGAAGGTCTTGCGAGAGAATCTTTATGAGGAAGATCCTGAGATAACCCTTTGTTATACGTAGCTTTTGAGAAGACTACCAGGTCACATAAGTAGTCAACGATGTTTGTTGATTTGATCTTCCCCTGAAAAAGGTAAAGAGTTAGTCATATGCAATGTCATGATGTATGAAGTACATTGTGGTGATGTTCTCAAAATAAATTAGATTATGCTGTATGCGATGTGCATGCGCATGCCATGATGTATGAATATGGAATGCTATTGTGATGTTTCTTAGTCTGGGAAAGTATATCACGGACTGCTGCTGAAGAGTATATGGAAGACGAATCCTTCGTTTCCACTGAGGGTGATGAATGGATATGATTCTCCGAGGATTTCCTCTTTCTGTTTGAGGATATTCTGTCGGGGAGTTCCTCTTTCTGTTTGAGGATATTCTGCCGGGGATTGACTTTTCTTGAGAATAACTCTGTGGAGGGAGGATGCTTTATTGGAAGATCTTGCTGATGTAGAGGAAAATACTCTATTGGGGAATTAACTTTCGTAGTCTGAGAAATAAACTCTAACAGGGAGGAGGTTTTATAAATTGTTTAAGGTTATAAAGCTCGGCTGGGGAACATAGATTTCAGCTCTCTAAAGGAACTTGGCGGGAGGGAGTATTTCCTTCTTGGGGAAGAAGAGGTCAAAACTTTGGTTATTTCTACTCTGTGGAGAACATAGGTGTCACAATGTCATATGTAGCGGAGACTTCGTCTCAGAATATCTCTGCCCATGTACCTGCCGGAGAAAGCACCTGTGGAGACTTTATGGATGGTTTGAGTGTCATCCCTACTCATGGGGTGCTTGGTAAATGCTGATCAGGATAACAAGTATTTTATCGATAGACAAGTGACAAGATGACGGGACATAGTCGTACACTTTAATCCCTAACTTTTTCCTGGACCTCCCTTTTGGGTTTTCAGTCCACCGAGATACCCTTTTTTGCCCACGCTGCCTTTTCAGGTTTTCGACTTGCCGGATGCATAATTTTTGTATGTATCCCTAATTTTTTCCCGAACTCTTTTTGGTTTTCCAGGATGCCCTTATTTTTGCCTAGGCCTGTCAACCTAGCGGGTCTTTTTCTTGCGTAGTCTTTTCTGACTATGTCCATGTTCACCGGATGCGGAGAATTGTCACTGTCCTTAGTAGTAAGTGTTGTCACACTACCATAATGTGTTTGTTTGATCATACAGGATTTGTTACTAGAATTCATGTACAATGCCCCAAGTGATTCAGATGGAGTTCTGCCCCTGGCTATTTGGAAATTTTGAGAGATTCCTTGAACCTTGATTTAATTTCCCCAAATCAGCTGGACACCATGTTATGCCCCTTGATTATGAATGGCCTATCACTGGAATGTCTTTCCATCTGAGGTGATTCTATCCACTGAGAAGATTTATGTTCATCGAATATCCGTCATGCGAATTTCTCTGTTGTTGAACAAATAGTGATATGAAAATAATGGTATTTTAAGAATGCAAAGCTTATGTCTGTCTTAAAGTTTGAAAATTCATTTTTTAGTAAAACAATCAAATTTTGTAAAAGTGTGATGTCAACTCAGGATTTATAGTGAACCTTGCAGGAGTCAGGATACCTTTTGTAATAGTATGCTTTCGAACTAACCCATGCTTCAGCTAGGACTTTTAAGGGTTGTAACGTGGCCTGGTTCACGGTTTAAGACACAAAAGATAAGGGCTTAAAGTTTATTTGTACCCACCCATTCTTTGTGATGTTCTTTGATGCTATGCTCAGTTAATTGTGCGTTCAGATCCCAGTTGAGTCTGGCATCTTATCATTGATGTTCCAGTGATGGTTCGGATACTGAAAGTTTATTTTAAAGAGGCAGTCATTTTTGTAATGTTCTTTTTGTTTAGGATTTGTAGGGACCTTTTTTTAATTATCACCGCTTTTACCTGAACTTGTTCTTTTATGATTACAGTCAGCGGGATTCCCCAGTTTTTCTTAAGTTACCTTCATAGGTTTTGACTTAGCGTACTTTTATTTTGAGAGATAATGACGGTCGGCTTTAATAATTATGCGGAACCATCACCATCTTTTGATTTGGAAGGACGTCTTCGATGCCATTCATTGTGTACAAAACAGAAAGTTGCGAATGAATGCGCGTCTGAATTGATTGAGAAATTACCTTGCCCCAGGTTATAATTAAGGGTTTTAATTTGTGTGAAAAGAAAAACTCCTACTTCTTTGGCTCAAAGGGGTTAACTAGGGATTATCTTCCTTATAACTCCACTGTTTAGGATTTGAAACAATTCCTGTACATCGTTAGCGGGGGTCTGTTCAAAAGCATACTATAGAGATTGTGGTATCATTTTCGTTATCCTCCCTCTAAAGGCTCAGAGCTTTTGATCGAGAGTTGAATATCACAAAAAGGAAAGCAGTTTAAATATAGTGAATACGAATGAATTAATTCAAAACAGACATATCCAATGCATTGATAAAGTGACAAAGTTTGACATGAATAAATGTCTGAGCAATCAAAAGAAAATTACAAATTGAAAATTCTAATGAACAAAAGCTTCTTCGTCTGATCTTGTCACTTCGGATGGTGTGCCTTAGAGGGATGGCAGAATAACTTAGCCTGACCATCTTGTGTAAACTCCAACACTCTTTCATCAATTAAGTTTTGAATTTTATATTTCAACATCCAACAATCGTCAGTATCATGCCCCAGACTGTTGGAGTTATATGCACACCTTGCATCAGGATTATAGTTAGGGGGAAGAAGTCTTGGGATTCGGAGGAGGCCCTATCAACCTAACCAGATTCATCCTCAACATGTGTTGTAAAGCTTTAGACAGCAGCATGTTGAGTTTGGTAAACTGCCTCTTGGGTGTATCTGGCTTGCTCTGATTAACCCGTTGTTTTTGGCGAGGTTATTGTTGGACCCGTGATTTGGTAGTTGTTTGGAAAGGTCCACTCTTCACCAAACCAACCTCTTGTATTCTCGGAGGTTGATCAATGACTTGGTCCCTAACCCAGACTGTTTGCTTCACATGGTTGCATCTGTCTTGATGAAGCTTGTTCATAATGCCTCTCAGCTCTTCTTGTACCCAGGCTAGGCCTTGGATAAGAGTCATCTGCCCCAGCATATGGGTTCTCATTTCTTCAACCTCAACTTGCAGTTTTTCCAACCGTTTATCCTTATTTTCTTCAATCTTTTTCTTGGCCAGGTTCCCAACGAGGAGTTCTTTCAACTCTTCCTGCCCCTTGGATAGGTTTAGGAACATTTCCATGAACTGAGCCTCTTGAATTTGGAGATCTCTGTTGTCTTGTTTGAGAGCCATTGCTGAATTAAACAGCGAGAACATGAGAGACCTGTTATGAAACCTGCTTATGCAATGATATGTATGATATATGTATGCAATGTTTTCAAGGATCTCGTGGGGTAAATAAGAAATGTGAGAAGTTGAAATTTGCATCTTTGATTGAAGAACTTCGTATCATTGAGTGTACTTCTACGAGAGTCAAACTCACCATATCAAGTGGGTCATAGCCCCTGACTCAAGTTGTTGAGTTTTGATCTTCTGACGGCATTGGCTAGAGGAAAATAAATCCCATTTCCCCTTGCTAGACGTCTAATTTATCATAACTTGTATCATAAACCCTTGAGAACCTTGAAATGGTTAAGGAAATGTTGCAGCATGATGTTATGATGTGTATTCTATGCGTTAAGCAAAAGTGTAAGGTGATGAAGACAAGTGAGTCTAAGAAGTCCAAGTTACTGGATAATTAGTGTAAACAAATCTTGCAAGTAGATCATATCATTAGATAAAAACTCTGCAAGTAGCTCAAGTTGAAAGCAAACAAATCACACAAGCAGCCTTAGGTTTAGGCTTGCATGGGGTTTGTAGGTAAGTACCCTCTTGAAGTTTAGTTGGCTCAACCTGTCCTAAAAATAGTAACCGAGTTCTAGGGGATCTCAATATCACTGATCTTTCCCACATGTTTTATTCGATAGGCGAATGACTCACAACCAAACAAAACTCAGGAGTCAAACCTCAATGAGTGTAGCATCGAGTATCTTTCGACTTTGGGAATACACCAAAGACGGCCATCTCACTACGTCCTAATGGACAAGTTGTTCATTTAAAGGTTCTAAAGTCAGTTGATGCTTCATGACACCGCGTAGCGGCCCCCTATTATCCTTGATTAACTCAAGGGCTACCGGTACCAACCAAAGTGTCTCATCAACATAGCCATCGCTTAAACCAGGTTGGTATATCCCATACAGTTTCCACGATCTATTTCTACTTACCTAAAAGGTATCCCCAGATCCAGGTGAAGGATATATAGTAACCCAAACAATACCCTTAAAAGTAAAGCAATCAAAACAGACAAAGAAAACAGTTTATAAATGATCTAGACCCTAAAGTAAACTCCACTTTATTATTTAGTCCCCATCAGAGTCGCCAGTTCTGTGATACGGTGGGAGAACCGACTGTTATATACTGGTTTGTGTTTTTTGGTCGCAAATGTCGTGGTAAGCAAGAGTCGCCAGCGACTTTTATTTTATCCAACAAAGGAAAGGGTGAAAAGATCAAAAAAGACCTTTTTTGAGATTTTCTGAGTAAGGGGGGTAGATTATGGAATGGGAAGGTGTTAACACCCTTTTCATCCGTGGTTTTCCACTGGCTCTTACGTACTTGCTCATTTTTTAAAATTGTTTGTGTTTGTGTGTTTTGAAGGATTTTTGTTGGCTTTATGGTAACTCTTGTATCAGTCCTCAAGAGTGTGATAAAGCATTCTTGAAAATAGTTTTGAAAAGTGTGTAAGTGTGAAAAAGTTTAGGTTTGAGCAAGTATCTAACAATTATCTACCTACTCGAAAAAAGATGTTCTTTTCCTCCTACCCTTTAGATAATGTTATCCTACTATTAGTGAGTAGGTAGCCCTATCGTCGGATATTGAGGGACAATCGAAGGGAAGTTTTACAATCACAAAGGCACCTTGTGGAGACGCTTTAGCAATTTTCTTTTAGGGACTAGATCATTTACCGAAAGGCAACTGTAGGGTCATCGAGGGACTATGATCTTTTTTGATTTATGGGTCTTTACTAAAGCGTTCCTGCCTCATGATTGTTTTATTTAAAGGCAACCAAAGTGGGAGATACCTTAGAGGTGTGAATGTGCAAGTGTGTTGATATTCAGTTATTTATCTTGCATTATTAAGTTTGCTAACGTTTTAATTTTCAATCTTTCCCTGCAATCCTAGTTACTAATAGTAATATTGTACAGGAAATGTAAAATACGGAAAATAAAAGCAGAAACATAAACCCTAAATGATTACAATGCTTTGGGAAAATTACATAAAAATGAGAAAAGATAAACGCGCTCGAGATAAATATGAACGTCTAAAAACCTAAGAAAATGCTAAGTAAACAAAAGAAAAATATTTTTGGTTTTATTTTTATTTATTTCAAGAAAAATAATTAAACTAAATCTAAATTTAATTTAAGAAAATAAATATTGAATGAAATTAATCTAATTCTAATATTTTTTCATTTTTTATTAAGAAAACATTTGAAACATAAATTAAATCCTAAATTCTAGTTCATTTTAAAATTAGAAAATAGTTAAAATTTAATTCATTAATTAAAGCAATTCATTATTAATTAAAAAAAAGTCTAAGCCTAATTTTTTTGTGAGTTTTTTTTGTTATTTGCTTAATTAAGTAAAGAAGATAAAAGAAATTAAAACATTACAAAAAAAACTAGATGGGCCTGAGATAGTAAAAAAAGGGGGTGTGGTTGTTGAATTTGCTGTCTCATGAAGGGAGAGGCCCAGATTTGCTTCTGAATTTAATGTGGATTGGGCTTGATGGCACATGGTGAGCCCGCAGATGGAGTATGCTAGATCTGATCAGACGAACATCTGATAGGACATGTCTGATGGTGTATAATGCACATCTAGCTATGAGGAGCACCAGATCTGCATGAAACAAGTTAGAAAATATATAATTGGAGCTTACTGAGGCATTTTGTGATGTTTCAGGGCTTGGTAATGATTGTAAAAGCTTCAGGGAGCCTCCAGATATGTATTTGGATCTTTTGTTTGGACTGAGGAAAGCTGGAACCTAAAATGCGAATTTTACAACTTTGATATTTTTTGCAAAATTTATAGAGCTTTTCCAGGCTGTATTTCATGTGTCTTGAAGTTTTCTAATGTGTCCTTTATATAGAGAGGAGGGAGGAGACAAGAGAACAAAGTTAATAACAACCACAAACATGTGTTTTAAAGCCATGAATGATGTTTTGTAACTTTTCCAAAGACATGTAATCTTGTTCTTTTTGAATTTGAATGAATTTGGACACCTTTGCACGAAATTTTATGGGCCTAGGCTGTCCAAAAAATCAACCCAAAGCTCAAAGCCCATTTCCAATCATTTTATACATTTTATTTTATATTTATTTGAAATAAATTAAAATAAATATGAATAAAATAGTTAGCAAATGCAAGGTATTGAAAGAATAATTTTAGAGGTCCTCTATAAACTTAGGAAGATACTTGAAGTCCAAGAAATTGAGCCCTTGCCTTAAAACTTCAAAATTTGCTCAATGCATAATTCTTAAAAATTCTCAAATAATCCCAACTTGGGAAAGCCATAACTTGCTCAATATTTATCTCATGATGATGATATTTGACTTTTTGGAAATCCCAAGATGTCTACTTCAATACCTCTTTTGATCAATTTTGCATTTGAAGATTTTATCTGGATGAAAAAGTCTTGGAAAAAAGTGGCTTTTGTTGAGTTTTTGAAAATGACCTGTAATGTATGAGCTTGTATATTTCAAATGGTGCATTTCTTGGACTTGAGGGCTGAAGAGAAGTTATAGGGAATGAGGCTATCTTCAATATGAGCTTTGGTTTGGGAAAACTGGATGAAGTATGTGAAAGTTATGCCTGGTCAAAGTTTAGTTGACTTTTCCTATAGAAACCCTACTTTGCCATTTTTGACTTCTGATGGGTTAGGTGCATTTCTTGAGGAATCATGATCAACCCTTGATCAAATGATGTATGTCACTTAAAAATGTTGATGTTGACCAAAAATCTTGAAGTTTGACTGTACATAGGCCACATTTGAGTTTTGACCTAACACAATTGATTTTCCAATACTTGAGCAATTGATTGAGAAAACTTGCTGATCAAGGCATGAAACTCGGCATGGATGATCTTGAGGACATATTAGGATAATGGAGAACATTTGGGATCCTTGGATCTCAACCATCTTGATTAAAATTGAAACCCTAGTTGGGGGCTCATTGCCTTAGGAGGAAAATTGTCTGGTCAAATCTTGGTCAACCTAGGGCAATTGAGAACCTCTAGGAGTATGTCTTGTGTGAAAATAGGAGGAAAATTTTGGGGTACAATGAGGTTCAAATAATTAATTAATTTATTTAATTAACTTAATTAAGAAAAACACTAACCTAATGTTTTTTTGTGATTTTATTTGATTGTTAATTTTAAAAAAAAGGAAACTAAAAGAAGTAAGTAACTAAGAAAAATAAAAATACAAGAAAAGCAAGTCTTTCGATCCAAAGAAAAAGGTAACTTTGGATCTGATGAAGAGGCAATTTTCGATCCAGAGGAATGTATCCTTCGATCCAATGAAGGAGATTATCCTTCGATCCAGTGAAGGATGCCATCCTTTGATCAAGGGAAGGATGTGGCTTTCGATCCAGCCAAGGGCCTTGTTGAAAGTGCCTGATAGATAGCCTGTGGAGGGCATTGGATCTGCAAATTTTTTTAGCAAAAATAAAAGCATGACCTGGGTGCCAAACCCAGGTCTTTCGATTCTGTGCACATTGGTCTGTTTAGGTTGGATCTGCAATATATGCGTTAGAGATAAAAAAAAAGACATGGACATGGGTGTCACACCCAGGTCCTTCGATTCTGAATGCAAAATAATATGACTTGCAAAAACATAAAATTTGATTCTTTATATTTTTTCCTTACCATCAGTAATATATGGATCTGTGGTGTTGGAGATGTCCCTGGAGATCTCAGGATAGAGGCGTGATTTATTAGTTTGGACTGAGGGTACCTGCAAAACTAATTTCGAACAATGAAAGTTTTATAATTTAGTATGCATTTTCTGAGGCAGCGTGTGCGTGTATGAGGCAATATGTGTGTGTAGTTTCTGGGCGTATGTATGTAGTCTCCGTCCTTTGGCTTGTGTTCGTGTTTTGTATTTTTAGGAGGTGGAGGGTGCATGGGAATGGTAATGGGAAGCCATTAACCAGGCTTTGAAGGCAAAATCAGACACACTAGAAGACTTCCATTTTTGAAATATTCATGCCTCTTTGAGTTTTGGGATGAACCTGGACATACTTCATTCTTTCAAATATCTTCAAGCCATGCCCTTCGATTGAACTTGAGTTGCCTCCTTCGAATGGCTCTGGTTTCATTCTTATAGCTCCTTCGATTGAGCCCATCTACATCAATTCGAATTGCACAGATCTTTGATGACCCTGAATTCCAATTGTTCAGAGTTTCTTCAATTAAGTCACCATCTGCATCAATTCGAATTGCTCCGAATTCTCTTCGTCAGAGCATTGTTCTTTTCGATGACTCTGAATTCCAATTCGAATTTGTTCAGAGTTTCCCTTATCAGGGCTTCTTTGAAAGCCCCTCATATCTTTGCTCTTCGATTGGCTCTAAATTTCTTCCCATGGCTCTTAGTTGCCTTGTCCTTTGATTGGCTCTACCACTACCCAACTATCCCAATCTAAAGACTTCATTCTGGCCAGTCGAAGCTTCCTTTGGCATGAATGTGCTTGTGCATGAGGCTTGTGCCTTGCAGTATGCAAGACTTTGGCCAGTAAGCAAAAATTATTTCCAACCATTGTATGTCTTTCGACTGGACAAAATGCATGTCCTTCATAGGCATCATTTGTGTGCCCTTCGAATAGGCCTTACTAGGTGTCAAAAGTTGGAGAACTGTATGGAATTGAAACCGTTTCAAAGGATTCCATTTCCCAGTCGAAACTAGCATAAAGAAAGCCAATGCCTTGTGGATGCTAGCCTGAGGTAGGCCAAAGCAAGCATAAAAGAGGCCATTTCCTAGTGAATCGAATCAGGCACAAAGGATGTATTTGCCTTATGGGTCGAAGGAAGCTTTTTGCCTAGTGGATTGAAGGAAAATCTGAAGAAGTCTTACCCTTGTGTGTTGAAGGCACACACAGGGGAAGTCATTTCCTTGTCAATCGAATCAAGCATGGAACAACCCATGCTCAGTCGAAGTCCTATGAACCAAGCTTGTGTAGAAGGATTTTGGACACCCGATCGAAGCTCCTTGTCTATATACCAATCAAAAGACAACTTGCTCAGAAGCCAATAGAAGACACCTCGTCCCAATGCCAATTGAAGATACCTTGTTTATCTTCAAAATTCTTATTTTCTTTAAGCAAGTATTTGTAAGCACCCATGTAAGAGGAAATCTTGGAAAACATGAGAGGGAAAATTTCGTGGTACAATAGTTGCCCCTGTTCAATCTTCTTAAACCTGAAGATTTATATTGGCTTGTTTGCCTTTCGTGATCTGAAGGTGGAAGATGATTGAACACTAGAGTGCCTAGAAATTTGCACTCGATGATGTGATGGTTAATCGTTTAGGGAATGGGCTTAAAAATGCCATTTGGAAAAGATGAATGAGATTTGTTGGAGATGGGCTTAATGATGCCATCCAGAGTAGATATTGACTTCATAAGAGGTCCCTTTGTGGGGAATTCCTGTTCCTGCTATCTAAGGAGGAGTCCACTGGGGAATGTTGATTTCTGTTATTCTCCTGCTTGGGGAAAACTCAGTGGGGAATTGAATCTAGCAACTTCAGTTGTCCAAGGCTCCACTGAAGAGTTATCTCTGTACTGGAGAGATGAGAGTTTGCAGCTTTTTGGTTGAAATCCATGCTTCACAGCGACTTGCTGGGGATAACGGAATTAACCGTTATCTGAAAATGTAATGAAAGAGCTTGTGTAGGGCTGTTTTAGGATGAGTCTGCGTTAGTCTGCATCCGGAGATATATGAGAAGGAGTCCGTGTGGGGATACTTCAGGATGAGTCTGTGTTAGACTGCACCTGGATGAAGAGAAGGAACCCGTGTAAGATTGCTTCAGGATGAGTCCGTGTTAGACTGCATCTGGATGATGAGAAGGAACCCGTGTAAGATTGCTTCGTCTGGTCATGTAGATAGTTTTCCTGTCTGGTTTTAGGTGTTAATCTATAATCAGTTGTTCAAAAATAGTTGTCCTGTATGGTTTTAGGTATTAATCTGGAACTTTCTTTTATCGATCGTCGAGATAGTTGTCATGTCTGGCTTCAGGTATTAATCTCTAACCTGAGAGAGAAAGATAGTTTTCCTGGCTTGTTACAGGTATTAATCTGGAACTTGTTTTTTGTCGGTCGTCGAGATAGCTGTCCTATCTGGTTTCAGGTAATAATCTTTAACCTGAGAAAGAAAGATATTTTTCTTGGCTTGTTACAGGTACTAATCTTCAATATTCTCATGTAGATAGTTTTCCTGGCTTGTTACAGGTATTAATCTACAATCGGTCATCTACAGATAGTTGTCCTGGCTTGTTACAGGTATTAATTTGGAACTGTGTTTTTATTGGTCGTTGAGATAGTTGTCTTGTCTGGTTTCAGGTATTAATCTCTGACCTGCTATGCATAAGTTGGTAATATTTGCGTGTCTCCGAATTTAAGCTGAAAATGTAAAGTCAGTTTTATGCGATGTCATGATGTATGAATTGCATGATGATCTCAAAATAAATGAGATTATGATATATGCATTTGTGATGCATATGCTATGATGTTTGTAGAAATGATGTATGAGTGCAATGTATGAACGTGTCAGTTGTTCTATTGCAGAATTGTTGAACTAGGGAAAATAAATCCCTGATTGCAGCTGGGGATGAAGAATGTAGGTCTTTAGATTTTGTTTGAAGTTTACATGCTAGGAGACGGATTTCCATTATTAGAGAAATAAACTCTATTGGGGGAAGGGAAAATCCGCGAGCTGTTTGGGGATTTTGTTGAAATCCTGTTGGGGAATCCTGAGAAGCTTGGCGACTTCACTAGAGAATCTTTTTATTGGAGCAGAAATTTGGAGATTCTTGCTCTGCTGGAGATATGAAAACACCTGACACCATTAGGCTGCATACTGAGAATATGGCAGTGACCTTGTAGCAAGATTCCCCTGCCTCTGTACCTGCTGGAGAAGGTATCTGCTGGAGAAAATATCTGCGGGGATTTTGTGGATGGCCCTTAGATATTTTCCTTTTTCTTAAAGCCATTAGTAACTATATTTCTGTTTTTTATGTGTATATTTGTAAGTAGTAATCACATTCAAATGCATATGTTCAAAAATAATCACTGGACGTTTTCGCAAAAAAAATAGAAAAATAAAAACAAATAGTTTTTCACTTTCAAAGGAATAATAACTTTGTATTAACTTGAATAAGTGTGTTTTGTAAAAGGAGATGAACATCCTAATAAGAGAATTCCATCGTAAGAATAAAACTTTACAAAATGGCATACAAATAAAACATCTATATGAAATAATCCCATTGGGTTCCTATTCTGCTATTGCCTTTATGTCTTTCAGTGTCTCATCTCTTTCGCTGCTTGTTCGAAGCTGATTGGATTAATTAGTAATGTTTGAGATTGATAGTTAATGCTGAAGATTGGCTGTAAGGCGATCAAACAGGACATAGTTATACGCTTTAAATCCTTAACTTTTGCCTGGATCGCCCTTTCGGGGTTTCAGTCCACCGGGATACCCTTTTTTTCCAAAGCCTCCTTTTTAGGTTTTCGACTTGCCGGGTGTACAAATCTTTTTATGTATATCCCTAATTTTTTCTTGAACCCTTTTGGTTCGCCGGGATGCCCTAATTGTTTCCTATGCCAGTCGACCTAGCGGGTGTTTGTTCATGTGTAGTATCTTTTAACTATGTCCGCGTTTACAGGGTGCGGAAGGTCGTCACCGTCCATAATGGTTAAAATCATGGCAGGGATCTAGACTCATTCATCTTCACTCAACCTTGTATCCTTCATGATTCTCAAGGAATGGATTTGGACTTCTATGGGCAGGACAACTTCCATACCGTATACCAGAGAGAAAGGATTTTCCTCTGTTGATGTGCGCATTATGGTGCAGTAACGATGAAGAGCAAATGGTAACATCTCGTGCCAGTCTTTATATGTCATGTCATCTTCTGTGTGATCCTTTTGATATTTTTATTAGCAGCTTCTACAATGCCATTCATCTTCGACCGCTAAGGAGAAGAGTTTTGATGCTGGATCTTGAATTGCGTGCAGAGCTTGGTAATCATAGTGTTATTAAGATTGGTACCATTATCCGTAATGATTCTCTCTGGAATACCATACCGACATATAAGATTATGTATGATGAATCGGGCCACAATGTTCTTGGTAACAGAATCAAATGAAGCTGCCTCGACCCACTTTGTAAAGTAATCAATGGCAACCAGGATGAAGCGGTGCCCATTAGAAGTTGTAGGTATAATCTCTCTGATCATGTTGATGCCCCACATTGAAAATGGCCAAGGATAAGTCAAGACGTTTAGAGGAGCCAGAGGCACATGTACTTTATCAGCATAGATCTGACATTTATGATAAGTTCATGAATGCTGATAACAGTCTGCTTCCATATGAGCCATATGATCAGCTAGTACACTTCCCTTAATTTATTTCTGGGTTGTGTATTGAATGTCATATTCGGTCAAGGTGATTTTCCATCTTGCTATTCTTCCGGAGAGAACGGGCTTCTCAAATATGTATTTGATAGGATCCATTTTAGATATCAACAAGGTAGTGTGAGTCAACATATACTGTCTCAGTCGGCGAGTAGCCCATGCCAAAGTGCAATAAGTTTTCTCGAGCAGTGAGTATCTTGTTTAACAGTCGGTAAATTTTTTTCTAAGGTAGTATATTGCATGCTCTTTTCGACCATACTCGTCATGCTTCCCCAACACACATCCCATTAAGATCTCTAATACCATTAAGTACATGATCAGAGGTCTTTATTCGAATGAAGGCATTAAAATTGGAGACTCTTGAAGATATTCTTTAATTTTGTCAAAGGAGTTCTGGAAGTCGTCATTCCACTTCACTGCATGATCTTTCTTCAGTAATTTGAAGTTTGGCTCACAAGTAGCGGTCAGATGTGAAATGAATCTGGCAATGTAATTCAGACATCCCCTGACCTCCTTCTCAGTGCGAGGAGTTGGCATTTCTTATATAGCTTTGACCTTTACAGGGTCAACTTCAATACCTTTTCCACTGACAATGAAGCCTAAGAGCTTACCGGATCTTACTCCAAACGTGCACTTATTCGGGTTCAACCTCAGTTTGTACTTTTTTAGCCTTTCAAACAGCTTATATAGATGATCAAGGGGCTCCTCTTCAGTCTGGGACCTGGCTATCATATCATCAACATAGACCTCTATTTCGTGATGGATCATATCGTGAAACAGAGCTACCATGGAACGCTGATAGGTTTCCCCGGCGTTCTTTAACCCAAATGGCATAACTTTGTAACAGAAAGTGCCCCACTGTGTGATAAAGGTTATTTTCTCCATGTCTTCGGGTGCCATTTTGATCTGATTATATCCGGAGAAACCATCCATGAATGAGAATACCTTATGTTGTGATGTTTTATCAACCATAACATCAATATGGGGAAGCATAAAGTCATCCTTGGGGCTTGCCCTATTCAGGTCTCTGTAATCCATGCACATATGTACTTTATCGTCCTTCTTAGGTACTGGAACCACGTTAGCAACCCATTGTGGATAAGAGGTGACGGCCAAGAAACCAACATTTAATTGTTTCATTACTTCAGCCTTGATCTGTTCTGACATCTCAGGCCGCATGCGACGAACCTTCTATTTCACTAGAGGGAAATCCTCTTTTGTCGGGAGGCGATGAACCACAATATTAGTGTTAAGTCCTGGCATGTCTTTGTATGACCAGGAAAAGACCTTAACATAGTCATATAGCATATGTATTAACCGCTCCTTGACACTATGCTCCAGATCGGCACCTATCTTGACTTCTTTCTTATCCTCTTCAGTACCCAAGTTCATTTTCTCAACTGACTCTTCATGAGGCTGTATTGCCCTTTATTCCTATTGTAACAGTCTGGAAAGTTCTCCTGGTACTTTAAAATCTTCCTCACCTTCGTCCTCGGCTTGGTAGATTGGATTTTCAAAGTCATAACTGGCAATAGCAGAACCGTTATCAATGGGATCCATAGTGGATGTGGATATGCGGTTTGATATGTCGGTGTGTGTAAGAGCGTAGTTGTATATTTTTTTGATAAAGTAAAAAGGCAGAAAAGAAAAACAAAGAGCATAAAATTTGTATGCAAAAAATCCAATGTTTTATTAATGACATATGAAAATAAAGTAATGACCCTCTCAAATAGACCATTGTGCCTCGGGTAAGGCACAAGGTTTTAAAGTGTCAATTACTCAAATATTACATATCCTCAAAAACAAAAAGACAAATTACTCTTGAATAAAAGTAATGGGAACAAAATATTTGGTCTCCCAATTGTTGAGTCCACCGCGGATGGTTGGGAAGATCCATTTATCCAAGTCATAATCATTATCACTGTCTTCCAGAGCATTGACTCCATGATTGTTGATCCGT
The DNA here is from genome assembly GCA_948472305.1 of Vicia faba. Taxonomy (NCBI): domain Eukaryota; kingdom Viridiplantae; phylum Streptophyta; class Magnoliopsida; order Fabales; family Fabaceae; genus Vicia; species Vicia faba. Next base: position 1,232,277,142 of record OX451737.1, read on the forward strand.
AATGGTGGTCCCACGGCACGAGCACGAAGAATAACTCTCTGGGCTCCTGAAGTAAAACCCAAACCAAACCTTTCAGATTTATAAGGAATGTTTGGAAGTTGGCCCCAAATGGTACACCCACCTTCTTCAACTACTGCTTTGGCATTCCTAAGAGAAGCCATCATCAGTGGAGGTCTGGTAGTCTTTGGAGTACTGGTAGCAGTCTTGATTGCAACAACGGTTTGTGGAACCTCTTCAAAGTTCTGACAGGGGGTCTCAATGAACTCGCCATCCATTTCAACATACCTGAAAGAGTTCAGGTGGCTCAGCATGTATTCCTCTTCCCCATGGACTGTGATGATTTTATCATTGACTAGGTACTTTAGCATCTGATGCAGGGTAGAAGTAACAGCACTAACCCCGTGGATCCAAGGTCGACCCAATAAACAGGAGTAAGACGGGCGGATGTCCATCACATAGAAGGTTGAGTCAAAAGCCTGAGTACCAACTTTTATAGGGATGTTCAACTCCCCGTGCACCATTCTTTTAGAACTGTCGTAGGCCCTCACCACAATATTACTGGGCTTCAGTGTGAGTCCTTTGCAATCTAACCTGTCCAGAGCATTCTTGGGTAAGACATTCAGTGACGAACTCGTATCCACAAGAACATTAGCTAATGTAGTGCCTCTGCACTCAATGGAGACATGCAGGGCATCATTGTGTTTCCTTCCCTTGGGAGTTAAATGAGCATTAGAAAAACCCAGTTCATTATCAGCAGTCAGGCTGGCTACACAATTCTCCAACTGATCAACGTAGGTCTCTTTAGGCAGATGGGCAGACTTCAGGAATTTTACTAAAGCCTTAGCGTGGGCTTCAGAGCATAAAATTAAGGCCAACATTGAGATTTTTGAAGGGGTCTTCCCCAATTGCTCCACGACATTATAATCACTTTTCTTGATTATCTTTAATATCTCTTTCATTTCCTTTTTAGAAGTCTCAGGGATGACTTCTTTGTGCGCCTTCGTTTGGACAGGCTCAACCAATACCGCTTTTCCCCGAGTCTCGGCCGACCCAGCAGCAGGGATAATAGCAGGGATAATAGTAGGAGTAGCAATTAGAGTACTAGCAGGAGTTGCTGCAAGAATAATCATAGGAGTAAAAATAGTCTTTGGAGAGATCTCGAGAGAGAAAATTCTTTCGCTTCTCGTAATTTTATTGGTCCCGATGATGTTATCGACGTCAGGATCAGTACCTTTAGAAACTTTGTCTTCAATAGCCAATAGGTCATGCTTGACGCCGTGGTAATAGACGTCAGCCCCATAATTCCAGGGAACAGCTTTATCTGAGGAATATGGTATTGGCCCAGGGTGGGTGATAATCAAGGGAGAAAACTTGGGAACATATGTAATCTTGACGGGTCTTTTGGTGGAGACCCTGGGAGGATTGTCGAAAATGGTAATTATCGAGACATCCTCACAACAAATTCTTGTAAGGGTAACTTTTTTGAACATAATTTCTTTGTTAACCATCAGGCGCTGGACGCCCATTTTTAACAACAAACAGCCATCTGGTAGAGACATACATAAGTGGAAACCTTCGCCACAACCTGGAAATAAACCTGCTCGAAATAGATTCTCTTTAATAGTCAGAAGAGGAGTAGTTAATTCATCCACGGAGGAAACAAAATGGTCATCATCAACAACATTGACACCTTGGCCATGTTTGAGCATTGGCGCCGTTATTACATTAGGTGTCTCTAGAAGGTCAAACTCAATATCCTTTGCCTCAATGAGATCCTGTACATTATTCTTTAAACCCCAACAATCGTTTGTATCATGCCCTGGAGTTTCAGAATTTTAGGCACATCGAGCATTTGGGTTGTAGCGGGGAGAGGCAGTGTTAGGATTCTTTGGAGCTTCCTTCAGAGTCACCAAATTGGACTTCAGCAAATGTGGTAAGACCTAGGATAAGGTCATGTTGATCCAGGTAAACTGTCTTCTGGGTGCATCTGGTCTACGCTGATTGTTTTGTTGCTGGTTTGATGCAGGATTGGAAATCATAACAGCCCCTACCGTCGAACGATTTTCAATTTTGTTGTGATTTCATTGGCCATAAGCAGCATTGACCTCCTTTTTTCTAGTGAAAGGTTTCTTTGCTGTGCTGGAGGATGCATATCTCTGGATTTTACCACTTCTGATGCCAGCTTCTACCCGTTCACCAGTGAGTATCAGTTGAGTGAACCCAGCAGAAGAACTTCCAATCAGATGGTTAAAGAACGAACTAGACAATGCGCCCAAGAACATGTCCACCAGCTCCCTATCAGACAATGGAGGCTGGACTCTTCCCGCCAGGTCTCTCCACTTTTGGGCATAATCTTTAAAACCTTCATCGGAACCCATAGACATACTTTGCAATTGTGTATGAGTTGGGGCGAGGTCAGCGTTATATTGGTACTTCTTGTAGAAAGCAGCAGCCAGATCTTCCCAATTACAAATATTGGTTCTTTCCATTTGATAGAACCATTCTAGTTGAGTCCCCAACAAACTCTCCTAGAAGAAATGTACCCATAGATTCCTATCAGTAGTGTGGGGTTGAATCTTCTTGACATACGACCTTAAATGCAGCTTAGGATAGGATGCACCGTCCTACTTAGAAAATGTAGGGACCTTGAATTTCCAAAGGATAACCACCCCTGAGACCAGTCCTAGCTCTTCAAAATCCAACTCCGGTTCCCTATGGATCTCCATAGCATTGAGCCGATCCTCCAGTTGTTTGTATTTATCATCAGCAGAACGATATTGCTCCTCAGAATAGTGAGGTTCATCTTCCTTAGACCCTGGGTTGTTATTTTATTCCGTGGGCTTTTCTCCTTGATTGTCCCCCTCGTCTGACGTAGTTGTGAAATCTAGAGCTCGCTTGGCCGGTCCTCTGAACCTTCTATCTAAATTCAAGACACCAGTCGATTTCTTTGGCTTCTTGGTCTTCTCTTTGATGATCAGAGCTTTCAGATCTTCTTGCCCCTTGGCCAGAGCCAGGAACATATGCTGAAACTGAGTGTTTTGAGCTTGAAGATCCTTTACTGTTTGTTCGAGAGCCATTTCTTTTGCTGAAATAAATAATGAAAAGAATAAGAAACTTGTCTTGATATACCTGCTTATGCAATGAAGTGTATGCTATGCTTATGCAATGTTTTCAAGGACTTTGGGAAGTTTAAATTTGTGAAACAAAATGAAACAAATATTTTATTAGTAGAACTCAAAATACAAATGCCTTTTAGGCTTACAATTGAAAAAATTCTAAAATCTAAGAAATCAGGTTTCCCATGGGTGCTTCCTCTTTGTGTCGAGATAGACATTAAGACTTTTCTCTTTGTGAGCTCCAATACTTTCTTCTCATTGACATAGAAATGGTCTCTAAAGGTATCCCGTTCTTTCTTCGACTGAATTCAGGATCTCTGCAGCTCTTCAAGATCAGTGGGCATGTCAGGATGGAGAACTGTATAAGGAACATCTCCTTCAGTGATGGGCTCCACAACCACTGGTAAGATGGCTATATACAAAATTATAAGGTTCTGAGCACAAACTCATACCCATTTGAGATAAGGTTCCATATGGATGGAAGTCTTAGGCCCCAAGGTGTTGAAGTCAAATTTGTTTACCATGCCCCAAGCTCGTATAAACCTATGACGATACCCTTGAACATCATCCTCGTAGTTAAACACAATGCCCTGGATAAGCATATCGTGGGGACCATCCCTTCGAGCATAAACAAATTGTCGCAAAGCCAGAGAAGGATTATAAGTTATGCCTCCCCTAATTCCAAGTAGTGGGACATTAGGGAATTCCCCGCAGTGGTCAATGACAGAAATATCTCCCATAGATTGGGAATACCAGAGAATATTCGAGTGAGAAAGTGACATTATCCTTCGCGACCAACCCCAAACCTTCTTCATTCTTCAATACTTATTTAGGGAGGTGAGAAATAAACCACCTTGATAGCAATGGCATGCAACACATGAGAATCCATTTTTTCTTCATGGTGCGAGTGTGGAGGGTATACCAGATGTCTTCGAGTAGAGTAGGCATAGGGTTACGAGAGAGGAAAAACTTGATATCATTCACATCTATGAGTAAGTCTGGATTAGGGAACAACACTAAACCATAGATTAGAAGGGACATAACCTCCTCAAAAGCTCGGAAATCCAAATCATTCCAAAACACCTGAGCCTTCTTTAATAGGAATTTGACTAGAAAACCCTTGACTCCGCTTCTTGTTTCCCAGTTGGATACAATGTCAGAACGTTTCAGATGCAAAGTTGTTGTAATGACTTCTAGCTTTGGATGTTCTTCTAAACCGGTGAAAGGCATCTGATCAAGAATAGGTATACCCAATATTTGAGAGAATTCTTCCATGGTGGGTACCAGCTGATAGTTTCGGAATGTGAAGCAATGGTGTTTATGGTCAAAGAATTGAAAGAGTACACTCATCATTTTCTCATCGAAGCTCGAGGTAATTAGATTGAGAAGTTGACCATATTTCTTGGTGAACAAAGAAGTCTCGGGAACCCTTGATACTAGCTCTTTGAGTTGGAGAGGTATTCTTACAAAGCTGATTCAGATAATATTTCTACGAGCAGAAGCCATGATCAGCAAAACAGAACAACGATGAATTCCCTTGGTCCTTGAAATGGTCAGTGTAATGAAAAATCGATGTTATGATGCATGATGTCATGTTTAAGAAAATTAATCACACACAAGCAAAACACACAAGACCTTAGGTTTAGGCTTGCATGGTGTTTATAGGTAAATACCCTTTTGAAGTTTAGTTGGTACAACCTGTCTTAGAAAATTAAACGGGTTCTAAGGAGTCTCAATATCACTGATCTTTCTTTATCGGAAATTGTTTCAGCTTAGAAATCTTTTCTTGCGGCCAAAACATCTTGAAAGTCTGATCTTAATGAGTGTAGCATCGAGTATCAACTAATCCCCAGTTTTACACCGAGGCTGGCTATCTCACTACTTTCTAATGGCCAAGTTTATTCAACTAAGGTTCTAAGGTCCGTTAGTGCTTCACGACACCACGCGGCGGCCGTGTATTCTCCTCAATTCAACACAAGGGATACCAGTACCAACCAAAGTGTTACACCAACACAGCTATCGCTTCAACCATATCGGTCTATGTCATACAATCTCCACGATCTATTGTTGCTTACCTAAAAAGATATCCCCAGATATGGGTGTAGGATCTATAGTAACAACTCAAACAACCCTCCAAGGATAAAGCATACAAAGCAAGCAATTAAGACAGTTTTAAAATGAACTAACTCTTAAGGTAACCCCACTTTCTATTCATAATCCCCAGCAGAGTCGCCAGTTTTGTGATACGGTGGCAGAACCGACTGTTTATACTGGTTTTGCGTTTGTATTCGCAAATTTTACGGTAACCAAGAGTCTCCATCAACTTTTCTTTTATACAACAAAGGAAATGGTGAAAAGAACCAAAAAAGACCTTTTCGAGAATTTTCTAAGTAAGGGGGTAGATTATGGAAAGGGAAGGTGTTAGCACCCTTTTCATCCATAGTTTTCTACGGGCTCTTAGATGCTTAGCTCATTTTTGAAATACCGTTGTGCTTTTGTGTGTTTTCGAAAAAAATATTTTGAAATTGCCTTAGTGCAGCGATTCTCTTTATGATAACTCTTGTATCATTCCTTAAGAGTGTTGATAAAGCGTTTTTTGAAAGTGTTTTTTGAAATGTCTTGTGTAAGTGAAAAAAGTTTATCTTTGAGCAAGCATCTAAGAACTATTCACTTCTACTCGAAAGGTTTTTTCTTTTCCTCCTATCCTTTAGACAGTGCTATCCTACTATTGGTGAGTATGTAGCCCTATCGTTGGATGTTTGAGGGACATTCAAAGGGACGTACAGTCATAAAGGCAACATATAGAGTCACTTTAGCAATTTTGTTTAAGGGACTAGATCATTTACCGAAAGGCAACACGGTAGGGTCACCGAGGGACTATGATCTTTTGATTTAAGGGTCTTTGCTAAAACGTCCCCACTTCGAGGGACATGACTGTTTTATTTTCTGAAAGGCAACCAAAGTGGTCGTACCCTAGAGGTTTATATGTGCAAGGTGTGTCATGTTCAGTTATTTTAGTTTTGTGTTAAGTTTGCTAACGTTTTATTATTAATCTTGACATACAATCCTATTAGTCTAGCAATTAATATGTACAAGAATTTAAAGTGCAAGAATCTAAATCTACGCTATTACGATGCTTCGGGGAGAGGGTATTTACATGTCCAAGAATGAGGGGGATAAAGCAGAAAATAAAATCCTAGTTATTCATTTACAATCCATGAGCAGTTACAATAATATGAAAAGTGCGAAGATAAATAAATGCACGCGAATTGAAAATAACGTCTAAGAATCCTAAGGAAAAGAAAATCTTTTGGTTGTTTTTATTTATGAAAGAAAATAAAGCCTAAGTCTACTTAATTTTAATTTAAAGAAAAGGTTAAAATAATTTATTTATTTATTTAATTAACTTAATTAAAAAAAATACTAACCTAATGTTTTTTTGTGATTTTATTTGATTGTTAATTTTAAAAAAAAGGAAACTAAAAGAAGTAAGTAACTAAAAAAAATACAAGAAAAGAAAGTCTTTCGATCCAAAGAAAAAGGCAACTTTTGATCCAATGAAGAGGCCATTTTTGATCAAAAGGAAGGTATCCCTCGATCCAATGAAGGAGATTATCCTTCGATCCAGTGAAGGATGCCATCCTCCGATCCAGGGAAGGATGTGGCTTTCGATCCAACCAAGGGCCTTGTTGAAAGTTCCTGATGGATTGCCTGTAGAGGGAAATGGATCTGCAAAAAATATTAGCAAAACTAAAAGCAAGACCTGGATTCCAAACCCAGGTCTTTCGATTCTGTGTGCATTTGTATGTTTAGGCTGGATCTACAATATATGCGTTAGAGATAAAAAAAGACATGGACCTGGGTGTCACACCCAGGTCCTTCGATTCTGAATGCAAATTAATATGACACGCAAAAATGTAAAATTTAATTCTTTACATTTTTTCCTTACCAACAGTAATGTAAGGATCTGTGGTGTTGGAGATGCCCCTGGAGGTCTCAGGATCAAGGCGTAATTTATTAGTTTGGACTGAGGGCACCTGCAAAACTAGTTTCTAATTATGAAATTTTTAGAATTTAGTATGCTTTTTCTGAGCCAGCGTGTGCGTGCATAAGGCAGTATGTGTGTGTAGTTTCTGGGCATATGTATGTAGTCTTCGTCCTTTAGCTTGTGTTGGTGTCTCGTATTTATAGGAGGTGGAAGGTGCATGGAAATGGCAAGGGGAAGTCATTAACCCGTCTTTGAAGGCAAAATCAGACACATTAAAAGACTTCCATTTTTGAAATATTCATGCCTCTTTGAGTTTTGGGATGAACCTGGACATACTTCATTCTTTCGAATATCTTCAAGCCATGTCCTTCGATTGTCCTTGAGTTTATTCCTTCGAATGGCTCTGGTTTCATTCTTATAGCTCCTTCGATTGAGCCCATCTACATCAATTTGAATTGCTCAGATTTTTGATGACCCTGAATTCCAATTGCTCAGAGTTTCTTCAATTAAGTCACCATCTGCATTAATTCAAATGGCTCAGAATTCTCTTCGTCAGAGCATTGTTCTTTTCGATGACTCTGAATTCCAATTCGAATTTTTTCATAGATTCCCTTATCAAGGCTTCTTCGAAAGCCCCTCATATCTTTGCTCTTCGATTGGCTCTGAATTGCTCTTCATGGCTCTGAGTTTCCTTGTCCTTCGATTAGCTTTGACACTACCCAACTAGCCCAATTGAAAGACTTCATTCTGGCCAGTCGAAGCTTCCTATGGCATGAAGGTGCTTGGTCCTGGAAGTATGCAAGACTTTGGCCAACAAGAAAACATTATTTCTAACCATTGTATGTCTTTTGACTAGACCAAATGCATGTCCTTCGAAGGCATCGTTTTTGTGCCCTTCGAATAGGCCTTACTAGGTGTTAAAAGGTGGAGAACTGTGTAGATTTGAAACCGATTCAAAGGGATCCATTTCCCAATCGAAACTATCATAAAGGAAGCCAATGCCTTGTGGATGCTAGCACGAGGGAGGCCAAAGAAAGCTTAAAAGAGGCTATTGCCTAGTGAATCTAATCAGGCATGAAGGATGTATTTTCCTTGTGGGTCAAAGGAAGCTTTTGCCTAGTGGATTGAAGGAAAATCTGAAGAAGTCTTGGCCTTGTATGCTGAAGGCACACATAAGGAAAGTCATTTCCTTGTCAATCGAATCAAGCATGAAACAGCCCATGCTCAGTCGAAGTCCTGTGAACCAAGCTTGTGTCGAAGGATTTTGGACACCCGATTGAAGCTCCTTGTCCAGATTCCAATCAAAAGATAACCTGCTCAGATGCCAATCGAAGAAACCTTGTCCTAATGCCAATCGAAGATACCTTGCTTATCTTCAAAATTATTATTTTCTTTAAGCAAGTGTTTGTAAGCACCCATGTAAGAGGAAATATTGGAAAACATGAAAGGGCAAACTTCGGGGTACAACACCCCTGACCACCGGAATGGAAATCACACCAGGCATTTGCGTCAAAATTACGCGGAAACCTTTCTTGATGAATGTTCAAAGTGTGTTTCTCTACTAATTTCATCTCAATCAGCTGAGGTAATAATTCCACATAAGACATTGGTAACACATCAAACTTCTTCGGTGGCAGTCTTTGCCTTTGCTGATTATTCTATCTAGGCGCATAAGCTTGCCTCTGAGGAGCGATAGTTGAAATGGTCACATCGGCAATTTGATAACCATAATGCTGACAAGCTCTACCCTTACCCTTCCTTGCATATAACACGTTAGCATCACTTTCTTTTTTCCATTGGAAGCCACCAAAAGACTTCTTGGTGTTACTAGCATTAGAGGTATCCTGAATCTTTCTCAGCTTGATTCCGATCACAATTCTTTCCCCATATGTCACCATTTCAGCAAACGAATCAGAAGTACTACAACTCATGTGATACTTCCCCTGCAATGTGTTGGTGAACATGTCTACCATCTCACACTCTATCATGGGTCGTTGGACTATGGAAGCCACCTCACGCCACCTCTCAGCATACTCTTTAAAGGACTAATTAGTTTTTGAGACAAATTCTGCAACTGATTTCTAGTGGGTACCATATCAGAGTTGAACTTGTAATGTTGAACAAAGGCCAGATCCAACTCACTGAATGTTTGGATATAGGAACTCTCAAGCTGCATGTACCATTCCAACGGTCCACCAATAAAATTATCCTGAAAGAAATGCATCAGTAAGTTCTCATCTTTGGAATACACAAAAATCCTTCTATAGTAGTACTTAACATGAAATACTAGATAGGAAATACCCTTGTACTTCACAAAGTCAGGTACTTTAAACTTTGGAGTAATCTTCACTCCTGGGACCAAGCCCAAATCAAACATATCAAGACACAAAGCTCCCTGATTCTCAAACATCCGCATACGCTCCTTGAGCATGCGCAACATTCCGTCAGCATCAGTTGGTTATTCATGGTTAACAAACCAATTATCATCATAGTCTTCTTCATCCTGCCTAACCGGTATCTGAACAACCCTTGGTTGAACGAAAGTATGCCCATTGTCCTGGCGAGTAGGAGTAGGTGGAGGAACATATCCCCAAACATTGCTCACGAGAGCAACCTAATTTGTTGGAAAAATCTGGTTATTGTTGGCAATATTACCATTTTGAGTTTGACCCCTCAAATTTTCAGCAGGATTATTCACAGTCGGTCCACCCAGATTACCATCAGGATTACAGATAAAGACACCCACGAGATTTCCAGCACCATCAAGAGTAGTGGTTATAGTTTCCCCTTCCACTATAGTTACAACATGCCTTACAATAAAATCACTCATCTCTTCCTGTTGACGAGCCATAGCCTGAATGATGTCCATCAACTGATCCACACGTGAGTCCATCTTGGCACCCATAGCAGCCATATTATTCTGAATTTGTTCTATTTGCAATCGCCGATTACTTCTTGTAGAATAGCAGTGGCAAACTGGATTTGCAATTTCTGTTAAATAAAATAAGAACCAAGATAAGAAAGCCAGCCATAAAACCTGTATGCATGGAATGTATGAATGCATGATATGTGAATGCAATGTTTTACCATTTCCAGGGTAATCTTAGATTTTGATCAATAACAGAAATAACGGGATATGGACAAATCATCATTAAAGAAAGAGACTGCATATATCATAGGAAAAGATCATCTATACAAAAGAAATCTCATGATGAGTTCATACAACTAAAATCAAAGGAACACGTCCAATAAAACTGGTGGTGAACCGATCAAATACAAAGAGATAAACAGAGATAAAAGACAATGTCAAAATCCCAACCGAGCTTTGAGCTGAGCCAATTCTTCGATCACTTAGGCCAACTGGGCATCCTTTCTCTTCAATCGGGTCTCCATCAAAAACTTCAAGGCATCCTTCTCTCTGATTCGCACCTTGAGCTCGTTGTAAGTATGAAGTGCACCTAAGAGGGGGGGGGGGGTGAATTAGGTACTTTAAAAAATTATGGTTTTAGTGATGATGGATATTATTTTTCTTGATTATGATGAGTTTATGAAAGAGTAAAGTGCAGAAAAATAAAGAGACGCAAGCGATATATCCTGTTTTCCCTCACAATCCGAGAGTACTCCAGTCCCCTTTCAACATGAAAGAGATTTCCTTATTGTGGCAAACTTAAACAAGAACTACCCAAAACCAAGAACAATCCTCTTGAATTTTCACTATGTCAACAATTAGAACAATCCTCTCAAAGTGACTTCACTTGTATCCAACAATCCTGGAAAGACAAGATTTATAAAACCACTTAAACTTATTTCCAATAATCCTGAAAAATAAGTAAGTATTTATCAATATTTGATTTGAGTGAGTTTGAGTAGTAATGATCAATTTGAGTGATTTAATCAATGAATTGATCTTCTCTTCCAATGATAATATTATACAATGACTCAAGATATATAATGCTCAAATTTTTCTGGTTAATAATATGTGAAAGTGTGCAAAAAACTTGTGTATGAAAGTGAAGAAAAGCTTGAGTTTGATATTTGAAAATTCAGAAAATATATTTGAAAGAGGTGTTGAAAATGATTTTAAAATGGGTATTTATATGTTCATAGCACCTTTTTGAAACAACATAAAGTTCTGTAAATGAATCATGAAAAATTGCCAAGATTGAGTGAAAGGTTTCCATGAAAAGGTGTTATGAACAGGCATTGCAAAGCTGTTGTTTTTCAAAATCGTGCAGCATGCAATCGATTGCACCCTTTGTGTAAATCTATTGCACGGGGTTTCAACAGCTAGAAATTCAAAAGTTTTGAGTGTGCAATCGATTGCACAAGAGTGTAAATCGATTGCATGTGAAGTCAGTAGCAAAAATTGATTGAGTGCAATCGATTGCACAAACATGCAAATCGATTGCACTGAGAAACAGTAGCAAATGTTTTGAAAATTTTAAGCATGCAATCGATTGCACAAATATACAAATCGATTGCACTGAGAAACAGTAGCAAAGGATTTGAAAAAATTGAAGCATGCAATCGATTGCACTAATATGCAAACCGATTGCGCTCAAGTGAAAAATGTTTTTTAGCTTAGAAAAACTTGAGTAAGAATTTGGACAATATAAAATATTTCTTTTTACCATTGAGCATGTATGTCTTAAGTTCAAAGTAAGTATTATCATTATACATTGAAATTTGCTAAGAGCTTGAACTGAAGACTTTATCCATAGATGCTTTTATCTTGATCAATAATCTTTTCCTTTTTTGTCCATCATGCTTTGTCTTCATCAAAACAAAAGTGCATTTGAGAAGCTTGATTTTACATTCTCCCCCTTTTTGATGATGACAAACTATCTTGCTTGATGCGTTGTAATTTCCGGAAAGAGATTCTCCCCCTAAGATGCATAACTCCCCCTTTGTATGAGAAGGTTGGAATCCTTTGAATTTGTTCATCTTGGTTGAAGAGTACATTAAAAAATTAAGACAAGGAAATATACAAGCATAAAGTACCACATCCTCCTCCCCCTTTGACATTATCAAAAAGAAGGGAAAGATGCAAAAAAAATAGTAATAAAGTAATATTGAGAGGAAAACTTAATTAATCATGCATCACAAATAGTCTAACGATTACAAAGAAATTTAGCAACAAACAAAACGTAGAATAACAGAACAAGGACAACACAGAAAATATTAGACATAATAAAGTTGGACAAAACTTTATGGTTGATTTTTTTCCCGGTTGTTATAGGACCAAGATCCTTGATTTGGAAATTATTGTTGTAGAGGAGGTTCTGTGTAATGTTATGGAGGTGTAGCTGAATTATTTGGGTCATATGGTGGAATGTGAAGATGAGAGTAAAGGTAAGAAAATTGTTGATTCACATCTGTGCGGAAGTCATTAATCCGGGTTGTTGTAGAATCATTGATAGCATTCCATTGGTTGTTGATGTTGGTGTTCATGGAAGAAAATTGTTGAGATATGAAATCCATAAGATCTTGATTGCTTGGACCAGAGGGAGAAGTAGGTGGAGGAGGTACAGCTTCACCACATTTGACTTCTTGATCGTTCCCTTCATCACCAACCACATATTCACAAATATAAGTGATAGTTTTTGTTTCCGGATTATAATGAACACCCATTCTTGAGTCAACATTCTTGATGGAAATCTTATGCAGATTTGGATCCATATTGACTTTCTCAAACCCAGCAAAATCAACTCCAAATTCTTCCACAATTAATGTAACAAAATAAGCATATGGTAGAAATTTCGATTTTGCATCGACTCTCAGCATATGAACCATTATGAGCCTTTCCCAATTAACACTTATTACTTTCTTTCTTGCATAAATCAGTTGCATTTCCAGGTCAGTCATAGTGCAGTGGTTTCCATCCCGTGGAAACATAATATAGACCATAAAGTAATGAAATAGTCGATCGTCTATATAAAAGTTACCTGCACTCCATGAGTCTCTAGATGGAATCACTCCGCCTAGACCACAAATCCTTTTGGCACGGAATTCAACTTCACTTAATCTCCCAATGCTGTAATAAAAATCCTTTTACCTGTAGTCATCTCATGCCTCATTTTCAGGGTCTTACAAAAAGCTTCCAGTGTAGGGAATATGAAGAATCTCACCAACAATCTCAGGGGTTAGAGAGATTCGAGTACCCAACACATATGTCACCATCTTGCCTTTGTGTGGAGTTAAATTGCTGAAAAATACTCTTACCAGATCCGGATAATATTTACCAAATGATGAAATTAATGGTTCTAGTCCATAAGCAGTTAAATCATTTTGAAAAGAGAAACATTCCTGGGGAAAGGATGATAGCATACCATATTTAGGATTGGAAACTATCTTTCTTTGAAAGTCCTTTATGAATCTTGCTTCTTATTCTTCGGTGAGAAATGAAAGTAATGGATTAGAGGATGCATCAACCTTTTTCTTCCCTTTCTCTCAAGCTGACACCTTTAGTTTTTGCCTTGAAGCCATGGGTAAGGTATTTTTAAGGTTTTGAAGGTTTTAGGTTTTTTGAGAGAAGGGTGTTTGATGAGCTGAAGTTTGGATATGATTTGAGTAGATAGAAATGAGTGGGTTGTATTATATGTAATGAAGTTTAACTAGCTTGGGAATATGAGAGAGAGAGAGAGGAATTCTAACAAACAAATATTTCTGTCATAAAAGCATGTTACAGTGGGTGCAATCGATTTGCATACAGATGCAATCGATTTTCACATAAAATAGAGGAAAAATAAAACAAAAACACACAGAGTGAAATCGATTTGCACTTATGGTGCAATCAATTTGCACTGAAACAAAAAGGTCAAAATTAAAAACACTCAGTGAGCAATCGATTTACACTATTGTGCAATCGATTTACATCAACCAAAAAAGACCAAAAACAAATTTTTCTTAAACTTAAACACCACTTAACATATATATTCACATATAGCATGGTTAAAAAAACATATATATAAAATCATAACAAGGATAGAAATCACCTTATATGTCGTGTTCATCAAGAATGCCAAGCTCTCGTCGAATCTTGTAAAACAGTTCTCTTGCCAAAGGTTTAGTGAAGATATCGGCAGGTTGATTATGAGTATCTACAAATGTTACCTCGACATCTCCTTTAAGTACATGATCATAAAGGAAATGATTTCGTATATCTATGTGTTTGGTTCTTGAATGTATGACCGGATTCTTCGTAATGTTTATTGCACTTGTATTGTCGCACCGTAGAGGAATGCATCCTAGATCGAGTCCGTAGTCACGAAGTTGTTGTTTGAGCGACAAAATTTGAGCGCAACTACTACCCACTGCAATATATTCTTCTTCGGCCGTGCTAAGAGAAACACATGCTTGTTTCTTGCAGGCCCTATGATACTAATGCATTTCCAAGGATGTGACAAGTACCACTTGTGCTTTTTCTATCAGTTTTACAACCTGCATAATCCGCGTCAGAATAACCAACTAAGTTGAAAACACTGCCTTTGGGATACCATAATCCGACATTTGTTGTCCCTTTGAGATACTTCATGATCCTTTTCACCACCGTGAGATGAGATTCCTTTGGATTTGCTTGAAAGCAAGCACATAGACAAACACTAAACATTATGTCAGGATGACTTGCCATCAAATATAATAAGGAGCCAATCATACCTCGATACTTTGTAATGTCGATGGAAACACCTAATTCATCTTGATCAACATATGTACCGGAACCCATTGGTGTAGACATTGCCTTACAGTTATCCATGTCAAATCTTTTCAAGAGTTCCTTGCAATACTTGGATTAGTTAATGAAGATGCCATCTTTTAATTGTTTGATTTGAAGTCCAAGAAAATAATTCATTTTACCCATCATGGACATCTCAAATTCTCCTTGCATCATTGCTGAAAATTCTTCACACATTTCTTGGTTTGAAGATCTGAAAATGATATCGTCAACATAGACTTGAGCTAGCAAAGTGTCATCTTTGATTTTCTTGATAAACAGAGTCTTGTCAACTTTTCCCTTTTCAAAACCTTTTTCGCATAAGAAGTTTCTTAAACGATCATACCATGCCCTTGGTGCTTGCTTCAATCCATAGAGAGCTTTTCTCAATTTAAATACATGAGATGGATTCTTGAAGTCTTCGAACCCCAGGGGTTGCTTAAGTAGACATCTTCATTGATATATCCATTCAAGAATGCGCTTTTGACATCCATTTGGAAAAGCTGAAAATTTAATGAGCAAGCATAGGCAAGTAAGAGATGAATAACTTCTAACCTTGCAACCGGAGCGAAAGTTTCTTCAAAATCTATTCCTTCTTCTTGATTATAGCCTTGTGCTACCAACCTTGCTTTGTTCCGAACAATCATTACATTTTCGTAAAGTTTGTTTTTAAACACCCATCTTGTTCCAATAATGTGATTATTTCTTGGCCTAGGGACAAGTTCCCAAACTTGATTCCTTTCAAATTGATTTAATTCTTCTTGCATCGCGATAATCCATTGGTCGTCGCCTAAGGCTTCATCAACTTTGGAAGGTTCAATTTGAGAGACAAACGCCATGTTTAGGCAATCATCTTTGAGATTTAATCTTGTTGTCACACCTTGACTTATATCACCAATTACTTTATTGATAGGATGATCTCTATGAGTTCTCCATTCTTTTGGTAGATCATTGAGATTTGATTCTTGTTGGGGTGATTCTTTGTGTTGAATTGGTTGATCTTTGGAAAATTTTCTTGAGGACCTTCTAGTATTTCATCATCATCATCATCATTATCATAAACAAGATTATCCTCTTTGGAGGGGTTAGATTCATAAAAAGATACATGCATTGATTCTTCAATTGTTAAAGTTCTTTTGTTTTTGATTTTATATGCCTTACTAGAAAGAGAGTAGCCATGAAAAATACCTTCATCGGATTTTTCATAAAACTTACAAAGATTATCTTTGTCGTTGTTTAAGACAAAGCATTTGCATCCGAAAATGTGAAAGAAAGCAATGTTTGGTTTTCTCCCTTTGAAGAGTTCATATGGAGTTTTCTTCAAGATCGGTCTTATGTTAACTCTATTGCTAACAAAACATGTCGTGCTCACCGCATCCGCCCAAAAATATTTTGGAAGATTTGAATTGCTAAGCATCGTTCAAGCAAGTTCCACAAGAGACCTATTCTTTCGTTCTACCACTCCATTTTGTTGAGGAGTCCTTGGTTCCGAGAAGTTGTGAGATATTCCATGTTCTCCACAAAATTCTTCAAATAGAGCATTTGAAATTCTCCTCCATGATCACTTCTTATGGAGGCAATTGTAGAGACTTCTCATTTTGAATTTATTTAGCATACTTCTTAAACGCCTTGAATGCATCACTTTTATGCACTAAAAAGAATGTCCAAGTATATCTAGAGAAATCTTCAACAATAACCAAAGCATATACATTACCTCCGAAACTTCTAGTTCTTGATGGACCAAATAAGTCCATATGTAACAATTGTAGTGGCCTTGCAGTAGACACCACATTCTTAGATTTGAAAGTTGATTTTGTTTGTTTCCCTTTTTGACAAGCATCAAAAAGTCTATCTTTGACTAAATTTATCTTAGGAAACCCAATGAAAAGATCATGCTTGATTAGTTTATTCAAGTGTTCCATGTGAATACGAGAAATTCTTTTGTGCCACAGCCATGAATCATCGTTGTTCGCCATGAGACATTTTACCTTCAAATATGGATCATCAAGGGAAATCATGAATATATTATTCATTCTTTTACCTTTAAGTATAACCTCATGTGTGACTTCGTCTTCTATCAAGCATTCATCCTTGGTGAACTTGATCTTGAAGCCTTTATCACAAAGTTGGCTAATACTAAGAAGATTGTGCTTTAGTCCTTGAACATAAAGAACATCTTCAATGGATGTGAAAGGTGGAGCACCAACTTTGTCTTTGCCAATAATTCTTCGCTTATTATTGTCTCCATAAGTGACAAAACCCTTGGCCTTTAGAACTAGATTTGAAAATTGGTTTAGGTCTCCAGTCATATGCTTTGAACAACCACTATTAAGATACCGAAGATTGCATGTGGTCTTCAAGCATACCTGCAAAACAAATTAGGCCTTGTTAGGTATCTAAGTTACTTTGGGTCCTTCGTAATTAGTTCCTTTCTTTACCCACACATAATTCCCACTTGCCACACTAAAGTTTCTAACATAGCAAGCATTAGGTGTATGGCCTTTAATACCACAATAAAAACAAGTAGGTTCAAAGTTAATTCTATATCTAGATGGATAAGATTTCTTCTTAGGAAATTTTTTCTTTTTAGGATAGTGAAGAACTATTTTAGGTTTGTTCCCTTTCTCTTTGGATGATTGATCAATAGCCTTAACAAAGATAGTTTTATTAGAACTTGGTTTTGAAAACTTTGAATATCCAAGTCCACTTTTATCATTGGAGTATCTTTGTTGGCTAAGAACACCTTCCAATCCAATTTGGACTTTTTCATATCTTTCAATGACTCTTTTTAATTGGACAATTTGGAAAGAGAGTGATTCATAATTTTTGCATACAAAATTCTGTTTTTGTTCATCACTTAATTTTTGTTTTTCTTCTTTGAAATCTTTTTCCATAGATTCACATTTTTCTTCTAAGGATGAAATTTGTTTATTTTGTGATGAAATAGTTTTATACATAATTTTACATCCATTCAATAGTTCATCTATAGCACCTTGTGCATCACTATCAAAAAGAGAGAATTCATTACTAACCTCATTGTCTTCATCATTGGAATGGTGTGAGGCCATCAATGCTAGATTTGCACTTTCATCACTATCGGATTCAGATGATGAACTTATTTCATTATCCTCCCATGCAACATAGGCCTTTTTGTTCTTGAATCCCTTTTTGCTTTTGTATCCACCTTTCTTGGAGAGTTTCGGACAATCCGGCTTGATATGACCTTGCTTACCACATTCATAACATGTGACTTCTTGTGTTGACGTGGAAGCTTCCTTTTTCTTAAATTGTTTCTTTCCTTTTGAATGAGAAAAGGATTTGTCATTTATACCAAAGAACTTACCAAGCCTTTTAACGAGAAGCATGAAATTTTCATTTTCTTCCGGATTGTGTTCCTTTTCAACTTCCTTGGAATCTATCTTCAAAGCAATATTCTTGGATTTCTTCTCTTGATTTTCATGTTTTTTAAGTCTCCTGAGTTCCGTTTCATATTCTTGAAGTTTCCCAAACAATGCTGCGGACGTCATGGAGGAGAGACTTTTCTTTTCTGAAATTGTCGTTACCTTTGGTTGCAATTCCCTAGTTAAGGACCTAAGTACTTTCAGATTTAGTTCATCATTCGTCAAAGTCTTACCAAGAGAACTTAGATGATTTGTCAAGTGCACAAATCTCTTTTATAGGTCAAGAATGGTTTCTCCAGGCTGCATTCGAAATAATTCGTATTCTTGACTCAAGGTATTTAGTCTCGATCTTTTAACTTCAATAGTTACTTCATGAGTTTGTACCAAGGTATCCCAAATTTCTTTTATTGTTTTGCATGACGAGACACGAAAGAATTCATCCATGCTAAGTGCACCTTGAAGAAGGTTTATTGCCTTTTTATCATAAAGAACCTTCTTCTTATCATCTTCGTCCCATGAAGTTTTAGGCTTTGATGAGCCAGCACCATTGATTATCGTTATAGGGATAAATGGACCATTCTCGATGGCATCCCATATTTCTTCTCCTTGTGCTTCTAGATGTGCTTTCATGCATATTTTCTAGAAGTCAAAATATTCACCACAAAATAGAGGAGGCTTGTTGTTACTACCACCATCTCTGAAAACGGGATTTTGATTTGCGGAAGCCATTCTGGATCTTTTAGGAACAGGTTACCTATAACCTGCTCTGATGCCATTTGTAAGTACGAAGTGTGCCTATGAGGGGGAGTGGGGTGAATTAGGTACTTTAAAAAATTCTGGTTTTAGTGATGATGGATATTATTTTTTGGGATTATGTTGAGTTTATGAAAGAGTAAAGTGCATAAAAATAAAGAGACACAAGCGATATATTCTGGTTCCCGTCACAGTCCGAGAGTACTCCAGTCCCCTTTTAACATGAAAGAGATTTCCTTATTGTGGCAAACTTAAACAAGAACTACCCAAAACAAAGAACAATCCTCTTGGACCAAGAAAACTCCTCTTCGATTTTCACTATGTCAACAATGAGAACAATCCTCTCAAAGTGACTTCACTTGTATCAGACAATCCTGGAAAGACAAGATTTATAAAACCACTTAAACTTATTTCCAACAATCATGAAAAATAAGTAAGTATTTATCAATATTTGATTTGAGTGAGTTTGAGTAGTAATGATCACTTTGAGTGATTTAATCAATGAATTGATCTTATCTTCCAATGATAATAGTATACAATGACTCAAGATATATAATACGCAAAGTTTTCTGGTTAACAATATGTGAAAGTGTGCAGAAAACTTGTGTATGAAAGTGAAGAAAAGCATGAGTTTGATATTTGAAAATTCAGAAAATATATTTGGAAGAGGTGTTGAAAATGATTTTGAAAATGAGTATTTATATGTTCATAGCACATTTTTGAAACAATATAAAGTTCTGTAAATGAATCATGAACAATTGCCAAGATTGAGTGAAAGGTTTCCATGAAAAGGTGTTATGAACAGGCATGTGCAAAGCTGCTGTTCTTCAAAATCGTGCAGCATGCAATCGATTGCACCCTTTCTGTAAATCGCTTGCACGGAATTTCAACAGCTAGAAATTCAAAAGTTTTTAGTTTGGAATTGATTTCACAAGAGTGTAAATCGATTGCATGTGAAGTCAGTAGAAAAAATTGATTGAGTGCAATCGATTGCACAAACATGCAAATTGATTTCACTGAGAAATATTATCAAATGTTTTAAAAATTTAAGCATGCAATCGATTGCACAAATATGCAAATCGATTGCACTGAGAAACAGTAGCAAAATATTTGAAAACATTGAAGCATGAAATCAATTGCACTAATATGCAAATCGATTGCAATCAAGTGAAAAATGTTTTTTAGCTTAGAAAAACTTGAGTAAGAATTTGGACAATATAAAATATTTCTTTTTACCATTGAACATCTATGTCTTAAGTTCAAAGTAAGTATTATCATTATACATTGAAATTTGCTAAGTGCTTGAACTGAAGACTTTATCCATAGATGCTTTTAGCTTGATCAATAATCTTTTCCTTCTTTGTCCCTCAAGGTTTGTCTTCATCAAAACAACAGTGCATTTGAGAAGCTTGATTTTACACTCATCAATCTACACTTGTTGACTTTGGACATGTTTCTCAAAACTCTCTTGTCGTTTGATAGCTTCTTGTGATTTAGACCCCTCTTCATGAAGTTTTTTCCTTAAAGCTTTGACTTCAGCTTTATGATCGCCTTGCATACGATGTTTGGATGCTCAGAGACTTTCAATCTTCTGCCGGCTCTTGGAAATATCACCATGAATCTTTCTTGCGGCATCCGTCTGAATTGGGACGCAAGAACTTTCGACTCTTTGCCTTTTCGATTGTTCAAGAAAATCATATTCTTCTAACACCTTATCTTTCAACTTAGCCTCATGAATTAACTTTTGTTTTTCTTGTGCAGCAAAAGCAAGTTCCAAATTCAAATCCCGCTTGTCTGACACTAACTTAAGGTTATCTTCTTTAACCTTCCTGAAGAATTCCACTGGAACAAACCTCAATTCACCTGAAACAAGTTATAGAATGGACGATTCATATGGAAGTGACTGACTAATTGGGGTGTATGATGCTGACAAACCATTGGGTGGTAGACCAAAAGTAGGTTATGGGTACAATGACACTTCTCGGCTGTAAGGCAACAATATCACATTCACTCGATCTTTGACCCACTGTACATAGGGATCAAGATCTAAGAATCTCCTTTGACCAAAAAGAGTTGTTCCATGCTGATGAACATGATTCCACGTGCTTCTCATCCTCTCAGCAAGATAAGGTCCTCACATTTTCCGAAATAAATGGTTTTCACTTCACGATCAGTTGGTTTATCCGTCATGATGTATCCTAGATGATGCCGTGCTAAGATAGGATTATAATTGATACAAACCATAGTCCCTATAAGGGGCACAATAGTAAAACTTCAGCAGCTTACGATGATCTCCTATACGCCCCTTATGTTGTTCCAAACGACATCATAAGAAGTAACAACCATAATCCTTAATGACCAGAAAAGAGTGTTTGTGGTGTCAACAAATGGTCCCTTGATAGGCATGTGCGACATGAACCATTTGTAAAGAAGAGGAATGCAATAGAGAACACACCCTTTTTTCCCATGTCGGGAATTAATGGCATAGTAAGTATTGGCCATAATTATCAGCACTGGATTTCCGTTCATGAACACACATATTGCGGAAAAGTCCACGAAATCCTCCACATTAAGAAAAAGGACGATGCCATAGATCATGACGACTAGTAACGCATTGAACATGATCCAATCATTGTTTCTTGCAAACTTTCTAGCTTTGGCTACCAAAAAGTCCAAATGAAAACTGGGCGTGTCATCTTTTATTGACCAATTACTTCTCACATTGCTAAGACTCAAATAAAGAGCCTTAGCGATAGCGACATAATCACGAACTTTGGGCAAGCAGATAAATAGTGTTCAACTTGAAATCTTGACATTAAATATGTACATATACTCCTTAAGAGTTGCTGCTATTTGGTTATCCTGGAATGTAAAGAAACACAACAGAGGATCATAAAATTACAGAATAGATACAATAGCCCAATGTTCATAACCATCATACAGTAATGGCAATAAATTCCTATATCTAGCTCTGAACGTCTTCTCATTCATATCGATCACAAGAAAACACAACTCTTTCAACTGAGCAAGCGGAAAACCATGAAAATGGTAATAAGATGTCGTCTTGAGCAGCTCTTTTCCTATACCGGTTGTTGTACCCCAAAATTTTCCCTCTCATTTCATCAACATTTTCTCACCACAAGACTCTTGGAACTCAAGATCAAGTTAGGGTTTACTCTGCTCAAGACCCCTCCTTGCACTGTTGACCCAAATTAGGGTTTAAGTTTGCACATGGATGTTTTGACCTAAAAGGCCCAAAATGACTTTCATGATTCATGTTGGACTTAAAAGTTTATCCATACCAAGTTTTAAGCCTTGATTCCAATCTTTGCCCATTAAATTGGACAATTGACCTAGAAATCAACTGTATCAGGGAAAAAGTCAACTGTGGCCAATTAACAGTCAAACTTCATGAAATTTGACCCACATCAACATTATGATCTCACATGAACCATTTGGTCAAGTTTGGATCACAATTCCACAAGAAATTTGATCAGATCACCCAAAGGGCAAAATGGTCATTTTTTGGGTTTTGACTGCACAAAGGCAATTTTTGACTGTTTGACCTAACCAATGGCAAATCAAGCTCACATATGGACTCAAGGATTCAATGACATTGTCTTGACACATTCAACAAGTTAAAAAGATCTCAAATGCATAGGATTGACAGATGAATTTTTCAGTCAACTGATCAAAATTTGACTGTATACTGAAAAGTCAAACTTTGACTTTTTGGTCAAAATCAAGTGCCAAGATTCATTTTTCATCAAGACATGTCAAAGTATGAAACTTGTTCATCAAGAAACCCAAAATTGCAATTTAGGGTTTTAAAATGAAAAATTTCATAACTTAGAAATTTTCTAAGTTATGAAATTTCCTTATTTTTTCCTAACTTTGTCCCATTTTTTCACCAAGATCCAAATGGATTCAAACAAAACTTGAAACATGAAAGTTGTATTACATTGAAATATCTACAACTTTGATTCACAAAGTTTTCTCAAAGGAAGCTTGTATCTCAAGTTATGATTTTTGGAACAAGGGTACGAAACATTTTTAACTTAGAGAAATTTTTGCCCTATTCTAGGCAGGATTTTTGTCCAACTTCTTGGTCATTTTTCACATGGTTCCACTTGGAGTTTCAATTTTCATTACAAAGATGGATTATAGTACACATTCCAAGATTTCCAAATTGTCAAAGAACTTCTCAAACACCCTTGTGGTTAGAGAGAATCGAATTTGCAAAGTTGGCCGAAACTCACTTTTGTTCATGGCCAAAGCATGTTCACAACAACTTGCATTTTCAATTCAGCATGGTTTATGCTAGATTGCAGGCCTCTAAACCTCTCCAAACTCAATAATTTAATTCCTAACCATTGTGTTAAGGTGTTACCTCATCCATTTGGGCATTACATGCAAGATTAACCCTTAAGTAGTAAAAGTGATTTTGCCATTTTTGCAAAAGTAGCTTTATGTCAAACCATTATGCATTGAGCCTTGGACAAAGATCTGAGATTGCAAATCAAATCCAGGGATTAGAGGGGGCCTAGAGATTTTGTTTGCAGTATACAAGATGGCTTGTACAGGCCTTTGACACTTACACACTATCTTTGCTTACAATAGAAGAAACCTTGCAAACTCAAGCCAACTTCCACTTCTTGTCAAGAAAGCCAAGAACAAACCTTGTGAACATCTTTCATACACCCAAGCAGACCTAAGGCACGATTCAACCATCCCTCATACCTCCCAAAACACAAAAACACCATCTTGCTGCAAAAATAGGGCATCTGCTGCAGATTGAGGTCCACAACTCAATCCACTCGTGCACTTTGGCTAAAAACCTTTCAAACACATTCCATACCATCCACTGAAACTATCCCAAGCCTTGAACTCAAGCTGTAACACCCCTAACAACGTTTGCCATTTTCACTTTCAAGCTGTGCAGGTGGACTTCCATAGCACGACACAGGTGGTTTCAAAGCAAGCTAGGCATTTGGGAAGCATCCTTGGACTTCAGGCAAGCTCAACCAAAGCCCAAACTCCATTGAAGGTTGCTACATTGCTCTGTTCAAGTCAAGCTGAAACAGGTAATCTATGGACTTCTATCTCTCTATCCAGGCATGATTAAGCTTAGGTTTGTGAATGAAACATGCTCTACTCATAGCCCTGAAGCCATACATGTGATCAGTTTTTATTTATGTTAAGCGTGTTGTGAGAATTTTAGCCATGAACATGTGAAAAAAATTAGGTCAGAAATTGGGGGTGATGAAATTCTCCCTGGTTTCTTAGAGTTAGGTCAAGTGTTTTATATGGTTGAAATCGTTGCTTCAAGCTCTATAATTTTCATGTTTTAAGTTTTATCAAAAGATCAAAGAATCAGGAGTTAACATGTGGAACAAGAGGCGCGCGTTTTTCTGTTTCAAACAGAAGCTGGAGGTTGAAGATGATGGCTTGGGCTGGACCTGAGTCATCCTTACTTTTTGCACCCCTTTTTTAGTTTTGCACCCCCCTGGCCCATTTGGTTAAATATTTGACATTTTTGCATATTTCTTTTTTATTTTCACTCTATATTTTTTGCCCAAATATAAAAATTAACAAAAATATTTTTTTCCACATTGTTTTGCATTTATTTGGCATTTATTTACCTTTTAAGCATATATATGTAAATAATATAAATCTTTTCATTTATTAAAACCCTAAAAAATAATACAAAAATATTTATTTTTCAGTTATGATTTTTTATTGACATTTTGAAAACATTTTCTAAAATACACATTTTTGTAAATAATTAATATTTTATTTTTGTACATATTCAGCATATTTAATATATATAATATATACTTATACATATTTTATTAAATATTTAGGGCAAAAAATACAAAAATAATACCTTTTATTTTTTTATTTAATATTTGACACTAAAAATACTTTTTTAACAATATACTTCTTTTTTTATTTATTTTTGTATAAATTAATATATATTGTACATAATTAATAAATAAATACTATTTATTCAAAAATTAGGGTTTTGCCCTAAACAACAAAAATAACCAAAAAATGACTTTTTTTTATTTTGTTTATATTTCACATTGGAAAATACTTTTACATACATAACAAAAATCATTTTTGTACATAATACATTTTGTATATTTATTGTATTCACTTAAATATTATACAATTAAATATTTGTATCCTATACTTTCGATATGGTTGTAATAACTTAGATTTTATTTCCTTGTCAAATATCCCCCAAATTCAAACTTGTATCCCCATCCCCATAATCATGTTGTAATAATTTAGGACTTTAAATTTTCGCACATTTAAAAGTTTCCAAATTATGCCATGATAGACCTAGGGTTTGTATGCAAAATCAACCAACAAATAGCTTGACCTAATTCAAGATAAACATGCATGAAAAACAAACACAATGCACACTTGCACCCTTAGGGTTACTCCACTTGTTGCCTTCAAAAATGGGCCATGTTTGCATGTCAAGTACTTTGGCAAAACAAAACAAAAACAAACAAAATGATCATAGTTCCTCGATGACGCTATCTTGTTGCCTAAACAAAACGATCATAGTCCCTCAAGAAAATTGCCAAAGTACTTGACACTATTGCATTCATGGTCTAAACGATGACCCGCGCCCGTCCCGTTAACATCCTAACACAAGGTTGTTCACCAAATACAATGGTGAAACAACACTGTTAAAAGGGTTAAAACATGAGAAAGATCTTTGATAAATTTAGGGTAGATAACTCTTGGTTACTTGATCAATCTTGCAAAACAATCCTTGCCATTTTCCAAAACACACATCACAACACAACTTCAAAACAAACTTTCAAAAACATTGAAACATCTTTTCAAAAAGACAAACACCCTTGTAAAACATTCAAACAAGAATTGTTACAATGGTTGCCTAGACAAGGCATCTTTTTCAAAACATTTTCAAAAATCACACACAAAGCACCATTTCAAACAATTGAAAAGCAAAGGCAAGTGATCTAAGCAAGTAACTAAGAGCCCATGGATAACCATGGAAAGAAAGGGTGATAATACCTTCCCTTTCTATAATCTTCTCCCCGAACCCAAGAAAACATCTCAAAGGTTTTTCCTGTGCTTTTTAACCTTTCCTTAGGATAAAATAAAAAGTCGGTGGAGACTCTTGCTAAACCGAACATTTGCGAATACAAACGCAAAACCTCAAGTCAGTTCTCCCACCGTATCACAGAACTGGCGACTCTGCTGGGGAAAACTTTAAAAGTGGAGTAACCTTAGGGCTTAGATCACCTTTGCATGACTAATTGTTTGCTTTGATTGCTTTACATTTTGGTTCTCTTGTTTGGGCTTGAAATCCTCCACCCGGATTTGGGAAACATTCATAGATAGCAATACGTTGTGGAAACTGTGCGGGGTATACCGACACGGTTGAAGCAATAGCTATATTAGTACGACATATTTGTGAGTACCGGTAACCCTTGAGTTCAATCAAGGAGCGTACGGGGCCGCTGAGTGATGTCACTAAGCACTAATGACCTAGAACCTTACTTGACCATCTTGGCCTTTTATTAGGGGTAGTGAGATGACCGGCTTTGGTGCAGTCCGAAGTTGGTAGATACTCGATACTACACTCATTGAGGGTTGTTTTCTTGGAATATTTTGGTCGCTAGTTAAGTGGCTAAACCAAAACAATGAACATGGAAAACAATCCAATGATATTGAGCTCCTTAGAACCCGGTTACTATTTATAGGACAGGTTTTTAAGCCAACTACACTCAAGAGGGTACTTACCTATGAAACCTCATGCAAGCCTGAAACTAGGGTTTTGTGTGAATTACTTGTACATGTGTTTGTGCATACATCATGAACATCATAAAGCATCATATGCATCCACTAAACATTTCAAGGGTTTGGATCTTCATCTTTGTTCTTGTTTTGTAGGTCATGGAAATTCTTCGCAGGAAAACTATCCAAGTCAACCTTGTGAGAATCCCTCCTCAACTCAAGGAGCTTACATCCAGAATTCCAGAAAGTTCTCTCTTCAGTGAAAGACATGGTAGACTTCTCAACCTAGTCAACACCAACATTGAAGAAGACATGGTAAAAGTGTTGTTACAATTCTTGGACCCCCTTCACCACTGTTTCACATTCCCCGACTACCAATTAGTGCCTACTTTGGAGGAATTTTCTCAACTCCTGAGAATTCCTATTCTTAATCAACTACCCTACAACGGTACGGAAAAAGAACCAAAACCTGAAGATGTTGCTCAAGCACTACACTTGCAACCATCTGACATCAAGGGGCATTGGGAAACCATAAGTGGTGTCAAGGGCTTCTTGGAAAAGTTCTTGTTTGAGAAGGCACAAGAGTGTTGGAATTCCCTGGATCTGCAAGCCTTCGAAGAAATTGTGGCACTCCTTATTTATGGGTTGGTCTTGTTCCCAAATCCTGACCAACTTATAGATGTGAATGCTGTCAAGATCTTCATATCGAGGAATCCCATACCTACATTGCTTGGGGATATCCTCCACTCATTTTACACACGAACAATGAGGAAGAGAGGTGTTCTCATGTGCTGTACTCCTCTCCTTGCAAGGTGGTTTATTTCTCACCTTCCACAATCAGTTTTGAAGAATGAACAAGGCTTAAGGTGGTCACAACGATTGATGACCCTCACACATTCTGATGTACATTGGTGTTCTCGGTCCAGAGAAAATGTCATCATTGTCGATCGTTGTGGTGAGTTCCCTAATGTTCCATTACTTGGCATTAGAGGAGGCATTACCTACAACCCTTGTCTAGCTTTGAGACAATTTGGATATGCTCGGAGGGATGGCCCTCATGACATGATGATTCCTGACCTTGTTGCTGACTTCGACAACGATGCGCAAGGACTTCGCCGAAGATTCATCAGAGCTTGGAGGATGCCTAACAAGGTAGATAGTAAGACACTAGGGCACAAGAACTCCATCCCTCTTGAGCCTTACCTCAAGTGGGTACGAACCCGCGCCCAGAGTCTTATGATGCCTTACCCTCACATTCTCCCTTTGATTAAAGAGCCTGTTAAGGAAGGAGAGGTTCCATACACCATCTTACATCCTGACATGCCAACATCATGGGAGGAAATGCAGAAGAGTTGGATCCAACTCAAGGAAGAAAGGGATACTTTTGAAGCCAGCTTCTACGCCAGTGAGAAGAAGGTTTTGGAGCTTACCCGCCGACTTCACGAGGAGGAGACCCTCAACACTTACATCGCACCAAAGAGGATGCGCAACGTCTTTTTACCTTAAGAAGTTTTTGTAATATTTGGCCCATGGGGCATTTATGTACTGACAAAATTTCTTCTTATTAATATGACGTGTGTTCTTTTTGTTTGCAACAACTTTGAATTTCTAAATCCTTGAATGCATTACATGAATAAACATATAATTTATCATATGCATAAACAGGTCTTCACACCAGGTTTCCTTATCTTTCTGCTGTTTATTTCAGTAAGATGGATATTGAGCAGACGGTCAAAGATCTGCAGGCACAAAACTCGCAGTTTCAACAGCTGCTTATGACCTTGGCAAAGGGTCAGGAGGATCTTAAAGCATTGTTAGGGAATAAAGAGCAAGAAAAAGGAAAAAAGAAGAAGAAAAGAGTTGGGGTAGCTACACTGGGAAGAAGATTTGAGAATGAAGCTAGGAGAGTTCTTGAATTCCCCTCCACATATGATGAGGGGACCGGTAAGGGAAAAGGAGCTGCATTACCTTCTGAATCCGAGGCTGAAGAGGAGGAGGTTGAGGAAGATGAAGATTATTTAGAGCAGCAGTACCCGCTAGCGGACGACAAATACAAAAACCTGGAGGATAGACTGGCATCTATGGAGCTGCAAAGGGTTCCCGGGTTAGATTTTGAAGAATTGGGACTGATTGCTGGGATTGTTATCCCTTCTAAGTTCAAAGTACCAACTTTTGAAAAATACGACGGTCTGTCTTGCCCGAAGATGCACCTGAGGTCGTATGTCAGAAAAATTCAACCTCATTCATCCGATAGAAATCTTTGGGTACACTTCTTCCAGGACATCCTGTCCGGTACACAGCTAGATTGGTTTTACCAGCTTGAGAGGTCAGAAGTGCATAGTTGGGAGGATTTGACAACTGCCTTTTATCTCCAGTATCAATACAACACCGACTTGGCGCCAACCCGTACTCAGCTACAAGGTATGGGGATGGCCTCAAATGAGGGATTCAAAGAATACGCCCAGAAATGGCGTGACTTGGCCGGAAGGGTACAACCACCGCTTTCAGATAGGGAGCTAGTTGATATGTTCTTGGGGACCCTATCTGGCCCTTTCTTCAACCATTTGATCGGGAGCTCTTCTGCAGGGTTTAACGAATTGATTCTGACTGGCGAACGGGTGGAAGCTAGTATTAAGAGCGGGAAAATTCAAAGGGATGCCTCTTCCTCCAGAACTGTTAAAAAACCATTCCCAGCCAAGAAGGAAGCAGTTGTTATATACTCTCAAAAAGGATTAGGAAGAATTGAGCGCCGGCCAACTGTGGGAGCCGTGATGATTCAAAATTCATCAAATGATCAGCCTCGTAACAATCACTCCAGACCTAAACAACAATGGGGAGAACGGCCACAACGGCAGTTCACCCGCATCAACATGACGCCCGCACAAGTTCTTCCCCATTTGTTGAAGATGAATCTCACCAATATCAAAGAGGCGCCCAAGAATGTGAATACCACTTCCCCACATTATCATCCCAACGCAAAATGTGCCTATCATTCTGACAGCGCCGGGCATGACACCAACGATTGCTGGGCGCTTAAGAATAAAATTCAGGATTTGATAGACGCTAAAGAGGTTGAGTTCAACGCCCCTGATAAGCCGAATGTAATCTCCACTCCAATGCCAAAGCATGGTCGCAATGTCCATGCTGTTGAAGAAGATCTGTTTGTTTCTACTGTTGATGATCTAATAACTCCACTACTGACAATCAAGTTGAATCTGTTGAAGGCTGGGATTTTCCCAGGTTGTAAAGAAGATTGCTACCTTTGTTCCTCCCTACCGATCGATTGTCCATTGCTGAAGATAGGCATCCAACACCTAATGGACAACCAACAAATTCTTTTCGAAAAGACTCCTGTTACTCCAACTCCTATCAAATATGTTTCAATAATCACCATTTCCGCCAATCTTTCCAAGGTCCCCAAAAGGCCTGTTAAGATTACATCCGCTCCGAAGATTGTACCCTTGAAGATAACCATGCCTGGGCCCGTCCCATACAAATCTGACAAATCGATACCGTGGAATTATGGTGGAGAAATCTACTACCACGGTGTTAAACAAATTGAGATAACTGAAGAGAGATC
This sequence comes from Vicia faba, assembly GCA_948472305.1. NCBI lineage: Eukaryota > Viridiplantae > Streptophyta > Magnoliopsida > Fabales > Fabaceae > Vicia > Vicia faba. The sequence continues at coordinate 1,232,307,473 of OX451737.1, forward strand.
TAACGAGGAAACCGCCGACATTGTAAACATTGCCGGTACAAGAAAAATTAACCGAAGTGGAAGAATTTTCTCTCCAGAGATTGCCCCTCTAAAGGCAATCTTTGGACCCTCAGCTGTTCCCAAGGTTACCCCTGCACCGGTAAAACTATCCACAAGAACTCCAATGATTGAAGAAGTTGTTACTCCTGTGGTTATCCCTTCTACTGCTGCTGATAAAGGGAAAGGGATCCAAGAAGAGCTCGTCAGGACAAGGGCTCAGCCATTGGTCATCCCCGAAACCTCTAAAAAAGAAATGGAGGAGATTTTGAAAATAATCAAGAAGAGTGATTATGATGTGGTGGAGCAACTGGGGCAAACCCCCTCGAAGATCTCCATGTTGGCCCTGCTGCTTTGTTCGGAGGCTCATGCCAAAGCTTTGATAAGATTTCTGAAGACAGCCCATGTGCCCCAAGAAACCTCAGCCGATCAATTCCAGGATTGTGTAGCCAGCCTTACCGCTGACAACGGCCTGGGTTCTCTGATGCTGACCTGACTCCGAAGGGAAGAAAGCACAATGACGCATTGCATGTGTCAGTTGAATACCGAGGAACTACTCTCGCTGATGTCTTGGTTGATACTGGTTCTTCTCTAAATGTGCTGCCTAAGAAGGCTCTGTACCGTTTGGATTGTGAAGGATTGGAGCTGAAACCAAGTAATATCATTGTCAGGGCCTTTGACGGGTCTAATAGAATGGTGCATGGGGAGGTCGACATTCCCATCAAGGTAGGCACTGAGGTGTTCAACTCCACATTCTATGTGATGGACATCCGCCCATCATACTCTTGCTTGCTAGGAAGGTCGTGGATTCATAATGCAGGGGAAGTCACTTCCTCTCTACATCAGATGCTGAAATACCCTGTTAAAGGTAAAATCATAATTGTACACGGTGAGGATGAGTACATGATCAGTCATCTGAATTCCTTTCGGTATGTGGAAGTGGATGTCGAATTCATCGAAACACCATTCCAACACTTCGAGGAAGTTGCTCCTGAGGTTGCAGTAGCTAAGGCAGTAGCTGAGGTACCCAAGCAGGTGGCCAGGATGGAATCTCTGAAAGACGCAAAAGCTGCAATGAAGGAGGGGAAGAGCTCAACATGGGGACAGTTGCCTGACTTTCCTCACAAGACGGACAAGTTTGGGTTAGGGTTTACGGCTGCGGGGCAAAAGGCTATGCGTCGCTCCAAAATTGAAAAGACACCCATCAAGATTTCTCCTCATGGAATCAATGCTTTAGAAGACCAAGATGAAGAGGGTAACATTGAAGATTGGATCTTCCCAACCATTGAAGGGGGACTGCACAACTGGGAGGCGAAAGACTTTGTTCCCATTACTTTCATCAATCAGTAATTTATCTTTCGAACATTTCCTGTTGGTCTGTAATAATTACTAAAACAATCTGCACACTATTTTTCACCTCATGCCTTTCCCGGGGCATGTAGGTCCATTTGTAAGGGTTTTGATTCTCTTCATAATCATATGCCATGTTTAATGAATCATTGGACGTTTTTCATTTATAAACTGCTGTGATCATTTTCTTTCCTTTTGCATTTTTGTAGTTTAAGGATGGCTATCCCTTACACACATCCACACTCACAAATGCAGGTACCCATCCACTCCGGATTCCATGGGTGACTATTCTGTTGTATCCTTCAATAACTCTGAAGATTTGGTCAATCAGGCTGAGTATGAAGATGACGAAGATTGTGAAGTACCGGGAGAGCTAGCCAGACTTCTACAACAAGAAGAGAGGGCCATCTTGCCTCATGAAGAGTTGTTGGAAACAGTCAACTTAGGAGCAGAGGAAGACAGGAAAGAAGTCAAAGTGGGTGCCAATCTGGAACCTAGGGTCAAGGAACGCTTAATACAGCTGTTAAATGAATACGTTGAAATCTTCGCCTGGTATTATGAAGACATGCCGGGGTTAGACACAAATATCGTGGTTCATCGTCTCCCTACAAGAGAAGACTGTCCACCGATCAAGTAAAAAGTCCGCCGAATGAGGCCCGACATGTCTGAGAAGATTAAAGCTGAAGTAATGAAGCAATTCAACGCTGGCTTTCTGGATGTTACATCCTATCTGCAATGGGTTGCTAACATTGTGCCCGTTCCTAAAAAAGACGGCAAGGTCAGAATGTGTGTGGACTACCAGGATTTGAACAGGGCCAGCCCTAAAGATGATTTTCCGCTACCATATATCGACATTTTGATTGACAACACGGCTCAGCACAAAGTGTTTTCTTTCATGGACGGATTCTCGGGCTACAACCAAATTAAAATGGCCCCCGAGGACATGGAGAAAACAACCTTTGTTACACAATGGGGTACCTTCTGCTACAAGGTGATGTCGTTCGGACTGAAGAACGTAGGGGCAACTTATCAATGCGCCATGGTATCTTTGTTTCATGATATGATACATCATGAGATCGAAGTTTACGTAGACGACATGATAGCTCGATCACAAACAGAAGTGGAACACCTTGAACATTTGCAAAAGCTGTTTGCCAGGTTGAAGGAATACAAACTCAGGCTGAATCCAAGTAAGTGTACTTTTGGAGTTAGGTCTGGTAAACTTATGGGATTTATCGTCAGCAACAAAGGCATTGAGGTCGATCCAACAAAAGTAAAGGCTATATAAGAAATGCCTTCCCCCCGTACTGAAAAGGAGGTTAGAGGATTCTTGGGACGCTTGAACTATATCGCCAGGTTCATCTCTCATCTGACGTCTACCTGTGAGCTAATTTTCAAACTATTAAAGAAAGATCAGGTAGTCGAATGGAACGATGATTGTCAAATTGCTTTTGATAAGATTAAGGAGTATTTGCTAGAACCTCCAATTCTGATGCCACCCGTCGAGGGAAGGCCATTAATCATGTATCTGCCTGTTTTGGATAACTCAATGGGGTGCGTACTGGGCCAACATGACGAGTCTGGTCGAAAAGAGCATGCCATTTATTACCTTAGCAAAAAGTTTACCGACTGTGAGACTCGCTACTCACTGCTCGAGAAAACTTGTTGTGCTTTGGTATGGGCTGCTCGCCGACTAAGGAAGTATATGTTGACTCATACCACTTTGCTGATCTCCAAAATGGACCCGATCAAGTATATCTTCAAGAAGCCTGATTTATCTGGAAGAATCGCTAGATGGCAAATGATCCTGACTGAGTATGACATTCAGTATACCACCCAAAAAGCTATAAAAGGGAGTGTACTAGCTGACCATCTAGCTCATCAATCTATCGAAGATTATCAATCCATGAGATTCGACTTCCCGGACGAGGACATCATGACTTTGGACAACATTGAAGGTAACAGACCGTATGACGGACTTGAAAATGGATCCCGATGGACCCTGTACTTTGATGGTGCTTCGAATGCACTTGGAAACGGTATCGGTGCGATACTCATTTCCCCAGAAGGTTGCCATACACCTTTCACGGCCCGACTTTGTTTCAGCTGTACCAACAACATGGTTGAATATGAAGCTTGCATCTTTTGTCTCAAGGCTGCTATAGACTTGGGGATCAAATCTTTGATCGTATTTGGGGACTCGACTTTGGTTATCAGTCAAATCAAAGGAGAGTGGGACACCAAACATCCTAATCTTATCCCATACAAAGAACATGTCCTGACATTGCTGCCTCATTTTGAGCAGATTACTTTCAAGCACTTCCCGCGAGAAGAAAATCAGCTAGCAGATGCTTTGGCTACAATGTCTTCCATGTTTAAACTCAACGGGGATAACGAGGCTCCCCGTATCACCATCGAGCGAATGGATGAACCTGCGCATTGTCATGATATTAATACCGAAGAAGTAGTGGAACAACCTTGGTTTCATGAAATCAAAAGGTATCTCCAGACTAGAGAATATCCCGAAGGAGCTTCCGTTAATGACAAGAAGTTCTTAAGGAGATTTGCAGCCAAGTTCTTCCTAAGCAATGGCATCCTTTACAAGCGCAGCCATGATTGTGTTTTACTTCGTTGTGTGGACAAAGCTGAAGCAGAGTTGATCATGACTGAGATACACAGTGGCACATTTGGCACCCACTTGAGCGGACATACGATGACTAAGAAGATTCTAAGGGCAGACTATTACTGGTCTACCATGGAAGCTGATTGCCATCAACATTCCCGTACTTGTCACAAATGCCAAGTCTATGCCGACAAAATACATATTCCTCCTGTTCCTCTCAACGTTCTGACAGCTCCTTGGCCATTCGCAATGTGGGGCATTGACATGATTGGAGAGATCAAGCCCATGACATCCAATGGACATCGCTTCATCTTGGTCGCTATTGACTATTTCACCAAGTGGGTCGAAGCAGCTTCCTTTGCCTCTGTTACAAAAAATGTGGTTGCCCGCTTCATCAAGCAGAACCTCATATGCCGGTATGGTGTCCCCGACAGGATCATCACAGACAACGATACAAACCTGAACAATACTATGATCACCGCTCTATGCGAACAGTTCAAGATTTATCATCACAATTCATCTCCCTATCGGCCGAAGATGAACGGTGTTGTTGAAGCTGCGAACAAAAACATCAAGAAGATCATTCAGAAAATGACAGTTACCTACAAGGACTGGCATGAGATGTTACCGTTTGCTCTGCATGGATACCGTACCACGACACGTACTTCAATAGGGGCAACCCCATTTTCTTTGGTATATGGCATGGAAGCTATCCTACCCATGGAAGTTCAGATTCCTTCTTTAAGGATTATGAAGGACGCTGGTTTGAGTGAAGACGATTGGGTTCAGACCCGACTTGATCAACTCAATTTGATCGACGAGAAACGACTCACTGCTGTTTGCCATGGTCAGACGTACCAAAAACGGATGATCAAGGCTTTCAACAAGAAAGTCAGACGTCAAGTATACCAAGTCGGAGATCTTGTAATCAAGCGGATTATCCTGCCGCAAAGTGATCCGAGGGGAAAATGGACTCCTACTTACGAAGGACCATTTGTAATCAAGAGCATCTCTTCTGGTGGTGCGATGATTCTTACCACCATGGACGGCGACGATTTGCCACACCCTGCGAACGCAGACATAGTCAAAAGATACTACGCATGAAATAACCCGACAAGTCGAAAACCCGAAAGGGCGACTTGGGCAAAAATGGGCATCCTGGTGACCCGAAAACCCGAAAGGGCGGTTCAGGCAAAAATTAGGGATAAAACAAAAAAAATCTGTACACCCGACAAGTTGAAAACCCGAAAGGGCGACTTGGGAAAAAAAGGGTTTCCCGGTGGATCGAAAACCCGAAAGGGAGATTCAGGCAAAAGTTAGGGAATTAAGGCGTATGACTATATCTCGTCGGATCACTTCAAAGAACAATCTCTTCATCAACAAGTTTCGAGCTTCTGATCAATCCAATCATCGGCGGACGAAGCATTGAATGGACAAAATATTCAGAGTTGTGAAGGCTATAACAGAATGGAATCCCATGGAATTATTACACATAACCATCTTTCTTTTGTATAAAATTTTCAATTTTTACGACAACGTCCTCTTACTAGGATGCCTGTCTCCCTTGTACAAAGATACTCATAAAAAGTTAATACAAATACTTTTTCGAATACAGAAATTTGCTTTGTCTTCTTTTTCTTTTTCACACTTATGTTTTATTTGAGAAACGTCCAATGTTTTGTTAAATAGGCATATGCATTTGAATATAATCATTTTCTTACAAATCAAGAAATATGATTGCTGATAGGTTGAAGGTACAAATAGATATCCTGATGCCCTTTCAGAAGAAATCCCCAGCGGAATTAAACTCCAAATTCCTCAACAAAGTTAAGATCCAGAACTTAATTCCCAAAACAGAGTTAAACTTCAGGATCCTCAGCAGAACAAAAGCTTTCTTAAAGCTGATTTCCCCAGCCAGAGAGCCTTCCAGAATCTAATTCCCCTCAGAGTCAAGTTTCAAGATCCCCAGTGGAGCCAAAACTGTCAATCCCCAGCGGAACCAGATTAGTAAACATTCTCCCCAGAGATACTTCCCATCAGATTGAAGATTCTCAGTCTTACTTCTCCAGCATAAGTCTACCAGGTTGTGGACTCCCCAATAGAGATTATCAGAATTCTCATTCCCCACGAGTCACTAAGGATTTTTCAAACCCCAACAGTAATCCTAAGATCCCTCAACAACTGAAGATCTTGTTCCCCAAGCAGTCAGCAGTCAGCAGTCAACAAGGATGTCTCAGCTTCAGCAATCAAAGGTTCTTGCAATCCCCTGCAGCAGTCAAGGATTCACTTTCCCCGGCAGCAATCAAGATTCTATTATCTCCGGCTATCCAGGATTCATATATCCTCAGCAAGACAGCTCATCAGCTTACATGCGCATTCATTACATTCATATCATAAACATTGATATAACATATATTGCATCATACATTTCATGCAACATAACTTTGTGTTTCAACTAATATTTTACCCTTTTCAGGATAAGATTAATAAGCTTCAACTTCTGAAAGCAGTTTACGGACGCTTCCCAACATGGATGCTGATCTATTGCTTATTCAACCTCAACTTCTGAAAACAGTTTACGGATTCTCCAAACACGGATGTTAATCTATCGTTTGTTCAGATTCAACTTTTGAAAACAGTTTACGGACGCTTCCTAACATGGATGCTGATCTATTGCTTATTCAACTTCAAGACTTCTGAAAACAGTTTACGGATTCTCCAAACACGAATGTTAATCTCTCGCTTGTTCAGATTCAACTTTTGAAAACAGTTTACGGACGCTTCCCAACATGGATGCTGATCTATTGCTTATTCAACTTCAAGACTTCTGAAAACAGTTTACAGATTCTCCAAACACGGATGTTAATCTATCGCTTGTTCAGATTCAACTTTTGAAAATAGTTTACGGACGCTTCCCAACACGGATGTTAACCTATTGCTTATTCAACTCCAAGACTTATAAAAACAGTTTACGGATTCTCCAAACACGGATGTTAATCTATCGCTTGTTCAGATTCACAACTTCTGAAAACAGTTTACGGATTCTCCAAACACAGATGTTAATCTATCGCTTGTTCAGATTCACAACTTCTGAAAACAGTTCACGGATTCTCCAAACACGGATGTCAATCTATCGCTTGTTCAGACTCAACTTCTGAATACAGTTTACGGATGCTTCCAAATGCGGATGTTAATCTATCGCTTGTTCAGATTCAACTTTTGAAAACAGTTTACGGATGCTTCCAAATACGGATGTCAATCTATTGCTTATTCAGACCCCCAGCTCAGATATGTTCCAAAACATGGACACCTTTCTGATACTCATTTCTTTCACCAACAACATAACAGTTCAACATATATTCCAGATGGCATCTTTAAGCCCATCCCCCAACAAGATTCTGTCACATCTCCAGATGGCATCTTTAAGCCCATCTCCAAATGGCATCTTTAAGCCCATTCCCGCACCTATGTTTTGACGAGTGCAAATTTACGAGCACTCTAGTGTCCAATCTTCTTTTACCTTCGAGACGCGAAAGGCAAACTTGCCAATCTAACTCTTCAGGTTCAAGATGATTGAACAGGGGCAACTGTTGTACCCCAAAATTTTCCCTCTCATTTCATCAACATTTTCTCACCACAAGACTCTTGGAACTCAAGATCAAGTTAGGGTTTGCTCTGCTCAAGACCCCTCCTTACACTGTTGACCCAAATTAGGGTTTAAGTTTGCACAGGGATGTTTTGACCTAAAATGCCCAAAATGACTTCCATGCTTCATGTTGGACTTACAAGTTTATCCATACCAAGTTTTAAGCCTTGATTCCAATCTTTGCCCAGTCAATTGGACAGTTGACCTAGAAATCAGTTGTATTGGGGAAAAAGTCAAATGTGGCCAATTGACAATCAAACTTCATGAAATTTGACCCACATCAACATTATGAACTCACACGAACCATTTGGTCAAGTTTGAATCACAATTCCACAAGAAATTTGATTAGATCACCCAAAGGGCAAAATGGTCATTTTTAGGGTTTTGACTGCACAAAGGCAATTTTTGACTGTTTGACCTAACCAATGGCAAATCAAGCTCACATATGGACTCAAGGATTCAATGAAATTGTCTTGACACATTCAACAAGTTCAAAAGATCTCAAATTCATAGGATTGACAGATGAATTTTTCATTCAACTGATCAAAATTTGACTGTATACTGAAAAGTCAAACTTTGACTTTTTGGTCAAAATCAAGTGCCAAGATTCATTTTTCATCAAGACATGTCAAAGTATGAAACTTGTTCATCAAGAAACCCAAAATTGCAAGTTAGGGTTTTAAAATGAAAAATTTCATAACTTAGAAATTTTCTAAGTTATGAAATTTCCTTATTTTTTCCTAACTTTGTCCCATTTTTTCACCAAGATCCAAATGGATTCAAACAAAACTTGAAACATGAAAGTTGTAGTACATTGAAATATCTACAACTTTGATTCACAAAGTTTTCTCAAAGGAAGCTTGTATCTCAAGTTATGATTTTTGGAACAAGGGTACGAAACATTTTTAACTTAGAGAAATTTTTGCCCTATTCTAGGCAGGATTTTTGTCCAACTTCTTGGTCATTTTTCACATGGTTCCACTTGGAGTTTCAATTTGCATTACAAATATGGATTATAGTACACATTCCAAGCTTTCCAAATTGTCAAAGAACTTCTCAAACACCGTTGTGGTTAGAGAGAATCGAATTTGCAAAGTTGGCCGAAACTCACTTTTGTTCATGGCCAAAGCATGTTCACAACAACTTGCATTTTCAATTCAGCATGGTTTATGCTAGATTGCAGGCCTCTAAACCTCTCCAAACTCAATAATTTAATTCCTAACCATTGTGTTAAGGTGTTACCTCATCCATTTGGGCATTACATGCAAGATTAAGCCTTAAGTAATAAAAGTGATTTTGCCATTTTTGCAAAAGTAGCTTTATGTCAAACCATTATGCATTGAGCCTTGGACAAAGATCTGAGATTGCAAATCAAATCCAGGGATTAGAGGGGGCCTAGAGGTTTTATTTGCAGTATACAAGATGGCTTGTACAGGCCTTTTCCACTTACACACTATCTTTGCATTCAATAGAAGAAACCTTGCAAACTCAAGCCAACTTCCACTTCCTGTCAAGAAAGCCAAGAACAAACCTTGTGAACATCTTTCATACACCCAAGCAGACCTAAGGCACGATTCAACCATCCCTCATACCTCCCAAAATACAAAAACACCATCTTGCTGCAAAAACAGGGCATCTGCTGCAGATTGAGGTCCACAACTCAATCCACTCGTGCACTTTGGCTAAAAACCTTTCAAACACATTCCATACCATCCACTGAAACTATCCCAAGCCTTGAACTCAAGATGTAACACCTCTAACCACGTTTTCCATTTTCACTTTCAAGTTGTGCAGGTGGACTTCCATAGCACGACACAGGTGGTTTCAAAGCAAGCTAGGCATTTGGGAAGCATCCTTGGACTTCAAGCAAGCTCAACCAAAGCCCAAACTCCATTGAAGGTTGCTACATTGCTCTGTTCAAGTCAAGCTGAAACAGGTAATCTATGGACTTCTATCTCTCTATCCAGGCATGATTAAGCTTAGGTTTGTGAATGAAACATGCTCTACTCATAGCCCTGAAGCCATACATGTGATCAGTTTTTATTTACGTTAAGTGTGCTGTGAGAATTTTAGCCATGAACATGTGAAAAAATTAGGTCAGAAATTGGGGGTGATGAAATTCTCCCTGGTTTCTTAGAGTTAGTTCAAGTGTTTTATATGGTTGAAATCGTGGCTTCAAGCTCTATAATTTTCATGTTTTAAGTTTTGTCAAAAGATCAAAGAATCAGGAGTTAGCATGTGGAACAAGAGGCGCGCGTTTTTCTGTTTCAAACAGAAGCTGGAGGTTGAAGATGATGGCTTGGGCTGGGCCTGAGTCATCCTTACTTTTTGCACCCCTTTTTTAGTTTTGCACCTCCCTGGCCCATTTGGTTAAATATTTGACATTTTTGCATATTTCTTTTTTATTCTGACTCTATATTTTTTTCCCAAATATAAAAATTAACAAAAATATTTTTTCCACATTGTTTTGCATTTATTTGGCATTTATTTACCTTTTAAGCATATATATGTAAATAATATAAATCTTTTCATTTATTAAAACCCTAAAAAATAATACAAAAATATTTGTTTTTCAGTTATTATTTTTTATTTACATTTTGAAAACATTTTCTAAAATACACATTTTTGTAAATAATTAATATTTTATTTTTGTACATATTCAGCATATTTAATATATATAATATATACTTATACATATTTTATTAAATATTTAGGGCAAAAAATACAAAAATAATACCTTTTATTTTTTTATTTAATATTTGACACTAAAAATACTTTTTTAACAATATACTTCTTTTTTTATTTATTTTTGTATAAATTAATATATATTGTACATAATGAATAAATAAATACTATTTATTCAAAAATTAGGGTTTTGCCCTAAACAACAAAAATAACCAAAAAATGACTTTTTTTTAATTTTGTTTATATTTCACATTGGAAAATACTTTTACATACATAACAAAAATCATTTTTGTGCATAATACATTTTGTATATTTATTGTATTCACTTAAATATTGTACAATTAAATATTTGTATCATATACTTTCGATATGGTTGTAATAACTTAGATTTTATTTCCTTGTCAAATATCCACCAAATTCAAACTTGTATCCCCATCCCCATAATCATGTTGTAATAATTTAGGACTTTAAATTCTCGCACATTTAAAAGTTTCCAAATTATGTCATGATAGACATAGGGTTTATATGCAAAATCAACCAACAAATAGCTTGACCTAATTCAAGATAAACATGCATGAAAAACAAACACAATGCACACTTGAACCCTTAGGGTTACTCCACTTGTTGCCTTCAAAAATGGGCCATGTTTGCATGTCAAGTACTTTGGCAAAACAAAACAAAAACAAACAAAATGATCATATTCCCTCAATGACGCTATCTTGTTGCCTAAACAAAACAATCATAGTCCCTCAAGAAAATTGCCAAAGTACTTGACACTATTGCATTCATGGTCTAAACGATGACCCGCGCCCGTCCCGTTGACATCCTAACACAAGGTTGTTCACCAAATACAATGGTGAAACAACACTGTTAAAAGGGTTAAAACATGAGAAAGATCTTTGAGAAATTTAGGGTAGATAGCTCTTGGTTACTTGATCAATCTTGCAAAACAATCCTTGCCATTTTCCAAAACACACATCACAACACAACTTCAAAACAAACTTTCAAAAACATTGAAACATCTTTTCAAAAAGACAAACACCCTTGTAAAACATTCAAATAAGAATTGTTACAATGGTTGCCTAGACAAGGCATCTTTTTCAAAACATTTTCAAAAATCACACACAAAGCACCATTTCAAACAATTGAAAAGCAAAGGCAAGTGATCTAAGAAAGTAACTAAGAGCCCATGGATAACCATGGATAGAAAGGGTGCTAATACCTTCCCTTTCTATAATCTACTCCCTGAACCAAAGAAAACATCTCAAAGGTTTTTCCTGTGCTTTTTAACCTTTCCTTAGGATAAAATAAAAAGTTGGTGGCGACTCTTGCTAAACCGAACATTTGCGAATACAAACGCAAAACCTCAAGTCAGTTCTCCCACCGTATCACACCGGTGTTGTTATCCATTCTTGATGACAACCACAAATCAACCTGGAAATGGTATGCATATGCAGATTAGTTTCTTTTTTTACATATTTTTTACATTTCTTTTGTAAAACTAAAATGCTATGGTGAAAATACAATGGTCATGAAATCAAGGCATCCCCAATACTGGCCACTGTGTTGTTTCTGACTACATTATGAATACCAGGATCAGAGGTCCGGAACACCAGTCAAAGAAACCTAGGAGACATTAGATCAGAAACTCATAAAATAAATCTGAGAACCAAACAGTCACCAACAGAACATAGCAGTCACCATCTGTACCTATAAAATATTGCATTCATTCCCGCCCCACTCACATGTCAAAACTAGGTCAGGGTAAGACAAGGGTAACTCAGAATCCCAGACCCACTTAGAGAATACCATCATCGTACACCTACGTCATAATGATGGCATCATGGGACCTCATATAAGTATGGATAACATAATCGAATAGGGAGATCTGCATCCCCTACCGATCATGTTCCACTCCATTCCTAGTGTTCCTATTGTTTATCACTTGGCCTGGGTACTGGGCCTTTTACCCCTATTAACACCCACCCATCATGAAACAGAGACGACACAATAATAGTATATGGGAAACAACAAAATGAAATTAGCAAAGCTGTAAAGTATATAAAATAAACACCCAAAGAAAAGAAAACAAGAGTTGAATGGGAAACAGCAAAATGAATGGACCCGCATTTCGTCAACCAATCCCCAGTGAAGTCGCCAGCTGAAACAACCGGCTAAACTGTCAACTCATAATGAAATTAATGAAGACACCATTGAACGTTTTTACCTCATGGGAAGGGAAAGGAGAACAATGAGTAAACCTGAGAAGGGAGAAATCATGGTCTTGCGACCGAGAGATCAAGTAAGGGAGTATGTTATGTGAGGGGAAGGTGTTAGCACCCCACACGCCCGTAGTATTCTACGGTATTCACTCTTGTTATTATAATCTAATGGGTATGTTTAAAGTCTATGTCTATGGTGTAAAGTAAAAAGAAAGAGGGAATGCATGCAAAAGAAAAGGAAAAGAAAGTGTGGGGAAAAGAAATAGATTTTTACAAAGATATGCTCGATTAGGCCCCACAAAAAGCCTCTGCCTACATATCCCTTTTATGGAATCAGAGCAGCCATAGTTTGGCTCATTATTTTTGTTGGGTTTGTGTTTTTTAGTTGTACAATGTTAAATTCAATCATTCCACCGCTGCTCGACCTTTGGAGACTTACGACCTGTAGTGGAAAGGAACTAACATGCTCTTAGAAGATGAAAGTCGATTGGCAAAAATAAAGCAGTTGGTTAGTGTTTTTTACCTTAATAAAAGGTCTAAGTTGCTAGAGAGTGTTTTAATTAGTTTAAGGAAAAATAAAGTTTTAGTTTTAAATGCAAGGATGCAAAAAGAAATAAAACATCTAAGGGAGACTATCTAGAATTTAATCCCTAATGTTATCATACAATGATGACCCTATGTCAAGGATAAAGGGGAAATATCTATCTATGTTAGCATGCATGGATTTATATCCTAAGGTCTATCTCTAATAGGTAAAGAAACAAGCACATCCTAAGGGGGTATGGTATTTAAAAAGCAAGCAAGCAAAGGAAGCACAACATGGTGAGAGTAGTGTATCCTAAACAAGCAAAGGAGAACGCATACAAGGCGAGATTCACACGCCTTAAAGTAGAAAGCTCGAACAAAGGGAGCACATACATGGCGAGAGTAGTGCACACTAGCTCAAGCAAAATTGACAAACCAAGATGTCGTGAATCGAGGTAGGTAAAGGAAAAATCAAAAGAAATGCTTTAGCTAAGGGGAGCGGATCACCCGGAGAAAACAAGCGGGAGATATGAAATAAGAAAAGAATAGAAATGCTTTAGCTAAGGGGAGTAGATCACCTAAAGCAAACAAGCAGTATCAAAGTATCAGCATTGGCCATTGCAAACTCCTCATAAAGTGTGCGAGTTAGGACAAAACCCTTTTGCACATGACGACTAAATACAAAAGATCGGCATACCAAAGCGTCGACGTACAATGTGAGCTAAGGATGACATAAACTATAATGTACGGGGGTTGACTATGAACCCTTTATGTTTGCCTCCTTTTGAGGACTTGTCATATGTAGTATATGCGAGCACAAAATGTAAACACACCTGTAGAATACCTACTTCAAAGGTAGGGTTTTAAACAAGCACAAGTGGCACACATAATGCACATAATACAGAACTGCCTTAAACGAGCCTTTAAATAAATCAGAGGGATTTCTAATATGATCAGCAACAGAGATCCCCGTCATACATCTATATTCCTACTTCTCATGGCAAGGAAATTGGTAAAATACCTACTTGACATGATCTCTAGAAAGCAATAAGATGCAGAAATAAAATAGAAGGGAAATGTACCAAATGAATAACAATCCGTAGATGCTAAGAAATAACAAAGAAACCCGGAAAACTTCACAAGCTATAGAGGTGAAGAGGAGGCTTAGGTATGGATATCGCAATGAACGAATATACAATCGGAGAAGAATTTCTCTTGATCTTGACTTTTGAATCTTGATGAAATTGTTGTTGTGTTCTTGATGAAAAAATGTAGAACCTTGATTTGATCTTTTAGATATTTGAGAGAAAATATTAGAGTGTTTGTGAATTGTGAGAGCCTCTCCCTTTACAAAAATCAGATTTGAGATTATATAGTGTGAGCAAATTAGGCCTTGGATGTGCAATTGGGTTGGGTCTTGACTTGAAAGCATAAGCCTGACACGACCACAAAGTGCCACGTCATCATCCATACGGAATCTCGATTCATCCATCAAACAGGAAATGAAGATAATAGAATTTGTGACGCGTTACCGAAAGAATGGGCTCAATCGAATAAATGGTGATTTAGTTATGATTTTTGAAGTTTCGTCTCAGATAAAGATATTCCTCGCTTCAGGATTTTCAATGTGTTGCGCGTGGTTTGGACCAAAAACGAAGGCCTTCGCGACAATGTTTGAATTGAAAAACTGAAACCAATATTTAGAGAAATCAAGTTGTGAACCAATGCCCTAGGAACCATCTTGATGCGATGAAAATCGACCAAGTTATGATTTTTACCGTATCAAACATTAATACAAATGAAATCCGGTTCAGCACAAACATGTCTTCAAAAACTCAAAATTCACGGGTCCTTCCTTCGTTAATCAGCTTTTAGCCTCCAACGACGACATCAAGTTACATCGAGACAAAATTTTGGAAATCAGAACCTCGTGCATACGATATTCCATCTGAGAGTTATGAATATTTTAGTGCACACAAAATAACGGTCCAACCCACTCTTCCTTTATATTTTTTCAATGTATAACTTCTGAAAGAATGGCGTATTCAGAGATCTTCCTTCGAGATTTAGCTTTTGGTCCGAACATGAAAGTTGAAGAGAACATCGAGAAGGTTTCAAAACCTCAAGAATTAATCCAAAACACCATTCTAGACGAGAGATATGAATTTCCTAACTTAAATTAGCTTTAAAACTATTTTCTATTCGCACAACTTAAAATTCACCGAAAACAGCCAAATCTTCCGCAACTCGACATGCGTTGAACAAATACGGGAGCTTTGTTATGTTGACAAAAATACCTTGATCTCGTGAGCACAAATCCAATGATATGCATGTATGTGCATTTTAACAAATTATAAGCCAATTAGATATAGAAAATAAAGAGGACAAATTTTGGGGTACAACACTATCGGTATAGAAAAATGGCGACTTCACTCGGAAAAAATTAACCAAATGCTGGTACATCTCTAAGTGGGTTGAGCCTATCTTTGTGTATATTGTGTATGTGATATTATTTGTTGTATATTATATGTTGCATATATGTTTGTCTGGAAGTTCCTGGTTTTCAGGGGTGCTTGGTGATTTCTCATAAGTCCTCTACCCGGACATGGGAAAACTTAAGATATGGCGTGTGGTATAGTAATGTTAAATTTGAGGGAGGAATCCAAAAAAGGAGACATGATATCTCCCAATCAGTGGAGGCCCCTTTGACTATAGTATTTGTTTACTGAGCAATCGAGAAGACGTGTTGCTTTCGACCTGGGAGCCTGCTGAAGTCGGGGACTGTAGAACCCTTAACCCATATTGGCCTTTTAGGTGTAGTGTGAAAACTATGACGGAGCAATCCAGAAGTGGTTGTCATGCGATTCTACACTCAGATGAGTTTTTCCTAAGAATATTTTTGATTATCGGGTTAATCGGGACATTGGCAATATCCGAAGGAAGGATGTAGAATTTGGGAACCTTTTAGAACGTTGTTCGGAAGGTGACAAACTATTAGTCCTTACCATGTGGGTATTACCTTTGATTCCATGATCGTGAAGTCGAACCTATGAACCCTCATGTTTGTGATATTGTGTGTGATTGTTGCATCATGCATTCATGCATCCATGAGCATTCTTTAAATGATTTATCAAGGAACTTAAGGGTTGACTTTTGAAAATATCTCAGGTACTTTTTGACCATGGATTTTAGAAAAAGAAAGACTCGGAAGTATAGTTTCAAGGATCCTAATATAGACAAACTGGTGAGTTTGATTCATGAGATTGAGAGCTCTACAGATTTTTGGAAGAAGTATGGATCTGTCGTGCCTCTTATGAAGCTCAAGATGAACCAGGGTATTCTTTCTACAATGGTCCATTTATATGATCCGTTGTGACAGTGTTTTACTTTTCCTGATTATCAGTTGATGCCCATATTGGAGGAGTATTCTTACTTCCTTGGTTTACCTATTACTGATCGTGTTCCTTTCACCAGTTTAAAGGGGGAACCTAATTCTCATTAGATTGCTGCCATGAGTCATTTGAAGAAATCTAATATTGAGGCTAACATGACTACCAAAGGAGGAATCATGGGTTTACCTGATCAGTTTCTATTGGAGAAAGCTCATTACTTTGCTAAGATGAAGAGTACAACTGCTTTTGAGGCCATCTTTTCTTTGCTTATTTATGTGTTGTTCTTGTTTCCTAACATCGATAGATTTGTGGATGTTATTTCCATTGGGATATTTTTGATTGGGAATCCAGTTCCTACACTTCTATGAGATACTTATTATTCCATCCATCTTTGAAATTTCTATCATGGAGGGATGGTCATTTATTGCACATTGTTGTTATATCAGGGGTTTATTTCTCGCTTACCTCGGCCTGTTGCTTTTTGGGATTCCAAGAAGGAACTTCATTTGGTGCCAAAGATTATGCTCTCATTCATTCTGACTTTGACTGTTATCATCTCGCTTATTATGATGTGGAGATTATTGATAGCTGTGGTAGTTTCCCCAATGTTCCTCTTCTTGGTACAAAGAGAGGAATTAACTACAATCTCGTTCTCGCGCGTCGTCAACTTGGATATCCAATGAGAGACAAGTCAAAAAACATTCAGCTGAGTGGCTTCTTTATCAAAGAAGGAGACGATCATAAGTAATCTAAGAAAGGGATTGAGAAGGTTTGACACCATATTCATAGGAAGGGTAGAAAAGATTTGGGACCTAGATGAGTTGTTTCCTTGGAGCCTCATTTTCGTTGGGTACAAGCAAGGGAAATTCAGTTGAAGATGCCTTATACCCGTGAAGAACATATACCTGGTATGTTTATGAGGAATACTCCTCCCCTTTTAGATGTGTGGAAGAACTTCATCTTTCCCTGGTTAGGATGCAACAAGAGAAGGAAGCATGGAAGAACAAGTACCAGACTTTAGAGGTGTCCTACTCAACGGAATTGAAAGAGAAGGATTACTTGATTTAGATTCTTGAGAGTCATGTTGTGGAGATGATGGAGAAGCAAGAGGATTTACTTTCCTATAAAGTTCAGCCAGGTCCCATTAGCTCATTTTCTGATTATGGTGGATGGAAAGAAGTCGTTGACAAGTATGCAGAAGAAAATGAGCATTTGAAGGCATAGATTACAAGACTCAGGGGAAAGCATCAGTGTTTGGAGAGATCTTCATCGGCTTTAGCACCTTAGGATTGTTAGACTCTATCTTTATTCTCTTATGCTTGGGATTATTGAAACTTGTACTAAAAGTTGTAATCTACTTCAAAGTTATTATTAAAATGAAATTTTTAGTATTTCAAAAAATTTTATTGCTTTAATTTTTTTAATTATCTATAATTCTTTGAGTTCCTAGGATAAACACAAAAAACTATATAGATTGCATATCATGCATCGTTTCTCTGCTTCGTTCAGTCGACAACTGTCTCATCGCTACAATACTCGGGCTAATTCTAAAAAGAAGATGCAAAATCTTGAACAATAGAATCGTGAGCTGCGCAAAGAAGTTACTACTTTGAGGGCTGGTATGGCCAATCTGACTACTTTGGTGGAATTGTTGGTGGTTTCGTAGAATCTGTCACCACCTCCTCTGCCGTCTCCTCATGTTACTCAGCCACAAAAGATGATTGTTGCTTCAGAAGTTCTGTTAGTTCCCATCTCTGTTACTTTGGTTACCGCTGCTCAATACTGTATGCCTCAAGGTTATCCATGGGGAATACCTGAGAATTTTATGCCAGAAGGTTACAATCTTGCTGCTCAAGTTTCTCCAATTGCCCAAACTACTGCTATTTCTGCACCTCCGGTGTTGCATGCTACTCCTGTTTCCAATAATGAGCATGTTGGGCCTCCTACATTGAATGCCATGTCTGTTATTAATTATTAAGTTTATCATATTGCTCCTCCACCAAATGAATGTTTGGGCTTTTATGACCGATTGGATGATTTTCAAGATCAATTTAATGAAATGAAAAAAGAAGTGAAGGCTCTCTGAGGGATAGATTTATTCGGATAGAATGTTAGTTACCTCTGTTTAGTTCCTAATGTGAAATTGCCAACAAAGTTTAAAGTACCTGAATTTGAGAAGTACAAAGGAAACTCTTGTCGTCGTGACCACCTGGTAATGTATATCAGAAGAATGTCCACTCATACTAATGACCAACGCTTGCTTATCCATTTCTTCCAGGATAGTTTAATCGGTGCTGCTCTGAAATGGTATATGGGATTGGACAGTAGCAACATCCGCACCTTCAATGACTTGGGTGAAGCTTTTATCAAGCAGTATAAGTACAACATGTTTATGGAACCTGACCATGACAAATTGAGAGCGATGGCTCAGAAAGATAAGGAGTCATTCAAAGAGTATGCACAGTGTTGGCGCGAGGTTGCTTCCCAAGTGGTACCCCCAATGGGAGAAAAAGAAATGACTAAGATCTTCCTAAAACCCCTTGGTTCATTTTATTATGAAAGGATGGTTGCAAGTGCACCGAGTGATTTCACTGAGATGATAAGTATGGGTGTTTGTCTAGAAGAAGCTGTCACGGAAGGACGATTGGCAAAAGATGAAGGTTCTAGTGGACCAAAGAGATCATCATATGGGTTTTCAAGAAAGAAAGAAAGTGAAACAAATGTTGTCGCTGAGGAAAGAAAGGTTTGACCTCAAAGAAGACGTCATCAGCACCAAAACAAGTTGCTTTCGTAACTCCAGTCCTCAATGTAGCTCCGCCTAATGTTGCCTATCAGAGAGCACCTCCTCAAGGTAATCAAGGGCAAGGGAAAAAGAGAGAGGCTTTTGATCCTATTCCGATGAGTTATGTAGAATTGTTTCCGGCTTTGATTCAGAAGAAATTGGTGCAGACTAGGCCTCCCCTGCTATACCTTCACCTTTACCATGGTATTACAAGGCAAATTAGACTTGTGTTTTTCATCAAGGATCCCCTGGGCACGACATTGAAAATTATCATCCCCTGAAGTTTGAGGTGTAGAAGATGGTAAGATATGGTCTCCTGTCTTTTAAAGATGTTGGTCCCAATGTGAAGAATAATCCACTACCCAAACATGGAGGTGGAGGTTTTGTAAATATGGTAGCTGGTTGTCCTGGGGACTTCCGATTTTTTGATATCAACCTAGTTAGAGGTGATTTAGTGAAGATGCATGCTGATCTCAATGAATTCAGCTATTGTGATATGGTGGGAAGAACTGACTGTTTTTTGGAATGCTGGCTTGCGTTTTGCGTTTGTTTTTGCAAAATGTCGCGGTAAGCAAGAGTCGCCACCGACTTTTATTTTATCCAACAAGGAAAGGAAAAAAGCACAGAAAAATTCCTTTTTCGAGATATTTCTCGGGTTCGGGGGGTAGATTATAGAAAGGGAAGGTATTAACACCCTTTCTATCCGTAGTTATCTACGGGCTCTTAGGTACTTGCTCATTGTTTTCAAAATTGTTTTCTTTGTGCTTGTGGGTTTGAAATTTTTTTTTGTTTTTAACTTCGATTTAACTCTTGCTCCTGTCCTCAAGAGTGTAATGAAGTGTTTTTTGAAAACTTTGTTTGAAAAGGAGTGTAAGTGTGAAAGAGTTTTGTTTTGAAAGAGCAAGTATCAAAGAGCTAATCTAACTACCCGAAAAAAGAATCGTTCTATGCTAATTTCCTTTAGACAATGCTATCTCACTATTAATGAGTAGGTAGCATCGTCGTTGGAGTTTGAGGGTCAATTCGAATGCGGGACATACGATCACTAAAGCAATGTTAGGACACCTTAGCGGTAACCCTAATATCTTAGATCATTTGTTTGAGGCAAAAATATCCGAGGCAACCATTTCTGAGGCGACTATGATCTTTTAGACAAGAGGACGACCTCTAAAACAACCTATACTCAATGATCGTGTAAGAAGGCAACCAAGTGGGGTGTACCATAAGAGTGTGCATGTACGAGTGTGTCGTTTTCAGTTATTTTTATCTTTGCACATGTTAAGGGTGATCTAATTTGATTTTAAGATTAAGCATTCAGTCTTATCATGCAAACCCTATTATCAAACATCTAGCAGTTATAATTAGCAGAAGTTAAAGTGCGGAAATTAAATTACAAGGCATCGGGTATTTACATCGCGAAAAGCAACCCTTTGAAAATAAAATAAAGCGGTAAATAAATAAAATGTCCTAATTATCTATTACATACCGGAAACAGATACATCAATATGGATAAAGAAAAATAAATCGCGACGCGGAATTAAATCGGATGCACAATTTAGGGTTTTGACCCTTTTTTTAAAGAAAAAAGCCTTTTTTTGTTGTTTTTATTTTAGAAAAGAAATTAAATTCTAAATTAAATGCTAAATTAAAATTAAATAAACTAATTAATGAAAAAATAAATTGATGACATATTTTTTGGGTTTTTGTTAATTTAAGAAAGAAAATAAAATAATTAAATTAGTAGTTAAAACCTAATTAAGTCTAATTAATTTTATTTATTTACAAAATAAATTAAAGTTTCCTAAAATTAAAAACCTAAATTAATTAATTAGTATATATTAAAAAAAGAATTCTGAAATTTATTGGATAAAAATATTTTTTTGATGATTTTTGATAAAAAGGAAAAATTATGATTGGTTAGTAATTAATTAAAATAAAATAAAACAATTAAATTAATAAAATGAAAATGCAAGAGAAAGAAGGAATTGGGCCTGGAATTTGGAGGTGCAGATAGCAATTTTTTGCTAGCCCATTAGCTGATCCATGTGACTTTTCCTGATCCAGTACTCACACGTTGACCTGCATATGGTGGACCTTTGGTTGCTGACCACCAGATCTGGCCCTTTGGCCATCTGGCACTTGGATTGGTGAGGGAGTATGGTGTGAATCTGGCCCATGCGTGCACTTGATCTCCTGAAAAACATTGCAAAAATAAAAATTGCTGGAGGCAGGGATCGAACCCCTGACCTCCAGCCTTTGGTCTCTGAACGCCTATGTGGCCACCACTAGGTCATGTTGTTGCTTTTGTTATTATAACGTGAATGAAACATAATATATGAAAACAAATCAAATGCCATAAAAAATAAAAATAAAAACGCGTAATATTTGAATGGGAAAATGGACAGATGACACCTCATCATCCCTGTCCTCCCATCACTGTAACTTTACCTGCGGATTTTTATCCGCAACTAAAAACGCAGGTTCGTTCTAAAACTTTCTCCAGACCATATAAATGGAATCCAAGACCTTGGTTAGCCTCGTCTCGTCTCTCTGATCACAGCCATAACCACCATTAAGGCCAATTTCACCTGAAACAAAAATCCCTAAAAACGAACAAAGAAACCTAGCGATGGTGGATCTTGATACCGGTTAGATAAATGAAATCAAATGATGCCAAAAGCTTGTAAATGATGTGAGGATTACAAATATGCAATTAGTTTATTCAATGGATGTGAAAATAGTGAGTTTTGATTTCAAAAATGCAGCGGATTCGTGGACTACTTACAGTGCTTTAGAATGCTTGAAAACGCCTGGTTGTGATTGGTTTAGCTTCTGGAGATGGCCAGCAATCGATTGATACCAATATCAAGCTCTGAAAATGCCTCTAGGGTTGATTTCGATCTCCCACTTTTTTGTGATTTTTGCAAAGTTAGTTCCGCCTCCACACTTGATCTCTAACCCTGATTTTCGTGCATGTAGCTTACTTATGTATTGTGCATTGGATTAGGGTGAAAAACTTGGTCCAAATCTCTCCATATTGATGATTGCATATTTGATTTGATCTTCCATTAAAACCTTTCCAAACCTGATCCAAATCATATATTCTTGTGCATAAAGACCTTGATACAAATTCAATTGCCATGATAGCTGTATTTGGAGCCTGAAATAGCCAAAAAAATCATGTGTTATCAATACTTTAGATTTTATGTGATTTGATTTGATTTAAAATGAATTAATTCAAATAAAAATCAAATTAAATAATAAAAATGTGATATGGACACATGGCTGGAGCTAGGGCACGTGGTAAATAAAGCAAACTCAAATCAAGTGAAAAAGAATGGGCCCATTTGGCAAAATTTGATGTTTTGGGGGTAGTTGACTTTTGGAAATTTTGCAAAAAAGTCCAACTTCAACAATGCATAACTTCTTCAATTTGGAATTGTTGGAGATGTTATTGGACTTTCTAGAAATATTGAGATGTCCTCTAATCAACCCTTTTTGTCTCATCTCATTTTGATATTCCATGTTCAAGTTATAAGCTTTGACAAAAAATGTGTTTTTGTTGACTTTCAAAAATGACCTATAATCTCCAAATTCATAACTTCTTGTGAGTGCATTTTTTGATCTTGGGGTATGAAGATGTATTGTAGGGAATTACATCCTATTCACAATGAGATTTGTATGGGTCATTTATCATAAAGTATGACAAAGTTATGCTTGGTAAAAGTTGAGTTGACTTTTCCTGCAAAACCCTAATTTAACAACTTTTGAATCTTGATGAATTTTGAGCAATCCTTAATGAATCTTGATCAACCCTTGATCAAATGATGAAATATACTTAAAAATGGGAATGTTGACAAAAAATATTGAAGTTTTACTATATGTAGGTCACCATTGACTTTTTCCCTAGTACAATCGACTTTTTGACCTTTGAGTAATTGACTAAGCAAACTTCCTCTGCAAGGCTTGAAATTTGACATGGATGATCTTGAGAACATATTAGGTCATGGGGTAGAACTTGAGGTCATTTGTACTCAAGGATCTTTATGCAATGTGAAACCCTAATTTGGGGTAGACTACCTTAGGAGATAGCTTGTCTGGTCAATCCTTGAGCAACCTTGAGCAACTTGGAGATTTTTCTTGCAATGTTTTGAGAAATATAGGAGGGAAAATTTTGGGGTACAACAGCTGCCCCTGTTCAATCTTCTTAAACCTGAGGATGTAGATTGGCTTTCATGCCTTTCGTGATCCGAAGGTGGAATATGATTGAACACTAGAGTGCCCAGAAATTTGCACTCACATGAAGTGGTATCAGCCTTGTGATGTCGGGAATGGGCTTACAGATGCCATTTGGAGATTGCTGACAAGGGGATGGGCTTAGAGATGCCATCTGAAAGAGTTTCGATCGCTTAAGAGATTCCTTAGCGAGAGCTTGTATACCTCTTTTCGTAGAAGATTCCGCTAGGGAAGTCTGATCTTTGGTGAGATTTAGGAACTTGCCTGTACTTCAACTGAGAGAACATCTCTGCTGAGTTTTAAGAACTTGTCCGTAATTCAACTGGGGGGAAACATCTTCATCAAGATTTAAGAACTCGCCTGTAATTCAACTGAGAAAACTCTGCTGAGATTTAGGAACTCATCTGTAATTCGACGGAGGAACTTTGTCAAGATTTAGGACCTTGCCTGTAATTCAACTGAGGAATACTCTATTGAGATTTAAGAACTTGTCAGTAATTCGACTTTGGGGAAACATCTTCATCGAGATTTAAGAACTCTCCCGTAATTCAATTGGAAAAACTTCTCTGCTGAGATTTAGGAACTCGTCTGTAATTCTACGGAGGAACTTTGCCGAGATTTAGGACCTTGTCTGTAATTCAACTGAGAAAAACTTTGTTGATATTTAAGAACTTGTCAGTAATTCGACTTTGAGAAACATCTTCATCGAGATTTAAGAACTCGCCCGTAATTCAACTGAGAAAACTCTGCTGAGATTTAGGAACTCGTCTGTAATTCGACGGAGGAACTTTGCCGAGATTTAGGACCTTGTCTGTAATTCAACTGAGGATAATTCTTTTGAGATTTAAGAACTTGTCAGTAATTCGACTTTGGGAAACATCTTCATCGAGATTTAAGAACTCGCCCGTAATTCAACTGAGAAAACTCTGCTGAGATTTAGGAACTCGTCTGTAATTCGACGGAGGAACATTACCGAGATTTAGGACCTTGTCTGTAATTCAACTGAGGATAATTCTGTTGAGATTTAAGAACTTCTCAGTAATTCGAGTTTGGTAAAAGCTTCATAGCTTTGAATTTTGTGAGATTTTAACCACATCTTTCCTAAAAGGTAAAGGTCAGTTGTATGTAATGCATGATATGTATCAAGCAATGATATTCTCAAAATAAATGAGATTGTGTTGTATGATGCGTATATGCATGTGTCATGATGTATGGAAGTGTAATCTTTTTAGCTGGGGAAATAAATCCCGGATAGCTTCTGGAGAAAAGAGTTGAATTCTTCGTTTCCGCTGGGGATGGCGAATGAAGATGACTGTGAGAATAATCCTGCGGGAGAGGATAACTCCGTTGGGGAATAAATTGATGAGGAGATTACTCTGTGGGGAAGAGATGTTCTGTTGAGGATTCCGCTGATAAATTCCGCTGGGGATGAATTACCGTTGCTGGTAATACTGAATCCTGTTGGGAATTTGAATTTCTATTTGTGAAAGGAATGAACTCCGCTGGGGATGATCTTCAGTTGCGACTTCACTGGGGATAACCTTTTAGAATCTAATGGGGATAATCCTTTGAGCTCTGCTGGGGACAATCTTTCAAAGTCTACTGGGGATGATTCTCCAAACTCCACTGGGGAAGCTTTTTCAGACTGTGCTGGGAAAAATTTCAAAGTCCACTGGGGGATATTTTGTATTCTGCCAGGGAATATTCTTATACTCCGCTGGGGAATATTAAGACCTTTTAGTGTTGATGGTAAATAAACTATGCTTGGGGAGAATATTACCGATTCATTCACAGTTGCGAGTCTCAGGTGGGGAGAGCTATCATTATTGTCTTTTCTTACTCTGCGGAGAGTAAAAGTTCCTTAGCCATATTCTTTAGCTAAATCTACCTTGTACCTGGTGGATAGAGAAACTGTAAGGCTTGGACAATTCTTATTTTCCCCTGTTTCTGATATTACAAGTAATCATCTTTTGTTTTGCATGTAAATATTTATGAGCAGCAATTAATGTCAAATGCATATATCAAAAATGAACATTGGACGTTCTTTTGCAAGACAAAACTGAAAAAGGAAAAATAGTTTGAAATTTCTCTGAAAATGAATTGTATTGATTTTGAAGTTTGTCCTGTAAATAGGCGTTTTTGTACAAGAGGCTGACGTCCTAGTAAGAGAACGCCGCCGAACAAATAGAATTTACACAATTTGTGAAAAAGAAAAACGGCTATGTGAATAATCCCACTGGGTTCTAACTATGCTATTGCCTTTATGTCCTCGAGTATCTCATCACTTTTCTACTTGGTTGAAGGTAGATTAGATTGATTAGTGTCGTCCGAGCTTGATAGTCGATACCGAAGTCTGGTTGCAAGGTGATCCAATGAGACATAGTGTTACGCTTTGATCCCTAATTTTTTCCTGGACCGCCCTTTCAGGTTTTCAGTCCACCGGGATACCCTTTTTTGTCCAAGCCGCCTTTTCAGGTTTTCGACTTTCCGGGTGTACAGATTGTTTTCATTTTCATCCCTTATTTTTTCCCGAACCCTTTTGGTTAGCCGGGAAGCCCTTATTTTTGCCTAGGCCAGTCGACCTAGCGGGTCTTTGATTATGCGTAATATATTTTCACTATGTCTGCATTGACAGGGTGAGGAAGGTCGTCACCATCCATGGTGGTTAGAATCATAGCTCCTCCTGAGAAAATGTTCTTAACCACAAATGGCCCTTCGTAAGTAGGGGTCCATTTGCCCCTGGGATCACCTTGAGGTAAGAAGATGCGCTTGATTACCAGATCCCCAACTTGATACTCTTGTCGTCTAAATTTCTTGTTAAATGCCTTGATCATCCGTTTTTGGTACGTCTGACCATGACAAATAGCACTGAGTCTCTTTTCGTCGATTAAATTCAGCTGATCAAGTCGGGCCTGGATACAGTCATCTTCTCTCAAACCTGCATCCTTCATAATCCGAAGAGAGGGTATCTGAACTTCGATGGGCAAGACCGCCTCTATGCCATATACTAAGGAATAGGGTGTTGCCCCTGTTGACGTTCGTGCGAGGTACGGTACCCATGAAGAGAAAATGGTAACATCTCATGCCAGTCTTTGTATGTCACCGTCATCTTCTGCACAATTTTCTTAATGTTCTTATTAGCCGCTTCAACAACCCCATTCATCTTCGGCCGCTAAGGAGAAGAGTTGTGATGCTGTATCTTGAACTGCTTGCAGAGTTCAGTGATCATCTTATTGTTGAGATTTGTACCATTGTCCGTAATGATCCTCTCTGGTACACCATATCGACAGATCAGATTGTGCTGAATAAACCGTGCCACAAAGTTCTTAGTTACAGTAGAAAAGGAAGCTGCTTCAACCCACTTGTTAAAGTAGTCAATAGCTACCAGGATGAAGCGATGCCCGTTGGACGTTGTAGGTCTGATCTCGCCAATCATATCGATGCCCCACATTGCAAAAGGCCACGGAGCTGTCAAGACGTTCAGAGGTACTGGAGGTATGTGCACCTTATCAGCATAGACTTGGCACTTGTGACAGGTTCGAGAATGCTGATAACAGTCGGCTTCCATAGTGGACCAATAATATCCTGCCCAAAGGATTTTCTTGGCCATGGTGTGTCCACTGGAATGAGTTTCGAAAGTACCTTCATGTAAATCTACCATGATCCTTTCTGCCTCGTTCTTATCCACACATCGCAGTAAGGTTGAATCATGGTTACGCTTGTAAAGGATATCATTGCTGATGAAGAACTTTACGGCGAACCTCCTCAGAAACTTCTTATCATTAACAGATGCACCCTCGGGGTATTCCCGAGTCTCAAGATACCTCTTCACCTCATGAAACCAGGGTTTATCCGTTGCTTCTTCAGTCTCAATATCACAGCAATGTGCAGGTTCGTCCAACCTCTCAATGGTAATATGGGGAGCTTCGTTGTCTCAATTGACTTTGAACATAGAAGACATTGTAGCTAGCACGTCCGCTAACTGATTCTCCTCTCTAGGGAAATGTTCAAAGGTTATCTCCTCGAAATGCGGAAGCAACGTCAATACATACTCCTTGTAAGGAATAAGATTTTGGTGTTTCGTATCCCACTCGCCTTTGATCTAACTGATCATGAGAGCGGAATCTCCGAAGACACTCAGAAACTTAATCCTTAGTTCAATTGCTGCTCGAAGACCCATGATGCACGCTTCATACTCTGCCATATTGTTGGTGCAGTTGAAACATAGTCGGGCGGTAAATAGAGTATGAGAGCCTTTAGGAGATATGATCACGGTGCCGATGCCATTACCCAAAGCGTTTGAAGCTTCATCAAAGTACATAGACCATCGGGATCCCTCCTCAAGTCCTTCATCCGGTCCAGGTGTCTCACAATCAGTTACCAACATGATACTCTCATTTGGGAATTCAAAGTTCATAGACTGGTAATCCTCCACCGCTTGATGTGCCAAATGATTCGCCAATACACTTCCTTTAATTGCCTTTTGGGTCGTGTATTAGATGTCATACTCAGTCAAGATCATCTTCCATCTTGCTATTCTTCTGGACAATGCAGGCTTCTCGAAGATATACTTGATTGGATCCATCTTTGATATCAATAAAGTAGTGTGAGTCAGCATATACTGTCTCAGCCGGCGAGCAGCCCATGCCAAAGCACATCAAGTTTTCTCAAGCAACGAGTATCGGGTCTCGTAGTCGGTAAACTTTTTGCTAAGGTAATAAATAACATGCTCTTTTCGGCCAGACTCGTCATGCTGACCCAGCACACACCCCATTGAGTTGTCGAGTACTGTCAAGTATAAGGTCAAAGGTCTCCCTTCAACTGGAGGCATCAGAATAGGTGGCTCTTGGATATATTCTTTGATCCTTTCGAAAGCGGCATAACATTCATCGTTCCATCTTACCACTTGATCTTTCTTCAGTAGCTTGAAGATTGGCTCACAAGTAGCAGTCAGGTGTGAGATGAATCAGGCAATATAGTTCAAACGTCCCAGAAAGCCTCTGACTTCTTTTTCTGTTCGGGGAGCCGGTATTTCCTGTATAGCCTTCACCTTTGCAGGATCCACCTGAATACCTTTATCGCTAACGATGAAACCCAACAGTTTACCAGATCTCACCCCGAAGGTGCACTTGTTCGGGTTTAACCTCATCTTATACAACTTTAACCTGTCAAATAACTTATGAAGGTGGTCAAGTGTTCATCTTCAGTCTGGGATCTTGCAATCATGTTGTCGACGTATACCTCAATATCATGATGGATCATGTCATGGAACAAAGCGACCATAGCACGCTGATACGTTGCCCCATCATTTTTCAATCCGAAAGGTAAGACCTTGCAGTAAAACATACCCCATTGAGTAACAAAGGTTGTCTTCTCCATGTCTTCGGGAGCCATCTTAATCTGATTATAACCGGAGAAACCATCTATAAAGGAGAAGACCTTATGCTGTGCTGTGTTGTTAACTATAACATCGATATGAGGTAGAGGGAAATCATCCTTGGGGCTTGCCCTGTTCAGAGATCTATAGTCAACACACATTCAAACTTTACCATCCTTCTTCGGCACTGGAACCACGTTGGCCACCCACTGTGGGTAAGAAGTAACTGCTAGAAAACCGGCGTTAAACTGTTTCATAACTTCAGCCTTGATTTTCTCAGACATCTCCGAGCGCATTCGGCGGACTTTCTATTTTACTGGAGGATAATCTTCCTTGGTAGGCAGGCGGTGAACCACAATATCAGTATCCAACCCAGGTGTGATACGGTGGGAGAGAACTGACTGTTTTTGGAATGCTGGTTCGCGTTTTGCGTTTGTTTTTTCAAAATGTCGCGGTAAGCAAGAGTCGCCATTGTCTTTTATTTTATCCAACAAGGAAAGGAAAAAAGCACAGAAAAATTCCTTTTTCGAGATGTTTCTCGGGTCCGGGGGGTAGATTATAGAAATGGAAGGTGTTAGCACCCTTTCTATCCATGGTTATCCATGGGCTCTTAGGTACTTGCTCAAAGTGTTTTCAAAATTTGCTTTTTTTTCTTTGTGTTTGTGGGTTTGAAAAGAGTTTTTTTGTTTGAAAGGTGTGTAAGTGCGAAAAGTTTTGTTTTGTTTTAGAAAGAGCAAGTACTTAAGAACCATCTACCTACTCGAAAAAGGAATCGTTCTACGCTAATGTCCTTTAGACAATGCTATCCCACTATTGATGAGTAGGTAGCATCATCATTGGAGTTTAAGGGTCAATTCGAATTTAGGGACGTGCGGTCACTAAAGCAATGTTAGGATGCCTTAACGGTAACCCTAATGTCTTAGATCATTTTTCCGAGGCAATCGTTTCGAGGCAACTATGATCTTTGGACAAGAGGGCGACCTCTAAAACTTCCTATACTCAATGACTGCGTTCGAAGGCAACCAAGTGAGGTGTACCCTAAGAGTGCGCATGTGCGAGTGTGTTGTCTTCAGTTATTTTGTCTTTGTACATGTCAATGGTTATCTATGTTGATTTTAGGTTCAAATATTTGATCTTGTCATGCATTCCCTATTATCAAACATCTAACAGTTTATAAGTTGCGAAAATTAAATTGCGGAAATTAAAACTAAACTATTACAAGGCGTCGGGTATTTACATCGCCAAAAACAACCCTTGAAATTAAAATGCGGAAAGTAAATAAAGCGATAAAAATATTAAAGGTCCTATTAAACTATTACATTCCGGGAAACAATTACATTAATATGGTAAAATGGATCGCGTGCGGAAATTTAAATCGGGCGAGTTCTATAGGGTTTTGACCCTTATTTTGAAAGAAAGCATTTTTTTGTTATTTTGAATTTATGGAAGAAATTAAATTAAGTTAACAATTAAATTAATTAATTAATTAATTAATTAAAATATTTTTGGATTTTTGAGTATTTAAAGAAATAAAAATAAATTGATTAATGTTAATAAAAACCTAATTTTCTACATTAATTTTAATTATTTCAAAAAATATTAAAAGTTATACCTAATTAAAACTAAATTAATTGAATTAATATTTATTTACAAAAATAAAGTGCTGAATTTAATTTTAATAAATAAAATATATTTTTTGGTTTTTTGATTTTATGATGAAAAAGTTTAATTGGTCAATTAAAAATAATAACAATAAATAAATAAATAAAAGAAAGAAAAAGAAATAACCAAAGGGGTTTTGGGCCCAAATTGGAGGTGAGATAGCAATTTTGGTGGCCCAATACAAGAAGGCCTGGTTGACTTTTGGATTCTCCACGCATTGGTTGACTTGAGAGCATGATGGAAATTCATTCTTGACAACCAGATCTGGCCTGGGGCCATCTGGCAAATGATTAGATGATGGTGTATGATGGACCACAATTGCTGAAGCACGCTTGAATATTTATAGAAAAATAACACAAAGCAATATGGTGGACCTGGGATTCGAACCCATGTCCTGTAAGCCATTGCACAACACGTCTACCACTGGACCACTGCACTTTATTTGTTAATAGAATACGCATTAAAGATAATATACAAAAACGCATAATTATGCTGGAATAAAAAAAATAAAGTGCGAAAATTTGAATGGAGCAATTGGATGGGGACACGTTGTCGTCCCTGTCCTTGGGATTATACAGAGATTACCTGCGGATTTAAATCTGCAGCAAAAGGCATAGGTCAATTCCAAAATCCATCTCAGGCCATATAAATGGAAGGTGATACTATGGATGAATTCGTCTCGTTCCCCTGAGCAAGATGGTACCCTTCTCACAAGCCAATTGTCCCTGTAATGGAAAGCCCTAAAAAAACCCTAAAACACCTTTCAATGGCGTTTTGGATTATAGGCCAGATAAATGCAATCAAATAACATGGAAAGCTTTGAAATTATTTGGTGATTGCAAATATGCCATTAGTTTCTTGGAATGATGCATAAATTTTGAAACACAAAAGCAAGTTCAGAGGGAGGTCCAGCAATTGACTCACGTTGAGTTTTGGTTCTGAATTGGCCTCTAAGAGTGATTTCAGTTTCAAGCTTTTTCCAAGTTTTTTCAAGTTTTGTTCTTGTGATTTTGCAACCTCCAACCTCTAAAACCCGTGCCTATCACTTGTATATGTATAAAGCAATGCATTAGGTTAACTTCTTTGGGCTGAATCCTTTTGCATTGATGTTTGGAGATATGATTTGATTCACCATTGAAATCTTTCCAATTTTGTCCAAAATCCATCTTTTAGTTCATGATATGGTGAGATATGAGTTTGATCATGCCCATGATGACAATTAAGACCTATAACAATCAAAATGATCCTAAGTGATTAATATTTGGATTTTATTGGATTTAAATTGATTTAAAATGAATTAATTCAATAAAAAATCAAATAAAATAGAAAAATTAATAAATGGACACAAGGCTGAAGCTAGGACACGTGTGTAGTGTGACAAGATCAAATCAAGTGGAAAAGAATGGGCCCATTTGATAAAATTTGAAGTTTTGGGGATAGTTGACTTTTGGCAATTTTGGAAAAATGCCCAACTTCAACAATGCATAACTTCTTCAATTTTGAACTTTTGGAAGTGTTCATGGACTTTTTAGAAACCTTGAGCTCTAACCAACCCTTTTGGTCTCATATCATTTTGATATTCCATGCTCAAGCTATAAGCTTTGGCAAAAAAAGGTGTTTTTGTTGACTTTCAAAAATGACCTATAATGTCCAAATTTATAACTTCTTGTGAGTGCATTTCTTGATCTAGGGTATGAATATGAATTGTAGGACAGTGCATCCTCTTCAAAATGAGCTTTGGATGGGTCATTTCTCATAAAGTATGAGAATGTTATGCTTGGTCAAATTTGAGTTGACTTTTCCAGCAAAACCCTAATTTAGCAACTTTTGAATTTTGATGGATCTTGAGAAATCCTTGATGAATCAT
This sequence comes from Vicia faba, assembly GCA_948472305.1. Taxonomy (NCBI): domain Eukaryota; kingdom Viridiplantae; phylum Streptophyta; class Magnoliopsida; order Fabales; family Fabaceae; genus Vicia; species Vicia faba. The sequence goes on from OX451737.1 coordinate 1,232,339,876, forward strand.
GATCAACCCTTGATCAAATGATTAAATATCCTTAAAAATGAGAATGTTGATAAAAAATCTTGAGGTTTGACTGTTTATACGTCACAGTTGACTTTTGCCCTAGCTCAATCGATTTTTGGACCTCTTGAGCAATTGACTGACCAAAATTCCTCTGCAAGGCTTGAAATTTGACATGGATGAACTTGAGGACATGTTAGGACGTTGGGAAGCACTTGAGGCCATTTGGATGCAAGGACCTTGATGCAACACAAAACCCTAATTTGAGGTTGACTGCCATAGGAGATGACTTGACTGTCCAACTCTTGAGCAATCTTGAGCAACTTGGAGATTATTCTTGCAATATCTTGGGAAATTTGAGAGGGAAAATTTTGGGGTACAACAGCTTCCCCTGTTAAATTTATTTAAACTTGAGGATATATATTGGCTTTCGGGCCTTTCGTGATCCGAAGGTGGAAGATGATTGAACACTAGAGTGCCCAGAAATTTGCACTCGCATGAAGTACGATCATCCTTGTGATGTCGGGAATGGGCTTACAGATAACATTTGGAGACAATTGATAGGTGGTCTGAACTTCGACTGGATCGGCATCAGAAAAATCTTTAGGAATTGATTTAACTGGACCCGACAAGGTCTTGGAGTAACTTTGACTGGATCGACATCAGAAAAAAATTTTAGGAATCGATTTAACTGGACCAGACAAGAGTCTAGGATTAACTTTGACTGGATCGGCATCAGAAAAATATTTAGGAATCGATTTAACTGGACCAGACAAGGTCTTGGAATAACTTCAACTGGATCGGCATTAGATAAATCTTTAGGAATCGATTTAACTAGACTAGAGGAGGTATTGGCGCCTTTGACTGGATCGACATCAGAAAAATCATTAGGAATCGATTTAACTGGACCAGACAAGGTCTTGGAATAACTTCAACTGGATCGGCATCAGAAAAATCTTTAGGAATCGATTTAATTGGACCAGACAAGGTCTTGGAATAACTTTGACTGGATCAGCATCAGAAAAATCTTTAGGAATCAATTTAACTGGACCAGACAAGGTCTTGGAATAACTTTGACTGGATCGGCATCAGAAAAATATTTAGGAATCAATTTAACTGGACCAGACATGGTCTTGGAATAACTTCAACTGGATCAGCATCAGAAAAATCTTTAGGAATCAATTTAACTGGACCAAAGAAGGTCTTTGAATAACTTTGACTGGATCGGCATCAGGAAAATCTTTAGGAATCAATTTAACTGGACCAGACAAGAGTCTTGGAATAACTTCAACTGGATCGGCATCAAAAAAATCATTAGGAATCGATTTAATTAGACCAGAGAAGGTCTTTGAATAACTTTGGCTGGATTGGCATCAGAAAAATCTTTAGGAATCGATTTAACTGGACCAGACAAGAGTCTTGGAATAACTTCAACTAGATCGGCATCAGAAAAATCTTTAGGAATCGATTTAATTGGACCAGAGAAGGTCTTGGAATAACTTCAACTGGATCGGCATCAGAAAAATCTTTAGGAATCGATTTAACTGGACCAGATAAGGTCTTGGAATAACTTTGACTGGATCGGCATCAGAAAAATCTTTAGGAATCGATTTAACTGGACCAGACAAGGTCTCAGAATAACTTCAACTGGATCGGCATCAGAAAAATCTTTAGGAATCGATTTACCTTGACCAGAGAAGGTCTTGGATGAACTTTGACTGGATCGGCATCAGAAAAATCTTTAGGAATCGATTTAACTAGACCAGACAAGGTCTTCCACATAGTTGAGAATTTAACTGCATCTTTCCTGAAAGGTAAAGGTCAGTCATATGCAATGCATGATATTGATCAAGCAATGATGTTCTCAACATAAATGAGATTGTATGGTATGATGCGTATATGCATGTATCATGATGTATGGAAATGTGATGTTTTAGCTGGGGAAAATAAATCTCGGATAGTTGCTGGAGACAGAGTTGAATTCTTCGTTTCTGCTGGGGATGGTGAACGAAGGTGATTGTGAGAATAAACCTGCAGGAGAGGATGACTCGTTTGGGGAATAAACTAATGAGTAGATTACTCTGCGGGGAAGAGATGCTCTGCTGAGGGTTCCACTGATAAGCTCCACTGGGGATGGATTACCGTTGCTGGTGATATTGAATCTGTTGAGGATTGAGTTCCTGTTTGTGAAAGGAAAGAACTTTGCTGGGGATGATCTTTCAGTTGTGACTTGCTTAGGGATAACCCTGTTAGACTTTTGTGGGGATGATCCTCTGTGTTTTGCTGGGAGTGATCTTTTGAACTCGGCTGGGGAGATTTATTTTTGTACTCCGCTGGGGAATATTCTTATACTTTGTTGGGGAATTAAGACTGCTGGGGATATCAAGCCCTTTTTTATTGCTGATGGTAGATAAACTCTGCTTGGGGAGAATATTACTGATTCATTCATTCACAGTTGCGAGTCTCAGTTGGGGAGAGTTAATATTACTGTCTTTTTCTTTTACTCTGTGGGGAGTGAATGTTACTGGGACGCGTGTTGAGGATATGACGATGGCTTTGCATCGAGACTTTTCTGCCCTTGTATCTGCGGGAGAAGGTTCCTGCGGAGGCCTGGTGGATCGAGTATTATCCCCACCTATGAGGTTCTTGGTATCTTTCGGTCAAATTGACAAGTCTTCTTCTGGTAGGCAAGTGACGATATGATGAGACATAGTCGTACGCTTTGATCCCTAATTTTTTCCTGGACTGCCTTTTCGGGTTTTCAGTCCACCGAGATGCCATTTTTTGCCCAAGCCGCCTTTTCAGGTTTTCGACTTGTCGGGTGTACAGATTTTTCATTCTTTATCCTTAATTTTTTCCCGAACCCTTTTAGTTCGTCGGGATGCCCTTATTTTTGCCTAGGCCAGTCAACCTAGGGGGCTTTGATTATGCGTAGTACTTTTTTGACTATGTCCACGCTCTCAGAGATGTAGGGAGGTGTCACTGTCGGTAGTTTTGTGTTGCCATACTACCAGAAGATCTTCGTTTGATCATGCAAGATTCGTTGCTGGAATTCATGTCCAATGCCCCAATTGATTCAGATGGGGATTTTCCCCTGGCTATTTGGCATTTTGAGAGATTCCTTGAATCTTGACTTAACTTCCCTGGATGATGGACAATGCTCATGCCGTGCCCCTTGGTTGGAGGTGTTTTTTCCACTTGAGGTGACCCTTTTTATTGAAAATGTTCTTGTTCACTAGATATTCGTCGTGAGAATTTCTCTGTTGTTTGAACAAATAGTCATATGCAAACAATGTTATTTTAAGAATGCAAAGCTTATGTCTGTCTTAAAGTTTTTGAAAATGCATTTTTTCAGTAAGATAGGAAAATTTTGTAAAATGTGACGTCAACTCAGGATTTACAGCAAGCCCTACAGGAGTCATGATACCTTTTTATAACAGTATGATTTCGAACTAACCCATGCTTCAGCTAGGACTTTTAAGGGTTATAACGCGGCCTTGTTCACAGTTTAAGAAACAAAGGACAAAGGCTCAAATTTTATTTGTACCCACCTGTTCTTCATGATGTTCTTCGATCCTAAACTCAGCTAATTGTGCATTTAGATCCCGTTTGAGTCTTTGCTCTAATATTCCAGTGATGGTTCGGATACTGATAATTTATTTTGAATAGGCAGTCATTTTATTGAGAGTTTGCAGGATCTCTACCCTTTTGGTTTTTATTATCCCTGTTTTTTTTTTGCATGAGCTATTTCTTTTTGTGATTACAGTCAACGGGATGCCCTAGTTTTTCTTAAGTCTCCTTCACAGGTTTTGACTTATTGGGCTTTTATTTTGAGAGATAATGACTGCATGTCCTTATGATTATACAGAACCAACACCGTCTTTTGTTTCGGAAGGACTTCTTTGATGCCATTCATTGTGCACCTGGATCAACTGAGAAAATTACCATGCCCCAGGTTATAATTAAGGGTTTTAATTTGTGAAAAGAAAAACTCTAACTTCTTTGGCTCAAAGGGGTTGGCTAGGGATTATCTTCCTTATAACTCCACTGTTTAGGATTTGAAACAATGCATGTACCTCGTCAGCGGGGTCTGTTCAAAAGCATACTGTAGAGATTTTGATATCATTTTCGTCATCCTCCCTTAAAAGGCTTAGAATTTTTTAATCGAGAGTTGAACATCACAAAAATAAAAGCAATTTGAATATAGTGAATACGAATGGACTTATTCAAAACAGACATATGCAATGCATTGATAAAGTAACAAAGTTTGACATGAATAAATGTTCGAACAATCAAAAGAAAATTACAACTTGAAAATTCTAATGAACAAAAAGTCTTCTCGTCTCAGTACTTGTCACTTCAAATGGAGAACCTTGGGGGGATGGAAAAAGAATTCAATTTGATCGTCTTGTGTGAGTTCCAATGCTCCTTCATCAATCAGGTCTTGAATTTTGTTGCTCAACGCCCAACAGATGTTAGTATTATGCCCCGGGCTGTTGGAGTGATATGCACACCTTGCATCAGGATTGTACTTTGAGGAGGCTATGTTGGGATTCTTAGGAGGGTCCCTTAACGACACCAGATTCAATCTCAACAGGTGTTGTAAAGCTTGAGACAACAACATGTTGAGCTTGGTAAACTTCATCTTGGATGTATCCAGCTTATTCTGATTAACCCGTTGTTTATGGCAAGGTTGTTGTTGGACCTGTGAGGTAGTAGCAACTTGGAGAGGTCTATTCTTCATCAAACCAAACCTTTGACTTCTCGGAAGCTGATCAATGACTTGGCCTCCGGCCTTGACTGTTTGCTTCATGTTGTTGTATTTATCTTGATGAAGCTGGTTGATAATGGTTCTCAGCTCTTCTTGTTCCCGAGCTAAGCCTTGGATAAGAGCCATCTGCCCCAGCATCTGGGTTTTCATGGCACTGAACTCAGCTTGCAGTTGTTCCAGTCGTTCGTCCTTATTGTCTTCAGGACTTTTCTTGACCAAGTTCCCGACGAGGAGTGTTTTCAACTCTTCCTGCCCCTTGTATAGGTTTAGGAATGCGTCCCTGAACTGAGCTTCTTGAGTTTGAAGATCTTGGTTGTCTGGTTGGAAAGCCATTGCTGAAATAAACAGCGTGAACATGAGAGACTTGTATTGGGAGACCTGTTATGCAATGATATGTATGATATATGTATGCAATGTTTTCAAGGATCCCGCGGGGTAAACAAGAAACTTGTTAGAATTTGAATTTTGCAGCTTTGATTGAAGAAACTTCATGTTGTTAAGAGTCCTTCTTCAAGAGTCAAGCTCACCATATCGAGTGGGTCATAGCCCTTGACTCAAGTTATCGTATTTTGATTTCTAGAAAACCTTGGCTAGAGGAAAATAAATCCCCTTTGCCTCTTGATAGACATTTGATTTACCATAACCTGCATCACAAACCCTTGAGATCCTTGAAATGGTTAAGGAAAGGTTAAGGCATGATGTTATGATGTGTATGTTATGCGTTTAAGCAAAAGTGTGAAGTGATGTAAGTAAACCCTGCAATAAATCCAAATTATTGGATAAGGACTGTAAACAAAACCTGCAAGGAACTCATGATGTCAGATAACAAGAATGTGCAAGTAGTTCAAGTTTGAAGGCACACAAGTCACACAAACAGCCTTAAGTTTAGGCTGGCATGGAGTTTAGGTATTACCCTCTTTCAGTTTAGTTGGTTTAAACTTGTCCTAAAAATAGTAGCCGGGTTCTAGAGGATCTCAATATCACTGACTACCCTCGATCGGTCATAATTCCAATTTAGTAACCTTTTCTTGCAGCCGGAATCATCGCGAGAGTTTAGTCTCAATGAGTGTAGCATACTGCTACTGTTCTATGGCCAAGTTGGTCAATTTAAAGGTTCTAAGGTCAGTTGGTGCTTAATGACCCCTTAGACGACCCATATTCTCCTCATTCCAACACAAGGGATATCGGTACAATCTAAAGTGCCACACCAACGTAGCTACTGCTTCAACCGTATCGGTCTACGCCGTACAGTTCCCTTATAGTTTATTGCTACTTACCTAAAGGGTACCCCCAGATCCGGGTTAGGATCTATTGTAACTTTGATTCAACCGACAAATATAAAGCATACAAAGCAAACAATTGAAAACATAATGATCTAATCCTAAGGTACACCCCACTTATTAAAGCATCCCCAGCAGAGTCGCCAGTTCTGTGATACGGTGGGAGAGAACTGACTGTTTTTGGAATGCTGGTTCGCGTTTTGCGTTTGTTTTTGCAAAATGTCGCGATAAGCAAGAGTCGCCACCGTCTTTTATTTTATCCAACAAGGAAATGAAAAAAGCACAGAAAAATTCCTTTTTCGAGATGTTTCTTGGGTTCGGGGGGTAGATTATAGAAAGGGAAGGTGTTAGCACCCTTTCTATCCGTGGTTATCAACGGCCTCTTAGGTACTTGCTCAAATTGTTTTCAAAATTTTCTTTTTTTTCTTTGTGTTTGTGGGTTTGAAAAGAGTTTTTTAGCTTGAAAGGTGTGTAAGTGCGAAAAGTTTTGTTTTGTTTTAGAAAGAGCAAGTACTTAAGAACCATCTACCTACTCGAAAAAGGAATCGTTCTATGCTAATGTCCTTTAGACAATGTTATCCCACTATTTATGAGTAGGTAGCATCGTTGTTGGAGTTTAAGGGTCGATTTGAATTTTGGGACGTGCAGTCACTAAAGCAATGTTAGGACACCTTATCGGTAACCTTAATGTCTTAGATCATTTTTCCGAGGCAACCGTTTCGAGGCAAATATGATCTTTGGACAAGAGGGCAACCTCTAAAACTTCCTATACTCAATGACCGAGTTCGAAGGCAACCAAGTGAGGTGTACCCTAAGAGTGCGCATGTGCGAGTGTGTTGTCTTCAGTTATTTTGTCTTTGTACATGTCAATGGTTATCTATGTTGATTTTAGGTTCAAATATTTGATCTTGTCATGCGTTCCCTATTATCAAACATCTAACAGTTTATAAGTTGCGGAAATTAAATTGTGGAAATTAAAACAAAACTATTACAAGGCGTCGAGTATTTACATCGCCAAAAATAACCCTTGAAATTAAAATGTGGAAAGTAAATAAAGCAATAAAAATATTAAAGGTCCTATTAAACTATTACATTCCGGGAAACAATTACATCAATATGGTAAAATGGACCGCGTGCGGAAATTTAAATCGGGCGAGTTCTAGGGTTTTGACTTTTTTTTTTTAAAGAAAGCATTTTTTGTTACTTTGAATTTACGGAAGAAATTAAATTAAGTTAACAATTAAATAAATAAATAAATTAATTAATTAAAATATTTTTGGATTTTTGAGTATTTAAAGAAATAAAAATAAATTGATTAATGTTAATAAAAACCTAATTTTCTACATTAATTTTAATTATTTCAAAAAATATTAAAAGTTATACCTAATTAAAACTAAATTAATTGAATTAATATTTATTTAGAAAATTAAAGTGCTGAATTTAATTTTAATAAATAAAATATATTTTTTGGTTTTTTGATTTTATGAGGAAAAAGTTTAATTGCTCAATTAAAAATAATAACAATAAATAAATAAATAAAAGAAAGAAAAAAAAAAGAAATAACCAAGGGGGTTTTGGGCCCAAATTGGAGGTGAGATAGAAATTTTGGTGGCCCAATACAAGCAGGCCTAGTTGACTTTTGGATTCTCCATGCATTGGTTGACTTGAGAGCATGATGGACATTCATTCTTGACCACCAGATCTGTCCTGGAGCCATCTGGCAAATGATTAGATGATGGTGTATGATGGACCACAAGTGCTGAAGCACGCTTGAATATCGGTAGAAACATAACACAAAGCAATATGGTGGACCTGGGATTCGAACCCAGGTCCTGTAAGCCATTGCACAACACGTCTACCACTGGACCACTGCACTTTATTTGTTAATAGAATACACATTAAAGATAATATACAAAAACGCGTAATTATGCTGGAATAAAAAAAATAAAGCGCGGAAATTTGAATGGAGTAATTGGATGGGGATACGTTGTCGTCCCTGACCTTGGGTTTATACAGAGATTACCTGTGGATTTAAATACGCAGCAAAAGGCATAGGTCAATTCCAAAATCCATCTCAGGCCATATAAATGGAAGGTGATACCATGGATGAATTCGTCTCGTTCCCCTGAGCAAGATGGTACCCTTCTCACAAGCCAATTGTACCTGTAATGGAAAGCCCTAAAAAAACCCTAAAAATCCTTTCAATTGCTTTTTGGATTATAGGCCATATAAATGCAATCAAATAACATGGAAAGCTTGGAAATTGTTTGGTGATTGCAAATATGCCATTAGTTTCTTGGAATGATGCATAAATTTTGAAACACGACAACAAGTTCAGAGGGAGGTCGCGTATCCCTTAAAGTGTGTTTGAGGGCGTGAGAGAGCTTGCTTTTGATTGCTACTGACTCAGTGGATGTCCAGCAATTGATTCACGTTGAGTTTTGGTTCTGAATTGGCCTCTAAGAGTGATTTCAGTTTCAAGCTTTTTCCAAGTTTTTTCAAGATTTGTTCTTGATATTTTTCAGCCTCCAACCTCTAAAACTCGGTCCTCTCACTTGTATATGTATAAAGCAATGCATTAGGTTAACTTCTTTGGGCTGAATCCTTGTGCATTGATGTTTGGAGATATGATTTGATTCACCATTGAAATCTTTCCAATTTTGACCAAAATCCAACTTTTTGTTCATGATATGGTGAGATACGAGTTTGATCATGTCCATGATGACAATTAAGACCTATAACAATCAAAAATATCCTAAGTGATTAATATTTGGATTTTATTGGATTTAAATTGATTTAAAATGAATTAATTCAATAAAAATAAAATAAAATAGAAAAATTAATAAATGGACACAAGGCTGAAGATAGGACACGTGTGTAGTGTGACAAGATCAAATCAAGTGGAAAAGAATGGGCCTATTTGACAAAATTTGAAGTTTTGGGGATAGTTGACTTTTGGCAATTTTGGAAAAATGCCCAACTTCAACAATGCATAACTTCTTCAATTTTGAAATTTTGGAAGTGTTCTTTGACTTTTTAGAAACCTTGAGATTTCCTCTAACCAACCCTTTTGGTATCATCTCATTTTGATAATCCATGCTCAAGTTATAAGCTTTGGCAAAAAGGGTGTTTTTGTTGACTTTCAAAAATGACCTATAATGTTCAAATTTATAACTTCTTGTGAGTGCATTTCTTGATCTTGGGGTATGAATATGAATTGTAGGACAATTCATCCTCTTCAAAATGAGCTTTGGATGTGTCATTAATCATAAAGTATGAGAAAGTTATGCTTGGTCAAAATTGAGTTGACTTTTCCTACAAAACCTTAACTTAGCAACTTTTGAATTTTGATGAATCTTGAGCAATCCTTGATGAATCATGATCAACCCTTGATAAAATGATGAAATATCCTTCAAAATGAGAATGTTGACAAAAAATCTTGAGGTTTGTCTGTTTATAGGTCACAATTGACTTTTGCCTTAGCATAGTCGATTCTTGAGGTTTGACTGTTTATAGGTCACAGTTGACTGACCAAACTTTCTCTGCAAGGCTTGAAATTTGACATGGATGAACTTGAGGAAATGTTAGGACATTGGGAAGCACTTGAGGCCATTTGGATGCAAGGACCTTGATTCAACACAAAACCCTAATTTGAGGTTGACTGCCTTAGGAGATGACTTGACTGTCCAACTCTTGAGCAATCTTGAGCAACTTGGATATTATTCTTGAAATATCTTGGGAAATATGAGAGGGCAAATTTTGGGGTACAACAGCTTCCCCTGTTCAATTTTCTTAAACATGAGGATATAGATTGGCTTTCGGGCCTTTCGTGATCCGAAGGTGGAAGATGATTGAACACTAGAGTGCCCAGAAATTTACACTCGCATGAAGTAGGATCGGCCTTGTGATGTCGGGAATGGGCTTACAGATGCCATTTGGAGACTGTTGATAGGTGGTCTAAACTGGATCGGCATCAGAAAAATCTTTAGGAATCGATTTAACTAGACCCGACAAGGTCTTGGAGTAACTTTGACTGGATCGGCATCAGAAAAAATATTTAGGAATCGATTTAACTTGACCAGACAAGAGTCTTGGATTAACTTTGACTGGATCGGCATCAGAAAAATCTTTAGGAATCGATTTAACTGGACCAGACAAGGTCTTGGAATAACTTCAACTGGATCGGCATCAGAAAAATCTTTAGGAATCGATTTAACTGGACCAGACAAGGTCTTGGTATAACTTTGACTGGATCGACATCAGAAAAATCTTTAGGAATCGATTTAACTGGACCAGAAAAGGTCTTGGAATAACTTTAACTGGATCGACATCAGAAAAATCTTTAGGAATCAATTTAACTGGACCAGACAAGGTCTAGGAATAACTTTAACTGGATCGGCATCAGAAAATCTTTAGGAATCAATTTAACTGGACCAGAGAAGGTCTTTGAATAACTTTGACTGGATCGGCATTAGGAAAATCTTTAGGAATCGATTTAACTGGACCAGACAAGAGTCTTGGAATAACTTCAACTGGATCGGCATCAGAAAAATCTTTAGGAATCGATTTAACTATACCAGAGAAGGTCTTTGAATAACTTTGACTGGATCGGCATCAGGAATATCTTTAGGAATCGATTTAACTGGACCAGACAAGAGTCTTGGAATAACTTCAATTGGATCGGCATCAGAAAAATCTTTAGGAATCGATTTAACTGGACCAGGGAAGGTCTTGGAATAACTTCAACTGGATCGGCATCAGAAAAATCTTTAAGAATCAATTTAACTGGACCAGACAAGGTCTTGGAATAACTTTGACTGAATCGACATTAGAAAAATCTTTAGGAATCGATTTAACTGGACCAGACAAGGTCTTGGAATAACTTTGAATGTATCGGCATCAGAAAAATCTTTAGGAATCGATTTAACTGGACCAGACAAGGTCTTCCACATAGTTGAGAATTTAACTGCATCTTTCCTGAAAGGTAAAGTTCAGTCATATGCAATGCATGATATGGATCAAGCAATGATGTTCTCAACATAAATGAGATTGTATGGTATGATGCATATATGCATGTATCATGATGTATGGAAATGTGATGTTTTAGCTGGGGAAAATAAATCTCGGATAGCTGTTGGAGACAAAGTTGAATTCTTCATTTCCGCTGGGGATGGTGAATGAAGGTGATTGTGAGAATAAACCTGCAGGAGAGGATGACTCTGTTGGGGAATAAACTGATGAGGAGATTACTCTGCAGGGAAGAGATGCTCTGTTGAGGGTTCCACTGATAAGCTCCACTAGGGATGGATTACTGTTGCTGGTGATACTGAATCTGTTGAGGATTGAGTTCCTGTTTGTGAAAGGAAAGAACTTCGCTGGGGATGATCTTTCAGTTGTGACTTGCTGGGGGATAACCCTGTTAGACTTTTGTGGGGATGATCCTCTGCGTTCTGCTGGGAGTGATATTTTGAACTCGGCTGGGGAGATTTATTTTTGTACTCCGCTGGGGAATATTCTTATACTTCGTTGGGGAATTAAGACTGCTGGGGATATCAAGCCCTTTTTTATTGCTAATGGTAGATAAACTCTGCTTGGGGAGAATATTACCGATTCATCCATTCACAGTTGCGAGTCTCAGCTGGGGAGAGTTAATATTACTGTCTTTTTCTTTTACTTTATGGGTAGTGAATGTTACTGGGACGCGTGCTAAGGATATGACGATGGCTTTGCATCAAGACTTTTCTGCCCCTATATCTGCGGGAGAAGGTTCCTGCGGAGGCCTGGTGGATCGAGTATTATCCCCACCTATGAGGTGCTTGGTATCTTTCGGTCAAAATGACAAGTCTTCTTCTGGTAGGCAAGTGACGAGATGACGAGACATAGTCGTACGCTTTGATCCCTAATTTTTGCCTAGACCGCCTTTTCGGGTTTTCAGTCCACCGGGATGCCCTTTTTTGCCCAAGCCGCCTTTTCAGGTTTTCGACTTGCCGGGTGTACATATTTTCATTCTTTATCCTTAATTTTTTCCCGAACCCTTTTGGTTCGTCGGGATGCCCTTATTTTTGCCTAGGGAGGTGTCACTGTCGGTAGTTTTGTGTTGCCATACTACCAGAAGATCTTCCTTTGATCATGCAAGATTCATTGCTGGAATTCATGTCCAATGCCCCAATTGATCCAGATGGAGATTTTCCCCTGGCTATTTGGCATTTTGAGAGATTCCTTGAATCTTGACTTAAATTCCCCAGATGATGGACAATGCTCATGTCGTGCCCCTTGATTGGAGGTGTTTTTTCCACTTGAGGTGACCCTTTTTATTGAAAATGTTTTTGTTCACTAGTTATTCATCGTGCGAATTTCTCTGCTGTTTTTTGATGATTTTTGATAAAAAGGAAAAATTATGATTGGTTAGTAATTAATTAAAATAAAATAAAACAATTAAATTAATAAAATGAAAATGCGAGAGAAAGAAGGAATTGGGCCTAGAATTTGGAGGTGCAGATAGCAATTTTTTGCTGGCCCATTAGCTGATCCATGTGACTTTTCCTAATCTAGTACTCACATGTTTACCTGCATATGGTGGACCTTTGATTGCTGACCACCAGATCCGGCCCTTTGGCCATCTGGCGCTTGGATTAGTGAAGGAGTATGGTGTTAATCTAGCCCCTGCGTGCACTTGATCTCCGTAAAAACATTGGAAAAATGCAAATTGCTGGAGGCCGGGATCGAACCCCTGACCTCCAGCCTTTGGTCTCTGAACGCCTATGTGGCCACCACTAGGCCAAGTTGTTGCTTTTGTTATTATAACGCGAATGAAACATAATATATGAAAACAAATCAAATGCCAGAAAAAATAAAAAAAGCGCGTAATATTTGAATGGGCAAATGGACGGATGACACATCATGGTCCATATCCTCCCATCACTGTAACTTTACCTGCGGATTTTTATCCGCAGCTAAAAACGCATGTTCGTTCTAAAACTTTCTCCAGGCCATATAAATGGAATCCAAGACCATGGTTAGCCTCGTCTCGTCTCTCTGATCCTAGCCATAACCACCATTAAGGCCAATTTCACCTGAAACAGAAAGCCCTAAAAACGAACAAAGAAACCTAGCGATGGTGGATCTTGATACCGGTCAGATAAATGAAATCAAATGATGCCAAAAGCTTGTAAATGATGTGAGGATTACAAATATGCAATTAGTTCATTCAATGGATGCGTGAATAGTGAGTTTTAATTTCAAAAATGCAGCGAATTCGTGGACTACTTACAGTGCTTTAGAATGCTTGAAAACGCCTGGTTGTGATTAGTTTAGCTTCTGGAGATGGCCAGCAATCGATTGAGACCAATATGAAGCTCTGAAAATGCCTCTAGGGTTGATTTCGATCTCCCACTTTTTTGTGATTTTTGCAAAGTTGGTTCTGCCTCCACACTTGATCTCTAATCCTAATTTCCGTGCCTGTAGCTTGCTTATGTATTGTGCATTATATTAGGGTGAAAAACTTGGTCCAAATCTCTCCATATTGATGATTGCATATTTGATTTGATCTTCCATTAAAACCTTTCCAAACCTGATCCAAATAATATATTCTTGTGCATAGAGAACTTGATATGAATTCAATTGCCACCATAGCTGTATTTGGGGCCTGAAATAGGCAAAAAATCATGTGTTATCAATACTTTAGATTTTATGTGATGTTATTTGATTTAAAATGAATTAATTCAACTAAAAATTAAATTAAATAATAAAAATGTGATATGGACACATGGCTGGAGCTAGGGCACGTGGGAAATAAGGCAAACTCAAATCAAGTGAAAAAGAATGGGCCCATTTGGCAAAATTTGATGTTTTGGGGGTAGTTGACTTTTGGAAATTTTGCCAAAAAGTCCAACTTCAACAATGCATAACTTCTTCAATTTGGAATTTTTGGAGATGTTCTTTGACTTTCTAGAAATCTTGAGATGTCCTGTAATCAAACCTTTTGGTCTCATCTCATTTTGATATTCCATGTTCAAGTTATAAGCTTTGACAAAAAAAAGGTGTTTTTGTTGACTTTCAAAAATGACCTATAATGTCCAAATTCATAACTTCTTGTGAGTGCATTTTTTGATCTTGGGGTATGAATATGGATTGTAGGGAACTGCATCCTCTTCACAATGAGCTTTGTATGGGTCATTTATCATAAAGTATGAGAAAGTTATGCTTTGTTCAAAGTTGAGTTGACTTTTCCTACAAAACCCTAATTTAGCAACTTTTGAATCTTGATGAATTTTGAGCAATCCTTGATGAATCATGATCAACCCTTGATCAAATGATGAAATATACTTCAAAATAAGAATGTTGACAAAAAATCTTGAAGTTTGACTGTATGTAGGTCACAGTTGACTTTTGCCTTAGTACAATCGACTTTTGGACCTTTGAGCAATTGACTGAGCAAACTTCTTCTGCAAGGCTTGAAATTTGACATGGATGATCTTGAGAACATATTAGGTCATGGGGGAGAACTTGAGGTCATTTGGAATCAAGGATCTTGATGCAATATGAAACCCTAATTTGGGGTAGACTGCCTTAGGAGATAGCTTGTCTGGTCAATCCTTGAGCAACCTTGAGCAACTTGGAAATTTTTCTTGCAATGTTTTGAGAAATATGGGAGGGAAAATTTTGGGGTACAACAACTATTATACACATGACCATGTTGGTTATAGTATTTGCAGTTTAGATATCAATGGATGCGATAAAGTGAGAGCTGATCTTCAAGAAATGATGGATGAAGGTCTTATCCACACAATCAGACCAAGGGTGGAATATGAAGAATATGTGAATATGGTTTATAGATGTCCTGGTGAATTCCTGATTTTTAATATGAATTACGCGAATGATGATCTGGTGCAGTTGCATGCCACATTTTGTCACATGGATGACCATGAGGTACATTATTATGGGTCCTGTCAGATCTGCTGTACAGATTCCTGTGGTTGTTCTGTTGCAAGAAGATGTGTTGAATTGCTGTTAGATAATGGTACTATCAGAGTCACATGTAACAAATATGATTATAATGAAGTTAATGTGATTGAAGATTACTCAGTTTAGACTATGTCGGATGATGAGTACATTTCTGCTGATGAGTTCTTTTCTTCTGATGAAAGTATGTTTTCTGATAATGATTATGCAATTCATGAGTATTCTGAAGAAGTATGGGTGAATGTTATTGTACCATGTTTAGTTGATCCCGTTTATGTAGAGATTGAGTACCATAGCAAGCCCGTTTTTTCTCCCGTGGTAATTTGTCTTCCTGGTCCTATCCCATACGAATTAGACAAAGCTCTTTCTTATAAGTACAATGCAACTGTCCTAGAAGATGGTGTGGAAATTCCTATCAAACCTTTGTCCCATGTGGAGAATATTGCTGAAGCTAGTCGAGTAACTCGCAGTTGTTGTGTCTCCGCCCCTACCTTTCGAGGAGATGTTAACTCTGGAAAAAAGATTATTGCAAATTATGTTGAACCTAAGAAAGCGGTAGGAGAATCTAGTGGCGCTGCCTTGGAAAAAGAGGTTGATGATCTGTTAAAAATCATCAAGATGAGTGATTACAAGATTGTGGATCAGTTGTTGCAAACTCCTTACAAGATTTCCATTTTAGCCTTGTTGATGAATTCTTCTACTCATCGGGAATCTCTGATGAGGGTGTTGGATCAAGCTTTTGTTGAAAGGGATATGTCTCTGGATCAGTTCAACAGTGTTGTGGGGAATATTACATCTTGTAACGATCTGAGCTTTTGTGATGACGAGTTGCCCGATGAAGGGAGAAACCATAACCTGGCTTTATATATTTCTATAAATGGTAAGAATGACTCTTTGTCCAATGTGCTGATTGACAATGGATCTGCTTTGAATGTTATACTGAGAAGTACTCTCATGTATCTTAAGTACCAGGGAACTCCTATGTTCCCTAACGACATTATAGTGAAAGCTTTTGATGGTTTAAGAAAATCTATCATTGAAGAGGTGGATTTACCTATTCTCATAGGTCGACACTTATTCCAAATAATCTTTCAAGTTATGGATATTATCCCAGCCTATAGCTATTTATTGGGACGACAATGGATCCATGAAGCAGGGGTGGTTACGTCAACCGTGCATCAGAAGCTGAATCATGTTCGTGAAGGAAAGGTAATCATTGTGAACTGTGAGCAAGCTCTGTTGATAACCCACTTGTCTTCTTTTAGAATTGTAGAAGCTGATGAAGAAACTGTTGGAACTCAGTTCCATGCTTTGTCCATTGATAATATAAGGAAGCACGAAGATTCTATCACCTCATTTAAGGATGCCCAACAAGTAGTGCAGAAAGGCCCTAAAAAGGAGTGGGGGCAGGTTATTAATCCACTTGTGAACAATAATGTGACTCGTTTGGGTTTCTCCATGAAGAAGGAAGTTATGAAGCCGAAGTCCACTTTAAGTAAATACCAAGACATCTTTCATAGTGCAGGATATCTTCAATTGACTACTCCAAAGATCAATTCTATTCTTGAAGTTGATCCAGAGCAAGAGATGCCGAACTTTGACACATGGAGTCAGAGTCTAGAATTAGATCACTGTTGATGTTCCTTCTTGCATTCATATTTCAAAGTTTTTTGTTTTTTGTTTATCTTTTCAAAAAGCCTTTCACTCTGCCCAAGGTGAAAGTAATGATGCTATATAGGCATGCCTTTTGTTTGGATTTTTAAAATCATTAATAAAAGTTGTTTTTGATTCCCAAATTATGTCTTTGTTTTCTGTTTTTTCTTGGAAAATGGTAATCATAAAAAACATTTAGAAATAAATAATAACTGGAAATAAATCTGCATAATCAATTGTTACATGTGTTAGCTTCTAAAATCAATCATAGATGATATGTGCAGATTAATTAAAAAACCAATTGAGTGCATTGACCCTACCCCCTCTCCCAACTTTGAATATCCTATGTATGTGGCTGAAGAAGAAGAATATGATGAAATCCCAAAAGAGGTTTCACGGTTGCTTGAGCAAGAGGAAAATATTATTCAGCCGTATAAAGAGCCGTTATAGACAATTAGCTTGGGTTCATAGGAAGATCCGAAAGAAGTCAAGATTGGGGCACTGCTCCATCCCGAGGTAAAGTGCAGGTTGATTGAGTTGCTGAAAGAGTATGTGGATATCTTTGCTGTCTTATCAAGACATGTCTGATCTGGATATCGATATTACGGAACACTATTTACCGCTTAAGCTAGAATGTCCACCAATCAAGCAGAAGCTGCGAAAAACTCATCCTAACATGTCATTGAAGATTAAAGAAGAGGTTTTGAAATAGATTGATGATGGTTTTCTTGTGACATCAGTGTACCCACAGTGGATTACCAATATCGTTCCAGTACCAAAGAAAGACGGAAAAGGACGCATGTGTGCCGATTATAGAGATTTAAATAAATCAAGTCTGAAAGATGACTTCCCATTGTCACATATTGATATGTTGGTTGATAGCATAATAAAATGCAAAGTGTTCTCATTCATGGATGGATTTTATGGATATAATCAAATTAGGATGGCTCTTGAGGACATGTAAAAAACAAAATTTATCATACCCTGGGGAACATTCTTTATAGAGTGATTCCCTTCGGGTTGAAGAACGTTGGTGCAACGTACCAGCGCGCTATGACAACCCTATTCCATGATATTATGCATAAGGAAATTAAAGTATATGTTGATGATATGATCGCCAAATCTCAGACCGAGGAAAGGCATATAGAAGATTTTTTGGAGTTGTTTCAGCGTTTGAGGAAGTATTGTCCCCGCTTGAATCCAAATAAGTGTACTTTTGGTGTTTGTTCAGGAAAGTTACTAGGTTTCATTGTCATCCAAAGAGGAATCGAAGTTGATCTTGATAAAGTTAAGGCAATTTAGGAAATTCCTGCACCATGAATCAAAAATCAAGTTAGAGGCTTACTTGGACGTTTGAATTACATTTCCAACTTTATTTCCCATATGATTGTGACATGTGAACCAATCTTCAAGTTGTTAAAAAAGATCAGGGTTGTGTGTAGATGGATGATTGCCAAAGTAAGTTTGAAATAATTAAACAATATATGCTTGAGCCTCATATCTTGCTCCCTCTTGTTGAAGGAAGACCATTGATTATGTATATGATCGTATTGGATAACCCCATGGGTTGTATTTTGGGACAGCAAGATGAAAGAGGAAGAAAAGAATATGTCATTTATTATATCAATAAGAAGTTCACTGACTGTGAGTCATAGTATTCTATGTTAGAAAAAAACATGTTGTGCTTTGGCCTGGGCAGAAAAGCGATTGCGGCAATAAATGTTGAAGCATACTACTTAGTTGATTTCCAAAATGGATCCAATTAAATATATTTTTGGAAAGCCTTCTCTTACTGGAAGAATTTCCCGTTGGAAGATGCTATTATCTGAATATGATATTGAATACTGTACTCAGAAGGCTATTAAAGGCAGTGTATTGGTAGAATACCTTGCTCACCTACCGGTTGACAATTATCAAGCTGTTAAATATGATTTCCCTAATGAGGACGTGACGTATTTGAAAGTTAAAGATTATGATGAGCCTTTTCCTGAGGAAGGTCCTGATCCTGAATCTCGATGGGGTATGGTATTGATGGAGTTGTAAATGCTTATGGAAAAGGAATTGGTGTTGTGATTATCACTCCCCATGGGTCATATATCCCTTTTACTGCAGGTTTGTCATTTGATTGTACCAATAACATGGAGAAATATGAAGCTTGTATTATGGGTCTTGAAGAGGCTATAGATCTCAATTAAAATTCTTAATGTATATGGCAATTCAGCTTTGATAATAAATCAGATCAAAGGAGAATGGGAGACTCTTCACATTGGCTTGATTCCATACAAACATTATGCAAGAATATTATTACCTTTCTTCAATAAAGTTGAATTCCATCATATTCCCAGAGATGAGAATCAAATGGAAGATGCGTTAGCCACTTTGGCTTCTATGTACCAAGTAAATACTTGGAACGATGTACCTCATATCACAGTTTGACATCTGGATAGACCAACTAATGTGTTTGCTATAGAGGAAACGTCAGATGAAAAACCTTGGTATTATGATATCAAGCACTTTCTTCAAACTTAGGAATACCCGGTTGGTGCATTGAAAAAGATAGAAAGACATTGAGAAGGTTGGCAAGTAGCTTTTTCCTTAATAAAGATATGTTATACAAGAAAAATCATGACATGGTCTTGCTCATATGCGTGGATAGACACGAAGCAGACATGTTGATGCATGAGATCCATGAAGGTTCCTTTGGTACCCATGCCAATTGACATTCAATGGAAATGAAGATGCTTATGGCAGGTTACTATTGTCTGACAATGGAATCTGACTATTACAAATTTGCAAAAAGTGCCATAAATGTCAGATTTACGCTGATAAGATTCATGTGCCTCCAACGCCCGTTTTCTATGTGGGGTATTGATATGATTGGAATGATTGAAGCCAAGGCGTCGAATGGACATCATTTCATCTTAGTGGTAATTGACTACTTCACCAAGTGGGTGAAAGTAGCTTCTTATTCTAATTTCACCAAGTAAGTGGTCGTACACTTTATAAAGAACAATCTTTAATGTTGGTATGGTGTGCCAAGCAGGATTATCATTGACAACGACTCAAATCTGGACAACAGAATAATGATGGAACTTTGTGAAGAATTCAATATTGTCCATCACAACTTGTCTCCTTACAGGCCCAAGATGAATGGGGGCTGTTGAAGGTGATAATAAAAACATTAAAAAGATCATCCAGAAGATGGTTGTTACCTATAAGGATTGGCATGAGATACTCCCTTTTGCTTTACATGGGTATCGTACATCCGTCTGCACTTCAACAGGGGAAACCCTGTTCTCTCTTGTGTATTGCATTGAAGTAGTGCTCCCCAACGAGGTTAAGATTCCCTCTTTGCTTGTAATAATGAAAATCAAGTTGTCTCTGGCTGAATGGGTCCAAAACAATTTTGACCATTTGAATTTGATTGAAGAAAAAAGAATGAAGGCCTTGTGTCATGGTTAGTTATATCACAAAATAATGAAGAAAACCGTTGATAAGAAGGTTAAGCCTAGTAAATTCAGAGAAGAAAACCTCGTGCTCAGAAAGATCATGTCTTTTAACGTTGATTCTAGGAGCAAGTGGACTCCCAATTATGAAGGCCCATATGATGTCAAGAAAGCCTTCTCTGGCGGTGCATTGATTCTTGAAATTATGGATGGTGAGGAGTTCCCACGTCCCATGAATATTGACACAATCAAGAAATACTTCGCGTAAATAAATAAAAGAAAAGCTCGCTAAGTTGAAAACCTGAAAGGGCAGCTTAGGCAAAAAATAGCATCTCGGTAGGCTGAAAACCCAAAAAGGAAGGTCTAGGCAAAATTTAGAGACATAAATAGAATAAGTTTTCCTGGTAGGTTGAAAACTTGCGAGGGCGACCTAGGTAAAAGTTAGGGATTTCTTAGCAAGTAACTGCGTTAGATAAGACTTGATCATTAAAGCAACAATCTTCTTGGATTCTCACCACACTTTGACTAAAGCCTCTGCTCAGGAGTTCAAAGTTGTTAGGGATAATAGTGGTCATTGTATTTCAATGTATCTTTCCCATATATTTACCATTTTCCAAACTTTGTAATCATCCATGGAGTCACACCATTTGCGGACTATCCTATTCTTTGTAGTTCTTATTTTATTCTGTCTACAAAAATTTCATTTATTATTGATAGTAATTTTCAAAACAAAAAGACTTAATAATAAAAATGTTTTGTGAAAAGAATTCACAAATTACTTTTTACTTCAAATTTTGTGATTTAAGTGGAACAAATGTAGTGATTCCAAGGATGGACGAGCTTCAAAGTTTTGGAAATATTCCCCAAGAGATATCCCGAGATTACTCTTGCTGACATGCTCATGATCCTCTTTTGTTTCTTTCCTTGGATAGTTGGATTTCATACCAATTGAGATAATGTGCAATGTTGGGCCTGTAATCCCATTTCCCCACTTAAGTCTTGGTTCAGATTTTTCTCCAAGTTGATTATTTGGTTTTGGGTTTACACGGTTTAATGCCTCTATCCCAGATTCTCCAGTCAGGACTTGACGCGAATTTTTTCCAATTGAGTAGCCATACAAAGGCAATACTTTTTCTAAGAAGTATTGAGACAACTGTCAACCTTTTGGGTTTTCTCTCGCCAAATGTTGAGTTTGATTTAGAATCCCCATAATGTTGACTTATTGATGTGATGTTAACTTCTTAGTTTCCCATATGAATCAAGGATGACGTTTCACTTTAAGGTGAATATCCTCATGAAGTTTCATGATTTCTCCCCAGAGAAGTTTGTGCAACCATTACTCCTGACATTGAAGATTGTATTTGGGATTCCCTCAGCGTGCGTGGTTTCATTTTCCCCAGTAAAGTCAGTATGGAATCCCTAGTTGAAGTCTAAATGATGCCACATTGTTTTCCCTAGCAAAGTCTGTATGATATTCCCTGGTGAAACCTGGAGGAGGGTGTTATATCCATTCAACTGTATTGGTTGATTGCTATCAGATTGTGTTTTAATTATTTTCAAGCCATGTTTCTCCCCAGTAAAGTATTTCCGTGAAGTAGGACTTTGTTTTCTCAGTTGGTGTTTGCTCTCTTATTGGGATCTTCATTCTGGATGTGATTTAGCCGAGTGTTGTCTTTACCGAAGTTGGTTTTGTCTGGTTATCCCCAGTGCAATTTTTCTATCTGGTCAGCATATACATGATAACATTCATACATTCATACACGTCATGCATAGCTGAATTAGAATTCATTTCTCATTTACACTCATTGATGTTTATGTTGACATGTTATCCTCTTTACAGAGTTGTGTTATCCTCTCTCCAATAGAGTTTAAACCTTATGTAGAAAGTGTATATCCTTTCCATTTCTCCATAGAGTTATCCCTCGTGAAATTTTTTTGCTTTAGCCTTCCTATTCAACTTATTATCTGGATGGAATATGATCCCCATTTGAGCTTATTCCTTATTGGGTGCTATCTTGGTTGAGTGTTTCACTCTAGTTTGTTCATGGTTTGTATCTGTGGTCCCCAACAATATTATTCCAATTTCTATAGGTGTTGAGACCTGGATTAAGAATGTGCATTTATTTTGCACGAAAAGATTTTATGTATTGCCACTTCCCCAGAAAGCCAAGATTCATTTCCCAACAGCGTCATCACAATCCTCTTCGTGAACAACAAGTGGCAGGTCTCTTTATTTGAACAACCCGTTCTTCCCCAAGAAGTATGTTAATGCCAGAGAAGATATTTGTATTCCGATGGATGGTAGTCTCATCATTATGAGAGATAGTTCATTATTGAGAATTTTATACTCCAATGGATGGTAGTCTCGTCGATATGGGAGATAGTTCGTTGTTGAGAATTTTGTACTCTAATGGATGGTAGTCTCGTCATTATGGGAGATAGTTTGTTATTGAGATGTTTTACTCCGATGAATGGTAGTCTCATCATCATGGGAGATAGTTCGTTGTTGAGAATTTTGTACTCCAATGGATGGTAATCTCATCATTATGGGAGATAGTTCATTGTTGAGAATTTTGTACTACAATGGATGGTAGTCTCGTCATTATGGGAGATAGTTTGTTGTTGAGATTTTGTACTCTAATGGATGGTATTCTCGTCCTTATGGGAGATAGTTCATTGTTGATATTGTTACTCTGATGGATGGTAGTCTCTTCATTATGGGAGATAGTTCATTGTTGAGATTATTCCTCCGATGGATGGTAGTCTCGTCATTATGGGAGATAGTTTGTTGTTAAGATGTTTACTTTGATGGATGGTAGTCTCATCATTATAGGAGATAGTTCGTTGTTGAGATGTTTACTCTGATGGATAGTAGTCTCATTATAACGGGAGATAGTTCGTTGTTGAGATTGTTACTCCGACGAATGGTAGTCTCGTCATTATAGGAGATAGTTTGTCGTTGAGATGTTTTACTTTGATGGATGGTAGTCTCTTCATTTGGAGATAGTTCATTGTCGAGATTCACTTTGCTCTAAAAGAGTTTATTTGTTTCTAGTGATAAGCAAGGATTCCAATCGTTTGTTACTTACCCTAATATTGGTATTTATTGATATTATCTTACCATTTCTATTTGCATCCTTCGGGTTGTTAATTTCCTACTAGCTAGGAGTTGACATTACTTTTTTTTTCTATCCCCTTTAGGGGTGGGTAGTTTGCAGTTATCTGTCGATCATTGTTATCCATTAATTTTTCCTCATTTATTGAGTTAGTGATGCCTTATCTCCTCTTTGGGCTTTACCCCAATAGAGTTGAGTCTTCTGTTCCCCAACGATTTTATTTCCTGGTTAGACTCTCTTATTGATCTTCTGTTCTATCTTCTGCTTACCTAGTGGTGTTCTATGTCACCTTTGGAGTTGTTTGTTTGCATGCATGATAATAAGCATTTCATGACATCTTAGGAAAAAATAGGGTTTGTTTTGTATTTAAGTATCTTCAATCGCGTTGAGATGAAGATTTTAACCTTCGCATCTCCTGATAGAAGACACTTAAATAAGGGCAGTTGTTATACCCCAATTGTTCCCCTAAGATTTCTCATCATCTCACTTTTATCAATACATCAATATCACCCATTAGGGTTGGTTCTCCCTTTCTTCTTCATCTTATCTTTAAGTTTGCTCTCGAGGGATCACCAAACACCTTGAATTGTGTATCTTGTACATATGTTCTATTAACTAACATCAATATATATATATATATATATATATATATATATATATATATATATATATATATATATATATATATATATATATATATATATATATATATATATATATATATATATATATATATGTGTGTGTGTGTGTGTGTGTGTTTCTTTGAATATTCATATTGTAGGTGATCACAATTGCATTCATCTCACCACCTAACTTAGGGTTTTGAGGGGTGGTTCTCAATCAAATTATGTTTCAATGCATTTCAATAGCTCAATATTCAAGATTATGTCTATGATATCAAATAACTTTAGTTTAAGGAGTTCCCTCACTTAATTTAGGTCACGATCTCCTCAAAAGTTGGTGTTGGCCCTCATCAAGAAGATTAATAGATTCATGTGTTTATTTCCATGCCTTCTTCAACAAGCTTCTTTGAGACTTAAGCTCCATCTTTGATTGTGCTTCAAGACAACATCATTTCAAGGCCTCTTATGATTAATCATGCTTACTTTTCCAAAAAAAGTCCAAAAAGATTCAAGGTTGATTCGACAAGTTTGACCTAATGGAGAAAATACTAGATTCAGTGATCAGAAGTGCATAACTCTCTCAATTTTCAACATTTTGGGTTGTTTATTTTTGCTACATATTCTTATCATCATCAAAAACAGCCTTTCTTCACATGAAAAGATCAAATTGTGCAAGAAAAATCATCAAAAGTTGAAAGGATTTCAAGTCATTTGACACTCTCTAAGTTAGTGTTTGTGGACTTATAAGGACCATATCTTGCTCACTGTTTGAGATTGTTGATTGGTTTCAAATCCATGATTATATTTAAATTTTCCTTAATAATCTCTCTTTATAAGTCTAAGGCTAATTTTGAATGGAAGATAACTAAAAGTTGAGAAAGATTACAAGCCTCCTTGAAGAGCCTTTGAATTTTAGGGTTTGACTTCAAATGTTCATAACTTTGTCAATTTTTATCTCCATGGTCCCATTTTTTTCCATAATAATCTTTGTGATATCTACTACAACTTTGTTTTTATGTTCAAGACTTAATAATTCTTGGAAAGTGGTTGAAGAATTGAAAAGATTATAGGTCTTTTGTGATTTTCCCCAAATTTATTTATCATCTTCCAAAGACCATAACTCTTTCAAGTTTTATGATTTATGAGTGATCTCAATTCCATAATTCAATTTAATAGGTCTACATCATGTCATCTTCAGATATCAAGACCAAATTTTGAGTGGAAAGTCATTTAATTTTGAAGAACATTATAGGCCATTTTGAAGTTGAACACTTGGAATTTTTCTAAATACAAAACATCCATGTGTTTTTCACAAATTCAATTGGACATAAATTTTTGCTCAAGCATCCAAATGGAGTCTTCCTTGGCACATTGTAAATATTGTAACCTTGTCTTTCAAATGCTTCAAGAACCATCCCATAAAGGTCCTTGAGTAGTGAGCTATACATTGTTTAAGTTGGCTCCATTAAATCTATTTTTGCTTCAAGTTAGAATTTTTACCACGATTAAACTTGGATTACAGGTAAAATTACCGAAGGTTTAGTTGCTAAACATGTTTGACTAATTGTCTAGATGCGTTTTTGACAAGAATTAAACTTGATATAAAATCATTTTCAGGCATTTCAAGTCACACGTTTAGCATGATCATAGCTAGCTTGATTTGCATGATTTACCCATAATTGCTCTCATTTCTCATCATCATTCACTTCCCTATAAATAGAGGATGATATCCAACTCATTTGATAAGCTTTATAGAGTGAAGGAACCTCTATTAAACTCCATCTATAACTCATAATTCTGCAACTTCGAATTCAATTCTAAAGCATATTTCAATCCAATTTCTTTGGTAATTCTTAATCCTTGAACTTCACTAAATCTAACAAAAGAAGAACCAAGCCTTGAGATGCCCTAAATCATGCCAGCAAAGTCAAGTTTCAGAGCTCTGAATTTGTACTTTGACAGGTAGATTCCTCCATCAATTCTCTCTAAACTTGTTGCTATAATGTAGCTCTCATCACTCTGTTAATGACCACATCATTAGTTTTTAACTGGAAGTGAGTTTTGCTCGTGAATTTTTAAATTCCTTTCCAACTTTTTTCTTCTGGTTTTTCTTAAATCGACTAAGTTGTGGTTTAAATAATTTTTTTGCGAGGGTAGGGTTAGGATCGTCTTGAAGATACGAATCCAGTGATACCACCATGAGTTTCTGATTTTTCCATTTAAAGAAACATAAAAAAGGCCAACCCACAGGGGTCTGAAGGTTGAAGACGACCTACGTGTCGTTCTTCAACCAATGATGGTGTGACATTGGTTTTAATTCCATTGGCCCGATTTTAATTGATTGTGGTAGTTTCTCCCTAAGGTCCATATAAAGGATGGTGCGCCAGGTCCTTTGGATTTGTTTACTAATGCGTTTTGACTATGATCAGATGGTCCACATTATTTTGACTTTATTTTCATTTTATGAGTTATGATTTAATTGTTTTAATCTTCAAAAATTCATAAAAAACTCATTTCAACTTCTAAAACTTCTAATTTTATTTTCTGATTTGATATTTATTATGATTTTTCATTTTATTTAACTCGTTTTAATTGTTTAAAAATACCTTTCTTGATTTTTAAATTCTTGAAAAATTATGGAAGGATCCAACGACCTGCTGTCAAATACAAGTGACTTCATTTTATTTTTATTTACGATTTTACTATTTTTCACAAATTTTGGTTTATTTTTCTTATTGCTTTAAATTTTAAAAATAGTTTATGAATTTAAAAAAATTTGAAAAATTTTGTCAACACTTACTGACTCATGTTTGACCTCTGACTATTTTTTAATATTTTTAATTTGGTGTTTTAATATACTTTGTGTATTTTACCAATTATTTCCATTTTATTAATCATTTAAATATTGTTTTATTAAATATATTTTTATTAGTTTTGTTTGGTCCTGATTTGAGTGTTATTTTGGAACAAGTTTCTTAACCTCATTGGATCTTGGGTATTAATAGGTTAAAAACCAAATCCACCAAAATGGATGAATGATGTTGATGATATTTGAAACTCTAATTTCATCTGATGCATCCCTCCCCTCTTTATCTTATCCCTTTCTTACTTATTCTACATGTTGTTGGAGAATAATCTACATATCATTTCTCTAACATGTAGTACATAGATTGCTATTGACCAACATCAAAATAGGTGTGAATTCTACATAAGTCCACATACAATTGCTTAACATAGCGCTAAATTTGTCCCGATTCGAGAAATCATCATTCATGGCCCAAACCTATGTTTGCAAGCCCAAGTATGTTAATTTGAAACCTTTGATCTAATAACCTTGAGATTCATTGTTAAGAGGATTTGATATTATCAATTATCTAATGAAATTTCATGAATTTTGGCCTAAGTGAATCATTTAAACATCATTGATCAGATATGCTTGCCTTGAGTACTTGAAATGAATGATATACTTGGAAAAAATAAAATGAAACTTGTTGATGAGAAGCTTTGATTTTATCAATCTTCTAATGAGCTTTCAAATGCAAGTTTCAAGATGGTCATTCAACTAACCTCTAACTTCTAATTCATTAAAAATTGACTTTGTTGTACCCCAATTTTTTCCCCTAAGATTCCTCTATCATCTCATATCAACTCAATCAAAACAAGATCACACTAGGGTTTGGCTCTTCTCCGTACCTCTAGGTTTTCTCATTAAGAATCACCAAGAACCTTTATTTGTATATTATGAACATATATGTTTTGCATTGATTAAATTTTAAACTAACAAACGCAATGAATGTTTGCTCTAATTGATGATACTATAGGTGAGAGCATAACATATTTCATCAGGTTGATTCATAGGTTCATGAGTTTATTTCCATGCCTTTTTCAACAAAGATTGATTGAGATTTGTGATACCGTGGCAGAACCGACTATTAATACTGGTTTGTGGTTTTTGTTTGCTAAATGTCGCGATAAGAAAGAGTCGCCATCGACTTTTATTTCATCCAACAAATGACAAGGAAAAAGAACAGAAAAAACCTTTTTCGAGATGTTTCTGAGTACGGGGGGTAGATAATAGAAAGGGAAGGTGTGATCACCCTTTCCATCCATGGTTTTCCATGGGCTCTTAGGTACTTTCTCATTTTGAAATTACTTGTGTGTGCTTGTTTCGAAAAGTTACGTTTTACTTCGTTTTAACGCTTGTTTCTGTCCTCAAGAGTGTTACGAAGTTGTTTTTGAAAACTTTGTTTGAAAAGTGTTTGTGTGAAAATGTTTTTTGTTTGTTTGAGCAAGTACTTAGGAAATAATCTACCTACTCGAAAAAAGTATGTTTGTTTTCCTTTTAGACAATGCTATCCCATTATTGAGAAATAGGTAGCATCATCGTTGGAGTTTTAAAGGGACGTTCGAAGGGACGAAATGGTCTATGAAGGCAACAAGTAAGGATACCTTAGCATTTTGAAGGGACTATCATCATAAGATCAATTTGTAGGCAACATCGAGGGACCAGATCATTTCTCATAGGCAACTCGAGGGAAAGTAAGGGACCATGATCTTTTATGATGACTTTTATACCGAGGGTGTTTGCTAAGATATCCCTACGTTCGAGGGACATGACCATTGTTTTCCGAGGCAACCAAGTAAGGCATACCCTAAGAGTGAGCATGTGCATGTGTTTGATTTCAGTTATTTAATCTTTTCACAATTAAGGTGATCTATTGTATTAATTTTATTTGTCTTTTGCATGCAAGCCTATTAACATTCATCTAAGAAGTTTATAGTTTATGAAAATAAAATGCGGAAAGTTTAAAGTCCTAGCTATTACAAGGCTTTTGCAGATACATAATTATCTTGGACTGAAAATAAAGATGCGGAATTTAAACCCTAATTACTATTACAACCTCGAAACAGTTACAATAATAATAAAAGGAAATTAAAAAATGCACGCGGCGAATTAAATGTGAGAATACTTTAGGAAACCTAAAAATTCTAATTGAAAAAAGATTTAGGTTAGTTTGTTTTTGAGAAAAATTAATTAGGTTATGTACAAATTAAAACCCTAATTTCTAATTAATTTAAATTATAAAAAAGGAATTAAATTTATCCTAAATTAAATTAAACTAATTAATTAAGGAAATAAAATATTTTTATGAAAAAAAATGATTTTTATGTTTTTTTTGATGATTTTTTGATTAAATAAAAAATAATGATTTTTTGGTGTTATTTTAATAAAGGAAAATAATTAGTAAAACAATTAAAAAAATTAAAATAGAAAAGAAAAGAATGGGTTTGTGTTGTGCCAGCTTGAGAGTGCACCATAGTCCTTCATTGTTTGAGGCGTTGGATCTGAATTATTGATACATCTAATGGCCAGATGGTGGTAGCGCATGGTAAGCGTTTTGGATGATGATGCATTGAATCTGTAGAAACAAAGTAAGAAAACAAAATTTGCTGGGATGGTTAGTTGTATATATAATAACATAAATAAAATATAAAGGAAATAAAGTTGTCTTTCCCAAACACGCGCGTGATTCAAATCACCCAATAGGATTTTGCCACCTAATTGTCTTCTTCCCCATAACTGTTGTTTTTGGCCACACTTTTACCTGCAGTCTTTTCCGTCACTAAAGGCTATAGTGACAGATTTTGTTCGTAACCATAAACCTGCAAAATTCAAAAAAACACAACACAAGCAGAATAAATTCAAACCAAAGACATGGATCAACTGCAAATCATCTCGTGAGCACGACAATACCCCTAATTTTGTCCAATTTTTCCTTTATATAGAATTCCCAATTTGGGACCTCAAAACCCTAACAATGGCATCGTGCCATTCCTGCACTTAAACGTGGCACTGTGAGGTGTGATTTCTGAAGGTTTTAAGACTTGAGGATGAATGGAATGGCTTCAGAATACGTCCAGGAATAGATTGTTGGCTTTGGAATTACTTGAAACGGCCTATGGAAGAGAATACGATCTACACTTTTTCATCCAAAATTTGCAATTTCTTCCCCTTGTTTTCACGACCCTAAAACCTTTTTTATGCTTTAAAGATGTTAGGTATATATGATAGAATGATTTAGGTCAACAAAAACTGATCATATCTTTGCAAATTATGGAGATTTGATTTTATTCTTTATCTTGTATGATTTGTTTCCAAAATAGACCAAATTAAGATCTTTTCCAATCAATTAGCTGTTGCACGAATTTTTTGATTTGCTAGTTGTTCATGCACTCATAATATGCTCATTAAATCAAATCTTTGATTTTATTTGATTAGTCTACTATTTAAATTGATTTATTTTGATTTAAATGGATAAAAAATCAAAATAAATATTAAAAATAATAAAATAATAGGTGGACAAGATCAGGGGTCATGGGCCATCTTAGGAACAAGTTTCAAATAAGATAACATGGGCCCATTTGGAAATAAAGTCCTTTTGATCAATGTTGACTTCATGCACATTTCCAAAAATTGGTCAACTTTGACAATACACATCTCTCTCATTTTTTACCCTAAGAAGGTGTTCTTGGACTTTTTAGAAAGCTTAGGATGTCCCCTAAACAACACTTTCGGTTTAATCTCAATTGGGTCTTCCATATTCATGTAAGAAGCTTTGACCCAAAAGGTGTTTTTGTTGACTTTTTAAAAGGACCCATAATGTAGAAATTCATATCTTTTTATGAGTGCATATTTTGAACTTGTGGCATGAAGATGAGTTGTAGGGAATTGCATCCTCTTCAAAATGAGCTTTGGATGGAAAAATTTCTGATAAAGAATGAAGAAGTTATGCTTGGTCAAAGTTTGGTTGACTTTTCCTAAGAAACCTTAATTTAGCAACGTTTGGGTTTTGATGAATTTAGGGCATTCCTTGAAGAATCATGATCAACCCTTGATCAAATGATGAAAGTCACTTAAAAATGTGGATGTTGACCAAAAATCTTGAAGTTTGACTGTATATGGGCCACATTTGACTTTTGACCTAATACAATCGATTCTCAAGCATCTGAGCAGTTGACTGAGCAAACTTCTTATGCAGTGCTTGAAATTTGACATGGAGGGTCTTGAGAATATATTAGGACCATGGAGAGAATATGAGGTATTTGGAGTCCACCTATCTTAATGAAAATGGAAACCCTAATTTGAGACACACTGCCTTAGGATAGAGTTTGTCTGGTCAACTCTTGGGCAAACTTGAGCAAATTGAGGATCTCTAGGAGTATGTATTGAGTAAAATGAGAGAGAAAATTTTAGGGTACAACATCTGCCCCTTTTCAATCTTCTTAAACCTGAGGAAGTAGATTGGTTGTCTGCCTTTCGCAATCTGAAGGTGGAAGTTGATTGAACACTAGAGTGCTCAAAAATTTGCACTCTTATGAGATGGTGCTGGACTGTGTAGGTAGTATCCGGAATTGCCTTACAGATTCCATTTGGAGGATATGACAGAGAATCGTCGGAGATGGGCTTAAAGATGCCATCTGGAAGATATGACGGAGAATCGTCAGAGATGGGCTTAAAGATGCCATCTAGAGGATGTTGATTTCCTTAGATGTTCCTTCGATGAGAGTCCTGTTCCTGTTGTTGATGAGGAATCTACTGAGGAATGTTGGTATTTGTCTTGGGAGAAATAGAATTTTAGGATCTTTAGTTGTCTGTTACTCTACTGGGGAAATAACTCTTGCTTGAGGTGAACTGCATATCTGGTCAGTGTACAGGCAGCACCGCGACTTACTGGGTAAATGCGAAACCAATCGGGTTTGATCAGGTCCAGGTCTTACAGTGTTATGGACTGCTGTCTGGAGATAAGAGAAAATAAACCTGGATGGTAAGGTTATGAGAAGGAACCTGGGTCGTAGGGTTACTTAGATATGGAAGCCTGGATAGTTGGGTTGGGAGAAGGAACCTGGATAAGGTTGCTTCGTGAGGAGTTTGGGTAAAACTGTATCTGAACTGAGAAGGAACCTGGGTAAGGTTGCTTTGTGAGAATTTTGGGTAAAACTGCATTTGAACTAAGAAGGAACCTAGGTAAGGTTGTTATGTGAGGAGTTTGGGTAAAACTGCATCTGAACTGAGAATGAAACCTAGGTAAGGTTGCTTCAACATAAGTCTGAGTGAAACTTTATAAGGAACCTGGGTAAGGTTGTTCGTGATGATTCTGTGTAAGGCTTTAAGAGGAACCTGGGTAGGGTTACTTCGGGGTAAGTCCGTGTAAAACTTCGACAGGAACCTGGGTAAGGTTACTTTGGGCTAAGTCTGTGTAAAAATTTAGAAAGAACCTGGGTAAGGTCACCTTTGGATAAGTCTGTGTAAAACTTCAAGAGGAACCTGGGTAAGGTTACTTTGTGATAAGTTCGTGTAAAACTTCAGAAGGAACCTGGGTAAGGTTACTTGGGGATAAGTTCGTGTAAAAAACTTCAGGAGGAACCTGGGTAAGGTTCCTTTGGTATGAGTTCGTGTAAAACTTCAGGAGGAACCTGGGTAAGGTTACTTTGGGATGAGTTCATGTAAAACTTCAGAAGGAACCTAGGTAAGGTCACCTTGGGATAAGTTCATGTAAAACTTCAAGAGGAACCTGGGTAAGGTTACTTTGTGATAAGTTTGTGTAAAACTTCAGAAGGAACCTAGGTAAGGTTACTTTGTGATAAGTTTGTGTAAAACTTCATTCGGAAATGTATGAGAAAGGACCCGTGTAAGATTTTTTAGGATAAACCCGTGTGAAGCTACATTTAGGATAAACCCGTGTAAGATTGCTTCGTGAAGAACCCGTGTAAAGCTGCATTTGGTCGCGCAGATAATTATTCTGTTTAGTTTCAGGAGCTAATCTTGAACTTGATGGAAGTTGTTAATGATAACCATCTTTCCTGAAAAGGTACATGATTAATCGTATATGATGCATGAAATTCATTGTATGGTGACGTTATCAAAATAAATGAGATTATGCTGTATGCAATATGTATGCGCACGTCATGATATATGAACATGAAATGCTATTGTGGCACGTCCAAGTTTGGGAAAATAAATCCATGACTGCTGTTGGAGAGTACTGGGAATTACATTCCTGATCGTTGTAGAAACAATGGTTTTTCTACTTCCATTGGGGATGGTGAAACGAAGATGACTATGTTGGGGATTTGCCCCTTGTTTACGGATATTCTGCCGAGGAGAGGCTCTGCTTGGGAACAACTCTGCGGGGGAATAACTCTGTTTGAGAGAGGAGATGCTTTGCTGGAAGATTTTTCCGATTCAGAGAGATAAACTCCGCTGGGGGATGAACTTCTGTAGCCGGAGGAATAAACTCTGTTAGGGATTGAGCTTTTGTATTCAAAGAAATAAACTCTGCTTGGGAGACAAATTTACGAACCGCTTGCGATTAAAAAATTCGGTTGGGGAATATAGATATCAGCTCTCTGAAGGAACTTTTTTGGGGAAATTAGCTTCTGTTTAGGGAAACCGATGTCAAAGTTTTTGGTTGTCTCTACTCTGTGGGGAACGTAGACGTCACAGGGTCGTATGCTGAGGATACGACAATGACTTTGCATCAGGACTTTTCTGCCCCTGTACCTATTGGAGAAAGTACCTACAGAGGCTTTGTGGATGCTAATCAGGATGATAAGTCTTCTATTGATAAACAAATGATAAGATGACGGTATATAGTCGTACGCTTCAAATCCCTAACTTTTGCCTGGACCGCCCTTTCGGGTTTTTAGTCCACCGGGATACCCTTTTTTGCTCACGCCTCCTTTTCAAGTTTTCGACTTGTCGGGTGTACATATCTTTTTTGTTTTTATCCCTAATTTTCTCCCGAACCCTTTTGGTTCGCCGGGATGCCCTTATTTTTGCCTAGGCCAGTCAACCTAGCGGGTCTTTGTTCATGCGTAGTATTTTGACTATGTCCACGTTCACCGGGTACGGAGAATTGTCACTGTCCATAGTAGTAAGTGTTGCCACACAACCAAAAGATGTTTGTTTGATCGTACATGATTCGTTGTTGGAATTCATGCCCAATGCCCTAAGGGATTCATATGGAGATCTGCCGCTGGCTATTTGGCATCTTTGAGAGATTCCTTGAATCTTGACTTGACTGCCCCAGATGATGGACAATGATCATGCCGTGCCCCTTGGTTGGAAGTGTTTTTCCACTTGAGGTGGTCCTTTTTATTGAGAAGGTTTTTGTTCACTAGATATTCGTTATGAGAATTTCTCTGCTGTTGAACAAATAGTCATATGCAAACAATATTATTTTAAGAATGCAAAGCTTATGTCTGTCTTGAAGTTTGAAAATTCATTTTTTAGTAAAATAATTTTTTTTTGTTGTAAAAGTGTGATGTCAACTCAGGATTTATAGCAAACCTTATAGGAGTCAGGATACCTTTTGTAACAATATGCTTTTGAACTAACCCATGCTTCAGCTAGGAGTTTTAAGGGTTATAGCGTGGCCTGGTTCACGGTTCATGAAACAAAGGATAAAGGCTCAAAATTTATTTGTACCAACTCGTTCTTCGTGATATTCTTCGATCCTATACTCAACTAATTGTGCATTTAGATCCCGTTTGAGTCTTTGCTCTGATATTCCAGTGATGGTTCGGATACTGACAGTTTGTTTTGAATAGGCAGTCATTTTTTTTTGTTGAGGGTTTGTAGGACCTCTTTCTTTTTTATTTTATTATCCCTGTCTTTTTCCTGAACTGTTTCTTTTTGTGATTACAGTCAGCGGGATGCCCCAGTTTTTTTCTTAAGACTCCTTCATAGGTTTTGACTTAATGGGCTTTTATTTCGAGAGGTAATGAGTGCTTGTCTTGACGATTATAGGGAACCATCACCGTCTTTTGTTTTGGAAGGACGTCTTTGATGCCATTCATAATGTATGAAGTAGAATATTGTGATTGAGTGCACATCTGAATTAACTGAGAAACTACCCTGCCCCAGCTTATGATTAAGGGTTTTAATGTGTGAAATAAAAAATCCTACTTCTTTGGCTCAAAGGGGTTGACTAGGGATTATCTTCCTTATAACTCCACTGTTTGGGGTTTGAAAAAAATGCATGTACATCATTAGCAGGGTTTGTTCAAAAGCATATCGTAGAGATTATGGTATCATTTTCGTCATCCTCCCTCTAAGGCTTAGAGTTTTTAGTCGAGAGTTGAATATCATGAAAAGGAAGTATAAAGCAGTTTAAGCATAATTAATTCAAGACAAACATGTGTAATGCATTAATGAAATAGTAAAGTTTGACATGACAATAATTGTTCGAATAAGCAAAGAAAATACAACTTCAGAATTCAAATGAACAAAAATGCTTTCAATCCTAACCATGTTTTGGCAAGGGAGTAGTGATCACGTTGGGAGTCTTAGGTGGGTCGAATTCAATCTCCTTGGAATCAATCATATTCTGAATCTTGTATTTCAGCGCCCAAGATTCAGTAGTATCGTGCCCCGAGCTGTCAGAATGATAAGCACACCTTGCATCCAGATTGTAGTTAGGAGAGGAAGTCTTCGGGTTCGAATGAGGTTTTATCACCGTAATCAGCTTCATCTTCAACATGTGTTGCAATGCTTGTGACAGTGGCATGTTGATTTGGGTGAATTGCCTTTGAGGTCTTTCCACCCTTAGCTTATTGTTTCGTTGTTGTGGTCGTTGTGTGCGTGCCGAATTAGAGATCAACAATGCCCCCACAGATTGGTGGTAGTCTACCTTGCTACACCCCTTCTGGCCGTGCACATCATTGGATTCCCTCTTGCCACCAAATGACTTATTCTCTGTACTCGAAGAGGTATTTTTCTGAATCTTACCATTCCGGATCCCAGCTTCTACTCTTTCTCCAGTCAAAATCAGCTCAGCAAAACCTGCTGACGAGCTACCGATCAAATGATTAAAGAATGGACCAGATAGCGTCCCCAAAAACATATCAACCAACTCTATATCAGACAATGGGGGTTGGACTCTTCCAGCCAAGTCCCTCCACTTCTGGGCATAGTCTTTAAATCCTTCACTTACCCCCATGGACATACTCTGGAGTTCAGTACGAGTAGGAGCAAGGTCTGCGTTATATTGATACTTCTTACAGAAAGCAGCAGCCAGATCTTCCCAATTTCAGATATTGGCTCTCTCCAGTTGATAGAACCATTCAAGTTGAGTCCGTGACAGACTATCTTGAAAGAAATGAACCCACAAATTTCTATCAGCGGTGTGGGGCTGGATCTTTCTGATATAAGAGTAGAGATAGAGTTTTGGGCAAGACATCCCATCATACTTTGTAAAAATTGGAGCTTTGAACTTCTGCGGGATGACCACTCCCGACACCAATCCCAATTCTTCGAAATCTAACACAGGTATCTTCTGGACCTCCATAGCACTCAAGCCATCTTCCAACTTCTTGTATCTATCCTCAGTGGGAGGATACTTCTCATCATTATAGTCGGTATCATTGTCAGAAACTTCTTGACTGGGATCTTTCTCCCTTGTCTCTTCTTCTTGATTCTCCCCTTCCTTAGATGAAGAGGTCAGATCGACTTGTTGCTTCAACGGCCCTCTAAACCTTCTGTCTATATTCAGGATACCGGCAACCTTATTCTTTTTCTTTTTCTCTTTCAGGATGAGGGCTTTCAGATCCTCTTGCCCTTTTGCCAGATTTATGAACATTTGCTGGAACTGGGCGTTTTGTGCCTGAAGGTCCTTGATGCTTTGTTCGGAAGACAATTTTGCTGAAATAAACAGCGAAAAAGATGAGAAACCTGTAATGGTACCTGTAATGATGTGCATGATATGCATGCAATGTTTTCAAGGATCTCGTGGGGTAGACAAGAAACTGTTAGAATTTGATTGCAACTTGATTGAAGAAACTTCGTGTCGTTGAGAGTCCTTTTTCAAGAGTCAAGCTCACCATATCGAGTGGGTCATAGCCCTAACTCAAGATCCTTTGACAACATTGGCTAGAGGAAAATAAATCCCCTTTCCCCTTGCTAGACATATGGTTCTCCATGACCTACATCACAGACCCTTGAGATCCTTGAAATGGTTAGTATGATATGCCATGTTTATGATGTCATGATGTCATGATTATGTTGAGAAATCACAGGTATAACAAGCACAAACAAATCACACCAAGTTCTTAGGTTTAAGGCTTACCTGAGTTTAAGATAGTACCCTCTTGAAGTTTAGTTGGTTTCAAACTTGTCTTAAAAAGTAACTGGATTCTAAGGGATCTCAATATCACTAACCATCCTTTATCGGGCATTGTCTCAGCTCAAGCAATCTTTTCTTGCAGCCGAAATATCCTGAAAGTATGATCTCAATGAGTGTAGCATCGAGTATCAACCAATCCTCACCTTTATACCGAGGCCGGCTATCTCACTAATTTCTAATGGCCAAGTTTGTTCAACTAAGGTTCTAAGGTCCGTTAGTGCTTCAGGACACCACGCGGCGGCCCCGTATTCTCCTCGTTTCCCCACGAAGGATACCGATACCAACCAAAGTGCCACACCAACACAGCCATCGCTTAAACCATATCGGTCTATGTCGTACAGTCTCCACGATCTATTGCTGTTTACCTAAAAAGTGCCCCCAGATCCGAGTGTAGGATCTATATTAACCCAAATAAAACCCTTTAAGAATAAAGCAAACAAACAAGAAAGCAATTTTAAAATGACCTAGATCTTAAGGTAAAACCCACTTTGTTTTTTCCCCAACAGAGTAGCCAGTTCTATGATACGGTGGCAAAACCGAA
Organism: Vicia faba; assembly: GCA_948472305.1. Classification (NCBI taxonomy): domain Eukaryota; kingdom Viridiplantae; phylum Streptophyta; class Magnoliopsida; order Fabales; family Fabaceae; genus Vicia; species Vicia faba. Next base: position 1,232,377,448 of record OX451737.1, read on the forward strand.
TGTTAATATTGGTTTGCGTTTTTTGTTCGCAAAATGTCGCGGTAAGTAAGAGTCACCACCGACTTTTGTTTCATCCAACAAAGGAAAAGGAAAAAGAACAGAAAAAACCTTTTTCGAGATGTTTGAGTACGGGGGGTAGATTATAGAAAGGGAAGGTGTTAGCACCCTTTCCATCCATGGTTTTCCATGGGCTCTTAGGTACTTGTTCATTTTGAAATTTCTTGTGTGTGCTTGTTTCGAAAAGTTTTGTTTTACTTTGTTTTAACCCTTGTTTCTGTCCTCAAGAGTGTTACGAAGTTGTTTTTGAAAACTTTGTTTGAAAAGTGTTTGTGTGAAAAAGTTTTTTGTTTGTTTGAGCAAGTACTTAGGAAATAATCTACCTACTCGAAAAAAGTATGTTTGTTTTCCTTTTAGACAATGCTATCCCATTATTGAGAAATAGGTAGCATCATCGTTGGAGTTTTAAAGGGACGTTCGAAGGGACAAAATGGTCTCTGAAGGCAACAAGTAAGGATACCTTAGAATTTAGAAGGGACTATCGTCATAAGATCAATTCGTAGGCAACATCGAGGGACCAGATCATTTCTCATAGGTAACTCGAGGGACAGTAAGGGACCATGATCTTTTATGATGACTTTTATACCGAGGGTATTTGCTAAGATATCCCTACGTTCGAGGGACATGACCATTGTTTTCCAAGACAACCAAGTGAGGCATACCCTAAGAGTGAGCATGAGCATGTGTTTGATTTCAGTTATTTAATCTTTGCACAATTAAGGTGATATACTGTTTTAATTTTATTTGTCTTTTGCATGCAAGCCTAGTAACATTCATCTAAGCAGTTTATAGTTTGAGAAAATAAAATGCGGAAAGTTTAAAGTCCTAGCTATTACAAGGCTTTTGCAGATACATAATTATCTTGGACTGAAAATAAAGATGCAGAATTTAAACCCTAATTATTATTACAACCTCGAAACAGTTACAATAATATTAAAAGGAAATTAAAAAATGCGCGCGGCAAATTAAATGCGAGAATACTTTAGGAAACCTAAAAAATCTAATTGAAAAAAGATTTAGGTTAGTTTTTTTTGAGAAAAATTAATTAGGTTATGTACAAATTAAAACCCTAATTTCTAATTAATTTAAATTATAAAAAAGGAATTATATTTTCCCTAAATTAAATTAAACTAATTAATTAAGGAAATAAAATATTTTTATGAAAAAAAAATGATTTTTATGTTTTTTTTTAATAATTTTTTGATTAAATAAAAAATAATGATTTTTTGGTGTTATTTTAATAAAGGAAAATAATTAGTAAAACAATTAATAAAAATTAAAATAGAAAAGAAAAGAATGGGCATGTGTTGTGCCAGCCTGAGAGTGCACCATAGTCCTTTATTGTTTAAGGCATTGGATCTAAATTATTGATACATCCAATGGCCAGATGGTGGTAGCGCATGGTAGGCGTTTTGGATGATGATGCATTAAATCTGTTGAAACAAAGTAAGAAAACAAAATTTGCTGGGATGGTTAGTGTGATATGGTTGCAGAACCGACTATTTTTACTGGTTTTCGTTTTGTGTTTTTTGTTTGCAAAATGTCATGGTAAGCAAGAGTTGCCACCGAATTTTATTTCATCCAATCATGGAAAAGGAAAAAGAACATAAAAAATCTTTTTTCGAGATATTCTGAGTACGGGGGGTAGATTATAGAAAGGGGAGTTGTTAGCACCCTTTCTATCCATGGTTTTCCACGGGCTCTTAGGTACTTGCTCATTTTTAAATTGCTTGTGTGTGTGCTTGCTTTGAAAATGTTTTACTTCGTGATAACCCTTGTATCAGTCCTCAAGGGTGTGACAAAGTTGTTTTGAAAACTGTTTTGAATGGTGTTTGTGTGTAAAGTTTTTTATTGAGCAAGTACTTACTAGCATCTACCTACTCGAAAAAAGATCGTTTTTGTTCTATTTCCTTTAGACATCACTATCCCACTATTAGGGAGTAGGTAGCACCATCGTTGGAGTTTGTAAGGGACGTTCGAAAGGGACGAATACAATCACTAAGGCAATAGTTAGAAAACTTTAGTAGTAACCCTAGAGTCTTATGATCTTTTCGATGCAACATTTCTGAGGCAACCTTTCCGAGGCAACATTTCCGAGGCAACATTTGAATGGGATAATTTGATCTCTTTAGACTGGAGGGAAACCACTAAAATCTCCTATGCTTAATGATTGTTTACCGAAGGCAACCGAAGTGAGTTAAACCCTAGGAGTGAACATGTGCGAGTGATTTGTTTCGGTTATTTTAATCTTTACACATTAGGGTTTTCTAATTGTTTTAATTTTTTCATGCATTCTTGCCATACAATCCTATTAGCCATACATCTAGACAGTTAATAATTTGTTGAAAGTAAAAGAGGAAATAAACCTAGCTATTACATGGCTTTGACAGTTACATAATTTCCTTGACAGGAAATAAAAGCACGGAATTTAAAACCCTAATTAAAACTATTATAACCTTGAAACAGTTACAAAATAATGGAAAAAATAATAACAAGCACGCGGCAAATTAAATGCGAGAGAAATTAGGGTTTTGACCCTTGACTAAATCTAATTGCAATCGATTAAAGAAACAATTATTTTTGTCGTTTTTAGTTATTTAAGAAAATAAGGAATAATAAAAAAGGAACCTAATTACTAATTAACTTAAGTTAAGAAAAATAATTAAATCACCTATTTTTTGTGTTTTTGTTTGAAGAAAAGAAAATAATTAAATCAAGAATTTAAACCTAGTTTTCTAATTGATTTTAAATTCAAAAACAAGTTAAAGATTCCCTAAATTAAATTAAGCTAATTAATTAAAAATTAAATTTGATAATAAAAACTAATTCTAAATTTGTGAATTCTTGATTTTGGGATTTTTATAAAAAAATTGATTTTAAAAAAATAAATAAATAAATTGCAAAGAATAAAGAAAAATAATAAAATAAAATAAAGATTTAGAAATGGGCCTGTGTTGAATAGCAATGATGGAGGTGTTAATCTGAAAATATTTGGCCCATTAAGCTCCCAAGCCCAGTCAGCGTTGAATCTGGTGTAGTGTTGACTTTGTGGTGCCCCATGGGTCTTCAAAGGAGAAGCGTGAGATATGGCCTGCTGGGCATCCAATGGATGTACGTTGATGGCACATGATGGGCGTGAGATGATGCACTGCACTGGATCTGTAATGGAATTTGAAAAAAAATACAAAAGTCCACGCTTGGGATCGAACCCAAGACGTGTACCTCATAGGCCTCCTCATCCTACCAATTACGCTGCACTAATTAATTGTTAACATAATAAAAATAATAAGTCAAAAGAAAAATCAATTGCCATGCTCAGAACACGCGTAAATTTTCAAACGCTCCAATGGTGGCTTGACACACCATCGTCTTCTCCATTGAACCGTTGTTTTAGATGGGAGACTTTTACCTACGGACATTCGTTCGTAGCTATAACCCCGTCCATCTCAAAAATCATGTACACGCAATATAAATTCAATTGGTGACCATGAATCAACTGGGTTTGAAACCCTGATCATCATGGTACCCAATATGAGAGCCAATTGTTCCTATATTAAAAACCCCTAAAACAAACTCGTAAACCCTAGCAATGGCATTACGGGATTCCTATGCAGAAGCTAAAATCAAAGCATTCAAAAATGTTGCAAGCATGAAAATAAACATGGATATGTGATTAAAATTGATTTATGATGCGTAAATCGATGGATTCAAACTTTGAAAAAATGCAAATCGTGATATCTCTAGGGACGATTTCTGGATGCTTTAAGGCTAGCAAACGATGCTATTAGCTTCCTGAGATGTCCAGGAATGGATTAGAAGCCTTGGAATGGTTTGAACTGGCCCGTGGAAGAAGATAGGTCTCACACTTTTCTTTGAAATTTTGCAGTTTTGTTCTGACTCTTTTCACGACTCTAACCCCTGTTCATGCCTTGGATATGTTCAATATATATCATAGAGTGAATTAGGGTTGTAAAAACATATCACATCTTTGAAAGTTTTGAAGACTTGATTTAATTTTCATGGCATATGTAAACTTGCTATATTGAGCCAAATTATGCCTTTCTTGTACCAATCAGCCTTGATAAGAATTGATCATGATATCCTTGCACTATTTGATTGAAATCCTGTCCAAAAATCATATCACAACATATCTTTTTCATTATTCATCAATTATTTTATTTAATTGAAATTTTAATTAACAAAAAATCAAAATAAATTGAAAATGAAGCAAATAACATGAGGTTGGATATTTGGGTCGTGGATCATATTATAAGTGCGGTGCAAGCATAAAAAGTTAGGCCCATTTGGCAAAAAATGCAAATTTGGGCTCATTTGACTTTTGACAATTTTGCAAAAAAGGTCAACTTTGACAAGGCATATCTCCTCCAATTTTAACCCTAGAGAGGTGTTCTTGGACTTTCTAGAAAGCTTAGGATGTCCTCTAAGCAACCCTTTTTGTCTCATCTCAATTGAGTCTTCCATGTTCATGTATGAATCTTTGACCCAAAAGGTGTTTTTGTTGACTTTTCAAAAGGACCTATAATGTCAAAATTCATATCTTTTTGTGAGTGCATATTTTGAACTTGAAGGCAGAAGATGAATTTCAGGGAGTTGCATCCTCTTCAAAATGAGCCTTGTATGGAAAATTTCTGATAAAGCATGTGAAAGTTATGCTTGGTCAAAGTTGGGATGACTTTTCCTACAAAACCCTAATTTAGCAACTTTTGGGTTTTGATCAATTTGGAGAATTCCTTGAGGAATCATGATCAACCCTTGATCAAATGATGGAAGTCACTTCAAAATGTTAATGTTGACCAAAAATATTGAGGTTTGACTGTATGTGGGCCACAATTGATTTTTGACCTAGTATTGTCGATTCTCAAGCATCTGAGCAGTTGGCTGGGCAAACTTCTTGTGAAAGGAATGAAAATTGACATGTAGGGTCTTGGGAACATAATAAGACCTTGGGAAGCATATGATACCTTTGTGGTCCACCCATATTGATGAAAATAGAAACCCTAATTTCGGGTATACTGCCTTAAGAGAGAGTTATTCTGGTCAACTCTTGGGCAACCTTGAGAAAATTAGGGACCTCACTTGACATTTGTTGAGTAAAATGAGAGGGAAAATTTTGGGGTACAACAATTGCCCCTATTCAATCTTCTTAAACCTGAGGATGTAGATTGGCTGCTCTGCCTTTCGTGATCTAAAGGTGGAATATGATTGAACACTAGATTGCTCATAAATTTGCACTCGCATGAAGTGGCGCTTGATTTGTGATATCGGGAATGGGCTTACAGATGCCATCCGGAGGTCGATGATGGAAGATTATCGGAGATGTGATTAAAGATGCCATCCTAGATATGACAGAGAATCTTCAGAGATGGGCTTGAAGATGCCATCTAGACAATGTTGATTTCCTGTCTTGGGAGAAATAGAGTTTTAGGAGCTTCAGTTGTCCGTTACTCTACTAGGGAATAACTCCAGCTTGAGGAAGCGGAAGTGTACTGTGTATCTGGTCGGGGTATATGCTACACCGCGATTTACTAGGGAAGTGAGAAACTAATCATGTTTGATCGGGTCCCGGTCTTACAGTGTTATGGACCGTTGTTTGGGGATAAGAGAGGAGAAACCTGGATAGTAAGGTTATGAGAAGGAACCTGGATAGTAGGGTTACTTCGATATGAAAGCTTGGATAGTAGGGCTGTGAGAAGGAACCTGGATAGTAGGGTTACTTTGATATGAAATCCTGGAGAGTAGGGCTGTGAGAATGAACCTGGATAGTAGGGTTACTTCGATATGAAAGCATGGATAGTAGGGTTGTGAAAAGGAACCTGGATAGTAGGGTTACTTCGATATGAAAGCTTGGATAGTAGGGCTGTGAGAAGGAACTTGGATAGTAGGGTTACTTCGATATGAAAGCCTGGATAGTAGGGATGTGAGAAGGAACCTGGATAGTAGGGTTACTTCGATATGAAAGCCTGGATAGTAGGACTGTGAGAAGGAACCTGGATAGTAGGGTTACTTCGATATAAAAGCCTAGATAGTAGGGCTATGAGAAGGAACCTGGATAGTAGGGTTACTTCGATATGAAAGCCTGGATAGTAGGGGTGTGAGAAGGAACCTGGATAGTAGGCTTACTTCGATATGAAAGCCTGGATAGTAGGGATGTGAGAAGGAACCTGAATAGTAGGGTTACTTTGATATGAAAGCCTGGATAGTAGGGTTACTTCGATATGAAAGCCTGGATAGTAGGGCTGTGAGAAGGAACCTGGATAGTAGGGTAACTTCGATATGAAAGCCTGGATAGTAGGGATGTGAGAAGGAACCTGGATAGTAGGGTTACTTCGATATGAAAGCCTGGATAGTAGGGCTGTTAGAAGGAACCTGGATAATAGGGTTACTTCGATATGAAAGCCTGGATAGTGGGGTTGTGAGAAGGAACCTGGATAGTAGGGTTACTTCGTTATGAAAGCCTGGATAGTAGGGCTGTGAGAAGGAACCTGGATAGTAGGGTTACTTCGATGTGAATGTCTGGATAAAAGGGCTGCGAGAAGGAACCTGGATAGTAGGGTTACTTCGATGTGAAAGCTTGGATAATATGTGTTGTACCCCAAAGTTTGACCTAAGATACCATCTCCCATATGCATCATTACATTGCAAGGGTTTTGACCTATTTTTATCAATTTTCAAGTCAGACTTAAAATTCATAACTTTTTCAAGTCGAGAGTTGTTTATTTTTTGAATGCTAAATTTATTAATTGATCAGACGATGTTTATTAATTATTTATGATCTTAAATTTAAATAATTGGAATTTATTTTCAGTTATTATAGAATTTAAAGATTTATAAATAATAAAATAAATATTTGAAAAGAGTTTATTAATTGATCAACAATGTTTATCTAATTATTTATTATTCTAAGTCTAAATAGTTGAAATTTTATTTTTCAGTTATTACAATTTAGAGAATTATAAATAATGAAGTAAATGATTGAAGAGAAGTTTATTGATCAATGATGTTTATTTAATTGTTTATTATTCTGAATTTAAGTAATTGAAATTTATTTTCAGTTATTATATAATTTAAAGAATTATAAACGATAAAATAAATGATTGGAAAGAAGGAGAGAATTAACTGGTAAAATATTGGAGTTTTATTCATTTTATTCTAATTGTTACAATTGTTTGTTTAAATACTATACTTATTTAATAAAGTATTTACAATGACAATTTTTACAATGTTTAAAATGAAATAAAAACTATCCTAATTTTTTTTCCTAAGTTCTAAATCTTCATCTTCTATCCAATGCTCATTTGATTTTTACCTGCAAAGAATTAAAAGAAAAAAAGTCAGAAATAAATAGATAATTAAAAGCAGAGATTAATTTAGTGTTCATCATTAAAAGCAAACGGCTGGAATCAGTTTTTACCCTCTTTGCAAATCACGGGATTTCTCCCGGTTCACAAAAAGGGATGAATTTTATTTGACAAATATGAATGCACAAGTTAAAATATGCACAAATTCATTTTTTTGTCAAAACTGCATTTTTTAAAAATAAACTGCATAATTAAAAAATCAATTGCACATTTCAAAACCAATTGAACAAATTCATTTTTCAAAAGCCAACAGCATGCGCATTTTCAACACAAGCCAATTCCAACGTAAACATGCCAAAATGTGGAAGAAGTCAAAACACAAGGCTCCATGTTGTAACAAAGAGATGACAAAGAGATGTGCAGTTTAAACCATTTATGCAAGCAAAGTATATTTTCCATTTCTCATCATTTTCCAGCTTTCACTTTTTCAGAACAAATAAAGTACATACATCATTTTAATGTCAATCTGTACTAAGAGAGAGAAGAGAGAAAGAGTGTGGGCTTTTACAGGTTTTGGCTTAGGCAGAAAAAGGCATAAAAACAAAAACAGCAGCATCCGGTTAAGAAAATGAAAGCATGGAAAAGGATACAAGACAAACTAGATGTAACAGTAATGTGCAGAGGCATCAAAGGAAATGGTTAAAATACTCAAAACCTGAATCGTCCAAAGCCTAAAGGCCAAACGGATATAACAACAACAAACCCCTTCAAAAGGAGAAGAGAGTTCAACCTGTCCAAAAAAGCCTCAAAAACTCAAAAACTGTCAAACAAAATACAAAGCAAAATTCTCAAAGTCTCAAAGCAAGAAACAGAACCTGCTATCTCCAACCAAAACTATGGCCTAAACCATAAAACCTCATGGCCTAAACCATAAACCTGCTACCATAACCTGTTGAAACTTGTAAAAGCCTCAACCAACATGGCCAAACAAAAAACCAGTATACCCAAAACCTGCATAAGCTTATAACCAGCATGAACCAACCTGAAGCAAAACCAACATAAACCTTATGGCCTAAAAAACCATAAAACCTGTCAATCCATACAAAGGCCAAACCTGAAGCAAAACCAGACCAAACCTGAAACGTCCAAGGCCAAAATTCATACCAACCATACGCGCCTTAAACCAAAATCAGAATACCACAACAACTCAAACCTTAAAAACAATGTTCAAGGCGACATAGAAGCCTCAGAAACATCATCACAGGCTAATACAAAAAAAGGCAACAGAATCACAGTGAAGAGGAAGAAGAAGTCAAGCTAGTCAAAACAACATTTCAACAATAGCATGTTCAAGGCAACCGAAGCAAGACCTTAGAAGAGCTTCATCATAGGCCACTAAGAGAAGCAACAGAATCACAGTAAAGAAGAAGAAGGAAAAGAAGCACGTATAAGCCAAGCAAGGCAGAGTCAACAGAAGGAGGAGAATATCACATAGGGTTTTCAACAGCATCATCAAACCACAAATCAAAGAACATAAGAAAAGGAATACCAGGGCCAAAGTAAATATCACTCCGTCACTGTCTACCTCGCAACTTGGCCACCACAGCATCCCCAACCTTCCTCCTCCGTCTCCAAGGGTAACTTTTCTCCTCCTCTTTCTTTCAAAAATACCTTAAATAATCATGTAAGAAAAACGAAGTCAGAATCGAAATGAACACAAATCATAACATGCAGTAACCAAAAAACCTAATGAAATAAAAATGAAAACTGTACCATAAATCCGTCGCCCCCTAGCGTCTAGTTGGAGGGAAGAAGAAGATTGAGGTACCAGTGGCCATGGACAAAGGGACTCAGAGGCGAGGGCATGTGAACCACGAAGAAGATGAGCAAAGAAGACGACGCTGTAACCTTAACCCTAATCCCTTTCTCAACTAACACATTGTTTAACCCTAAAACAAATTATTGTGGAATTGGACCTCAACCTGTTTCTTACCTAAGCCCAAACGAATTTCTTGTACATCCCCCCGTTTCTGTTTTTTTGATTGGGCCCTCTCAAAACCTTTTAGCCCATATGATTTGTTTATGTCTACCCCCTCTAATTTTTGATACCCCACTTTCACTTATTTTTCTTTTAGTTTTTTTTAGAACTTTATTAATTTAGTTTTATTAGTAATTTAACCAAATATAGGATTTAATTAAACAAGTTTTAAATAATTTGACCATTTTATTAGTTTAAGTTTAAGATTAATTTAGTGATTCTAGTATTATGTTTTAATTAGATTTAAATTAAATAAATTTTAAAGTTTTAATTTAGTTTAGATTTATTTATTAAATAATACTTTATAATGAAAACTCTAAAAACATATAATAATGAAAACTTAAAAAAACATTTTATTTTCTTTAATTAATTCCCTCGCTTTAGTTAATACTAATACAAAAAATATTTAAAAAATAGAATTTAAGAGTTAAAACATTTTATTTTCCTTAATCAATTCTCTTGCGTTATTAATATTAAACAAAAATATAAAAAATGCATGTTCACATCCTTTAGTTTATTATTTAATCATTGTTATGGTTGTATATCATTATCTGCTTAAATTGTATGTTTGATTATTTCATCTTTACTTGGTTATTCTGTTTACGCCTAAATCCAAGGGAAAAACGATTAAATTTGTTGACTTCATGTCCTTAAGTCTATTCACGCGAATATCTTCATTTCATTAAAACTTAAGACAATTTTTCCCAAAATATTCAATCTTTTCAAAACTTATACCTTTTAAGCCAAAACTTCGATATTAGGTCGTCGTACCTTCAAAAAAAACCGTCCGTACCCCTTCTCGGCCAAAACAATTTATCTTTAAATCAAACAAACAATTTTAATAAACAGATATTTCAAAAGGTTCCTATAGAGTACTATAGATACATTGGGTGCTAATACCTTCCCATTGTATAACCAACCCCCGAACCATAGATCTCTTTTCAAAAACGCCTTGTATTTTCATTACTTTTAAAAGTATTATTTTACATTGCATATTTTAGGGTTTTATTTCGCTCTTTCCCCTTTTCCCTTGGAAATAATAAAGCGCGGTGGCGACTCTTGCTTTTGTGAGACGAATTAATCAATAATTCGATCTCCGATTTACCCCGCTACATTTTTATCGCTACAGAATTGGCGACTCTGCTGGGGACAGATTGACCTCTTGCTGGTCCATCCCTAAGTGGGTTAAGCCTAGTTTGTTTTATCTGTTTTATTATTATTTGTCTTGTTTGATTATGTGTTTATATTGGGGTTGTTTGGGTTTTTTTGCAAAGGACGAATCCTATACCCGGATTAAGTTACACTTAGGAATAGGATGGGCAGTACAGTCATGTTAACTTTGAGGGAGTAATCCCGAAGAAGGAGGCATGAGATCCCCCACTCAATGGAAGGCCCTCTTGAACTTAATATTTGTTTACCGAGTAATCGGGAAGGCATTATTATTTTCGACCTAGGAGCCAGAGAAATTGAGAACCGTAGAACCCTGACCCATCTTGGCCTTTTAGGTGTAGCGCGGAGACTATAACGGAGTAATTCGGAAGCAGTTGTTACGCGATGCTACGCTCAGATGAGTTTCTCTTGAGAATATTGCTAATTATTGAGTAATCAAGATGTTGGTAATATCCGAAGGAGGAATGTAGACTCTGGGAACTCTTAGAACCTTGTCTTGCATGTGTGATTGAACCGTTAGTACGTACCTTGGGGTGGGCTTTACCTTTGACTCCATGTTGAAACGTTGAACCTTTGAACCCCATGTTTGTGAACTTGTGTGTAACTGTTGCATTATCATTCATTCATGCACTCATCAACACTTTTTGTAAAAAACTTGTTTTTCAAGGAACCTAGGAATGATTTTTGCAGACATCTCAGGTACTATTATTATGGAATTTGGGAGGAGAAACACTCGAAGTTTTAGTTTTAAGGAGCCCGAGATTGAAGAACTGAAGAGTTTAATTCCTAAGATCAAGAACCCGACAGATTTTCAGAAAAAGTATGGGTCCATTATACCTCTCATGAAGCGCAAGATGAAGGAAGGCATCCTTAATACGCTGGTAGCTGAGAAGAAAGAGATGGAAGACTTTTATGAAGAGAAGATCAGGAAGCTCCGGTTACAGTTGGCATTTGGCCCTTCATCTGATGATTCTGAGTGATCTTTAGTTCTTAGTTTTATTTTTATTGATGTCATTTTGTAAAACTCTGTAAAAGGGCTTCATATTCCAAAGTTGTAATTTACCGCTTTTATTATGGGCTTCATGTTCCAAAGTTGTAATTTACTGCTTTTATTATGGGCTTCATGTTCCAAAGTTGTAATTTACTTCTTTTATTATGGGCTTCATGTTCCAAAGTTGTAGTTTACTGCTTTATTATTGGGTTGTTATCCCAAATTTGTAATTTATTGTTTTGTTGTTCCAAAGTTGTAAATTGTAATTTACCGCTTTTGATTAATGAATTGAGTTTTGTTGTTCCAAATTCCTTTACCATTGATGTGTGCAAAATTATTGATGGTCCTTGAAAAACTATTAAAATGAATTATCATTTGCATCACATATCATGCATCATTCAACATTCCACTTCACATGTTTTCTAGAGTCTTATCCTTGTTTCTTTTTCCACTCCGATAGATTGTCAAGCTGTCTCATCGATACGATACTCGAGCCAATCGTCAGAGGAAGATGGAAGATCTGGAACAGGAAAACCACGAGCTTCGTGAGGAGGTCGCTACCCTTCGTGTCGGTATGGAAAAGTTAACTGCGCTAGCGGAAAGTTTGGTGGCTGCTCAGAATTAGCCATCGACTACAGCTGCTGAGATTCAGACTTCAACTACTGTGGTTTCCGAGATTGTCACCGTTCCAACATCTGTGACTCAACTCAACTCTCCGCTTCAACATCAGATGCCAAAAGGTTTTCCGTGGGGAATGCCTTACAACTTTGTGCCAGAGGGGTATCAGCCTGTCGTACAACCTTTGTTTCAACCTACTTTGTCTCTTCCTCAACCAGAGACAACTGCCATGCCGCCGGTAATCCCGTCTGTAACACCTTTCCCGCAACCAGTAATGACAACTGTCGCTCCTGTGGTTCACTCCGTGCCATACTTGAATGAACCTACTTATCCCGCCGAGCCTGCTGAAAGTTTGGGTCTCTTTGATAGAATGGAAGAATTTCAAGACCAATTCCAAGAAATGCAGAGGGAGCTCAGAGCGTTAAAGGGGAAGGATTTGTTTGGAAAGAGCACTCATGACCTTTGTTTAGTTCCGAATGTCAAGATTCCAGCAAAATTCAAACTGCCAGACTTTGAAAGATATAAGGGTAATTCGTGTCCTCGAAGTCATTTGACTATGTACGTGAGAAAGATGTCTACGTATTCTGATGATCATGACTTGTTGATTCACTATTTTCAAGACAGTTTGACGGGTGCTGCTCTAAAGTGGTATATGGGTTTAGACAGCATTCGGATCCGCAACTTCAACGATCTTAGCGAAGCCTTTGTTCACCAGTATAAGTACAACGTTGACATGGCGCCGGACAGGGATCAACTCCAGGAGATGTCCCGGAGAGACAGAGAATCTTTTAAGGAATACGCCCAGAGGTGGCGTGAAATTGCTGCTCAAATCTATCCTCCCCTTGAGGAGAAAGAGATGACGAAGATATTCTTGAAGACTTTAGGTTCCTTTTACTATGAAAGAATGATCGCCAGCGCACCCAGTGAATTCACCGAAATGGTAAGCATGGGCATGCGGTTGGAGGAAGGGATTCGTGAAGGACGTTTGGTTAAAGAAGGGAGTCTGTCTAGCAGTACCAAGAAGTTTGGAAGTGTTTTCCCAAAAAGAAAAGAACAGGATGTCAGCGCAATCTTCCCAGGGAGACCGAGGAGAGGTTACTCACACGTTGCGGCAGTCACTCCGGCTGTCCGCCCAGCTTTGATGACCCCAGCTCATCAAACCCTACCAACTCAAGAACGGCCATTTCAGCAGCAGCCTCGACAACAGGCTTATCCATTCAACAACCAGAACCGTTCACCAAGAAAACCGCAATTCGATGCCATTCCTATGACTTATACTGAATTGTTCCCTGCTCTTATCAGAAAGAACCTCATAACGATGAAGCCTCCTCCTGTCGCACCAAATAGTACTTCTCCGTGGTACAAGGCGGATCAGTTTTGTGAATATCATCAAGGGTCGCCGGGGCACAACCTTGAAAATTGTTTTGCTTTAAAGGCGGACGTGCAGAGGTTGATTAAGAATGGTATCTTGTCTTTCAAGGATGTTAACCCAAATGTTAGAGATAATCCTTTGCCTCGATATGGGGCAGCCTCAGTGAATATGGTGGAAGGTTGTCCGGGGAAGTTTCGAGTTTTTCAAGTTGAGCACATAAGAGAGTCGTTGATCAGGTTACATCAGAGCTTAAGAAGACTTGCCTTTGTTAGGCATCAGCATGATTATGATGTTTGTGAATTTTGTTCAAGAGAGGTTGATTGCCCTATTGTGAAGGAGGATATTCAAAAGTTCTTAGACCAGAGGGTTATCACTATTACATATGACAGAGATCCGGAGGATGAAGTGAATGTTATAATACCACAATTCAATTTGCCTGAATCAGTAGAGATCATTTACGACAGTCAGACTGCACCTGTTGCTCCTTTGATCATTTATCCACCTGGTCCCGTGCCTTACAACTCAGACCAATCTATACCGTATAAATATAATGCCACAATGATTGAGAATGGGGTAGAAGTCCCTATACCAACCAGGCCATCTTTTGTTAACATCGCTGATGTGAGTAGAGTTACGAGAAGTGGGCGTGTCTTTGCAGTAGTACCTTTGAAGAGACCAGAAGTTCAAGTCAGGAGACCCATACCACCAGAAATTCCAGCGAGAAATGTTGAACCAAGGGTTGAGATAGGCCGATCCAATGAACCTATCCCTCATCCTGAGGATGATGAGATTCTGAAGCTTATCAAGAGAAGTGAATATAAGATTGTGGACCAACTTTTGCAGACTCCTTCCAAGATTTCTTTGCTTGCTTTATTGAGAGATTCTGGTGCCCATAGAGAAGCTTTGATGAAGGTCTTGGACCAGGCGTTCGTGGATCATGACGTGACGGTTGACCAGTTTGATGGAATTGTGGGAAATATTACTTCGTGTAACAATCTTGGTTTCAGTGATGAAGAGCTTCCGGAGGAGGGAAGGAACCATAATATGGCTTTGCATATCTCAGTAAGTTGTGGAAATGATACCTTATCAAGTGTGTTGGTAGATATAGGTTCGTCGTTAAATGTAATGCCCAAGACTACATTATCTCGACTCTCATATCAAGGTGCTCCCATGAGACCTAGTGGAGTAATTGTTAAAGCGTTTTATGGTTCTAGGAAGACTGTCATTGGTGAAGTAGATCTTCCTATAGTAATTGGTCCTCATACTTTTCAGATCACTTTTCAAGTAATGGATATTCGTGCTGCCTACAGTTGCCTATTGGGTCGTCCATGGATCCATGATGCAGGTGCAGTCACTTCCACGATCCATCAGAGACTGAAGTTTGTGAGGCATGGAAAGCTAGTAATGATTGGTGGAGAGCAGGCTATGGTGGTAAGCCATTTGTCATATTTCTCTTTTATTGATGCTGATGAGGATGTTGGAACCCAATTCCAAGCTCTATTTGTTGCTAATAGTGAAGTGAAGAAACAAGGGACATCTATTTCTTCTTTTGAGGATGCGCGACGAGTGGTTGAAAGTGGTTCGGCTGAAGGTTGGGGCCAGGTGTTGACTTTGCCTGAGAACAAGTCTGGAGAAGGTCTTGGTTTTCATCCCGTGTCTACAAAAGTCAAGCAGGAAGTAGTTACTCGTCCGATACAAGAGGTTTTCCGAAGCGCAGGTTTTATCCATCCGACTCCTCCTGAAGTTGATGCTATATTAGGAGACGATTCTGAAGAGGATTTACCCGATTTTGTGACGCATGGAGTGGTTTTCCAGAACTGGATTGCTGTTGATGTTCCTGTTGTGATGCACATTTCTGAGTAATGTTTTGTTTAATTTTTGAAAAAAAATTTCGCTCTGCCCAAGGCGAAAAGTATTTGTGTCGGGCTATGTTGAAAATAAATCCTTTTGCTCTGCCCAAGGCAAAAGAGAAAATGTCTGGGCACTTTGTTTCAAGTATTTCCCTTCATGAATAAAAATGTTATTTTGTCCACTACTGTTTTATTTTTCACTTTTTCTGGGAAATAGTAATGGAAATTAATTGGTAGTAATAGGAAAATATAATAACATTTTGTTTCATTTATACAACATTCATATTAATCGATTTCTAAAATAAAGCATAATCATATGTGCAGATTAATCCATGACTTAACCATTGAAAACAATGATCCTATGCCCTCTCCCAACTTTGAATTCCCTGTGTTCAGAGCCGAAGAAGAGGATAGTGAAGAGATTCCTGATGAAATTTCCCGTTTACTTGAGCATGATGAAAAGACTATTCAACTGTTTGAAGAACCTGTAGAGTTGATCAATTTGGGTGATGAAGAAGATAAGAAGGAGGTCAAAGTCGGAGCATTACTTATCCCAGAAGTCAAAGAGAAAATGTTGGAGCTTCTCAAAGAGTATGTTGATGTGTTTGCTTGGTCCTACCAAGATATGCCATGTTTGGACAACAGTATTGTGGAGCATCGTTTACCGTTGAGACCTGAATGTCCGCCGATTAAGCAGAAGTTGAGAAGGACTCGTCCCGATATGGCTGACAAGATTAAAGAAGAAGTTCAGAAACAAATTAATGCAGGTTTCCTTGTAACATCGGTCTATCCTCAGTGGTTAGCCAACATAGTGCCTGTTGCTAAGAAAGATGGCAAAGTTCGAATGTGTGTAGACTATAGAGATCTGAATAGAGCTAGCCCAAAGGATGAATTCCCATTACCGCACATTGACGTATTGGTCGACAGTACCGCAAAGTTCAAAGTCTTTTCTTTCATGGATGGTTTCTCTGGTTACAATCAAATCAAGATGGCACCAGAAGATATGGAGAAAACAGCTTTCATTACACCTTGGGGAACATTTTGTTATCGGGTTATGCTGTTTGGTTTGAGGAATGCTGGTGCAACATACCAAAGGGCCATGACTGCTTTGTTCCATGATATGATGCACAAAGAGATAGAAGTGTACGTAGATGACATGATTGCCAAATCGCAAACTGAGGAAGATCATTTGGAACATTTATTGAAGTTATTTCAGTGTTTGAGAAAGTATAAACTCCGTCTGAATCCCAACAAGTGCACTTTTGGTGTTCGTTCTGGAAGACTTCTGGGTTTCATTGTCAGTCAGAAAGGTATTGAGGTAGATCCTGATAAAGTCAAAGCTATTCGAGAAATGCCCGCACCCAAGACGGAAAAACAAGTAAGAGGATTCCTTGGGAGACTGAACTATATTTCTAGATTTATATCTCATATGACTGCTACCTGTGGGCCGATTTTCAAGCTTCTCCGAAAGAACCAAGGATGTGTGTGGACAGAAGATTGTCAGAGAGCTTTTGATAGCATCAAAGAATATTTTCTTGAACCTCCCATTTTGATTCCTCCGGTGGAAGGAAGACCTTTGATTATGTACCTGTCTATATTGGAAGATTCCATGGGATGTGTGCTTGGTCAACAAGATGAGACTGGAAGAAAGGAACATGCCGTATATTATCTGAGTAAGAAATTCACAGACTGTGAGTCTCGATACTCTTTTCTTGAGAAAACCTGTTGTGCTTTAGCTTGGGCTGCTCGCCGTCTGCGCCAGTATATGATTAACCACACCACTTGGTTGATCTCCAAAATGGATCCGATCAAGTATATCTTTGAGAAGCCCGCCTTATCTGGAAGAATAGCCCGTTGGTAGATGTTGTTGTCTGAATATGACATTGAGTATCACACTTAGAAAGCAATCAAAGGGAGTATTTTAGCCGATCATTTGGCTCACCAACCAATTGATGATTATCAATCTATCAAGTTTGACTTCCCGGATGAAGATGTTATGTACTTGAAAGCTAAAGATTGTGAAGAGTCGTTACCTAAAGAAGGACCTGATCCCGAATCCCATTGGGGTTTAATATTTGACGGAGCTGTAAATTCTTATGGAAATGGAATTGGGGCAATCATCGTCACTCCCCGAGGTACTCATATCCCGTTCACGGCGAGATTGAAGTTTGACTGCACGAACAACATGGCTGAATATGAGGCATGTATTATGGGTCTCGAAGAAGCAGTGGATCTAAGGATTAAGATTCTTGATATTTACGGAGATTCGACATTGTTAATTAATCAAATCAAAGGAGAATGGGAGACTCGTCATCCTGGTTTGATCCCTTACAAAGACTATGCTAGAAGATTGTTAACTTTCTTCAACAAAGTGGAATTACATCATATCCCTAGAGATGAAAACCAAATGGTTGATGCTTTAGCTACTTTGTCTTCAATGTTTCAAGTGAATGGTTGGAACGATGTCCCTACAATCCGGGTTATGCGCCTCGACAGACCTGCTCATGTGTTCTCAGTAGAAGAGGTTACCGACGAAAAACCGTGGTTCTATGACATTAAACGTGTTCTCCAAACTCAAGAGTACCCGCCTAGGGCATCCAATAAGGATAGGAAGACGTTGAGAAGATTAACAAGCAGTTTCTTCCTCAATGAAGAAGTTTTATATAAGAGGAATTACGACATGGTCTTGCTCAGATGTGTAGACAGACGTGAAGCAGACATGCTGATGAAAGAAGTACATGAAGGGTCTTTTGGCACTCATGCCAACGGACATGCAATGGCTAGAAAGATGTTGAGAGCTGGTTACTATTGGATGACAATGGAATCTGATTGCTGCAAATATGTGAAGAAATGTCATAAATGCCAGATTTATGTGGACAAGATGCATGTGCCACCGACTCTCCTCAACGTTATCTCTTCACCTTGGCCTTTCTCTATGTGGGGCATTGATATGATTGGATTGATTGAACCCAAAGCTTCAAATGGTCATCGTTTCATCTTGGTAGCGATCGATTATTTTACTAAATTGGTGGAAGCAGCATCTTATGCTAATGTAACCAGACAGGTGGTAGTCAGATTTATCAAGAATCAGATCATTTGTCGATACGGCATCCCGAGCAAGATCATCACAGATAATGGTTCGAATTTGAATAACAAGATGATGAAAGAGCTTTGTGAAGAGTTCAAGATCGAACATCATAATTCTTCTCCTTAGAGACCGAAGATGAATGGAGCTGTTGAAGCTGCTAACAAGAACATCAAAAAGATTGTCCAGAAGATGGTGGTAACTTATAGAGATTGGCATGAAATGCTTCCTTTTGCTTTGCATGGATATCGTACTTCAGTTCGAACTTCAACAGGTGCAACCCCATTTTCCCTAGTTTATGGTATGAAAGCAGTACTCCCCGTGGAGGTTGAGATTCCGTCTATGAGAGTGTTGATGGAAGATAAACTTTCGAAGGCCGAATGGTGTCAAAGTAGATATGATCAGTTGAATTTAATTGAAGAAAAGAGATTGACAACATTGTGTCACAGTCAATTATATCAGCAGAGAATGAAGAAGGCTTTTGATAAGAAGGTTCGACCACGCGAGTTCAGAGAAGGTGACCTCGTGCTCAAAAAGATATTATCTTTCCAACCTAATTCTAGGGGCAAGTGGGCTCCGAATTATGAAGGACCGTATGTCATTAAGAAAGTTTTCTCTGGAGGTGCCTTGATTCTCACCAATATGGATGGTGAAGAGCTCCCGCACTCCATGAACGCCGATGCAGTCGAGAAGTATTTCGCTTAGGTTTGAGTTGACAGTTTGCTAAGTTGAAAACCCGAAAAGGCGGCTTAGGCAAGTTTTTGGTCAGACCAGTCTTGGCATTTGAACACATTTCGGAATTCGAAGTTGTTAGGGAGAATAGTGATCATTGTTTTTGTGTAACCCTTTCTTTCATGTACTATTTCCCAAACTTTTGTAAACTGTTGGAGTCGCGTTGTTAGCAGACTACCATCTTATTAATGAAATTTGAGCATTTACCTTTTGTGGGCAAAATTTTAATTTTACGACAATATTTGAAACAAAGTATTTAAAGTATTCTTATTTTAAAAATGTGTCGTGAATAATGAAAGGAACATCAACAGTTGTTCCGAGGATGGTCAAGCCATGAAATGCAAAACAATACAGTAATTTATCCTTGCATGTTGAACATGTTTCGTTTCAAAATCGTCATGAGGTGTTGGTTGTGTACACTTTTGCTTCTAGTGGTACTAAGTTTGGTGACTCCCCAATTGTTCCAGTTAAGCGTGTTTTGGCTACCTTTATTTGGGCGATTTCTGAAGTGTGGTACGCTTTGTCTCATGCCAGTGGTCTATTGGTATTAGAAGATTGGATTTGAATGCTTTTCTCCTCAGAAGACTTGAACCTTGTGGCGTGCTACACTCTAACGTTGCTTTGTGTTTCCAGTTCCAGTTATCTTCCGTCTTTTTTAAGTTTGGCCGAGTATCTATCTTGTCGTGACATCTTATCGTCTTCAAGATATTCCATCTGTTCGTTTTGTCAGCATAACATTCATTTGTTCATTTACACTTATATCACGCATGCGTATTCAAATTTGCCGTTGATTTTGGGTTGTATACTTTGTTTTTAATATAAGGTACAGTTTCTTTCCAAGTAGAAGGTTAGCTTAGGCAGAAAATGTGCTTCCTTTCTAAATTCCCCAACTGAGCTAATCCTCGTGGATGATTTTTAATTTAGCTTACCTTGTCCATTTCTGGATAGGATGAATTCCCCAATCGAGTTACTTTCTCATTGTTTGGAGTCTTGCTTGACTTTTTTCTCTCTAGTTTATTCCTGGATGAAGTTGTTGCCTCTTGCATAGGCTATCTCATGATTTCCCCAGTGAAGTCGTGACCTAGACGAATGGTGCATTTATTTTGCACATTTAAGTATGTGATCTCCTCGGGAAGGATTGATTCATGATTCTCTTTAACGAAGATTTTATTCTCTGCCAGTGTCATCGCATTTTCCTTCTGAGTTATTTTTGGAAAACGACAAGCGGCAGCTCTTCACGAGCAACTTGTGCGTTATTATATTTTTTTTGGAAAACGACAAGCGGCAGCTCTTCACGAGCAATTTGTGTGTTATTATTATTTTTTGGAAAACGACAAGCGGCAGCTCTTCACGAGCAACTTGTGCGTTATTATTATTTTTTGGAAAACGACAAGCGGCAGCTCTTCACGAGCAACTTGTGCGTTATTATTATTTTTTGGAAAACGACAAGCGGCAGCTCTTCACGAGTAACTTGTGCGTTATTATTATTTTTTGGAAAACGACAAGCGACAGCTCTTCACGAGCAACTTGTGCGTTATTATTATTGGAAAACGACAAGCGGCGGTCTCTTCATGGGCAACTTGTACGTTATAGACATCGTTGGAAAACGGCAAGCGGCAGTCTCTTCATGAGCAACTTGTACGTTATTATTTTGGAAAACGGCAAGCGGCAGTCTCTTTATTTGAGCAACTTGTACGTTATTATTTTTCTGGAATACAGCAGGCGGTAGCTTCTTTATTTGAGCAGCTTGGGTGTTATTGGTATCTTTTCGGAAAACAGCAAGTGGCGGCTTCTTTATTTGAACAGCTTGTATGTTATTGACATCCCTGGACGACAGCAAGTGGTAGCTTCTTTATTTGAGCAGCTTGTATTTCATAGTATTTTTTGGACGACAGCAAGTGGAAGCTTCTTTATTTGAGCAGCTTGTATGTCATAGTATTTTTTGGAAGACAGCAGGTGGCAGCTTCTTTATTTGGGGCAACTTGTGTATCTACAATCTTATTATTATCTCAGCATTAATGAGTATATCTCCGGAAATCTCGCAGATAAAGTTTGTTATGAATCTTTACCCTCAGAAGTTGGTAGTCCATCATCAGCAAATTTGATACTTTCTGTCTATCTTTGACCTCGAGTTGTGAACTCACTGTTTTGGGTCAATAATCTGTTTTATGGCCTATGCAAGATGCCTTCTTTGTTAGGGTCAGAGGTCGTATTCCCTCAATTTTATTCGCTGTCAAGAGTTTGTCATTTGAAGTCGAGGGCTCGTTTCCCCAGTAGTGTATAATCCTTGTCCCTGTGTTTTGTGGGTGTTTGATTTCTCCAGCATTGTCTTGTCTCATACAATATCTTTCTCTGTGAATTCAATCACTACATTCTTATCAAACATAATGGCGGTATCTTAGGGCAAAAATTTGCGTATTATGTATTTAAGTACCTTCAATCTCGTCGAGACGAAGATTTTAATCTTCATATCTCCAGATATAAGAAACTTAAATATGGGCAGCTATTGTACCCCAAATTTTGACCTAAGATACCATCTCCCATCTGCATCATTACATTGCAAGGGTTTTGACCTATTTTTATCAATTTTCAAGGCAGACTTAAAATTCATAACTTTTTCAAGTCGAGAGCTGTTTATTTTTTGAACGCTAATTTTATTAATTGATCAGACGATGTTTATTAATTATTTATGATCTTAAATTTAAATAATTGGAATTTATTTTCAGTTATTATAGAATTTAAAGATTTATAAATAATAAAATAAATATTTGAAAAGAGTTTATTAATTGATCAACAATGTTTATCTAATTATTTATTATTCTAAGTCTAAATAGTTGAAATTTTATTTTTCAGTTATTACAATTTAGAGAATTATAAATAATGAAGTAAATGATTGAAGAGAAGTTTATTGATCAATGATGTTTATTTAATTGTTTATTATTATGAATTTAAGTAATTGAAATTTATTTTCAGTTATTATATAATTTAAATAATTATAAACGATAAAATAAATGATTGGAAAGAAGGAGAGAATTAACTGGTAAAATATTGGAGTTTTATTCATTTTATTCTAATTGTTACAATTGTTTGTTTAAATACTATACTTATTTAATAAAGTATTTACAATGACAATTTTTACAATGTTTAAAATGAAATAAAAACTATCCTAATTTTTTTTTCCTAAGTTCTAAATCTTCATCTTCTATCCAATGCTCATTTTATTTTTACCTGCAAAGAATTAAAAGAAAAAAAGTCAGAAACAAATAGATAATTAAAAGAAGAGATTAATTTAGTGTTCATCATTAAAAGCAAACGGCTGGAATCAGTTTTTACCCTCTTTGCAAATCACGGGATTTCTCCCGGTTCACAAAAAGGGATGAATTTTATTTGACAAATATGAATGCACAAGTTAAAATATGCACAAATTCATTTTTTTTGTCAAAATTGCATTTTTAAAAAATAAACTGCATAATTAAAAAATAAATTGCACATTTCAAAACCAATTGCACAAATTCATTTTTCAAAAGCCAACAGCATATGCATTTTCAACACAAGCCAATTCCAACGTAAACATGCCAAAATGTGGAAGAAGTCAAAACACAAGGCTCCATGCTGTAACAAAGAGATGACAAAGAGATGTGCAGTTTAAACCATTTATGCAAGCAAAGTATATTTTCCATTTCTCATCATTTTCCAGCTTTCACTTTTTCAAAACAAATAAAGTACATACATCATTTTAATGTCAATCTGTACTAAGAGAGAGAAGAGAGAAAGAGTGTGGGCTTTTATAGGTTTTGGCTTAGGCATAAAAACAAAAACAGCAGCATCCAGTTAAGAAAAAGAAAGCATAGAAAAGGATACAAGACAAACTAGATGTAACAGTAATGTGCAGAGGCATCAAAGGAAATGGTTAAAATACTCAAAACCTGAATCGTCCAAAGCCTAAAGGCCAAACGGATATAACAACAACAAACCCCTTCAAAAGGAGAAGAGAGTTCAACCTGTCTAAAAAAGCCTCAAAAACTCAAAAACTGTCAAACAAAATACAAAGCAAAATTCTCAAAGTCTCAAAGCAAGAAACAGAACCTGCTATCTCCAACCAAAACTATGGCCTAAACCATAAAACCTCATGGCCTAAACCACAAACCTGCTACCATAACCTGTTGAAACTTGTAAAATCCTCAACCAACATGGCCAAACCAAAAACCAGTATACCCAAAACCTGCATAAGCTTATAACCAGCATGAACCAACCTGAAGCAAAACCAACATAAACCTTATGGCCTAAAAAACCATAAAACCTATCAATCCATACAAAGGCCAAACCTGAAGCAAAACCAGACCAAACCTGAAACGTCCAAGGCCAAAATTCATACCAACCATACGCGCCTTAAACCAAAATCAGAATACCACAACAACTCAAACGTTAAAAACAATGTTCAAGGCGACATAGAAGCCTCAGAAACATCATCACAGGCTAATACAAAAAAAGGCAACAGAATCACAGTGAAGAGGAAGAAGAAGTCAAGCTAGTCAAAACAACATTTCAACAATAGCATGTTCAAGGCAACCGAAGCAAGGCCTCAGAAGAGCTTCATCATAGGCCACTAAGAGAAGCAACAGAATCACAGTAAAGAAGAAGAAGGAAAAGAAGCACGTATAAGCCAAGCAAGGCAGAGTCAACAGAAGGAGGAGAATATCACATAGGGTTTTCAACAGCATCATCAAACCACAAATCAAAGAACATAAGAAAAGGAATACCAGGGCCAAAGTAAATATCACGCCGTCACTGTCTACCTCGCAACTTGGCCGCCACAGCATCCCCAACCTTCCTCCTCCGTCTCCAAGGGTAACTTTTCTCATCCTCTTTCTTTCAAAAATACCCCAAATAATCATGTAAGAAAAACGAAGTCAGAATCGAAATGAACACAAATCATAACATGCAGTAACCAAAAAACCTAATGAAATAAAAATGAAAACTGTACCGTAAATCCGTCGCCCCCTAGCGTCTAGTTGGAGGGAAGAAGAAGATTGAGGTACCGGTGGCCATGGACAAAGGGACTCAGAGGCGAGGGCATGTGAACCACGAAGAAGACGAGCAAAGAAGACGGCGCTGTAACCTTAACCCTAATCCCTTTCTCAACTAACACATTGTTTAACCCTAAAACAAATTATTATGGAATTGGACCTCAACCTGTTTCTTACCTAAGCCCAAACGAATTTCTTGTACACCCCCCCGTTTCTGTTTTTTTGATTGGGCCCTCTCAAAACATTTTAGCCCATATGATTTGTTTATGTCTACCCCCTCTAATTTTTGATACCCCACTTTCACTTATTTTTCTTTTAGTTTTTTTTAGAACTTTATTAATTTAGTTTTATTAGTAATTTAACCAAATAGAGGATTTAATTAAACAAGTTTTAAATAATTTGACCATTTTATTAATTTAAGTTTAAGATTAATTTAGTGATTCTAGTATTATGTTTTAATTAGATTTAAATTAAATAACTTTTAAAGTTTTAATTTAGTTTAGATTTATTTATTAAATAATACTTTATAATGAAAACTCTAAAAACATATTATAATGAAAACTTAAAAAAATATTTTATTTTCTTTAATTAATTCCCTCGCTTTAGTTAATACTAATACAAAAAATATTAAAAAAATAGAATTTAAGAGTTAAAACATTTTATTTTCCTTAATCAATTCTCTTGCGTTATTAATATTAAACAAAAATATAAAAAATGCATGTTCACATCCTTTAGTTTATTATTAAATCATTGTTATGGTTGTATATCATTATCTGCTTAAATTGTCTGTTTGATTATTTCATCTTTACTTGGTTATTCTTTTTACGCCTAAATCCAAGGGAAAAACGATTAAATTTGTTGACTTCATGTCCTTAAGTCTATTCACGCGAATATCTTCATTTCATTAAAACTTAAGACAATTTTTCCCAAAATATTCAATCTTTTCAAAACTTATACCTTTTAAGCCAAAACTTCGATATTAGGTCGTCGTACCTTCAAAAAAAACCGTTTGTACCCCTTCTCGACCAAAACAATTTATCTTTAAATCAAACGAACAATTTTAATAAACACATATTTCTAAAGGTTCCTAAAGAGTACTATAGATACATTGGGTGCTAATACCTTCCCATTGTATAACCAACCCTCGAACCATAGATCTTTTTTCAAAAACGCCTTGTATTTTCATTACTTTTAAAAGTATTATTTTAGATTGCATATTTTAGGGTTTTATTTCGCTCTTTCCCCTTTTCCCTTGGAAATAATAAAGCGCGGTGGCAACTCTTGCTTTTGTGAGACGAATTAATCAATAATTCGATCTCCGATTTACCCCGCTACATTTTTATCGCTATAGTACGGCTATGAGAAGGAACCTAGATAGTAGGGTTACTTCGATATGAAAGCCTGGATAGTAGGGCTGTGAGAAGGAACCTGGATAGTAGGGTTACTTCGATATGAAATCCTGGATAATAGGGCTGTGAGAAGGAACTTGGATAGTAGGGTTACTTCGATATGAAAGCCTGGATAGTAGGGCTGTGAGAAGGAACCTGGATAGTAGGGTTACTTCGATATGAAAGCCTGGATAGTAGGGTTGTGAGAAGGAACCTGGATAGTAGGGTTACTTCGATATGAAAGCCTGGATAGTAGGGCTGTAAGAAGGAACTTGGATAGTAGGGTTACTTCAATATGAAAGTCTGGATAGTAGGGTTGTGAGAAGGAACCTGGATAGTAGGGTTACTTCGATATGAAAGCCTAGATATTAGGGTTGTGAGACGGAACCTGGATAGTAGGGTTACTTCGATATGAAAGCCTGGATAGTAGGGCAGTGAGAAGGAACCTGGATAGTAGGGTTACTTCGATATGAAAGCCTGGATAGTAGGGCTATGAGAAGGAAGCTGGATAGTAGGGTCACTTTGATATGAAAGCCTGGATAGTAGGGTTGTGAGAAGGAACCTAGATAGTAGGGTTACTTCGATATGAAAGCCTGGATAGTAGGGCTATGAGAAGGAACCTGGATGGTAGGGTTACTTCGAAGCGATAACGTAGGTTAGTTGACCTCTATGACTTCACGAACTTAGCTTCCAGTAGTCGTCTGCAAATATGGTTTGTATAACGGCTTGATTCATTGAAGCTAATCATCTTTTCCTGAAAAGATATAAGGGGTAGTTATATGTGATGCATGAAATGCAGGGTGAGATGATGTTCTCAACATAAATGAGATTATGATGTATATGTCATGTATGCGTATGTCATAATGTATGTTTATGAAATGCTATCGGGGTATGCTCGCGTTTGGGAAAATTAATCTCTGACGGTTGCTGGAGAGTTATAAATGCTCTGTCGGGAAGAAGATGCTGGAGAATAAACTCTGCAGGGACCAAACTTGGGGGGAAGCGATACTTTGTTGGCAGTTCTGCCGGTCCGGAGGAACAAACTTAGCCGGGGATGAAATTAAGTTACTGGAGGTGTTGAGCTCTGTTGGAGATTGAGCTTTTGTTTCTATAGAAATAAACTCCACTTGTAGGATGAATTTTACTGTCTAGCCCGCAGTTATGAACCTTGGCTGGGGATAGTTACGTCCTGCTTCGGGGAAACTGACATCAATTCCTTTGGGGTACTTTTACTCTGTGGGGAGTGTATGTACAAATAATCATGTCCCAAAGGTGACTGTATCCCGATACCTGCTGGGAAAAGGAACCATCGGGTTTGGTACTTCTTGTTTTCCGTGTTTCTGGAATTATGAGTAATTGTCTTTGTTTCTTATGTAAATGTTTATGAGCAGCAATCATTTCCAAATGCGTATATCAAAAATAAATCATTGGACGTTCTTGCAAAACAAAACAGAAAAAGAGAAAACAAATTGAAGTTTCTTGTGAACGTGATTTGTATTGATTTTGAAGTTGGCCTGTAATAAGCGTTTTTGTACAAAGAGGCTGATGTTCTAGTAAGAGAACACCGCCGAAAGATAGAAATTACAATTTGTGCAAAAGAAATAAAAACAGCTATGCGAAACGACCCCATTGGGTTCCAACTCTGCTATTTCCTTTATACCTTCAAGCGTCTCATCACTTTGCTGCATGGTCGAAGGTGGATCAGATTGATTGGTGTGTTCTGAGCTTGATAGTCAATACCGAATTCTGGTTGCAAGATGATCCAATGAGGAATAGTGTTGCGCTTCAATCCCTAACTTTTTCCTGGACCGCCCTTTCGAGTTTTCAGTCCACCAGGATACCCTTTTTTGCCCAAGTCGCCCTTTCGGGGTTTTCGACTTGCCGGGTGTACATATTTTTACATTTTCATCCCTTACTTTTTCTCGAACCCTTTTGGTTCGCCGGGAAGCCTTTATTTTTGCCTAGTCCAGTCGACCTAGCGGGTCTTTGATTATGCGTAGTATCTTTTCACTATGTCTGCATTGACGGGGTGAGGAAGGTCGTCACTATCCGTGGTGGTTAGAATCATAGCTCCTCCCGAGAAAATGTTCTTAACCACAAATGACCCTTCGTACGTGGGATTCCATTTGCCCCTGGGATAACCTTGCAGCAGTATGATGCGTTTGACCACCAAATCCCCGACTTGATATTCTTTACGCATGACTTTCTTGTTAAAAGCCTTGATCATTCGCTTTTGATATGTCTGACCATGACAGATAGCAGTAAGTCTCTTTTCATCGATTAGATTTAACTGATCAAGTCAGGTTTGGATCCAGTCGTCTTTATTCAAACCTACGTCCTTCATAATCGTGAGAAAGGGTATCTGGACTCCTATGGGTAGGACTGACTCCATGCTATATACCAGAGAGTAGGGTGTTGCCCCTGTCGATGTTCGTTCTGAGGTACGGTACCCATGAAGAGAGAATGGTAACATCTCGTGCCAGTCTTTATATGTCACCGTCATCTTTTGTACAATCTTCTTGATGTTATTGCTAGCTGCTTCAATAGCGCCATTCATCTTCGGCCGGTAGGGTGAAGAGTTATGATGTTGTATCTTGAACTGCTTACAGAGCTCGGTGATCATTGTGTTGTTTAGATTTGTACCATTGTCAGTAATAATCCTCTTTGGTACACCATATCGACAGATCAGATTGTGTCGAATAAACCGTGTCACGACGTTCTTAGTTACAGTAGCAAAAGAAGCTTCCTCAACCCACTTCGTAAAGCAATCAATGGCTACTAAGATGAAATGATGCATGTTAGACGCATTAGGTCTGATCTTACCGAACATGTCGATGCCCCACATCGCAAAGGGCCAAGGAGCTGTCAGGAAGTTTAGAGGAACTACAGGTACATGCACCTTATCAGCATAAATTTGGCATTTATGACAAGTTAGAGAGTGCTGATAGCAATCGGCTTCCATGGTGGACCAGTAATATCCTGCCCGTAGGATCTTTTTAGCCATGGTATGTCCACTTGAATGGGTTTTGAAAGTTCCTTCATGTAGATCTGTCATGATCCTCTCTGCTTCGCTCTTGTCTACACACCGTAGTAGTGTGGAGTCATGGTTGCGTTTATAGAGGATCCCATTACTAAGGAAGAACTTTGCAGCGAACCTTCTCAGAAACTTCTTATCATTGATAGGTGCCTCTTTGGGATATTCCTGAGCCTTGAGATACCTTTTGACTTCGTGAAACCAGGGTTTGTCTGCCACCTCTTTAGTATCGATCTTACAGCAGTGTGCTGGTTCATCCAACCTCTCAATGGTAATCTGGGGAGCTTCATTGTCCCACCTAACTTTGAACATAGAATACATGGTAGCTAGCGCGTCTACCAACTGGTTCTCTTCTCGTGGGAAATGTTCAAAGGTTACCTCCTTAAAGTGTGGGAGCAACGTTAGTACATACTCTCTGTAAGGAATGAGATTTGGGTGTTTCGTATCCCACTCTCCTTTGATCTGACTTATCACCATATCGGAATCCCCGAATACACTTAAGAACTTAATCCTCAGGTCAATAGCAGCTCGAAGACCCATAATACATGCTTCATACTCCGCCATGTTATTGGTGCAGTTGAAACATAATCGGGCAGTGAACGGAGTATGACAGCCCTCGGGAGATATGATTACAACGCCAATGTCGTTACGCAGTGCGTTCGAGGCTCCATCAAAATACATAGACCATCGGGATCCTTCCTCAGGTCCTTCATCCGTTCCAGGTTCTTCGTAATCAGTCACCAACATGATATTCTCATCCGGGAACTCAAAATTCATGGACTGGTAATCATGCACGGCCTGATGAGCCAAATGATCAGCCAATACACTTCCCTTTATTGATTTTTGGGTTGTATATTGTATGTGATACTCAGTTAAGATCATGTTCCACCTTGACATCCTTCCGGAGAGTGCGGGCTTCTCGAAAATGTACTTGATCGGATCCATCTTTGATATCAACAAAGTAGTGTGAGTCAGCATATACTGTCTCAGTCGGCGAGCGGCCCATGCTAAAGCGTAACAAGTTTTCTTGAGCAATGAGTATCGGGTCTCACAGTCGGTAAACTTTTTGCTAAGGTAATAAATGGGATGTTCTTTTCAACCAGACTCGTCATGCTACCCCAGCACACACCCCATTGAATTATCTAGCACTGTAAAATATAATATCAAAGGTCTTCCTTCAACCGGAGGCATCATAATGGGTGGTTCTTGAAGGTATTCCTTGATTCTTTTGAAAGCAGTCTGGCATTCTTCATTCCACTTTACCACTTGATCTTTCTTCAGCAACTTGAAGATTGGCTCACAAGTAGCAGTCAGATGTGAAATGAACCGGGCGATGTAATTTAGACGTCCCAAGAAACCTCTAACTTCCTTCTCTCTGCGGGGAACCGACATCTCTTGTATGGCTTTTACCTTCGCGGGGTCTACCTGTATACCCTTATCACTGACGACAAAGCCCAGAAGCTTACCAGATCTTACCCCGAAGGTACACTTGTTCAGATTCAACCTCAGCTTGTATGTCTTCAATTTGTCGAACAACTTTTGGAGATGACCAAGGTGCTCTTCCTTAGTCTGAGACCTGGATATCATTTCATCAACATACACTTCGATTTCATGGTGAATCATATCGTGAAACAAAGTGACCATGGCACGCTGATAAGTTGCCCCAGCATTCTTCAACCCAAAAGGCATCACCTTGTAGCAGAAAGTGCCCCACTGTGTAATGAAGGTTGTCTTCTCCATGTCTTCACGAGCCATCTTGATCTGATTGTAGCCAGAGAAACCATCCATGAAGGAGAAGATTTTATGTTGCGTGGTGTTGTCGACCAGAACATCAATGTGAGGAAGTGGGAAATTATCCTTGGGGCTTTCCCTGTTCATATCTCTGTAATCAACACACATCCGTACCTTACTGTCTTTCTTAGGTACCGGGAAAATGTTGGCAACCCACTGCGGATAGGAAGTGACAGCTAAGAATCCCACATGGAACTGTTTCATGACCTCTGCCTTGATCTTCTCTGACATTTCGGGGCGCATACGACGGACCTTCTGTTTAACCGGAGGACATTCCTCTTTAGTCAGCGGGCGATGTACCACAATAAATGTGTCTAAACCAGACATGTCTTCGTAGGACCAGACGAAGATCTCAACATAGTCGTGCAACATCTGTATCAACCTCTATTTGACGCTAAGCTCCAAATTTGCACCTATTTTAACCTCTTTTATGTCTTCCTCAGTACCCAAGTTCACTGTCTCAACCGGCTCTTCATGAGGCTGTATGGCCCTTTCTTCCTACTGTAGTAGTCTAGCAAGTTCTCCAGGCACCTCACAATTATCCTCACCTTCATCCTCGGCTTGGTTGATCAGATTTTTGAAGTCATAACTAGCAATAGCAGAGCTGTTATCAATGGGATCCAGAGTGGATATGGATCTGCATTGTGATACGTGAGTGTGTGTAAGAGAATAGCTGTTTTGTTAAAGTGAAATACTGAAAATAAAAACAGAGAGCGCAAAATTTGTATGCCAGAAACGTCCAATGCTTTATTAATGATTATGAAATGACAAAACAATAGCCCTCACAAGCAAGCCAAGGTGCCTCGGGCAAGGCACCCGGCTATAAATTTTCACATTGTTTATTACAAATCTTAAAACAAATAAGTCAATTACTGCGGAATAAAAGAAATAGGTATGAAGTCCCTAGCCGTCCAGTTACTTGGTCCACCGTTGGTAGTCGGGTAGATCCAGGTGTCAATTTATGATTCCTCTTCACCGTCTCCAATGGCGTTAATCCCACGATTGCTGATGCGCATGGGAGGTCCTCCAGCCCGAGCGCGTCTAACAGCCCTTTGAGCCCCTGTAGTAAAGCCCAAACCAAATTTGTCAATTTTATGACTGAAATCAAGGAGCTAACCCATATTGGCACACCCACCTTCTTCAACCACATCCCTGGCATCCTTGAGAGAAACTGTAACACCCCAATTCTACCCCAAGCAATTTATGCAAAATAAATCAGAGTTATAAAACTTCAATCATACAAATGA
Source organism: Vicia faba (assembly GCA_948472305.1). Lineage (NCBI taxonomy): Eukaryota > Viridiplantae > Streptophyta > Magnoliopsida > Fabales > Fabaceae > Vicia > Vicia faba. Next base: position 1,232,409,167 of record OX451737.1, read on the forward strand.
ATCGGGACGTCCCAAATTCTTCTAATAAATTCATTGCATTCATCATGGATATATAACACTTTTAATAAAACATAGGATGAACTAACAACATAACATCTTTCATTAAATATTCAACAACTACCCAGCGGAATTCTTCAATAACATCTTTAAATAAAATAGCAACTTCGAAACATCTCGTGTTTAATAAATAAACAATTTAAGGTTCAACAACTAAAAATCAGCAATCAAAAATCAGCAAGCGTTCATCCCCCCGTGTGTTACATATCAGAGCAATGACATCGACTCGATCTATTGAAGGTATACAGCCTTCACTCGCGATTACCTGCACGTTACTAACATAGGGGCAACATTCAAACAGAAGGGGTGAGATATCTAACAATATAATAAAGCGCATGATAATTAATATATTAAATTAGATCAATAATATCACCACTTCTCATCTCATAATCAACAATAATTATAGCATATATATTCATTCATCAACATCAAATACCCTTCATTATTCAATCATAAAATGCGACTCAAAACTATGCAAATGCATGTGGTACCATTGGAGCAGAACTCCCATCTCAAAAATCTAATCTGCCAATTAATAGAGGCATCAACAAGGCATAGCCTTCATCTCAAAATTTTCCAATCCAGGCCATCTCAATGAGCATAAGCTCCATCTCAAAAAAATGCAATGTATGCGACTCAACATGAATGTAATAACACACTAAGTTAACAACATCTCAAAACACATCTCAAAACAACAACATCTCAATCATAAAAACGACAACATTTCAGTCATCTTAAACAACAACATGTCAATCATCAAAACGACAACATTTCAGTCATCTCAAACAACAACATCTCAATCACAGCATCTCATAAACATCTCAAAGTAAATTGTTAAACATTACTTATTTATCAACATCATTTGTTCATCATAATTATCAAACACAACTGTAATAATCACATCTCACTAATAACTCAGTTGTATATTAATACTACAGTAATCCCTACTGTTATTCTGCAGTTCTACTTCGTTTCTGTCATTAATCCTACTGTCATAATTCTAACAACAACCTCTAAACACCTCATGTTCATCATTCTATCCAAAAACAGCACAACAGTCATCTACGGGAATTAATTCTAAATCCTAAATTAGTTACTGGGATTACACCTCTTAATCATCATTTTAATCATCTAAAATAATATTCATCGCGTTAGTTAATCAACGCTTCGAACGGCATCTCAAACAGCATCCTACAACTCAAGTTCCAGCAATTAGAAGTCAATTCTATCAAAAATCAGACTTTATGTATCGACACAAAACACCAGGGGTCGACACATCCTGCTTCTTCTTCACACTATGAGTTGACGCACCCCCTATGGATCGACTCATTCTGCTTTCAAATACCAGCATGTATTGACACATGCATCGTACCGGTCGACTCATCCTGTCTTCAAAATGCAGCATGTATCGACACATGCATCGCACCGATCAACTCATCCTCAGTCCAACAGCCTCCTTGCATCGACACATCCAGTTTGGGGTCGACACATCCTGCGATTTTCTGCATAATTTTTCTGCGTTTTCTACTGTATTTTGCTACGGGAATTATACTACAGTCATAAAACCCTTATTTCTAATCATGATAATTCATCACCTAATATTAACTTATAATACAACATCAATTACACAGCATCATAACATCATTTATCCATCGAGAATTCATCAATATTTACCATACATCATTCAATTCAATAACAAAAACAGCAATCCTCTAATCCCACATATCAAACACCATGCACCCAATTATAAAGCCAGAACCCCACCCTTACCTTGGATCGAAGGTTGCTCTACAATTTCCGGGTTGAATCTTTGTTCTTGTCGTCTCCTTCTATTTTCCAGCAGCTTTACGTTCTTCACAATCCTTATTTCTCTTCTTACTGCTTCTTCCTTCTATTCTAAAAATAAATAATAAAATAACCTAATATTATTATATTATTCCTTAATGGGCTCCAAACTCACACCCCCTTATTACTTATACTCACACAATCAAGGCCCACATTAATTAATATTAGCTTCTAACATTATTTCTCATAATAATATAATACCTCAAATATATTATTATTTCTCCATTTAATAAAATAAGTCCAATTTAATAACACTTATTCACAATTATTCCAAAAATAATTTAATTAAATAATTAATTAAATTACGGGCGTTACAACTCTCCCCCACTTAGAATATTTTCGTCCTCGAAAATTTACCTCAAATAAACAATTCTGGATAGGATTCTCGCATCTTGCTCTTCAATTCCCAAGTCATGCTTTCACCAGCAGCTCCCAGCCAAACCACTTTAACCAAGGAAATCTCCTTGCCCCTCAGAGTCTTCATTTCACGATCTGTAATACGTAAAGGCATCATCTCCACCGTAAGATTATCCCGTACTTGCACATCGTCCATATGAATCACATGAGATGGATCTGAAATATACTTCCGAAGTTACGACATATGAAACACATCATGCAAATTCAAAAGATTAGGCGGTAAAGCCACTCTATAAGCAACATTCCCCACTCTCTCTGAAATCTGATACGGTCCAATAAAACGAGAAGTGAGCTTCTTAGACTTCAATGCTCGCCCAACACCAGTCACAGGTGTAACTCTCAAAAACACATGATCACCAGCTTAAAACTCTAAACCTTTCCTTCGCTTGTCATGATAACTCTTATGTCTACTCTGTTAAGCTTTCATCTTTTCTCGAATCAACTTCACCTTCTCAGTAGTCTCACGATCAAGTTCAGGTCCAAGTACTACACTTCCACCAGATTCATGCCAACATAACGGAGTTCTACATCTCCGACCATACAACGCTTCAAAAGGTGCCATCCCAATACTAGAATGGTAATTGTTGTTATAAGTGAACTCTATCAACAGAAGATAAGTATCCCATGAACCTCCCTGCTTGAGAACACATGCCCTCAACAAGTCTTCTAACGATTGAATCATCCGTTCAGTCTGACCATCTGTCTGAGGATGATACGTTGAACTCAACCTCAACTTAGAACCCAACGCTTCTTGCAAACTCTTCCAAAAATCAGAAGTAAATCTTGGATCTTTATCTGACACAATGCACAAAGGAACACCATGTAGTTTCACAATCACACAAACATAAATCTCAGCCAACTTTGACACTGGAAAACTGATGTTAATAGGAATAAAATAAGCTGACTTCATAAGCCTATCAACAATCACCCAAATCGAATCATGCCATCTCGAAGTACTAGGCAACCCCGTCACAAAGTCCATTGAAATGATATCTCATTTCCATTCTGGAACTTCCAACGGTTGCATCAATCCTGCAGGCTTCTGATGTTCAACTTTCGACTTCTGACAAGTCAAACATGCATACACAAACCGAGCCACATCACTCTTCATCCCAGGCCACCAAAACAAACCTTTCAAATCTTGGTACATCTTTGTAGCTCCTGGATGAATACTCAACTTACTTCTATGACTCTCTTCAAGTATCACTTTCTTCATCTCAGCATCATCAGGAATACAAATCCGATTACGAAACCTCAACACACCTTGATCATCTAACTTGAAATCACTATTCTCAGATTGATCGATCCCAACCATCGAATCAACCAGTTTCACATCCAACTTCTGAGCTTATCTGATTCTGTCTAAAAATTCATTATTAATCTTCAACATACCCAACATAACACTCTGCGGAGTAACCTCACAAACTAAGCTCATATCTCTGAACTGCTCGATCAATTCCAACTCTTTGATCATCATTGTTGACATATGTAAAGTCTTTCAACTAAATGCATCAGCTACCATATTCACTTTTCCTGGATGATAATTCAAACTGAAATCATAATCCTTTAGCAATTCTAACCATCTTCGTTGCCTCATATTCAACTCCTTCTGGTCAAACAAATACTTCAAGCTCTTATGGTCACTAAACACTTCAAATCTAGAACCATAAAGATAATGCCTCCAAATCTTCAATACAAAGACAACAGCAGCAAGCTCTAAATCATGCGTAGGATAGTTCTTCTCATGAGTCCTCAACTGCCTCGACGCATAAGCAACTACCTTGCCATTCTGCTTAAGCACACCTCCTAAACCCATCTTGTAAGCATCACAATACACCACAAAAGACTCTCCTGGATTAGGCAACATCAAAATCGGAGCCGACGTCAACCTCTTCTTCAATTCCGTAAAACTTTCTTCGCATTTGAACATCCCAAACAAAAGCTCTACCTTTACAAGTCAACTTAGTCAACAGAAGTGACAACTTAGAAACCCTTCAATAATCCTTCTATAATAACCAGCTAATCCCAAGAAGCTTCTAATCTCAGTAACTGACTTTGGAGTTTCCCATTGCAACACAGCACCAACCTTCGATGGATCTACAGCAATGCCACTACCTGAAATCACATGACCAAGAAAACTAACCTCTTTTAACCAAAATTCACACTTGGACAGCTTTGCATACAACTTCTTCTCTTTCAAAATCTGCAATACTACTCTTAAATGTTCAGCATGCTCTTCTTCTAACTTAGAGTAAATCAAAATATCTTCGATGAACACCACTACAAATCGATCCAAATAAGTATGGAAGATACGATTCATATATTCCATGAATACTCCTGGCGCATTAGTAACACCGAAAGGCATCACCAAATACTCGTAATGTCCATAATGTGTTCTGAAAGTCGTCTTCTGAATATCTTCATCCTTCACTTTAATCTGATGGTAACCCGACCTCAAATAAATCTTGCTAAACAAACAGGCATCCACCAATTGGTCCATCAAGTCATCTATTCTTGGAAGCGGATACTTGTTCTTAATTATCACCTTGTTCAACTGTCTATAATCAACACAAAGCCTCATGCTTCCATCTTTCTTCTTCACTAACAACACTGGAGCTCCCCACGATGATACACTTGTGTTGTACCCTAATTTTTGCCCATAAGATTCCTCTATCATATCATATCAACTCGATCATAACAAGATCACATTAGGGTTGGTTCTTCCTCTTTTTTCCTATCTTTAAGTTTGCTCTTGAGGAATCTCCAAGCACCTTGGTTGTGTATTTTGTATATGTGTTGTTGACTAACTTCTAATCAAAATACAAAAAAAAAATGTCTTTGTCTTTGTATATTTTTGTTTTATAGGTACTAAGTCGAAGCATCTGACAAATAAGGATTTCTGGTATTATTTTCCTAAAATCTCTATTTGCAAAGAAAAAGAAATAAAATTTTTCATTTTTTTCACTGATGCAATCGATTGCTCTTAAAGTGCAATCGATTGCACATAGTGTATTTTGCGCCATTTTTGAAAAAAATACACTGTGCAATCGATTTGCACTGTAGTGCAATCGATTGCACAACGTGAAAATTAAAAAAAAAAAATCAACATTTTAAACTTGTCAAATTTTGGCTCCAATTTTCCTTCACTTTTGAAAGATGTATCATTAATTCAAATTTTAGTACCAATCTTTCATTTTTAAAAAAGAATTATCATTAATTCAAATTTTGAATCTAATATTTGAAAGAATTATCATTAATTCAAATTTTGGCTCTAATTTTTTGAAAGAGTTATCATTAATTCAAATTTTGGCTCCAAGAATCAATTACCAAATTACCACTAATCCCAATCCTAAAACTCTATAAATAGAGCTCTCATTTCATTCAAATTTCAAGCTTTTGATAGCCAAATCCACCTTGCTAAAAAATATCTCAATTCTCTCCATCTACCAAATTCACCCAAAGCTCCATTTTCAAAAGTTAGTAAGCTTTGCATTGAAGCTTACTAATCTTTGAGCTAAGCCTTCATCCAAACACTTTTTCTCCATCAAATCTCTACATCCAAGCTTGGTCAATTGATTCTTGTGGTTGAATTGAAGCAAATTCTTGAAGTTGTTTTGATAATTCTCTAGATCTACCTTTGGTAAGTTGGATAATTCATCTTTCACAATGTGATCTCTTGGTGATCTTTGGGATTGATTCTTTGAGCATTATTTTGTGATTTCAATGGTTTTATTTTATCATAATTTGATGGAATTTTCGTGCTCAAGTGGATCCATGATCATAAGGTGTTTGATGGAAAGTTTGAACAAGAAATTGCCCTTTTAAAATGCTGTTTTTGCTATTGTTATTGTGTGCAATCGATTTGCACTTCAGTGCAATCGATTGCACAGACGCAATTTCATGCAGATTTTCGAAAACTGTACTATGTAAATCGATTTATACAATAGTTCAATCGATTTACACAGGGACATAATGCATTTTTTACCTTGTTTTGGGGCAGCTTTGATCCAAAATGATTTTTCTACTCACTCCTTTTTGATTGTTGGTTTGGATTGCAATTTTAAATGTCCAATTTGTCTTTAAACTCAATGGACTTTGTGATGTAGATGAAGTTGGATAAATGTTCATCAATTCAAATCTACCTAAGAGTGAATTATTTAATTCATTTTTAGTGCTTTGGATTAATGATATGTTTAGTGCTTTAATCCATCTAGAGGAGTGGTTGAATTTAAAGATGAAAGAATTTTGAAATGGTGATCCAAATTAGCTTATCATTTCCCTCCCTCTTCATCTTATCCCTTTCTTTTTTTAATTGTGCTACATGTTAAGGGATGGTGATCTCTATATCATTTATCCAAACATGAAGTACATAGATTGCTATTGACCGGGCTTAAAATAGGTGTGAGTTCTACATAAGTCCACTTACGATTGCTTAACATAGTGCTAAATTTTGTCCCGATTCGAATAAATGATCATTCGTGGCCCAAACTTATGATTGCAAACCCAAGTATGTTAATTTGATCTCTTTGATCCAATAACCTTGAGATTCATTATGTGGAGGCTTTGGTTCTACCAATCCTCTAATGGATCTACAACACCTTTGGTCAACGCGGATCACTTAAACATCGTTGATCATTACATGTTGCCTTGTGAGAATTCCAAAATGGATGATATACTTGACAAAAAGCAAATGCAACTTATTGTGTGGAGGCTTTGGTTCTACCAATCCTCTAATTAGTTCCAAAATGCAAGTTTCAAGATGGTCATCCAACTAACCACTAATTACTAACAATTAACTTTACTTTACGCTTTTATTTTCATGCTTTATGTACCATTTACTTTTAGCATTTTACATTTCATGCTATTTTCATCTTTGCTCACTTGAGCATTTACTTTTATGTCATTTTTATTTTTCTCACTTGAGCTTTTCTTTCTTTTTAAAGACACCTAATAATCAACATGAACAATAAAAATCATTAATGATACTTGGACTACATGGTTACTATCCTTTGCATTATGGAGTGATGGACTTCTTGGACTTAGGATTAGAGACCTTGGCCTATCTTGGAGACTTTGTGACTTTATTTGATATTTTGTCTGGAGTTCTTGAGGTTTACCTCAAGATATTGGGTTGTTTGTTTGTTTTGTGTGCAGGTTATTGAGATTACGATCTTTGTTTGTAATCTGGAATTCACCCATATACAGCCGTCACTCTGCCCAATTTTTGCGAAGACTTAAAACACTTGAAGTTTGGTTCTCTCAAGAGGTCTAGTATATTTGCTTGCTTGGTTTCAATCCGAAGAATGGGAATTCTATATTGACTCATAATGTCAAGTATTGGCTTCTTGTTGGTTAGATGGTTCTTGTCCCTAGCTTTTACCTTATGCTTTAGGATAGCCTCTTCTTCTCCTCCTATCTTCTTTAATTTCAAAAATCTTCTCCCTCCTTTTAAAAAAAAAAACTCTTCTTGTTTTGAAACTTGAAACATTTTCATAATAAACTTGGACTTAGGTCCATGCATCTTTGAAGCATTTTCATAAATAAATCTCAATCAATTTAATAATACCTTGACCTTTTTTTGTGAGAAGAATAAAGTCAATCAATCTCATTTCAAACCATTTTGCCACTTTGGCTTTTATCTTTAAACTTTTCTCAAAAGATTAGACTCTTGTCAATCCTTGTAGTGATGCAAACAACTATACTTCTACAATATGTAGTGAAGTGAGATATTTTCCACTTGGGTGTTGAGTGAGGCATTGTTGATTTTAAAATCCAAGCCATATCCTCCACTTTGAGATGATGCAAATTCTCCTTTCTCATGATTGTGGGTAGTAAGTATGTTTTTCACACGGACAATTGCGATGATGTCTTATCTCATAAAATCAACCAACACACTTGTGTTTCAAATTTTTAAAAGAGGAACTACGTGTACCCTGATCCCCTATTGCACGAAAGGTGGTACGTAGGCACTAAAGATTCGCAACCGCGACGGGTGCAAAAATCATAAAAATATTTCTTTTCTCACCTCCACCATCCATTTTATATACAACACATTTTATAGCCAAAATATACAGATTTTTCAAAGAGGTTCCTGCGGAGTACCGTAGATGTTTAGGGTGCTAATACCTTCCTTTTGCATAACCAACCCCCTTACCTTGAATCTTTCCCCCTCTTTTTGGGTTATTTGCTCTTTTCCAATTCCTTTGGAAACAATAAAGCGCGGTGGCGATTTTTATTTTGATTTGTATAAAGTCTAGTCAATCCAATGGCTTAGTCTTGCACATTTCTACCTCCACAGAAAAAATGGCGACTTCACTGGGGAAAGATTGATCTCTTTCTGGTCCATCCCTAAGTGGGTTAAACCTATCTTTGTTTATATATGTATATGTGCTATTGTTGTTTATGTGTTATATTTTGTATATATGTTTGTCTGGATTTTCCTGGTTTATAGGGTGCTTGGTGATTACTCATAAGTCCTATACCCGGAATTGGGCAAACTTTAAGATAGGACGGGCGGTATAGTCATGTTAACTTTGAGGGAGTAATCCCAAAAAAGGAGGCATGAGATCCCCCACTCAGTGGAGGCCCCTTTGACGGTAGTGTCATTTACCGAGTAATCGGGAAGACGTACTGCTTTCGACCTGGGAGCCTGCTAAAGCTGAGGACCGTAGATTACCTAACCCCTCTTGTCCTTTTAGGTGTAGTGCGGAAGATATAATGGAGTTAATCGGACGAGTCTTTCTTGAGAATATTACTAATTACCGAGTTAATCGGGAAGTTGGTAATATCCGAAGGAAGGATGTAGACTCTGAGAACCTCTAGAACCTTGTTCGGCAGGTGATAACTTTTTAGACCAATACCTTATGGGTAGTACCTTCGACCTCATGCTCGTGACGTTGAACCTATGAACCCTATATGTGTGATCTTGTGTGTGATTGTTGCATCATGCATCCATGCACTCATAAGCATCTTTTGAAGAAAACAATATTTTAAGGGATTTAAAGGTTGACTATTTGTGAATATCTCAGGTACTTTTAAACCATGGATTCTAGAAAGAGAAACAAAAACCTTATTACTTGGATGTTGGAAACGTGTCTATAAACCATAAATCCCTTGAAATATTAAATGATAAAATAAAAATAATCATGTGCATTGCATATCATGCATCATATTGCACATATTTCTTGCATTTGTTATTCATATCCAGGTGTCTTACCCAGCTTCTTTACTTCACTCAGCAAGCTGACCCATCACTACAACACTCGGGCTAATTTCAAAGAGAAGATGGAAAACATTAAGAAAGAGATCTTTGAACTCCGCAAAGAGGTAACTACTTTGAAGGATGGCATGGAGTATCTAACTGCTTTGGTTAAAACTTTGGTTGTTGCCCAAGTCAATGCTTCTAGGAAGGAAGAAGAGATGGAAAAGGTCTTCACAGAAACTCTGAGATCATTCTTTCATGAGAAGGTGATGGTCAACGCGTCCAATGACTTCCCTGAAAAATTAAATGTGGGAGTTCCTCTAGAAGAGGATGTCCAAAAGGGGTATTCATCTGAAGACGGTGTCTCAGCTAGTGGTGCAAAGAAGTTCGATAATAACTTTTCTAAGAAGAGAACCAGAGGAAGAAACAATTATCGTCATAATCAACATGTTCCTCCTGTCATCCCTGTGTTCAACTTACCTCCTGTCGCTCCAGTTTGTCAACAGAATCAGCAAGTTCCTGATCAAAGGAAAAATCAGTTTGATCCAATCCCAACAACCTATACAGCCATCCTGATGCAGAGAAATTTGGTTCAAACCCGACATCCACCAAAGGTCCCTGAGAAGATGCCGTGGTGCTACAGAGCTGATTTGACTTGTGCCTTTCATCAGGGAGCCCCGAGGTATAGCATTGAAAATTGTTATCCATTGAAAATTGAAGTTCAGAAGTTGGTCCGGAGTGGCATCTTGTTATTTAAGGATATTTGTCTTGAAGTTCAAGTCAAGTCTTTGTCGAAGGATAAAGGTGATTGAAGAATGCCCTGGAGTTTAAGGATGATTAGCCTTCTCAGTTTATTAGCATTTTTACTGCTTTCTCATTTGTAATTTTTCTTGTTTATCATTGAACTGTTTGCATGTAAGGACTTGTTTGCATTTGAATGTTTAATCTTAATACAATGAGTATGTTTGTCTTGAAGAAATTCAATCGTTTCACTCGTATTTGTTTTCAATTTTAAATTGCTTTATGATACCAACTTGTTACCCATTCTCTTGCCTAGGTAGAGATTGGGAGGAGGATGATGATATTAAAACACAAATTTTCTGGTTGTATGCTTTTGGATAAAACACTGTTGACGATGTACAGGCATTGTTTCAAATCCTCAAACACCGGAGATATAAGGGAGTGAAACCCTCGTTAACCCCTTTGAGCCTTGAAGTAGGAGTTTCTTTTTCTATTCAGAAAAAACCCTCTTTTTTTTTTTTTAAAAACCCGGGGCAGGGTAGTGTTCAGTTAATCTGATTGAGTATTCAAATCTCATCAAGAGTGTGCATATAAGGATACAATAATGGTTATCCTTCAAGAGGTTGAGGGAATTCAAAACCGCAATGTTTAACCTCTGCATATCAGTAGTGTGCATCAAAAGAAGATGTTATCCCAATGGGTGTCTCTCACATATCAGGGGATCAGCAGATGACGATACAATAATGGTTATCTTTCATCTACCCAGAAATAGGGCAGTCACAATTCTTCCGACAAGTCACAAATGACTCAAAGTCACACGACATGTTAAAAAAAAGAAAAAGATAATATGAATAAAAAAATTATGATGAAAAATAAAGAGACAAAAAGCCCCGCTAAGTCAGAACTTGAAAAAACAAGTCGCTTAGGCAAAAGTCAGGGCATCCCGCTGCACTTCAGAGTCAAAGTCAAAAGGAATTTGTCCCGAAGGCAAGGAAGAAATGGAAAGCCTAAAATACGATAAAGGATTACAATGTGAAATCATTAGCAAAGAACAGAGTCGCGTGACAAGAAACCCAAAAGAAGCAGGAATGAGTGACTTGCATGTCCAAAGAAAACCTTGTTTGATTTCTCAACCATCTCTAAACTTCTTTTGAGAGATGAATGTTCGTGTCAAGTTAACTGAACTTAAGACTGAAGAACGTCATGAAGGGGGTGGGCACCAAATATTTTTGTGCCTTAAATCTTTTTCTAAAACCGTGAACCAGGCCACGTTACGACCCTCAAAAGTCCTAATTGAAACAGGGTTTATTTCGAAAGCATACTCCAATGAAATAGTGTTTCCTGACTCCCATTAATTTTGATAAATTATTGTGATTGGTATCATATTCTTTTGTTATCTTTCACCCAAAAAATCCATGTCACGTCCTGGCTAGTGATTCGTTCACAAGGTTTTGCGACATCTTTTTAAATAAAATCTTCAAGACTTACATAATTGTTGCATTAGATTTTTCATTCTTAGAATAAACATTTTCTGCTTGTAAAACAACTGCTTGATATCATGAAAGTTTACATTTGAGTATCAGCAAAAGGCATGTTGCCGGGAAGAGTTGTGGAGCAAAAAGGATGTAACATTCGGCCAATCTAGGGCAGTTACGTCAAGATTCGACAAATCTATGAAAGCCATTTGATCAGAAAGGTTATCTTAAAAGCATGCAGCCAAGGGCAAGTTATGAAAGTTACTTTAATCAGCATGGTAAGCTTGAGACACCATATTGGTTTCCAAGGGCATATCCAGATTTCGTCAAGATAGTTACTATGTCTACCCCAAGCTGAGAAGCTTCCTCAAGTTGTGTTATGGTGTTGGGTTCATCATCCCATTTTTCCAGTCTTGCTGCAGACTTCTCCAGCTGAGTGTGATTCTTTACCCAGCCAGGTGGTGATCAAACAGAGATTAAAAGAGCTATGAAACCTTTGCTCATTTGATGGAGTTCTTTCTCCCTTTTTAATTGATATGGAATCTCTTGTAGAGCAGTGCTTTCTCTTGTTACGACATTCTTGTTGATATATGCTTCCCAAGTAGCTAGACAAGGGCAGTATATTTTCTAAGAGGTGTTGAGACAACTATCAAGTTTTTGGGTTTTCTCTCACCAAGTGTTGAGTTTGATTTAAAATCCCCATAATTTTGACTTCTTACTATAGTGTTAACTTCTTGGTTCCCCAGGAAGGTTCTCTCAATTCATCTTGTTGGTATGTGCGCAATCTTTGTGTGTTTCTCAGATAGTTGAAGACGATACCAGTGGGTGCAAGGTACAATATTTGGTTTGTGATCCTATTATCTCCGGCCAAGTCTCGGTTCGCTTTTGATTTTTGGTTTGCATGGTCAGAAGCCTTTGTCCCAGATTCCCCAGCGAATTTTTCCCTCATATGATGAAAGATTTTATTCCCTCGGTGTGCTAAGATATCGCTGTTTTTATAGTATTGGCATTAGTGTTGACTTCTTGATTTCCCAGGAAGACTACACCAGGGCATATTTTGTTGGAATAGGTTTGGTTGATATGAAGACTCAATCCAGTATTTTCCAGTGAAGGCCTCGTTCATTTGATAGAAGTCCTTTCTCCCCAAAGAGATTGGTGCAATAATTACTCGTGAAGAACGTATCACCATTTTCCCCAATGAAGAACGTATCTCCGGTTTCCCCAGTGGAGCACGTATCTCCGGTTTCCCCAGTGAAGAACGTATCTCTGGTTTCCCCAGTGGAGCACGTATCTTGGTTTCCCCTCGATGATGTGGTTTTGGCCTCCCCATTGAAGTCAGCATGAAGTCCCCAGTAGATGTCTCGATGATTGAAGCATTGTCTCCCTTAGTGAAGTCCGTATGTTTTTCTTACTTCAAAGTGGGCCTGATTTCCCTAGTGAATGTTTTGACAATTTGATTTCCATTTGCCTTATTCACAATCAGTATCGAAATCCCCTGTAGGAGTACGGACTGTGAAACATTTGTTTTCCCCATGGAAGTCTGTGTGTTATTCCCCGGGAAGGTTATCCTAGAGCATCTCTTGTTGGAATGAGTATTCATGATGAAAAGTTTTCAATCCTCAGTTTTTTCTCCAGGGAAGTGGGTTTGAATTCCTCAGTGAGGTTTGGTTGTCTCGGTGTCAGTCTGCTTTATTTGAGACTAGTTTTGCAATCTTCAGTAGGCACGTTGTTTTTGGAAAACTTCTTCTCCGATGAAACCGGAAGAAGGTTGTTCTATCCCGGTATCTTTTTGATTTAGCTACATCCGGATTATGTTTCTCCTCAGTGAATTTAAGACAAGCAATAGGTTTGGTTTCCGTAGTTTCTGTTACCTTTCTTGGATTGATCTTTTCGGTTGAAGTTTAGTCCAATGTTGTTGGTACCTGAGGAGGTTTTGATTGTTTGTACTGATTATGTATCCTTTTACCAGCATATGCACGATATCACTCATACATTCATACATACATCATACATAGTTGAATTTAGCAAATCATTGCTCATTTGCATTCATTAATTTTATTTTGTTGACATATTACCCTATTTTACAGAGTTTTGTTGTCCTCTCTCCAATAAAGTGTCGGCTTTAAGCAGAAAGTATACATTCTTTTAACTTACCCACTGAGTTATCCCTCGTGGAATATTTTTTGCTTCAACCTTCCTGTACAACTCTTTGTCTGGATGGATTTGATGTTCCCTCTTGAGTTTGTTTCTCAAAGGATGTATTACGGTTGCCTGTTTCATTCCAGTTCATTTCGGGTTTGAATCTGTGATCCCCAACAATATTATTACTTTGGATTTTTGCAAGCTTTAAGCCCTGGTTTGAGAATGTGCATTTATTTTGGCACGAGAATACTTTATCTCCTCAGAAGGAATAACGTGGCATTTCCCCAGGAAGCCATATTTCTATCCCCATGAAGCCATATATCTCTCCCAGGAAGCCATATTTCTATACCCAGAAAGTCATTTCTCTTTGCAATTCCCCTTGACAATGAGTGGATGTCTCTTTATTTGAGATAAGTTTGCATATTACCCTTTCCAGGCGGAATTCCTTGGTTAAAGAAGAAGTTGAGACCCGTTCCAGGTGAAACACCAGAATTTTGTGGAAAACTTGAGATATTATCTTTTTGCTATCATCAGTGAACATTTATAGTTCCTCGTCAGTGAACGGCGATGGTGTGATATATTTTCTCTCTACCTTCAACTATTGAGTTGGTATTTCACTGTCAACTGTGAGTCGGTATATCTTTATCTTTAACCTTCAACTATTGAGTTGGTATTTCACCGTCATCTGTGAGTCGATATCTTCTTTATCTTTTACCTTCAACTATTGAGTTGGTATTTCACCGTCATCTATGATTCGGTATCTTCTTTTAACCTTCAACTATTGAGTTGGTATTTCACCATCATCTGTGAGTCGGTATCTCCTTTATCTTTTACCTTCAACTTTTGAGTTGGTATTTCACCATCATCTGTGAGTCGGTATATCTTTATCTTTAACCTTCAACTATTGAGTTGGTATTTCACCGTCATCTGTGAGTCGGTATCTTCTTTATCTTTTGCCTTAAACTATTGAGTTGGTATTTCACCATCATCTGTGAGTCGGTATCTTCTTTTAACCTTCAACTATTGAGTTGGTATTTCACCGTCATCTATGAGTCTGTATCTTCTTTTAACCTTCAACTATTGAGTTGGTATTTCACCATCATCCGTGAGTCGGTATCTTCTTTATCTTTTACCTTCAACTATTGAGTTGGTATTTCACCGTCATCTGTGAGTCGGTATCTTCTTTTAACCTTCAACTATTGAGTTGGTATTTCACCGTCATCTGTGAGTCGGTATCTCCTTTATCTTTTACCTTCAACTTTTGAGTTGGTATTTCCCCGTATCTGTGAGTCGGTATCTTTTTTATCTTCTACCTTCAACTATTGAGTTGGTATTTCACCGTCATCTGTGACTCGGTATATCTTTATCTTCTACCTTCAACTATTGAGTTGGTATTTCACGGTCATCTGTGAGTCGGTATCTTTTTTATCTTCTACCTTCAACTATTGAGTTGGTATTTCACTGTCATCTGTGAGCCGGTATCTTATTACTTTTCTACCTTCATCCATTGAGTTGTTAGTTCACAGTTATCTGTCGATCGTTATCATTCTTTACTTTTTCCTCAATATTTGAGTTGATGCTACCTTATCTCTTCTTTGGGTTTTACACCAATATAGTCATGTCTTTTGTTCACCAGTGATTTATTTTCCTGGTGGGGTTGCTCCTTTATTTCTTCATTTTTGTGGCAACCCCAGTGATACCTTGCGTCTCTTTAGATTTGTCCATTTGCATTCATAATCATAAGCATTGCATGGCATCTTAGAGACAAAAATAGGGCTTGTTTTATATTTAAGTATCTTCAATCGCGTCGACACGAAGATTTGTAACCTTCGTATCTCCGGATAGAAGACACTTAAATAAGGGCAGCTGTTGTACCCCAATTTTTGCCCCTAAGATTCCTCTATCATATCATATCAACTCAATCATAACAAGATCACATTAGGGTTGGTTCTTCCTCTTTTTTCCTATCTTTAAGTTTGCTCTTGAGGAATCTCCAAGCACCTTGGTTGTGTATTTTGTATATGTGTTGTTGACTAACTTCTAATCAAAATACAAAAAATATTTGTCTTTGTCTTTGTATATTTTTGTTTTGTAGGTACCAAGTCGAAGCATCTGACAAATAAGGATTTCTGGTATTATTTTCCTAAAATCTCTATTTGCAAAGAAAAAGAATTAAAAAATTTCATTTTTTTCACTGATGCAATCGATTTCTCTTAAAGTGAAATCGATTGCACATAGTGTATTTTGCGCCATTTTTGAAAAAAATACACTGTGCAATCGATTTGCACTGTAGTCCAATCGATTGCATAGCATGAAAATTAAAAAAAATCAGCATTTTAAACTTGTCAAATTTTGGCTCCAATTTTCCATCACTTTTGAAAGATGTATCATTAATTCAAATTTTAGTGCCAATCTTTCATTTTTAAAAAAGAATTATCATTAATTCAAATTTTGGCTCTAATATTTGAAAGAATTATCATTAATTCAAATTTTGGCTCTAATTTTTGAAAGAGTTATCATTAATTCAAATTTTGGCTCCAAGAATCAATTACCAAATTACCACTAATCCCAATCCTAAAACTCTATAAATAGAGCTCTCATTTCATTCAAATTTAAATCTTTTGATAGCCAAATCCACCTTGCTAAAAAACTCTCAATTCTCTCCATCTACCAAATTCACTCAAAGCTCCATTTTCAAAAGTTAGTAAGCTTTGCATTGAAGCTTACTAATCTTTGAGCTAAGCCTTCATCCAAACACTTTTTCTCCATCAATTCTCTACATCCAAGCTTGGTCAATTGATTCTTGTGGTTGAATTGAAGCAAATTCTTGAAGTTGTTTTGACAATTCTCTAGATCTACCTTTGGTGAGTTGGATAATTCATCTTTCAAAATGTGATCTCTTGGTGATCTTTGGGATTGATTCTTTGAGTATTATTTTGTGATTTCAATGGTGTTATTTTCTCATAATTTGATGGAATTTTCGTGCTCAAGTGGATCCATGATCATAAGGTGTTTGATGGAAAGTTTGAACAAGAAATTGCCCTTTTAAAATGCTGTGTTTGCTATTATTACTGTGTGCAATCGATTTGCACTGCAGTGCAATCGATTGCACAGAAGCAATTTCACGCAGATTTTTGAAAACTGTACTGTGTAAATCGATTTACACAATAGTTCAATCGATTTACACAGGGACATAATGCATTTTTTACCTTGTTTTGGAGCAGCTTTGATCCAAAATGATTTTTCTACTCACTCCTTTTTAATTGTTGGTTTGGATTGCAATTTTAAATGTCCAATTTGTCTTTAAACTCAATGGACTTTGTGATGTAGATGAATTTGGATAAATGTTCATCAATTCAAATCTACCTAAGAGTGAATTATTTAATTCATTTTTGGTTCTTTGGATTGATGATATGTTTAGTGCTTTAATCCATCTAGAGGAGTGGTTGAATTTAAAGATGAAAGAATTTTGAAATGGTGATCCAAATTAGCTTATCATTTCCCTCCCTCTTCATCTTATCCATTTCTTTTTTTAATTGTGCTACATGTTAAGGGATGGTGATCTCTATATCATTTATCCAAACATGAAGTACATAGATTGCTATTGACCGGCCTCAAAATAGGTGTGACTTCTACATAAGTCCACTTACGATTGCTTAACATAGCGCTAAATTTTGTCCCGATTCGAATAAATGATCATTCGTGGCCCAAACTTATCATTGCAAGCCCAAGTATGTTAATTTGATCTCTTTGATCCAATAACCTTGAGATTCATTGTATGGAGGCTTTGGTTCTACCAATCCTATAATGGATCTACAACACCTTTGGTCAACGCGGATCACTTAAACATCGTTGATCATTACATGTTGCCTTGTGAGAATTCCAAAATGGATGATATACTTGACAAAAAGCAAATGCAACTTGTTGTGTGGAGGCTTTTGTTCTACCAATCCTCTAATGAGTTCCAAAATGCAAGTTTCAAGATGGTCATCCAACTAACCACTAATTACTAACAATTAACTTTACTTTATGCTTTTATTTTCATGCTTTATGTACCATTTACTTTTAGCATTTTACATTTCATGCTATTTTCATCTTTGCTCACTTGAGAATTTACTTTTATGTCATTTTTATTTTGCTCACTTAAGCTTTTCTTTCTTTTTAAAGACACCTAATAATCAACATGAACCATAAAAATCATTAATGATACTTGGACTACATGGTTACTATCCTTTGCATTATGGAGTGATGGACTTCTTGGACTTAGGATTAGAGACCTTGGCCTATCTTGGAGACTTTGTGACTTTATTTGATATTTTGTCTGGAGTTCTTGAGGTTTACCTCAAGACATTGGGTTGTTTGTTTGTTTTGTGTGCAGGTTATTGAGATTACGATCCTTGTTTGTAATCTGGAATTCACCCGTATACAGCTGTCACTCTGCCCAATTTTTGCAAAGACTTAAAACACTTGAAGTTTGGTTCTCTCAAGAGGTCTAGTATCTTTGCTTGCTTGGTTTCAATCCGAAGAATGGGAATTCTATATTGACTCATAATGTCAAGTATTGGCTTCTTGTTAGTTAGATGGTTCTTATCCCTAGCTTTTACCTTATGCTTTAGGATAGCCTCTTCTTCTCCTCCCATCTTCTTTAATTTCAAAAATCTTCTCCCTCCTTTTAAAAAAAAACTCTTCTTGTTTTGAAACTTAAAACATTTTCATAATAAACTTGGACTTAGGTCCATGCATCTTCGAAGCATTTTCATAAATAAATTTCAATCAATTTAATAATACCTTGACCTTTTTTTGTGAGAAGACTAAAGTCAATCAATCTCATTTCAAACCATTTTGCCACTTTGGCTTTTATCTTTAAACTTTTCTCAAAAGATTAGACTTTTGTCAATCCTTGTAGTGATGCAAACAACTATACTTCTACAATATGTAGTGAAGTGAGATATTTTCCACTTGGGTGTTGAGTGAGGCATTGTTGATTTTAAAATACAAGCCATATCCTCCACTTTGAGATGATACAAATTCTCCTTTCTCATGATTGTGGGTAGTAAGTATGTTTTTCACACGGACAATTGCGATGATGTCTTATCTCATAAAATCAACCAACACACTTGTGTTTCAAAATTTTAAAAGAGGAACTACGTGTACCCTGATCCCCTATTGCACGAAAGGTGGTACGTAGGCACTAAAGGTTCGCAACTGCGGCGGGTGCAAAAATCATAAAAATATTTCTTTTCTCACCTCCACCATCCATTTTATATACAACACATTTTATAGCCAAAATATACATATTTTTCAAAGAGGTTCTTACGGAGTACCGTAGATGTTTAGGGTGCTAATACCTTCCCTTTGCATAACCAACCCCCTTACCTTGAATCTTTCCCCCTCTTTTTGGGTTATTCTCTCTTTTCCCATTCCTTTGGAAATAATAAAGCGCGGTGGCGATTTTTATTTTGATTTGTATAAAGTCTAGTCAATCCAATGGCTTAGTCTTGCACATTTCCACCGCCACAACTTGGTCTTACAAACCTCTTCTCAAGTAACTCTTCCAATTACTTCTTCAATTCTAACAACTCAGACGCAGACATCCTGTATGGTTCCATAGACACAAGTCTGGTACCAGGTACAAGATCAATTGCAAATTCAACTTCCCTCTCTGGCGGTACATCAGGAATCTCATCAGGGAAAACTTCAGGAAATTCACATACCACCGGCAATTCCTCAATTATAGCTTGAGTCTCTACAGATAGCAACGCCATCAACAAAAACATTTGTGTTTCCTCTTGCATCAACTTTCTCAACTGTCTAGCAGACAACAAACCATCTTCATCTTCTTCAGGAGTAGAAAACTTCACCGACTTGTCATAACAATTAATATGAACACAATTATGCTCTAACCAGTTCATACCAAGAATCATATCCAAACCTCTTAACAGCAAGCAAACCAAATCAACAACAAAGTCTCTGTCGAAGATCGACAAGGGACACTTAGCACATACAAAAGAAGTAGTCACCGATCCCTTGGCTGGAGTATCGACGACCATTTCTCCATTCAAAGAAGACAACACAAGACCCAATCTTTCAACAGAATCAACAGCAATAAAACAATGCGTAGCACTAGTATCAATAATAGTAATTAAAGGAGTACTATTAATGAAACATGTACCTCTAATAAGTCTGTCCTTGAAAGTTGTCTGATCCTCCACCAAAGCAAACACTTTACCACTAGACTGAGCCTTCTTCGGTTTCGGACACTGGCTACCAATGTGCCCTTCTTCCTTACAATTGAAACAAACCACATTCTTGTGCTCGCACTCAGATACAATATGTCCGTTCTTACAACAATGGTGACATCTCTTCACTTCAGCAGTGCACACATTACTCTTGTGTCCAGGTTTCCCACACTTAAAACAAATCACACCAGCAGGAGCATCTCCCCCACTAGTTCTCTGACCATGAGAAACTCTCTGCTTACCTTTACCAGCTGGGGCATCATAGGGTTTGCCACGACTCTGCGGGTGCTTACCCCTCTTCTCACTGATAATCTTGTAATGTGCATTATTATCTTCCTCAAAAATCCTACAGCTATCAACCAAATCAGCAAAGACACAGATCTTCTGGTATCCAACTGCCTTCTTAATTTCCGGGCGCAACCCATTCTCAAACTTAATACACTTTGAAAACTCAGTATTTTCCTCAGCTTAATGCGGATAAAACTTGGCTAACTCAGCAAACTTGGCAGCATACTCCACAACAGACAGATTCCCTTGCTTCAGCTCAAGAAACTCAATTTCCTTCTTACCACAGACATCTTCAGGAAAATACTTTCTCAAAACTCCCTACGAAACACAGCCCAAGTGACATTCTCACCTACAGCTTCTAACTTCTGGCAAGTCTCTAACCACCAGTCATCAGCCTCGACTCCTAGCATATGAGTCCCATAACGAACCTTTTGCACTGGAGTGCAGTCCATCACGCGAAAGATCCTCTCAATCTCTTTCAACCATTCCAATTCTCCGTCAGGATCATATTTTCCCTTGAACGTAGGTGGATTCTCTCTCTGGAAAGTCTCCAAGCTACTAGATCCAGCATTCCCGTCAGCATTCGGCTGATTTTCCATCGCATGAGCCATTGCTTGTCGAGCAGCAGCAAGAGCAGCATCATTCCTTCCAACCATCACAACTTCTCACTACAACACAAACAACTGTTAGAACATCAAAATAACAATACTCGATTTTTAGACAACTAAGACTCGACGACAAGGTTGGACCAACCTTTTACTCTGATACCAACTTTGTAACACCCCAATTCTACCCCAAGCAATTTATGCAAAATAAATCAGAGTTATAAAATTTCAATCATACAAATGAATCGGGACGTCACAAATTCTTATAATAAATTCATTGCATTCATCATGGATATATAACACTTTTAATAAAACATCGGATAAACTAACAATATAACATCTTTCATTAAATATTCAATACCTACACAGCGGAATTCTTCAATAACATCTTTAAATAAAATAGAAACTTTGAAACATCTCGTGTTTAATAAATAAACAATTTAAGGTTCAACAACTAAAAATCAGCAATCGAAAATCAGCAAGCGTTCATCCCCCCGAGTGTTACATATCAGAGAAATGACACTGACTCAATCTATTGAAGAATCACAGCCTTCACTCGTGATTACCTGCACGTTATCAACATAGGGGCAACATTCAAACAGAAGGGTGAGATATCTAACAATATAATAAAGCGCATGATAATTAATATATTAAATTAGATCAATAATATCACCACTTCTCATCTCATAATCAACAACAATTACATCATATATACTCATTCATCAACATCAAATACCCTTCATTATTCAATCATAAAATGAGACTCAAAACTATGCAAATGCATGTGGTACCATTGGAGTAGAACTCCCATCTCAAAAATCTAATCTGCCAATTAATAGAGGAATCAACAAGGCATAGCCTTCATCTCAAAATATTCCAATCCAGGCCATCTCAATGAGCATAAGCTCCATCTCAAAAAAATGCAATATATGCGACTCAACATGAATGTAATAACACACTCAGTTAACAATATCTCAAAACACATCTCAAAACAACAACATATCAAAACAACAACATCTCAATCATCAAAACGACAACATTTCAGTCATCTCAATCATCAAAATGACAACATTTCAGTTATCTCAAACAACAACATCTCAATCACAGCATCTCAATCACAACATCTCATAAACATCTCAAAGTAATTTGTTAAACATTACTTATTTATCAACATCATTTGTTCATCATAATTATCAAACACAACTCTAATAATCACATCTCACTAACAACTCTGTTGTATATTAATACTACATTAATCCCTACTATTATTATGCAGTTCTACTTCGTTTCTATCATTAATCCTACTGTCATAATTCTAACAGCAGCCTCTAAACACCTTGTGATACGGTGGGAGAACTGACTTGAGGTTTTGCGTTTGTGTTCGCAAATGTTTCAGTTTAGCAAGAGTCGCCACCGACTTTTTATTTTATCCTAAGGAAAGGTCAAAAAGCACAGGAAAGACCTTTGAGATGTTTTCTTGGGTTCAGGGAGTAGATTATGAAAAGGGAAGGTATTAGTACCCTTTTCATCCATGGTTATCCATGGGCTCTTAGTTACTTGTTTAGATCACTTGCTTTGCTTTTCAATTGTTTGAAATGGTGCTTTGTGTGTGGTTTTGAAAGATATTTTGAAAAGAGGCCATCGTTGTGGCAACCTTTGTAATGATTCTTGTTTGAATGTATACAAAGGTGTTTTTGTCTTTTGAAAAGATTTCAATGTTTGAAAGTTTGATTTGGGAAATTTTATTGTGAAGTGTATTTGAAAATAGCAAGGATGTTTTGCAAGCTTTTGATCAAGTAACTAAGAGCTATCTACCCTATTTTACTCAAAGATCTTTCTTATGTTTTTAACCCTTTTGATAGTGTTGTTTCACCATTGCATTTGGTGAACAACCTTGTGTTAGGATGTTAAACGGGACAAGCGTGGGTCATTGTATAGACCATGATAGCAATTGTTTCAAGTATCTTTGGCAATTTTCTTGAGGGACTTGATCATTTTTGTTTAGGCAACCAAGATAGCGTCATCGAGGGACTATGAGCTTTTGTTTTGTTTTTGTTTTGCCAAAGTATCCAACATGCATACCATGGCCCATTTTTGAAGGCAACAAGTGGATTGTAACCCTAAGGGTGCAAGTGTGCATTGTGTTTGATTTTCATGCATTTTTGTCTTTGATTAGGTCAAACTATTTGTTAATTTGGATTTTTGCATACAAACCCTAATTCTCTAATCATGGCATAATTGAAAGCGTAAAGTGCGAGAATTTAAAGTTCTAAGCTATTATAACATGATTATGGGGATGGGGGTACAATTTTGAATGGGGGATATTTGACAAGAAATATAAACCCTAGTTTACTATTACATCCAAATTGAATTTCAATATTTAAATGGACAATTATTCAAATAAACAAAATAAATAAATATCAAATAAATATGAATTATGCAAAAAAAAGGTTTCTGTTTACCTATGTATGTAAAAGTATTTTTAATGTAAAAAAGTATAAAGAAATAAATAAATAAAAAGATTGATTTTATTTATTTAATGGGTAAACCCTAATTTACTTTAAAAATAAATACTATATATTATTTATATACAAAAATATATTAATATGTGTAAATATGAAATATACTTAAAAAAGAGTATTTTTTAGTATAGATAATAATAAAAATAAAAATGTAATATTTTTGTATTTTTATTCTAAGTATTTAATAAAATAAAAGTGTATATATATATATATATATATATATATATATATATATATATATATATATATATATATATATATATATATATATATATATATATATATATATATATATATATATATATATATATATATATATATATATATATGTGTGTGTGTGTGTGTGTGTGTATTAAATATGTATAATATAAAATAAAATATGTACAAAAATAAATTATATTTTTAATAATATTTTCAGTGTGAATAAAATAAGAAATGAAAAATAAAAGTATGATATATACATTATTTTCAAGTTTAAACAAATAATATAAAAGTATTAAAAATATTTTCTATATTAGAAAAAATTAAAATAAAATGCTAAATAAATGTAAAAAATTATGAAAATATTTTTTAGGCATTTTTTATATTTGGAAATAAATAAACAAAATCAGAAAAGAAAACAAAAATGTGAAAATGTGAAAATATAAGAAATTGGGCCAGGGGGTGTAAAACTAAAAAGAGGGGTTTTAGAAGCAAAGTCAGGCCAGGCCCAACCCAAGTCAACTTCATATTCTTCCTCCAGACAAAAAAACGCCTGCTTGCCCTATTCAAATGCTACATCCTGTATACGTGATCTTTTGCCAAAACTCACAACATCAAACTTGTAGAGAATTTCAATACGATTCTAACCATATAAAGCATTAATCCTAACTCTCAAAGACCAGAGAGAATTTCTCTGACCCTAAAATCTGACCTAGTTTTTTCAGCATGTTCATGGATGAAATTCTCCTAGCACACTTAATATAAATGAAAGCTGAGCATATGTATGGCTTCCTAGCAATGAACACTACATTTTTTATTCACAAACCTAAAGCTAAATGTTCCTAAATAGAGAGATAGAAAGTGATGAAAAACCTGTTTTAGTTGGATTCGTGTAGGGAAATGCAGTGCTTCTCAACAAGTTTTGAGGTGTCTGGTAGCTTGCCTGAACTTCACTTGATCTTTTCCAATAGCTAGCTTGCCTTGAAAGTCCTTGAAACAGCCTATAGAACTCAACCTGCTCAAGCTTGAAATGAAAATGGTGAACACTGTAAATGGAGTTACAGTTGGCAATGGAGGTTTGGGATAGCTTGAGTGAGTTGAATGGAAGGTGTCTGAAGCAAAAAAGAGCAAAACGCACGAGCCAAATGAGATATGGCACTCAAGTTGCAACACTTGCCCTGTTTTGCCAAAGAAGTGTGATTTCTGGCTATGGGAGGTTTTGAGGCTCAAGTGCTCGTGTTTCTTGCTCAGAGGGTTGTGTGAAAGTTGTCTGTAATGTTTTTGTAAGCTAACAATGGCTGGTTTTCAAGTTGGCAAGTGTTTGGACAATTTCTTGTGTTTGAAGCAAAGATGTGAAGTTGGTATTACAGGCCTGTACAAGCCATATAATATGCTGCATACAATCCTCTGGGTTGCTGGAATTTGTGGATTTGTTTTGGCTTCTGAGATCTTGGCCCTATGCTTCAAAGATCATGGTTTGACATAAAGTATACCTTTTCAAAAATGGAAATGTGCCTTTTACCATTTAGGGATTAGTTTTGTGTGTAATGTCCAAATGGCCAAGATAATGTATTAGCTAAGTGGATTGGCATTCAATTAAGGAGTGTAAAATGGTTTAGAGGCCTGCAAACTAGTACAAAGCATGCTGGTTTGAAAATGCCACTTGAGTGAACATGAATTTGCCATGGATATAAAGTGAGTGTTTGCCAACTTCAAGCATTCGATTCTCCCTAACCACAAATGTTTTTGAGTAGTTCTTGGATAATTAAGAAAGATTGCAACATGCTCTATAATCCATATTTGAAATGCAACTTGAGACTCCAAGTGGAACTATGTGAAAAATGGCCAAGAAGATGGGTCAAAATCCTGCCTAAACTAGGGCAAAATTTCTCTAAGTTAAAAGTTTTAGGGACCCTTGTTCCAAAAATCATAACTTGAGATCCAAGATTCTTTTGAGAAAACTTTGTGAATAAAAGTTGTAGACTTTGTTGAGTACTACAACTTTCATGTTGTAAGTTTTGTTTGAATCCATTTGCATCATGGTGAAAATGTGGGGCAAAGTTAGGAAAAATTAAGAAAATTTCATAACTTAGAAAATTTCGAAGTTATGAAATTTTTCTATTTCAAACCCTAATTTGCAATTTTGGGTTTCTTGATGAACAAGTTTCATAATTTGACACATCTTGATGTAAAATGACCCTTGGCACTTGATTTTGACCAAAAAGTCAAAGTTTGACTTTTCAGTGTACAGTCAAATTTTGATCAGTTGACTGAAAAATTCATCTGGCAATCCAATGCAATTGAGATCTTTTGAACTTGTTGAATAGGTCAAGATGATTCCATTGAGTCCTTGAATCCATGGTTGAGCTTAATTTGCCATTGGATAGGTCAAACAGTCAAAAATTGCCTTTGTACAGTCAAAACCCTAAAAATGACCATTTTGCCCTTTTGGTGATCTGATCAAATTTCTTGTGGAATTGTGGTCCAAACTTGGTAAAATGGTTCATATGAGTTCGTAATGTTGATGTGGGTCAAAATTCATGAGGTTTGACTGTAAATTGGCCACAAGTGACTTTTTCCCCAATACAGCTGATTTCTAGGTCAACTGTTCAATTGACTGGGCAAAAATTTGATTCAAGTCTTGAAACTTGGTATGGACAAACTTATGAGTCCAACATGAAGTATGAAAGTCACTTTGGGCATTGTAAGTCAAAAAATGGGCTTAAAGATGCCATTTGGAAATGATAGAATCTTGCTGGAGATGGGCTTAGAGATGCCATCCAAAATTGTCTGTTGAAAATCAGGAGAATGAACGTCAGAATGGTATCCACATTTGGAACGAGTCTGAGTTGTATCTGGAGATTGGGTTTGTATGAGCAAGGGAATGGCGTATGTGTCTAGAGCGTATACGAGCTGTAACTGTATTTGATTCTTGAATGAATATCAGAATGACTTCCGTGTCTGGAGTGTATCTGTATTCTGAATGGGTTACAGAGAAACATCTGTGTATGAAGCATCTATGTTCTGAGGATAAATTCTGAATGGGTTACAGAATGGCAACCGTGTCTGGAGTGTATCTGGACTGTATCTGAAGTTGAGATCTGTATGAGTAGTAGAATGACTTCCGTGTTTGGAGTGTATTTGTACTGTAACTGGGGTCTGGACAAGTGACAGAATGACTCCCATATCCAGAGTGTATCTGAAATTGAAGTTGATAGTTGAATCTGAATGATAAGTGGAATGGCTTCGGTGTCTGGAGCGTATCTAGTCTGTATCTGATTGCTGAAGTCTGAATGAGTAATAGAATGACCGCCGCGTCTGGGGTGTATCCATATTGTATCTGAATAAGAGACTTGAATGAGTAGCAGAATGACTTCCATGTCTTGGAGTGTATCCGTACTGTATCTAAAATCTCGGAATAGTTGTTAATGATAGCTTTTTAATCTTATCCTGAAAAGGGTAGAATGTTAGCTAATGCACAAAGTTATGTTGCATGATATGTATGATGCAATAAAATGTGTTCCATCAATGTTTATGATTATATGAATGTAATGGATGTGCATGTAAGTTGATTAGCTGTCTTGCTGAGGAAAGTAAATCCTTGATAGCTGGAGATAATGAAATCTTTGACTGCTGTCGGGGAAAGTAAATCCTTGACCGATGCTGGGGATTCCAAAAATCTTTGATTGTTGAAGATGAGAAATCCTGGGACCACTTCTGTGGGGATGTGAGAATTCTTCATTACTTTCCTGGGGAAATAAGGAAAAAATTTGGCGATCTCTACTGGGGAATTAAAACCTGGGAGGCTTCAAATGGAGAAACAGGAACTAGAATCTTCATTCTGTTGGGAAATAACTCTGTGGGGAGAGTGTTTATTCTGCCGGGGAAATCAGGAGCTTGGGTTGTATGCCAATCTACTGGGGATTCCTAGTTGGGGATAGGACAAAGAGTTAACTATTATCTGATTGATTCTCAGACTTTTAAGATAACCTGCTGGGGAAATTGGGGAAAACTGAATGGTTCCCGCTGGGGATTGATAGTTGGAAATTTGACTCCGCTGGGGAAGAAGGTTTAGAGTATTCTAGCTCCGCTGGGGATATGCATTTCAGGGTTTTTGGGCTCCACTGGGGATCGGGAGTTTAGAGACTTAACTCCGCTGGGGATATGTACTCCAAGGTTTTAGCTTTGTTGAGGATCTGAATGACATACTGCATGGGATTTCTTCTGGAGTAGCACAAAGTCACCTTTATACACTTTCAACCTATTAGTAATTATCTTTTCTCATTTCGTTTTATTTGTAAGCAATGATTATATTCAAATGCATATGCTCATTCAACAAATCATTGGACATTTTCAAATAAAACATAAGTGTAAAAAGAAAAGAGAGGTAAGCCAATTTCTGCACTTTGAAGTATCTTTGTATTAACTTTTGTAAGTATCTTTGTACAAAGGAGACAGACATCCTAGTAAGAGAATGTTGTCGAAAAATTGAGAAAAAATTTATACAAAAAGAAAGATGGCTATGTGTAACAATTCCATGGGGTTCCCATTCTGCTATAGCCTTCACAACTCTGAGTATCTTGTCCATTCGTGGCTTCGTCCGCAGATGACTGGATCGATCAGAAGCTTGGAGCTTGGTCGTGAAGAGATTGTTCTTAAAGTGATCCGACGAGACATAGTCATACGCATTAATTCCCCAACTTTTGCCTGAATCGCCCTTTCGAGTTTTCGATCCACTGGGAAACCCTTTTTTGCCCAAGTCGCCCTTTTGGGTTTTCAACTTGACGGGTGTACAGATTTTTTTGTTTATCCCTAATTTTTTCCTGAACCGCCCTTTCGGGTTTTTGATTCACCGGGATGCCCATTTTTTCCCAAGTCTCCCTTTCGGGTTTTCAACTTGTCGGGTCGTTTTATGCGTAGTATCTTTTGACTATGTCTACGTTTGCAGGGTGCGGCAGGTCGTCGCCGTCCATGGTGGTCAGAATCATTGCCCCACCAGAAAAGATGTTCTTGATCACAAATGGTCCTTCATAAGTAGGAGTCCATTTGCCCCTGGGATCACTTTGCGGCAAGATGATCCGCTTGATTACAAGATCTCTGACTTGATATACCTGACGTCTGACTTTCTTGTTGAAAGCCTTGATCATCCGTTTCTGATACGTCTGACCATGACAAACAACAGTAATTTTCTTCTCGTCGATCAAGTTAAGTTGGTCAAGCCGGGTCTGAATCCAATCGTCTTCACTCAAACCAGTATCCTTCATGATCCTTAAGGAAGGAATCTGAACTTCCATAGGTAAAACAGCTTCTATGCCATATACCAAAGAAAATGGGGTTGCCCCTGTTGAAGTACGTGCCGTGGTATGATATCCGTGCAGAGCAAACGGTAACATTTCATGCCAGTCCTTGTAGGTGACTGTCATCTTTTGAATGATCTTCTTGATATTTTTGTTCGCGGCTTCAACAAAACCGTTCATCTTTGGCCGATAGGGAGATGAATTGTGATGATAAATCTTGAACTGTTCGCACAGAGCGATGATCATAGTGTTGTTCAAATTTGTACCGTTGTCCATGATGATCCTGTCGGGGATACCATACCGGCATATGAGGTTCTGCTTGATGAAGCGGGCAACCACATTCTTTGTAACGAAGGCGTAGGAAGCTGCTTCGACCCACTTGATGAAATAATCAATAGCGACCAAGATGAAGCGATGTGCATTGGATGATGTGGTTTTGATCTCTCCAATCATGTCGATTCCCCACGTTGCGAATGGCCAAGGAGCTGTTAAGACATTGAGAGGAACTGGAGGAATATGTACCTTGTCAGCATAGACTTGGCATTTGTGACAAGTATGGGAATGTTGATGACAATCAGCTTCCATGGTAGACCAGTAGTAGCCTGTGTAGTTGTTTAGTTATTGGCATGCATTTTTGGTAAAAGCAGGTGTGTGAATGTCATGACTGATGTCATAACATTCTAGTTTATTAGGTATTGATTTATTAGGTACCTCTGCAGAAAAATATTGTCATACAGGTGCTGCTGTTTATGAGTGTGTATCTGAGCATTTTGCAAAAAGATCACATTTACCAAAATCAGTAGACAGGATTTCAGATGTCATAACAAATGTTAAGACATCCTGTTCTGAACTAACAGTCATGCAGTTTGGGTAATTCTGAGTTTTTTCAAGAAAATGACTCAGTCTTTCCAGAACAGAAAATCTCGTGGACTTGGGGTTAACCTAGCTCAACCCTAACCTGGTTGATAAAGTCCTGTGACCTAGTCTTAAGGTCAAACGGAATTAACCCTAGCTTTTTGTGGAAACCCTAACTGAAGATGCAGCTGTTATATATTCAACAGAGCTGCTGTTTTGGAATCAATCCCTTTTTGACAGAAGATCATTTAGAAGCTGTATAGTTTTAACTATTGTAATCCAAGCAAGTATCATTGTGATAAGTGACTTGGAATAGGTTTTAATTGTAATGGTTGTGTACCACTCAAAGCTTTGAAGCAAGAGTGTGTTTGTGTCTCTTGACTAAAGCTTTGAAGCAAAGTCAAGTTAGGTTTGTGTATCACTCAAAGCTGTGAAGCAAGAGTGTTTGTGTTGCTTGATTAAAAAGCTGTGAAGCATAATCAAGTGTATGTTTTGAAGAGTGTCTTCATCAATTCATTAGTCAAATTGTTTTAAGTATCACTGCTGTGATTGAGGGGGAGTGAGTAGGAACTCAGGTTTAAGTTGTACTTAGATTGAAGTTGCATTGGGTAGGTCTTAAGTGAAGGAGATAAACTGGTTGGTTTATTCCTGAATTAATATCTCTTATAGTGGATTTCCTCCCTGGCTTGGTAGCCCCCAGAGTAGGTGTTGTTGCACACTGAACTGGGTAAACAATTGACTGTGTTCTTTACTGTTTTTTTATTTACTGTCTTATAGAAAGTCAGATACGGTGTCATAACATTGAACGTGACATTGAGTATCTGCAGCCAGAATTTCAATTGGCATCAGAGCAGGCACCCTGCTTGTATTACTGGGTGAGATCTAGGGATATCACTTTCTGGCACTATGGACAAAGAAGGAGTTTTTGGAAATAGACCACCCATTCTGGATGGAACAAATTATGACTACTGGAAACCTCGTATGATTGCCTTCTTAAAATCCCTGGATAAAAAGGCTTGGAGAGCTGCTGACAAAGGATGGAACCATCCCACCATAACTGAGAAAGATGGGACAATCAGTCTAAAGCCTGAGGAAGATTGGAGTAAAGAAGAAGATGAGTTAGCCCTGGGAAATTCCAAAGCTTTAAATGCCTTGTTCAATGGAATTGATAGAAACATTTTCAGACTAGTACATCAATATGAACTGGCCAAGGAAGTTTGGGACACTCTCAAAACTACCCATGAGGGCACTTCCAAAGTAAAAATGTCAAGGCTTCAGATGTTGACTACCAAGTTTGAGAATCTAAAAATGATGGAAGATGAAACCATTCATGAGTTTCACATGAACATCTTGGAGATTGCCAACACCTCAGGAGCACTGGGAGAAAAGATGTCAGAAGAAAAATTGGTAAGAAAGATTCTCAGATCCTTGCCTAAAAGATTTGCAATGAAGGTAACTGCCATAGAGGAAGCCCAGGACATCAGCAAGTTGAAAGTGGATGAACTTATTGGGTCTCTTCAGACTTTTGAGATGGGGATCACTGAAAATCGTGATAAGAAGAACAAGAGCATAACACTTGTATCCAACACTGATGTTGAAAACAAGGAGGATGAAGAAGAAAATATTTCAGAAGCTATAGCCATGCTTGGAAGACAGCTCAACAAACTCATCAAAAGAATAGATCCAAAGTCAAGGTCTAATGTTCATAATATTCCCTCTAACATTGACAGTTCCAGCAGAAGACCAAGGTCAGAAGAGAAGGGAAATCAAGGCAGAGGAATTCAATGCCATGGTTGTGAAGGATATGAGCATATTCGAGCTGAATGTCCTACCTTTCTTAAGAAACAAAAGAAAGTAATGACTGTTACTTGGTCTGACTGTGATTCAGAAAGTAATTATGAAGAAGAATCTGCCAAATTAGTTACTGCTCTAACTGGTGTTTGTACCTCTGAAAGTGACACTAGTGATGAAGAAGTGAAATTTGAAGAACTGGCAGATACTTACAAGAAATT
The DNA here is from genome assembly GCA_948472305.1 of Vicia faba. NCBI lineage: Eukaryota > Viridiplantae > Streptophyta > Magnoliopsida > Fabales > Fabaceae > Vicia > Vicia faba. Next base: position 1,232,441,064 of record OX451737.1, read on the forward strand.
GTGTATCAGAAGTGCTGAAGTCTGTGTGCAGAATGAGAAACAATCAAAACTCATCATAAAGCTGGAGGCTGAAAAAAGAGCAAACCTTGAAACTATAAGTCATCTAGAAGGGGAAGTTTAATTGCTGAACTCACAACTGAATCAAATGACCAAATCTGCCAAGATGCTGACTAATGGAACAGACAAATTGGAAGAGATCCTTCAGGTTGGACAAAATGTGGGAAACAAATCTAGACTAGGATTTGTGGAAGCAAAGAAATCTGGTACAGATAAGAAGATCAGGCCTGATAAGAAAATGTCAAAACAGATGTCTCAACACAACTCTCAACATCAGGAACAGAGACATATGAAGAAAAGGTACCAAAGATGGAGATGTCATCATTGTGGGAGATATGGCCACATAAAGCCTTTCTGCTTCAGATTGCATGGATACCCTAATCAGAACTCAGGTGTCAAACCTAAGTCTAAAAAGGTACCACATGCTCCTAAATGGAAGAAAAAGGCTACTGCCCTGATAGCCCACACTTATCTGAGGGTCTCTGCAAAGGAAGACTGGTACTTTGACAGTGGGTGTTCCAGACACATGACTGGAATCAAGAACCTCCTCAATAATGTTAAACCTCATACCACCAGTTTTGTGACCTTTGGAGATGGTGCTAAAGGTGAAATCAAAGGAGTTGGTAATTTGGACTGCCCTGGAGTTCCAAGTCTGAGTGAAGTACTGCTGGTAAAAGGGCTGACTGCTAATCTCATTAGTATCAGTCAATTGTGTGATCTAGGATTCAAGGTCAATTTCTCAAAATCTGAATGTCTTGTAATTAATGAAAAACAAGAAATTGTAATGAAAGGAGTCAGATCTAAAGACAACTGTTACTTGTGGGAGCCTGAGAACACTAATTTCTCCTCTGTGTGTTCCATTAAAAGAAGAAAAAGAGGTGAAACTGTGGCACCAAAAACTTGGCCATCTTCATCTAAGAGGTATGAAAAGGATTATCTCCATGGAGGCAGTCAGAGGGATTCCAAGACTGCAAATTGATGAAGGAAGAGTTTGTGGTGAATGTCAGGTTGGTAAGCAGACTAGGATGTCACATCCAAAGTCAAGACATCTGACCACCTCTAAGGTTCTAGAACTTCTTCATATGGATCTGATGGGACCAATGCAAGTGGAGAGTCTTGGTGGAAAAACATATGCCTATGTGGTTGTGGATGATTTTTCCAGATTCACCTGGATTAACTTCATTAGGGAAAAATCTGATGTATTTGAAGTTTTTAAAGAATTGTGCAAAAGATTCAAAGAGAAAAGGAAGGGTGTATTGTCAGAATCAGAAGTGATCATGGCAAGGAATTTGAAAACAGCAAGTTTGATGATTTCTGTTCCTCAGAAAGAATTAGTCATGAATTTTCTTCTCCTATAACTCCTCAGCAAAATGGAGTTGTGGAAAGAAAAAACAGGACCATACAGGAATCTGCCAGAGCAATGATACATGCCAAAAGACTTCCTATGTATTTTTGGGCTGAAGCTATGAATACAGCCTGCTATGTCCATAACAGGGTCACCTTGAGAAAGGGAACCTCATCCACCATATATGAACTCTGGAAAGGAAGAAAACCAACTGTGAAGTACTTCCATGTCTTTGGCAGCAAATGCTATATTCTGGCAGATCGTGAACAAAGAAGAAAACTGGACCCTAAAAGTGATGAAGGCATATTTCTAGGATACTCCTCAAACAACAGAGCTTATAGAGTATTCAATTCCAGGACCAAAGCCATGATGGAATCAATAAATGTTATAATTGATGATTATCATGAGGAAATAGATGTCCCTTGTAATGTTGAGACATTCTTTGAGACTTCAACCCAACAGAATGATCTACCCAACACCACCACAACAGAATTTGAATCAAAGGAAGCTAGCAAGATCCCTTCCATCAGAATTCAGAAGGATCATCCAAAAGAGCTCATCATAGGAGATCCCAATAGTGGAGTCATTACAAGATCTAGAGAAATCATCTTAAACTCTTGTTTTGTGTCCAAAATGGAACCAAGAAATGTCAAAGAAGCTTTAACTGATGAATACTGGATTGGAGCAATGCAAGATGAACTGAACCAATTCAAGCAACATGAAGTTTGGGAACTGGTTCCTAGACCTGAAGGAACTAACATCATTGGGACAAAATGGATTTTCAAGAACAAATCAGATGCTGAAGGAGTTGTCACCAGGAATAAGGCAAGACTTGTTGCTCAAGGATACACTCAGGTTGAAGGGGTTGATTTTGATGAAACCTTTGCGCCTGTAGCCAGGCTAGAATCAATTAGACTCCTATTGTCAATTCCTTGTCTTCTGAAGTTCAAGTTATTTCAGATGGATGTGAAAAGTGCCTTTCTAAATGGGTACTTGAATGAGGAAGCTTATGTGGAACAGCCTAAAGGCTTTGTGGATCCAAATCACCCTGATCATGTCTACAAATTGAGAAAAGCTCTATATGGCCTGAAACAAGCTCCTAGAGCATGGTATGACAGGTTAACAAAGTTTCTCTCAGACAAAGGATACAGAAAAGGAGGCTTGGACAAAACACTCTTTGTCAAAACTGAAGGAGGGAAGTTGATGGTTACCCAAATATATGTTGATGACATAGTGTTTGGAGGAATGTCAGAACCTATGTTTAAACATTTTGCTGACCAGATGCAGGCTGAATTCGAAATGAGTCTCATGGGAGAACTAACTTATTTTCTTGGACTGCAAGTCTCACAGATGGAGGACTCAATCTTCTTATCTCAAAGCAAGTATGCTAAGAACATTGTAAAGAAGTTTGGTATGGAGAATTCCAGTCACAAAAGGACTCCTGCTCCTACTCATTTAAAGCTTTCCAAAGATTCAAGTGGGGTTAAGGTGGATCAAAGTCTGTACAGAAGCATGATAGGAAGCTTGTTGTACTTAACAGCCAGCAGACCTGACATTGCTTTTGCAGTTGGAGTTTGTGCAAGATACCAAGCAGATCCTAAAGTCAGTCACATCAATCAAGTGAAGAGAATTTTAAAGTATGTGAGTGGAACTTACAACTATGGGTTTCTATACTCTCATGGCTGTGAACCAACTCTGACTGGTTACTATGATGTTGATTGGGCTGGTAGTGCTGATGATAGAAAGAGCACCTCTGGAGGATGTTTCTTCTTGGGAAATAATCTGGTTTCCTGGTTCAGCAAGAAATAGAATTGTGTGTCTCTCTCTACTGCTGAAGCTGAATACATTGCAGCTGGTAGTAGCTGTTCTCAAATGATCTGGATGAAATAGATGCTTACTGAGTATAATGTCACACAAGATGTTATGACATTGTACTGTGACAATCTGAGTACAATCAACATTTCCAAGAATCCCATTCAACATAGTAGGACCAAACATATTGACATAAGACATCACTTTATCAGAGACCTTGTAGAAGAGAAGACAATTAAATTGGAACATGTTGCCACTGAGCTACAGCTGGCTGACATTTTTACCAAGGCACTTAATGCAAATCAATTTGAAAACTTGAGGGGTAAGTTGGGTATTTGCCAACATGAGGAATTGTAGCAATTAATTTTGCTTAAAACAAGGGTTAAAGGAGTTATGCTTGTTAAGTCTGTTCTGATTGGGTTAAACTTATATTTTCCCATTTCCTTCAATTCTTTTAAGAAGTTGAAAAGACACTCATTTTCTTCCTTCTTCTCTCGTCTCTACATCAAAACCCAATCTCTCTATCAGAATTTTCTCTCCAGTTGCTATTGGTCTTCTAAGACTGTCAAAATGTCTCAAACACCATCATCATCCAATACGAATATTTTGACCTTTTCCTCTGATCAAGATTCTAGGGCAATCTCATCCTGCCTGGATTCTGAAGTCTTGGAGATCGCTCCTCTTAGAGAAGTGGAATCTAACCCCACCAAGGTCAAAGAGCTGAGAACAAGGCATGCAGGAAGGTCCCAAGCTACTGCCTCTGGTAATCCGTCTCATCCTTCTTCTTCTGTTCCATCTGAAATTGCAAATAGGGAAGGGTCAGCCTATGTTCGTCAAGCAATAGCTAAAATTGTTACAAGAATTCTGAACGAGAACCACTTAGTTCCTGGCATTTCTGTTCCTTTAAATCAAGAAAGTTCAAATACTGAAACAAATCCAGATGTCTCTAAGGATGTTGAGACATCAGACAAAGAGAAGAATGCTGACATTGCTCACAAGAAAAGGAAGAAGCCCGAACCTTCTGAGTCTGATGACAGTGCTTAAAGGTTGGTGGAGTTGCTGGTTGGTGGAGTTGCTGTTTCCTGGTGGAGTTTGCAAAGTGTGTTCTTATTACTTTCTCTGGATGACTGTATAACTTTTAAGAACATGTATCTTTGGCCCATTTGTGGCTAAAGAGGGGGAGATATATTTTGGTAGACTTTATTAGACATTCTATTTTTCTGCAGTCATTTTTTTCTGCTGCTATCTATCTCTGATTGCTTAGGGGCTTTAGCCAAAAATCTGCCAAAGGGGGAGTTTGTAGTTGTTTAGTTATTGGCATGCATTTTTGGTAAAAGCAGGTGTGTGAATGTCATGACTGATGTCATAACATTCTAGTTTATTAGGTACTGATTTATTAGGTACCTCTGCAGAAAAATATTGTCATACAGGTGCTGCTGTTTATGAGTGTGTATCTGAGCATTTTGCAAAAAGATCACATTTACCAAAATCAGTAGACAGGATTTCAGATGTCATAACAAATGTTAAGACATCCTGTTCTGAACTAACAGTCATGCCGTTTGGGTAATTCTGAGTTTTTTCAGGAAAATGACTCAGTCTTTCCAGAACATAAAATCTCGTGGACTTGGGGTTAACCTAGCTCAACCCTAACCTGGTTGATAAAGTCCTGTGACCTAGTCTTAAGGTAAAACGGAATTAACCCTAGATTTTTGTGGAAACCCTAACTGAAGATGCAGATGCTATATATTCAACAGAGCTGCTGTTTTGGAATCAATCCCTTTTTGACAGAAGATCATTTAGAAGTTGTATAGTTTTAACTATTGTAATCCAAGCAAGTATCATTGTGATAAGTGACTTGGAATAGGTTTTAATTGTAAGGGTTGTGTACCACTCAAAGCTTTGAAGCAAGAGGGTATTTGTGTCTCTTGACTAAAGCTTTGAAGCAAAGTCAAGTTAGGTTTGTGTATCAATCAAAGCTGTGAAGCAAGAGTGTTTGTGTTGCTTGATTAAAAAGCTGTGAAGCATAATCAAGTGTATGTTTTGAAGAGTGTCTTCATCAATTCATTGGTCAAATTGTTTTAAGTATCACTGCTGTGATTGAGGGGGAGTGAGTAGGAACTCAGGTTTAAGTTGTACTTAGATTGAAGTTGCATTGGGTAGGTCTTAAGTGAAGGAGATAAACTGGTTGGTTTATTCCTGAATTAATATCTCTTATAGTGGATTTCCTCCCTGGCTTGGTAGCCCCCAGAGTAGGTGTTGTTGCACACTGAACTGGGTAAACAATTGACTGTGTTCTTTACTGTTTTTTTATTTACTGTCTTATAGAAAGTCAGATACGGTGTCATAACATTGAACGTGACATTGAGTATCTGCAGCCAGAATTTCAGCCTGCCCTTAGAATCTTCTTAGCCATCATATGTCCGCTCAAGTGGGTGTCGAAGGTGCCACTGTGTATTTCGGTCATGATCAACTCTGCTTCAACCTTGTCCACACACCGAAGTAGAACACAATCATGGCTGCGCTTATATAGGATGCCATCTCTCAGGAAGAACTTGGCAGCAAATCTCCTTAAGAACTTTTTGTCATTGACTGAAGCTCCTTCAGGGTATTCTCGAGTCAGGAGATACCTTTTGATTTCATGAAACCAGGGTTGTTCCACTACTTCTTCGGTATTAATCTCATGACAGTGCGCATGTTCGTCCATTCGCTCTATGGTGATTTGGGGAGCCTCATTATCCCAGTTGAGTTTAAACATGGAAGACATTATGGCCAGAGCATCTACTAGCTGATTTTCTTCTCGCGGGAAGTGCTCAAAGGTAATCTGCTCGAAATGAGGCAACAATGTCAGGACATGTTCTTTGTATGGGATAAGATTAGGATGTCTAGTGTCCCACTCTCCTTTGATTTGACTGATAACCAAAGCTGAGTCCCCAAATACGACCAAAGATTTGATTCCTAGGTCAATTACAGCCTTGAGACCAAAGATGCAAGCTTCATATTCAGCCATGTTGTTGGTACAGCTGAAGCAAAGTCGGGCAGTGAAGGGTGTATGGCAACCTTCTGTAGAAATAAGTACTGCGCCGATACCGTTGTCAAGTGCATTTGAAGCACCATCAAAGTACAGGGTCCATCGGGATCCTTGTTCAGGTCCGTCATACGGTCTGTTACCTTCAATGTTGTCCAATGTCATGATGTCCTTGTCAGGGAAGTCGAATCTCATAGATTGGTAATCTTCGACGGCTTGATGAGCTAGATGGTCAGCTAGTACACTCCCCTTTATAGCTTTTTGGGTTGTGTACTGGATATTATACTCTGTCAGGATCATTTGCCATCTAGCGATTCTTCTAGATAAAGCAGGCTTCTCGAAGATGTACTTAATTGGATCCATTTTAGAAATCAGCAAAGTGGTATGTGTCAACATATACTGCCTTAGCCGGCGAGCAGCCCATACCAAAGCGCAGAAAGTTTTCTCGAGCAGTGAGTAGCGAGTCTCACAATAGGTAAAATTTTTGCTAAGGTAATAAATGGCATGCTCTTTTCGGTCAGACTCGTCATGTTGGCCCAATACGCACCCCATTGAGTTATCCTAAATAGTCATATACATGATTAACGACCTTCCTTTGACGGGCGACATCAAGATAGGAGGTTCCAGCAAATACTCCTTGATCTTATCAAAAGCAACTTGACAATCATCATTCTATTCAACCAACTGATCTTTCTTCAACAGATTTAAGATTGGCTCACAGGTAGATGTTAGGTGAGAGATGAACCTTGCGATATAGTTTAAGCATCCCAAGAAACCTCTAACCTCCTTTTCAGTGCGGGGGGCAGGCATTTCTTGTATAGATTTTACTTTAGCAGGATCAACCTCAATGCCTTTGTTGCTGACGATAAATCCCAAAAGTTTAGCAGACCTGACTCCAAAAGTGCACTTGCTTGGGTTCAGTCTGAGCTTATACTCCTTCAATCTGACAAACAGCTTTTGCAGATGGTCAAGGTGCTCTTCTTTTGTCTGCGATCAGGCTATCATGTCGTCTACGTAGACTTCGATCTCATGATGTATCATATCATGAAATAAAGCTACCATAGCTCGCTGATAGGTTGCCCCGGCATTCTTCAGTCCGAATGGCATCACTTTGTAGCAAAAGGTACCCCATTGCGTAACAAAAGTAGTCTTCTCCATGTCTTCGGGGGCCATTTTGATCTGGTTGTATCCCGAGAATCCATCCATGAAGGAAAATACCTTGTGTTGAGCTGTGTTGTCAACCAAGATGTCAATGTGTGGTAGTGGAAAATCATCTTTAGGGCTAGCCCTGTTTAAGTCCTGATAGTCCACACACATTCTGACTTTGCCATCCTTTTTAGGTACGGGCACAATGTTAGCAACCCATTGTGGATAGGAAGTAACAGCCAGAAATCTAGCATTTAATTGCTTCATGACCTCAGCTTTTATCTTTTCAGACATGTTGGGCCTCATTCAGTGGACCTTTTGTTTGATCGGTGGACATTCTTCTCTTGTTGGGAGACGGTGAACCACAATATCTGTATCTAGTCCCGGCATGTCTTCATAGGACCAGGCGAAGATTTCGACGTATTCATTCAACAACCGAATTAAGCGCTCTTTAACACTTGGCTCCAGGTTGGCACCCACCTTAACCTCTTTCTTGTCTTCCTCTGTTCCCAAGTTGATGGTCTGTAGCAACTCTTCATGGGGCCGAATAGCCCTCTCTTCTTGTTGTAAAAGTCTGGCTAACTCTCCAGGCATCTCACAGTCTTCATCACCTTCGTACTCGGCATGATTGACCAAATCTTCAAAGTCACCGAAGGCTAAAGCAGAATAGTCACCCATGGAATCTGGAGTGGATGGGTACCTGCATTTTGTGAGTGTGGGTGTGTGTAAGGGATAGCCATCCTTAAACAAAATAAAATGTAAAAGGAAAGAAAATGAACACAACAGTTTATAGATGAAAACGTCCAATGATTCATTAAACATGGCATATGATAATGAAGAAATCAAGCCCTTACAAATGGACCTATATTCCCCGGGTAAGGCATAAGGTGAAAAGATTGTACCAATTGTTTAATTATTACAGACCAAAATAGGAAATTGTTCAAAGATAAATTACTGGTTGATGAAAGTGATGGGAACGAAGTCTTTCGCTTCCCAGTTGCTTAATCCTCCTCCAACTATTGGAAAGATCCAATCTTCGAAGTTGTCTTCTTCATCATCATCTTCTAAGGCATTAATTCCACGGTGAGTGATTTTTACGGGTGGTCCTCTAGGCCGGGAGCGAGGCACAACTTTTTGGCCAGCAGAAGTAAAACCTAGTCCGATTTTGTCCGTCTTATGAGGAAAATCAGGAAGTTTCCCCCACACTGTACTCCTTCCCTCTTTGATTACAGCCTCTGCATCTTTGAGGGATGCCATCCTAGACACAGGCTTGGAAACGATAGGCACATCAGTCATTGTATTTACAACTGCGACTTCAAGAGGAACCTCTTCAAAATGCTGGAAAGGTGTTTCTATGAATTCGCCATCCAAATCCACATAGCGGAAGGAGATGAGGTGACTTATCATGTACTCTTCCTCACCGTGAACCGTTATGATCTTTCCATGAACTGGATACTTTAGCATTTGGTGTAGAGATGAAGTGACTTCCCCAGCATTGTGGATCCAAGGCCTTCCCAACAAGCAAGAATATGAAGGACGAATATCCATCACATAAAAGGTAGAGTTGAAAATTTATGTGCCCACTTTGATTGGAATGTCCACTTCTCCGTGAACAATCCTCTTAGAACCGTCGAAGGCTCTAACAATGATGTTACTAGGCTCCAGGGTCAAACCTCGCAATCCAGTCTGTCTAACGCCTTTTTCGAGAGAACATTTAAAGATGAACTGGTGTCAACCAGAACATGGGCAAGTGTGGTTCCCCTGCATTCTACTGAGACATGCAGTGCGTCGTTATGTTTCCTTCCCATAGGAGTCAAATCAGCATCGGAAAAACCAAGACCATTATCAGCAGTAACGCTAGCCACGCACTCTTGAAACTGGTCAGCCGAAGTTTCTTGAGGCAGGTGTGCCATCTTTAAAAATTTGATCAAGGCCTTAGCATGAGCCTCAGAGCAGAGTAGGAGAGCTAGCATGGAGATTTTGGAAGGGGTCTGCCCTAGCTGCTCCACGACATCATAGTCGCTCTTCTTGATTATCTTTAAGATTTCTTCCATCTCTTTCTGGGTGGTCTCGGGGATTACCACAGTCTGATCCTTCGTCCTGACAGGCGCTTCTATTATGCCCTTACCTTTGGAAGTAACATCAGAGGTTCCAGCTTCGGGTACATCAACTTCTTCAATTATCGGACTTTTCACAGATGGCTTAACAGGCACAGAAACTCTCGAGGGTCCAAAGAATGCCCGTGGAGGAGCAATCTCTGGAGAGAAGATCCTTCTGCTACGAGTTATCTTGCTTGTTCCTGCAATATTCCCTATATCAGGGGTTTCATCATTGGAATTCTCTTAGACTGATTCAATCTGTTTGACACCATGATAAAAGATTTCTCCTCCGTAATTCCAGGGTATCGTCTTGTTAGATTTATATGGGACCGGCCCCGACATGGTGATTTTCAACGCCACAAACTTAGGATCAGGTGTGATCTTAAAAGGCCTTTTGTAGGTCTTGGAAAGATCGTCGAAGATGGTTATTATAGCAATGTCATTGGTCGGAGTATCAAAGGTAGCAGGAGTAACATGAGTGATGGTATCAACTGGAGTCTTTTGAAAGAGGATCTCTTGGGTATCCATCAGGCGTTGGATACCTGATTTCAACAGTGGGCAGTCAGCTTGCAGGTTTGAACAAAAGTAACAATTTTTTCCACAACCTGGGAATATCTCAGCTCTCATCAAATTCACTTTAATCACTGGTAACGAAGTCAAAAGGTTATCAATAGTGGTAACATGAAGGTCTTCCATAACGGCATGGATATTATGACCGTGCTTGGGCATTGGGGCAAAAATCACATTCGTCTTTTCGGGCGCATCGAATTCTACCTCTTTGGCGTCTATTAAGTCTTGGATCTTGTTTTTAAGAGCCCAACAATTGTTGGTATCATGCCCTACACTGTCAGAGTGGTACACACATTTTGCATTAGAGTGGTAATAAGGAGAAGAAGTATTGGGGTTCTTCGGCGCTTCTTTCAAATTGGTAAGGTTCAGCTTTAACAAATGAGGGAGGACTTGAGCCGGTGTCATGTTGATTCGGGTGAATTGCCGTTGTGGCCTTTCTACCCTTTGTTGATTAGCTCTTGGTTGATTGTTTCGAGGTTGATCGGTTGAAGAGTTTTGGATCATCACAACCCCTACCGTTAGTCACCGCTCTGTTCTTCCTTGGTTTCTCTGGTTGTGAACAGCAGAAACTTCCTTCTTAGCTAGGAAGGTCTTCTTAATAGCAGTGGAAGCGAAGGCATCCTTCTGAATTTTACCACTTTTAATGCCAGCCTCGAACCTTTCACCGGTCAGAATTAATTCAATGAATCCTACAGATGAACTCCCGATTAAATGATTGAAGAATAGACCTGACAAAGTCCCTAAAAACATGTCAACCAGCTCTCTATCCGACAATGGTGGCTGCACCCTTCCATCCAAATCCCGCCACTTCTGGGCATACTCCTTAAATCCCTCATTAGAGGCCATAACCATACTCTGTAGCTGAGTACAAGTAGGCGCTAGATCTGCGTTGTACTGGTATTTTCGGTAGAAAGCAGCAGCTAAATCTTCCCAGTTATGAACATCCGATCTCTTAAGTTGATAGAACCAGTCCAACAGTGTGCCTGACAAACTGTCTTGAAAGAAGTGGACCCAAAGATCTTTATCATAGGAGTGAGGTTGGATCTTTCTGACGTAGGATCTCAGATGCATCTTTGGACAGGACAAACCGTCATACTTAGCGAATGTAGGTACTTTGAACTTGGGAGGAATGACGATCCTAGCGACCAACCCTAGTTCTTCGAAATCTAAACTAGGTACCCTTTGCAACTCCATGGCTGCCAACCGATCCTCAAGATTTTTATACTTATCATCTGCTGGGGGATATTGTTGTTCGGAGTAATCTTCATCCTCTTCCTCTTCTTCTTGCTCAGCTTCAGATTCTGAGGGTACTGCAACTCCTTTACCTTTACCAGCCCCTTCATCAGACGTTGAGGGGAATTCGAGGATCCTTCTAGCCTGGTTTTCAAACCTTCTGCCCATAGTGGCCATACCGGTCCTTTTCTTCTTTTTCTCTTTATCTTTCTCTTTTCCTAACAGTGCTTTAAGGTCCTTTTGACCCTTTGCTAAGGTCATGAGGAGTTGTTAGAATTGTGAATTATGTGCTTGCATATCCTTAACCGTCTGCTCCAAATCCATCTTGCTGAAATAAACAGCAGAAAGATAAGGAAACCTGGTGTGATGACCTGTTTATGCATATGATGAATGATATGTTATTCATGTAATGCATTCAAGGATTCAGAAATTCAAATTCGTTGCAAACAAAAAGAACACACGTCATATTAAGAAGAAATTTTTTAGTACATAAATGCCCCATGGGCAAAATATTACAAAATTCTTAATGTAAAAAGACATTGCGCATCCTCTTTGGCGCGATGTAAGTGTTGAGAGTTTCCTCCTCCCGAAGTCGGTGGGTAAGCTCCAAAACCTTCTTCTCACTGGCATAGAAGTTGGCTTCAAAAGTATTTCGTTCTTCCTTGAGCTGGATCCAACTCTTTTGTAATTCTTCCAATGATGTTGGCATGTCAAGATGTAGGAGGGTGTATGGAACCTCTCCTTCCATAACAGGCTCTTTGATCACGGGGAGAATGTGAGGGTATGGCATCATAAGATTCTAGGCGCGGGTTCGTACCCACTTGAGGTAAGGCTCAAGGAGGATGGAATTCTTGTGTCCCAGTGTCTTGCTATCCACTTTGTTGAGCATCCTCCAAGCTCGGATAAACCTTTGTCAAAGTCCTTGAGTGTCGTTGTCGAAGTCAAAAACTAGGTCAGGAATCAGCATGTCATGAGGACCATCCCTCCGGGCATATCCAAACTGTCTTAGGGCTAAACAGGGGTTGTAGGTAATGCCTCCCCTAATGCCAAGTAATGGGACATTATGGAACTCTCCACAATAATCAATGATGATGATATTTTCTCTGGACCGAGAACACCAATGAACATCAGAATGTGTGAGGGTCATCAATCATTGTGACCACCTTAAACCCTGCTCATTCTTCAAAACTGTTTGGGGAAGGTGAGAAATAAACCACCTTGCTAGAAGAGGAGTACAGTACATGAGAACACCTCTTTTCCTCATTGTTCGTGTGTAAAATGAGTGTAGGATGTCCCCAAGCAATGTAGGTATAGGATTCTGAGATATGAAAAACTTGACAGCATTCACATCTATAAGTTGATCAGGATTTGGGAACAAGACCAACCCATATATGAGGAGTTCCATAATCTCTTCAAAAGCTTGTAGATCTAGAGAATTCCAGCAGTCTTGTGCCTTCTCAAACAGAAACTTTGCCAAGAAACCCTTGACACCACTTCTGGTTTCCCAATGACCTTTGATATTAGATGGTTGCAAGTGTAATGCTTGAGCAACATCTTCAGGCTTTGGTTCTTTTTCCGTACCGTTGTAGGGTAGTTGATGAAGAATAGGAATCCTCAGGAGTTGAGAAAATTCCTCCAAAGTAGGTACTAGTTAGTAATCAGGGAATATGAAATAATGGTGTATGGGGTCAAAGAACTGGAAGAGAACTTTCACCATGTCTTCTTCAATGTTGGAGTTGACCAAGTTGAGAAGTCTACCATGTCTTTCACTGAAGAGAGAATTCTATGGAATTTTAGAAGTAAGCTCCTTGAGTTTAGGAGGGATTCTCACAAGGTTGACTTGGATTGTTTTCCTGCGAAGAGATTCTATGACCTACAAAACAAGAACAAAGATGAAGATCCAAACCCTTGAAATGGTTAGTGGATGCATATGATGCTTTATGATGTTCATGATGTATGCACAAGCACATGTACAAACAAGTCACACAAGATCCTAGTTTTAGGCTTGCATGAGGTTTCATAGGTAAGTACCCTCTTGAAGTTAGTTGGCTCAACCTGTCCTATAAATAGTAACCGGGTTCTAAGGAGCTCAATATCATTGGATTATTTTCTGTATTCATTTTTTTGGTTTAGCCACTTAACTGGCGACCAAAATATTCAAATAAAACAACCCTCAATGAGTGTAGTATCGAGTATCTACCAACTTCGGACTGCACCAAAGCCGGTCATCTCACTACCCCTAAAAAAGGCCAAGATGGTCAAATAAGGTTCTAAGAGTTCATTAGTGCTTCATGACATCACTCAGCGGCCCCGTATTCTCTTTGATTGACTCAAAGGCTACCGGTACTCACAAATATGTCGCACAAATATAGCTATTGCTTCAACCATGTCGGTATACCCCGCACAGTTTCCACAATGTACTGCTATTTACCTATGAATGTTTCCCAAATCCGGGTAGAGGATTTTCAAGCCCAAACAAAAGAACCAAATGTAAACAATCAAAGCAATCAAGATAAGCATGCAAAATGTGATCTAAACCCTAAGGTTACTCCACTTTTAAAGTTTTCCCCAGTAGAGTCGTCAGTTCTGTGATACGGTGGAAGAACTGACTTGCGGTTTTGCATTTGTGTTCACAAATGTTTCGGTTTAGCAAGAGTCGCCACCGAATTTTTATTTTATCCTAAGGAAAGGTCAAAAAACACAAGAAAGACCTTTGAGATGTTTTCTTGGGTTCGAGGAGTAGATTATGAAAAGGGAAGGTATTAGCACCCTTTTCATCCATGGTTATCCATGGGCTCTTAGTTACTTGTTTAGATCACTTGCTTTGCTTTTCAATTGTTTGAAATGGTGCTTTGTGTGTGGTTTTGAAAGATGTTTTAAAAAGAGGCCATCGTTGTGGCAACCTTTGTAATGATTCTTGTTTGAATGTATACAAAGGTGTTTTGGTCTTTTGAAAAGATTTCAATGTTTGAAAGTTTGATTTGGGAAATTATATTGTGAAGTGTATTTGAAAATAGCAAGGATGTTTTGCAAGCTTTTGATCAAGTAACTAAGAGCTATCTACCCTATTTTACTCAAAGATCTTTCTTATGTTTTTAACCCTTTTGACAGTGTTGTTTCACCATTACATTTGGTGAACAACCTTGTGTTAGGATGTTAAACGGGACAGGCGCGGGTCATCGTATAGACCATGATAGCAATTGTGTCAAGTATCTTTGGCAATTTTCTTGAGGGACTTGGTCATTTTTGTTTAGGCAACCAAGATAGCATCATCGAGGGACTATGATCTTTTGTTTTGTTTTTGTTTTGCCAAAGTACCCAACATGCATACCATGGCCCATTTTTGAAGGCAACAAGTGGATTGTAACCCTAGGGGTGCAAGTGTGCATTGTGTTTGATTTTCATGCATTTTTTTTATTAGGTCAAACAGTTTGTTAATTTGGATTTTTGCATACAAACCCTAATTCTCTAATCATGGCATAATTGATAGTGTAAAGTGCGAGAATTTAAAGTTCTAAGCTATTACAACATGATTATGGGGATTGGGGTACAATTTTGAATGGGGGGTATTTGACAAGAAATATAAACCCTAGTTTATTATTACATCCAAATTGAATTTCAATATTTAAATGGACAATTATTCAAATAAACAAAATAAATAAATATCAAATAAATATGAATTATGAAAAAAAAGGTTTTTGTTTACCTATGTATGTAAAAGTATTTTTAATGTAAAAAAGTATAAATAAATAAATAAATAAAAAGATTGATTTTATTTATTTAAGGGGTAAACCCTAATTTACTTTAAAAATAAATACTATATATAATTTATATACAAAAATATATTAATATGTGTAAATATGAAATATACTTAAAAAAGAGTATTTTTCAGTATAGATAATAATAAAAATAAAAATGTACAAAAATAAAATATATTTTTAATAATATTTTCAGTGTGAATAAAATAAGAAATAAAAAATAAAAGTATGATATGTACATTATTTTCAAGTTTAAACAAATAATATAAAAGTATTAAAAATGTTTTCTATATTAGAAAAAAATAAAATAAAATGCTAAATAAATGTAAAAAATTATGAAAATATTTTTCAGGCATTTTTTATATTTGGAAATAAATAAACAAAATCAGAAAAGAAAACAAAAATGAAAAAATGTTAAAATATAAGAAATTGGGCCAGGGGGTGTAAAACTGAAAAGAGGGGTGTTAGAAGCAAAGTCAGGCCAGGCCCAGCCGAAGTCAACCTCATCTTCTTCCTCTAGACAAAAAAACGCGCGCTTGCCCTGTTCAAATGCTACATCCTGTATATGTGATGTTTTGCCAAAACTCACAACATCAAACTTGTAGAGTATTTCAATACGATTCTAACCATATAAAGCATTAATCCTAACTCTTAAAGACCAGAGAGAATTTCTCTGGCCCTAAAATCTGACCTAGTTTTTTCAGCATGTTCATGGATGAAATTCTCCTAGCACACTTAATATAAATGAAAGTTGAGCATATGTATGGCTTCCTAGCAATGAACACTACATGTTTTATTCACAAACCTAAAGCTAAATGTTCCTAAATAGGGAGATAGAAAGTGATGAAAAACCTGTTTCAGATGGATTCGTGTAGGGCAATGCAGTGCTTCTCAACAAGTTTTGAGGTGTCGGGTAGCTTGCCTGAACTTCACTTGATCTTTTCCAATAGCTAGCTTGCCTTGAAAGTCCTTGAAACAGCCTATAGAACTCAACCTGCACAAGCTTGAAATGAAAATGGTGAACACTGTAAATGGAGTTACAGTTGGCAATGGAGGTTTAGGATAGCTTGAGTGATTTGAATGGAAGGTGTCTGAAGCAAAAAGGAGCAAAATGCACGAGCCAAATGAGCTATGGCACTCAAGTTGCAACACCTACCCTGTTTTGCCAAAGAAGTGTGATTTCTGGCTATGGGAGGTTTTGAGGCTCAAGTGCTCGTGTTTCTTGCTGAGAGGGTTTTGTGAAAGTTGTTTGTAATGTTTTTGTAAGCTAACAATGGCTGGTTTTCAAGTTGGCAAGTGTTTGGACAATTTCTTGTTTTTGAAGCAAAGATGTGAAGTTGGTATTACAGGCCTGTACAAGCCATATAATATGCTGCATACAATCCTCTTGGTTGCTGGAATTTGTGTATTTGATTTGGCTTTTGAGATCTTGGCCCTATGCTTCAAAGATCATGGTTTGACATAAAGTATACCTTTTCAAAAATGGAAATGTGCCTTTTACCATTTAGGGATTAGTTTTGTGTGTAATGTCCAAATGGCCAAGATAGTGCTTTAGCTCAGTGGATTTGAATTCAATTAAGGAGTGTAAAATGGTTTAGAGGCCTGCAAACGAGTTCAAAGCATGCTGGTTTGAAAATGCCACTTGAGTGAACATGAATTTGCCATGGATACAAAGTGAGTTTTTGCCAACTTCAAGCATTCGATTCTCCCTAACCACAAATGTGTTTGAGGAGTTCTTGGACAATTTGGAAAGCTTGAAACATGCTATATAATCCATCTTTGAAATTAAACTTGATACTCCAAGTGGAACTATGTGAAAAATGGCCAAGAAGATGGGTCAAAATCCTGCCTAAACTAGGGCAAAATTTCTCTAAGTTAAAAGTTTTAGGGACCCTTGTTCCAAAAATCATAACTTGAGATCCAAACTTCTTTTCAGAAAACTTTGTGAACAAAGTTGTAAAATTTTTGGAGGACTACAACTTTCATGTTGTAAGTTTTGTTTGAATCCATTTTCATCATGGTGAAAATGTGGGTCAAAGTTAGGAAAAATTAAGAAAATTTCATAACTTAGAAAATTTCTAAGTTATGAAATTTTTCCATTTCAAACCCTAATTTGCAATTTTGGGTTTCTTGATGAAAAAGTTTCATAATTTGACACATCTTGATGGAAAATGACCCTTGGCACTTGATTTTGACCAAAAAGTCAAAGTTTGACTTTTTAGTGTAAAGTCAAATTTGGATCAGTTGACTAAAAAATTCATCTGTCAATCCAATGCAATTGAGATCTTTTGAACTTGTTGAATAGGTCAAGATGATTCCATTGAGTCCTTGAGTCCATGGTTGAGCTTAATTTTCCATTGGCTAGGTCAAACAGTCAAAAATTGCCTTTGTACAGTCAAAACCCTAAAAATGACCATTTTGCCCTTTTGGTGATCTGATCAAATTTCTTGTGGAATTGTGTTCCAAACTTGGTAAAATGGTTCATATGAGTTCATAATGTTGATGTGGGTCAAAATTCATGAGGTTTGACTGTAAATTGGCCAGAGTTGACTTTTTCCCCAATACAGTTGATTTCTAGGTCAACTGTCCAATTGATTGGGCAAAAATTTGATTCAAGGCTTGAAACTTGGAATGCACAAACTTATGAGTCCAACATGAAGTATGAAAGTCACTTTGGGCATTGTAAGTCAAAAAATCCATGTGCAAACTCAAACCCTAATGTAGGTCAACAGTGCAAGAAGGGGTCTTGAGCTGAGCAAACCCTAGCTTGATCTTGAGTTCCAAGAGCCTTGTGATAAGAAATGTTGATAAAATGAGAGGGAAAATTTTGTGGTACAACACACCTCATGTTCATCATTCTGTCCAAAAACAGCACAACAATCATCTACGGGAATTAATTCTAAATCCTAAATTGGTTACTGGGATTACACCTCTTAATCATCATTTTAATCATCTAAAATAAAATTCATCGCGTTAGCTAATCAACGCTTCGAACGACATCTCAAACAACATCCTACAACTCAAGTTACAACAATTAGAAGTCAATTCTGTCAAAAATCAGACTTTATGTATCGACACAAAACACCAGGGGTCGACACATCCTGCTTCTTCTTCACGCTATGATTCGACGCATCCCCATATGGATCGACTCATTCTGCTTTCAAATCCCAACATGTATCGACACATGCATCGTATCGGTCGACTCATCCTGTCTTCAAAATGCAACTTGTATCGACACATGCATCACACCGGTCGACTCATCCTGAGTCCAACAAACTCATGTGTCGACACCTCATCTGCATGCATTGACTCATCCTGAGTCCAACAGCCTCCTTGCATCGACACATCCAGTTTGGGGTCGACACATCCTGCGATTTTCTGCGTAATTTTTCTACGTTTTCTACTGTATTTTGCTACGGGAATTATACTACAGTCCTAAAAACCTTATTTTTGATCATGATAATTCATCACCTAATATTAACTTATAATACAACATCGATTACACAGCATCATAACATCATTTATCCATCGAGAATTCATCAATATTCACCATACATCATTCAATTCAATAACAAAAACAGCAATCCTCTAATCCCACATATAAAACATCATGAACCCAATTATAAAGTCATAACCCCATCCTTACCTTGGATCGAAGGTTTCTCTACAATTTCCGGGTTGAATCTTTGTTCTTGCCGTCTCCTTCTATTTTCCAGCAGCTTTACGTTCTTCACAATCCTTATTTCTCTTCTTACTGCTTCTTCCTTCTATTCTAACAACAAATAATAAAATAACCTAATATTATTATATTATTCCTTAATGGGCTCCAAACTTACATCCCCTTATTACTTATACTCACACAATCAAGGCTCACATTAAATAATATTAGCTTCTAACATTATTTCTCATAATAATATAATACCTCAAATATATTATTATTTCTCCATTTAATAAAATAAGTCCAATTTAATAACACTTCTTCACAATTATTCCAAAAATAATTTAATTAAATAATTAATTAAATTACGAGTGTTACAGAAACCATCTTCAAAGAAGGTTTATTGCTAGTAGTTTCAGTCGATGCCAAGATCTGAGGAACTTCTTCAAAATTCTGACAAGGAGTTTCAATGAATTCCCCGTCCATCTCTACGTAGCGAAAGGAGTTAAGGTGACTCACCATATATTCTTCTTCACCCCGTACTGTGACAATCTTTCCTTTCACCGGATATTTCAACATTTGGTGGAGGGTGGAGGTGACTGCTCCAGCCTCGTGGATCCAAGGACGACCCGACAAACAAGAATATGACGACCTAATATCTATCACATAGAAAGTGGACCCAAAGGTCTGAGAACCTACTTTGACAGGGATGTCCACCTCCCCGTGCACCGTTCTCTTCGATCTGTCAAAAGCCCTTACCATAATGTTACTAGGCTTTAGAGTTAAACCCTCACAATCCAAAAGGTCCAACACCTTCTTCGGCAGAACATTCAGTGAAGACCCAGTATCTACCAGCACATGAGCCATAGTGGTGCCCCTGCATTCAACCGAGACATGTAGAGCATCATTATGCTTTCTTCCTATCGGAGTCAAATCCGCATCCGAGAAACCTAACCCATTATCAGCAGTCAGGCTGGCCACACAATCTTTGAACTGATCATCTGAAGTCTCTTGCGGCACATGCGCAGTTTTGAGGAAGGCGATCAAGGCCTTCGCATGGGCCTCAGAGCACAATAGCAAAGACAACATGGATATCTTCGATGGGGTATGCCCCAGCTGCTCGACCATATTGTAGTCGCTCTTCTTAATGATTTTCAATATCTCCTCCATTTCTTGCTTAGAGGCTTCCACAATAATTTTTCTAGCTGCATCCGTCCGGGCAAGTTCACCTATAACTTCTTTGCCGCGGGTATCAGGCGATTCGCCGACAGGTGTAACAACCGGAGTAAGAACAGGAGCAGTAGCAGATGTACTAGTAGGAACAGCAGATGGGATAATAATAGGCTTGTTGACAGTCTTAGGGGAAATCTCGGGAGAGAAAACCCTTCCACTTCTGGTAATGTTGCTGGTCCCGACAATGTTATCGATATCAGGATCAGCCCCTTCGTCTTTTAAGTCTTGTTTGATGCCATGATAGTACACATCGACACCATAATGCCATGGGACATCTTTATCCGAGACATACGGGACAGGACCAGGAACAGTAATTATCAAGTGGAGTAATTCTTGGAGCGTATATAATCCTAACAGGTCTTCTCGAGGAAACCTTGGAAGGATTGGAGGAAATGGTTATAATGGCAACGTATTCATTTGGAACAACAGGAATCATAGTCTTCTCAAACAGAATCTCTTTGCTATCTATCAGGCGTTGAACACCTAATTTCAACAAACGGCAACCAGAAGGTAGAAGCGAAAACATGTGGCAACCTTCACCATAACCCAGAAATAAACCGGCCATAATCAAATTCCTCTTGACTACCATGAGAGGAGTAGAAACTTCATCGACAGTGGTAACAAACAAATCAATATCAATAGCATTAACTCCACAACTGTGTTTAGGCAATGGAGCAGTTATGACATTTGGCTTCTCCGGAGCATCAAAATCGATCTACTTAGCTTCAATCAAGTCTTGTATTTTGTTTCTCAGAGCCCAGCAGTCATTTGTATCTTGGCCAGGAGTGTCAGAATGATAGGCACACCGGGCATTCAAATTATATCAGGGAGATGTAGTATTTGGATTCTTGGGGGCCTCTCTCAAGGTTGCCAAGTTAGATCTCAACAGATGAGGTAGAACTTCAGCCAATGTCTTGTTGATGTGGGTAAACTGTAGTTGTGGTCTTTCTGCCCTTTGTTGATTGTTGCGTTGTGGAGCAACTGCAGGTCTAGGTATCATCATAGCACTTACTGTCTGATGATGTTCAGCCCTGTTCTGACCCCTCGGGTTGTAGATGGCACTGGCTTCCTTCTTACCAGCAAAAGGCTTCTTTACTGAACTTGAAGAGGCATCCTTCTGTATTTTGCCACTTTGAATCCCTACTTCTACCCTTTCCCCAGTTAGGATCAGCTCAGTGAATCCAGCTGATGAACTGCCGATCAAATGATTGAAAAATGGACCAGATAGCGTCCCTAGAAACATATCAACCAACTCCCTATCAGACAATGGGGGTTGAACTCTCCCAGCCATGTCTCTCCATTTTTGCACGTAATCTTTAAAACCTTTACCTGCACCCATGGACATACTCTAGAGTTGAGTACGAGTGGGAGCAAGGTTGGCATTATACTGATACTGCTTGTAGAAAGCAGCAGCCAGATCTTCCTAGTTTTGGATACTTGCTCCCTCTAACTGGTAGAACCATTCAAGTTGAGTCCCTGACAGACTATCTTGAAAGAAGTGAACCCATAAATTTCTATCAGCTGTGTAGGGCTGGATCTTCCTGACGTAAGAACGGAGATGGAGTTTTGGGTAGGACACCCCATCATACTTGGCAAAAACCGGAGCTTTGAACTTCTGCGGGATGACCACCCCTGACACCAAACCCAATTCTTCAAAATCCAATCCAGGTATCCTTTGAACTTCCATGACACTCAGACGATCTTCCAACTGTTTGTATCTATCCTCAGTAGGAGGATATTGCTCATCGTTATAATCAGTATCATTGTCAGAGACTGCAGGACTAGGGTCCCTCTCTCCTTCTTGGTTCTCCCCTTCTTGGATGAAGAGGTTAGATCAGTTTGTCGCTTCAACCACTCTCCAAACCTTCGGCCCATATTCAGAATACTGACAACCTTCTTCTTCTTCTTCTTCTTCTTCTTCTCTTTCAGAATGAGGGCTTTCAGATCCTCCTGCCCTTTTGCTAGACTGATGAACATTTGTTGGAACTGGGTGTTATGTGCTTGAAGGTCCTTGATGCTTTGTTCAGAAGACATTTCTGCTGAAATAAACAGCGAAGAAGATGAGAAACATGTAATGGTACCTGTAATGATGTGCTATAGATGGGATGCGAATGCAATGATTTCAAAGACTTTGCGAAATTTAAATTTGCAAACCACAATAAACGAATACTTTATTAGCTGAATTTGAAGTTCAAATTCCTTTTAGGCGTTACAATTTAAAAAATATATCTGAAACTATAAAAGACAATAAAATTCCTATGGATGCTTCCTCTTTGTGCCGGGATGGTCATCGAGTCCTCTTTCTTCATGCAACTGCTTTGTGAGCTCTAAAACCTTCCTCTTCTGAGCATGGAACTGATCATTGTAGGTATCCCGCTCCTCCATCAACTGAATCCAAGACCTCTGTAATTCTCCAAAATCAGTGGGCATATAAGGATAGAGAGTTGTGTAAGGAATACCCTCCTCCGTAGTGGGTTCCACAATCACTGGAAAAACAGCCACATAGGGCATCATAAGCTGCTGGGGACAAGCTCGTACCATTTTAGGTAAGGTTCCATAGGAATGGAAGTCTTTGGTCCCAAAGCCCTGGCGCCAGATCTGTTTACCATGCCCCAGGCTCGTATGAATCTCCGATGATACTCCTTGACATCATCCTCATAGTTGAATACAATACCCTCGATAAGTAACTCATGGGAACCATCCCTTCGAGCATAACCAAATTGTCGCAGGGCTAAACAAGGGTTGTAGGTTATACCCCCTGTGATGCCAAGTAGTGGGACATTAGGGTATTCTCCGTAGTGATCAATAATGGAAGTATTTTCCATAGCTCGAGAACACCAGAGAATATCCATATGGGAAAGCGACATTATCCTTTGCGACCAACCCAAACCTTCTTCACTCCTCAGTGTGGACTTAGGGAGGTGAGAAATAAACCACTTTGACAGCAATGGCATACAACACATAAGAATCCCCATTCTCTTCATGGTACGAGTATGGAGAGCGTGTAGAATATCTCCGAGCAAAGTAGGCACCGGGTTGCGAGAGAGAAAGATCATGATAGCATTCACGTCTATGAATGAGCCCGGATTAGGGAATAGGACTAACCCATAGATTAGAAAAGCCAAGACCTCATCGAAAGCTTGAAAATCCGCATCATCCCAAAACAGCCGGGCTTTGTTAATAAGAAATTTAGCTAGAAAACCCTTGACTCCGCTTCTTGTTTCCCAATTGGATACCACGTCGGCCTGTTTCAGGTGCAAAGCTGAGGCAATGACTTCTGGCTTAGGAGCTTCTTCTAAACTTGTGAAGGGTAACTTCTCAAGAAGGGGTATATCCAACAGCTGAGAGAATTCTTCCAAGGTAGGTACCAATTGATAGTCTGGAAAGGTGAAGCAATGGTGCTTGGGATCAAAGAACTGAAAAAAGTACACTCATCATCTTTTTATCAAAGTTTGAAGTAACCAGGTCGTGAAGTCGACCATGTCTCTTGGTGAACGCATAAGTTCCAAAAATCTCCT
This sequence comes from Vicia faba, assembly GCA_948472305.1. Lineage (NCBI taxonomy): Eukaryota > Viridiplantae > Streptophyta > Magnoliopsida > Fabales > Fabaceae > Vicia > Vicia faba. The sequence continues at coordinate 1,232,464,518 of OX451737.1, forward strand.
TATGTAGCAATTATGCAGCAAAATCTCCTTATATATTGTAACATACAATACAATGTTTCCTAAATTGTCTCAAGACCCAATTTAGTAACTAATGTATAGCTGGAGATATAAAATGTGTTCCAGCTTAAATTTTCTTGACCTGCGAAATTTATTGAGATATATCCGAAAGAAATATCACAGAATCAAATCAAATATGTCAAGATTTAAAAAATTCAGCACCTGCTGTACCAGACCAAGATGTCATGATATTTGTGTTGACATTTGATTGCAAAACTCATAACAACAAAATTGTTATAACAATTGATAAAATTGCTGCAACATCTTGATCAACATCAGTATAGAACTATGTTTTAGCAAAATTATGCCAAACCTAAAACCATGGAACTAACAATCTACCCCTTTGGAAAATTTTGGCTAAAACAACCAAAGCCCAAATAAAACTGGAGAGAAATAAAACCACAGAGGAATAAGACCAGAGGAATAAAACCACAAAGGAATAAGACCATAGAGGAATAAGAAAAGAGAGGAATAAAACCATAGACCAAACTGCACAAAGACTTGTATCAAAGATACAACAGTTACACAAACACGAGCTACACATTAAACAGTTTAAACTTTGTACATAAGGAAGAAGGTAACCTGCATCTTCAAAACCATCCAAATTACTCTCCTTAAATCACTAAATCGGTTCTTGTCACAAAAAGATAAATCTCCCCCTCAAGAACATAACACATTAGAAGAACATGAAGCATAATCAGAACACATAACTCATAGCACGAGACACAACAATGCTCATAACTCAACACAAGAAACAACAGAACATACATGATGTTGTAACATCCTGTAGGACATCCTACAAACAACAAAAACAGAAGCAGAAACAACAAGACAGAATCAAGACACATATGATAGACAATCATGCTCCCCCTAAAGTGTTTTATAAATCAAATAACACTTAACTAAACCTACTGACACTTTTCTCCCCCTTTTTAGCCAAAAATTGACAAAAACTTAGTAGAAAGAAACTGACACACAAAAAGAATCAAAAGGAGAAAGAATTGATTCAAGACAAAAAAAAGACCCAAAAAGAAATAAAATCAATAACTTGATGTAGGCCTAGTAGCATCAAACAGACTCAAAAGAAACAAAAACAAACAGACAAGGACTCAACCAAAGAGACACAAACTGAGGGTTAAAAAACCAAGACTGACTCAATGAACAGAAAAAGAACAAAAAAAACACACCTTTTTTTATTATTATTTTTTATAACAAATATCATATAGGAGATATCCAACACAACTTCCTGAGTCAATGAAATTTACCCAATCTTCATCAGCATCTGAGTTTGAGTTGTGTAGCTTAACATGATTCTTCATGAGAGACTTCATCTTTGTTATAGATGTTTTCCCTGATATGGATGTTCCAGTAGATGTTCCAACATTATATATAGTGTTGGACACTACTCTCTTTGAACCAGAACCCACTTCTTTCTTGGTTTCCAGTAGAAGATCCTTCTTTGCATTAGCAATTGTTGAAGATTTTCTCATGTTGAAACACAACTTGTGAGGATGGTGAGGTAGTAAGGCCTTTAAATACAAGGAAAGTTACCTAGTTTGTAATGAAACCTTGATTTTAATGCCAATCTAGTCAATAAAAGCATTTTTAGAAGGAGATAAAACCATTCGTTAGTAATAGTGCACCATTCACAATAGGAGAGAGACACGTTCTTGTTCAGCTTTCTCTCTTTCCAAGCTTTGACTGCTTGAAAATGTTTCAACATTTGAAATGACATTCTCCATGCTATTGAAAATAATTTTTCTAAGATCTCACATTCCACTAGGTGAAAGAATATAGTTGGCATACCATCTATACAGTTACTACTATAATTCTTCAGCAGTACAATTCCAAATTTACCCCTCAAATTCTCAATGTAACTTGCTCCTCAAGTTATGATGAAAATAATTCTTAATCTTCTTAGCCATACCAAGCTTGTGAGTGTCAACATTTTCCGGTAGCAAGACCCCTGACACATTGATGACAAAACCAATGAATTTGTTCTGCAAGCAGAATAAAATCCTTGTACCTTTATTGCAGTAGCATGTCACACTACAATGTCATGACATCCAGTTTGACATTGCACTCTTTTAGTAATCAACCCAATTGAAAACACATCTTTCTCCAACATTGTAACTAATCTTAAAGATATACATGAATTCAATTAATTATAATCTATAATACTAGAATATCCTCTAATAATACAATCTTTTTCAGACTTGTCCAAAAGCTTTTTACTCGAAGACTCACTATCATTATATATTTCATCTATGAAACAACTGATGATCACATACAAAAATAAAACTCCAAATAATGAACTTCCTTTTTAAACAAAATGTTGTTTTCCTTTAGAGGTTTCTTATTCAGTTCCTCCTAGCCCTTTAGAATCTTCCATAATCTCTTGAGTAACAAACTATTGTGATAATGTTCCAATATCTAGATGAATATCAATACCTTCCTCAATAAACACATCACTGATTTTGATGCTAAATCTAATCATCACTAAAAGTAATTCTCTCAATAGAGTAACTCAGAAACAAACCTTATTCTCATTCAAGGACTAGATAAGAACCTTTTTATACTTCAAAAATACTAGATTTTTTTGTGCTATAAATCAAAATAGAAAATCATATAAATGTCTCTATCCACCAGGACACCCATCTTGCATTGAACTAATCAGATTCATAAAACAGATTCTAGAGCTTTTGCAATTGTCTGATATAGCACCTTCTTGTGTGATATCTTGACTTCTTCTTCCTTGAACATCAATTAAAAGGATAAGAAATTAAATACTTGTGGAGACCACAAATAGCAATTCTTTTTAAATCCTCATAAGAACTTCATACATCTCATTAGAGAAAAAAAATTCTTCCTTGATGTCATATACCTTCATACCTTGATCACACAACTGACTTATGTGAATCACAATAGCCATCAGTCCTTTAGTAAGAAGAAATATTACCAAAACATAGAGAATCCATCCTGAATTATTTAGTTATCCAATGCCTTAATCTTCCCTTTCATCATCAACAACCCACAAAATAGTCGATAGAATAAGACTAAAACACAACCAAAAACACTTTTACTATAGTAAACTTCCTGGAACAGTTAATGCCAAAATACCAATCATCTTAGTTGAAGTTCTGAGAAAGATATAAGAGTTAAAGCAATTATCACCTCTTCTGAGTATTAACTACTTCTTAGTTAATCAATGCTAATTTTGACCTTTGAGGAAGTAAAAAAACAAAGAAAACTGTTAAGATCCACTTTTCACAGAAGATACGTCTTCAGTGCAAGTATCTTCCTCTAGCATGAGTGTTCTGATGTCTAGCACAATGTTGAGACACTAAGAATGACATCCTTGACCCAACTTACCTTTTGATACAAACAACATTTTGTCACTTGAGTTTTCACTTTGCTAGTTATAGCTTGAAAACTCCATCCTCCATAGGCTTCCAATCATCTTTCCACTAGAAGAAACCTCTCTAACTGTGCTAAACTTATCCTTATAGACTTGATCAAGATATCATGTTTTTAGGAATAAAGTCACCTCACCTTGTAAACCACCTCCTATTTCTTCACGTTTAACGACCCCCTTTATTCTAGATACACAGATATTTGAATAAAATTGTCAGCATAATATAAGATAATTATTCAAAACAAAAATCTTCATCAGAAGTCCATCTTCCAGTCAAACCAGTAATATCCTTATAAAACTCATAATCAGGATCACTTTCCTAATTAAGCCAAGGAATAGAAAACCCATACAGTTATTCTTGAGGTAAGTAGGGCAATCTGCTCCACACAGATCTAAGGTCTTCACACTCATATGAATGAATGCTTTGACATTGATTAATTGATACTCCAGTTCTAACCTTTTTCTTTAGCATCACATACTTGCTGAAGTAAGTACAGATGTTCTAGACATTTGGTCTACACATTATGTCCAATCTCTTCAACACCTGATTGGATTTCCTTCCAAGGAACACAATAGTAATAAGAAACCCTTCATCAGAGACCAGAACCCAAGTTCCTAAAACTTGGAAACAAAAAGACTTCTCTTGTTCTTCTTGAATGGCTTGTCACTTTCTTGTCAACCCACTTGAGTAGAGACCAAATTTTTTTCTTATTGATCACCATCTATTTTGAACTGTTTTCTCCAACCACACGTAGATGTTCCTTTATGAGTGGACTTGAGAAATTACAAAGTATCTTTGGCTACAATACAAGTGATACAAAGGGCATAACAATTCCATAAAACATGAAAGTTAATAATTTCAGAGTGACAAAGAGCCAACTAGAACTCTTCCCTTCTATCTCTTCGGTACCCAGATTCTCTATTGCTACCCAAAATTTACCCTCTTGATTTTATAACTTTAAAGGCTTATGTTTCATCATATACATTCATGCATTGTAATAGGATCAAGGTATTTCGGTTATCAAGTTCTTTTACAAGCTAGGAAAGATGGTTGCATTATCAATCAGTGCAACAAAGAGTCTCATGCCCTCAATCTTTGAGTCACTCAAGTTACAAGGGTTTCTTATACCTCAATACATCTCAATTGTCTCATTGGTTCATCAAAAGATTGAAGATTGCAAGAGTATTTAAGTGAGTCACTGTTCTCTTATTCATATCTTGAGATTAGGGTTTTGGCCAGATGGAGTGTTTAATACTTATATGGGAAATATTTATGGAGAGATATCCTCTCATTGTCATATGAGACATCTTTGTTCAAAGAATTTCTCATCATGCTTCTTGGAACTAGGGTTTTGAGACTGGATCGTCATCTTCTTGCACAAAGGACGGAAGTTAGTGTTTTGGATTTAATTAGGAAATCTTTGATTTTTGGGAAAAGCTTGATTCCATGCTTCTCTACGGATCCCTAAGAATCTATGATTGAAGGATTCCACATCAATTTTGATTGGAAGTGGTTCAATTGATCAATTAGAGGGAAAAATAGTTATCTGAGTAAAATTCAACCAAAGTAAAAGTTGACCAAGTGGACTTGTGGTCAACACTCAGTTCAATACCCATATTTTCATGTTATATGATCAATGATAGGAGAAAATCAAGAGAAATGATGAATTTAGATGTAACTTGTCAAAGAAGTTATCTTGATAACTTAGAATATGAATTCTTCATGGCTAGTTTTGAGGAGCTAAATGAATTTAATTCAAAAAGTCATCAACATAAAAATAATGGTTTGACTCATTCTCTCTAATTTTGATTCAAAGATCTTGGCAAATGGTGCACTATGGAGAGATATATAGTGATTAGGGTTTGAAGCCTCAAGACGTCATTTTGCTAGCAGGCACGCGTGCCAGGCCTGGAATTTCATCAAACGGTTTGTGGGCACATGTTCACAGCCACTTTTCTTGTTGAATCACACTTCATTTTGAAAAGTGATCAACATAAGAAATGAAATTTGGAGCATCCTCTTCAAGTTTGATTCAAACTTTATTCCAATTGGTGAATTGTAGAGAGAGATATTGTGTTTTGGAATTCAAAGGCTCAAATGGATATTTCTGGCTAGCATGACAACCAGCCCGCGCGCGCAAGAGGCTTAGCCTTGCCTGGCCAGTCCAATTTCATCATTTTCGTGCTAGATTCTCACCATGATTTAAGCTTCTATTCAAGTTTCTTTCAAAACCATTATTGAAGAGCATTAAGAGAGATTTATTTTGATTAAAAGTTTACATCAAATGGTTGAGATTTGAATAAGATATTGTTATAAGACTAGCAAAATTTTAATTTTAATTTATTCTAGGAATTCATACACAATCATGCATTATTTTTTTCCAGTATTTTAGTTCACACGCCCATCCTTTTTGCTTGCCTCAGTCTTTTCCCAAATAAGCCAAACAAAATAAAATACATGCGTGCACATGCTGTACTCGTGCCTTGCTAAAAGAGGGAAATTCCCTCCACTCTTTTCCCCCCATGTGCTGATGCTGCCAGCTCACCTCACACGGATTTTGTGCTCACTTTTCACTATTTATCTTATCCTAAAAACGACCCTCATGTGACCAACAACATATGGCAAAACTCAGGCATGATGAGACCCACTCTCTTCACAACAATTTTTCCCAACCATGGTTAAGTTACTTTCACCCATCTACAACGATTATAAAAAGAGAGCTTTACTCTCTTCATTTCACACACTCATCTCACGCAATTATAAGTAGACACCCACTCTCTCTTTCTCAAGCTCCCTCAAAATTCTCTCAAGAGTTCTCTCTTGATTTTCAAAAATTCTTCAAAGAGAATCTTCTTCTTCATTTCTATTCTACTTGGGATCAAACTTGTTCAATTGATTTTCAGGTTTCTATTCTCCTCTTGCACGATATGAAGAAGTCAGTGGAACTAATCAACTAGGTAATTCTTCAAAACTCAATAGATCTAGATCTGAGTTTGCATCTGTGTTTCCAATTGTTCTTAATTGTTATATTTTTTATAATTGTGTTCTTAGCTGGCTAAACATTAGGTTTGAAGTATAAATCTGCTCGAATTTAAGTTTGTATCATGTTCTGAACATTTGTGAAAAAGTGACAATGAGTGGATTTTGGATCTATTTTATACATGATTTAGCTATTGTTTGATGAAGTTCTTGGTATCATGTTGTAAATCTCCATGAGATCTACAACTTTGCTTCAGATCTCAAGTAATTTCATGTCGAAATGTGTAAGTGAGCTAGATCTGAAGTTCACTCTGTAGGAAAGTTTTTTAGGGTTTTATGGTTTGTTTAAGCAAAGAAGATGACACCTGATTGGTCCATTTGAATTTCCATGGTTCCCACCTCTGCGCGTCATGCATAACTTTATTCTATTTTGAATTTTGTTTCTTATTTTCCCTCCTTATTTCTACTAATTTCTTAATTTTATTTTAAATAGTTTTGATCATCAAAAAATTATGAAAAAAAATGACATGAATCTTCAACGAGACTATTATTTTCTATTATTTTTATTTAAATTTTAAAAAATAAAAAACACATTAATTAAATAAATTGGTTAAATGTGTTTTTCTTATAAATAATTTTATGCTATTTGATATTTGATTTTATTTTCAACCTTCCATCAATTTTAAAAATGTAAAAAAATAAACACATTGATCCACAAAGTTTTCTTGAATTTTATGTGGTATCATATAATATTTATTTGAATCTTAGCTTTCATAATTCAATATTGAAGTTAATTTTCCATTTTTAGGGTTTTGGTTGATCACTTGCAATGTTTGATTTCTAATTGCAATTTCCTTTACTTCTAAAATTCAAAGAAAATGTGTTTGAGATTCTTGGATGAATTAAGACCATGAAAATCATTTTTTTAATTTTAAGTCTTGATCTTACGTTTTTCATAAATTATTTTGATAAACATGTCTAGTTTAAGCACTTTGCTAACTAGTCTTGGTGATTGCACTTTAAAAACATGTTTCTTCTTCAATCCAAGAACTTTAAACCCTGCTTATGACTTTTAGAAGTCCTTAGGGAGTTATATTAAATCTTGTTTGAATTTACAAGTCATGTTTCTATTTTTGGCATAATTTGTTATTGAATGTGTCCATTGTAACTTGCTTGAACTTCTTGCCTTTAATTGTCTATCTTGTGATACTTTTTGGGGCTTAGTTTTGTGCTCATGGTAGTCTCTGGACATTCTAAGCATATCATTAGCTTGAAACACTTTAATTTATCCCTTTTAGCTATTTGATGATCTTTGTTTTGAATTCCTAAATTGTGCAAGTTTTAAGGCCTAATTTAGATCTTTCTTGTGTGTTGTGATTTGTTCTTGAGTACTTTTAATGTCCAATTATCATGACTGAGCGATGGTATGTTCAAGGATAGTACCTTAACAACTTGAGAATTATATGACTTCATTTGTACAATTCTCTCTTTTTGCCTTACTTTTTGAATTTACTTCTTGTTGTTTGAGATATAAGATATGCACTTATGCAACATATATGGAACCAAATTCCTTTTCCTTTATCTTGTTCTCATTAGCATGTTTAGAGCTTTGATTTCATGTCTATTAACCATTCAAGTTCTCTAACATCTCACCTTTATTTAGAGGCCATTTACTTATATTTTATGATCATGGTTTAGGAGAATGTTTTTGTGCATTTCCAATTGGGTGTATTTGATCCAAAAAGGTTGAAATCCCTCTAATTATACTTCTGACCTCATGCCTTATGACCTATAAATTAATCCTCCTTCAATTCTTTTATTGAAATTTCATTGTCAGTTCATCATGATGACACGTTAGGAGCAACATTCTTTATTTTGACTTAGTTTATGTGTGATGTGTTATGTATCATTCTTGAAGACCAATGTCCAACATTTCTATGTTTATGTTTTGATATTAAACTCTCTTCTAATCTCAATTCTCCATACTTCTTTGATCCTTGGTTAATTACTCATTTACTAACCAACATGGTGATACATAAGAAGTTGTATTCTCTTTTCTACTTGTGTTTTGAGTATCGTTGTCTAATGATTGCCTCATGAAATTTTGTGACATGTCCTATGAATGTACCTTGATGTTGGCCAATTCCCATAACATCCAATAACACTAACTTTGATTTATTTAGATCATTTTGATTTTATGCATCAAAGGGACTATACTTTACCATTGATCATGACACTTAATTATGTTACCTTATTGATAGTTCTTGAGTTTTTAATTTCATGATTGATATCTTGTGAGATTTCCATCATCAACCTCTGAAATATAAGATATCATTGCACTCTTACTTTCTCTTCTTCAATCTCAATTTATTTAAGGAAAGTAATATCCATCATTAGATGATTTTGTTCATCAACTAGGTGACTTTTCTTGTGTAAGAAGTTTTATCTTGTTACTTGGTTACTCTTGAGTTAAATTACTATACAAGTCACACATTTCAGAATTATTCAAATATGATTTCTTCCCTTTGGATTTTACTTGTTAAATTGAACATGCTTGCTTGCCACCTTTGGCCTTTTCCTTTGTATGCTTTCTATGCATTCATTTCCCCATGCTTGTGATGTTTGAATGTTTGATCTTAGAGATTATTTTTTACTGAATTGTATACTTTTACACCTTCTAAACATGTTCCCTCTTCATCTATCCCTTTATTGTGCTTCACCCATCTTTAGAAACATGTTAGGGTTTGGTTTTGACCTAGTCTTTCCTTAGCTTTAGAATATGCTTAAGTAGTGATACCTTAGAGTTGTTAGAGTTATTTGATATGTGTTGTCATTATGTGTTTTCTTTTGACTTCACTCTTACTTGGCATGTCTTTCCATGTTCACTTGATTACACACTTGTTCTCACCTATATCACAACTTTGATTGAAACTAGTTTGTGTACTTTAGTGTTTGTATCATGTTTTCAATGAATATTTGAACTTATTCTTGACCATGAGGTTTTTTGTATGTTTATATCATGTCTACGTTTATCCTTTCTTCTTCACATTACCTCTTATTTTCTAATTTGTTTTCTTGTTAGCAATGCATGAGGACTTATGTCCACTTAGGGTTGAGTGTGATCCTCTCTTTGCATAATTTTTATGTGAATATTTCTCAAGCCTGTTTATGTGATGATGATGAGTCCTTTATGTTTTTTATTCTGACTTGTACACTTCTCCATCTATCTCATTTCATTTTACCTTCTTATACCAAGCTTGGTTAGACACTTGACACATGAATACTCCTATGCTAGTATGATTGCCTTTATTACCTTTTTTGTAATTTTTAGATATCTACCTCTTGTGCATGACCCTTAGGGAATTGTTTGGGCATGTCTAAGTGTTATATTTGATTTTATATTGTTTCCCCTTTTTGTTTTTCCACTTACTTGTTGCCTAAGTCTTAGTTTGTTACTTGTTTGAGTTTTATCTCTTTTCATCATGTGAACTTATCTTGATTAGGTGATGTTTGTTAACATGTAATCTCTTGGTGATGATTTTTTATGTATTAAACCATGTTTATACTTAGGTATCTACCTCTTGTCTAATACATGCTTTCATGTTTTGTCATGTGTTGAAGTTTTGTCTTCTAATTGTACACTTGCACTCTTACTTGTCTAGTTAGGTGATACTTGCTTCTTCTTAACCCTTATTGCCATGTTTAGGGTAGTCTAATATGTATAGGATGTTAATGTCATAACCTATATCATGTATTTATTTGATTTTATTCCATGCCTCTTTGATTTCTCATTATTTGTCTCTTATCCCCCTTCTTCACTTCTTTAAGTATGTTTGTGAGATCTTTATCTCTTTTGTGTTTTACCACATGAACTTATATGTTCAATTATGTTTTGTCATCCTTCTATTTTATTTGAGAATTGATGTTTTGTCATCTTAATTCATGTGTGCTTTATGTTTTATCATCTTCCTTCTTGACGTTTTATCATCTTTATGTGATGTTTTATCTTCTCTTCTCTTATGTGTTTTATCACATTGTTTTGTGTGCTTGATGCATTATCCTCTTTGTGTGATTTTTTATCATCTTCCATCTTATTTAATGTTTTATCATCCCCTCTTTATCTTGATGTTTTATCATCCCTTCTATACTTGTAACTTGATTTTTTATCATCTTTTCTTTATTATGTGCTTAGGTATCTATCCTAATTGCATGTGTGTTTATGTGATGCTTGCTTTCTCTCTTATCTAAGTGTGATTGCTTGTTTCTTCTTCTTCTTCTTCTCTTTTGTGAGATTGACATGTTCCCCATAGGATCTTTAGTTCATTATTCTCTAAGTTTGAACTAAATAAATCATAGGTTTGTTATTCATGCATGACAACATTAGGTAGATCTCCCTCTTATCCTTACTTTAGGTCCACAGGCATTACAACTTATAGGATTAAGATCCCATTTTTTTAGTCTTTTCTCTTTTGCATTCATGTTAAAAGAAAAACTATTTTTCTTTCAAACTTCTTAAAACACTTAATAATAAATTATGAGAATCACACTTTTTACTAAGTATGGGAAATGATAAGAAGGTTTCTTCTCGATCTTATCATTCTTTCATCCGTAGCCTTTGGTGTGGTTCAAATCTCAAATCCTTCTTCAAGGTAAAAAACACCAATCAATGCAAACTTTTATTCTTTGGACTTTTTATTTTGAAACCTTTTCAAAAAGGACATGCTTTGCTAAGCATCGTTCATAAAAACATGCAAGTCACTAGAACTTTTGAGGTGAACTATGAGTTCCTTGATCCCCATTACACGGTCGGTGATACGTAGGCACAAAGGTTCGCAACCATGGCAGGCACAACTAATAAAAACCTTATTTTTGTATATATCTTGCATGCATTCCCTTTTAGCATTAAGGTTTAGACATAGGTTAGATACAACCTTATATTATAACAAACTTAAGTGGATACATTGGAGTACCACAGATGTGTGAGGTGTTAATACCTTCCCCTTGCATAATCAAATTCCTACCCTTTTCTCTTGGTCGCGATGACCATTCTCCTTTTCTTACCTCAGATTTACTCAATGTTTACTTTCCCTCACTTGGGATAAATATCATTGATGGCGAATTTTTTGTCTATTCGCCTTCGTTCATGCTTCGATGAATATCTCATACGCGACAGTTGGCGACTCTGCTAGGGATAAAGAGACCAAATTGTTGGTCCATCATATACTAGTCAGTCCTAGCTTATGTTTGTTTTCTGTTCTTTGAGTGTTTATTTTTTTATTACTTCATTTGTTTATTTTCTTTCATGCATTGCATCTTATTTCATGGTTTTCTATACTTTGGATATTGTTGTTATGTTGTTTCTTTGTTGGAATGGGATGATACTATTAAGGTAAAAGGCCCAATACCCAGGCCAGAGTTGTAAACCATTAGGAACCCTAGGACTACAGTGGGGACATGACGGCTATTGGACGAGTTCCTACTAGTGCGGTCATGTGTACCATGCTTAATTGATGTACAAATGAGGTATATTCATCATACACGCATGTGTTGCGATGATAGTACTTTCAGGCGGACCCATGATTTTGAGTCACCCTTTCCTTACCCTGCCTAGACTTCACCCGTGATTGGGGAGGAATGACTCTTACAAGTATCGTTGGTGACTTTAGTTCTATTGGTGACTATTTGGTTCTTGTTGGTGATTGTTCTGAATTTTTAATCCCGTGATTTGTGACTCTATACGACAATTCTGCAATGTCTAGTGTTATGGAAACCTTAATCCTACCATGTTGCATCATAGCATATTTACTTTTTTTTTAAATGATCTATAATAAAATGTTAAACTGTATATGCATTATCATTTCTGGGATACTCTAGAGTTTTCATCACCTCCGAGAATGGCAGACAACACTGGCACCGTTGAGAAGACTACAAGAGATAAGTTTAGTTACAAGTTATGTCTTAGTGTTTGGCCTTTTCTAGAAGAGCTTAGAGACTGTATGGATCACCAGAAGATGGGGTTTTTTGGCAAAAGACATGTAAATTTCCTGTCTTTTTTGGACGCACAAGTTGATGATATTGCTCTACAAACTTTGTTGCAGTTTTATGATCCAGAGTTGCACTGCTTCACATTCCAGGATTTCCAACTAGTGCCCACAATTTAGGAGTACTCTCACCTTCTTGATATCAGAGTTACAGATCATCTCCCATTTGTTCGAGTTCCTGATGAGCCCAATTTTGAATCCATTGCTAAAGTTCTTTATTTGAGCCTTAGTGATGTGAAGGGGAAGTGGAGGCAGAACAAGGTTACTTGTGGACTTCCTGTGAATTTCTTGGTAGAAAAAGCTAAAGAGATGGTGGGAAAAGAGTGTTGGGATAATTTCTATGCATTATCGGATGTTATTATCTATGGTGTGATCCTTTTTAGTAAAATCAAAGAAATAGTGGATTTGGCTGCTCTTTGTGTTTTCATGAACAAAAATCTTGTACCCACCTTCTTAGCTGACACTTACGATGTTGTTCATTCAAGGCATGGGAAGAAAGGATTTGCGGTTTATTGTGTACCAATTCTCTAAAAATGGTTAATGGCACATTTACTTAAAAAAGGACTGTTTGTGAATTTTAAGGACACTCTTATGTGTGCATCAAGACTAATGACACTCACTTCTTTTGATATCCGGTAGTATAAACTTAGTGTTGACAGTGTCAAGGTGATTTCCTATTGCGCAGGTTTCTCTAATGTTCCACTCATAGGAACAAAAGGGATAATTAGCTACAACCATATCCTTGCTCTACACCAACTAGGTTATGCTATGAGGCACCCGCCTACAGAAAATGAAGTTGAGTCTGTGTATTGCAAGAAGGGAGAAGATCTTGAGTTGCTGAAGAAAGTAGAAATTGCACGAGGCAATATCAGTAGGAAAGGGAAGGTGTTCTTTGGAACGAAAGAGGTAATAACTTATGGTCCTTACGTGGATTAGGTTAAAAATAGAGTGAAGACTCTTATGTTTCCTTTTGATAAAGAGGATCCTTTATATACTTAACCCATTGAGCTGCAAAATGATGTACCAAAGAACTTTTTAGCAAGTACAGTTGGAAAACAGAGAACTCTGCCAGGATATTAAGGACAAAGAGATGTATACTTCCTGAGAGAAGAGAAGAAAGACTTAGCTTGCCAGCTTAAAGGGAATGAAGGAACCTATACTTATGGAGTCAAAAAGAATAAGAGAGTACCTGGAGTGGAATATGTTTCTGTTTCTACATAAGACTACGAAAAATCCCTTAAAGATGCAATAAAAGGCGCCTGGAGTGCGAAAAATTTCAAGTGTCCAGCAACAAGTACAAAGGAAAGGTCAGAGAGTTGGAAAAGCAATTCAAGAATGCTAGAGTGGACATAGATGTAAAGGAAGCTCAAACGACTTGGGTGGTGGAGGAAAATGCAATGCTCAGAGCTCAGTTAGAGGAGATAAAGAATGCACCTGTACCCATCTCGTTTCCATAATACACAGAATGTGAAAGATTCCTTGAACAATGTCGATATCTGGAAACTCATATGTACAAGAAGGATATGGTGATTGATAGTTTTGCTCGAGGACGTGATCACGAGAAGACGAAGAAGCTATTCAAAGAAACTAAAGGATGGAGTGCATATTATTTCAAAGAGGAAGGACCTTTGTATTAAACAAAGATGAGGGATCCACATCTTTGATTTGCAGCTTTCTTTTTCCGTTGTATGATCACCACCAATATTGTAGGATGGCATATTTATATTTCATGATGCATTATGGCTTTATTTTTTATAAACCTATTTGATCCAAAGTTGATTATGAATGAAAAGTTGTTTTTGTCATTGTATCTCATCTTATTATTCCATATCTCTTGTTATCGTGTTTGTTTGTCACTCTTGATGGATGATGTGATACGGTGGGAAAGAACTAACTGTTTTTTAGAATGTTGTTTTCCGTTTTGCGTTTGTTTTTGCAAAATGTCGCGGTAAGCAAGAGTCGCCACCGACTATTATTTTATCCAACAAGGAAAAGAAAAAAGCACAGAAAAATTCCTTTTTCGAGATGTTTCTCGGGTTCGGGGGGTAGATTATAGAAAGGGAAGGTGTTAGCACCCTTTCTATCCGTGGTTATCCACGGGCTCTTAGGTACTTGCTCAAAGTGTTTTCGAAATTGCTTTTCTTTGTGTTTGTGGGTTTGAAAAAAGTCTTTGTTTGAAAAGGAGTGTAAGTGTGAAAATTTTGTTTTGTTTTGAAAGAGCAACTACTTAAGAACCATCTACCTACTCGAAAAATGAATCGTTCTATGCTATCTTCCTTTAGACAATGATATCCTACTATGAATGAGTAGGTAGCATCGTCGCTGGAGTTTTAGGGTCAATTCGATTTTAGGGACTTACGGTCACCAAAGCAATGTTAGGACGCTTTAGCGGTAACCCTAATGTCCTAGATCATTTGTTTTGAGGCAACAATATCCGAGGCAACCATTTTGAGGCAACTATGATCTTTGGACAAGAGGGCGACCTCTAAAGTGACCTATACTTAATGACCGCGTACGAAGGCAACCATGTGGGGTGTATCCTAAGAGTGCGCATGTGCGAGTGTGTCGTTTTCAGTTAATTTTTGTCTTTGTACATGTTAATGGTGATCTAAGTTGATTTTAGGTTAAACATTTATTCTTGTCATGCATTCCTATTATCAAACATCTAACAGTTATGTTTTGCGGAAAATAAATTGCGAAAATTAAATTACAAGGCGTCGGGTATTTACATCGCCAAAAGCAACCCTTTGAAATTTAAATGCGGAAAATAAATAAAGCGATAAAATAATTAAATGGTCCTAATTATCTTATTACATTCCGGGAACAAATACAATATTGGATAAAAGAAAGTAAATCGCGTGCGAAAATTAAATCGGGTGCAAGTTTAGGGTTTTGACCCTTTTTTTAAAAGAAAGTATCTTTTTTTGTTATTTTTGAATTAAGAAAGAAACTATCCTAAATTAATTAATTAATTAATGAAAATAAATATTTTTTGGATTTTTGATATTTAAAGAAAGAAAATAAAATTAATCAATGTTAATAAAAACCTAATTATGTCTAAGTTAATTTTAATTATTTTACAAAAATGTGAAAGTTATTCTAATTAAAACTAAATTAATTAAATTAATATTGTTAACAAAAATAAAATGCTGAAATTTAATTTTAATAAAGAAAATATTTTTTGGTTTTTAATTTTATGAAGAAAAAGATTTAATTGGTTAGTTAATATAAAAATAATAACAATAAATAATTAAAAGAAATAAATAATAAAAGAAAAGAGAAAGAGTTAGGAGGTTTGGGCCTGCTTTTGGGGGTTTACTCATGGCCCAATTTCGTTGGCCTGGCTTGACCTCCCTGAATTCCATGTACACGCGCTGACTTTACCCATGGTGGACGTTCCATCTGGGCCATCAGATTTGGCCTGGGGCCATCTGTCCATTGATTGAATGAGGGAGTATTGTAAGCTACACGCTTGGGCCAGCACTAGATCACCTGAAGAGAAAAAAATACAAAGCATATGGGGGGACCTGGGATTTGAACCCAGGTCATGTACGTGACTGTCAACTCCTCTTTCCACTAGGCCAACGCGCTTCATTTGTTGATGTATTAAGAATAAAACATAATATTGGAAAACATGTTAATATGCCAGAATTAAAAAAAGTGCGCGAATATTTGAACGGGGCAACCAGATGGGGACACATTGTCGTCCCTGACCTCCAAACCCCTGTAAATTTACCTGCGGATTTATATCCGCAGCTAAATTTGTATATCCATCCTAAAATAAGTTCTAGGCCATGAAAATTAAATCTAAGACCATGGTTATGCTCGTCTTCCTCCTCCGGTCCTGCCTATGTCCATCAATGGAGCTGATTTTTCCTGTAAAAGAAACGCCCAAAAAAACAAACCACAAACCCTAGATTCGGCTATGGGGTTACAGGCCAGATAAACGCAATTGGCTAATGCAAAATGCTTGTAAATTGGACGAGGATTATGAATATGCTCATAGTTTGTGCAAAAGATGCAAGAAATAAGAGTTGCAAATTCAAGAGAAGGGAGGTATTTTGAGATACTTACAGAGCTTTAGAGCGTGTATGAAGATTGGCTTTAGGTTGGTTCTGCTTCAGTGATCCTCCAGCAAGCGATTGATATTGAGTTTTGCTTCTGAATTTACCTCTAAGTGTGATTTTGGTTTCACACTTTTTTCACCTTTTTTCAAGCTTTGTTTTCAATATTCTTGCAGTCTCTAGGTCTGGATTTCGTGCCTTTGCCTTGTATATGTATGATGGAGTGTATTAGGTCAACTTTTGTGGACTGAATCCTTGCACATTGATGCCTTGAGATTGGATTTGATTCACCATTGATAACTTGCATAATTTGCCAAAAACTCAATCTTTTTGCACATGGAATGCTTGATATGAATTTGATACACTTGATGATGACGATTAAGTCCTGAAAATAGAAAAAGATCTCATGTAATCAAGTTTTGTGATTTTATTTGATTTAAATTGATTTAAAATGAAATAATTCAATAAAAAATCAAATAAAATAATAAAATTGATAAATGGACACAAGGCTGAAGCTAGGAAACGTGTACAATGCGGCAAGATCAAATCAAGTGGAAAAGAATGGGCCCATTTGACAAAATTTGATGTTTTGGGGATAGTTGACTTTTGGCAATTTTGCAAAAATGCCCAACTTCAACAATGCATAACTTCTTCAATTTTGAACTTTTTGAAGTGTACTTCGACTTTTTAGAAATATTGAGATGTCCTCTAACCAACCCTTTTTGTATCATCTCATTTTGATATTCCATGCTCAAGTTATAAGCTTTAGCAAAAAAGGTGTTTTTGTTTACTTTCAAAAATGACCTATAATGTCCAAATTCATAACTTCTTGTGAGTGCATTTTTTGATCTTGGGGTGTGAAGATGGATTGTAGGAAATTGCATCCTCTTCAAAATGAGCTTTGGATGGGTCATTTATCATAAAGTATGAGAACGTTATGCTTGGTCAAAGTTGAGTTGACTTTTCCTACAAAACCCTAATTTAGCAACTTTTGAGTCTTGATGAATTTTGAGCAATCCTTGATGAATCATGATCAACCCTTGATCAAATGATGAAATATCCTTAAAAATAAGAATATTCACAAAAAATCTTGAAGTTTGACTGTATTTGGGTCACAGTTGACTTTTGCCCTAGCACAGTCGATTTTTGGACCCCTTGAGCAATTGACTGAGCAAACTTCCTCTGCAAGGCTTGAAATTTGACATGGATTACCTTGAAAACATATTAGGAAATTAGGGATCATTTGAGGTCATTTGGACTCAATGATCTTGATGCAACACAAAACCCTAATTTGAGGTTGACTGCCTTAGGAGATAGCTTGACTGTCCAACTCTTGAGCAATCTTGAGCCACTTGGAGATTTTTCTTGCAATGTTTGGGGAAATATGAGAGGGAAAATTTTGGGGTACAACAGCTGCCCCTGTTCAATCTTTTTAAACCTGAGGATATAGATTGGCTTTCGGGCCTTTCGTGATCCAAAGGTGGAAGATGATTGAACACTAGAGTGCCCAGAAATTTGCACTCACGTGAAGTGGTATCAGCCTTGTGATGTCAGGAATGGGCTTACAGATGCCATTTGGAGATTGTTAATAGGAGGTCTTCGAATGGAATAAGAATCAAGGAGATCTTAGCATCGATCTGACTAAACCAGAGAAGGTCTTGGATTAACTTTGGCTGGATAAGAATCAGAAAAATCTTCGAATCGATTTAACTGAACCCGACGAAAGTCTTGGAATATCTTCAACTGGAATACGAATCAGGGAGATCTTAGCGTCGATCTGACTGAACCAGAGAAGGTCTTGGATTAACTTTGACTGGATAAGAATCAGAAAAATCTTAGGATCGATTTAAATTAACCAGACGAAAGTCTCAGAATATCTTCAACTGGAATACGAATCAGGGAGATCTTAGTGTCAATCTGACTGAACCAGAGAAGGTCTTGGATTAACTTTGACAGGATAAGAATTAGAAAAAATCTTAGGATCGATTTAACTGAACCAGACGAAAGTCTTGGAATATCTTCAACTGGAATACGAATCAGGGAGATCTTAGCGTTGATCTGACTGAACCAGACGAAAGTCTTGAAATATCTTCAACTGGAATACGAATCAGGGAGATCTTAGGGTCGATCTGACTGAACCAGAGGAGGTATTGGGTTAACTTTGGCAGGATAAGAATCAGAAAAATCTTAGGGTCGATTTAATTGAACCAGACGGAAGTCTTGGAATATCTTCAACTGGAATACGAATCAGGGAGATCTTAGCGTAGATGTGACTGAACCAGAGAAGGTCTTGGATTAACTTTGACTGGATAAGAATCAGAAAAATCTTAGGATTGATTTAACTGAACCAGACGAAAGTCTTGGAATATCTTCAATTGGAATACGAATCAGGGAGATCTTAGCATCGATCTGACTGAACCATAGAAGGTCTTGGATTAACTTTGACTGGATAAGAATCAGAAAAATCTTCGAATAGATTTAGCTGAACCAGACAAAAGTCTTCCATAGATGTAGTTTTTCTTTTGAGGGGACTACCAGGTCATATCAGTAGTCAGCGGTGTTTACTGATTCGTCTTTCCCTGAAACGGTAAAGAGTCAGTCACATGCAATGTCATGATGTATGAAATTCATGATATATATCAAGCAATGATGTTATCAAAATAAATGAGATTGTATGGTATGATGCGTATATGCCTGTATCATGATGTATGGAAATGTAATGTTTCTAGCTGGGGGAAATAAATCCCAGATAACTACTGGAGAATAGAGTTGGATTCTTCATCTCCGTTGGGGATAATGAATGAAGATGATAAACCTGCAAGAGAGGATGACTCCGTTGGGGGAATAAACTGATGAGGAGATTACTCTGTGGGGAAGAGATGCTCGGCTGAGGATTCCACTGATAAATTCCGTCAGGAGGAATTATCGTTGCTGGTAATATTGAATCCTATTGGGGATTGAATTCCTGTTTGTGAAAGGAAAGAACTTCGCTGGGGACGATCTTCAGTTGCGGCTTCACTGGGGATAACCTATTAAACTCTTGTGGGGGTAATCTTTTGAGCTTTGTTGAGGACAATCTTCCTTTGAACTCGGCTAGGGAGATTTATTTTTGTACTCCGCTGGGGATAACCTTTTAGGCTCTACTGGGGATGATTCTTCAACTCCACTGGGGAAGCTTTTTCAGACTGCGCTGGGAAAATTTTAACTCCACTAGGGATATCTTGTATTCTACTGGGGAACATTCTTATACTCCTCTAGGGAATATTAAGACTTCCGGGGATATCAAGCCTTTTTAGTATTGATGGTATATCAACTCTGCTTGGGGAGAGCATTGTTGATTCGTTCATAGTTGCAAGTCTCAGCTGGGGAGAGCTATCATTACTATCCTACTCTGCGGAGAGAGAAAGTACCTTAGCCATATTCTTCAGCTGAATTTAACGTCGTACCTGGTGGACAGAGCAACTGTATAGTTTGGACAATTTTTATTGCCTCTGTTTCTGATATTACCCGTAATCGTCTTTTGTTTCGCATGTAAATATTCATGAGCAGCAATTAATGTCAAATGCATATATCAAAAATGAACATTGGACGTTCTTTGCAAATCAAAACAGATAAAGAAAAAAAGTTTGAAATTTCTTTGAAAGTGAATTGTATTGATTTTGAAGTTTGGCCTGTAAATAGGCATTTTTGTACAAGAGGCTGACGTCCTAGTAAGAGAACGCCGATGAACAAATTGACTTTATACAATTTGTGAAAAGAAAACAAAACAGTTGTGTGAATAATCCCACTGGGTTCCAACACTGTTATTGCCTTTATGTCCTCGAGCATCTCATCACTTTGCTACTTGGTTGGAGGTAGATCAGATTGATTAGTGTCGTCCGAGCTTGATAGTCGATACCGAAGTCTGGATGCAAGATGATCCAATGAGACATAGTATTACGCTTTGATCCCTAATTTTTCCTGGACCGCCCTTTCGGGTTTTTAGTCCACCGGGATACCCTGTTTTGCCCAAGCCGCCTTTTTAGGTTTTCGACTTGCCGGGTGTATAGATTTTTTCCATTTTCATCCCTTATTTTTGCCCGAACCTTTTTGGTTCGCCGGGAAGCCCTTATTTTTGCCTAGGCCAGTCAACCTAGCGGGTCTTTGATTATGCGTAGTATCTTTTCACTATGTCTGCATTGACGGGGTGAGGAAGGTCATCACCATCCATGGTGGTTAGAATCATAGCTCCTCATGAGAAAATGTTCTTAACCACAAATGGCCCTTCGTAAGTAGGGGTCCATTTGCCCCTGGGATCACCTTAAGGTAATATGATGCGCTTGATAACCAGGTCCCTAACTTTATACTCTTGTCGTCTAACTTTCTTGTTAAATGCCTTGATCATCCGTTTTTGGTACGTCTGACCATGACAAATAGCAGTAAGTCTCTTTTTGTTGATTAGGTTCAGCTGATCAAGCCGGGTCTGAATCCAGTCATCTTCACTCAAACCTGCATCCTTCATGATCCAAAGAGAGGGTATCTGAACTTCAATGGGCAAGACTGCCTCCATGCCATATACCAAGGAGTAGGGTGTTTCCCCTGTTGACGTTCGCGCTGAGGTACAGTACCCATGAAGAGAAAATGGTAACATCTCGTGCCAGTATTTGTATGTCACTGTCATCGTCTGCACAATCTTCTTAATGTTCTTATTAGCCGCTTCTACAGCCCCATTCATCTTCGGCCGGTAGGGAGAAGAGTTGTGATGTTGTATCTTGAACTGCTTGTAGAGCTCAGTGATCATCTTTTTGTTGAGATTAGTACCATTATCCGTAATGATCCTCTCTGGTACACCGTATCGATAGATCAGATTATGCCGAATAAATCGTGCCACGACGTTCTTGGTTACAGTAGCAAAGGAAGGTGCTTCAACCCATTTCGTAAAATAATCAATTGCTACCAGGATGAAACGATGCTCGTTGGACACGGTAGGTATGATCTCGCCGATCATATCAATGCCCCACATTGCAAAAGGCCAGGGAGCCGTCAAGACGTTCAGAGGTAACGGAGGTATGTGCACCTTATCAGCATAGACTTGACACTTGTGACATGTTCGAGAATGCTGATAACAGTCAGCTTCCATTGTGGACCAATAATATCCTGCCCGAAGGATTTTCTTTGCTATGGTATGTCCACTGGAATGAGTTCCGAAAGTACCTTCATGTAAATCTGTCATGATTCTTTCTGCTTCGTTCTTATCCACACATTGCAGTAAGGTCGAATCATGGTTACGTTTGTAAAGAATACCGTTGCTGATGAAGAACTTCACCGTGAACCTCCTCAGAAACTTCTTATCATTAACAGATGCACCCTCGGGGTATTCCTGATTCTTAAGATACCTTTTTACTTCATGAAACTAGGGCTTTTCCATTACCTCTTCAGTCTCAAGATCACAGCAATGCGCAGGTTCGTCCAATCTTTCAATGATAATCCGGGGAGCTTCGTTGTCCCAATTGACTTTGAACATAGAAGACATTGTAGCTAGCGCGTCCACCACATGATTCTCCTCCCTTGGGAAGTGTTAAAAGGTTATCTCCTCGAAATGGGGAAGCAACGTCAACACATACTCCTTGTAAGGAATAAGATTAGGGTGTTTCGTATCCCACTCGCCTTTGATCTGACTGATCACAAGAGCGGAATCTCCGAAGACACTTAGAAACTTAATCCTTAGGTCAATTGCTGCTTGAAGACCCATGATGCATGCTTCATACTCCGCCATATTGTTGGTGCAGTTGAAACATAGTCGGGCGGTGAACGGAGTATGAGAGCCTTTAGGAGATATGATCACGGCGCCAATGCCATTACCCAAAGCGTTCGAAGCTCCATCAAAGTAAATAGACCATCGGGATCCTTCCTCAGGTCCTTCATTCGGTCCAAGTGTCTCACAGTCAGCCACTATCATGATAGTCCCATCCGGAAATTCAAAGTTCATAGACTGGTAATCATCCACTGCCTGATGTGCCAAATGGTCTGCCAACACACTTCCCTTGATTGCCTTTTGGGTCATGTACTGGATGTCATACTCAGTCAAGATCCTCTTCCATCTCGCTATTCTTTCGGACAAGGCATGCTTTTCAAAGATATACTTGATTGGATCCATCTTTGATATCAATAAAGTAGTGTGAGTCAGCATATACTGTCTCAGCCGGCGAGCAGCCCATGCCAAAGCGCAACAAGTTTTCTCGAGCAATGAGTATTGGGTCTCATAGTCGGTAAACATTTTGCTAAGGTAATAAATATCATGCTCTTTTTGGCCAGACTCGTCATGCTGACCCAACACACACCCCATTGAGTTATCGAGTACTGTTAAGTATAAGATCAAATGTCTCCCTTCAACCGGAGGCATCCGAATAGGTGGCTCTTGGAGATACTCTTTGATCCTTTCGAAAGCGGCCTGGAATTCATCATTCCAACGTACTACTTGATTTTTCTTCAGTAGCTTGAAGATTGGCTCACAAGTAGCAGTCAGGTGCGAGATGAAACGGGAAATATAGTTCAGACGTCCCAGAAAGCCTCTGACTTCTTTCTTTGTTCAGGGAGCCGGAATTTCCTGTATAGCCTTCACCTTTGCAGGATCCACCTGAATACCTTTATCACTTATGAAGAAACCCATCAGCTTACCAGATCTCACCCCGAAGGTGCACTTGTTCGGATTTAACCTAAGTTTGTACAACTTCAACCTGTCAAATAACTTCTGAAGGGTGTCCAGATGCTCTTCTTCAATCTGGGATCTTGCAATCATGTCATCGACGTATACCTCAATCTCATGATGGATCATGTCGTGTAACAAGGCGACCATAGCACGATGATATGTTGCCCCAACATTCTTCAATCCAAAAGGCATGACCTTGTAGCAAAAGGTACCCCATTGAGTAACAAAGGTTGTCTTCTCCATGTCTTCGGGAGCCATTTTAATCTGATTATAACCGGAGAAACCATCCATAAAGGAGAATAACTTGTGCTGAGTGGTGTTATCAAGCAGAACGTCAATATGAGGTAGAGGGAAGTCATCCTTGGGGCTTGCCCTATTCAGATCCCTATAGTCAACACACATTCGAACCTTACCATCCTTCTTCGGAACAGGAACCACATTGGCCACCCACTGTGGGTAAGAAGTAACTGCTAGAAAACCGGCGTCAAATTGTTTCATCACTTTAGCCTTGATTTTCTCAGACATCTCTGGGCGCATTCGACGGACCTTCTGTTTTACTGGAGGACAGTCTTCCTTGGTAGGCAGGCGGTGAACCACAATATAGGTATCCAACCCAGGCATATCTTCGTAAGACCAGGCAAAGATCTCAACATAGTCACGCAGCATCTGAATCAACCGTTGCTTCACACTAAGCTCCAGATTTTCACCGATCCTGACCTCTTTTTTGTCTATCTTTGTGCCTAGATTCACTGTTTCCACTGGCTCTTCATGTGGTTGTATAGCCCTCTCTTCTTGAAGTAACAATCTTGCAAGTTCATCAGGCACTTCGCAATCATCTTCACCTTCGTCTTCGGCTAAGTTGATCGGATTTTCGAAGTCATAACTGGCAGTAGCAGAGTCGTTACCAGTGAGATCCAGAGTGGATGTAGACCTGTATATGTGAGTGTGTGTAAAATAGCTGTTTTGCAATATGTAATAAAAGAAAAACAAGGAGCACAAAATTTGAAATGCAAGAAACGTCCAATACTTTTATTAATGATATATGAAAATGACACACATAAAGCCCTCACAAATGAAGCCACGGTGCCCCGGGTAAGACATCGGGCCGTAAAGTTTAAAACATTGTCTGTTACAAATTCAAAACAAAAAGTCTCATTACTGGGTAACAAAAGAAATATGGATGAAGTCCTTTGCTGTCCAGTTGCTTGGTCCACCGTCAGTCGTAGGATAGATCCAACTGTCGAACTCAGACTCTTCAACGTCGTTTTCAATGGCATTCAATCCTGAATTGCTGATGAACAAGGGAGGTCTTCTGATATGTGCATTCCGAACATCCCTTTGAGCTTCTTTCTCGACAACAGCCCGAGCATCCTTAAAGGAAGCCATCTTCATAGGAGGATCTTCAACAACAGTCTCAGTTGATGCCAGCGTCTGGGGAACCACTTCAAAATGTTGAAATGGGGTCTCAATGAACTCCCCATCAATCTCTACATATCGGAAAGAGTTGAGGTGGCTCACCATGTACTCTTCCTCTCCTTGTACTGTCACAATCTTCCCCTTAACCAGGTACTTCAGTTTCTGGTGGAGCGTAGAGGTTACGGCCCCAGCTTTATGGATCCACGGGCGACCCAGCAAACAAGAATAAGATGGCCGAATGTCCATCACATAGAATGTAGAGTTGAAAACCTGAGAACCAACCTTAATCGGAATATCCACTTCTCCATGCACCATCCTCTTAGACCCATCAAAGGCCCTAACGACAATGTTTCTTGGTTTCAACTTCAACCCTTCAAAGTCCAACCGGTCTAGAGCTTTCTTAGGCAAAACGTTCAACAAGGAACCAGTATCCACTAATACATGAGCAAGAGTAGTGCCTCTGTATTCAATGGAGACATGCAGGGCATCATTGTGATTCTTCCCTTTAGCAGTCAAGTCGGCGTCAGAGAAACCCAACCCATTATCAGCAGTCACACTAGCCACGCAATCTTTAAACTGATCGGCCGATGTCTCTTGCGGTACGTGTGCAGTCTTCAGGAATGCAATCAGAGCCTTGGCATGGGCCTCTGAGCATAGCAACAGTGACAACATAGAGATTTTGGACGGGGTTTTCCCCAACTGTTCAACTACATTGTAGTCACTCTTTTTGATGATCTTTAAAATCTCTTCCATCTCTTGTCTAGAAGCTTCAACAGTAATTTTCTTTGGTGCCTCCGTCTGGGCAGGCTCACTGGTGGTCCCCTTGCCCCGAGTGTTAGATGACTCGGCGACAGGGGTAAGAATAGGAACTTGAACAGGAATAGTTGCAGGTACACTGACAGGTGTAATAACAACAGATTTTTGGCCAGTTGGTGGAGAGATATCAGGTGAGAAAAGTCTTCCGCTGCGGGTGACTTTAGCAGGTCCAACAATATTGCTGACGTCAGTATCAGCATCTACCTCTTGTTTAACTCCATGAAAATAAACATCGGCCCCGTAATGCCAAGGGACAGCTTTATCAGAGGTGTAGGGGATAGGCCCAGGAACAGTGATGATCAATGGTGCGATTCTTGGAACAAATGTAATTATAACAGGCTTTCTCAAGGAAGCCTTGGAAGAATTGTCGAAAATGGTGATAATGGCAACTTCTTCAGTATGAACTAAAGGAATAACAGTCTTCTCAAACAGAATTTCTTTACTATCCATCAGGCGTTGGACACATGATTTCGAAAGATGGCAACCGGTTGGTAGGGCAGAACACATACGACAACCTTTGTCACAGCCCGGAAATAAACCGGCTAGCAAAAGGTTCTTCTTCATAGTTATGAAAGGGGTAACAATGTCGTTCACAGAAACCACAAACGAGTCTTCATCTATAGCATTCACTCCATGCTTGGGCATAGGAGCAGTCACAACATTAGGTCTTTCGGGCGCCTCAAACTCAATCTCCTTAGCATCAGTTAAGTCCTGTATTTTGTTCTTAAAATCCCAACAATTATCTGTATTATGCCCCGGGCTATCAGAGTTAAAAGCACAGCAGGCATTAGGGTTATACTTAGGTGATGCAATGTTGGGATTCTGCGGAGCCTCCCTTGGAGTTACTATATTGGTCTTTAACAACAGCGGCAGAATATAAGACAAAGTCATGTTGAGATGGGTGAATTGCCTTCGAGGTCTCTCGGCCTTTTGTTGATTGTTGCGCTGAGTAGCACCAGCAGGTCTTGAAATAACAACTGCATTAACAGCTTGGCGGCGTTCAGGTCTACTCTGGCTTTTTGAACTGTAGACAGCACTGGACTCCTTCTTAAAAGGCTTTTTCTCGGTGCTCAATGAAGCACCCTTTTGTATCTTACCAGCCTTAATACCAGCCTCAATCCTCTCACCGGTCATTATTAGCTCTGTAAACCCTAACAAAGAGCTTTCAATCAGGTGGTTGAAAAATGGACCAGACAAGGTCCCCATAAACATATCCACAAGCTCCCGATCAGCCAAGGGTGGTTGCACTCTTCCGGCGAGGTCCCTCCACTTCTGAGCATAATCTTTGAAACCTTCTCCTGTTCCCATTGACATACCCTAGAGTTGGTTACGCGTGGGAGCAAGGTCGGAATTGTATTGGTACTGCCTGTAGAAAGCAGTAGCCAAATCTTCCCAACTACGGATACTGGCTCCCTGAGAGACTGTCTTGAAATAAGTGGATTCATAGGTTCTTATCAGCGGTGTACGGCTGAATCTTTCTTCATATGACCGGAGATACAGCTTCGGACAAGAAACTCCGTCATACTCAGCAAAAGCTGGTGCTTGAATTTGTGGGGAATCACCACCCCAGATGATATACCCAAATCACCAAAGTCCAGACCATGCACTTTCTGTACTTCCATCGCACTCAACCGGTCTACCAGTTGCTTGTATGTATCCTCAGCCGGGGGATACTGGTCTTCATCGAAGTCCATATCATTGTCTGAGACCACAGGGCTAGGAGCCCTCCTTTCTGCTTGACTATCTTTCCCTCCAGATGAGGTGGTCAAATCAACTTCATCTCGTAGCCTGTTTCCGAACCTGTGACCCGTGTTAAACAAGATTGTCCTCTTCTTCTTCTTCTTCTTCTCTTTCAGAATCAGGGTCTTCGAATCTTGCTGACCCTTAGCTAGATTCATGAACAGCTCTTGGAATTGGGCGTTCTGAGCCTGTAGGGCCTTGATTGCTTGCTCAGTTGATGGTTCAGCAGACATGATGCTGAAATAAACAGCGAAGAAGATAAGAGACCTGTAATGTGTACCTGTTATGAAGTGCATGGGATGAAATGCGTATGATATGATTTCAAAGACATCGAGAGATTCAAATTTGTAAACAAGAAATGAAACACACTTTTATTAGATAAACTTGAAATTTAAATTGTTCAACAAATTGCGCTTAAGGCGTTACAAGAAAGGAAATACTGAAAAGTAAATAGAACTGGAAAGGAAATAATCAAAGGACAATCAGTGCTCCCATGGTCACTTCTTGTCGGTGCGGACATATTCATTGAGAATCTGCTCATTCTCCAGCTGCCTATTCAACTTCTGGATCTTCTGCTCTTGCTCATTAAACTTTTCTCGGTAAGCATCCCGCTCTTCTCTCAGCTGCATCCAAGACCTTTTCAGTGCCCCAATGTCAGTGGGCATATGAGGATGGAGAATGGTCGTAAGAACCCCTTCTTCATTAGCAACTTCAACAATGATAGGCAAGACGGCTTCATACGGCATACCCAGCTTTTGGGTACGGATACGAACCCATCTAAGATATGGCTCCATTAGAAGAGAAGCCTTTGGACCCAGCTCATGTGGATCAGATCTGTGAACTCTATCCCAAGCCCTTATGAATCTGCGGCGTTTCTCGTCACTATCCCCTTGAAAATCAAAGATGATACTAGGCATTAGCAATTCATGAGGTCCTTCTCTTTTGGCACGTCCAAACTGACGTAAGGCCAAGCATGGATTGTAAGAAATTCCTCCATTAGTTCCTATCAGTGGAACCTTGGGGTACTCCCCACATGGATCAATAATGGCCACCTCGTCCATACCCTTGATAGTCTAGATGATGTCATTGTGAGAGAGAGACATAACCCTATAAGCCCAGCCCATGCCTTCTTTGTTCTTCAGCACTGATTTGGGGATGTGAGAAATAAACCACCTTGCCAATAATGGAGCACAACATATCAAGGTTCCCCGCTTTCGAGCAGTACGGGCATAAAGCTGATGAAGAATGTCACCCAAGAGAGTGGGTACAGGATTACGAGAGATGAAGATTTTCACCGCATTCACATCAACAAAGGAGTCAGGATTCGGAAATAATACCAAGCCATATATCAGAAGATCCAGAATATCTTCGAATGCCTTGAAGTCTAGACTATCCCAGAAATAATTATCCTTACCAACCAAGAACTTATCAGAAAGCCCTTTGCTCCACTTCTAGTATCCCAATTAGTCATTACATCATCCTTTGTCATATGAAGGGCTGAAGCAATCTCTTCTGGCCTAAGGATCTTCTCCCAACCATTAAAGGGGGTCTGCTCCAGAATAGAGATACCGATCAGATCAGAGAACTCTTCTAAGGTGGGAACCAACTGGTAGTCCTGGAAAGTAAAGCAATGGTACAGCGGATCATAGAATTGGACCAAAACACTCATCATCTACTTCTCCAATTTGGAGGTAACCAAACTGAGAAGATACCCATGTCTTCTAATGAAGGAGGTAGTATCAGGCATCTTTGCAATCAATTCTTTAAGCATGGTGGGAACCTGGACAAAGTTGATCCGGATGGTATTCCTACGCATGGGCATCATGACCTACAAAACAGAACAAAGATGAATCCCTCCTGTCTTTGAAATAGGTTAGTCCAATGCAAGATGTATGCAATGTTATGATATCATGATGTCATGATAGAAAGCACATCACAAGTATCCACAAATAGCAAACATGGTAAAGGCACGCAAGTCCATAGAGAGCCCTTAGATTTCAGGTTGGCAAGGAGCTTAGGTACTACCCTCTTTCAGTTTAGTTGGTTTAAACCTGTCCTAAAAATAGTAACTGGGTTCTAGACGATCTCAATATCACTGGCTACCCTCAATCGGTCATAATTCTAATTTAGCAACCTTTTCTTGCGGCCGGAATCATCGCGAGAGTTTAGTCTCAATGAGTGTAGCATACTGCTACTATTCTATGGCCAAGTTGGTCAATTTAAAGGTTCTAAGGTCAGTTGGTGCTTAATGACCCCTTAGATGACCCATATTCTCCTCGTTCCAACACAAGGGATATCGGTACAATCTAAAGTGCCACACGAACGTAGCTACTACTTCAACCATATCGGTCTACACCGTAAAGTTCCCTCACAGTTTATTGCTACTTACCTAAAGGGTATCCCCCCAGATCCGGGTTAGGATCTATAGTAACTCCGATACAAGCCCATAAATATAAAGCATACAAAGCAAACAATTGAAAACACAATGATCTAATCCTAAGGTACACCCCACTTATTAAGCGTCCCCAGCAGAGTCGCCAGTTCTGTGATACGGTGGGAAAGAACTGACTATTTTTTGGAATGCTGGTTTGCGTTTTGCGTTTGTTTTTGAAAAATGTTGCGGTAAGCAAGAGTCGCCACCGACTTTTATTTTATCCAACAAGGAAAGGAAAAAAGCACAGAAAAATTCCTTTTTCGAGATATTTCTCGGATTCGCGGGGTAGATTATAGAAAGGGAAGGTGTGAGCACCCTTTCTATTTGTGGTTATCCACGGGCTCTTAGGTACTTGCTCAAAGTATTTTCAAAATTGCTTTTCTTTGTGTTTGTGGGTTTGAAAAAAGTCTTTTTTTGAAAATGAGTGTAAGTGTGAAAATTTTGTTTTGTTTTGAAAGAGCAAGTACTTAAGAACCATCTACCTACTCGAAAAAGGAATCGTTCTATGCTATCTTCCTTTAGACAATGCTATCCTACTATGAATGAGTAGGTAGCATCGTCGTTGGAGTTTTAGGGTCAATTCGATTTTAGGGACTTACGATCACCAAAGCAATGTTAGGACGCTTTAGCGGTAACCCTAATGTCCTAGATCATTTGTTTTGAGGCAACAATATCCGAGGAAACCATTTCGAGGCGACTATGATCTTTGGACAAGAGGGCGACCTCTAAAGTGACCTATACTTAATGACCACGTACGAAGGCAACCAAGTGGGGTGTACCCTAAGAGTGCGAGTGTGTCGTTTTCAGTTAATTTTTGTCTTTGTACATGTTAATGGTGATCTAAGTTGATTTTAGGTTAAACATTCATTCTTGTCATGAATTCCTATTATCAAACATTTAACAGTTATGTTTTGCGGAAAATAAATTGCGAAAATTAAATTACAAGGCGTCGGGTATTTACATCGCCAAAAGCAACCCTTTGAAATTTAAATTCGGAAAATAAATAAAGCGATAAAATAATTAAATGGTCCTAATTATCTTATTACATTCCGGGAACAAATACAATATTTGTTAAAAGAAAGTAAATCGCGTGCGGAAATTAAATCGGGTGCAAGTTTAGGGTTTTGACTCTTTTTTTGTTATTTTTGAATTAAGAAAGAAACTATCCTAAATTAATTATTAAATTAATTAATTAATTAATTAATGAAAATAAATATTTTTTGGATTTTTGATATTTAAAGAAAGAAAATAAAATTAATCAATGTTAATAAAAACCTAATTATGTCTAAGTTAATTTTAATTATTTTACAAAAATGTGAAAGTTATTTTAATTAAAACTAAATTAATTAAATTAATATTGTTAACAAAAATAAAATGGTGAAATTTAATTTTAATAAAGAAAATATTTTTTGGTTTTTAATTTTATGAAGAAAAAGATTTAATTGGTTAGTTAATATAAAAATAATAACAATAAATAATTAAAAGAAATAAATAATAAAAGAAAAGAGAAAGAGTTAGGAGGTTTGGGCCTGCTTTTGGGGGTTTACTTAGCAATTCCAGGGCCCAATTTCGTTGGCCTGGCTTGACCTCCCTGAATTCCATGTACACGCGCTGACTTTGCCCATGCTGGACGTTCCATCTGGGCCATCAGATTTGGCCTGGGGCCATCTGTCCATTGATTGAATGAGGGAGTATTGTAAGCTACACGCTTGGGCCAGCACTGGATCACCTGAAGTGAAAAAAATACAAAGCATATGGGGGGACCTGGGATTTGAACCCAGGTCCTGTACGTGACTGCCAACTCCTCTTTCCACTAGGCCAAGGCGCTTCATTTGTTAATGTGTTAAGAATAAAACATAATATTGGAAAACATGTTAATATGCCAAAATTTAAAAAAGTGCGCAAATATTTGAACGGGGCAACCAGATGGGGACACATTGTCGTCCCTGACCTCCAACCCCCTGTAAATTTACCTGCGGATTTATATCCGCAGCTAAATTCGTATGTCCATCCTAAAATCAGTTCTAGGCCATGAAAATTAAATCCAAGACCATGGTTATTCTCATCTTCCTCCTCCGGTCCTGCCTATGTCCATAAATGGAGCTGATTTTGCCTGTAAAAGAAACGCCCAAAAAAACAAACCACGAACCTTAGATTCGGCTATGGGGTTACAGGCCAGATAAACGCAATTGGCTAATGCGGAATGCTTGTAAATTGGACGAGGATTATGAATATGCTCATAGTTTGTGCAAAAGATGCAAGAAATAAGAGTTGCAAATTCAAGAGAAGGGCGGTATTTTGAGATACTTACAGATATTTAGAGCGTGTATGGAGATTGGCTATAGGTTGGTTCTGCTTCAGTGATCCTCCAGCAAGCGATTGGTATTGAGTTTTGCTCCTGAATTTGCCTCTAAGTGTGATTTTGGTTTCACACTTTTTTCACCTTTTTCAAGCTTTGTTTTCAATATTCTTGCAGTCTCTAGGTCTGGATTTCGTGCCTTTGCCTTGTATATGTATGATGGAGTGTATTAGGTCAACTTTTATGGACTGAATCCTTACACATTGATGCCTTGAGATTGGATTTGATTCACCATTGATAACTTTCCTAATTTGCCAAAAACTCAATCTTTTTGCACATGGAATGCTTGATACGAATTTGATACACTTGATGATGATGATTAAGTCCTGAAAATAGAAAAAGATCTAATGTAATCAAGTTTTGTGATTTTATTTAATTTAAATTGATTTAAAATGAAATAATCCAATAAAAAATCAAATAAAATAATAAAATTAATAAATGGACACAAGGCTGAAGCTAGGAAACGTGTGCAATGCAGCATGATCAAATCAAGCGGAAAAGAATGGGCCCATTTGACAAAATTTGATGTTTTGGGGATAGTTGACTTTTGGCAATTTAGCAAAAACGTCTAACTTCAACAATGCATAACTTATTCAATTTGGAACTTTTGGAATTGTTCTTGGACTTTTTAGAAATCTTGAGATGTCCTATAACCAACCCTTTTGGTCTCATCTCATTTTGATATTCCATTCTCAAGTTATAAGCTTTAGCAAAAAAGGTGTTTTTGTTGACTTTCAAAAATGACCTATAATGTCCAAATTCATAACTTCTTGTGAGTGCATTTTTTGATCTTGGGGTGTGAAGATGGATTGTAGGAACTTGCATCCTCTTCTAAATGAGCTTTGGATGGGTCATTTATAATAAAGTATGAGAAAGTTATTCTTGGTCAAAGTTGAGTTGACTTTTCCTACAAAACCCTAATTTAGCAACATTTGAGTCTTGATGAATTTTGAGCAATCCTTGATGAATCATGATCAACCCTTGATCAAATGATGAAATATATTTCAAAATGACAATGTTGACAAAAAATATTGAAGTTTGACTGTATTTGGGTCACAGTTGACTTTTGCCCTAGCATAGTCGATTTTTGGACCCCTTGAGCAATTGACTGAGCAAACTTCCTCTACAAGGCTTGAAATTTGACATGGATGACCTTGAGAACATATTAGGACATTAGGGAGAATTTGAGGTCATTTGGACTCAAGGATCTTGATGCAACACAAAACCCTAATTTGAGGTTGACTGCCTTAGGAGATAGCTTGACTGACCAACTCTTGAGCAATCTTGAGCCACTTGGAGATTTTTCTTGCAATGTTTGGAGAAATATGAGAGGGAAAATTTTGGGGTACAACAGCTGAAAAAGCTCTTGAAATCCTAGAGATGACAAACATAGCATGTATAGCATGCATTACAGGTTTTTTCAGGCTAGTATTCTTATCTGTTGGTTCTATTTATCTTATAAGAATTTAAGAAGACTACTCACACATACTCAATTAGAAGTAATCTACCATTCTAGATGGAACAACTTCATGCTGATTTGATTGAGATGAGGGCTAAAATGAGGGGCCCAGATGGGGAAGTTTATGGTAGACATGCAGGCTATGGTCCATGGTCAGAATTTACTCAACGGAGAAGTTGGTCTGTTGAGCACTCAAGTAAATCTGGTTATGGAAGTTTTTAAGACAATCTTGAAGATAGAGAATGATCCCACGCCTACTGATACAATAAGAATTGTTGATATTCCTCATTCTATTGGACTTGCAGTATGCCATGAGGTACCTTTTGAATCTTCTCCACAACCTTGGGTTCAAAAATATTCTTGTCTACAGTTAGTCACGGTTCACTAATAGAATCAGAAGCGCATAACTCACGATTCAAAGTAGAAGGGTCCTGAGACTCAATTCGACCCCATACCAATGCCGTATTCACGGCTACTTCAGCTCTTGTTATAGTATGAATTGATCAATATGAGAAATATTCCACCTCCTCTTGAAAGGCTTCGTGTAGGCTATGACGCTAACGCCTGAGGTGATTTTCATTATGATGGTGTAGGCCATGATGTAGAAGAGTGTATGACATTGAAATACAAAGTTCAATACTTTCTTAACAGATTGGAATTTTTGTTCACTCCTGACGATTATAACATATAAGTCAATCCTTTTGCAGCAAAGAAAGCAGTGGCTAGCTCTCGTGCTCGAGGCTCTACTTTGTATCTTAAGACATCTAAACTACCATCTACACTCTTAAAGATTCCTCTCCCGCAACCATTGTCTTTTTCGGGTTATAAGAATCAAATGCTCAGTCAGAACATATATCATCTCTATGCTATGTCGGGTCAACAGGGATCAAGGAGGCCACCAAGGAAGTATGACCTAGTTCCCATGCCTTACATTCAATTACTACATCATCTGCTTAATATCAAGTTGGTTGAGTTAAAGGAGTTTGGCCCTCCTCCGTCACCTATTCTCGAAGAATGTAATGTGAATGTGAATTTTAGGTGTGAATATCACTTGGGGGCACCTGTCCATGCGATCGAAGATTGTAAACTATTCAAAGACAAGGTCCAAGACTTGGTCGATTCAAAGGCGGTTGTGTTAATGCCAGAGAAGAATTAAAATCATGTACTCAAGTGAGTATCAATGCTGCAAAAATCTCTAGAATCAAGTCTCCTCAACAATTGCAATCATTGGTTTCTTTACTATATTTTCATTTGTATTTTTGCTTGTTTGTTTAAACATTGCTTGCACGTAGAAACTTGTCTATTTTTTAATTTTAATATTAATACAATGATTATGTTTGTCTTGAATTAATCCATTCATTTACACGTATCCATTTTTATCACTCATAAAAATGTTTTGCTTGCATATTGATGCCAAATTTACCAAGTCTTTTTCCTAGGAAAATATTGGAGGAAGGCTGACGATATTTAAATGCAAAAATCTCAGGTTTATATGCTTTTGAGTATGAACCTGCTGACGATGTACATGCATTATTTCCAATCCCCAAACACCAGAGATATAAGGGAGTGAAACCCTTGTTAACCCTTTTGAGCCTTAAAGTAGGAGTTTCTTTTATGTTCAGAAAAAACCCTTATTTTTAAAACCCATGGGCAGCGTAGTGTTCAGTTAATCTGATCGAGCATTCAAATTTCAAAAGGAGTATCCTATCTGAGGATCACAACACCTTATCCCTTGCATTAGGAGGTTGGAAAAAAAATCAAAAACACAAATGGTTATCCTTTACCAACCAAGAAATGAGGCAGTCTGTAATACAGTGAGAGAACTGACTTGTTTTGCATTTTATCACAAATTTTACAGATAGAAAGAGCCGCCACCGACTTTTCTTTTATCCAATAAGGAAAGGGTGAAAAGAACAGGAAAGACCTTTTTTCATTTTGAGTTCGGGCGATAGGTTATGAAAAGTGAAGGTGTTAGCACCCTTTTAATCTGTAGTTATCTACGGACTCTTAATCGCTTAGCTCACTTTTTAAAATTACTTTATGATGTGTGTTTGAAAATATTTTGAAAAGTTGCCAATTGTAAGGTGAAATTTTGTAATGATTCTCGTATCTGTCCTCGAGAATGCATACAAAGTGTTTTGAAAATATTTTGAAAGTGTATCTGTGAAATGTTTTTGTTTTGAAGAGCTTTGTCAGCAAGGAATTAAGATCTACCCTACTCAAGGTCGTTCTTGTGTTTTCCTCCTCCTTTAGATAGTGACAACCCACCATTAGTTAGTAGGAAGCCCTATCATTGGATGTGAAAGGACACGCGTGGGTCATTGTACATTCATCGAAGGCAACTCGTAAGGACGTGTTGTATCCCAAAAATTTCCCTCCCTTTTCTCAAGATATTTCCCACAAAGATCTTCAATGATTCAAGCTTGCACAAGTATTAACTAGATCAAGCCATCTCCTTAACACTGATGCCTCAAATTAGGGTTTGAGTTTGCACAAAGATAGTTGGACTTCTAATATTTCAAATGACTTTAATGGATCATTATGGACCCTCAAGATTGCTCCTGTCAAGTTTTAAGTCATGGATCACAAAAATCAGCTGTATTGGAAAAAAGTAAATTATGGTCAACCTACAGTCAAATTTTAAGATTTTTGACCAATATCAATATTTTGAAGTCATATGTATCATTTGATCAAGATTGGATCATAGTTCTCCAAGAAAATTGTTTAAATCATCAAAAGGGCAAAATGGTCAAAATTAGGATTTTTACTAAGAATGATCAATCTTTGACTTTTGACCTAGTATACGACTTATTGGTTTGAAAGATGATCTCAAGGATTCAAGTAAATCATTTTGACCTAATTGCATATTTTAATTCATCTCCCGAGATCAGCGGATTGATAGGTGAAATTTGGTAAACTGATGAAAAAAGTCGATTGTACACTAAAAAGTCAAACTTTGACTTTTTGAACAAATTTTAGTTTCAAAGATCACATTTTATCAAGACATTCAAAAATATGAAATTTGATCATCAAGAAATCAAGAAGGTCAAAAGTCATTTTGAAAAGTCAAACTTTACAAGATTTAGAGATTTTTCTAAGTGTTTTCATACATGTTAATTTCATTACTTCATGACATTTTTTCACCACAATTCCAGATAATTCAAGTTGTTACAAGTTTTCAAGTAAACAACAAGGCTGCATTTTTAAGTTAAAAAAATTTCAAGTTACAAATCCTAGGCTTTGTCTTGTTTTAACTTTTCCCTTTGTCTCATTCTTCAAAACTTTTCCACTACGTTATCCACAAATATGCCTTGTCTTTGTTACAAGCTGCATAAATATGTCCACAAAACCAGACTTATATCATACTACAAATGTTATTGTCTAGAAAAGCTCCAAAATCTGATATGCTGCCAAGTCTAAGCCTGCTGCTACTAGCCCAAAACCATGTCAAAAATAGTCTGATGTCTTGTACAAAGCCAGCCATGCACCAAGCTGCCACTACACTCAAAATCTGCTACAAACTAACCCTGCTATACTGCCCTTAACCCTGTCCAAACATGCACTATATCAGTCCCATATTTGCATAAAATTAGCATATAAGAGCTGCATCTGAAAATCAATAAAACAGTATACCCAAACAGTTCAAAAACTTATCTATTTCCCTCCCAAATTTCAGTCAATTTCATCTATAAATAAGTTGTTTCACAACACAAAAAGGGGGAGGTTTTTTTGTTGAAAGAGAAAAGAAAAGAAAATCTTAAAAAGCTAACAGAATTCTTTGTAAACTCTGCTCATCTTCCACTTTATTTTCATTCACAAAACAAAATATGAAAACTGAAAAAAACCTTAACCCACTATGCAACCTTGCAAGTTCCCCCCTAAACCAATTGTCCAATTCCTTATATACATCACATAGAAGTTTTTCAAACACAAGAACCGTTTCTATAACATCACTATTTCCCAAACTAAAAAAGAAGCCACCTCCCACTTGCTATCTCCAAGACAATACAACAACTCAAACTCAAAATACAGAGTTCAGCTTCAAGGTAAGTCTTCTTGACTTTGAACTATTTATACTAGCATCATCAATGGTTCATTTGTGAAGCTAAAATGTACATATTATAGCCCTGAAATTAACTATATGTTTGTTTTTTTCATTTTTCACTAACCATGTGTTGAGAACTAACTTATGTGTGTGACAGAACAATGTTAGAAGTGAAAAAACAGGTTATGAGTTGATGCATATCTCTACGTGTCGACACATATATGGTATAAAATAGGTTATGGGTCGACACAAAACACGAATGAGTCGACATAAAATAGAAATGTGTCGATAAAAACCATTATATTTCGACTCATACTGAGTAGATTTTGATTTCCAGAGAAAGAAAATGAGTATGAGCCGATATAAAACACGCTTGAGTCAATACAAAAAAGGTTATGTGTCGATACAAACCATTATGTGTCGACTCATACTAAGTTGATTTTGATTTCCAGTAGCATGAAATGATACGTGTCGATGCATAAGGGTATGTCTCGATGTAAAACAGGTTATGAGCTGACACAAACCTTTATGTATCAACTCATACTGAGTTGGTTTTTTACTTTCAAGAACAAGGAGTGATATGTATTGATGCTAAGTGTATGCATCAATGCATAAATTTTTCATATCAATGCGTAAGTGCATGCATCAATACATAAATTTAAAAAAAAAATTCTTTTTTTATTTATCTTTACATTCTTGTATATTATATATTCATTCAATATGGTTGTAATAGTTAAATTAGGTTTTATTTGCTTTTGTCTCCCCATTTGTAAATTTGTATCCCCATCCCTAAATGATGTAATAGCGTAGGATTTTAATTTCCGCAATTTATCCCTTTTAATATAATTATTAATAATTATGGTGTGTATGGCAAGATAAAATCAATCTTAGAGAACCCTAATCTTAAAGACAAAAATGCATGCAATCAAACACTTTTCACACGCGCACCTCTACGGTAACCTCGCTTGTTGCCTACGAATAAATAGTCATGTCCCTCAGATGTGGGACGCTTTAGCAAATACCCTTGATAAAAAACATTATAGTCCCTCGATAACCCTTCAATGTTGCCTTCAGTAAAACTATTTTAGTCCTTCACGGCAATTGCTAAAGCGTCTCATAGGTTTCCTTCTATGACTATACGACGACCCACGCCCATCCCTTCATATCCAATGATATGGTTTCTTACTAACTGATGGTAAGATAAAACTATCTAAAGGAGGAGGAAAAGAACAAAGACTTATGAGTAGGTAGAATGCTCGTATTTGCTTTCTCACAAACATTTCAAAACAAAACTACTTTCAAAAACACTAATACTTTCATGAAATATTTTCAAAAGTCGACACTCTGTATACATTCTTATAGAGACGAGAATAATTACAAAGTTCTCCTAAACAAAGGAACTTTCCAAAAATACTTTCAAAACAATCACAAACACATTTCAAACAAAGTATTTTCAAAGTGAACTAGCAACTAACAGCCTGTAGATAACTACGGATGAAAAGGGTGCTAACACCTTCCCTTTTCATAACCTACCCCCCGAACTCAAGAAAATTCTCAAAAGTTATTTCCTATTCTTTTCACCCTTTCCTTTATAGATAAAAGAAAAATCTGTGGCGACTCTTGCTATCCGCAACAATTGCGATAAAACACAAAACACCCAAGTCAATTCTCCCACCGTATTACATAATTGGCGACTCTGCTGGGGAGTATGAATATTTTTAGTGGGGTTACCTTAGAGCTATATCACCTTTAAATGCTTTCATTGTTTGATTTATTTGCTTTACATTTATGGATCCTTGTTTGGGTTTGTATTGATCCTCTACCCGGATCTGGGAACATCATTAGGTAAATAGCAAAAATTATGGAGATTGTACAACATAGACCGATATGGTTGAGACAATAGCTATGTTAGTGTGACACATTTGTGGGTACCGGTATCCCTTATGGAGAATTAAGGAGAATACAGGGCCGCTGTGTGGATGAAGCACTAACTTATCTTATAACCTTTAATTGAACAACTTGGCCATTAGGAAGTAGTGAGATAATCGACTTTGGTGCAATCCGAATTTGGTTGATACTCGATGCTACGCTCATTGAGATCGAACTTTTGGGATATTCCGGTCGCCAAAAAAGAGGCTTGCGTTGAATTAATTCCCAATGAAGAAAGATCAATGATATTGAGATCCCCTAGAACCCGATTACTTTCTAGGACAGGTTGAACCAACTAAGCTTCAAGAGGGTACTTACCTATGAACCTCATGCAAGCCTAAACCTAAGGACTTGTTTTCTTTGTGTGTGTATATGTTTACTTGTACATACCATCATGACATCATACCATTTCATTTGCACTAACCATTTCAATGACTTTGGGATTCATCTTAGTTCTATTTTGTAGGACATGGCTTCCATGCGAAGAAATACCATCCAAATCAACCTTGTGAGAGTGCCTCTTCAACTAAAGGAATTAGCATCAAGGGTTCCCAACAATTATCCATTCACCAAGAAGTATGGTCGTCTCATCAACTTGGTTACCATAAAATTTGAAGAGGATATGGTACATGTGCTTTTCCAATTCTTTGATCCTAAGCGCCACTGCTTTACATTTCCTGATTACCAATTAGTGCCTACTATGGACGAGTTTTCTCAACTCTTGGTAGTGCCTATTCTTCATCAATTACCCTTCACCAGTATTGAGAGAGAACCAAGACCTGAGGAGATTGCTCGAGCTTTACATTTGCAATGGTCTAATGTTGTGGCAAATTGGGAAACAAGAAGTGGTGTTAAAGGATATCTAGCCAAGTTTCTATTTGAGAAGGCTCAACATTTTTGGGAGGCTCTGGATCTGCAAGCTTTTAAAGAAGTGTTGACTCTTCTAATCTATGGGATGGTACTGTTTCCTAACCTGGACCAACTCATAGATGTGAATGCGGTTAAAGTTTTTCTATCTCGTAACCCGGTGCCTACCTTACTTGGAGACATTTTGCACTGTCTTCACTCTCACACCATGAAGAGAAGGGGAATTCTTATGTGTTACACTCCTTTGTTGGCTAGGTGGTTTAATTTGCACCTACCTCAATCTGTTTTGAAGAATGAGCAAGGCATGAAATGGTCTAATAGGTTAATTTCACTCACGCATTCAGATATTCATTTGGGTTCTCAATCTTTGGAGGACATTATCATCATTGACCGTTGTGGGGAATTCCCTAATGTCCCTCTCCTTGGCATTAGGGGAGGAATCACCTATAATCCTTGTCTGGCTTTGCGACAGTTTGGGTATGCTAGGAGGGATGGTCCTCATAATGAACTTGTCCAAGGAATTGAATTTGGCTATGAGAACGATGTCCAAGGTTATCGTTAGATATTTATATGAGCTTGGGTTATGGTGAACAAAGTTGATAGCAATACGTTGGGGCATAAAAACTCCATTCCTTCGGAGCCTTATCTCAAGTGGGTACGAGTTCACGCTTAAAACCTCATGATGCCTTATGAGGCCATCCTACCTATCATCATGGAGCCTATTGCCGAGGGAGATGTTCCCTACACTATTCTTCATCCAGGCATGCCTACTACTATCGAGGAGTTGCAAAGATCATGTATTCAACTCAAATGGGAGCGAGACACCTTTGAAACCCAGTTCTATGCAAGCGAGAAGAAGGTTTTAGAGTTTACGAGACAACTTTATGAAGAGCAGAGTTTGAATGTCTACATGGAACCAAAAAGGATGCGCTCATGGGAAGCTTGAGTCCTTTTTGAGTTTATTTTGTATTATTTTTTGCTTCTTCCATTGTAAGCACAAGAGGCATTCTTATAACCGTTTGAACTTATTAATACAATTAATGTTTGTTCTATCTTTGTCTAAACAAATTTAAATTTAGAAGTCCTTGAAATCATTTGCATCTGCATCACATGCATCATAACATAAGCAGGTTTTACGACAAAGGTTTCCTCATCTTTCTACTGTTTATTTCAGTAAGATGGATCTCGAGCAGACTGTGAAAGACTTGCAGACACAAAATTCTCAATTTCAAGAAACCTTGCTCACCTTGGCCAATGGGAATCAAGAACTTATGTCACTACTGGTTACAAAGAAGAAAACAAAGAAGAAAGTTGTAATTAACACGTGGAAGAGATTCAAGGGCCTTCTCCGACAGGTTCAACTGGAAGAAGACTCCTCTGAGCAAGATGAGAATCAGAATGAAGATGCAAGGAGCACCCATGTTGGGGTTGAAAACAATCAAGCTTCTGAGGATGAAGATTATTTTAACGAGCAGTATCCACCCGCTGAGGACAAGTATAAGAAACTGGAGGACAAATTGAAGACTATGGAAATTCAAGTTGTGCCTACCCAAGATTTTGGTGATTTGGGTTTGGTTTATGGGGTAGTCATTCCCGACAAATTCAAGATTCCAATCTTTTCTAAATACGATAGTGTTTCGTGCCCAAAGCTGCATTTGAGATCCTACGTCCGCAAAATACATCTGCATACCACTGATAAGAAGTTGTGGGTGAATTTCTTTCAAGATAGTCTATCTGGGACTTAGTTAGAGTGGTTTTACCAGTTGGAGGGTTATAACATTTATACTTGGGAAGATTTGGCAACTGCTTTTTACTGTCAATATCAGTATAATGCTGATCTTACACCAACTAGGGTTCATTTGCAAGGAATGACTATGGGTTCCAATGAAGGTTTCAAAGAATATGTGCAGAAGTGGAGAGACCTAGCAGGTAGGGTACAACCACCATTGACTGATACGGAGTTGGTGGATATGTTCATGGGAACATTAACTCGACCATTTTTTAATTTTCTAAATGGGAGCTCATCATCTGGTTTCACTAAATTAATCCTGACTGGTGAAAGGGTCGAGAGCGGTATCAAATATGGAAAAATTCCCATGGCTTCTTCCTCTACATCAAATATTTTGAAGAAGCCCTTTACTTGAAAAAAGGAAACTAATAGCGTATACGGGTCAAGAAGCCATGTCAAGAAAGACCATCTCCAATCTATTAATGCTATTTTGATCTCCAATCCACCCTCTTCTCAACGACCACAACAAGCCAACCATCAAAGACATGAGGTTCCAAGAAGACAATTCACAAGGATTAACATGTTGTTGTCCCAAGCCTTGCAACACCTGCTGGAGGCTAACTTGGTAACATTGCGTGATCCACCAACAAATCCCAATGTTTCATCCCCGAAATACAATCCTAACGCCAAATGTGCCTATCACTCCAACATCCCCGGAAATGATACTCATCAATGTAGGGCTTTGAAACGCAAGATTTAAGACCTCATCGACAACAAGACTATTGAGTTTGATCCACCTACAAATCTGAATGTAATAACAACACCAATTCCAAATCATGGAAAAGGTGTCAATGCAATTGAAGATACTACTTTTGTTTCCTCCGTTGAAGATCTAACTACTCCACTGACCATTGTTAAAGAGAATTTGCTAAGAGCTGGGGTTTTCCCTGGTTGTTTAAAAAACTATAATTGATGTGCTCTACAAAACAATGGATGAAAATGGATAAAATAAGGTGTTCAACACTTGATAGATAGTCATGAGATCCTGTTTGAAAGAACTCTGGCCATAAAAAGTTTGACTGATAAAGCTGAAGACGTTTCCACCATCACCATATCCAACAAACTTATTAGGATCTCCCCAAAAGGTCCTATTAAGATTTCTAACAAACCAATATTTGCCCCATTGATAATTACCGTACCAGGGCCAATTCCTTATTCCTCCGATAAGGCAATACCTCGAAATTATGGTGCTGAAGTATAATATCATGGTGTGATCGGTGGATCTGGAACTGACTGTTTAACGCTGGTTCGCGAAATGTCGCGGAAGCAAGAGTCGCCACCGTCTTTTATTTTCTCCAAATGGAAAGGACAAAAGCACAGAAAAATTCCTTATAGAGATTGCTCTCGGTTCGGGAGGTAGATTATAGAAAGGGAAGGTGTTAGCACCCTTTCTATCCATGGTTATCCATGGGCTCTTAGATACTTGCTCATTGTGTTTTCAAAAATGGTTTGTTTGCTTTTCAATGTGGGTTTTAAAAAGTTTCTTTGAAAATTCCAGTTCGACTC
Organism: Vicia faba; assembly: GCA_948472305.1. Lineage (NCBI taxonomy): Eukaryota > Viridiplantae > Streptophyta > Magnoliopsida > Fabales > Fabaceae > Vicia > Vicia faba. The sequence continues at coordinate 1,232,508,123 of OX451737.1, forward strand.
TTGTATCGGTCCTCAAGAGTGTTTGAAAAATTGCTTTCGAAAGCTTTTTGAAAATGTGTTGGTGTGAAAAGTATTTTTGAATTTGTTTTGAGATTAGAGCAAGTATCTAGAGTCGTCTACCTACCCTAAGGAATTCATCTGTGTAAATGTCCTTTAAAGTAGTGCCATCCCACCATTGAGAGGTAGGTAGCACCACCGTTGGAGGTGTTCGGGTCAATTCGAGGTTCGGGACATGGTGATCACCGGAGCAATAGGAAGACACCTTAGAAGCTACCCTCATGCCAGGTTCCCGGATCATGAGGACTTACTAAGACATCCTCTACTCGACGATCACCTTTCGAGGCAAGGCAACAGTGAGGCGTACCCTAGGGGTGGTGTGTGCGATTTGTGTGTCATGTTCATTTGCATTTATCTTGTCATGTTATTGGTGATCTAACGTTTGTTTTTTATTTTTGTCCATACATTCTTTCATGCCATTATTTACAGTTAAAAATATTTGCGAGAAGTAAAAAATCTAAGCTATTACAAAAGGCGCGGGTCCACATCGCCAAAATTAAACCAGGACCCGATTTGACAGAAAAATAAAGAATTGAAGAAAATAAAGAATTAAAAGTGCGAGCAATTAGTTACACGGCTTTGGGAGAGATACATAAGTATTTAAACGAAATAAAATAAATATGCGAATTAATAAGAATTAAACGAGGGCGTTGGACCCTTTTTTTGCAAAATTAAATTAAATGGTGACATTAATTAAGATTAAAAAGAAAAGAAGTTGTTTTTTGGTATTTTTTGGTATTTATGTTTAATGGGAAAAAGAATTAATTGAAATTAAATGCTAACCCTAATGCTAATTATTTTTTAATTTATTAAGAAAAGAAGATTAAAACCTAATATTAACCCTAATTAATTTACATGCAAATTTAATTATAAAAATATGTCTAATATTTAATTATTATGGAATAAAAGAAAAAAAGATGAAAATTAATTAAACCCTAATTCTATATTTTTTAGATTTTTATAAAAAGAGTTAAAATTAAAACCTAATTTAAAACTAATTAATTTATGAATTTATTTACAAGAAATATTAAAATAAAAAAATATTTATTATTTTTGGTCTTTTTTGATTTTTTATGGTGTTTTTTATATTTATGAAAATATTAATTTAATTAATAAAGCAATAATTAAAAGAAAGTATAAATAATAAAAAAAATAAAGAAAGAAAATAAATTGGCAAACCTAGGGGGTTCAGACCCCAAATAGGAGGTTATTCTTTAGAAATCTGGCCCATTTGCCCTTGGCCCGTTGGACTTTTCTGACCACGTGTAGCTTCGTTGACTTATGCTTATGGTATTCTCCAGATTCTAGCCTTTGATTGAATTCCCTTGGACGCGTGGACGCTTGATTAGGAAGGCGTATGGTGGTCTTCAAGGCTTGAACTGCATATGAATGTTAATGAAAAAATAATATGGAAGGAATGAAGACCTGGGGCTCGAACCCAGGTCATGAATGTTACCGGCCTACACGTGTGCCACTGAGCCATCTCAAACGCGTTTAACATATAATAATTGACAAACATTATAAAAGCAAAGTGGTCAGTGGCTCCAAAAACGCGCGAAGCTTTTAAATGGTCCAATCAACGTCTTCCACTTCATCGTCTTCCTCATGTTTGTTTTTCCTGAAAATATAATAAAACATAGGCAACGGTTTTTACACCGTTGCAGAAAGCATCTTTACAGAAAATAGCGAACAGGCCATAAGGCCTCATAAATTAGGCGCGAGGGTTGCCTTGTGATCGTCTGAGCATGCTGGATTCAATGGTCCAAGTCTTGAAGGCCAATTTTTCCTTATTTAAAAAACCCTAATCTAAGGTCCTGTAAACCCTAAAATTTGATAATGGTGAAATCGTATATAGCATGTAATAATCCAATCAAAGCATATGGTTAGCTTGCAAACACTTCACTGATCATGAATATATAAACAAAATGCTATGAATGTGCATAGAATGTAAAACACGATTATGAGAACAAGTGAAAAAAACTGGACTTCTGTATACCGTTTCAAGGCGTTAGGATTGATGTTTTTGATCCAAGCACGTTGTTTGATGTCCCAGGAATGCAATGGGATGAGTCTCGTGGCTTGAAACGACCTGCAAACCTGTTTTCAGTTTTGAATTTATTTGCAAAAATTTCAAGTTTGATGATGGGGTTCTTGCGCAGCTGAGTGGTTCTTTTTATTAGGTTTGTGTTCCTTGTATAAGTATGAGTGAATTAGGTTAAAAATCTGATCAAAAGAATCCAAGATTTGATTGTTCAATATTTGATTTTCAAGCCTTAATTTTTCAATCTTTTTTCATGCAATTTGATACCAAATCATGCCAAAACTTTCCAAAATGATTATGCACGAATCTTGAATGTCCAATGAGAGTGTTTTCTGCACAAAAAGATTTTATTTCATTAGTTTTATATTTTTCATGTATTTTATTTGATTAAATGAATTATTATTAATAAAAAATCCAAATAAATAAATAAAAATAGAGAAAAACTTCCCTTTGGGCCTAATGGTCGTGCACATGCTTGGGATGATGAATCGTGGAAGAAAAATAGGCCCATTTGCAATTTTAGGTCATTTGAATCAATGTTGACTTTTCAAAATATCAAAACATTTCTCAACTTCCACAAGGCATAACTTGCTCAATTTTTAAGCTTTGCTCATGATCATGGACATTTTGGAAAGGTATTTGAGTCCTCTAACCAATGCCTTTGGTCCCATGTCATTTTGATTTACCAATCTCAAGTTATGGCCTTTGACTTAAAGTCCCTTTTTGTTGACTTTTGAAAATGACCTATAATGTTGAAATTGATAACTTTTTGTGAGAGAATTTCTTGGACTTGAAGAATGAAGATGAGTTGTAGGACATGTCTTTCTCTTCAAAATGAGCTTTGGATGGAATTTTTCTGATAATCCATGTGAAAGTTATGCCCTGGTCAATTTACAGTTGACTTTTCCAACTGTCCAAATAAGGAAACTTTTGCATCTTGATGATTTTTGAGCCAAGCTTTGAGAATCATGATCAAGCATTGATCAAATGATGTTTGTGGCTTCAAAATGATATGTTGATAAAAAATTTGAACTTTTGACTGCCAAATGACCATTTTGCCCCTACAGTTGACTGTAGTGCAATTAGGGTTTTGACTGTGCAATTTTGTGCTGAAAGTCTTGAAACTTGCTATGAGGATACTTGAACATGTTTATAGGCATGTGGGACTTGATTGGACCTTTGGAAACTTCATTTTCTTGATCAGAGCACAAACCCTAATTTTGACTGCTCAGGAGACCCTTGAACTGTGCAACCCTTGGGGAATTTTGAAGCTTTACTTGGCAATTTCTTGAAGAATATGGGAGGGCAAATTTTGGGGTACAACAGTTGCCCCTGTTCAATCTTCTTAGACCTGAGGATGCAGATTGGCTGACGTGCCTTTCGTAATCCGAGGGTAGAAGATGATTGAACACTAGAGTGCCCAGAAATTTGCGCTCACATGGTAGCAGTGTGATGATGGGAATGGGCTTATAGATGCCATTTGGAGATTGATGAATAGGATGATGGGCTTATAGATGCCATCTGGATGTTGATCGCGTAAGAGATTCCTTAGCGAGAACTTGCGTACCTGCAAGAGAAAAATGAGTACCTGACATGTTGCAGGAGCTGGTTTTCAGATGCTTGATATAGATGTGTCCTGACTGGTTACAGGAGCTGGGTCTGGAGCTTCAAAAGAGGATGAATAGACCAGGGATAGTTACTACCTCAGCATGAATGGTAAGAGAACCTTGGGTGACTTTAACCTTAACAGCAATCGTTGAGAAAGTCTTGGTGGGAATTACCATCTTCGCGGGATCGGGAAGAGAACCATAGGCAATTATAATCTCAAAAGCGAACGTTTGAGAAGAACCTGGAATGGAATTATCATCTCCGCACCGCTGGGGAGAGAACCATAGGAAATTATAATCTCAAAAGCGGACGTCTGAGAAAAACCTGGGATGGAATTATCATCTCACGCACCGTCGGGGAGAGAACCATAGGAAATTATAATCTCAAAAGCGGACGTCTGAGAAAAACCTGGAATGGAATTATCATCTCACGCACCGTCGGGGAGAGAACCATAGGAAATTATAATCTCAAAAGCGGACGTTTGAGAAAAACCTGGGCTGGAATTATCATCTCACGCACCGTCGGGGAGAGAACCATAGGAAATTATAATCTCAAAAGCGGACGTTTGAGAAAAACCTGGGCTGGAATTATCATCTCACGCACCGTCGAGGAGAGAACCATATGAAATTATAATCTCAACAGCGGACGTCTGAGAAAAACCTGGGATGGAATTATCGTCTCCGCACCGTTGGGGAGAGAACCATAGGAAATTATAATCTCAAAAGCGGACGTCTGAGAAAAACATGGAATGGAATTATCATCTCACGCACCGTCGGGGAGAGAACCATATGAAATTATAATCTCAAAAGCGGACGTTTGAGAAAAACCTGGGCTGGAATTATCATCTCACGCACCGTCGAGGAGAGAACCATAGGAAATTATAATCTCAAAAGCGGACGTTTGAGAAAAACCTGGGCTGGAATTATCATCTCACGCACCGTCGGGGAGAGAACCATAGGAAATTAAAATCTCAAAAGCAGACGTCTGAGAAAAACCTGGAATGGAATTATCATCTCACGCACCGTCGGGGAGAGAACCATAGGAAATTAAAATCTCAAAAGCGGACGTCTGAGAAAAACCTGGAATGGAATTATCATCTCATGCACCATCGGGGAGAGAACCATAGGAAATTATAACCTCAAAAGCGGACGTCTGAGAAAAACCTGGAATGGAATTATCATCTCACGCACCGTCGGGGAGAGAACCATAGGAAATTATAATCTCAAAAGCGGACGTCTGAGAAAAACCTGGAATGGAATTATCATCTCACGCACCGTCGGGGAGAGAACCATAGGAAATTATAATCTCAAAATTGGACGTCTGAGAAAAACCTGGAATGGAATTATCATCTCATGCACCGTCGGGGAGAGAACCATAGGAAATCATAATCTCAACAGCGGACGTTTGAGAAAAACCTGAGATAACTTCTACTGAGTCTTCATCAGAAAAATCTGTTGGGAGTCGATTTAGCTGGACTAGAGAAGGCCTTGGACTGGATAAGAAATCTTTGGAGTCGATTAACTGAAACGGTCTAGGTCTTGAAATATGATTGAGAATTTAGCTGAATCTTTCCTGAAAGGTAAAGGTCAGTCATATGCAATGCATGATATGAATCAAGCAATGATGTTCTCAACATAAATGAGATTTGCATGATATGATGCGTACATGCATGCTATAATGATGTATGTGATGTTTATGTATGCTTTCGTCTAGGAAAATAAATCCTTGACGGGTGCCGGGAGGTCACTCCTGGGCTGATGTTGGAGAATAGATTTTTGCTTCCGCTGGGGATGATAATTGCAAGAGTACCGGTAGGAGAAGATGACTCCGTTGGGGAATAAACTTGGCGAATGGAATAACTCTGCAGGGAGGAAATTACTCTAATGATCTTGTTGTGAAGCATTACTCTGTGGGGAGAGAGGTACTTTGCTGAGTTGTTGAAAATAACTTGCTGGGGATATTTTGCTGTGTTGGAAGTGTTGATAGACTTCGCTGGGGATAAGAAGGCTTCGTCGAGGACGATCTTTCCGTGGCTTTGGCTGAGGATAACCCAGTTATATCCTGGTAAGGAAATAACTCTTTGAATAAAGCTGGGAGACGCGTTCGTGCTCCACGGGGATAAGCTTCCAGAATCTACTGGGGATAAGCTTACTGCTTGGGGAGATGGATTCCAACTTTCCTGGGGAAACTGGATTGGATTTTCCTGGGGAAGTTTTAAATTGTACCGGGGAAATGACTCCGTTGAATGTTTGATATACCGCCGGGGAACAATCTTTAGGTCAAGACTGCCGGGGATGCTTGTTAAGAGTGCATGTATACTGCTGGGGAATGTTGAGATCTGCTGGTGGATACCCAACTTCTTTAAGACCTGATAATATGACCTGGAGAGAGTGTCCTGACTGCTTACTCTCTGGGGAATTAGGATATCTGGTTATGTTCTTCAGCTGAATTCACCTTGATACCTTGGAGGACAGAACAATTAGATTGCCTAGACAACTCTTTATTGCCCCTGTTTCTGAGGTGGGAGAGGAAGACCTATGAGGTGCTAATAGTTGTTGATGGACAAACCTTCTTCTGGTAGGCAGGTGATGAGATGCCGGGACATAGTCGTACGCTTTGATCCCTAATTTTTGCCTGGACCGCCCATTCGGGTCTTCGGTCCACCGGGATACCCATTTTTGCCCAAGCTGCCTTTTCAGGTTTTCGACTTGCCGGGTGTACAGATTTTTTTCATTTCATCCCTTCATTTTGCCCGAACCCTTTTAGTTCGTCGGGAAGCCCTTATTTTTGCCTAGGTATGTCAACCTAGCGGGTCTTTGATTGTGCGTAGTATTTTTTCGACTATGTCCATGCTCTCAGAATGTAGGGAGTTGCCCCTGTTAGAGGTATTTAGTCATGCCACCAGAAGGTGTTTCATCAGGCCAGATTCGTTGCTGGGGTGCCCCAAGTGACTCGGGCGGAGATTTTCCCCGGTTTTTTTTTTTGACCTTTGAGAGATTCTCCGAATCTTGATTGGACTGCCCCAGATAGCAGACCATGGTCATGTCTGCCCCTTGATTGGAGATGCTTTCTTCCATTTGAGGTGACTCTTTTATGGAGAAGACTTTTGTTCATAAGATATTCGTCGTGCGAACTTCTCTGCTGTTCAAACAAAAAGTCATATGCAAACAAAGTTATGTTAAAAATGCAAAGCTTATGTCTGTCTTGAAGTTTTTTGAAAATGAATTCTTTTTTCATAAAAACAAATGAATGTTTGTAAAACGTGATGTCAACTCGTTATTTTACCGCAAGCCTTAAGGAGTCAGGATACCTTTCGTAACAGTATGCTTTCGAACTAACCCATGCTTCAGCTAGGACTTTTAAGGGTTATAACGTGGCTTGGTTCACGGTTTAAGAAACAAAGGATAAGGGCTCAAATTGTTTGTACCCACCCGCTCTTCGTGATGTTCTCCAAACCTAAACTCAGTTGATCATACGTTAGACCTTGTTTGAGTCTTTGCTCTGATTTTCTAGTGATGGTTCGGATATTGACAGTTTATTTTGAATGGGCAGTCATTTTCCTTTTTATTGAGGGTTTGTATGACCTCTTTCTTTTTTATTTTTGTTATCCCTTTCTTTTTTTGCCTGAACTGTTCCCTTTTTTGGAATCACAGTCAGCAGGATGCCCCAGTTTTGTAAGTCTCCTTCATGGGTTCTGACTTAACGGGTTCTTTATTTTTTGAGATAATGACTGCCTTTCTATATTGATTATTCGGAACCATCACTGTCTTTCTTCGTTTTGTAAGGACCTCTTTGGTGCCATTAGTTATGCACTTGGATCAACTGAGAGACTACCCTGCCCCAGGTTATGATTAAGGGTTTTAAATTTCGAAAAGAAAAACTCCTACTTCTTTGGCTCAGAGGGGTTGACGAGGGATTATCTTCCTTATTACTCCAGTGTTTAGGAATTGAAACAATGCCTGTACCTCATCAGCGGGGTCTGTTCAAAAGCATACTGTAGATTATGGTATCGTTTTCGTCATCCTCCCTCAAGAGGCTTAGAATTTTAGATCAAGAGTTGACATCAGAAAAAATATGAAAATAATTTGCGTATAGTGAATACGAATATATTGCTTCGAAATAGACATAAGCGATGCATTAATGGAATAACAATGTTTAACATGAATAAATGTTTGAACAAGAGAAAATTTTAACTTGAACATTCGAATGAACAAAAATCTTCTAGTCTCAGGGCTTGTCATTTCACATGGTGGATCCTGTAGGGATGGCAGGAGCATTCAGCCTGACCCACTTGAGTGAAATCCACTACTCCTTCATCAATTAGATCCTGGATCTTATTTTTCAAGCTCCAACAATCATCTGTAGTATGCCCCGGGCTGTCAGAATGATAAGCGCAGCGGGCGTTGGGGTTATACTTCGGTGACGTTGTATTTTGGTTCTTCTGAGCTTCTTTTAGAGTTACCAGCTTGGTCTCCATCAACTGTGGCAATATCTGGGATAAGGTCATGCTGAGCCGAGTGAACTGCCTTCTCTCGCTCTTTTGTTGGTTGTGATGTTGAATTTGTGACACTTGAGCCATTTGAGGAGCTTTCCCCTTACCTCCTTGTCTCAAAGGTGGTTGAACGATGACTGGCTTTTTCCCCTTAGACTTTTGCCCCAGTTGGTTACTCTGAAGCAGTTGGTTGATGAGAAACCCGAGCTCATCTTGTCTTTGAGCTAACCCTTGGATGGCAGTCACCTGCCCCAGCATCTGGATCCTCAATGCATCCACCTCAGCTTGTAGGTGTTTCAGCCTTTCATCCTCAGCACTGTTCCTGACAAAGGTCTCCATGAGAAGTGTCCTTAGCTCCTCTTGCCCCTTGGATAGATTCAGGAGGATTTTCCCGAACCGGGTCTCTTGAGCAAGAAAGTCCTGATTGTCTTGTGGGTAAGCCATTGCTGAAACAAACAGCGGAGATGGTAAGTAACCTGTCCAAAGGGTACCTGTTATGCAATGATATGTATGATATGCATGCAATGTTTTCAAGGACCTCGCGGGGTAAACAAGACAATTTGGGTCCGGTAGCTTGATTGAAAGAGACTTCATATTTTTTGAGAGTCTTTCTTCCAAGGGTCAAAGGCTCACCATATCCAGTGGGTCATAGCCCCTGACTTAAGTCATCAACCTTATTTTGCTTTCCAAACAACCTTGGCTAGGGGAACCTTCTTCAAGAGTCAGAGCTCACCATATCAAGTGGGTCATAGCCCCTGACTTAAGTCATCAACCTTATTTTGCTTTCCAAACAACCTTGGCTAGGGGAACCTTCTTCAAGAGTCAGAGCTCACCATATCAAGTGGGTCATAGCCCCTGACAACTTTGTCTAGAGGAAAATAAATCCTCTTTGCCCCTTGTTGGGATAGCTGATTCACCATGACCTGCATCACAAGCCCTTGAGATCCTTGAAATGGGTTAGGATGTATGCAATGGTATGATGTTATGGTATGCATGGGGTAATGTAGGTAAACCCTGTTACGAGTCCCAATTAAGGACTGCAAACCAAAACCTGCAAGAAACTCAAGTAAAACCTGTCATGAGTCCCAATTAAGGACCAAATAAAACCTGCAAAACACTCAGTAAACCCTGTTATGAGTCCCAGTTAAGGACTAAAACAAAAACATGCAAGAAACTTAGTAAACCTTGTTATGAATCCTAGTTAAGGACTAAAACAAAAAACCTGCAAGAAACTTAGTAAGCCTTGTTATGAGTCCTAGTTAAGGATTATGAACAAAACCTGCAGGAAATTCAGTAAACCCTGTTATGAGTCCTAGTTAAGGACTATAAACAAAACCTGCAAGAAGTTCAGATGTCAGATAACCAGCATGCAAGTAGTCAAGTACGAAGGCACACAAGTCACACAAGAGGAGCCCTTAAAGTTTAGGCCAGCATGAGGTCTGGGTAGTACCCTCTTGAAGTTGGTGGGTTCAACCTGTCCTATTAGAAGTAACCGGGTTCTAAGGGTCCCAATATCACGGGATTGCTTTCATTGTTCATCGTTTCGATTTAGCCACTGAACTGGCGACCAAAATATTCTAGGAAAGCAACCCTCAATTGAGTGTAGTATCGAGTATCAACCGACCTCGGACTGCACCAAAGTCAGTTATCTCACTACCCTAAAGAGGCCAAGATAGTTCAATTAAGGTTCCTAGGGTCAGTTGATGCTTCACGACACCACGCGGAGCCCCCGTACTCTCCTTGACTGAACTCAAGGGTTACCGGTACACACCAAAGTGCCACATCAACGTAGCAGACTGTTTCAACCATGTCGGTATACCCCGCATAGTTCCCTCACAGCCTTGTTGCTACTTTCTAAGAAGGTATCCCCCAGATCCAGGTTAGGATCTATAGAACTCCCAAGACAGTCCCACATTAATAAAGCACACAAGGAAAACAATTGAAAACACAGTTATGAACTAGCCCTAAGGTACACCTAACTTTAAGTTAAGTCCCCAGCAGAGTCTCCAGTTCTGTGATCGGTGGATCTGGAACTGACTGTTTAACGCTGGTTCGCGAAATGTCGCGGAAGCAAGAGTCGCCACCGTCTTTTATTTTCTCCAAATGGAAAGGACAAAAGCACAGAAAAATTCCTTATAGAGATTGCTCTCGGTTCGGGAGGTAGATTATAGAAAGGGAAGGTGTTAGCACCCTTTCTATCCATGGTTATCCATGGGCTCTTAGATACTTGCTCATTGTGTTTTCAAAAATGGTTTGTTTGCTTTTCAATGTGGGTTTTAAAAAGTTTCTTTGAAAATTCCAGTTCGACTCTTGTATCGGTCCTCAAGGGTGTTTGAAAAATTGCTTTCGAAAGCTTTTTGAAAATGTGTTGGTGTGAAAAGTATTTTTGAATTTGTTTTGAGATTAGAGCAAGTATCTAGAGTCGTCTACCTACCCTAAGGAATTCGTCTGTGTAAATGTCCTTTAAAGTAGTGCCATCCCACCATTGAGAGGTAGGTAGCACCACCGTTGGAGGTGTTCGGGTCAATTCGAGGGTCGGGACATGGTGATCACCGGAGCAATAGGAAGACACCTTAGAAGCTACCCTCATGCCAGGTTCCCGGATCATGAGGACTTACTAAGACATCCTCTACTCGACGATCACCTTTCGAGGCAAGGCAACAGTGAGGCGTACCCTAGGGGTGGTGTGTGCGATTTGTGTGTCATGTTCATTTGCATTTATCTTGTCATGTTATTGGTGATCTAACGTTTGTTTTTTATTTTTGTCCATACATTCTTTCATGCCATTATTTACAGTTAAAAATATTTGCGAGAAGTAAAAAATCTAAGCTATTACAAAAGGCGCGGGTCCACATCGCCAAAATTAAACCAGGACCCGATTTGACAGAAAAATAAAGAATTGAAGAAAATAAAGAATTAAAAGTGCGAGCAATTAGTTACACGGCTTTGGGAGAGATACATAAGTATTTAAACGAAATAAAATAAATATGCGAATTAATAAGAATTAAACGAGGGCGTTGGACCCTTTTTTTGCAAAATTAAATTAAATGGTGACATTAATTAAGATTAAAAAGAAAAGAAGTTGTTTTTTGGTATTTTTTGGTATTTATGTTTAATGGGAAAAAGAATTAATTGAAATTAAATGCTAACCCTAATGCTAATTATTTTTTAATTTATTAAGAAAAGAAGATTAAAACCTAATATTAACCCTAATTAATTTACATGCAAATTTAATTATAAAAATATGTCTAATATTTAATTATTATGGAATAAAAGAAAAAAAGATGAAAATTAATTAAACCCTAATTCTATATTTTTTAGATTTTTATAAAAAGAGTTAAAATTAAAACCTAATTTAAAACTAATTAATTTATGAATTTATTTACAAGAAATATTAAAATAAAAAAATATTTATTATTTTTGGTCTTTTTTGATTTTTTATGGTGTTTTTTATATTTATGAAAATATTAATTTAATTAATAAAGCAATAATTAAAAGAAAGTATAAATAATAAAAAAAATAAAGAAAGAAAATAAATTGGCAAACCTAGGGGGTTCAGACCCCAAATAGGAGGTTATTCTTTAGAAATCTGGCCCATTTGCCCTTGGCCCGTTGGACTTTTCTGACCACGTGTAGCTTCGTTGACTTATGCTTATGGTATTCTCCAGATTCTAGCCTTTGATTGAATTCCCTTGGACGCGTGGACGCTTGATTAGGAAGGCGTATGGTGGTCTTCAAGGCTTGAACTGCATATGAATGTTAATGAAAAAATAATATGGAAGGAATGAAGACCTGGGGCTCGAACCCAGGTCATGAATGTTACCGGCCTACACGTGTGCCACTGAGCCATCTCAAACGCGTTTAACATATAATAATTGACAAACATTATAAAAGCAAAGTGGTCAGTGGCTCCAAAAACGCGCGAAGCTTTTAAATGGTCCAATCAACGTCTTCCACTTCATCGTCTTCCTCATGTTTGTTTTTCCTGAAAATATAATAAAACATAGGCAACGGTTTTTACACCGTTGCAGAAAGCATCTTTACAGAAAATAGCGAACAGGCCATAAGGCCTCATAAATTAGGCGCGAGGGTTGCCTTGTGATCGTCTGAGCATGCTGGATTCAATGGTCCAAGTCTTGAAGGCCAATTTTTCCTTATTTAAAAAACCCTAATCTAAGGTCCTGTAAACCCTAAAATTTGATAATGGTGAAATCGTATATAGCATGTAATAATCCAATTAAAGCATATGGTTAGCTTGCAAACACTTCACTGATCATGAATATATAAACAAAATGCCATGAATGTGCATAGAATTTAAAACACGATTATGAGAACAAGTGAAAAAAACTGGACTTCTGTATACCGTTTCAAGGCGTTAGGATTGATGTTTTTGATCCAAGCACGTTGTTTGATGTCCCAGGAATGCAATGGGATGAGTCTCGTGGCTTGAAACGACCTGCAAACCTGTTTTCAGTTTTGAATTTATTTGCAAAAATTTCAAGTTTGATGATGGGGTTCTTGCGCAGCTGAGTGGTTCTTTTTATTAGGTTTGTGTTCCTTGTATAAGTATGAGTGAATTAGGTTAAAAATCTGATCAAAAGAATCCAAGATTTGATTGTTCAATATTTGATTTTCAAGCCTTAATTTTTCAATCTTTTTTCATGCAATTTGATACAAAATCATGCCAAAACTTTCCAAAATGATTATGCACGAATCTTGAATGTCCAATGAGAGTGTTTTCTGCACAAAAAGATTTCATTTCATTAGTTTTATATTTTTCATGTATTTTATTTGATTAAATGAATTATTATTAATAAAAAATCCAAATAAATAAATAAAAATAGAGAAAAACTTCCCTTTGGGCCTAATGGTCGTGCACATGCTTGGGATGATGAATTGTGGAAGAAAAATAGGCCCATTTGCAATTTTAGGTCATTTGAATCAATGTTGACATTTCAAAATATCCAAAACTTTCCCAACTTCCACAAGGCATAACTTGCTCAATTTTTAAGCTTTTCTCATGTTCTTGGACATTTTGGAAATTTCTTTGAGTCCTCTAACCAATGCCTTTGGTCCCATGTCATTTTGATTTACCAATCTCAAGTTATGGCCTTTGACTTAAAGTCCCTTTTTGTTGACTTTTGAAAATGACCTATAATGTTGAAATGATAACTTTTTGTGAGAGCATTTCTTGGACTTGAAGTATGAGGATGAGTTGTAGGACATGTCTTTCTCTTCAAAATGAGCTTTGGATGGAATTTTTCTGATAATCCATGTGAAAGTTATGCCCTGGTCAATTTACAGTTGACTTTTCCAACTGTCCAAATAAGGAAACTTTTGCATCTTGATGATTTTTGAGCCAAGCTTTGAGAATCATGATCAAGCATTGATCAAATGATGTTTGTGGCTTCAAAATGATATGTTGATCAAAAATTTGAACTTTTGACTGCCAAATGACCATTTTGCCCCTACAGTTAACTGTAGTGCAATTAGGGTTTTGACTGTGCAATTTTGTGCTGAAAGTCTTGAAACTTGCTATGAGGATACTTGAACATGTTTATAGGCATGTGGGACTTGATTGGACCTTTGGAAACTTCATTTTCTTGATCAGAGCACAAACCCTAATTTTGACTGCTCAGGAGACCCTTGAACTGTGCAACCCTTGGGGAATTTTGAAGCTTGACTTGGCAATTTCTTGAAGAATATGGGAGGGCAAATTTTGGGGTACAACACATGGGATTAAGCAAGACTCCTGAATTAATGAAGACAAAACTGATGACGTTACCAATATTGCTGGTTCTAGCATGGTGACAAGGATGAGGAGAATCTTCTCTCCTAACATTTCACCTCTAACCACCATAGCTACACCTATTCGCATTACCATTAATAAACCTAGTACTGACGCTAGGGGCAAAGAAAAGACAATTGAGCCTGCCAGGATGGAGGAGATTTTGAAGATCATAAAGAAGAGTGATTTTAAGATAGTAGAGAAGCTGGGGTAAACCCCTCCAAGATCTCTAGGTTATCTTTGTTACTTTGCTCTGATGCTCACGCTCAAGCATTGATCAAATTTTTAAAGAAAGCGCATGTTCCTCAAGAGACTACAGCTGACCAATTTGAAAATTGTGTGGCGAGTTTGACTGCGGGCAATGAATTGGGGTTCTCTGATGCTGATTTGACACCAGTTGGAATAAATCATAATAAGGCTTTGCATGTCTCTATTGAATGCAAAGGAACTACTCTGGACCATGTCTTGGTGGATAAATGGTCCTCTCTAAATGTCTTAATCAAAGGTGCCTTAGATCGATTGGATTGTGATAGTTTGGTGTTGAAGCCAAGTGACATAGTTGTAAGGGCTTTTGATAGATCCAAGAGGATGGTACTTGGAGAAGTTGATCTCCCCATTAAAGTTGGTTCACAAGTTTTCAATTCTACTTTCTAAGTGATGGATAACGTCCTGCTTACTCTTGTTTACTTGGACGCCTCTGGATACATGGGGCAGGAGTGGTGACTTCTACTTTGAATCAAAAATTGTAATATCCAGTCAAAGGAAAGATTGTTACCATTTATGGTAAAGAAGAGTTCATGGTTAGCCACCAGAATTCGTTTAAGTATGTCGAGATGGACGGCGGGTTCATAGAAACTCCATGTCAAGCCTTCGAAGTGGTCCCTCCTATGGTTGCCGCCACCAAAATATCTTCTGACATTCCAAAAGCTGATGAAGTTGTGCCGAGGATGGTTTCACTCAAAGATGCTCGAACTGTGATTGAAAACAAAAGTAGTACAATTTGGGGACAACTCCCTGACATTCCTTTCAAAGTAGACAAGTTTGGGCTAGGTTTCACTGCCAAAGCTCAAAAGGAAGTCAGACATGCTCGCATAGGAAAACTAACTCTTTGCATTGGTAATCATGAAGTGAATGTTATTGAAGACTCTGAGGATGATTGTAACTTTGATGAATGGATCTATCCGACTACCAGAGAAGAGCTCAATAACTGGAGTGCCAATGATTTCAGTCTCATCTCCTTCAACGAGGAGTAATTACTATTTACTATTTTGTCAATTCAAGAACTTTGTCTGTAACTTTATTGAAACAATGACTTTAAGCCATGTGCCTTACCCGGGGCACCATGGTCCATTTGTTAAGGGTTTGTTCATTTCAATATGCCATATGATCATTTAATGAAAAACATTAGACTCTTTGCATTAAAAATTTGCGCTCATTGTCTTTCTTTTCCTTTATGCATTTTTCAAAATAGCCATGTATCTAACATGCACACACACACACACACTTGCAGATCCTTATCCACTCCGGATCTCATTGCCAATGACTCTGTTATTGCCAACTATGACTTTGAATATCCAATCAACCAAGTCGAAGACAAAGGCGACGAAGATTATGAAATACCAGGGGAACTAGCCAGAATTCTGATGCAAGAGGAGAAAGTCATTTAACCTCATGAGGAGCCAATTGAAGCAATCAAACTAGGTACTGAGACAGACAAGAAAGAGGTCAAGATCGGCACCAACTTGGAAGACAATGGTGAAACAACCGGCTGAAAATCATCAAACAATGAAGTCGCCATCGAACGCCTTTTATCCCACATGTAGGGAAAGGTAAACATCAAGAAAACCTGAGAAGGGAGAAGTCATGGTCTTGCGACCGAAAGATCGGGTAAGGGATTCTGTTACGCGAGGGGAAGGTATTAGCACCCTACACACCCTTAGTATTCTATGGTATCCACTCTTGTTATCTATCTCATGGGTGTGTTTAATCTATGCTTATTGCTTATTACTTCTAAAGGGAGAATGCATGCAAAAGAAAGGGGAAAAGAATGTAGGGAAAATAAAAGTTGTGCTCGTTCGGGCCCTACCCCGAGATCTACGTATCCATTTTAAGGAATCAGAGCAGCCGTATTTTGGCTTATATGTTTTTGTTGGTTTGTATTTTTTAATGAACAATATTAATTTCGCCTTCTGCCACAACTCGACCTTTGGAGACTTACGCGTCAGCACAGAAGTGAATTAACATATTCTTTCTGAAAAAAGTTTGGACAAAATGTGCTTGGGCGCACAAAAAGTTTGAATTTGTTTGTGTTTTAAATGATAGATATTAATTTCACCGTCTGCCGTAACTCGACCTTTGGAGACTTACGCATCAACACATAAGTGAATTAACATATTCTTTTGAAAAAAGATTGAAAGAAATGCCCATAGGCAAAAGATTTTATATTTGTTGGTGTTTTTGCTTGTGGATAGTAGCTAATTAATCTCAAGAGAGAGATTTTAGCTATTTCTCTACTTATCTATGAAATAAGTCTTTGAGACTTGAGCTATACCAAAGCTTAGAATGGAAAAACGATAAGATCGAGAAGAGACCCGCTTATCATCTCCTATGTTCAACAAAGGCACGGTTCTCGTCAGTAATTTTTTAAGTATTTTTTGAAGTTTGCAAAAAAAAAGTTTTAGTTTTGTTTTAAATGCATATGTGAAAAGAGGAAAGAAAAGTCAAAGGGAGACTAGCCTATTTCTAAACCTAATTTTATTATACTTCACAGGATCTCTAGGAAGCAATAAATGCGGAGATGAGGAATAAAATGAGGTTGTGATAATACCGAACAGAGAAGGTCTGTTGCCTCCTTGAAACCGTGCAAGCGATAAGGAAACTCTACCAAAAGCTGCTCTGCGCGAGTGATCAAAGAATTAATTTCCCGGCATTCCACATTGCAAAAATTACGTTAATATTCTATCATAAAATCTTATCTAAAAAATGACAATGAAAATGATTATTAAACACAAAATAATAGAAAACTCTAATTGAAATCATGAAGAGAAATCGTAAAATATTCTAATAATCTTTTTTAATCATTTTATCATGTAAAAAGAGAAAATTAATAATAAGAAAATTAGCCAAAACAAATTAAAGGAAAATAGAAAAAGAATTAAAATTAAACATATGGGGGTGTATGCTGGAATTCGGGTGGTAAGCTCAGTAGTTCAGGACTTTGGTGCTAGGCCCAATCCATGAAGCTCTCCTTTTTTTTGTCACAGTTCTTCCATGCCTCACAAAAAACTCTTAATGGACTTAAGGGGTGGTGCGGTCCAAATCAGGATCTATGATGAAGTAAATTTTAAGCACTGGAGGCCTAATCTTTTTGGTCCAACACCAATCCAAATGAAGAAAAAATGTAACAGCGAGGGTGGGCCATACCTGCATTTTTTCCCCATTTTATCACGTTCACATGCTCAAGCTTCCAATTCCCAAACCCTAGCTGTTGTCGCGCCAAGGGCGGTCGACGATTACAACTATCCGAAGATCGAATGCATGGCCTAGTCATCTATCACAATTCCTATCTAATTCTTCTTCGCCTTCTTCTGATGTTGCAAACCCCTTTTCCGATCACCGTTTTCTTCCTCGCCAATTCAAAGTCTGCCATGGTTCTGATTTCTGTTCGCTAATTCGCAACCTCCGTATCTGTCTTCGTAATTCGATTCCGCCTTAATTCATGACCTTTCACGCATCGTTTTCGATTCAACTAAACTACTTACTTCACCATATTCGCTTCTCAGGTACGATCATATTTCATATCTCGATTCTTCCTCCTTTACATTTTCGATCTGGTTCTCCGCGTCTTCTACTGTTTCCTTATTTTCGTTCTTGCAGCGATCTTTGTTGATGTGGATTAAAGATTATGGTAATGGTGGTGGTGATTTGCCTCGAAGATTGAAGGTTTGTTGAAGTTTCGGTGGTGTTGATCTTGTGAAAAAGATAAGGATGCTAATGCACTACAGTGATGATTGGAAGCGTAGATCTTCGTTGATGAAGATGATGGAGCAAGATGACTAAGAATGATGAAGAGAAAGTTGAGAGAGTTTGATGGTGCCGACGGAGATGATGAATGAAAGGTTATGAGTTTTACAGAGAATGGTTGAGGGAATATAGAGAATAATGATTTCTGGTGAGTTCTATAACTATTTTTTTTTTGGGGATTTTTCTGTGAGGTTCTGAATAATCAAATTTGAATGGATAATGATTGTGTATAATTATATCTTTAAGATGTGAATCTCTGAATTTCTATTATATAGAGGAAGTTGTGAATGAAAACGGTTATGAAGTTGGTTACAGCTGGAGAGCTTTTTCATTGGATTGAGGGAGTTTGTTATATAATTTGGTTGCTGCTATTAGGAAGTTAGTTACTCTTTCTGTTAGTTGTTTGTTGAGAATTTTGAAGATGAGAGTTGGTTATAGGTAGTTATACTAGTTATAGGTTTGTTACAGTTTGTTAGGGATTAGTTGGGATGTTCGAAATCTGTTAGGTGATTTCTGTTAGTTGGTTACAAGTTAGAAACGGTTAGAGAAAAATTGTTAGGGGTTTTTTGCTGTTAGTTTTTTTCTGTTTGGTTTGTTATGGAATGGTTAGAAACGGTTAGGAGTTAGTTAGGTGATTCAGTTACTTTTTTGTTTAGAAACCATTAGAGAATTGGTTGAAAGTTATGTTAAACAGTTAGGAGATGGGTTAAGGGTAGTTATAGGTTATGGACAGTTAGAAGGTTGTGATAGGAAATCTTTTTTTTGCTATTTTTCTACTATAATTTCTGCTTTGACTATTAGCTAGGTAGTTGGTTAGTTGTGTAGAAAGTTGGTTAAAGGTTTGTGAGGGATGGAAGAGTTTAGAATTCTATTTTTATCACTTTTGTATTGACAGTTAAGAGGGAAGTTAATTAGGTAGTGTGGGCAATTGGTTTAATAATGACTTTTCTGAAATGTGCAGGGCTAAGTTTTATACATTAAACTGAACAGGGTATCAAGTTATTTGGTGAACTATTTTGGTATGAACTGATTTTTTGAACTGGTTTTTAAATTGTTTTAAATTGCTGAGATATTCTCATCAGTTAGCAGTTTGGATTGGTTTTGCGATGCTAATTTCTGAACTGAATTTCAAATTGTGCATGGCTGATCATTATTAGAAATTCTATTTGGTTCTTGGAGCTTCGGGAAAACTTTTGAAGGGAGCAAGAGAAGGTTAAATCATGAAGATGAAGCGAGGCAGCTCGAAGGCTTGAAGAATAGGTTTAGAATTAGGCTTGGAATCAAAAAAATTGTAAAATTATTCCTTGATAACTTTGTAATGGTTTATTTTGGTAATCTAAATGGTGATGACTTTTGGCTATTGGAATTATTTGAATCAAGAGTTTATGTTCAGGTTTTGAATCAAAAAGCTATTAGTAGAAATAGGTTTACGGGGGTTTGGTTCAAACTTGAATTTTGAATGAACATTGAAAATTGTATGAAGAATATTATTCGGATTTTTAACTTGTAATTTTATCTCAAAAATATATGCTCCTTACGTATCTCAATAGCCGAAAGCAACATACGGTGAAGGCATGTTTCACTTTTTCAATATGCCTTGGTGGATGTAACGAGACAATCCCTTGGGATAGACTTTCAAATTGCAATAAACTTTGAATCAGAGGTGAACTTTAATGAACCATGGTGGTTTTTGCAATCTGCAACTTGTATTCCATATGAATTTCCTTCGAATCTTAACTTGGAACACAAATGAAACTTGGATGAACAATTCTAAACCAATC
Source organism: Vicia faba (assembly GCA_948472305.1). Classification (NCBI taxonomy): domain Eukaryota; kingdom Viridiplantae; phylum Streptophyta; class Magnoliopsida; order Fabales; family Fabaceae; genus Vicia; species Vicia faba. Next base: position 1,232,527,913 of record OX451737.1, read on the forward strand.
TTTAATTAACAAAACCAATCAATTAGTAATTGTTTGCCTTGCGAGCAACAAACATAACAACGAACCCACAAAAATTGTTCTTTGAATCATGATTTAATATTTTGAGATTCAATCTATAAGCCTTTGACTCGATAACCAGTGATCTCAAAAAGTACCATGTCTTGAAGAAAACTTTAATTTTACTTCCCACCTCCAAGCGAACTTGTAATACAAGCGATCAAACAATTGAGACCGATAATTCCCTTGATCATAATGAATTTACAATGCCATCCTTATATCACGCCTTATCATCCCACGAACCTCCATTGAAGATATTGATAAACCCAAGTACGAGAGGATATAAATCCTAATCTTCCATACAAAGCTTTTAGATTTTGATCTCAAAGCATTGAAATGAAATCCGAAGAAAATAGATTATATCGCAAGTAAGCCAATTGACCAGATGAAGAGCTTTGCATTATAAGGTATACAAACCCTAATTTGTGAAGAAGGTCCAACTGAATCTTCTTTTCTAGAATAGAGTTGTTACCCACATGACTAGAGATTCAAGCAATGATTTCCTTCTTATTTTACAAAGATATATCAATTGAAACCCTGGTTATTCATGGACAATATCCCCTGATGATAGCCTTGCATGATAATCACAACTTCCCAGAGAAACCTCTCTTGAATGGTACATGATTTAGAGAAATAAACCCTAATCAAAAGACGACGTTGAGCACAAGGAGATAATGAATGCCTAATTTAGTAGCCCTTAGATGACCCCGTAGAACAACTTGGAAATGAACATGGGAATACATAAATAAACATGACCAAGATGGCCATGACTTAGAAAACCTAATGAACCTCGGTTGATGAAATGCTGACAAGTACAAACTTGGTGGAGAAACACTCTGACTCTTGTCTTGAATGTATCTGAATGAGTAATAGCCCCTTAATCTTAAAGAGAACAGAACCCTCAATAAGCATGGGTTGCAATCCTAATTCCACATTTCACTGCTTGAAGGATAATCAGAAAAATCAGGCTTTATTGGATACGAACACCTTAACCGCTGCAAAACCCTAATATCGCGCAACCACTGAACTTCGAACCTCAAGCGCTTTATTGAATGCAAATGTATGTTAATGACCTAATGAAAAGATGTGAATGCAATGCTAAGCCTAAACCAAATATAAGAAATTAGGAGGGAAAATTTTGGGGTGCAACAAATGCCAAAGGAAGATTGGTACAAATGTTACATGACTATGTTGAAGTGTTTGCTTGGTTGTATGAAGATATGCCGGGGTTGGATACTGACATTTTGGTTCATCATCTACCAACAAAGGAATATTGTCCTCCAGTCAAGCAAAAGATTCTTCGTATACGGCCAGACATGTCTGATAAAATAAAAGTTGAGGTAATGAAGCAATTCAATGCAGGTTTTCTAGAAGTAACATCCTATCCCCAATGGGTGGAGAATATGGTCCCCGTGCCGAAGAAAGATGGGAACGTTTCTATGTGTGTAAACTATATGGATTTTAATAGGGAAAGCCCCATAGAAGATTCCCCTCTACCGCATATTGACGTCTTGGTCGACAACACAACCCAACATAAAGTCTTCTCTTTCATGGATGGCTTCTCTAGATACAATCAAATCAAGATGGCTCCCGAGGATATGGAGAAGACCACCTTTATTACACAATGGGGCACCTTTTGTTATAAGGTCATGTCGTTTGGTTTGAAAAATGCAGGGGAAACATATCAACGAGCTATGGTAGCCTTATTTCATGATATGATCCATCATGAAATAGAGGTTTATGTGGATGATATGATTGCAAGGTTGCAAATTGAGGAATAACACCTTGATCATCTTCATAAGTTATTTGAGAGGTTGAAGAAATACAAGCCAAGGTTGAATCCCAACAAATGCACCTTCGGGGTAAGATCTGGAAAACGTTTAGGGTTTGTTATCAGTGGAAAAGGTATTGAGGTCGACCCTACAAAAGTCAAAGCCATACAAGAAATTCCAGCTCCCCGCTCTGAGAAGGAAGTAAAAGGTTTCTTGGGTCGACTTAACTACATTTCTCGATTCATATCTCACCTAACTACTACTTGTGAGCCAATCTTCAAACTCTTGAAGAAAGATCAAGTAGTCAGATGGAACGACGACTGCCAAGCAGCATTTGACAAGATCAACGAATATTTACAAAAACCTCGCATTCTGATGCCTCAAATTGAAGGAAGAATTTTGATTATGTACTTGAATGTATTAGAGAATTCAATGGGGTGCGTGTTGGGCCAACATGATGAGTCTGGGCGAAAAGAGCATGCAATATACTACCTTAGAAAAAATTTTACCGACTGTGAAACTAGATATTCACTGCTCGAGAAAACTTGTTGCGCTTTGGAATAGGCTGCTCACCGGCTAAGATATTATATTTTGACTCAAACCAGTTTATTGATTTCTAAGATGGATCCTTTCAAGTATATCTTTGAGAAGCCAGCTCTCTCCGGATGAATAGCTAGATGGTAAATGGTATTGATCGAATATGACATCTAATACACTACACAAAAGGCAATCAAGGGAAGTGTGATGGCAGATTATTTGGCCCATCAAGTTGTTGATGATTACCAATCCATGAACTTTGAATTTTCGGATGAGAATATCATGTTGATAACTGATTGTGAAAAGCCAGAATCATATGACGGACCTAAACAAGGACCCTGATGGACTATAGTTTTTGATGGAGCTTCCAATGCTTTGGGTAACGGAATTAGTGTTGTAATCATTTCCCCTGAAGGCGGCCATACGCCTTTCACTGCCAGACTGTGTTTCGACTGTACGAATAACATGGCCGAATATGAGGCATGCATTTTGGGTCTAAAGGCTTCTATTGACCTGAGGATCAAGTTCTTAAACGTGTATGGAGATTCTGCTCTAGTAATCAGTCAAGTAAAAGGAGAATGGGATACCAAGCATTCTAACCTAATTCCATACAAAGAGCTTGTGTTAAGCCTGATCCCACACTTTGATGAGGTTACTTTTGAACACTTCCCGAGAGAAGAAAATCAGTTGGAAAATGCTTTAGCAACAATGTCATCCATGTTCAAGGTTAGTTGGGACAATGAAGCTCCCAGAATTATAATCGAAAGATTTGACGAACCTGTGCACTGTTATGAGCTTGACACTGACGAAGAGAAGCTATGGTATCATGAAGTAAGGAGATATCTTGAAGCACAAGAGTATCCTGAAGGAGCTTCCGTCAAGAATAAGAAATTCCTATGAAGGTTCTCAGCCAAATTCTTCCTAAGCAATGAGATCATGTATAAGCGCAACAATGATTCTACCTGCTCCATTGCATAGACAAGAAAGAAGCAGATAAGATCATGGAAGACATGCATGAGGGCATCTTTGGAACCCACTCTAGTGGGCACACTATGGCCAAGAAAATTATAAGGGCTGGTTACTATTGGTCGACTATGGAAACTAATTGTCACCACCATTCAAGGACTTGCAATAAGTACCAAATCTATGCCGACAAAGTTCACGTGCCTCCAATACCTTTAAATGTCATGACTTCTTTGTGGCCCTTTTCAATACGGGGCATTGACATGATTGGAGAGATCAAGCCAACTGCCTCTAATGGACACTTTTTCATCCTTGTTGCTATTGACTACTTCACCAAATTGGTCGAAGCTGCCTCATATGCCTCAGTCACAAAGAACATTGTAGCCCGGTTTATCAAGCATAACCTCATCTGCCATTATGGTATCCCCGAAAGGATTATCACCGACAATGGAACCAATCTCAACAATGCTATGATTACTGAACTCTATACACAGTTCAAGATCAAGCATCACAATTCTTCCCCATATAGACCTAAGATGAATGGCACAGTGGAAGCTGCCAATAAAAACATAAAGAAGGTTGTGCAAAAGATGGTGGTGACATATAAAGATTGGCATGAGATGCTACCATTTACTCTCCACGGCTACCGTACCTCGGTACGAACGTCAACTGGGGAAACCCCATTTCCTTTAGTCTATAGCATGGAAGCTATCCTGCCTGTCGAAGTTCAGATTCCTTCTATGAGAATTATGAAAGAAGCACACTTAGGCGAAGACGAATGCATTCAGACTAGATTGGATCAGTTGAACTTGATCGACGAGAAGAGACTGTATGCTGTTTTTCATGGTCAAATGTATTAAAAGCGTATGATCAAAGATTTCAACAAGAAGATCAAGCCTCGAGTGTATCAGACTGGTGACTTGGTAATAAATCACATTATTTTACCACAAGGTGATCCCAGCGGAAAATGGACTCCCTTTTACGAAGGGCCATTTTTTGTCAAGAAAGTATTCTCTGGAGGTGCCATGATGCTAACTACTATGGACGACGAAGATTTCCCGCGTCCTGTATACACGTACATAGTCAAAATATACTACGCATAAAGAATGACCTGCTAGGTTGACATACCAAGGCAAAAATAAGGGCATCCCGGCAAACCAAAAGGGTTTGGTAAAAAGTCAGGGATATATACAAAAGATTGTAAATCTGGCAAGTCGAAAACCCAAAAGGGAGGCTTGGGAAAAAATGGGTATCCTGGTGGACTGAAAACCCGAAAGGACGGTCCATGCAAAAGTTAGGTATTAAAGCGTACGACTATGTCCCGTTGGATCTCTGTAGCAAACTTTATTACCAAGGTCAAAAGTTCAAAAGGTCCAAGATCAATTCAATCAAATTTTTTCAACGGCAAGGGATGGTGTTTGAAGACATACGGGCAATAGCAGAGTTGGAACCTAATGAGATCACTTCCACATGGCTATTATTTTTGTTTTCACTTTGTATTCCTTTCATTCTTTCGACGATTTCCTCTTACTAGGATCTCAGTCTCCTTGTATATAAATGTCTATTTATAAGCAAACATCAATACAAATATACTTTGAAGTGCAACTTTTTGTTTTTTCTGTTTTGAGTGAAAAAGTGTCCAATGACTAAAATTGAATGAATATATGCATATGAACATGATTAAACTGTTAACAAGTGTATGCATAAAAACAGTAATAAGCATTTCCTTAAGGATTTGGGCTATCCCCACAGAGTTACTACAACAAATTTTCTCCCCTGAGTTAAATTCATACATCTAGAGTTCCAATCTCTTAGAAACCCTATTCCAACTGAGTGGGTCTTAAAAAAGAAGCCTTGTGGAGTTCTCCCTAAAGAATTCACTTTCCCCAGTAGGTCGTAAATATATTCTTTTTAATCGGGTTTATTTCCCCAACAAACTACAAATTCCCCAGCTTGAGTTGGCCCCTCAGACTATCACAAATCAATGGAAAAAACCCCTTAATCCTCGGTAGAGTCATTGTAATCCCTATATAACAGTTAAATTAATCCTTTCAAGCAAGTTGTTGCGAGGCCTGGAATCCGACCAGATAACAGCTAACTTCATCCTTTCAAGCAAGTTATTGCGAAGCTTGGAATCTGACCATATAACAGTTTCCTTCATCCTTTCAAGCAAGTTACTGTGAAGCCTGGAGTCTGACTAGATAACAGTTAACTTCATCCTTTCATCAGTTACTGTGAAGCCTGGAATTCGACCAGGTAATAGTTAACTTCATCCTTTCATCAGTTACTGTGAAGCCTGGAATCCGACCAGATAACAGTTAACTTCATCCTTTCATCAGTTACTGTGAAGCCTGGAATCCGACCAGATAAGAGTTTAACTTCATCTATGTTGTTGCGAAGCCTGGAACCCGACCAGATAACAGTTTAACTTCAGCAAGTTATTGCGTAGCCTGGAATTCGACCAGATAATAGTTTAACTCCATCTAAGTTGCTACGAAGCCTGGAATCTGACCGGATAACAGTTTAACTTCATCATTTGTTGTGAAGCCTGGAATTCGACTAGATAATAGTTTAACTTCGTCTAAATTTTTGTGAAGCCTGGAATTCGACCATATAACAGTTTAAGTCACTGTGAATACTGGAATCTGACCAGATAACAATTAATTTCAATTTTCTGTGAAGCCTGGAATCCGACCAGATAACAGTTAATTTCATCTTTCCCTGGTATGTTGCTGCAAAGCCTGGAATTCAACCAGAAAACAATTAAATTTATTATCCCTAGCAAGTTGAAAGTTGTTGTGAAGCCTGGATTTCTACAAGATAACAGGTAGCTTTCACTCTCCCAAGTCAAATATAATTCCTCATTAGAGTAATGGACAAAAAAAGCTCCTGAACTCTATTCCCAAAGCAGAAATTAACACTCCGCGTAGAGTTTCCTCAAGCAAGGAGCCAAAATCAATGTTCCCCAGCGGATTTCTCCTCAAACAACAAAATAGGAATACCCAGTGGAAACATTCTAAACCAGGTTTGAAGATATAAATACTCTTCATCCCTAAAAGCAGTCTGAGATTTAACTTCCCAAAGCTCCCCAGTATTTATCAAGGATTTATTTTCCAAGAGAAAGATACATTTCAACAATATTTCACATTCATACATCATATTACATATATGACAAATGCATATAGCACAATCTCATTTATTTTGAGAACATCATTATGCCATGCATACATCTGCATGTAACTAACCCTCTTCCTTGAAGGAAAAGTAAACAAATCAAACAAAGACCTATTCTGGTTAGATTTATTTCTTCCAGATTAAAGACAGACAAATAAAGACCTCTTCTGGTTAGATTTATTCCTTCTAGATTAAAAACAGGCGAAGACCTCTTCTGGTTGGATTTAATTCTTCCAGTTAACGATAGGCAAACAGGAAAACCTCTTCTGGTTAGAATTTTTCTTCCAGTTAATGACAAGCAATCAACAGACCTCTTCTGGTTGGATTTACTTCTTCCAGTTAATGATAGGCAAAAAGACAAACCTCTCCTGGTTAGAATTGTTTGTTCCAGTTAATGACAGGTATTCAATAGACCTCTTATGGTTAGGTTCATCTCTACCAGTTAATGACAAGCAATCAACAAACCTCTTCTAGTTAAGATTATTTCCCCAGTGAAGTCGCCAAACAACAGACCTCTTATGGCTAGATTTATCTCTTCTAGTTAAAAATAGGTAAAAGACATCTATTGTTTCAACATAAATCAACCAAAGATTTATTTTGTTATTTCTTCCAATTTCTACCAACAATCACTCTAGATGGCATATGTAAGCCCATCTCCGACGAATTCTTTATCACCTCTCCAAATGGTATCTTTAATCCCATTCCCGAGACGATCAACCAACACATCATCAAGTGCAGATTTATGGGCACTCTAGTGTTCAATCATCATCAACCTTCAAGTCACGAATGACGGACCCTCCAATCTAACTCTTCAGGTTTAAGAAGATTGAACAGGGGCAGGTATTGTACCCCAAAATTTTCTCTCCCTTTTCTTAAGATATTTTCCACAAAGATCTTCAATGATTCAACCTTGCACAAGTATTGACTAGATCAAGCCATCTCCTCAACAAAGATGCCTCAAATTAGGGTTTCAGTTTGCACAAAGACAGTTGGACTTATAATATTTCAAATGACTTTCATGGATCATTATGGACCCTCAAGATTTCTCTTGTCAAGTTTCAAGTCTTGAATCACAAAATTGCTCAGTTAATTTGATCAGATGGCCTAAAAATCAATTGTATAGGAAAATAGTCAATTATCGTCAACCTACAGTCAAATTTTAAGACTTTTGACCAATATCAACATTTTAAAGTCATATGTATCATTTGATCAAGATTGGTTCATAATTCTATAAGAAAATTGTTTAAATCATCAAAAGGGTGAAATGGTCAAAATTAGGGTGTTGTACCCCAAAATTTTCGCTCCCATATTTCTCAAATACATGTCAAGTAAAGTCTTCAAATTGCTCAAGGAAGTCCAAGGGTTGACCAGACAAACTCTCTCCTAAGGAAGTCTACCCCAAATTAGGGTTTCATTTTGCATCAAGATGTTTGAGTCCAAAGGATCCCAAATGCTCACCATTGTACTAATATGTTCTCAAGATCATCCACGTCAAGTTTCAAGCCTTGCAGAGGAAGTTTTCTCAGTCAATTGCTCAAAGGCTTGAAAATCGAATGTGTTAGGGAAAAAGTCAATTGTGGCCCATATACAGTCAAACTTCAAGATTTTTGGTCAACTTTATAATTTTGAAGTATCATTCATCATTTGATCAAGGGTTGATCATGATTCCTCAAGGATTGCTCATAACTCAGTAAAACCCAAAAGTTGCCAAATTAGGGTTTTGTAGGAAAAGTCAACTCAACTTTGACCAGTCATAACTTTCTCATACTTTATCAAAAATGTCCCATCCAAAGATCATTTTTAAGAGGATGTAATTACCTACAATTCATCTTCAGCTGCCAAGTTCAAAATATGCACTCACAAGAAGATATGAATTTGGACATTATAAGTCATTTTGAAAAGTCAACAAAAACACCTTTTGGGTAAAAGCTTAATACATAAACATGGAAGACTCAATTGAGATGAGACCAAACGGGTTGCTTAGAGGACATCTTAAGCTTTCTAAAAAGTCCAAGAACATCTCTCTAGGGTCAAAATTGAGAGAGTTATGCATTGGCCAAGTTGACCCTTTTTGCAAAATTGCCAAAAGTCAAATGTGTCCAAAATTGCATTTTTTACCAAATGGGTCCAACTTTTTATGCTTGCATTGAGTTTTTAATGTGACCCACGACCCATGAGCCCTTCCACTTGTCATTCTTTTATTTTTGTTATTTATTTTGATTTTATTTCAATTAAATCAAATAAAATCAATATAAAATAATGAAAATATCAAAAACTAATCAAATCTTAAGATTTTGTGCATGATTAGGTCCATTACACAGGTGGAGACAAGATCAAATCGTGCAAGGCTTGATATGGACAAAAAAAGATTTATTTTTCTTGATTTGTAAATATTTGGTGCAAGGATTGAATCATGAATCAATATTCATAATTGGAAGAGATTTGATACAAAATTGCAACCCTAATACACCCTAGTATACATAAGGAACAAAATCATATCAAGAAAAGGGGCGAGAGGCGTGCAAAGGAAGAAAACAAATTTCAAAAATTCAAGAAAAAAGTACACACTGATTTCAAAGTTTCAGGCCATCTCAACCCATTCTAATCATACCAATCAATTGTTGGACTCCGCAGGATCGTGTTTCAATCGCTAGCAAGCTTCCCCACGCCTTGAAACGCCCTGTAAGAGTCCCACGGTTTGCATATTTCTTGAATTTGATTACATTGATTATGGCATATTTAGAAATATTAATTGACATATTTGTAATCCTTGAGATATTTGTAATCCTTGAGATATTTGTAAGCTAATGCCTATGTTTAATTGCATTTTTATGGACTGAACACGAAACTGCCATGGCTTGGGTTCTTCCTTTGTTTTTAGGGGTTTCTTATACAGGGAAAATTGGCCAGTGATAATGGTACCATGATGCTCGTGGGCTTGAAACGAGTTGATTGGTACCATTGGTTGTCATTTATCATACACATACATGATGTTGGAATGAACAAGGGTTATACCTACGCTTGGTGTCCGTAGGTAAATATCTTTTATCTAAAATGACGGAAGCAACGAAGAAGACAATGGCGTGGCAAGTTATGAATGGTCAGTTTGAATTTCGCACGTTTTGGGAAGCGTGGCATGTTGTTTGTGTTATATTCTATTTATGTCATTATTGTTACAACTAACATGATTAGTGCAGATGGTAAGGTTACTGGCCTTTGATGCACACATCCTGTGTTTGATCCCAGGCGTGTGCATTTTATTTTTTGAATATTTTCAAGGCAATCCAGCGTGTTACATGGCAAGGGGTCCATCGTGTACTATCCAAATCTGGCCGTCCCATCCATCAACGCTCCAGATCCAAGGCTATCCCTTGAAGGTCCACAATACGCCCCAGTCAAGCATGCACATGAGATTGAACAAAGTCAACAAAGGCCTGAGCCTGTTGGGCCAAGAAATCAGATTCACCCCCCCCCCCTCTTGCTAATGCTATCAGGCCCATTCCTTTCTTTTCCCTTCTTTTTTCTTTTATTTAAATTAATTTGATTAATTATTTTCTAACACAATTAATTTCTTTTTTTTACAAAAATCATAAAACCAAAAATTTCACAAAAATTAGAATTAGGTTTTATTTTATCAAATTTAATATAATTTAGTCTAATTTAATTTAGGGTAATTCTAACTTTTTTATATAATTAAAATCAAATTAGAAGAATTAGGGTTAGACTTTTTATTTTATTTTTATTTTTTCTTTCTCAAAATAAAAAATACAAAAATAGGTTAGTTTAAATATTTTTCTTAAATTTAAATTAATTAGTAATAAGGTTTTTTATTATTCAATTAAGCGTTATTCGCTCAAATAATCAAAAACGGAAAAAAAAATGATTTTTATTTTAAATTACAATTAAGTATAGTTGGGTCAAAACCCAAATTATTTTCCATTCGATTCATCGCGCGCGTTTATTTTTTGCAATATTGATGTAACTGTCTACGGTATGTAATAGTTTAAATTAAGATTTTCTTTATTTATCGTCTTTTGCAGGTTTTTGGCTATGTAATTAATCCCCTACCCCGAAGCCTTGTAATAGCATAGGTTTTATTTTCTCACATTTTAAACTTTCTCAAATATTAACTGTTTAGATGTATGTTAATAGGATTGTATGGCAGGATTTCATGATAATTTAAAACGGCTAGAAAACCCTAATGTGCAAAGATAATAACTGGAATCAAATCACTCGCACATGCGCATTCCTAGGGTATACTCTCACTTCGGTTGCCTTCGGTAAACGATCATTAAGTATAGGGTGCCTTAGTGGTTTCCCTCCTGTCTAAACAAAGATCAAATGTCCCGTTCGAAAATGTTGCCTCGGAAATATTGCCTCGAAAATGTTGCCTCGAATATTATCTAAAGACTCTAGGGTTATTACTAGGACGTCCTAATATTGCTTTAGTGATCGTACGTCCCTTACGAATTCACCCTTACAAACTCCAACGACGGTGCTTCCTATTTCTCAATAGTAGGATAACATTGTCTAAAGGAAACGAGAATAGAAACAATCCTTTTTCGAGTAGGTAGATGCTAGTAGGTACTTTCTCAAATCAAAGTTTTTTCACACCAAACACTTTTCAGGTAAAGTTTTCAAAAATAACTTCGTAACACTCTTGGGGACACAAACAAGGGTTAAAACGAAGTAAAACAAAACTTTTCAAAACAAACACACACAAGCAATTTTAAAATATGAGCAAGTACCTAAGAGCCCATGGAAAACCTTGGATAGAAAGGGTGCTAACACCTTTCCTTTCTATAATCTACCCCCTGTACTCAAAATCTCGAAAAAGGAATTTTTCTGTGCTTTTTTTCCTTTCCGGTTGGATAAAATAAAATTCGGTGGAGACTCTTGCTTACCGCGACATTTTGCAAAAATAAAACATAAAACGCAAACCAGCATTTTCAAAACAGTCAGTTCTGCCACCGTATCACATAGGGTTTTGACTAAGAATGATCAATCTTTGACTTTTGACCTACTACACGACTTATTGGTTCTAAACATGATCCCAAGGATTCAAGCACATCAATTTGACCTAATCACATATTTCAATTCATCTCTCGAGATCAGCAGATTAATAGATGAAATTTGGTCAACTGATGAAAACAGTCAATTGTACACTAAAAAGTCAAACTTTGACTTTTTGATAAAATTTTAGTTTCAAAGATCACATTTCATCAAGACATTCAAAAATATGAAATTTGATCATCAAGAAATCAAGAAGGTCAAAAGTCATTTTGAAAAGTCAAACTTTGCAAGATTTAGAGATTTTTCTAAGTGTTTTCATACATGTTAATTTCATTACTTCATGACATCTTTTCACCATAATTCAAGATAATTCAAGTTGTTACAAGTTTTCAAGTAAACAACAAGACTGCATTTTTATGTTAAAACAATTGCAAGTTACAAATCTTAGGATTTGTCTAGTTTGAACTTTTCCCTTTGTCTCAATCTTTAAAACTTTGCCACTATGTTGTCCACAAATATGCCTTGTCTTTGTTACAAGCTACATAAATCTGTCCATAAAACCAGAATTGTGTCATACTACAAATATTGTTGTCCAGAAAATCCCCAAAATTTGATATGCTGTCAAGTCCAAGCCTGCTGCTACTAGCCCAAAACCATGTCAAAAATAGTCTGATGTCCTGTACAAAGCCAGCCATGCACCAAGCTGCCACTCCACTCCAAAACTGCTACAAATTAGCCCTATTATGCTTCCCCTAACTCTGTCCAAACCTGCACTATATCAGTTCCATATTTGCACAAAATTAACACATAAAAGCTGCATCTAAAAAGTAATAAAACAGTATACCCAAACAGTTCAAAAACTTATCTATTTCCCTCCCAAATTTCAGTCAATTTCATCTATAAATAAGTCATTTCACAACACACAAAGGGAGAGGATTTTTTTTGTTGAAAAAGAAAAGAAAAGAAAACTTGAATAAGCTAATGGAATTCTTTGTAAACTATGCTCATCTTCCACTATATTTTCGTTTACAAAACAAAAACTGAAAACTGAAAAAAAAAACCTTAACCCACTATACAACCTTGCAAGTTCCCCCTTAAACCAACTGTCCAAATACTTCATATACATCACATAGAAATTGTTCAAACACAAGAATAATTTTTGTAACATCACTATTTCCTAAACTAAAAAAAAAGGAACTTCCAACTTGCTTTCTCCAAGACAATACAACAACTCAAACTCAAAATATAGAGTTCAGCTTCAAGGTAAGTCTTCTTGACTTTGAACTATTCATGCAAGCATCATCAATGGTTCATTTGTGAAGCTAAAATGTAGATATTATAGCCCTGAAATTAACTATATGTTTATTTTTTTCATTTTTCACTAACCATGTGTTGAGAAAAAACTTATGTGTGTGACAGAACAATGTTAGAAGTGAAAAAACAGGTTATGAGTTGATGCATATCTCTACGTGTCGACACATATATGGTATAAAATAGGTTATGGGTCGACATAAAACACGAATGAGTCGACACAAAACAGAAATGTGTCAATACAAACCATTATGTGTCGACTCATACTGAGTAGATTTTGATTTCCAGAGAAAGAAAATGAGTATGAGCCGATATAAAACATGCATGAGTCGATACAAAACAGGTTATGTGTCGATACAAACCATTATGTGTCGACTCATACTGAGTTAATTTTGATTCCCAGGATCAGAAATGATATGTTTTAATGCATAAGGGTATGTGTCGATGCAAAACAGGTTATGAGCTGACACAAACCTTTATGTATCAACTCATACCGATTTGGTTTTTTACTTTCAAGAACAAGGAGTGATATGTATTGATGCATAAGTGTATGCATCAATGCATAAAATTTTCTTATCAATGCATAAGTGCATGCGTCAATACATAAATTTTAAAAAAAAAACAAATTTTATTTTCTTATTTATCTTTACGTTCCTGAATATTATATATTCATTCAATATGGTTGTAATAGTAAAATTAGGTTTTATTTGCTTTTATCTCCCCATTTGTAAATTTGTACCCCCATCCCCAAATGATGTAATAGCGTAGGATTTAATTTCCACAATTTATCCCTTTTAATATAATTGTTAGTAATTAGGGTGTGTATGGCAAGATAAAATCAATCTTAGAGAATCATAATCTCAAAGACAAAAATGCATGCAATCAAACACTTTTCACACGAGCACCTCTAGGGTAACCTCGCCTGTTTCCTACGAATAAATAGTCATGTCCCTCGGATGTGGGACGCTTTAGAAAATACCCTCGATAAAAAATATCGTAGTCCCTCGATGACCCTTCGATATTTCCTTCGGTAAAATGAACTTAGTCCCTCATGAAAATTGCTAAAGCGTCTCATAGGTTACCTTCCATGACTATACGACGACCCACGCTCGTCCCTTCACATCCAATAATATGGTTTCTTACTAACTAATGGTAAGGTAACACTATCTAAAGGAGGAGGAAAAGAACAAAGACTTTTGAGTAAGTAGAACGCTCGTAGTTGTTTGCTCACAAGCATTTCAAAACAAAACATCTTTTGAAAATACCAATACGTTCATGAAATATTTTTAAAAGTAAACACTTTGTATACATTCTTATAGAGACAAGAATCATTACAAAGTTCTCCTAAACAAAGGCACTTTTCAAAAATACATTCAAAGTAATCACAAACACATTTCAAACAAAGCATTTTCAAAGTGACCTAGCAACTGAGAGCCCGTAGATAACTACGGATAAAAAGTGTGCTAACACCTTCCCTTTTCATAACCTACCCCCCGAACTTAAGAAAATTCTAAAAATGTCTTTCCTGTTCTTTTTATCATTTCCTTTATTGGATAAAAGAAAAGTTGGTGGCAACTCTTGCAATCCGCAACAATTGCGATAAAACGCAAAACACCCAAGTCAGTTCCCCACCGTATTACAGGATGCTTTAGCAATTATCATTAAGGGACTAGGTCATTTACCGATGGCAACGTCTAAAGGGTCATTGAGGGACTATGATCTTTATATCGAGGGACTTTGCTAAAGAATCTCTACTATCGAGGGACATGACTGTTTTGTAATCTGAAGGCAACAAGGGGGTTACCCTAGAGGTGTAAGTGTGCAAATGATTTATGTTCAGCTATTTTAGTCTTTGTGTTAGGGTTAGCTATTGATTCATTTTTTTAGTCTTTCTATTCAAGCCTAGTTACTATCAGTAAGCAGCAAATATAGATAACCGTAAAGGTGCTAAAAGTAAAAGCGGAAAGAAAACCCTAGACTATTACATCGCTTTGGGAGAGGTACACAAGTAGGAAAATGCGAGAAAGTAAACCCTAATTACTATTACATCCTGAGAAACAGTTACAATAACGACAAAAATGTGAGAATAATAAAGTACGCAAAAAATGTAAGAATGAGAATAAGGAAAACGAAAGTGTTTTTGGTGATTTTTTTAATAAAAAAAGGTTTTTGATGTATAACCCTAATTAATTTTAATTAAAAAAATAAATAGATTAATTAAATTATTTTTAAAAAAAAGCCTAAACACATAATTTGATTAGGGTTTATAAAAAAAGTTTTGAAAAAATTAGGTTTGTTAGAAAAGGTTTATGGTTTATGAATATAGGGTTTTTAAGAAGAAAAATTAAGGAAGAACCATGTTTTAAAAATAAACTGGCAGGGGTGGGTGTTGAACCCAAGCCCTTAGCCTTCTTGGCCAGCACCTTCACTACTACGCCAAGCGTGCGCTTGTGTTAAGGGATAGAATCAATGCGTTTTGTATGTTAACTTGAAGAAATCAGAAAAATATGAAAAAAGGATAAAACGCAGGGGTCGAACCCACGCCCTTAGGATATGAATGCCTTAGCGCGTGTGTTTTAACCACTGGAGTGGTGATACATCTATTATTATTCCAGATATAAAACAAATATAAAACAAATCCAATTAACTGGACCAGAGAAGCGCTGGAGCCCTAGCTCCGGTGAGTCTTTTGCTTCCAACCTGCAAAACAACCATTGTTAGAGATCCAAAGGTACTTTACCCCCCAAAATCCAACCCTGCGAGTTCAATGGAAGTGGTATTTTTGGCTGAATTGTGCTAGTTTTTTAGCTATAACGAAAATAGCATGGATCGTGCGGTTATGGTGATGCGTGATTCTGGTAGCATGGAGGCCATGCGATTGACTTTTCCTGCATATTGATACCTTATAAACACGTTAATATGGTTATTTTCTCTTAAAACATAAAGAAAATGAATGTATGAAATTCATGCAACATTAAAACTGGTGAGGCACATATATGTGTTTTCATGCCCTTTTGATCATTGCAATAGATTCAACCTTACTCTATTTTGTTTCTTGAAGTGAATGGAAGGGTTAGTAGGCCTTGAGAGTGGCTGCAAGCTAGGGTTTCAAGTTTCCCTAGTTTGAATGATTTTTTTTAGTTTTGGAGAAGTGTTTCTTGCACAAGGATTTTTGTGTTAGGTCATGTCTGAATGAGGAGATTATATAGCTTGAATTTAGGTCAAATAAGACATGGGCTTGGACCTTATAAGAAGCCTTTGTTTTATTTTATTTAATTTTGACTTTAAATTAATAAAAATCAAAATAAAATAAAATAAAAAGGTCAAGGGGTGCATGAATAAGATTTGAGGTTCATTATAAGTTACAAAACACATTTGGACTTTGAATCACAAGCCCAATAACCCAAAATTCCATGTTTGGTTACTTTTGGTTTCATGAATTTGCTCCAAATTTCCCAACTTAAATCAATCATACCTCTCTAAATTTTTATCATTTGGAGGTGATCTTGGACTTTTTGGAAAGCTCAAGATGTCCTCTATAATCTCTATGTTGATCATGTTTGCATTTGAAGATTTATCTTTATGTAAATTTCCTTGAAAAAAATAGTTTCTTTATGTTGACTTTTGAAATAACCTATAATGTTTTGGCCCATATCTCTCAAATGAAGCATTTTTTGGACTTTAGCTTAGAGAGAGAAAGTTGTAGAGAATTGAATTTCCTTCAAAATGAGCTTTGGTTGAGGAAAACATCTGATGAAACATGTGAAAGTTGAACTTGGTCAAAGTTCAGTTGACTTCTCCTTAAGAAAGCCCTAATTTGGCAACTTTTAACTTTTGATGATTTGAGAGTTTTCTTGGTGAATCATGATCAACCCTTGATAAAATAATGAATATGACTTCAAAATGTTGATGTTGACCAAAAACCTTGAAGTTTGACTATATGTTGACCCCAGTTGACTTTTTACCCAATATAGTTAATCTTTTGTCATTTGAGCCATTGACTGAGCAAACTTGTTATGCAAGGCATAAAACTTGGTATGAGCATTTTTAAGACATGTAAGAAACCATGAAATCCACTTTATGTCTTAGAAACCCAATCTTCCTTGAGAAAAGTGAAACCCTAGTTGTGGATCTATTGCTTAGGAGGAGAATTTTTCTAATCAATTCTTGAGCAACCTTGAGCAAATGAAAACCCTAGGAGAATATTCTTGAATAGTGGGAGGGAAAATTTTGGGGTACAACACAGTCACAATTTTTCCAACAAGTCGAAAACGACTCGAGGTCAAATGATTTGTTCAAAAAAAAGAAAGAAAAAATGATGTTAAAAAAAGAATAAAGAAAGCCCGCTAAGTCGAAAACTTGAAAACAAGTGACTTAGGAAAAAATTAGGGCATCCCACTGGACTTCAAAATCAAAATTCAAAAAGAATTTGTACAGGCAAAATTTAGGGAAATGAAAAAGAATGAAAAGCCTAAAAGGCGAAAAAGGGTTACAAAATAAAATCCTCAACAAAGAACAAAGTTGTATGATCAGACACCAAGAAAAAAGGTGAGTGATTGTCGTGTCCAAAAAACCTTGTGGTTCCTCAACCATCATAAAATCCTCTTGAGAGATGAGTTCTCGTATCGAGTTACCAGGACTTAAGACTGGAGAATATCATGGAGAATTGGTGGGTACCAAATAATTTTGAGCGATACCTCCTTTTTTCTAACAATGTGAACCAGTCCACGTTACAATCCTGAAAAGTCCTAACTGAAGCATGGGTTAATTCGAAAGCATACTACGATGAGATAGTGTTTAACTGACTCCCAAAATGTGTGCTTAATATTTTTGTTGGTATCATATGCTTGTTTTGTCATTCTTAAAAAGAAAAAGTTTTCAAGTGTTGCACTCTAAAAGTGATTCGTTCACAAGAAGTTGCAATGTCATTTCCATATGAAAACTTCAAGACTTACATAAGTGTTACATTAGAATTATCATTCTCATAATAAACATTCTCCTGTATGCAAAAAAATTGCTTGACATCGAAGGAGTTATATACACTGAGCATCAGTGAAAAGCTTAATCTTGTCGAAGAAGAGAGGCTTGAATACTCTGTTTAATCAAAAGTTAGTTGTCTCAAGAGAATTGACGATATCAAGGGGCACGATTTCCCAGATACTCCATTAAGTGAAAGCAGTTTGGTGCTTTACAGTCTGGTTACCCTAAGGGGCTTTTCTTCCAAGAGACTTTGTTGAGCATTGTGCAAGTTTCTTTCTCAGTGTTATCTATCTTTAAAAAGTGTGAATTTTGAAAGATCTGGGGCAATCACATCGATAATTTTCTTCAAAGTTTCACCAATCCGGGGCAATTATATCAATATTTGAAGAATATCTCAAAGTGCCGAGTGATCATGGTCCGTTACCCAAGTTTCGTTAAAGCTACTTACAACATTGATTAGTCAGGGGCAGTGTTCTGAAGAACATAACACTAGGGAAGCTTATCCATAATGTCACAGATCTCAGGAAGTCCTCTCGAGGCGAATCTTTTTAAAGGATAATCAATATGAAGCAGTTACATCAAGATTTGACAAATCTCTCCATGAATAAGTTAGGTAAGAGAATTATTCAGAGCTTGAGTATATTGGGGCTGATTATCCTAAGTTAGTATGGTACCATTTTTCTACAAGGGCCTTCTCACGTGAAATTCCTCCATGCTATACATGGGGAACATTTGTTGTGATTTGTTTTGCAGGAATTGACATTCACTCGCTTATGTGTAATTTGTCAATACCAGGTCAACATCTTTCAAGATGACTACGGTATCCCTAGCTTGGGTCGTTTCCTCAGCAGCACTGAAGTTTCTATTTCTCCCAAATAATTCCTCCCAAAGAAAGGGAATTATGGATAAAAAGTGTGACTGATTTGGAAATTTTTAAATAATACCCCCAGCATTACTTGATGTTTTCTTATCCCCAGCATTGCAAAGCGGGCAATCCTTGTCTAAAAGTTGTGATTAATGAGACTTTATGGTAAAGAATCTGCATCCCTAATAGATATGTGATATTGTTGTGTTCATGGGAGAATATATACTCCCCGAATTAGAGTTCCTCATTCCACAGCCGAGGGTACCGGTTGGGAATTTTCTTATTCCCCGACAATTCACTTCGCCAAGATATCTTATTCAAGAACTCTCTCATATCCCCAACGAAAGCTTATTTTGAGACTCTTTATGATGAGAACCTTTTCTCATCCACCAGCCAAGTTTGTTTGAGAATTGTTCATTTTTCCCAGCTGAGTAATGTTAAAGATTATCTCACTCCCAAGAAAGGGCTACTTTATGAGATCTCTTGCTCATGATCTTTTATCTCCCCATCTCAAGTTTCCTTATTTGAGATCCTTTATTCAAGAATGTTCATTTCCCCACCTGAGTCGTTTCATCGAAATTTTTTATTTCAAGATTTATCTTTTTTTCCCTAATAGAGTTTGATCTTGGATGTTAATAAGTTTCATATCCCTAGAGGAGTGTGCCATCGTGACTTCTTATCTGAGGTTTCTCATATCCCTGGAAAGGCTCGTTCTTATTGAAGATCATTCGTAAATCCCCAGATGAGTTTCTTACGCCAAGATTACCCCCTCTCCAGCAAGTTTTGTGTGCATAAGTTATTTTATATCCGGCTAAGATCCTCATATTCCCATCTGTTGTACCCCAAAATTTTCCATCTCGCTATTCAATAATATTCTCCTAGGGTTTTCATTTGCTCAAGGTTGCTCAAGAATTGATTATACAAATTCTCCTTCTAAGTAATAGATCCACAATTAGGGTTTCACTTTTCTCAAGGGAGATTGGGTTTCTAAGGCCGCAAATGGATTTCATGGTTTCTTACATGTCTTCAAGAATTATCATACCAAGTATCATGCATTGCAACACAAGTTTGCTCAGTCAATGGCTCAGGCGACTGAAGATCAAGTATACTAGGTAAAAAGTCAACTACGGTCAACACACAGTCAAACTTCAAAAAATTTGGTCAACATCAAAATTTTAAAGTCATATTCATCATTTGATCAAGATTTGATCATGATTCACCAAGAAAACTCCCAAATCATCAAAAGTTAAAAGTTGCCAAATTAGGGTTTTCTTAAGCAGAAGTCAACTGAACTTTGACCAAGTACAACTTTCACATGTTTCATCGGATTTTTCCCCACCAAAGCTAATTTTGAAGGAACTTCAATTATCTGCAACTTTGACTCTCTAAGCTCAAGTCCAAAAAATTCTTTATTTGAGAGAAATGGGCCAAAACATTATAGGTCATTTCAAAAGTCAACAAAAGGACACTTTTTGTCAATTCAACTCACATCAAGATAAAATCTTCAAATGCAAAAATTATCAGCATAGAGATTGTAGAGGATATCTGGAGTTTTCCAAAAGTCCAACATCACCTTTAAATTATAAAAATAGAGAGAGTTATGATTAGTGCAATTTGGGGAAAAATTTGAGAATATGCATGAAACCAAAAGTGACCAAACATGGAATTTTGGGCTATTGGCCTTGTTATTCAAAGTCCAAACGTGTTTTGCAGCTTATAATGAACCCCATATCTTATTCATGCACCCCTTGAACTTTTTATTTTATTTATTTTGATTTTTTTTAATTTAAAGTCAAAATTAAATTAAATAAAACAAAGACTTCTTATAAGGTCAAAGCCCATGTATTATTTGACCTAATTTCAAGCTATATAATCTACTCATTCTGAGATGACCTGACACGAAAATCCTTATGCAAGAAACACTTTTTCAAAACTCAAAAAAAACATTTAAACTAGGGCAATTTGAAACCCTAGCTTGTAGCCACTCTCAAGTCCTACTAACCCTTCCATTCACTTCCAAGAACACAATAGGGTAAGGTTGGATCGATTGCAATAATCAAAAGGGCGTGAAAACGAATATACGTGCCTCACTAGTTTTAATGTTACATGAATTTCATACATTCATTTTCTTTATGTTTTAAGATAAACTAACCATATTAACGTGTTCATAATGTATCAATATGCAGGAAAAGTCAATCACAGGGCCTTCATGCTACCCGAATCACGCATCACCATAACTACACCGATCTATGTTATTTTCATTATAACTCAAAAACTAGCGTGATTAAGCTAAAAATACCACTTCTATTGAATTTGCAGGGTTGGATTTAGAGGCGTAGGGTACCTTTGGATCTCTAACAGTGATTGTTTTGCAGGTTGGAAGCAAAAGACTCACTGGAGAAGCAACCGGAGCTAGGGCTCCAGCACTTCTCTAGTCCAGTTAATTGGATTTATTTTATTTTTTTGTTTCAGGAATAAAAATAGATGTATCACCACCCAAATGGTTAAAACGTGTGCACATAACTTTTTTTCTCATGTATCCAAATGGTGTCTTTCTTGGCACATTGTGAAGTTTGTGGCATTGTCTTTCAAATGATCCAAGAATGATGCGATAAAGCCTCTTGAGTTAGGTGCACCATGGATTTATAGTTGGCACCTTGAAACTAATTGTCAAAACAATCAGATTGCAAATTATGGAATGCGGCTTCTAATCACCAAATTACCACATGATTTCCATTTAAACATGATTAGCAAAGATGTCTGAATTATTTAGAGGGTCAAAATTCATTATTTGTCTGAGTTTTGATGCACATGTGATCACTTTTTCCTTATGACACTGGTGTGCACGATTTCCACTTTAATTGCATCATTCACCCCTCCTCTCGATTCCATTCACTTCCCTATAAATAGAGGATAATATCCCACTCATTGGATAAGCTTTAGAGATCCAAAAAAAAACCTCAGTTTAACTCTCTCCCTAACTCATAATTATGCAACTTCAAATTCAATTCTAAAACCTCTTTCGACCCACTTTATTTACTGATTCTTCATCTTTGAACTTCAATGACGCTAACAGAAGAAGAAATAAGCCTTAAAGTGTTCTGAATCATGCTAGCCAAGTCAAGTTTCAGAACTCTAAACTTGAGCTTCAATAGGTAGATTCCTCCATCAATTCTCTCCAAATTTATGGCCACAATGTAGCTCTCATCATTCTGATAGTGATCGCATCATTAATTTTTAACTGGAAGTGAGTTTTGCTCATCAATTTTCAAATCCCTTTCTGACTTTTTTCTTCTGGTTTTCTTCAAATCGACTGAGCTACAGTTTATATAAATTTTTCGCAAGGGTGCCATTGAAATATTCTTGAAGAGACGAAGCGAATGGAACTGGTCTGAGCTCCTGATTATACAGTTTACGAGACCTGCAATCCGCGTGACTGGAGGTTGAAGATAACTAATGTTTCATCTCTCAACCAATGACTGGACATAACTTATATTTTTCAAATCTGTTTTTTAATTAATTATCTAGTGGTTTATTCACTAATGTCCATGATATGCACAGCGCACCAGATCCATTGGATTTGATTACTAACACGTTTTTACATTCATCCAATGGTCCACGTCTTTTTAGCTTTATTTTATTTTCTGATTTTTATATTTTAATTGTTTTAAACTTCAAAAATTCATAAAAAATTCATTTCAACTTCTAAAAATCTGAAAAAATTCTTAAAAATACTTTTGATTTTTTCTCTTTCTGATTCTTATTTTTTCACAATTTTATTTTATGATTTGGTACTTCTTATGATTTTTTTGCTTTATTCGAAGTTCTTTAATTAAGTAAAAATACTTTTCTGTATTTTAAAATTCTGGAAAAATTATGGAAGGATCCAATGACCTTTTGACAATTGATGATCTCATTTTATTTTTATTTCTAATTTTACTATTTTTTATAAATTTTGGTTTATTTTGCTTTTTTATTTAAATTTTAAAAATAGTTTCTGACTTTAAAAAATTTTGAAATTTTTTGTCAACACTTATTGACTTTTGTTTGACCTCGGACATTTTTTTAGGATTTTTATTGTTTTTTAATATATTTTGTGTATTTTACCAATTATTCCCCTTTTATAAATCATTTTAAATACTGTTTTTTTTTTCAAGTTTTATTTTATTATTTTTGTTTGGTCCTGATTTGGGTGTTATTTTGGGACAAGTTCCTCAACCTTATTGGATCTTGAGTGTTGATAGGTTGGAAAACCAAATCCACCAACCTAAGTTTCTTCTTCATGACCAGCCTTTCTCCTGAACTCTTTGATGTGCCTTCGTTAGTAGTATTGAGAAATTCCCAAACATCTTTAACCATAACACATGTGTTCATCAGATTAAAGATGGAACTCAACAATTTAGAATTACCAAAATCCAACCCATACACTTCCTTAGACCAATCCACTTCTGGCCTCAAAGGATATTCCCTTCCTTTATCCTTACTAGGATTCACCAATGCTGACAAAATTCCAAGATATTATGTCCATTGACATCAAGAATGCTATCATTCTATCCTTCCAAAAGACAAGTAGTACCAAAAATGTTCTCCCTGAAGCTCACTCAATAAACATACTAGGGTTCTTGCTCTGATAACAATTGAAATTTTGGAACTAGCAAAACATGTTAATACTAATGTCCCAACATAAGAACACAATGACAAGTTAGATGTTACAACATCTATTGACAGGCAGAACTAAATATATCAATATTGTAACTTATGCAGAAATAAATTGCAGAATGATAAATAACAGTTGATTGTTAACCCAGTTTGGTGCAACGTCACCTACTCTGGGGGCTACCAAGTCAGGAAGGAAATTCACTATGACAACATTATTTTAAAGCCTAAACAATCCTAGTTTACAACTTCTCGCCTAATCACTAACTTGTGTAACTTCTACCTAGAAACCTTTTAGATATGAGATCCCTCTCTCACTTCCTACCAATCACCTCAGTAATAAATACAATCATAAACCAGTGACTAGAATCAAATCCAGAAGGTTACAGTTCTAAAAAAAATGCTATTTTTTGCTTAAAAGCTCATGAGTGATAACAATACTTAGTTTTGCTTAAAATCTTTAACCAAGAAAAATAACTTCATAAACAATAACTTAACAAGCAGTCTACCTCACTGTATCAAAAGATACATGGGTGACTTACAAAAACAAAAGAGACTCACAAAACCTAAGACTCTAGACTTCCCTTAATTATTCAACTGTGAAATACCTAAATTAAATTAGTTATAGGTTTCTTTTTAAATAATCCTCAGTAGTCCATGAGATTCAAAATATTCAACCCAAATATTTCTTGATCCATAATTTAATGATTGCACCAACCATGTAGAGAAATCTCCTTAAATCTTAGAACAAAACATTAAGTTTCCTAAATTGTCTCAACATCCAATTTTAAAAACATATGTACAGCTGGAGAATAAATCACTTATTCCAAATTAAATCTTCTTGATCTACACAAATCATTGAGATATATCCAAAAGAAATTTCAAAAATAAATTCAAATCTGTCAAGAATTAAAACAACTTGTTTTAATGTTCTGGTACAACATGTCACATCATTTGTTAGAACATTTGTCTTCAATGTAACCTCACACTCTACTGTATCAGTTTGGTTAAAATGTTATGACATATTGCTCAACATCTGCCATGAACCATGTTTTTGAAAATTTGATTTCAATCCTAAAACCATGAAATTAACAAAGTCAATCATAAAGCCATGGATCTTACAAGGAGTGTCAGGGAATTCCATTTTTGGGAGATTTTTGTCGAGTGGTCCTTAAGAAGCTTTTCTGTTAAAAAATTGGGAAAAAGTGAGAACTCTGTTGAGAAGCATGTGCCTCCTTTTAACCTTATTGAGGCAGAAATAGAAGTTGCTTATCAGAAGAGGGAACATGCCAATATCTTTGGCCAATTATATAGGCGAACAAGTGGTCATTAGCCCAACAATGCTGAAATTGCATGTTATTTGGAATTCCAGGATTAGTCTAATGTTGTGTATTGGGTCATTCTTGGAGATCATTTTAAAGCTGATAAATTGGCTCGTTATGGATTCCATTTAATCAAGTCAGCTAATGCCAATAAATACCACTGGGTGGCCGTTGAATTGGTTGGGACTCCTTCTATCTTAAACATTACTTAAGCTATAACGAATGCTAACATTACAGTCAGCAAATCTTTAGATTAGTTGATTCTCCTTGTAGGCCCGACGAAGAGGATATTTAGCACTTTTAAAGGTTGTTTAATCCCTCTGTATGAATTCCTCTAAACCACTTTAGGGATATGCTTGCTATTGTACCCCAAAATTTGCACTCCCATTCTTCAAGGCATTTCTCAAGGGTCAAGCTTGCACAAGTACATTGGGATTTTCCAGTACCAAGATTAAAAGGAAACTGTCAAAAAGGAAGAAAACAGATAAAAATAATCTTTTGACAAAATTGGAGAAAAATAAGTCCTTTCGTTTCAGCTCCTTTGATTGGACTTTTAGCCTCTTTCGAGGCAAGCCTGGCTTGCATCCTTCGACTGAGCATGGGCCTCTAGATCGTTGGTTTTGGTTTACAAGGCAGGAGCTTCCTGCACGCCACCTTCGATTTCACCTTTAGCCGTACAGGGTTGACAATGAAATAGTTACCTATGTGCCTGCTTCGATTTGATGTTTGATGCTTGTATGCATATACAAGCTTTCCTTCCATGCTTGCCTTGACTCATAAAGTAATAACTAGCTACATACAAACTTTCATTTGAGTCACAACTTCTTTCTTGCACGCAAAAGGCTTCCCCCGTGCTAGAATGCATAAGGTACAAAGTCTCCTATAGCTTCCTTTGATTTCAAGGAAAAAAAGCTCTCTTTTGGCATCCTTCGATTGCACTCCTTTACCTCTTGTATGCCTCTTTCGAATCTGGACATTTTAGCCTCCTACATGCACCTTTCGTTTGGGCATGTTGTTCCCTTCATGCAAGCTTTCATTTGGAAAAAAGATCATTTGCATGTTTTCATGAAGTCACAAAGCAGGGACCCCCTACATACACTTCTTTATTTGGCCACATGGACCTTTGGCAGGAAAGCCTTTGACTGGATAGAACCACCTTCACAAGTTTTCTATTGTAAATTTGATTCCCTTCGAATCAACATCTTTTGAACCCAACTCTGGGCATCCCATTCGTAGGACATGCTTGATGGTCCATTCGAAGGATTTATAAAGTCTACTTTAAGGCATGTTTTGGTGACCCATCCAAGGGTCACACTTTTGGATCCTTCGAAGGATGCACAAAAGTAGCCCATTCGAAGGACACTTGTTGGAGGAAAATCAAATAATATTGTTGGGAGAAGAATCTGGTCGAAGAAGGGTCAAAATGAAAGGGTGAAATATTCAAAGATGCTTGCTGCCAAGTTCAGGACTGGTACACTGGCCAAAACTACTGCCCAGCAGTCCTAAAACACTGCCCCATTCTTGCACCAAAATAGCATTCAAAGAACTGTCTCTCGAAAGCTACAAAGAGCAGGTTACTCAAATTGTTCAAACTTTTTGTTTTCCGTCCAAAAGCTTCAGGCAGTTTTGCCTATAAATAAAAGGCTTCACAACATGTTTAAAGGAGGACTTTGGGGCTAGAGGAACGAACCTTCAAAAATTTCTCAAACACCATAAAGCTCTCAAACACTTAAACATTCATCAAACACAAACCCAGAATCCAAACACTTATCCCCTTCGAATCTGAAACATCCCTGTACCTTGTTACCCTTCGAATCCAGCAGGAAGAACCTCACATTTGTTCTTCTCTTTTGAATCCAGTATCAAAGGCCGAACCCCTGGTCCCTCCCTTCGAATCCAGAAACGCTCAAGGAAACCACTTAAAGGCCCAACACATGTCTCAACCTCAAGAAAGGTAAGTCATTCTTAACCTTGGATCCTTTGTTTCCAGCATAGCATGTAAATAAATTTCCTTTTCGTTTCAAGCATGTACATAGTATTTATTTCCCTTTCGTTTACACCCTTTTAGTTTGTTTTTATTGCCTCTCCTTTTGGTTTTGTTCTTTGGTTTGTTACAAATGCTTTAAGAACTAACCTGGCCCTAAGGTAATGCCAGCATGGACTTAGGCCAGGTTGCTATTTAATATCTCACATGAAAGAAATAGGAGACAGGAGTATGAAACGAAGCCTCAGGCTTCCTCACTAATTCTAGGCCTAGTCGAAAGGCACTCCCTCACTGCTTTCAACCCCCAATCGAAGGAGGCAGAAAGGCAGATTACATCTTGCACTAATTCCAGGCCCAGTCAAAAGGCACAACATGCTGGCCTCCAGGCCCCAATTGAAAGGCACGCCTACACTGTTTCCAGCCCTCAGTCGAAGGAGGCAGAAAGGCAAATCAAAGGGCATGACTCCACTGACTCCAAACCCCAAATCAAAGGAGGTCAAAAAGTGCAGAATCAAAGGGTGTTTCTGCCTAAATCGAAAGACCCATTTTTCTTGATTTTATTTTATTTTTTCCTTTATATTTTCATGAAATTTAATATGGTTGTAATAGTGTAGGATTTTACCTTTCTGTATTTTATTACTTTTGTATGATTGCTATTAAAATAGGGTATGTATGGCGAGATAAAAACAACAAGTAGATAACCCCTAATCAAAGACTAAATGCATGCAAATTAAACACATTATTCACACATTCACCCTTAGGGTAATCTCACTTTTTGCATCGGAGAAATAGTCATCTCCCTCGAATATGGGCGTTTTAGCAAAGACCCTCGATAAAAGATCGTAATCCCTCGATGACCCTCAATGTTGCCTTTGGTAAATGATCTAGTCCCTAAAACGACATTGCTAAAACGTCCTATAGGTTGCCTTCTATGACTATACAAATGTCCCATGCTTGTCCCTTCGCATCCAAGAATGGGGTTTCTTACCAAATCAATGGTAATATAGAAATACCTAAAGGAGGAGGAAAAGAATATCTAAGATCTTTGTGTAGGTAGGTTGCTCCTAGTTGCTCGCTTGCTCACAACAAAAATATTTTATACACCCACACTTTCATTTGAAACATTTTCAAAAGTTAAAACACTTTGTACGCGTTCTTATAGAAACAAGAACCATTACAAAGACACCTTTTCAAAATCACTTTCACAAATACATTCCACAAATACCTCTTTGAACTATTTTCAAAACAACACTTTGTACGCGTTCTTATAGAAACGAGAGACATTACAAAAACGTTTTCAAAATACTTTTAAAACTCACACCACAAGAACATTTTCAAACAAAAGCAATTGATCTAGCAAGCAACTAAGAGCCCGTAGATAACTACGGTTAAAAAGGGTTCTAATACCTTCCCTTTTCATAACCTACCCCCCGAACTCAAGAAATAATATCGAAAGGTCTTTCCTGTTCTTTTCAACCTTTCCTTGTTGGATAAAATAAAAGTCGATGGTGACTCTTGCTATCTGCAATAATTACGATCAAATCCAAAACACCCAAGTCAGTTCTCCCACCACATTACAGAACTGGTGACTCTGCTGGAGAGATACTTAAAAGTGGGGTTACCTTAGGGTTAGATCACCTTTACTTGCTTTTCATTGTTTTACTTGCTTGCTTTACATTTTTGGGTCCTTGTTTGGGTTTGTTTTGATCCTCTACCCGGATCTGGGGCACCTTTTAGGTAAGTAGCAATAAGTTGTGGAAACTCTACGGGGTATACCGACATGGTCAAAGTAATAGTTATGTTAGCGTGATACTTTAGCTTGTACTAATGTTCCTTGAGTCAGTCAAGGATACCCTTAGGCTTCCTTAGTGTCATTAAGCAATAACTGACCTTTAGAACCTTTTAATTGACTTATCCTTGGCCATTAGGAAGTTGTAAGATAGCCGGCTTTGGTTTTGATCGAAGATTGTTTGATACTCGATACTACACTCATTGTGATTTGACTCCCGAGCTTTGTTTGGTGGCAAGTCAGTTGTCGATCGGAACGAAACTTATGGGAAAAATTAGTGATATTGAGATCCCTTAGAACCCGGTTACTATTACTAAGACAGGTTGAGCCAACTAAACTTCAAGAGGTTATTTATCTACAAACTCCATGCAATCCTAAACCTAAGGACTTGTCTGCTTTGTGTGTATATGACTATTTGTACATAACAACTTGCTTTCTTTGCATACTTGTACATAACATCATGACATCATACCATAGCATTTTCAAGAGTCATTTCAAGGATCTCAAGGGCCTATGATGCAAGGTCACGTTGAACCAGACGTCTATCAAGGGGCAAGAGGATTTATTTTCCTCTAACCAAACGTCGTCAAAGATCAAAGTACAACAACTTAAGTTAGGGGCTATAACCCACTTGACATGGTGAACTTAATTCTCATGGAAGGACATCCACAGATACGAAGTTCTCCAATCAAAGTTGTAAGTAACTTCTAACATCTTCTTGTGTTTACCCTGCGAGATCCTTGAAAACATTGAATCCATATATCATGCATCATATCATGACAGGCTTTTCCCACACAGGTCTTGTTGCACCCCAAATTTTCCCTCTCATTTTTTACAAGATCTTCTCTTACATGGGTGATTACAAACACTTGCTTGAAGAAAAATAACAAATTTTGAAGTTGGTCAAAGTGTCCTTTGATGGGGTGTAATTTGAAGGCATGGCAACATAATGTCATTCGATTGGCATCTGAACAAAGGCGTCTTCGATTGGCATTTTAACAAGTACCTTTCAATTGGCATGGTAACAATGTCTTTTAATTGACATCTACATAGTACCTTTCGATTGGCATGGTAACAATGTCTTTCGATTGGCATCTGCAAAATGCCTTTTGATTGGCATCTACATAGCGCCCTTCAATTGGCATTCCCAAAGGTCCTTCATTCGAAGGAAGTAACATTGACTCATTCAAAGAACATGTAAAGGTCCATTCGAAGATGTATTCAGAAGGCCTATTCGAAGGGAACATGTAAAGGTCCCTTCGAAGATGTATTCAGAAGGTCCATTCGAAGGGTGCATAAGAAGTCCATTTGAAGACGTATTCAGAAGGCCCATTCGAAGGGTGTATGATAAGTCTGTTCGAAGGAGGAAACTCATAGGCCAATCGAAGATAAACGCTGGAGGGTGTTTTAAGGAGTCAAGTGTCCAGGTTCATCCAAGATTTCCAAAGAGACATGAATGTTTCAAAAAAGGAATGCTTTTAATTTGTCTGAATCTTGTCTCATGACTTTAAGGGCTTGTTTAAATGTCTGTCTCTTACCGTTACTAGGCGCCATCATACTCCTATAAATACAAGAGCAATCACACAGTACCAAGGCGAACGAAAGAGAGGACATAGTGAGACGCATAGGCATACATACTGCACACGAAGAAACCACACACATGCACTGCTCAAAATCCCAAAAGCCTCACAATCGAAACCACTTTTGCAGGTTCCATCATCCAGCAAACATCTCCACACCCAGAGCCACTGATCATCATCTTCGATTGGTAAGAGTTTGCAAAACCAAAATTGCACCTTCATGACATTTAAATACATATTGCACATATATTATTGTTATTACTGATTATGATGCATGTAAGCTAAAGAGCATAGATGGGATCGTGCCATTGCTGGGGCACGATCTAAGTTGTTCCTTTGAATCCCATGATAAAATGAACCCAGACCCAAACCCAGACTCAGTAGGTTCAAATTGGGGAAGGAGTCGAATTGGGAGGAGATTCGAATCAGGGGGTAAGGTCCCCCTGGATCTCTAACATTTGTTTCATTTTGCAGAAAACATCTCCTCAGAACCTTGTTCAGAGCTTCGAAGCAGCTCAGCTTTGAACTGGATCCAGGGTTCCCAGATTGAAGGATGACATATCCAGATCGAACACCCTCAAAGTGCAGCCCCTCATGCACCTTCGATCAGGCCTCTTCGCTGGATCGAAAGACAACCTAAGCCTTTTTCGATCCAGGCCTCCAGAATTACTCCTTCTTCGATTTACTGCTTGTTCCTTCAATTTCAGCTTTGTTTTAACTATTTTTTCTTTTTTTTTAATCAACATAAAATCAATCAAAAAACCACAAAAACATTAGGATAGTTTTTTTCATTAAATTAATTTTATTAATTAAACATTTAATTATCTTAACATTTTCTCAAAAAAAACTAAAATTAAAAAGATTTAGATCATTTTCCCAAAATAAAATAAAACAACAAAAAGATTTTATTCTTAGGATTTTTAGACGTTATTTTTCAAATTCGTGTGCATTTTATTTTATTGTAACTGCTCATAGTTGTAATAGCTTTAGATTTAAAATTCCGCACATTTAGTTTCTCGCATTTTTTATGTAACTGTCCTGAAGCCTTGTAATAGCGTAGGATCTATAATTCCCGCACTTTAAATTCCTGTACATATATTAACTGCTTAGATGTATGCTAACTAGGTTTACATGACAAGATCTGAAAACAAACGGTAGAACACCCAAATGTTTAAAGATAAAATAACTGAAACACAACACAATTGCACACAAGCACCTCTAAGGTACGCCTACTTTGGTTTCCTTTAAAAGAAACAGTCATGGGACAAGAATGCTTTAGAAAAGACCCGTAAAATCAAAAGATCATAGTCCCGCGATGACCCTACAATTGCCTTCTCGGTAAATGATCTAGTCCTAAAACAGAATTGCTAAAGCATTTCCATAAAATTGCCTTCATGACTGTAACGTCCCTTCAATTGTCCCTCAAAAACATCCAACGACAAGGCTACCTACTCACTAATAGTTGGATAGCACTGTCTAAAGGAAAAGAGGAAAAGAACACCCTTTTCGAGTACAAAAAGTATATAGCTGTTAGAAGTTTGCTCAAACTATTTTTGCACTTACACACAAATACTACTTTTCAAAAAATAATTTCAAAACATTTGCTTTGTTAACACTCTTGAGGAATGATACAAGAGTTAAACACAAAGCAAATCGCCTTACTAAGGCTTTTCGAAACATTTTCAAACACATAAATCACAAAAGTATTTCAAAATGAGAAAACCTCTAAGCGCCCGTGGAAAACTACGGATGGAAAGGGTGCTAACACCTTCCCTTTCCATAATCTACCCCCTTACTCAGAAACATCTCAAAAAGGTCTTTTCTGTTCTTTTCACCATTTCCTTTGTTGGATAAAAGAAAAGACGGTGGCGACTCTTGCTTACCGCATATTTGCAAACAAAAAATGCAAAACCAGTATATAAACAGTCGGTTCTGTCACCGTATCAAAGAACTAGCGACTCTGTTGGGGATTGATTCAAAGTGGGGTTACCTTAGAGCTTAGTTCATTTTAAATTTGTCTTCCTTGTGTGTTTTCTTGCTTTTATCTTTAAGGGTTTGCTTGGGTTATTATTAAAAGATCCTACACCCGGATCTGGGGCACCTTATTAGTTAAGTAATAATAAACCATAGAGGTTGTACGGTGTAGACCAATACGGACGAAGTGATGGCTACGTTAGCGTGATGACTTGGATTGTACTAATTTTCCCTGAGTAAGTTAAGGATGACATTAGGCTTCCTCATAGTGTCACTAAGCGCTAACTGACCTTTAGAACCTTTAATTGATTCATCCTAGCCATTAGGAAGTACTGAGATAACCGGCTTTGGTTCTGACCGAAGATTGGTTGATACTCGATACTACACTCATTGAGGCTGGACTTTCAGGTTTTTTGGCTGAAATACTTCGATACGAAGCTGAAACAATTTCTGAAGGGAAGGTTAGTGATATTGAGGCTCCTTAGAACCCGGTTACTATTAATAGGACAGTTTGAGCCAACTGAATATTCAAGAGGGTACATACCTTAAAAACTCATGCAATCCTAAACCTAAGGCTACTGGTGTGATTTGTTTGCTTTCAACTTTAGCTACTTGCTGGGTTTTTATCTAACGATGTGATTTCCCTTGCAGGATTTATTTACAGTCATTATCCAATAACCTGGATTTCTTACAGGGTTTACTTGCTTACACCACCTCGCACTTTTTCTTAATGCATAACATCATAACATCATGCCACAACATTTCCTGACCATTTCAAGGATCTCAAGGGTTTATGATGCAGATTATGATAAATCAGATGTCTAGCAAGGGGAAAAGGGGTTTATTTTCCTCTGGCCAATGTCGTCAAAAGACCAAAACATGACAACTTGAGTCAGGGGCTATGACCCACTTGATACGGTGAGCTTGACTCTTGTAGAAGGACCTTCAACGATACGAAGTGCTTCAATCAAAGTTGTAAAGTTCAAACGCCTAACATTTTTCTTGTTTACCCTGCGAGATCCTTGAAAACATTTGCATACATACATGTCATTACATAACAGGTAGTCTCCAATACATGTCTCTCATGTTCTCGCTGTTTATTTCAGCAATGGCTCTCAAACAAGACAACAGAGATCTCCAAATTCAAGAGGCTTAGTTCATGGAAATGTTCCTAAACCTATCCAAGGGCAGGAAGAATTGAAAGCACTCCTCACTAGGGACCCTGCCAAGAAAAATCCTGAAGACAATAAGGACGAACGGTTGGAACAACTGCAAGCTGGGGTAAAAGCATTGAGAAACCAGATGTTGGGGCAGATGGCTCTTATCCAAGGCCTAGCCTGGGGACAAGAAGAGCTGAGAGCCATTATCAAAAAACTTCATCAAGACGGATACAACCGTATGAAGAAAGCAGTCGAGGCTGGGAACTAAGTCATTAATCAACCTCCGAGAAGACAAGAGGTTGGTTTGGTGAAGAGTGGACCTTTCCAAATTTCTACTACCTCACGGGTCCAACAACAACCTCGCCAAAAATAACATGTTAATTAGAGTAAGCCAGATACACCCAAGAGGCAGTTTACCAAACTCAACATGTCGTTGTCTCAAGCTTTACAACACATGTTGGGGATGAATCTAGTTATGTTGATAGGGCCTCATCCGAATCCCAGGACTTCTTCCCCTAATTACAACCCTGATGCAAGGTGTGCATATCACTCCAACAGTCTGGGGAATGATACTGATGATTGTTGGATGTTGAAATACAAAATTAAAAAATTGATTGATGAATGAGTGTTGGAGTTTACACAAGACGGTCAGGCTGGGTTCTTCTTCCATCCCTCTAAGGCATACCATCTGAAGTGACATGATCAGACGAAGAAACTTTTGTTCATTAGAATTTTCAATTTGTAATTTTCTTTTGATTGCTTGAACATTTATTCATGTCAAACTTTGTAACTTTACCATTGCATTGCATATGTCTGTTTGGAATCAATTCATTCGTATTCAATATATTTGAATTGCTTTCCTTTTGTGATATTTGACTCTCAATCAAAAGCTCTAAGCCTTTAGAGGGAGGATGACGAAAACGATACCACAATCTCACACAGTGTGCTTTTGAACAGACCTTGCTGACGATGTACAGGCGTTGTTTCAAATCCTAAACAGTGGAGTTATAAGGAAGATAATCCCTAGTCAACCCCTTTGAGCCATAAAAGTAGGAGTTTTTCTTTTCACACAAATTAAAACCCTTAAACATAACCTGGGGCAGGGTAGTTTCTCAGTCAATTCAGACGCGCATTCAGTCGCAATCTTCCGCTTCGTACACAATGAATGGCATCGAAGACGTCCTTCTAAATCAAAAGAAGGTGATGGTTCCGTATAATCATCAAAGTAGGCGGTCATTTTATCTCAAAATAAAAGCCTGCTAAGTCAAAACCTATGAAGGAGACTTAAGAAAAAACTGGGGCATCCCACTGACTTTGATCAGAAAAAGAAATAGTTCAGGCAAAAGACAGGGATAGCAAAATCAAAAGCAAAGAGGTCCAACAAATCCTCTACAAAAAAAGATTACAAAAATGATTGTGTCGTCAAAAGAAACTTTCAGTATTCGAACCATCATTGGAACATCAAGGACAAGATGCCAGACTCAATTGGGATCTGAAAGCACAATTAGCTGAGCATAGGATCGAAGAACATCACGAAGAATGGGTGGGTACAAATAAAACTCGAGCCTTTACGCTTTGTTTCTTAAACCCGTGAACTAGGCCATGCTACAACCCTTAAAAGTCCTAACTGAAGCATAGGTTAGTTCAGAAGCTTACTATTACAAAAGGTATCCAGACTCCTGTAGGACTTGCTATAAATCCTGAGTTGATATCACTCTTTTACAAAATTTGTTTGTTTTACTAAAAAATGAATTTTCAAACTTCAAGACAGACATAAGCTTTGCATTCTTAAAATACCATTGTTTACATATGACTATTTGTTCAATAGCAGAGAAATTCGCATGACAAATATCTAATGAATACAAACTTTCTCAATGAAAAGGATCACCTCAAGTGGAAAAAACACTTCAAACCAAGGGGCACGGCATGATCATTGTCCATCATCTAGGGAAGTCAAGTCAAGATTCAAGGAATCTCTCAAAAATGCAAAATAGCCAGGGGCAGATCTCCATATGAATCACTTGGGGAATTAGACATGAAGTCCAACAACGAATCACGTATAATCAAGCAAAATCAATGTTCCTCAATGGATTTCTTCTCAAAACAAAACAAGAATTACCAACGAAAACATTCTGAATAAAGCAGATCATCATCTAGAAACGGTTCAGATACGATCCAGAAACGGATGCCATCCTGACACCTACTCCAGATTGTCTCCTAGTACAGTGCAGATACGATCCGGAGACGGATGTCATTCTGACACTTATTTCAACACATCATCTAGAAACGGTTCAGGTACGATCCAAAGAAGGATATCATCCTGATACTTATTCAAATCGTCTTCTAGAAACGGTTCAGATATGATCCCAAGACGAATGTCATCCTGATACTTATTCAGACCATCTTCTAAGTACAATGCAGATACGATTTAGAGACGGGTGTCATTTTGACACTTGTTTCAACATTCTCATCAAGAAACGGTTCAGGTACAATCAAAGGACAGATGTCATCCTGACACTTACTCCAGATTATCTTCCAGCAACAGTTCAGGTACGATCCAAAGACGAATGTCATCCTGATACTTATTCCTGATTATCTTATAACAATAGTGCAGATACGATCTAGAGACAGATATTATTCTGATACTCATTCAACACGTGTTTCAATTACAATACAGATACGATTCAGATACGAATGTCATTCTGACACTCATTCAATACATGTTCAAGTACAATCACGACATAGATCTATCTCCAAAACCTCCAGCAAGTACAAGGGGAGAAACGTCCTGATGCGAAGTCATCGTTGTATCCTCAGCATACGTCTGTGACATCTATGTTCCCCACAGAGCATAAACAACCAGAGTTTTTCCCTCTTCTTCCCTAAGCGGGGATTACCTTCTCCAATTGAAGTTTGTTTTCCCCAACCCAATTCAAATAGTTATAAAACCTCCTCTCAGTTAGGGACTATATCTCTAACTACGGAAGTTCATTCCCCAACAGAGTTTATTTCTCTACAGCGTCAGAATCTTCCAACAAGCTTCTCTCTCCGTATACCTATTCTCAAGAAGAATCATTTCTCAATCGTCTCCATTCACCATCCCCGGCGGAAATGAAGGATTCAGTCTCCCAATACTCTCCAGCAGCGGTCCGAGATTTATTTTCCCAGACTAAAATATCGCAATAATATCCTATATTCATACATCATGGTGTGTGTATACTCCCCGCATACAGCACAACCTCATGTATTTTGAGAACATCATCGCAATTCATTTCATACATCATAACATTTCATGTGACTAACTCCTTACCTTTTTTCAGGGACAAGATCAAGTCAACAAACATAATTGACTACTTATGTAACCTGGTAGTCCACTCGAAAACTACGTCTAATGAAGGGTTGTTTCAGCAGTTTCCTTATAAAGATGCCTCATAAGACCTTCTCTAGTTCAGTCAGATTGACACTAAGATCTCCATGATTCTTATTCCAGTTGAAGATATTCCAAGACTTTCGTCTGGTTCAGTTTAACTGATCCAAATATTTTTCTAATTCTTATCCAGTCAAAGTTAATTAAAGACCTTCTCTGGTTCAGTCAGATCGACACTAAGATCTCCCTGATTCTTATTCCAGTTGAAGATATTCCAAGACTTCCATCTGGTTCAGTTAAATCGATCCTAAGATTTTTCTGATTCTTATTTGGTCAAAGTTAATCCAAGACCTTTGCTGGTTCAGTTAGATCGACACTAAGATCTCCCTGATTCTTATTCCAGTTAAAGATATTCCAAGACTTTCATCTGGTTCAGTTAAATCGATCCTAAGATTTATCTGATTCTTATCCAGTCAAAGTTAATTCAAGACCTCTGCTGGTTCAGTTCGAGTCGACCATTATTTGTTACTGATTCTTTTCCAATAGACCTTTACTGGTTCAGTTAAATCGATCCTAAGATTTTTCTGATTCTTATCCGGTAAATGTTAATCCAAGACCTTCGCTGGTTCAGTCAGATCGACACTAAGATCTCCCTGATTCTTATTTCAGTTGAAGATATTCCAAGATTTTCGTCTGGTTCAGTTAAATCGATCCTAATATTTTTCTGATTCTTATCCGGTCAAAGTTAATTCAAGACCTCCGTTGGTTCAGTTTGAATCGGCCATGGATTCATTGCTGATTTCTTAACAGTTTAATCTCATCTGCCCAGTAAGTCGTTGTGAAGCCTAGAGCACGACCAAATAATAGTCAGCCTTATCATCCTCAGCAAGTCACTGCAAAGCCTGTATCCTGACTAAATAGCTGTTCACTTCAATCTATTCAATCAAGTGATGACTCCCCAGTAGAGTAACAGACAACTGAAGCTCCAAAAACTCTATGTTCCAAGACAGAGACCAATATTCCTCAGCAGAGTCCTCCTCAACAACAGGAATAAGGATTCCCACAAAGGAATATCTCATGAAATTAATAGTCTTCTGGATGGCATCTTTAAGCCCATCTCTGACAACTCTCTGTTACATTCTTGTGTCATCTTTAAGCCCATCTCCAACGATATCCCGTCATCTTTTCCAAATGGCATCTATAAGCTCATTCCTAATACTATCTACACAGTCAAGTATCATCTCAGACAAGTGCAAATTTCTGGGCACTCTAGAGTTCAATCATCTTCCACCTTCAGATCACGAAAGGCAGACCAGCCAATCTACATCCTCGGGTTTAAGAAGATTGAACAGGGGCAAATGTTGCACCCCAAATTTTCCCTTTCATTTTTTTACAAGATCTTCTCTTACATGGGTGATTACAAACACTTTCTTGAAGAAAAATAAAAAAATTTGAAGTTTGTCAAAGTGTCCTTTGATGGGGTGTACTTCGAAGGCATGGCAACATAATGTCATTCGATTGGCATCTGAACAAAGGCGTCTTAAATTGGAATTTTAACAAGTACGTTTCGATTGGCATGGTAACAGTGTCTTTCGATTGGCATCTACATAGTACCTTTCTATTGGCATGGTAACAATACCTTTTGATTAAAATCTCTAAAATTCCTTTCGATTGGCTTCTACATAGCGCCCTTCGATTGGCATTCCAAAAGGTCCTTCATTTGAAGGAAGTAAGATTGACTCATTAGAAGAACATGTAAGTCCATTCAAATATGTATTCAGAAGGCCTATTCGAAGGGAACATGTAAAGGTCCATTCGAAGATGTATTCAGAAGGTCCATTTGAAGGGTGCATAAGAAGTCCATTCGAAGACAAATTCAGAAGGCCCATTCGAAGGGTGTAAGAGAATTCCATTCGAAGGAGGAAACTCATAGGCCAATTGAAGAGAAACGCTGGAGGGTGTTCGAAGGAGTCAAGTTTCTAGGTTCATCCAAGATTTCCAAAGAGACATGAATGTTTCAAAAAAGGAAGGCTTTTAATTTGTCTTATTCTTGTCTCATGACTTTAAGGGTCTGTTTAAATGGTTGTCTCTTACTGTTACTAGGCGCCATCATACTCCTATAAATACAAAAGCAATCACATAGTACCAAGGAGAACGAAATAGAGAACATAGTGAGACGCACGCGCATACATATTGCACACGAAGAAACCACACACAGGCGCTGCTCAAAATCCCAAAAGCCTCAGAATCGAAACACCTTTTGCAGGTTCTTTCATCCAACAAACATCTCCACACCCAGAGCCACAAATCATCATCTTCGATTGGTAAGATTTTGCAAAACCAAAATGGCACCTTCATGACATTTAAATATATATTGCACATATATTATTGTTATTATTGATTATGTTGCATGTAAGCTAAAGCGCAGAGATGGGATCATGCCATTGTTGGGGCACGAACTAAGTTGTTCCTTCGAATCCCGGGATAAAACGAACCTAGACCCAGACTCAGCAGGTTCGAATTGAGGAGATTCAAATCAGGGGGGTAAGGTCCCCTTGGATCTCTAACATTTGTTTCGTTTTGCATAAAACATCTCCTCAGAACCTTGTTTAGAGCTTCGAAGCAGCTCAACTTCGAACTGGATCTAGGGTTCCCAGATTGAAGGATGACATATCTAGATCGAATACCCCAAAGTGCAGCCCCTCATGCACCTTTGATCAGGCCTCTTCGCTGGATTGAAAGACAGTCCAAGCCTCTTTCGATCTAGGCCTCCAGAATTACTCCTTCTTCGATTTACTGCTTGTTCCTTCGATTTCAGCTTTGTTTTAACTATTTTTTTTCTTTTTTTTAATCAACATAAAATCAATCAAAAAACCACAAAAACATTAGGATAGTTTTTTTCATTAAATTAATTTTATTAATTAAACATTTAATTATCTTAATATTTTCTCAAAAAAACTAAAATTAAAAAGATTTAGATCATTTTCCCAAAATAAAATAAAACAACAAAAATATTTTATTCTTAGGATTTTTAGACGTTATTTTTCAAATTCGCGTGCATTTTATTTTATTGTAACTGCTCATAGTTGTAATAGCTTTAGATTTAAAATTCCGCACTTTTAGTTTCTCGCATTTTTTATGTAACTGTCATGAAGCCTTGTAATAGTGTAAGATCTATAATTCTCGCACTTTAAATTCTTGTACATATATTAACTGCTCAGATGTATGCTAACTAGGATTGGATGACAAGATCTAAAAACAAATGGTAGAACACCTAAATGTTTAAAGATAAAATAACTGAAAAACAACACAATTGCACACAAGCACCTCTAAGATACGCCCACTTTGGTTGCCTTTAAAAGAAACAGTCATGGGGCAGGAATGCTTTAGCAAATACTCGAAAAATCAAAAGATCATATTCCCTCGATGACCCTACAGTTTCCTTCTCGGTAAATGATCTAGTCCCTAAATAAGAATTTCTAAAGCATCTCCATAAAATTGCCTTCGTGAATGTAACGTCCCTTCAATTGTCCCTCAAAAACATCCAACGACAAGGCTACCTACTCTCTAATAGTAGGATAGCACTGTCTAAAGGAAAAGAGGAAAAGAACACCCTTTCGAGTACAAAAAGTAGATAGCTTTTAGAAGTTTGCTCAAACTACTTTTGCACTTACAATCAAATACTACTTTTCAAAAAACAATTTCAAAATATTTGCTTTGTTAACACTCTTGAGGACTGATACAAGAGTTAAACACAAAGCAAATTGCAAAACTAAGGCTTTTCAAAACATTTTCAAACACACAAAGCAAAAAAGTATTTCAAAATTAGCAAACCTCTAAGAGCCCGTGGAAAACTACGTACGGAAAGGGGGCTAACACCTTCCCTTTCCATAATCTACCCCCCTTACTCAGAAACATCTCGAAAAGGTCTTTTTTTATTCTTTTCACCCTTTCCTTTATTGGATAAAAGAAAAGATTGTGGCGACTCTTGCTTACCGCACATTTGCGAACAAAAAACGCAAAACTAGTATATAAACAGTCGTTCTGCCACCGTATCACATGTCTCTCATCTGCTTACTGTTTATTTCAATAGAGATGGCTCTAGAAAAGAATATCAAAGACATTCAGACTCAAAACGCTCAACTTTAGGAAATGTTTTTAAACTTATCTAAGGGACAAGATGAGGTGAAAGCACTCCTCACTAGGGGCATGATCATGGGGAATCCTGAGGACAACAAGGATGAGTAGTTGGAACGGCTACAAACTGAAATGGCAACAATGAAGATCCAGATGATGGGTTAACTGATGGGCCAGATGGCTCTTATCCAAAACTTAGCTCGGGGACAAGAGGAGCTAAGGACCCTCGTCAATAAACTTTGTTAAGACAGTTGGAACAATATGAAGTAAACGGTAGAGATTGGGATCAAGTCATTATTCCACCTCCCATGAGACAAGAAACTGGTTTGAGGGAGAGTTGACCTTCCCAAATTGCTGCTACATTACGAGCCTAACAACAACCTCGACAATAACAACAGGATAATTGGCGTAAACGGGTCCCATCCTATAGGCAGTTTACCAAACTCGACATGCCAATATCGCAAGTCTTGCGACACATGCTGAAGATGAATTTAATTACATTAAGGGATACTCTTCAGAATCCTAATAGTGCTTCTCCCTGTTACAATCATGGAGAAAGGTGTGCATATCATTCCAACAGTATGGGGCACAATACTGATAATTGTTGGACGTTGAAAAACAAGATCCCATATCTAATCGACGAAGGGGCATTGGAGTTCACACAAGACTGTCAACTGAAGCTTTTTTATCACCCGTCAAGGGCATCCATATGAAGTGGCGTTCTGGGCGAGGAAATTTTCTGTTTATTCAAATTTTCAGTTGTGATTTCTTTGTTTGCTTAAACACTTATATTTATGTCAGACTTTGGTTACTCTCATTAATGCATTAAATATGTTTGTCTTGGATTAATCCATTCATTTTCATTCTATTTAAACTATGATTTTTGCTCCCTTTATGATATTCAACTCTTGTTTCAAAAATTTGCAAGCCTTTAGAGGGAGGATGACGAAAACAACGCCATAATCTCATACAATATGCTTTTGGACATACCTTGTTGACGATGTATAGGCGTTATTTCAATTCCTAAACACTAGAGATATAAGAAGGATAGTCCCTAGTCAACCCCTTTGAGCCAAAGAAGTAGGAGTTTCCTTTTTACACAAACTGAAACCTTTAATCAAAACCAGGGGTAGGTTAGTCTCTCATTTAATTCAAACGTGCGTTCAGTCGCAAACCTTCACTTCGTATACAACAAATGACATCAAAAGAATTCCCCTGGAATCAAAAGACAGTAATGATTCCCTACCAAATAGGCAGTCATCATCTCTCAAGAGAAAAGCCCACTAAGTCAAAACCTATGAAAGAGACTTGAGAAAAAACTAGGGCCTCCCGCTGACTGTAATCTCAAAAACAAGAACAGTCAGGAAAAATCAGGGATAATAAATCAAAAAGAGGTCACTACAAATCCTCAAAAACATGGAAAATATGGCAAAAAATGACTGCCTTCCAACAAACTTAACTTGTCTGAACCATCACAAAAATGTCATTCTAGACTCGATTGGAGTCCAAACACACAATTAACTGAGTTTAGGACTGAAGGACATCACAAAGAACAGGCAGGTACAAATACACTTTGAGCCTTATCCTTTGTTTCTTAAACCTTGAACCAAGCCACGTTACAACCCTTTAAAAGACCTAATTGAAGCATGGGTTAGTTCGAAAGCATACTGTTATAAAAGGTATCCTGACTCCTGTAAGGCTTTACTCCAAATCCTGAGTTGAATTCTCTTACAAAATTTCTTTTAT
The DNA here is from genome assembly GCA_948472305.1 of Vicia faba. Lineage (NCBI taxonomy): Eukaryota > Viridiplantae > Streptophyta > Magnoliopsida > Fabales > Fabaceae > Vicia > Vicia faba. Next base: position 1,232,570,300 of record OX451737.1, read on the forward strand.
CTGCTAAAACGATTTTTCAAAACTTCAAGACAAGCATAAAATTTACATTATTTGAATATCATTTTTTGCATATGGCTAATTGTTTAACAGCGGAGAAATTCACACGACAAATATCTAGCAAACGAAAGCTCTCTCAATAAACAAAATCACTTCAAATAGAATGACACTTCCAATGACAGATCCCCTATAAGCAAGGGGGCATGGCACGCCATTGTCTAAACTCACTTGGGGTAGTCGAGTCAAGATTACAATAAATCTCTTGAGAGGTGTTGAATAACCAGGGGCAAGTGTGCATCTCAATCACTTGGGGCATTAAGCTTGAATACCAGCAAAGGGTCAAGCAAACATTTTTCTGGCAGAGCTACAACAATTGCTACTAGGGGTAGTGACAAATCTCCACAAAATCCCCTTCATAAGGTGATACTCAGTCAAGCCCCCATAAAGTTGGATCTAGGAAATTCCCAACCAGAGTTTCATTCTCTGGAAAACCTTTCTTCCCAGCTAAGTTTGGTCTCAAGAAGAATCCTCGAAGAGTTCTGCCAAAATAAAATGCCTCTCCAACAGATTGGCAACAAAGTTTATTTCCCCAATAAACGGCAAGATTCCCCCGCTTGAATTTTCCTCCCAAAATATCACAAATCAAGGGACCACAACCCCTCTTACCCAGTAGACTTTTCCATAATCCCTTGTAAGTTGTTGTAATGCCCGGGAGACAACCAGATAACAATTAACTTCTTTATTCCCAACAAGTTGTTAACTTCCTTTCTTTTCCATCAAGAGATGACTCTCCAGTAGAGCAACAGACTACTAAGACTCCTTAAATTTTTTCCCAAAAACGGAAATCAACACTCTCCATATAGTTTTCTTCTCAAGCAAAATCAACATCCCCCAGAAGATTTCTCCTCGAACAATAAAAATAGGAATCCCTAGTGGAAACATTCTAAGCAAGGTTTGAAGATGGGCTTACTCTTCATCCCCAACAGCAGTCCAAGAATCAACTCCCCAACATTTGTCAAGGATTTATTTTCCAAGACAAAAATACATTCCAATAACATTTCGCATTTCATGCATCATATTACATAAATGACAAGTGCATACGACACAATCTCATTTATTTTGAGAACATCATTGCACTGTGCATTTCATACATCATGACATTGCATGCAGCTAAGTTTTTACCTTTTCAGGAAAGATCAAATCAACAGATGGCTATCATCAACAATCTTCAAAATGTCAGAGATTAATACTAGAAACCAGACAGGACAACTATCTCAAACGACCAACTTTTTCAAGTTCCAGAGTAATACCTATAACTAGCCAGGAAAACTATCTATGGACGACTGATTGTAGATTAATACTTGTAACAAACCAGGAAAACTATCTACATGAGGAGATTAAAGATTAACACCTGTAACAACCCAGGAAAAATATCTTTCTTTCTCAGGCCAGAGATTAATACCTGAAACCAGACAGGACAACTATCTCAAACGACCAACCTTTTCAAGTTCCAAATTAATACATGTAACTAGCAAGGAAAACTATCTGTGGACGACTGATTGTAGATTAATACATGTAACAAGCTAGGAAAACTATCTACATGAGGAGATTGAAGATTAACAACTGTAACAAGCCAGGAAAACTATATTTCTTTCTCAGGTTAGAGATTAATACCTGAAACCAGACAAGACAACTATCTCAAACGACCAACCTTTTCAAGTTCCAGATTAATACCTATAACTAGCCAAGAAAACTATCTGTGGACAACTAATTGTAGATTAATACCTATAACAATCCAGGAAAACTATCTACATGGGGAGATTGAAAATTAACACCTGTAACAAGCCAGGAAAACTATCTTTATTTCTTAATTCGGAGATTAATACCTGAAACTAGACATAACAACTATCTCAAACGACCAACCTTTTTAAGTTCCAGATTAATACATGTAACTAGCCAGGAAAACTATCTGTGGACGACTGATTATAGATTAATACTTGTAACAAGCCAGGAAAATTATCTACATGAAGAGATTCAAGATTAACACCTGTAACAAGCCAGGAAAACTATCTCTCTTTCTCAGGTCAAAGATTAATACCTGAAACAAGACAGAACAACTATCTACACGACCATCATGAAGTAACCCTACCCAGGTTCCTTCTCATTTCCAGATGAAGTTTAACACGGGCTCATCTGGAAGTGACCCTACCCAGGCTCCTTCTCATACATTTCCAGATGCGGTTTGACAAGAACTCATCATGAAGCAATCTTACATGGGCTCCTTCTCATGCACTCTTCAGATACATTTCAGATACGCTCCAAATACGGATGCCATTCTGATACTCATTCAGATTCAGCTTTCAGATACAGTTCAGATACGCTTCAGATATGGACGCCATTCTGATACTCATTCAGATTCAGCTTTCAGATACAGTTCAGATATGGTCCAAATATGAATGCCATTCTGATACTCATTCAGATTCAGCTTTCATATACAGTTCAGATATGTTCCAGATACGGACGCCATTCTGATACTCATTCAGATTCAGTTTTCAGATATAGATCAGATACACTCCAAATACAGATGCCATTCTGATACTCATTCAGATTCATCTTTCAGATATAGTTCAGATACGCTCCAGATACGGACGCCATTCTGATACTCATTCCGATTCAGCTTTCAGATACAATTCAGATATGCTCTAAATACGGATGACATTTTGATACTCGTTCGGATTCAATTTTAGATATAGTTCAGATATGCTCCAAATACGGTTTCCATTCTGATAATAATTCAGATTCAGCTTTCAAATACATTTCAGATACGCTCTAGATACGACTTCTATTCTGATACACATTCAGATTCAGCTTTCAGATACGCTCCAAATACAGATGCCATTCTAATACTCATGCGGATTCAAATTTCAGATACAGTTCAGATATGTTCTAGATACGGACTCCATTCTGATACTCATTCAGATTCAGCTTTCAGATACAGTTCAAATATTCTCGAAATACGGATGCCATTCTGATACTCATTTAGATTCAACTTTCAGATACAGTTTAGATACGCTCCATATACGGACGACATTCTGATACTCATTCAAATTCACCTTTCATATACGCTCCAAATACGGATTCCATTTTGATACTCATTCTAATTCAGCTTTCAGATACAATTTAGATACGCTCCAGATACGGACGCCATTTTGATACTCATTCAGATTCAGCTTTCAGATACAGTTCAGATACGCTCTAGATACTGATGCCATTCTGATACTCATTCAAATTTGGCTTTCAGATACAGTTCAGATACGCTTCAGATACGGATGCCACACTGATTCTTATTCAGCACATATCTCAAATACTGTCCAGATACGATCTAGATACGGATGTCATTCTAACACTCCTTCAGTACGTTTTTCAGATCCCATTCAGATACAATCCAATTATGGATATTATTCTGATACTCATCCCACTACATCTATTGTTAGTATAGATCAACCAGAGATTTATTCTGATACTTCTTCCATTTCTGCCAACAATCACTTTTGGGTGGCATCTATAAGTCCATCTCCGACAACTCTCCATCATCTTTCCAAATGGCATCTTTAAGCCTATTCCATACATAATCAACCACCATATCATCGAGTGAAAATTTCTGGGAACTCTATTGTTCAATCATCTTCCACCTTCAAGTCACGAATGGCAGACTCGCCAATCTAACTCATCAGGTTTAAGAAGATTGAACAGGGGAAACTGTTGTACCCCAAAATTTTCCATCCCATTCTTCAAGGCATTTCTCAAGGGTCAAGCTTGCACAAGTACATTGGTATTTTCCAGTACCAAGATTTAAAGGAAACTGTCAAAAAGGAAGAAAACAGATAAAAATAATCTTTTGACAAAATTGGAGAAAAATAAGTCCTTTTGTTCCAGCACCTTCGATTGGCCTTTTGGCCTCTTTCGAGGAAATCCTGGCTTACATCCTTTGACTGAGAATGGGCCTATGGCGCGTTGGTTTTGGTTCACAAGGCAGGAGCTTCAAATATGCCACCTTCAATTGCACCTTTGGCCTTACAGGGTTCACAATGCAATAGTTACCTATGTGCCTGCTTCGATTGGATGTTTGATGCTTGCACGCCTATACAAACTTTCCTTCCATGTTTGCCTTGACTCACAAAGTAATGACTAGCTACTTGAGTCACGACTTCTTTCTTGCGCGCAAAAGGCTTCCCACATGCTAGAATGCACAAGGTACAAAGTATCCTATAGCTTCCTTTGATTCCAAGGGGAAAAAAGCTCTCTTTTGCCATCCTTCGATTGCACTATTTTACCTCCTGTATGCCTCTTTCGAATATGGACATTTTGGCCTCCTGCATGCACCTTTCATTTGGGTATGTGGTTCCCTTCATGCAATTTGTTTGAAAAAAAAGATCTTTTGCATGTTTGCATGAAGTCACAAAGCATGCACCCCCTATGTACACTCCTTCATTTGGCACATGGACCTTTTGCAGGAAAGCCTTCAACTGGACAGAACCACCTTCACAAGGTTTCAATTGTAACTTTGATTCCCTTCGAATCAGCATATTTCGAACACAACTCTGGGCATCCCATTTGAAGGACATGCTTGATGGTCAATTCAAAGGATTTATAAAGCCTGCTTTAAGGAATGTTTTGGTTACCCATCCAAGTGTCACACTTTTGGATCCTACAAAGGATACACAAAAGCAGCCCATTCGAAGGACACTTGTTGGAGGAAAATAAAATAATATTGTTGGGAGAAGAATCTGATCGAAGAAGGGTCAAAATGAAAGGGTGAAATATTCAAAGATGCTTGTTGCCAAGTTCAGGCCTGGTACACTGGCCAAAACTACTGCACATCAGTCCTGAAACACTTCCTCATTCTTGCACCAAAATAACATTCAAAGCACTGCCTCTTGAAAGCTACAAAGAGCAGGTTACTCAAATTGTTCAAACTTTTTGTTTTCCCTCCAAAAGCTTCGGGAAGCTTTTCCAATAAATAAAAGGCTTCCCAACATGTTTAAAGGAGGACTTTGGGGACAGAGGAATGAATCTTCAAAAATTTATCAAACACCATATAGCTCTTAAACACTTAAACATTCATCAAACACAAACCCATAATCCAAACACTTGTGCCCTTCAAATCTGAAACATCCATATACCTTGTTACCCTTCGAATCCAGCAGGAAGAACCTCACATTTGTTCTTATCTTTTGAATCCAGTATCAAAGGCCTAACCCCTTGTCCCTCCTTTTGAATCCAGAAACGCTCAAGGAAACCACTTAAAGGCCCAGCACATGTCCCAGCCTCAAGCAAGGTAAGTCATTCTTAACCTTGGATCCTTCGTTTCCAGCATAGCATGTAAATAAATTTCCTTTTCATTTCAAGCATGTACATAGTATTTGTTTCCCTTTTGTTTACACCTTTTTAGTTTGTTTTTATTGCCTCTCATTTTGGTTTTGTTCTTTGGTTTGTTACAAATGCTTTAAGAACTAACCTAACCCTAAGGTAATTCCAGCATGGCCTTAGGCCAGGTTGCTATTTAATATATCAAATGAAAGAAACAGGAGACGGGAGTATGAAATGAAGCCCCAGGATTCCTCATTGATTCCAGGCCTAGTCGAAAGGCACTCCCTCACTGCTTTCAACCCTCAGTCGGAGGAGGCAGAAAGGAAGATTACATCTTGCACTGATTCCAGGCCCAGTCGAAAGGCATAACATGCTGTCCTCTAGGACACAATCGAAAGGCACGCCTACACTGTTTCTAGCCCCTATTCGAAGGAGGCAGAAAGGAAAATCGAAGGGCATGACTCCACTGACTGCAGACCCCAAATTGAAGGAGGTCAAAAAGTGCGGAATCGAAGGGTGTTTCTCCCTAAATCGAAAGACCCATTTTTCTTGCTTTTATTTTATTTTTGCCTTTATATTTTCATGCAATTAAATATGGTTGTAATAGTGTAGGATTTTATCTTTCTGCATTTTATTACTTTTGGATGATTGCTAGTAAAATAGGGTATGTATGGCGAGATAAAAACAACAAGTAGACAACCCTTAATCAAATACTTAATGCATGCAAATCAAACACACTATTCACACATGCACCCTTAGGGTAATCTCACTTATTTCCTCGGAGAAATAGTCATGTCCCTCGAATATGGGCGTTTTAGCAAAGACCCTCGATAAAAGATCGCAGTCCCTTAATGACCCTTAATGTTGCCTTCGGTAAATGATCTAGTCCCTAAAAAGACATTGCTAAAACGTCCCATAGGTTGCCTTCTATGACTAAACAAACGTCCCATGCATGTCCCTTCACATCCAACGATGGGGCTTCTTACCAAATCAATGGTAAGATAGCAACATCTAAAGGAGGAGGAAAAGAACATTTAAGACCTTTTGAGTAGGTAGGTTGCTCCTAGTTGCTCGCTTTCTCATAACAAAAATATTTTATACACCCACACTTTCATTTGAAACATTTTCAAAAGTTAAAACACATTATATGCGTTCTTATAGAAACAAGAACCATTACAAAGACAAGTTTTCAAAATCACGTTCACAAACACCTCTTTGAACTATTTTCAAAACATCACTTTGTACGCGTTCTTATAGAAATGAGAGTCATTACAAAGATGTTTTCAAAATACTTTCAAAACTCATACCACAAGCACATTTTCAAACAAAAGCAAGTGATCTAGCAAGCAACTAAGAGTCGTAGATAACTACGGATGAAAAGGGTGCTAATACCTTCCCTTTTCATAACCTACCCCCCAAACTCAAGAAATAATCTTGGAAGGTCTTTCCTGTTCTTTTCAACGTTTCCTTATTGGATAAAAGAAAAGTCGGTGGCGGCTCTTGTTATCCGCGACAATTGCGATCAAATGAGAAACACCCAAGTCAGTTCTCCCACCGTGTTACACTTGCCCTTATCTAATTTAAAGGTTCTTGTCATGAATCATTTGAAAGTTTCCCCCTCGCAGCTTCATCTTAGAGCTTAGGCTTTCGTGAAGGTGTTCAAACTCCGTGTAGCACATAAATCTTGGAAACATTCCCTAGGTCTCTTTTTTAGATCTTTTTCATATGGATGGTACTTCTCAAGATAATGCTCAGGATCAGGGATTGGTCTCCCTTTGCCCCCAGGTAATTTGGTTTGGCTATTACGCCTCCGACTGGGGTAATTTCTTAAAACATTTCACATTGATTAAACATGTCACTCCTGAGTCTCATCTTGCCTTTTTTTGTCGTTGGCTCCGGTTGGAAGTGTCTGTTCTTGTATAATGGTTTTTTGAAGAACTGGTCTAGAGCTCACTTACGTCATCCTTTTTATTCTTACCACTCTGGGCTAACTACTCTATCCTCCGGGGAGGTGAAAAAGAAAGAGGATATGTGCGCCTGGTACTAGAGCTCTGATATAAAGAATGATTTGTTCCCGAAAAAGTACTCTTTTTTTAGAAAAAGAAGAAACTAATATATTCTTGTGCGATTTTGAGTATGCCTGGTCATTTCGATAGACAAAAACTCTTGGTGAATATGGAGATCTGACTAATTTTTTTTTATTTTTGAAGGGTGTAAATTATGCTATGCAGATAACTTGAATCAGCTGCATAAGGCCCTCGCGTTTGCCAAAGATCAGGGTCTTACAACTCGCTTGTCTATCCGCGTACCAGTAACTCTCATTGTTGCTTTTGAAGAAGTGAAAAACACAAGAAGGGGGGTTGAATTGTAAAAACTGGAAATCAATTGCAGTCAACACGATATTTTTATCCTGGTTCGTTTGATCTCAAACTACTCCAGTCCACCCGTCAAGGTGATTTCGCCTCTCTCCAACGAGGTCTTAATCCACTATATTCAACTGAATATTACATCTGCTTTAACAACTGCTAAAGCCTTCTTGAGTGAAACCACAAACCGGTTTCTCAAGGAAATGCTTTCTTACAAAGAATTGAAATCTAAGTGTGTGAATGTTTTCTACAAAAACTGTTTATCACAACTGTGATATTACACAAATTAAGCTTATGAGACTAGAGTGCTAAAATAGTTGAGTAAGGAATTGAGAGCTTTTAGCAAACTGAGAGTGAGGAAGATGATGAATAGCTTTAGGCGTGTAGATTGTTGTAGAGCATTAGCCAATTAAATCTTCATTGACTTGTTTATATAGCATTGGAAATAGTGTACGTTGGAGTAATAATTCTGTTTCAATGCCAATAACATTCTTTCCTTATTGAGCAGATCTTGTCTGGAATGATGCCGTTGGTAATAAATCATCTTGAATGCACAGTACCGTTGCCACTTAAGCGTGTTCTGGCTTTGGCTCATTCTGACGCTGCTTAGGTGCTGATGAACTGTTGTTGTCTTTATCAGAGTTCAGATGGTTAAGCGCAGATCTATTCATCAAGCTTCAGCATAAGCGCAAGTTGATCTTCTGATTCTGGTATCTGATATAACATCTTCTGATGCTGATGTTGATATCTAATTTTCTGATGCTGATGATGATGTTCTCTTGCTGATACCCATCAGAGTTTCTGTAAAACAGAATGTAATTTTTAGATAGCATATGTGTCTTACATGAATCATAAAATTAATGTATCTTAGCATATTGTTATCATCAAAACTTAAACTTAGGGTAGTAGATTCAAACTTTGTTCTAACAATCTCCCCCTTTTTGATGATGACAAAAACTAGATATTTTTTAATTGAAAATTAGCGTGAAAAGTATCAGAGATAACTAAATAATAAGTTGTATCAGAATTAAATAGGAAGTTATCAAAGATAAGGGATAAAGAGATATCAGAGTTTAGATCGGAGATACTCCCCCTGAATTTATTACTTCCCTTTTTAATTCCACGAGTTCTTCAGGATCAGATCTTTATTGACTTTCTTTGAACATCAGAATATCAGAGTTTCAGATCAGAATATCAGAGCTTCAGTGTATCAGAGATGATTAACTTCTTGTACCTGTAGCCTTATGCAAAAACAGAAAACATTCAAGTATATCAGAGTGTTAGAATGTTTGAGACTTTTTGTCTCAGTAATCCGTTATTGAAAAATATCATTCTTGTTCTCCCCCTTTTTGTCAGCAATCAAAAAGTGCAAGTAATATAAGCTAAAACGATCAGAGCAGAAAAACTGATATATTTAATTCAGAGCCAGACAAACAGTACAGAAGATATGCAAAGAAAACAATGAAAATATCATGAATGAAAAAACTAAGGTTGGGGTGGGAAGCGTGTGAACAGAGTCTCTAGCATTGTCTTAATCTGATCAACTGTCTCATTCTGCTTGTGCACCATGCTGACTACTGTATCTATTTTGCTGTCTTGCACATCCATCCTTTCCTTCATCTTCTGATCATTTTCATCCATTCTTTGCTGCAGATGAATAGCATTCTGCTTCAGCTCTTCCAGAGTCTGCCTGTCCAAGGCAGCTTGAGAAACATCAGAAGCAAGATGCTTCTGAGAGCTTTCTGCAACATCTTCAGCTTGACTAACCTCTTCAGCTTGAATAGTCTGATCTTTTGCTTGCTGAACTTTTGAAGCTGGACGCTTCTCAGACCATGGCTCACTATCCAGAAAGAGCACTTCGTCCTGTGGCAGCTGACTTTCAACTTCATTCAGCAGCTTGCTGAAGTTCTGTTGTTCCTGCTCATAATTAATGTCTTGCAATTTGAGGGCTTCAGCGCGTACCCACATTCTGAAACGTGTCCAGAGTTGGTCTGAGGCAGCAGGATCAATCATTCCAGGATAAACTTTCTTTAGAGAAGCAATCCACTGCTGCAAGCCTGTTTCAAAATTCACAATGCCAGAGCCAACATCTAGTTGTTTGGGTTTGGGAATGGCTATTTTGTTTTTAAGGTCAGCAAGACGGTCAAGTATTGTTAAATCAATGAAGGTCCTACTGTGGTCTTCAGTATTTTGTTTGGGAGATGGAGTGGGAGAATCAGAAATAATAATAGGACAGTTTGGAGTGTTTGGAGGGGTAGTTTCTGGTGAGGATGGCAGCTGGGGTATGTTTATAGTTGTACCACATGGCAGTTGAATTGCCAAGGGTTGTGGTTCAGAGGATTGAAGAGAATGAGGTTCAGGTGATGGAGTTTCAGAATGATGAAACTCAGGTTGTGGAGGTGATGGTTGAGGTGAGAATGGATGAAGTTCTGGTTGTGGAGAGGGAGGAGGAATTTCTGGTTGTGGAGAAGAAAGTGGAATTTCTGGTTGTTGTGGAATTTGTGGTTCTTCTGGTATGGGTGAGAGAGTATGTTCTGGTTGAGGAGAGTGGGCAATTTCTGGTTGAGTGTTTGGATTAGTTGAGAGGGGAGCGGAAGCACGTTGATCAATTTCAGAAAGAACTTTGTCAAGTTCTGATTCTGTTGATGGTGTGGGTTTTGGATTTTTGGTGTGGGATCTCCTGAGAGTCAGTGACTCAGAAGGGTCATCCTCTAGTTCGGTTTCATCAATGGTTGGTATGGGGATTGGAAGTTCATGTGAAGCTGGGGTTGGGATTGATGTTGGAATAGCAGAAGAATTTAAAACATTAGCAGCAGATAGATTACCTCTCTTCTTAGGGGTCTGCTGGGATGGTCCTTCTGAAGTGGCCTTTCTTTTCTTCGTCTTCTTCACAGTAACTTCTGGATTTTGTTGGTGCAGATCTTTTATGTTCAGTTTGGGATCTGTTCCATCAGCCTTGCAAGCGTCCAAGTATCTGAGAACAGTGACTGGTTTGGATTCAATCTCAGAAAATAGTGGAAACTCGTCCAGAGGGACTCTTCTGCTGGTGATGTCAGCAAGAGGAGTAACGCTGGGCTCCTTTCTGATATTCTCTATCAGTTTCATTTTCTTCAGATTCTTGGCGTTCAGAGGCTTGCCAACAGTAGGTTCAATAGAACTTAATTCCTGTGCTTCTGTAAGGTGTTATATCAGCCTATTCTCCGTCAGAATATCTGATATTAACCTGCCAAAGGGTATCCAATCCCTTTTTGTCCTTTCTTCTTCCCTTGTCTTCTTGACGCTGGTCCTGAGGTGATTAAACAGAAGATGAGCCAAGTTAATCTTTACCTTCTAATTAATAAAATAGATCAGAAACTGCTGATCTATATTTATATAATTAGGAGAGCTTGTGGGCTTCCTGTGATTAAAGCACCCCAGAATAATCTTCGCCCATATTTTGTGCTGATCCTTTAAGTCTCTGATTTTGCTGCTGGGAACCCCATGGGTGAAAATTTGCCTTGCAATGACAGCAACATCTGAGCATCTTTCTGCCATGTCGATACAGCGGATACCACCACCACTGTATCCAATCAATCTTGCAATGTGATCCTCAGTGATCACAATCTTCTTTCCCATTATGTAGGAGGTAACTTGATGTGTTGATGAGTACGCATGAATCCAGAACTCCTTGACCAATACTGGGAATGTTGGACCCACCAACCTATCAAAATATTTCTCCCATCCTTGTGCCCTAACTTCTTCTGTCAAATCGAATCCATTTTCTTTCAGACTGGAGAAATCAACAATCAGTTCAGACAGCACTTCCAAATTCTTCACTGGTGTAAGGAGTGTTCTGAAGGGAACTTGGTATTGTTCAGATGAAGCCTCCTTTTGAGAACCTGCAGAAACATTGCTAGAGGTTGCCATGTTCACACTTAGGGTTTTCTGAGAAGAAGATTTGAGAAAAGGGTTTCTTTTGAAAAAGGGATGAACACACAAGGAAAATGCAGAAAATATTTGTAAGAATGTAGGAGACGGTAAATGATTAATGTGTGATGTTAATGTGCTTAAATAGATTTCAAAATGATTTTTGAAAACGTAAACGGTTTTAAGAAAGAGAAATAATTCATGATTAAATTTTAAAACATGATTACGTGCATTTAATGCTTGCTGATTTTGGGGGATTTGAGAAAGATACTTGAAACGGTTACTAGACATGTGTCTCAATGCACCCAATCAGCATTTTGCCTTCTCAGAAGCGTGCACGCGTGTTCTGCTTCAGAGATTTGCTGATGATTGGATGACACTTGTTTGATTTAGTGAGCAGCACGTCTATCCTTGAGCTGAAACGCCCAGATCTTTAAGAATAGCATCTGATACAATCTGCATGTCTAACTCTCTGAAAACAGATTGATCAGAAGTTCACAGTAAAACAAATACATTCTGAAGGTTAGTATACAAAATTAAAACATTTTCACTCTGGGTAGAGTTTCATGCTGAGATGTTTCAGAATGAAATTGAATCTATCTTCAGAAAGAGGTTTAGTGAAGATATCAGCCCATTGATGGTTTGTATCAATGAATTTTAAGTTCAAAATTCCTTTCAGAATATAGTCCCTAATGAAGTGATGTTTTATTTCTATATGCTTAGCCCTAGAATGCAAAATAGGATTTTTACTTAAGCAAATAGCAGAAGTATTGTCACAGAGTATAGGGATGTTACTCTCAAAAATCTGGAAGTCTTCAAGCTGACTTTTCATCTAGAGCATTTGTGTGCTACATCCTGCTGCTGCTATGTACTCAGCTTCTGCTGTTGATAGCGCAATTGTGGATTTCCTTTTGCTGGACCAAGAGATCAGATTTTCTCCCAGAAACTGGCAGCTTCCAGAAGTGCTTTTATGCTCTACTCTGTCTCCAGCAAAGTCAGCGTCGCAGTAGCCTACTAAGCTGTAATCACTAGATTTTCTATAAAATAGACCCAGATTAGTAGTACCTTTCAGATACTTGAAAATTCGCTTAACAGCTGTTAAGTGAGATTGTCTAGGATCTGATTAGAATCTAGCACAACTACATACGCTGAATAAAATGTTAGGCCTTGAAGCCGTCAGATAAAGGAGAGAACCAATCATACCTCTGTAGACCTTCTGTTCTACCTTTTTGCTTACCTCTTCTCTTTCCAGAATGCACGTGGGATGCATTGGAATCTTTGATGGCTTACATTCTGAGAGGTCAAATTTCTTCAGAAGATCTCTGACATATTTGCTCTGATGAATGTAAGTTCCCTCTGGAGTTTGATTGATCTGAATTCCTAGAAAGAATTTCAGTTCCCCCATGAGGCTCATCTCAAATTCTGCCTGCATACACTTAGCAAATTTTCTTCCAAGAGAAGGATTAGTAGATCCAAAAATAATATCATCAACATAAATTTGACAAACTAAGATGTCATTCTTAACTGACTTACAGAATAAGGTAGTGCCCACCTTCCCTCTGCTGAATTCATTTTCTAACAGAAATTTACTTAGTCTTTCATACCAAGCTCTGGGAGCTTGTTTCAGACCATATAGTGACTTCTTTAGTTTGAAAACATGTTCTGGATATTTTGTACTTTCAGAACTAGGGGGTTGGTGCACATAAACCTCTTCTTCTATATAACCATTTTAGAATGCACTCTTGACATCCATCTGATATAGAGTGATGGCTCTATTAACAGCAAATGAAATTAAAAGTCTGATACACTCTAATCTGGCGACTGGAGTAAAGGTTTCTGTATAGTCTATTCCCTCTTGCTGACTATAACCTTGTGCTACCAGTCGTGCTTTGTTTCTGATGACTTCACCTTGTTCATTTAGCTTGTTTCTGAACACCCATCTTGTTCCAATGACGTTGAATCCTTTTGGTCTGGGAACAAGATTGTTAGAACAAAGTTTGAATCTACTACCCTATGTTTAAGTTTTGATGATAACAAAATGAAAAGATATATTATTTATGTGATTCATGTAAGAACTACTTGCTACCTAAAATATTACTTTCTGATTTGCAGAAACTCTGATAGGCATCAGCAAGAGCACACTTAATCAGCATCAGAATATTGGTTCTTAACATCAGCATCAGAAGATGCTATATCAGAATACCAGAATCAGAAGAATAACTCACTCGTATGCTGAAGCTTGATGAACAGAACTTCGCTCAACACTCTGATCAAGACAACAACAGTTCATCAGCACCTAAGCAGAATCAGAATGAGGCCAAGCCAGAACATGCTTTAAGTAGCAACGGTACTGTGCATTGAAAGCGTATTATTACCAACGGCATCATTCCAGACAAGATCTGCTCAATAAGGAAAGTTTGTTATTGGCATTGAATCAAGTTTGTTGCTCCAACGTTCAATAATTTCAGTGCTATATAAACAAGACTATGAAGATTGAATTGGCTAATGCTATACATCATATTACACGCCTAAAAGCTATTCTACATCTTTCTTATTCTCAGTTTGTTAAAAAGCTCCATAATTCCTTACTCAATCATTGTTTAGCAATCTAGTTTCATAAGCTTAAATTGTGTAACATCACAGTTGTGATACAGTTTTGTAGAAAACATTCACACACCTAGATTTATCTTCTTTGTAAGAAAGTATTTCCTTGACAAACCGGGTTGTGGTTTGCATCAAGACGGCTTTAGCAGTTGTTAAAGAAGATTGTAATATTCAGTTGAATATAGTGGATTAAGACCTCGTTGGAGAGAGGCGAAATCACCTTGACGGGTGGACTGGAGTAGTTTGAGATCAAACGAACCAGGATAAAAATATCTTGTTCATTGCATTAAGTTTCAGTTTTACAATTCAACCCCCCCTTCTTGTGTCTTTCACTTCTTCAATTGGCATCAGAGCGCCTGGTTCTGAGCTAAAACACTTAACCGTGTCAGTACAAGATCCAGCGTCAGAAAAACACAATGGCAGGAATTTATTCTCACACCAGCAATGACAACCATGAGGACAGAGACAGATTCAGCGGGAAACCTCCAGTCTTTGATGGAGAAAACTTTGATTACTGGAAAGACAGAATTGAAAGCTTCTTTCTGGCACATGATGCTGATCTGTGGGATATGGTTACAGATGGATACACGCACCTTGTGAATGCAAACGGTCAGAAGATTGATAGGAAAACAATGTCTGACCAACAAAAGCGTGACTTCAAGAATCACCACAAGGCCAGAACCATCCTTCTCAGCGCCATCTCCTATACTGAATATGAAAAGATCTCCAACAGAGACACAACAAAGAACATTTTTGACTCACTCAGAATGACGCATGAGGGCAACGTTCAGGTCAAAGAAACTAAAGCTCTGGCGCTCATTCAGAAGTATGAGGAGTTCAAAATGGAAGAATCTGAATCCATTGAAACAATGTTCTCAAGATTCCAGATTCTGGTAGCTGGTCTCAAGGTTCTGGACAAAGGATACTCTACTGCTGACCATGTCAATAAAATCATCAGAAGCTTACCCAAGCAGTGGAGACCAATGGTTACAGCTCTGAAGCTAGCAAAAGATCTCAACAAAATTACTCTGGAGGAACTTATCAGCTCCCTCAGAAGTCATGAGATAGAGCTAGAAGCTGACGAGCCTCAGAAGCAAGGTAAGCCTTTAGCATTGAAATCTAACAAAAAATCTGAGTCTAAAGTTTTGCAGGCAGCTGAAGAAACATCTGATGGATCCTCGTCAGAAGAAGACGAACTCTCCCTCCTCTCCAGAAGAGTGAATCAACTGTGGAAGCAGAGGAAAAAGAAGTTCAGGAATCCCAGAAGATCTGATCAGAACGAGTCTTCTTCCAGATACAGAAGGACAGATTCTTCCTCTGGATACAGAAGATCTGAAGGCTCCTCAGGAAGCAAAAAGCCAAACACCAAGGACATCATCTGCTATGAGTGCAATGAGCAAGGACACTACAAGAATGACTGCCCAAAGCTTCAGAGGGAAAAGCCCAAAAAGAAGTTTGGAAGAGAAAAGAAGAAAAGTCTCATGGCTACATGGGATGACTCTGACTCGTCTGAAGCTGACTCAAAATCAGATGATGAGAGGGCAAACATAGCTCTCATGGCTAACATTTCAGAAGATAGTGAAGCTTCTGAATCAGACTCAGAATCAGATACTGAAGAGGTATTTCCTAACTTTGCTGTTAATTTTACCAAGGCTGAACTTGCTGAAAGCCTTAATGAAATCCTGGAAAGGTATCAGCAGATTAGAGTGAAATTCAGAGACCTGAAAAGGAATCTTGAATCTGACTCTAATAAGACTGAGAGTCTTAAATTGGAGAATTCTGAGCTGAGAATTAAAATTTCAAAATTAGAAAATACTTTACAAAACTCTCAGAAGGAACCAATTTCTGAAACTCCCAGCAACGCTGATGAGATCATCAAGGAGTATGATCACAATTTCCAGAAGTTCCTTGCTAAAAGCATAGATAGAAGCAAAATGGCTTCAATGATCTATGGAGTTAGCAGAAACAGCAGGAAGGGAATAGGATACCAAGGTAAGGCTCCTACACCAAAGAATGTCATGGACTTAACCATTAAACACACTCCTCTGAATTCACATTTTGTGTATGGTCACACACATAATATTAAATACACTAGCAGTAAGTACTCTGTGAAACCAAAATACAACCAGAGTTTTGGTAAATCTAACAAATCAGGACCCAAGAAAATCTGGGTACCTAAGGATAAAATAATACATGTTGCAGATATCTTTAGCAGCAAGTCAGAAACACCAGTCATGGTACCTGGACTCTGGCTGCTCGCGACACATGACGGGAAGAAGGCATATGTTCCAAAGCCTGGAACTTAAGCCTGGAGGCCACGTTGGCTTTGGAGGCAATCAGAGGGGAAAGATCATTGGCTCTGGAACTGTAGGTAATGGAAATCTTCCCTCTATTAATAATGTTCTGCTAGTAGATGGCTTAATGTATAATCTGTTATCCATAAGTCAATTAAGTGATAACGGTTATGATATAATCTTTAATCAAAAATCATGTAAAGCTGTTAGTCAGAAAGATGGGACTATCCTGTTTAATGGAAAGAGGAAAAACAAAATTTACAAAATCAAACTTTCTGAACTAAAAAGTCAGAATGTAAAGTGCCTTTTGTCTGTTAACAACGAGCAGTGGATTTGGCACAGAAGATTGGGGCATGTTAGTATGAGAAGAATATCTCAGATTAACAAACTCAATCTGGTCAGAGGACTTCCTAATTTGAAGTTCAATTCAGATGCTCTGTGTGAAGCATGTCAGAAAGGGAAGTTTGCAAAACCTTCTCTTAAATCTAAAAATGTTGTTTCTACCTCTAAGCCATTAGAACTTCTGCACATTGACTTATTTGGACCAGTTAAAACTGCTTCAGTCAGTGGCAAGAAGTATGGGTTAGTAATCGTAGATGACTATAGCAGATGGACATGGGTAAAGTTCTTAAGACACAAGGACGAGTCACACTCTGTGTTTGTTACCTTCTGTAACCAAGTTCAGAATGAAAAGGATCTTAGAATCGTTAAAGTCAGAAGTGATCATGGTGGAGAATTTGAAAACAAAGACTTTGAGTCATTCTTTAATGATAGAGGCATTCTGCATGATTTCTCTTGTCCTAGAACTCCCCAACAAAATGGAGTTGTAGAACAAAAGAACAGAACATTGCAAGAAATGGCCAGAACCATGATCAATGAGACAAACGTTGCTAAGATCTTCTGGGCAGAGGCAATAAACACAGCGTGCTACATTCAGAATAGAATCTCAATAAGACCTATTCTGGAAAAGACTCCATATGAATTGTGGAAGAACAGAAAGCCCAACATTTCATATTTTCATCCATTTGGATGTACTTGTTTTATGTTAAATACAAAGAATTATTTGAACAAGTTTGACTCTAAAGCACAAAAGTGTATTATGTTAGGATACTCTGAACGCTCAAGAGGGTACAGAGTATACAATACAGAAACACAGATTGTGGAAGAATCAATCAGTGTTCGTTTTGATGATAAGCTTGACTCTGAAAAGTCAAAGCAGAATGAAGTTTTTGCAGGTATGGAAATTGAATTTACAGGTTCTGAAGACAAGTCATCAGAAGCTCTCAACACAGACACTCCTTCAACGTCTGAAAGGAGCACTGCTAGCAATCCTACAACAGCTGTTGATCACCCTCAGAAGAGATTACCCAGAAGCAACTTGGATCACCCAGAAGAGACTATCTTAGGAAGAAAGGAAGATCCAATCAGAACAAGAGCAAGCTTCAGAAACTCTGAAGAAACCCTCATGGGACTTGTGTCTCTGATTGAACCTTCTTCTATTGATGAAGCACTTCTGGATAATGACTGGATTCTGGCAAAGCAAGAAGAGCTGAATCAATTCACCAGAAATGACGTATGGGATCTTGTTCCCAGACCAAAAGAATTCAACGTCATTGGAACAAGATGGGTCTTCAGAAACAAGCTAAATGAACAAGGTGAAGTCATCAGAAACAAGGCACGACTGGTAGCACAAGGTTATAGTCAGCAAGAGGGGATAGACTATACAGAAACCTTTGCTCCAGTCGCCAGGTTAGAATCTATCAAACTTTTAATTTCATTTGTTGTTAATAGAGGCATCACTCTGTATCAGATGGATGTCAAGAGTGCATTCTTAAACGGTTATATAGAAGAAGAGGTTTATGTGCACCAACCCCCTGGTTTTGAAAATACAAAACATCCAGAACATGTTTTCAAACTAAAGAAGTCACTATATGGTCTGAAACAAGCTCCCAGAGCTTGGTATGAAAGGCTAAGTAACTTTCTGTTAGAAAATGAATTCACCAGAGGGAAGGTGGACACTACCTTATTCTGTAAATCAGTTAAGAATGACATCTTAGTCTGTCAAATTTACGTTGATGATATTATTTTTGGTTCTACTAATCCTTCTCTTGGAAGAAAATTTGCTAAGTGTATGCAGGCAGAATTTGAGATGAGCCTCATGGGGGAACTGCAATTCTTTCTAGGAATTCAGATCAATCAAACTCCAGAGGGAACTTACATTCATCAGAGCAAATACACCAGAGATCTTCTGAAGAAATTTGACCTCTCAGAATGTAAGCCATCAAAGATTCCAATGCATCCCACGTGCATTCTGGAAAGAGAAGAGGTAAGCAAAAATGTAGAACAGAAAGTCTATAGAGGTATGATTGGCTCTCTCCTTTATCTGACAGCCTCAAGACCTGATATATTATTCAGCGTTTGTATTTGTGCTAGATTCCAATCAGATCCTAGAGAATCTCACTTAACAGCTGTTAAGCGAATTTTCAAGTATCTGAAAGGTACTACTAATCTGGGTTTGTTTTATAGAAAATCTAGTGATTACAGTTTAGTAGGCTACTGCGATGCTGACTTTGCTGGAGACAGAGTAGAGCGTAAAAGTACTTCTGGAAGCTGCCAGTTTCTGGGAGAAAATCTGATCTCTTGGTCCAGCAAAAGGCAATCAACAATTGCGCTATCAACAGCAGAAGCTGAGTACATAGCAGCAGCAGGATGTAGCACACAAATGCTCTGGATGAAAAGTCAGCTTGAAGACTTCCAGATTTTTGAGAGTAACATTCCTATACTATGTGATAATACTTCTGCTATTTGCTTACGTAAGAATCCTATTTTACATTCTAGAGCTAAGCATATAGAAATAAAAAATCACTTCATTAGGGACTATATTCAGAAAGGAATTTTGAATTTAAAATTTATAGATACAGACCATCAATGGGCTGATATCTTCACTAAACCCCTTTCTGAAGATAGGTTCAATTTCATTCTGAAACATCTCAGCATGAAAATCTGCCCAGAATGAAAATGTTTTAATTCCATATATTTATCTTCAGAATGTACTTGTTTTACTGTGAACTTATGATCAATCTCCTTTCAGAAAGATAGAACATGCAGATTGCATCAGATGCTAGTCTTAAAGATCTGAGAGTCTAAGCTCAAAGATAGATGTGCTGATCATTACATCAAACAAGTGTCATCCAATCATCAGCATATCTCTGAAGCAGAACGCGTGCACGCTTCTGAGAAGGCAAAACGCTGATTGGGTGCATTGAGACACATGTCTGGTAATCGTTTTAAGTATCTTTCTCAAATCCCCCAAAATCAGCAAGCATTAAATGAAAGTAATCATGTTTTTTAAAACGTAATCATGATTTTATTTCTCTTTCTTGAAAATGTTTACAATTTCAAAATATTATGAAGCCTATTTAAGCACGTTAACCTCTCACTTTAATCTTTTACAGTTTCTCATTATTTCTCAAGTATTCTCTACATTTTTCTGTGTTCATCTCTCTCAAACCCATTTTCTCAGTTTTTCTCAAAATCCTTAAGTGTGAACATGGCAACCTCCAGCAGTGCTTCTGCAGATTCTCAGAAGAAAGCATCATCTGAACAATATCAAGTGCCATTCAGAACACTCCCCACTCCTGTGAAGAATCTTGAAGTGTTATCTGAATTGATCATTGATTTTGGAAGTCTGAAGGAAAACGGCTTTGATTTAACAGAAGAAGTTAGGGCACAGAAATGGGAAAGGTATTTTGACAGGTTGGTTGGACCAACATTCCCAATGTTAGTCAAGGAGTTCTGGATTCATGCAACTGCTTCAACGCATCAAGTCACCTCCTACATAATGGGGAAGAAGATTGTGATCACTGAGGATCACATAGCAAGGTTAATTGGTTACAGTGGCGGTGGCGTCTGCTGTATTGATATGGCTGAGAGATGTGCTGACGTGGGCGTTATAGCAGAAAGGATTTTCACCCATGGGGTGCCCAGCAGCAAGATCAGAGATCTGAAGGATCACCACAGAGTTTGGGCGAAGATAATTCTGGGGTGTTTTAACCATAGGAAGCCAACTAGTTCCCCTGATTACATAAATATAGATCAGCAGTTTCTGATCTATTTTATCAATCAGAAGGTAAAAATCAACTTGGCTCATCTTCTGTTTAATCACCTCAGAACAAGCGTGAAGGAAACCAGGGAAGAAGAAAGAATAAAGAGGGATTGGATACCCTTTGGAAGGTTATTATCAGATATTCTGACTGAGAATAGGCTGATAGAGCACCTGATAGAAGCTCAAGAGTTAAGCACCCTAGAACCAACGGTTGGGAAGCCTCTGAACGCGAAGAATCTGAAGAAAATGAAGTTAATAGAGAATATCAAAAAGGAACCCAGCGCTACTCTTATTGCTGATATCACCAGCAGAAGAGTCCCACTGAGTGACTTTCCTTTATTTTCTGAGATAGAATCCAAACCAGTGGTGGTTCTCGGATATCTGGACGCGTGCAAGGCTGATGGTACAGATCCCAATCTGAATATCAAAGATCTGCACCAACCTCAACCAGAAGTGACACTGAAGAAGACGAAGAAAAGGAAGGCACCTTCAGAAGGATCATCCCAGCATACACCCAAGAAAAGAGGTAATTTATCTGCTGCTTCTGTTTTAAATTCTTCTACTATTCCAGCATCAATCCCATCTCCAACTTCTCATAGAATCTCAATCCCCATTCCAACAATAGATGAAACTGAACCAGAAGATGACCCTTCTGAGGCACTACAACTCAGAAGACCCTGAACCAAACATCCCAAACCAACAATCTCAACAACATCAGCAATTGACAAAGTGTTGTTTGACATTGATCAACACACCTCTGATCACCCCTCAAATAATCCAAACTCTGAACCACAAATTGTCCAATCTCCACAACCAGAAGAACCTCTCTCACCCATTCCAGAAGAACCTCTTATCCCTGAATAACCAGAAATTCCTCCTCCTTCTCCACAACCAGCAAATCCTTCTCCCTCTCCTCAACCAGAAATTCATCCACCATCACCTCAACCATCACCTCAACCTGAGTTTCATCACTCTGAAACTCCAACTCCTCCACCTTCTGAACCCCATTCACCTCAATCATCTGAACCACAACCTCTGGCAATCCAGCTGCCATGTGGAACAACAGTCACCATGGCCCAGCTGCCATCCTCGCCAAAATCTACACCACCAAATACTCCCAAAACCCCAAACAGTCCAATCATTATTTCTGATTCTCCAACTCCATCTCCAAAACAAACAGCTCCCAAGCAAACCACCGAAAACCCCAGCAGGACCTTCATAGATTTAACAATCCTTGACCGTCTTGCTGATCTGAAAAATAAAATAGCCATTCCAAAACCAAAACAGCCAGATGTTGGCTCTGGTATTATGAATTTTGAAACAGGTTTGCAGCAGTGGATTGCTTCTCTGAAGCAAGTTTGTCCTGGAATGATTGACCCAGCTGCCTCTGACCAGCTCTGGTCACAATTCAGAATTTGGGTACGTGCTGAAGCCCTCAAGTTGCAGGATATCAGCTATGAGCAGGCACAACAGAACTTCAGCAAACTGCTGAAGGAAGTTGAAAGTCAGCTGCCACAGGAAGACGTGCTCCTTCTGGATAATGAGCCATGGTCTGAGAAACAGCCAGCTTCAAAGGTGCAACCAGAAGAAGACAAGACTATTCAAGCTGAAGCCAGTCAAGCTGAAGATATTGCAGAAAGCTCTCAGAAGCTCCCTGCTTCTGATGTTTCTCAAGCTGCCTTGGACAGGAAGACTCTGGAAGAGCTGAAGTTGAATGACATTCGTCTACAACAAAGGATGGATGAAAATGACCAGAAGATGAAAGAAAGGATGGATGTGCAGGATATCAAGATAGACACAGTTGTCAGCATGGTGCACAAGCAGAATGAGACTGCTGATCAGATCAAAGCCATGCTGGAGAACCTGTTCACACGCCTTCCTCCCCAACCTTAGTTTTTCATTCATGTCATTTTCATGTTTTCTTTGATTATCTGTTGTACTGTTTTGTTTGATTCTGAACTTTTTAATATGACAAGTTTTTCTGCTCTAAATGTTTTAGCACATCACTTACACTTTTTGATTGCTGACAAAAAGGGGGAGAACAGGAATGATATTTTAAATAATAACGGATTACTAAGACAGAAATTCTCAAACATTCTAACTCTAATATATTTGAATATGTTTTTGCTTAAGTCTACAGGTACAAGAATGCTCCATGATTTTCTGAAGACTAAAGCTATGATACTCTGACCCAAAGCAAAGCTCTGACTCTGATCTAAAGCTCTGCTCTGACATTCTGATCCAAAGCTTCTGATAGTCAAAACTATGATATTCTGATGTTCAAAGAAAGGTAATAAAGATCTGATCCTGAAGAACTCTTAGAATTAAAAAGGGAAGTAATAAATTCAGGGGGAGTATCTCTCAACTCTTATATCTCTTTATCCCTTATCTTTGATAACCTCTTACTCTGATACATCTTATCATTTAGTTATCTCTGATACTTTTTCACGTTATTTTCAATTAAAAATATCTAGTTTTTGTCATCATCAAAAAGGGGGAGATTGTTAGAACAAAGTTTGAATCTACTACCCTATGTTTAAGTTTTGATGATAACAAAATGAAAAGATATATTATTTATGTGATTCATGTAAGAACTACTTGCTACCTAAAATATTACTTTCTGATTTGCAGAAACTCTGATAGGCATCAGCAAGAGCACACTTAATGAGCATCAGAATATTGGTTCTTAACATCAGCATCAGAAGATGCTATATCAGAATACCAGAATCAGAAGAATAACTCACGCGTATGCTGAAGCTTGATGAACACAACTGCGCTCAACACTCTGATCAAGACAACAACAGTTCATAAGCATTTAAGCAGAATCAGAATGAGGCCAAGCCAGAACATGCTTTAAGTAGCAACGGTACTTTGCATTGAAAGCGTATTATTACCAACGGCATCATTCCAGACAAGATCTGCTCAATAAGGAAAGTTTGTTATTGGCATTGAATCAAGTTTATTGCTCCAACGTTCAATAATTTCAGTGCTATATAAACAAGACTATGAAGATTGAATTGGCTAATGCTCTACATCATATTACACGCCTAAAAGCTATTCCACATCTTCTTATTCTCAGTTTGCTAAAAAGCTCCATAATTCCTTACTCAATCATTGTTTAGCAATCTAGTTTCATAAGCTTAAATTGTGTAACATCACACTTGTGATACAGTTTTGTAGAAAACATTCACACACCTAGATTTATCTTCTTTGTAAGAAAGTGTTTCGTTGACAAACCGGGTTGTGGTTTGCATCAAGAAGGCTTTAGCAGTTGTTAAAGCAGATTGTAATATTCAGTTGAATATAGTGGATTAACACCTCGTTGGAGAGAGGCGAAATCACCTTGACGGGTGGACTGGAGTAGTTTGAGATCAAACGAACCAGGATAAAAATATCTTGTTCATTGCATTAAGTTTCAGTTTTACAATTCAACCCCCCCTTCTTGTGTTTTTCACTTCTTCAAAGATCCCATACGTCATTTCTGGTGAATTGATTCAGCTCTTCTTGCATTGCTAGAATCCAATCATTGTCCAGAAGTGCTTCATCAATAGAAGAAGGTTCAATCAGAGACACAAGTCCCATGAGGGATTCTTCAGAGTTTCTGAAGCTGGCTCTTGTTCTGATTGGATCTTCCTTTCTTCCTAAGATAGTTTCTTCTGGGTGATCCAAGCTGCTTCTGGGTAGTCTCTTCTGAGGTTGATCAACAGTTGTTATAGGATTGCTAGCAGTGCTCCTTTCAGATGTTGAAGGAGTGTCTTTGTTGAGAGCTTCTGATGACTTGTCTTCAGAACCTGTAAATTTAACTTCCATACCTGCAAAAACTTTATTCTGCTTTGACTTTTCAGAGTCAAGCTTATCATCAAAATGAACACTGATTGATTCTTCCACAATCTGTGTTTCTGTGTTGTATACTTTGTACCCTCTTGAGCGTTCAGAGTATCCTAACATAATACACTTTTGTGCTTTAGAGTCAAACTTGTTCAAATAATTTTTTGTATTTAACATAAAACAAGTACATCCAAATGGATGAAAATATGAAATGTTGGGCTTTCTGTTCTTCCACAATTCATATGGAGTCTTTTCCAGAATAGGTCTTATTGAGATTCTATTCTGAATGTAGCACGCTGTGTTTATTACCTCTGCCCAGAAGATCTTAGCAACGTTTGTCTCATTGATCATGGTTCTGGCTATTTCTTGCAATGTTCTGTTCTTTCATTCTATAACTCCATTTTGTTGGGGAGTTCTAGGACAAGAGAAATCATGCAGAATGCCTCTGTCATTAAAGAATGACTCAAAATCTTTGTTTTCAAACTCTCCACCATGATCACTTCTTACTTTAACGATTCTAAGATCTTTTTCATTCTGAACTTGGTTACAGAAGGTAACAAACACAGAGTGTGACTCGTCCTTGTGTCTTAAGAACTTTACCCATGTCCATCTGCTATAGTCATCTACGATTACTAACCCATACTTCTTGCCACTGACTGAAGCAGTTTTAACTGGTCCAAATAAGTCAATGTTTAAAAGTTCTAATGGCTTAGAGGTAGAAACAACATTTTTAGATTTGAAAGAAGGTTTTGCAAACTTGCCTTTCTGACATGCTTCACACAGAGCATCTGAATTAAACTTCAAATTAGGAAGTCCTCTGACCATATTGAGTTTGTTAATTTGAGATATTCTTCTCATACTAACATGCCTCAATCTTCTGTGCCAGATCCACTGCTCGTTGTTAACAGACAGAAGACACTTTACATTCTGACTTTTCAGTTCAGAAAGTTTGATTTTGTAAATGTTGTTTTTCCTGTTTCCATTAAATAGGATAGTCCCATCTTTCTGACTAACAGCTTTACATGATTTTTGATTAAAGATTATATCATAACCGTTATCACTTAATTGACTTATGGATAACAGATTATGCATTAATCCATCTACTAGCAGAACATTATTTATAGAGGGAAGATTTCCATTACCTACAGTTCCAGAGCCAATGATCTTTCCCCTTTAATTGCCTCCAAAGCCAACGTGGCCTCCAGGCTTAAGTTACAGGCTTTGGAACATATGCCTTCTTCCCGTCATGTGTCGCGAGCAGCCAGAGTCCAGGTACCATGACTGGTATTTCTGATTTGCTGCTAAAGATATCTGCAACATGTATTATTTTATCCTTAGGTACCCAGATTTTCTTGGGTCCTGATTTGTTAGATTTACCAAAACTCTGGTTATATTTTGGTTTCACATAATACTTACTGCTAGTGTATTTAATATCATGTGTGTGACCATACACAAAATGTGAGTTCAGAGGAGTGTGTTTAATGGTTAAATCCATGGCATTCTTTGGTGTAGGAACCTTACCTTGGTATCATATTCCCTTTCTGCCGTTTCTGCTAACTCCATAGATCATTGAAGCCATTTTGCTTCTATCTATGCTTTTAGCAAGGAACTTCTGGAAACTATGATCATACTCCTTGATGATCTCATCAGCGCTGCTGGGAGTTTCAGAAATTGGTTCCTTCTGAGAGTTTTGTAAAACATTTTCTAATTTTGAAATTTTATTTCTCAGCTCAGAATTTTCCAATTTAAGACTCTCAGTCTTATCAGAGTCAGATTCAAGATTCCTTTTCAGGTTTCTGAATTTAACTCTAATCTGCTGGTACCTTTCCAGAATTTCGTTGAGGCTTTCAGCAAGTTCAGCCTTAGTAAAATTAATTGCAAAGTCAGGAAATACCTCTTCAGTATCTGATTTTGTGTCTGATTCAGAAGCTTCACTGTCTTCTGAAATATTGGCCATGAGAGCTATGTTTGCTCTCTCATCATCTGATTCTGAGTCAGCTTCAGACGAGTCAGAGTCATCCCATGTAGCCATGAGACTTTTCTTCTTTTCTCTTCCAAACTTCTTTTTGGGCTTTTCCCTTTGAAGCTTTGGGCAGTCACTCTTGTAGTGTCCTTGCTCATTGCACTCATAATAGATGATGTCCTTGGTGTTTGGCTTTCTGCTTCCTGAGGAGCCTTCAGATCTTTTGTATCCAGAGGAAGAATCTGTCCTTCTGTATCTGGAAGAAGACTCATTCTGATCAGATCTTCTGGGATTCCTGAACTTCATTTGCCTCTGCTTCCACAGTTGGTTCACTCTTCTAGAGAGGAGAGAAAGTTCGTCTTCTTCTGATGAGGATCCATCAGATGTTTCTTCAACTGCCTCAAAACTTTAGACTCAGATTTTTTGTTAGATTTTAATGCTAAAGGCTTACCTTGCTTCTGAGGTTCATCAGCTTCTAGCTCTATCTCATGACTTCTGAGGGAGTTGATAAGTTCCTCCAGAGAAATTTTGTTGAGATCTTTTGCTAGCTTCAGCGCTGTAACCATTGGCCTCCACTGCTATGGCAAGCTTCTGATGATCTTCTTGACATGATCAGCAGTAGAGTATCCTTTGTCTAGAACCTTGAGACCAGCCACCAGAATTTGGAATCTTGAGAACATTGTTTCAATGGATTCACTTTCTTCCATTTTGAATGCCTCATATTTCTGAATGAGCGCAAGAGCTTTAGTTTCTTTGACCTGAACGTTGCCTTCATGCGTCATTCTGAGTGAGTCAAACATGTTCTTTGTTGTGTCTCTGTTGGAGATCTTTTCATATTCAGCATAAGAGATGGCGCTGAGAAGAATGGTTCTGGCCTTGTGGTGATTTTTGAAGTCACGCTTTTGTTGGTCAGACATTGCTTTCCTGTCAATCTTCTGACCGCTTGCATTCACTGGGTGCGTGTATCCATCTGTCACCATGTCCCACAGATCAGCATCATGTGCCAGAAAGAAGCTTTCAATTCTGTCTTTCCAGTAATCAAAATTTTCTCCATCAAAGGCTGGAGGTTTGCCGCTGAATCTGTCTCTGTCTTCATTGTTGTCATTGCTGGTGTGTTGATAAGTTCCTGCCATTGTGTTTTTTTGACGCTGGATCTTGTACTGACACGGTTAAGTGTTTTAGCTCAGAACCAAGCGCTCTGATACCAATTAAAGAAGTGAAAAACACAAGAAGGGGGGTTGAATTGTAAAAACTGGAAATCAATTGCAGTCAACACGGTATTTTTATCCTGGTTCGTTTGATCTCAAACTACTCCAGTCCACCCGTCAAGGTGATTTCGCCTCTCTCCAACGAGGTCTTAATCCACTATATTCAACTGAATATTACAACTGCTTTAACAACTGCTAAAGCCTTCTTGAGTCAAACCACAAACCGGTTTCTCAAGGAAATGCTTTCTTACAAAGAATTGAAATCTAAGTGTGTGAATGTTTTCTACAAAAACTGTTTATCACAACTGTGATATTACACAAATTAAGCTTATGAGACTAGAGTGCTAAAATAGTTGAGTAAGGAATTGAGAGCTTTTAGCAAACTGAGAGTGAGGAAGATGATGAATAGCTTTAGGCGTGTAGATTGTTGTAGAGCATTAGCCAATTCAATCTTCATTGACTTGTTTATATAGCATTGGAAATAGTGTATGTTGGAGTAATAATTCTGTTTCAATGCCAATAACATTCTTTCCTTATTGAGCAGATCTTGTCTGGAATGATGCCGTTGGTAATAAATCATCTTGAATGCACAGTACCGTTGCCACTTAAGCGTGTTCTGGCTTTGGCTGATTTTGATGCTGCTTAGGTGCTGATGAACTGTTGTTGTCTTTATCAGAGTTCAGATGGTTAAGCGTAGATCTGTTCATCAAGCTTCAGCATAAGTGCAAGTTGATCTTCTGATTCTGGTATCTGATATAACATCTTCTTATGCTGATGTTGATATCTAATTTTCTGATGCTGATGATGATGTTCTCTTGCTGATACCCATCAGAGTTTCTGTAAAACATAATGTAATTTTTAGATAGCATATGTGTCTTACATGAATCATAAAATTAATGTATCTTAGCATATTGTTATCATCAAAACTTAAACTTAGGGTAGTAGATTCAAACTTTGTTCTAACAGCTTTTATCTCTACTCTAGGGGTCCAGGTGTCATATGTAGTGACTGGCCCTATATTAATTACTACTACTATCACAGGTATAACTCATGAGGTAGAATAGTTGACAACTGTGCTGGTTGGATTTTCTATTCATGAGCTTTTATTGTTTCCATTTATTATCAAGCGTAGTCGGGGTGATAGCCCATCCACTCCTGTTGAATAAGCTTCCTATAAACGTTCACTTGTCATAGGGTTCCAAGCAGGAAATTCTTACTCTTTTATTTGGGCTTCCTACCATTCTTTCACCTTGGTTTCCTATCTCCCTATAGGAATTTTCTGATGTCATAGCCAATAAGGATTTAGCTTTTGTCCTGGGCCTATTTGTGACTGATAGATGGGATCTTTTCCAAATGCATCTCATACCTATTTTAGGGTCGGAACCCTGGCTTCTTTGGTAGTTGTTGGCCAGGGCGGCGTACTAGGCTCTGACGTACTAGGTTGATGCCCATGTAAAGTCAACATTTAAATAGAAGGGGTGAGAATTCATTTCAGTAATAATAGTATAGAATTTAAGATAGAGTACAACATGTATGCATGTGGTACTATATTGTCAACAATTGGTTTACTCAAGAACCGAGTTGACCCTGTTCGAACTCTGAATCAACCCTGCTCGAATTTGGGACAAGTCACCAATCCACCCTACTCAGGTTTCAACTTGCTTCTTTCATAACCAACCACAACATCAAGAATGCATGTCTAAATACGCCAATGCAACAATAACATAATGTTTAAAGTCCCCTCCCGATAATAAACGAAATATACATTGACCCAATGATAATAGTTCCCCCTACTCGAACTATTATCCACCAACACAACAACAACATAATCATGACATCATCAACATATCAACATCATTATCATCATTAACATCATACACAACAACATCATAATCATCATCTACACTATAACACAACAACATCACATATTCCACAATTCAATATATTGTTAATTTAACACATAATTATATACAACATCACTTAATTCATCATCATATTTCATGATCATACAACAACACATCAATATCACTATTTACATATTCAACACAACATCATAATCAATTATTCGCAATCACGCAATAGCATAATCAGTAGGATTGGCATTCAACATTATAAAATAACACAATTGATTCATGATTATTTCAATTTCATAATAATGTGACAACCCATCATATTCGAATAATTATTTAAAATATCAAACAAAGTCGGAATGAAACAAATTAATATGTTTCTAAAAGCTTAGAGCACTACAACGAATAACACTTTTTATGATGAAGCTTTCATCTCAAACATGCTAAAAACTGAGAGGATATCTCATGGGAGTGCAATGTTTTATTTTTTAATAAGATAAACAACATGTTACGTCGGTGTTATATGAGACCAATGTAACACAGCTATAATTTAGCGCTTTTTTTATCAATAAAAAAATTAATAAACTTGTTATCTCGGTTTTCTTGAGAACCTAGGTAATATAGCTATAAGGAACCTCAGTTTGAATCCCCGTTGCCGCATTTAAAACTTCTTTCAAAGATTTATCACTTGGCGTCTTTTCTAACATGCTAAAAACTTTGTTATCAATAAACAAGAATATGAAATAATAATAAAAGACATATTTCATTGATAATAATAAAAAAACAACATAACAACGAAAACTACTCAACAAATTCAAACTTCTCAAGCCACTCAACTTCAACATTACCCCTAACTATCCCTAACTTATAGAAAAGTTAAGAAAGAACTCTTCCACAAGGTATGAGGAAAGTCATTTCATCTCAAGAAGTCTTTATCAGTTCCTTGAAGAGGTTGAAATGGTCAGAGGAAGATTAACTCTCATGTTGTAGGTGAGGAATAACAAGAGATTCTTTTCATACCAAGTAAGCGTTTCTAGGTCTTTCTCTTTTGGTTGGAGATTTGACACTAGAAGTTGAAACCAAACTTTTGCAATTGGGATTCGAGAAGTAGGACTAGAGAGCTTAGTTTGGTTGGTATAAATTCAGTGAAGTTTGGTTGAGTAGACATTGTTGAATTCATAGTATTCAAGGCAACTACATGTCTCTTGATAGTTGATTGTCATTGCAATCAGTAATAGAGTAATGAAGAAATGAGAGTCATTGACATAGGATTAGATGACTTCATCATGACAATCTGGCACAATAGAGGCATTCATCCAAAACTTTTTAACGAGATTAGTGTATATGGGACCGTTAAGAATGTGAATGTAACCATTCAACCTTTGTCTGTTAACAACTTGTCTCTGTTGAAAATGATCGAAATCATTGAAATCAACATACTTTTCATTGATAACGAACAACAAATTTGAATCCATTTATGATAAGAAAAAAAGGACTTTGAAACAAGGAAACAGGACACAGAGAGTTGTTAATGAGATGTTGAAAATAGGAAAAGATTTTGAAAAAATGTTTGAGGATACAACGAGTTGGTAATAGACGTTTAAATAGCTCAAAATCCTCCTCGATAATCCAAAAGAGACGTTACGACTTGAATATAGATGATCATTGCTATTCTAGCTAAGTGATATTATTTCAATCCATGCGCGCCATGTTGGTGTTCTAACCTCTGTTTTAGTTGTATTTTTTTATTGGTAATATAAATGTTCTAACCCGTTGGTTTTCCATAAAAACTGAGGGAACATTTTAGCATTAAAATTGAGTGCTAAAATTGGAACCTCTAAAGTAATTGTAGTTTTTATTTGTAAATTAAATGTTCTAACACATCTATTATCCTAAAAATTGATGTAACATTTTGCATAAAAATTGAGATATTTATCAAACTCTTAATCAAATCCTTGTCGTCCATTTCATGACTATCAACGATCAAGATATTAACATTAGTGATCTGCGTGAAACATAAATGACTTTCATTATAAAATCATTTTGAAACTATCAAGACAATACCATTAGTGCTCAACTTTAAGATTTTCAAGAGTCTTTGTCATGATGAGTTCTCTATGATTTAAGGTTTGTGTTCTTAAATATTTATTTAAGCAGAAAATCATTTATTTATCTAACCCTTTTTTGTGTAACCCTTTTTTTCATATGAAAAACAAATGCAAGCAAAAACCAATATAATGAAGAGTTTAAGGTTTACAAGATTGTTTTTCATGAATAGTTCTCTATGATTGATTGCAAGAGAAGAAAAATATTTGGGTTTAAGGTTTGTGTTCTTAAATATTTATTTTAGCAGAAAATTATTTATTTATCTAACCCTTCTTTTGTCTAACATTTTTTTTGTTCATATCAGAAACAAATGCAAGAAAAATCCATAGAGAATTAATTGGGGAAATTTCGAAGATCTAAAATCTATATCTTGAGGAAATTAATTTACCTAACAATTTTTTTTGTTGATAGAAAAGAGTTTCCCAACATTTTATCTTACCCAGGGTGTGAAGGAATTGATGATCCAACACATGATCATCATGGAAAATTAATTTTTTTCTGTATAAAAAATATAATATTCTAGGCAAACAATGTAACGAGTTTTATTAAAAAAAGAAAACTAATAACCCTTCGGTTATTTTGGTAAACCGGGATAAAAGATATTCTAATTTTAAAAATAATAAAAGTTGCAGTTGTTGGGGTTCGAACCCATGCGCTAATAAAATTTTACTTCGGTATTTTAAACACTGAGGTAATAAGTCTTTACGTTTTATGACGATCTTATTCACCTCGCATCTATTGTCGAGGTAAAATTCATTTTGCTTCTGATGTTACAAGCGTTATTTGCAGTAGTGGAGAGTATATTTTAAGAATACGATTTTTATTTCAGGACTTATTACATCAATCGATTCAGTTTTATTAAACAACGAGAACAAGTACTCACATCGAGCAAAATGTTTCGCCTGACTTCTAAATGATGCGAAAAATTATATACTTATGAGAAAATTATGAAAATTTTCAGTTGAAAAGATCATTAATCCTCTTTTCAACAAAACTGGCCTCACTCCAAAAGGACTCATGAGACTCCATTTACACTTGAAACAAGCTATCAATACATGACCGAAATCGCCAATATTTATGGTATAATAACCATAAAATCGATACTATTTTAGCACTTTTAGATGTAATTTATATAATTAGACTTAAAGATTATCGCTTTACCTTCCTAACGCAATTGGCGGGGCCTCAAACGAAATTACGGAGCTCATGATATGCCAGAAACAAGCCGGTACATACTCTCTTGCATTTTCCTGCAATTCCCTTACGAGATTTTCACTCCTAAACTCTTTTCATTTCAACTTAGATTTATCCCAAACATCCCCTAACATGTTAAAATAGCTTACTTCTTAAATATAGTATTATTATTATTATTATTATTATTATTATTATTATTATTATTATTATTATTATAGGTCAATTACCTACTGTTATGTCACTCTAAACCTACCGACCAACATCTAGTTTCACAAAATTCTCCTAACTCTCAAAATAAATCAATAGATTAATTCACTATTATTATTACTTGTGTTAGACCATCAACATTGTAATAACTCTTAACTCTAAGGCCTACAAACATAATTTTAAAATATATTAGAGTTACTCAAGTAGTAACTCTAACAACTCTAAAGTCACAAATTCCTAACACCAAAACAAATTATTTCAAGTTTTTAACACATTAAGCTAATTTACCATTATAAACTCATCAATTTATCATCAAATTAAATAATTAAACAAATACAATCATGAATTTATATACTATCTCAATTCTCTAAAACTTCCAAACATCATCAATGGAGGAAAGACATAGACACATCAAAAAATAATTTTAGTCGCATATTAACACAAGAAATCCAACAATTATAACACATGAAATTACGTAGAATCATCAAATTCAAGATTTCTCAACAAGTCAATTAACCCTATTGGAGGTTAAGGATCCCTCTACTTTACCCTTCACAATACCCCCGATATTGAACCAAATTCCCACTCTTACCTTCTGATTGCATAAAATTCTTGATTGATCTTTGACTTTTCCTCTCCCAAGTCCTAATCATTTTTATTTCTTCTTAGACTCTTGCCTCTTTTGTATTTTCCTCTCATAATTCTCTAAAAACCTAGTTCCCTCATTAGACTATCCCCATCTTAACCTTTACATTTTCCCATAATGTCTATCTTGCCCTCACTTACTCATCATAAATCCAATATTGTCATTAATTCCTCTACACACATATTTTCTCTATAATTATTTTATTTTATTTAAATAAAAAACTAGAGCATTATTTTAATTAATAAAATTATTATAAATAAAATCTACCAACTTCTAATTACTCTCTAAACTCTTCTCTCACGATCACACACATTCATCACACTTATTTAATAATTTAATCAAAATACTTGTTATTCTAATTCTAAATAATTTCTATCAACTCCAACGAGTCATAACTTATTCTCCACACCTCTATCTATAGAACATACACCCCTACTCTCTTATTTATCTAATTATTCACACACAATAATTAAATAAAACACATATAAATCACAAAAAAATCACAAATAACTCAACTAAAATAATTTAATAAAAATTGGGGTGTTACAACTCTCCTCAACTTTAATAACTTCCTCCCTAAAAAATTACCGTAAGAAACCAGAGTCGGAGAATCAAAAAATTTTGCCCCACTTATTTCAATCCCACTCTTGCAAGCAGTTAGAAAACAACGAGTATCGATAGTGTTTCACACACAAGTCGCATACCAAGGAATTAACAATATTACAAAAACCTGGCCGAATTGACTGACCTGCTCTGATACCACTAATGTAACACCTTATTTCCCCAAACACATATTATACAATAAATCAGAGATTTTGCATAACTTTTTTAAAACTTTTACACATATGATGTTACTCTTCTTAAAATACTTGCACCTGCTGATCATTGAACACATAATCTAAATAAACATCTCAACACAATATTTTAAGATACACGATTTCACTTAGAATGTTTACAGGACATTCAACTTATCTGATATGTACTTGATATGTTTACACGACATCCAACTTATTTGATAGCATAGCAGCAAAATTATAATTAAGATACACAACACTTTAAGTCTCATAATAAAACTTTATATTAAAATAAAAGCATCGAATCGTAAGTCTTCTCCAAATTATAAACACACCAAAACATAATTATTTTAGAGCATACATTGTTGCTCAGAAAATCTCAACATGAATAAGAAATGGCTCCTCGGTATTACATATTAGAGCATAACCCAAAACTAAAGCAAGAAACTAAAAGAGATAGCTACAAGATCTATCTTTCACTCATAACAGTGTCTCTACTCTTGATTATATGCACAATGTCGATGTAAAGGCAACATTGAAACAAAAAGGGGTGAGAATTCATTTCAATGATAATGGTATAAAATGTATGTTGTGAAAAAATATGCCAAGAACAGAGTATAATATGTGTAAAATCAAGCTTCACAAATAAGCCTTTATTTTAATGAAGACAAACCATGGCTAACAAAGAAGGCAAAGATTTTTTTGATCAAGCTCAAAGCATCTAAGGATAATATCTTCATTCAAAGCTCTCAACAACTTTAAAGGTATAATAATATTATCTTCTTTGATCTCAAGATATAGATGCTCAAAAATGAAAAATAAATGTTTAAAAAATCATTACTCAAGTTTTTCAAGTTAAAATTTCATTCTTCTCTTGCATGCAATCGATTTACATTTCAGTGCAATCGATTGCACACTTCAAACTTTCAGATCGTTTGCTTCTGTTTCTCAGTGCAATAGATTTACATTGCTAGTGCAATCGATTTCACTCACTTACTTTTTGCTACTGACTTTGCATGCAATCCATTTGCATTGATAGTGCAATCGATTTCACTCTTAAAAGTTTTGAAAAAATAGCTGTTGAAACCTTGTGCAATCGATTTATACAAAGGGTGCAATTGAATGCACGCTGCACGATTTTGAAAACACAGCAGCTTTGTTTATGCCTGTTCATCATGCCTTTTCATTGTAACTTTTCACTCAATCTTGGCATTTGTTCATGATACATTTTCAGAACTTCATGTTGTTTCAAAAGGGTGTTATGAACATAGAAATATTTTAAAAATCTATTTCAACACCTCTTCCATAAATATTTTCTGAAATTTCAAAATACAAACTCAAGCATTCCTTCACTTTCATGCATAAGTTTTCTGCACATTTTCATACATTAACAAACAGAAAACTTTGAGCAAATATATCTTGAGTCATTGTGCAATAATATTATTGGAAGAGAAGATCATGCATTGTTAAATCACACTAAGTGATCAATATTACTTTACTCACTCAAACTCAAAAATTGATATTTACTTACTTATTTTTCCAGGATTGTTGGAAATAAGTTTAAGTGTTTTTTTGAAATCTTGTCTTTCCAAAGTTGTTGGATACAAGTGTAGTTACATTGAGAGGATTGTTCTCATAGATAACTTAGTGAAAATCCAAGAGGATTGTTCTTGGTTATTTGGTAGTTCTTGTTTAAGTTTGCCACAATAAGGAAATCTCTTTCATGTTGAAAGGGGACTGGAGTACTCTCGGACTGTGAGGGGAACCAGGATATATCACCCATGTCTCTTTATTTTTCTGCATTTTTTAAGCTTTCCTAAACTCACTTTTAACCAGAAAAATAAGAACCATCATCACTAAAAACAAAAATTTTTAAAGTACCTAATTCACCCCCCCCCCCCTCTTAGGCGCATTTCGTACTTACAATTGGTATCAGAGCAGGTTATAGGTAACCTGCTCCTAAAAGATCCAGAATGGCTTCCGCAAATCAAAATCCCGTTTTCAGAGATGGTGGTAGTAACAACAAGCCTCCTCTATTTGGTGGTGAATATTTTGACTTCTGGAAAATACGCATGAAGGCACATCTAGAAGCACAAGGAGAAGAAATATGGGATGCCGTCGAAAATGGTCAATTTATCCCTATAACGGTAATCAATGGTGTTGGCTCATCAAAGCCTAAAGCTGCATGGGACGATGATGATAAGAAGAAAGTTCTCTATGACAAAAAGGCAATAAACCTTCTTCAAGGTGCACTTAGCATGGACGAATTATTTCGTGTCTCGGCATGCAAAACAACAAAAGAAATATGGGATACCTTGGTACAAACTCATGAAGGAACGGTTGAAGTAAAAAGATCAAGACTAAATACCCTAAGTCAAGAATACGAATTATTTCAAATGCATCCTGGAGAAACCATTCTTGACTTACAAAAGATATTTGTGCACTTGACAAATCATCTAAGTGCTCTTGGTAAAACATTGACAAATGATGAAGTAAATCTGAAAGTACTTAGGTCCTTAACTAGGGAATGGCAACCAAAGGTAACGGCAATTTCAGAAAAGAAAAGTCTCTCCAACATGACATCCGCAACATTATTTGGAAAAATTCGAGAATACGAAACGGAACTCGGAAGACTTGAAATGCATGAAAATCAAGAGAAGAAATCCAAGAATATTGCTTTGAAGATAGACTCCAAGGAAGTTGAAAAGGAAGACAATCCAGAAGAAGATGAAAACTTTATGCTTCTTGTTAGAAGGCTTGGTAAGTTCTTCGGTAGAAATGAAAAACATTTTTCTCATTCAAAAGGAAAGAAACAATTTAAGAAAAGGGAAGTTTCCACATCAACACAAGATATCACATGTTATGAATGTGGTAAGCAAGGTCATATCAAGCCGGATTGTCCAAAACTCTCCAATAAAGGTGGCTTCAAAAGCAAGAAGGGATTCAAGAACAAAAAGGCTTATGTCG
The DNA here is from genome assembly GCA_948472305.1 of Vicia faba. NCBI lineage: Eukaryota > Viridiplantae > Streptophyta > Magnoliopsida > Fabales > Fabaceae > Vicia > Vicia faba. Next base: position 1,232,607,705 of record OX451737.1, read on the forward strand.
CATGGGAGGACAATGAAATAAGTTCCTCATCCGATTTCGATAGTGATGAAAGTGCAAATCTAGCATTGATGGCCTCACACCATTCCGATGATGAAGACAATGAGGTTAGTAATGAATTTTCGCTTTTTGATAGTGAGGCACAAGGTGCTATAGATGAACTATTGAATGAATGCAAAATTCTGTATAAAATCGTCTCATCACAGAAGAAACAAATTTCATCCTTAGAAGAAAAATATGTTTCAATGGAAAAAGATTTCAAAGAAGAAAAACAAAAATCAAGTGATGAACAAAAACAGAATTTTGTATGCAAAAATTGTGATTTACTCTCTTTCCAAATTGTCCAATTAAAAAGAGTCATTGAAAGATATGAAAAAGGCCAAATTGGATTGGAAGGTGTTCTTAGCCAACAAAGATACTCCAATGATAAAAGTGGACTTGGATATTCAAAGTTTTCAAAACCAAGTTCTAACAAAACTATCTTTGTTAAGGCTAGTGATCAATCATCCAAAGAGAAAGTGAACAAACCTAAAATAGTTCGTCACTATCCTAAAAAGAAAACATTTTCTAAGAAGAAATCTTATCCTTCTAGATATAGAAGTAACTTTGAACCTACTTATTTTTATTGTGGTATTAAAGGCCATACACCTAATGCTTGCTATGTTAGAAACTTCAGTGTGGCAAGTGGGCATTATGTATGGGTAAAGAAAGGCACTAATTATGAAGGACCCAAAGCAACTTGGGTACCTAACAAAACCTAATTTGTTTTGCAGGTATGCTTGAAGACCACATGCAATATTTGGTATCTTGATAGTGGTTGTTCAAAGCATATGACAGGAGATATAAACCAATTTTCACATCTAGCGCTAAAGGCCAAGGGTTTTTTCACTTATGGAGACAATAATAAGGGAAGAATCCTAGGCAAAGGCAAAATTGGTGCTCCACCTTTCACATCTATTGAATATGTTCTTTATGTTGAAGGACTAAAGCACGATCTTCTAAGTATTAGCCAACTTTGTGACAAAGGCTTCAAAATCAAGTTCACCAAGGATGAATGTTTGATAGAAGACGAAGTCACTCATGAGGTTATACTTAAAGGTAAAAGAATCAATAATATATTCATGATTTCCCTTGATGATCCATATTTGAAGGTTAAATGTCTCATGGCAAACAATGATGATTCATGGCTGTTTCACCCCAAAATTTTCCCTCCCATATTCTCCAAGAAATTGCCAAGCCAAGTCACAAAATTCCCCAAGGGTTGCACAGTCCAACTGTCTCCTATACAGTCAAAACTAGGGTTTGTGTTCTGATCAAGAAAAGGAAGTTTTCAAAGGCCCAATCAAGCCTCACATGCCTACAAAGATGGTCAAGTATCCTCACATCAAGTTTCAAGGCATTCAGCACAAAATTGCACAGTCAAAACCCTAAATTGCACTACAGTCAACTGTAGGGGCAAAATGGTCATTTGACAGTCAAAAGTTCAAATTTTTGGTCAACATATCATTTTGAAGCCACAAACATCATTTGATCAATGCTTGATCATGATTCTCAAAATTTGGCTCAGAAATCATCAAAGATGCAAAAGTTTCCTTATTTGGACAGTTGAAAAAGTCAACTGAAATTGACCAGGGCATAACTTTCACATGGATTATCAGAAAAATTCCATCCAAAGCTCATTTTGAAGAGAAAGAGATTTCCTACAACTCATCTTCATACTTCAAGTCCAAGAAATGCTCTCACAAAAAGTTATCAATTTCAACATTATAGGTCATTTTCAAAAGTCAACAAAAAGGGACTTTAAGTCAAAGGCCATAACTTGATATTGGTAAATCAAAATGACATGGGACCAAAGGCATTGGTTAGAGGACTCAAAGACCTTTCCAAAATGTCCAAGAACATGAGAAAAGCTTAAAAATTGAGCAAGTTATGCCTTGTGGAAGTTGGGAAATTTTTGGATATTTTGAAAAGTCAACATTGACTCAAATGACCTAAAATTGCTAATGGGCCCATTTTTCTTCCATGATTCATCATTCTAAGCATATGCACGACCACTTGGCCCAAAGGGAAGTATTTTCTCATTTTTTATTTATTTATTTGAATTTTTATTCACATTAATTCATTTAAATCAAATTAAATATAGAAAAAATACTAATCTAAGTTTTCAAATCTTTTTATACATGTTTTGCCATCAAGATTTCGTGCATAGGTCAAATAGGAAAGAATTGGATTGATTTGAGCATAATTGACACAAAATACACATGAAAAAAGATATGGAAGATCTTAAGAAATCAAATTTTCAAAAACCATTAATTCATTGGATTTTATCGAGTTTTCTTAACCTAATTGATTCACTACAAAGGCCTGATCATAAACCTAATCCTAAGACACTCTAAGCTGCGCTAAAAGGCCATTGAAGAACTTGAAAAAAATTGTCAAAAAACACAATTCTGAAATCAACTTTAGAGGGCGATTCAAAGCCTAATTTTGATTCCAATAGCTTGCTCAAGGTCTATTGAACGTATTCCACTCAGAATCATCCATCAAGATGCCCAGAACTGGTAAAACGAGTACAAACTGTGTCAAGAAATTTCCAGAATCGTGCATCATAATACACGCATCTTTTGCATTTTTTTATTTATGGATTCTTGTTCCTTGTGATGTTTTAAAGCTAACCATTATGTTTAATTGGATTTTTATGCTGTATATAAGATTTCACCATGATCGATCTTTAGGGTTTTCAGAGTTTTGAATTGGGGTTTTTCACCCAAGGAAAAATTAGGGTTCAAGGCCACCACCATTAGACTCAGCAAGCTTGGACGAAGAGGAAACACTACTCGCGATTAATTTATGGACATCATAGCGCTAGTCGCTATTTTCTTGAAGCTAACCTAAAACAACGCTAAAAAAACCGTGGCTGATTGTTTATGTTTCAGGAAATGTGAAGAAGATGAACTCGTGGCCATCAACGATAGGCCGGTTTGAAAATTGGCGCGTTAAACCACTAACTATTTGTTGTTCTTTTATAATATTTATTGTTTATTTATTAATCAAATGCGTTGAGTTGGTCTAGTGGCAGGCGATGGTGTTGGTAACACACGTGACCTGGGTTCGAACCCCAGGTCTGTATAATTTCTCATGCTATTTTTCATTAACCAATCCCATGCAGCGCTTAATGTCTGGATGTACCATGTGCTTCCAAATCAAGCATGACACGTCCCCCTGGAGATCAAACCAAAGGCCTAGATCTGAAACACACCATGAACGTGAGTCAATGTTGCTACACGCTTGCTAAAAAGTCAACAAGGCCATGATACAAATGGGCCTGAATTGCTAAGGCCATACCTCACAATTAGGGCCTGAACCCCCCCCCCCCCCTGGTTTGCATTTTTTCATTTTTTTTATTTTATTTTTAATTGCTATTTTATTTTCTTGATTGTTTTAATTTAATTAATTATTTTTTTACAAAATACAAAAACATCATAAAAAAACTCAGAAAAAGATAAAAAAATATAATGATTATTTATTTTGATATTTTCTTGTAAATAAATTAGCATGTAATTAATTAGTTTTAAACTAGGTTACAATTTTAATTCTTTTCATAATAAAATCTAAAAAAAATGTAGAATTAGGTTTAGTTAATTTTTATTCTTTTTTTAATATTTCTTTTTCACAAATAATAATATTTATTTTATTTTTATAATTAAATTATGCATGAAAATAACTTAGGTGTAAATTAGGTTAAAATTCAATATTTTTCTTAATAAGTAATAAAAAATAACTAGAATTAGGGTTTGCCTTTTATTTTAATTTTAATTAATGCTTTTTCTATTAAATCTTAAAAAACACAAAAATACTAAAAAACAAAAACAATTTCTTTTCTCTTAATTAATTTCGTCATATTAATTTAATTTTGCGAAAGGGTCCAACGCCCTCATTTGAATTTAATTTCGCATATTTATTTTTATTTTGCTTAAATAATTATGTATATCTCCCAAAGCTTTGTAACATCCACTTCTCGCACTTTTCAATTTCTCTACTTTATTTGCCTCTTTACTTTCTGTCAAATCGGGTCCGGTTTAATTTTGGCGATGTGGACCCGCGCCATTTGTAATAGCCTTAGATTTACTTTTTCCCGCAAATATTAATTGTTAAATAAGCATGCACGAATGAATGGACATAATAAAATCAAGCGTAGATCACTTTAACATGACAAGACAAATGCAAATGAAAACGACACACAAATCGCACACACCACCTCTAGGGTACGCCTCACTGTTGCCTTGCCTCGAAAGGTGATCGTCGAGTAGAGGATGTCTTAGTAAGTCCTCATGATCCGGGAACCTGGCATGAGGGTAGCTTCTAAGGTGTCTTCCCATTGCTCTGGTGATCACCATGTCCAGAACCTCGAATTGACCCGAACACCTCCAACGGTGGTGCTACCTACCTCTCAATGGTGGGATGGCGCTACTTTAAAGGACATTTACACAGACGAATTCCTTAGGGTAGGTAGGTTCTCGTAGATACTTGCTCTCTTCAAAAACAAACAAAAATCTTTTCACACCGACACTTTTCAAAAGCTTTCAAAGCAATTTTTCAAACACTCTGACACAAGAGTCGATCTGAAACTTTCAAAGAAACTTTTTAAAACCCACAATTGAAAAGCAAACAAACCATTTTTGAAAACACAAATGAGCAAGTATCTAAGAGCCCATGGATAACCATGGATAGAAAGGGTGCTAATACCTTCCCTTTCTATAACCTACCTCCCGAACCGAGAGCAATCTCTTTAAGGAATTTTTCTGTGCTTTTGTCCTTTCCATTTGGAGAAAATAAAAGACGGTGGCGACTCTTGCTTCCGCGACATTTCGCGAACCAGCGTTAAACAGTCAGTTCCAGATCCACTGATCACAGAACTGGCGACTCTGCTGGGGACTTAACTTAAAGTGAGGTGTACCTTAGGGCTAAGTCATAACTATGTTTTCAATTGTATTGCTTTGCTTGCTTTAAATTGTGGGACTGTCTTGGGAGTTCTATAGATCCTAACCCGGATCTGGGGGAAACCTTCTTAGAAAGTAGCAACAAGGCTGTGAGGGAACTGTGCGGGGTATACCGACATGGTTGAAATAGTCTGCTACGTTGATGTGCCACTTTGGTGTGTACCGGTAACCCTTGAGTTCAGTCAAGGAGAGTACGGGGCCTCCGCGTGGTGTCGTGAAGCATCAACAGACCTTAGGAACCTTAATTGAACTATCTTGGCCTCTTTAGGGTAGTGAGATAACTGACTTTGGTGCAGTCCGAGGTTGGTTGATACTCGATACTACACCCAATTGAGGGTTGCTTTCCTGGAATATTTCGGTCGCCAGTTCAGTGGCTAAATCGAAACGATGAACAATGAAAGCAATCCCGTGATATTGGGAACCTTAGAACCCGGTTACTTTGATTAGGACAGGTTGAACCCACTAACTTCAAGAGGGTACTACCCAGACCCCATGCTGGCCTTAAACCTTAAGGGCTTGTCTTGTGTGCCTTGTGTGCCTTACATGTTTGTCTTTGTAAATACCTGTGGTGTGTTTAATCATAGCATCATAACATCATCCAGCATCATGTGCATTGACTAACCATTTCACTAGTTCGAATTTTCATCTTTGTTCTTGTTTTGTAGGACATGGAAATTGTTCGTAGAAAGACAATTCAAATCAGTCTTGTAAGGATCCCTCCTCAGCTTAAGGAGCTTATATCCAGGATTCCCGAGAACTCTTCATTCAGTGAAAGACATGGAAGCCTCATCAGCTTGGTCAACACCAACATTGAGGAAGATATGATAAAGGTCCTGTTCCAGTTCTTTGACCCTCTGCATCACTGTTTTACCTTCTTGGACTATCAGTTGGTACCTACATTGGAGGAGTTTTCCCGGCTCCTGAAGATCCCTATCCTTGATCAGCTACCCTTCAACGGTACAGAAAAGGAACCTAAGCTTGAAGAGATTGCTAAAGCCTTGCACCTACAGTCATCTGACCTTAAGGGACATTGGGAAGTTAGAAGTGGTATCAAAGGGTTCTTAGCCAGGTTTCTGTTTGAAAAAGCCCTTGAATGTTGGAACTCCCTTGACTTGCAAGCTTTTGAAGAGGTTGTGGCCCTCCTTGTTTATGGTGTGGTGTTGTTCCCTAACCCAGATCAGCTTATTGATATCAGTGCTGTCCAGATCTTTATGTCCAGGAATCCTATACCTACGTTGCTGGGGGACATCCTCCATTCATGTTACACTCGAACCATGAGAAAAAGAGGTGTCCTTATGTGTTGCACTCCCCTCCTGGGAAGGTGGTTTATTTCGCACCTTCCACAATCAGTCTTGAAGAATAAGCGGGGTTTGAGATGGTCACAACGGTTGATGACTCTTACACATGCAGATATACATTGGTGCCCTAGGTCCAGAGAAGATGTCACTATCATTGATCGTTGCGGGGAGTACCCTAATGTTCCTTTACTTGGAATCAGAGGAGGTATTACTTATAGCCCATGCCTGGCTTGGAGACAGTTTGGTTATGCTCGGAGGGATGGTCCTCATGACATGTTAATTCCTGACATAGTTTTTGACTTCGACAACGATACTCAAGGACTTCGCCAGAGATTTATTAAAGCCTGGAGGATGCCCAGTAGGATAGACAGCAAGACACTGGGGCACAGGAACTCCATCCCGTTGGAACCTTATCTCAAGTGGGTACGCGCCCGCTCCCAGAAGCTAGTGATGCCTTATCCTCATATACTCCCAGTAATCAAAGAACCAGTCTTGGAAGGGGAGGTGTCCTACACTATTCAGCACCCTGATATGCCCACATCCTGGGAAGAGATGCAGAAGAGCTGGATCCAACTTAAGGAAGAGCGGAATTCTCTTGAGGCTAGCCTGCATGCCAGTGAAAAGAAGGTCTTGGAGCTCACCCGCCTGTTGCACGAGGAGAGGAACCTCAACACCTACATAGCTCCGAAGAGGATGCGCAGTGTATTTTGGGATTGATTTGATTTTTGTACTTTGCCCATGAGGCTTGATGTATTAAACAATGATTTCCTTAATGATAACGTGTGTTCATTTTTGTCTACAACAAAGTTGAATTTTCGAACCCTTGAATGCATTGCATAAACACATCTCATTCATCATGTGCATAGCCGGTTTTTTTTCCCTTTTCAGGTTGCTTACAGTTCTTCGCTGTTTATTTCAGCATCATGAATCCTGAATCTGCATCAACTGAGACATCAATCAAGGCTCTTCAGGCGCAGAATGCGCAGTTTCAAGAATTAATCAAGGGTCTGGCTAAAGGCCAAGAAGAACTGAAGGCTATGCTCCTGAAGAAGGAGAAGAAGAAGAAGAGAAGAACTGTTCTGTTCAACTCGGGCCGAAGGTTTGGCAATACTCTGCAGCATGAAGAGGCTGGTTCTTCTGTTGGCAAGAGTCCTTCTCAGGCAGAAGTAAAGGTCCCTAGTCCGGTAGTCTCCGACAACGAGACAGGTTTTGATGAAGAGCAGTACCCTCCGGCTGAGGACAAGTACAAACAGCTGGAGGATAGGCTGAATGCTATGGAGATTCAACAGGTACCTGGGCTGGATTTTGGAGATCTGGGTTTGTCAACTGGTGTGATTATTCCTCGGAAGTTCAAAGCACCATCCTTTACCAAGTATGACGGGGCGTCTTGTCCCAAGTTACATCTCAGGTCCTATGTTCGGAAGATTCAACCATACACGGTGGACAAGAATTTGTGGATCCACTTCTTCCAGGAGAGTCTTTCAGGGACTCATCTCGAATGGTTCTATCAGCTAGATGGGACCAAGGTTCGTAACTGGGAGGAGTTGGCAACTGCTTTCTATAAGCAGTACCAGTACAATGCCGACCTTGCTCCCACACGTACCCAACTCCAGGGTATGTCGTTGGGGTCAAGTGAAGGTTTCAAGGAGTACGCGCAAAGATGGAGAGACCTTGCTGGAAGGGTGCAACCTCCATTAACTGACCGGGAACTCGTTGATATGTTCTTGGGGACCCTATCCGGGCCATTCTTCAATCACCTCATTGGTAACTCATCTGCTGGATTTACCGACCTCATCCTGACCGGCGAAAGAATTGAAGCCGGTATCAAGAGCGGAAAAATTCAAGAGGCCACACCTTCTGACACTCACAAAAAGCCTTACACGGGGAAGAAGGAATCTAATGCTGCATACAGCCAAAAGAATCGTCGTGACCAACATGCAGGGGCAGTCATGATCTCTGGTTCTGCACCACGCCGTCAACCACAAAGGGGAAACCAGCAAAGGCCGGACGGGCCTAAAAGGCAATTCACCAACATTAACATGCCATGGTCACAAGCATTGCAACACATGTTGAAGATGAACCTGATTGCAGTGATCAACCCTCCTGCAAATCCTAAGACTTCCTCTCCTAGCTACAATCCAGAAGCAAGGTGTGCTTATCATTCTGATAGCCCGGGGCACGATACTGAGGACTGTTGGGCACTGAAGTACAAAATTCAGAACATGATCGATGCCAAAGAGATCGAGTTCGAGCCTGCCGAGACACCCAACGTGATCACTGCTTCATTGCCAAAACATGGCTAGAGTCGAGAGATTTTTGTTCATTTGAATTCAAGTTGTATTTTTCTTTTCTTGTTCAGATAAACAATTATCATGATAAACTCTCTTATTTCATGAATGCATTACACATGTCTGTCTTGATTTAGTTATGTTTACTATGCTTAAAACTGCTTTCATATTTTTGCGATGGTCAACTCTTAATTGAAAATTCTAAGCCTCTTGAGGGAGGATGACGAAAATGATACCACGATCTACAGTATGCTTTTGAACAGACCCTGCTGATGAGGTACAGGCATTGTTTCAATCCCTAAACACTGGAGTTATAAGGATGATAATCCCTCGTCAACCCCTCTGAGCCAAAGAAGCAGGAGTTTTTATTTTCAAAAATCAAAACCCTTAACCATAACCTGGGGCAGGGTAGTCTCTCAGTTGATCCAAGTGCATAACGAAGGGCACCAAAGAGATCCTTACAAAGCAAAAGACATTGATGGTTCAGAACAATCATAAGGACAGGCAGTCATTATCAAAAAAATTTCATAAATGAAAAGCCCAAAAAGTCTAAACCTACAAAGGGGACTTACGAAACTGGGGCATCCCGCTGACTGTAAATTCAAAAAGAAGCAGTCAGGCAAAAAAAAGAAAGGGATAACAAAAAGAGGTCTTACAAACCCTCAATAAAAAAGGAATGACTGCCTATTCAAAGTAAGTTATCAACATCCGAATCATCACCGGAAAATCAGAGCAAAGACTCAAACAAGGTCTAACGTATGATCAGCTGAGTTTAGGTTTGGAGAACATCACGAAGAGCGGGTGGGTACAAATAAAATTTGAGCCTTTATCCTTTGTTTCTTAAAACCGTGAACCAAGCCACGTTATAACCCTCAAAAGTCCTAGCTGAAGCATGGGTTAGTTCGAAAGCATACTGTTACGAAGGTATCCCGACTCCTGAAGGTTTGCGGTAAAATCTTGAGTTAACACCGCATTGTATTATAAAAAAATGCATTTTCAAAAATTCAAGACATGGGCTTTTGCATTCTTAAAATAATCTTGTTTGCATATGACCATTTGTTTGAACAGCAGGGAAATTCGCACGATGAACACCTTGTGAACAGAAGTACCTCCAATCAAGGGGCACAGTAGGAGCATTGCCCATTATCTGGGGCATGGCAAAATACTTATAACAGGGGCAACTCCCTATATTCTGAGAACCTGGACATAGTCAAAAAATACTACGCATAATCAAAGACCCGCTAGGCTGACAGGCCTAGGCAAAATAAGGGCTTCCCGGTAAACCAAAAGGGTTCGGGCAAAAATAAGGGATGAAAATGGAAAAATGTGTACACCCGGCAAGTCGAAAACCTGAAAAGGCGGCTTGGGCAAAAAGGGGTATCCCGATGGACTGAAAACCCGAAAGGGCGGTCCAGGCAAAAGTTAGGGATCAAAGCGTACGACTATGTTCCGGTATCTCATCACTTGGCTACTCGAAGATTTGTCAACCACCCACACAGGTACCCTCTTCCCTCATCTCCGAAGCAGGGGCAATAATGAGTTATCCAGGCAATCCAATCGCTCTGTCAATCAAAGTACAAAGGAAAGATCAACATAAGGATGATTACCATCTACCGTTACAAATTCCAGATCGTGGGTTAACATCCGAAACCAAACAGGACAATCATCCACTTAACCAAAATCATGCAACCCTACACCGGTTCCTTCTCAATTTTCAGACAAGGTCATACACAGACTCATTTTCCACAAGTAACCTTACCCCGGTTCCTCCAGAAGTTTTACACGAACTTATCCAAGTAACCTTACCCCGGTTCCTCCAGAAATCTTACATGGATTTATCCCAAAGTAACCTTACCCCGGTTCCTCCAGAAGTTTTACACGAACTTATCCAAGTAACCTTACCCCGATTCCTCCAGAAATCTTACATGGATTTATCCCAAAGTAACCTTACCCCGGTTCCTCCAGAAGTTTTACACGAACTTATCCAAGTAACCTAACCCCGGTTCCTCCAGAAGTCTTACATGGACCTATCTCAAGATGACCTAACCCCGGTTCATCAAAAAGTTTTTACACGAACTTATCCAAGTAACCTTACCCCGGTTCCTCCAGAAATCTTACATGGATTTATCCCAAGATGGCCTAACCCCGGTTCATCAAGAAGTTTTTACACGAACTTATCCAAGTAACCTTACCCCGGTTCCTCCAGAAATCTTACATGGATTTATCCCAAGATGGCCTAACCCCGGTTCATCAAGAAGTTTTTACACAAACTTATCCAAGTAACCTTACCCCGGTTCCTCCAGAAATCTTACATGGGTTTATCCCAAGATGGCCTAACCCCGGTTCATCAAGAAGTTTTTACACAAACTCATCCTGCAGTAACCTAACCCCGGTTCCCCCCCAGAAGTCTTACATGGATTTAGCTCAAGATAACCTCACCCCGGTTCATCAAGAAGTTTTACATGAACTTACCTCGCCAAGTAACCCTACCCAGGTTCCTTCTCCATTTCAGATACAGTTTTACACGAACTCATCATCAAAGTAACCCTACCCAGGTTCCTTCTCCATTTCAGATACAGTTTTACACGAACTCATCATCAAAGTAACCCTACCCAGGTTCCTTCTCCATTTCAGATACGGTTTTACACGAGCTCATCAGCAAGCAACCCTACACATGTGCCCTCCTTCAACTTACAAAATTACAGTCCAAAACTCCCCCGAAAGTCCAACCCAGTTTTCCCCAAGATAATTGGAATTCATATCCCCAAGCAGTAAGCTTATCCCCAGTAGATTCTGGAAGCTTCCCCCCTGCAGAGCACGAACGCGTCCCCCGGCTTTATTCAAAGAGTTATTTCCTTAACAAGATATAACTGGGTTATCCTCAACCAAAAGCCACGGAAAGAGCGTCCTCGACGAAGTCTTCTTACCCCAGCGAAGTCCATCAACACTTCCAACAACAAAGGTATCCCCAGCAAATTATTATCAACATTCAGCAAAGCATCTCTATCCCCACAGAGTATTGCTTCCCAGCATGGTCGCTAGAGTATCTTTTCTCCCCGCAGAATCCTCCATTTGCCAAGTTTATTCCCCAACGGAGTCATCTTCTCCTACCGGTATTCTTGCAGTTATCATCCCCAGCGGAAGCAAATTTATTCTTCAACATCAGCCCAGGATACGACTTCCCGGCACCCATCAAGGATTCACTTTCCTAGACAAAAACATACATAACACATCACATGCATCGTTATAACATGCATAGACACATCATATCATACAAATATCATTTATGTTGAGAACATCACATCATTGCTTGATCCATATCATGCATTGCATACGACTGACCTTTACCTTTCAGGAAAGATGCAGTCAAAGTTCTCAATCATATTTCAAGACCTTGGCCGGTTCAGTTAAATCGACCCCAAGATTTTCCTGATGCTTATCCAGTCAAAGGCCTTCTCTGGTTCAGTCAGATCGACCCTAAGATCTCCCTGATGCTTATCCAGTTGAAGATGTTTCAAGACCTAGACCGGTTCAGTTAAATCGACCCCAAGATTTTCCTGATGCTTATCCAGTCAAAGGCCTTCTCTGGTTCAGTCAGATCGACCCTAAGATCTCCCTGATGCTTATCCAGTTGAAGATGTTTCAAGACCTAGACCGGTTCAGTTAAATCGACCCCAAGATTTTCCTGATGCTTATCCAGTCAAAGGCCTTCTCTGGTTCAGTCAGATCGACCCTAAGATCTCCCTGATGCTTATCCAGTTGAAGATGTTTCAAGACCTAGACCGGTTCAGTTAAATCGACCCCAAGATTTTCCTGATGCTTATCCAGTCAAAGGCCTTCTCTGGTTCAGTCAGATCGACCCTAAGATCTCCCTGATGCTTATCCAGTTGAAGATGTTTCAAGACCTAGACCGGTTCAGTTAAATCGACCCCAAGATTTTCCTGATGCTTATCCAGTCAAAGGCCTCCTCTGGTTCAGTCAGATCGACCCTAAGATCTCCCTGATGCTTATCCAGTTGAAGATGATTCAAGACCTTGTCCGGTTCAGTTAAATCGACCCCAAGATTTTCCTGATGCTTATCCAGTCAAAGGCCTCTTCTGGTTCAGTCAGATCGACCCTAAGATCTCCTTGATGCTTAGCCAGTAGAAGACACCCAAGATTTTTCTTAACGAGCGTTGTTGAACTTAAAGTCACCCAAGATTTTTCTCAACGAGCGTTGTTGAGGTTAAAGTCATCCAGGATTCTCTTACCATTCATGCTAAGGCAGTAACCATCCCTGGTTCATTCATCGCCGTTTGAAGCTCCAGACTCAGCTCCTGTAACCAGTCAGGACACATCTATACCAGGCATCTAAAACCAGCTCCTGCAACGTGTCAGGTACTTTTTTCTTTTGCAGGTATACAGGTTCTCGCTAAGGAATCTCTTATGCGATCAATATCCAGATGGCATCTATAAGCCCATCGTCCTATTCATCGAAATCTAAATGGCATCTATAAGCCCATTCCCCCATCACACCGCTAACATGTGAGTGCAAATTTCGGGGCACTCTAGTGTTCAATCATCTTCTACCCTCGGATTACGAAAGGCACGTCAGCCAATCTGCATCCTCAGGTCTAAGAAGATTGAACAGGGGCAACTGTTGCACCCCAAAATTTGCCCTCCCATATTCTCCAAGAAATTGCCAAGCCAAGTCACAAAATTCCCCAAGGGTTGCACAGTCCAACTGTCTCCTATACAGTCAAAACTAGGGTTTGTGTTCTGATCAAGAAAAGGAAGTTTTCAAAGGCCCAATCAAGTCTCACATGCCTACAAAGATGGTCAAGTATCCTCACATCAAGTTTCAAGGCATTCAGCACAAAATTGCACAGTCAAAACCCTAAATTGCACTACAGTCAACTGTAGGGGCAAAATGGTCATTTGACAGTCAAAAGTTCAAATTTTTGGTCAACATATCATTTTGAAGCCACAAACATCATTTGATCAATGCTTGATCATGATTCTCAAAATTTGGCTCAGAAATCATCAAAGATGCAAAAGTTTCCTTATTTGGACAGTTGAAAAAGTCAACTGAAATTGACCAGGGCATAACTTTCACATGGATTATCAGAAAAATTCCATCCAAAGCTCATTTTGAAGAGAAAGAGATTTCCTACAACTCATCTTCATACTTCAAGTCCAAGAAATGCTCTCACAAAAAGTTATCAATTTCAACATTATAGGTCATTTTCAAAAGTCAACAAAAAGGGACTTTAAGTCAAAGGCCATAACTTGAGATTGGTAAATCAAAATGACATGGGACCAAAGGCATTGGTTAGAGGACTCAAAGACCTTTCCAAAATGTCCAAGAACATGAGAAAAGCTTAAAAATTGAGCAAGTTATGCCTTGTGGAAGTTGGGAAATTTTTGGATATTTTGAAAAGTCAACATTGACTCAAATGACCTAAAATTGCTAATGGGCCCATTTTTCTTCCATGATTCATCATTCTAAGCATATGCACGACCACTTGGCCCAAAGGGAAGTATTTTCTCATTTTTTATTTATTTATTTGAATTTTTATTCACATTAATTCATTTAAATCAAATTAAATATAGAAAAAATACTAATCTAAGTTTTCAAATCTTTTTATACATGTTTTGCCATCAAGATTTCGTGCATAGGTCAAATAGGAAAGAATTGGATTGATTTGAGCATAATTGACACAAAATACACATGAAAAAAGATATGGAAGATCTTAAGAAATCAAATTTTCAAAAACCATTAATTCATTGGATTTTATCGAGTTTTCTTAACCTAATTGATTCACTACAAAGGCCTGATCATAAACCTAATCCTAAGACACTCTAAGCTGCGCTAAAAGGCCATTGAAGAACTTGAAAAAAATTGTCAAAAAACACAATTCTGAAATCAACTTTAGAGGGCGATTCAAAGCCTAATTTTGATTCCAATAGCTTGCTCAAGGTCTATTGAACGTATTCCACTCAGAATCATCCATCAAGACGCCCAGAACTGGTAAAACGAGTACAAACTGTGTCAAGAAATTTCCAGAATCGTGCATCATAATACACGCATCTTTTGCATTTTTTTATTTATGGATTCTTGTTCCTTGTGATGTTTTAAAGCTAACCATTATGTTTAATTGGATTTTTATGCTGTATATAAGATTTCACCATGATCGATCTTTAGGGTTTTCAGAGTTTTGAATTGGGGTTTTTCACCCAAGGAAAAATTAGGGTTCAAGGCCACCACCATTAGACTCAGCAAGCTTGGACGAAGAGGAAACACTACTCGCGATTAATTTATGGACATCATAGCGCTAGTCGCTATTTTCTTGAAGCTAACCTAAAACAACGCTAAAAAAACTGTGGCTGATTGTTTATGTTTCAGGAAAGGTGAAGAAGATGAACTCGTGGCCATCAACGATAGGCCGGTTTGAAAATTGGCGCGTTAAACCACTAACTATTTGTTGTTCTTTTATAATATTTATTGTTTATTTATTAATCAAATGCGTTGAGTTGGTCTAGTGGCAGGCGATGGTGTTGGTAACACACGTGACCTGGGTTCGAACCCCAGGTCTGTATAATTTCTCATGCTATTTTTCATTAACCAATCCCATGCAGCGCTTAATGTTTGGATGTACCATGTGCTTCCAAATCAAGCATGACACGTCCCCCTGGAGATCAAACCAAAGGCCTAGATCTGAAACACACCATGAACGTGAGTCAATGTTGCTACACGCTTGCTAAAAAGTCAACAAGGCCATGATACAAATGGGCCTGAATTGCTAAGGCCATACCTCACAATTGGGGCCTGAACCCCCCCCCCCCCCCCTGGTTTGCATTTTTTCATTTTTTTTATTTTATTTTTAATTGCTATTTTATTTTCTTGATTGTTTTAATTTAATTAATTATTTTTTTACAAAATACAAAAACATCATAAAAAAACTCAGAAAAAGATAAAAAAATATAATGATTATTTATTTTGATATTTTCTTGTAAATAAATTAGCATGTAATTAATTAGTTTTAAACTAGGTTACAATTTTAATTCTTTTCATAATAAAATCTAAAAAAAATGTAGAATTAGGTTTAGTTAATTTTTATTCTTTTTTTAATATTTCTTTTTCACAAATAATAATATTTATTTTATTTTTATAATTAAATTATGCATGAAAATAACTTAGGTGTAAATTAGGTTAAAATTCAATATTTTTCTTAATAAGTAATAAAAAATAACTAGAATTAGGGTTTGCCTTTTATTTTAATTTTAATTAATGCTTTTTCTATTAAATCTTAAAAAACACAAAAATACTAAAAAACAAAAACAATTTCTTTTCTCTTAATTAATTTCGTCATATTAATTTAATTTTGCGAAAGGGTCCAACGCCCTCGTTTCAATTTAATTTCGCATATTTATTTTTATTTTGCTTAAATAATTATGTATCTCTCCCAAAGCTTTGTAACATCCACTTCTCGCACTTTTCAATTTCTCTACTTTATTTGCCTCTTTACTTTCTGTCAAATCGGGTCCGGTTTAATTTTGGCGATGTGGACCCGCGCCATTTGTAATAGCCTTAGATTTACTTTTTCCCGCAAATATTAATTGTTAAATAAGCATGCACGAATGAATGGACATAATAAAATCAAGCGTAGATCACTTTAACATGACAAGACAAATGCAAATGAAAACGACACACAAATCGCACACACCACCTCTAGGGTACGCCTCACTGTTGCCTTGCCTCGAAAGGTGATCGTCGAGTAGAGGATGTCTTAGTAAGTCCTCATGATCCGGGAACCTGGCATGAGGGTAGCTTCTAAGGTGTCTTCCCATTGCTCTGGTGATCACCATGTCCCGAACCTCGAATTGACCCGAACACCTCCAACGGTGGTGCTACCTACCTCTCAATGGTGGGATGGCGCTACTTTAAAGGACATTTACACAGACGAATTCCTTAGGGTAGGTAGGTTCTCATAGATACTTGCTCTCTTCAAAAACAAACAAAAATCTTTTCACACCGACACTTTTCAAAAGCTTTCAAAGCAATTTTTCAAACACTCTGACACAAGAGTCGATCTGAAACTTTCAAAGAAACTTTTTAAAACCCACAATTGAAAAGCAAACAAACCATTTTTGAAAACACAAATGAGCAAGTATCTAAGATCCCATGGATAACCATGGATAGAAAGGGTGCTAATACCTTCCCTTTCTATAACCTACCTCCCGAACCGAGAGCAATCTCTTTAAGGAATTTTTCTGTGCTTTTGTCCTTTCCATTTGGAGAAAATAAAAGACGGTGGCGACTCTTGCTTCCGCGACATTTCGCGAACCAGCGTTAAACAGTCAGTTCCAGATCCACCGATCACAATGGCTTTGGCACAAAAGAATTGCTCATATTCATATGGAACACTTGAATAAATTAATCAAGCATGATCTTGTAATTGGATTACCTAAGAGAAATTTCATCAAAGATAGGCTATGCGATGCTTGTCAAAAAGGGAAACAAACTAGATCAACTTTAAAATCTAAGAATGTGGTGTCCACTACAAGGCCACTATAATTCTTACATATGGACTTATTTGGTCCATCAAGAACAAGGAGTTTCGGAGGTAATGTGTATGCTTTGGTTATTGTTGACGATTTCTCTAGATATACTTGGACATTATTTTTAGTGCAGAAAAGTGATGCATTCAAGGCGTTCAAGAAGTATGCTAAACAAATTCAGAATGAGAAGTCTCTAACAATTGCCTCAATAAGGAGTGACCATGGCGGAGAATTCCAGAATGCTCTATTTGAAGAATTATGTGGAGAACATGGAATATCTCACAACTTCTCAGCACCAAGGACTCCTCAACAAAATGGAGTGGTTGAAAGAAAGAATAGGTCTCTTGTGGAACTTTCTAGAACAATGCTTAGCGACTCAAATCATCCAAAATACTTTTGGGAGGATGCGGTGTGCACGGCATGTTTTGTTATCAATAGAGTTAACATTAGACCAATCTTAAAGAAAACTCCATATGAACTCTTCAAAGGGACAAAACCAAACATTGCTTTCTTTCATATCTTCGGTTGCAAATGCTTTGTCCTAAACAATGACAAAGATAATTTGGGTAAGTTTGATGAGAAATCCGATGAAGGTATTTTTATTTGTTACTCAATCTCTAGTAAAGCATATAGAATATACAACAAAAGAACTTTGACTATTCAAGAATCTATGCATGTTTCTTTTGATGAAACTAACCCCTCCAAGGAGGATAATATTGTTTGTGATAATGATGATGAAATTTTAGAAGGTCCTAAAGAAAATTCTTCCAAGGATTAACCCATTCAACTCGAAGAATCACCTCAACAAGAATAGAATCTCAATGATCTACCAAAAGAATGGAGAACTCATAGAGATCATCCTATTGATAAAGTAATTGGTGATATAAGTCAAGGTGTGTCTACAAGATTAAATCTCAAGAATGCTTGCCTAAACATGGCATTTGTCTCTCAAATTGAACCTTCCAAAGTTGATGAAGCCTTAGGCGATGACCAATGGATTATACCTATGTAAGAAGAATTGAATTAATTTGAAAGGAATCAAGTTTGGGAACTCGTCCTTAGGCCAAGCAACAAACACATTATTGGAACAAGATGGGTGTTCAAAAACAAACTTGACGAGAATGGAATAATTGTTCGCAACAAAGCAAGATTGGTAGTACAAGGCTATAATCAAGAAGAAGGAATAGACTTTGAAGAAACTTTCGCTCTAGTTTCAAGGTTAGAAGCTATTCGTCTCTTACTTGCTTATGCTTGTTCATTAAATTTTCAGCTTTTCCAAATCGATGTCAAAAGCGCATTCTTGAATGGATATATCACTGAAGAAGTCTATGTTAAGCAACCCCCGGGGTTCGAAGACTTCAAGAATCCATCTCATGTATTTAAATTGAGAAAAGCTCTCTATGGAGTGAAACAAGCACCAAGGGCATGGTATGATCGTTTAAGCAACTTCTTATGCGAAAAAGGTTTCGAAAAAGGCAAAGTTGACAAGAATCTATTTATCAAGAAAATCAAAGACGACACTTTGCTAGCACAAGTCTATGTTGATGAAATCATCTTCGGTTCTTCAAATCAAGAAATGTGTGAAGAATTATCATCAATTATGCAAGGAGAATTTGAAATGTCCATGATGGGTAAAATGAACTATTTTCTTGGACTTCAAATCAAACAACTAAAAGATGGCATCTTCATCAACCAATCCAAATATTGCAAGGAACTATTGAAAAGGTTTGACATGGATAACTGTAAGGCAATGTCTACACTAATGGGTTCTGGTTCTTATGTTGATCAAGATGAATTAGGTGTTTCCATCGATATCACTAAATATCGAGGTATGATTGGCTCCTTATTGTATTTGACGGCAAGCCGTCCTGACATAATGTTTAGTGTTTGTCTCTGTGCCTGCTTTCAAGCTAATCCAAAGGAATCTCATCTCATGGCGGTAAAGAGGATCATGAAGTATCTCAAAGGGACAAAAAATGTCGGATTGTGGTATCCTAAAGGTAGTGTCTGCAACTTAATTGGTTATTCTAACGCGGATTATGCAGGTTGTAAAATGGATAGAAAGAGCACAAGTGGTACTTGTCACATTCTTGGTAATGCATTAGTATCTTGGGCCTGCAAGAAACAAACATGTGTTGCTCTAAGCACAGCCGAAGCTGAATATATAGTAGTGGGTAGTAGTTGCGCTCAAATTTTATGGCTAAAACAACAACTTCGTGACACACGGACTCGATCTAGGGTGCATTCCTCTAAGATGCGACAACACCAGTGCAATTAACATTACAAAGAATCCCGTCATGCATTCAAGAACTAAACACATAGACATTCGACATCATTTCCTCCATGATCATGTTCTTCAAGGAGATGTCGAGGTAACATTTGTAGATACTCATAATCAGCTTGCCGATATCTTCACCAAACCTTTGGCAAAAGAACCTTTCTACGAAATTCGTCGAGAGCTCGGCATACTTGACGAACGCGACTTATAAGGTGCATTCTACCCTTGATATAACTCTTATATATGTTTTATACTTTCTATATGATAATCTATGTTATATGTTATTTAATTTTTAAGATAAATTTGGTTTTGGACATTTTTTGTTGATGCAAATCGATTGCACAAAGAGTGTCAATCGATTGCTCACTAAGTTTTTTCAATTCTGTCAATCGATTACATGTCTCAACAGTTTGCTTCCATGAACACCAACATCAACAATCAATGGAGTGCGATCAATGATTCCACTACAACCCAGATTAATGACTTCCGAACGGATGTGAATCAACAATTTCCGTACATGTACTCTCATCTTAATATTCCACCGTACGATCCAAATAATCCAGCTGCACCTCCTCAACACTATACAGAACCGCCACTTCAACAACAATTCATGAATCAAGGCTCATGGTCTTATAACCATCCAGACATGCATCACCCTTAATATTCTGGCTAACTATTTTTTTGTTATGTTCTTACTTGCTATTTAATGTTTTGTTTCTTCAAATTTCTGTATAATCCTTAAATAATTTGTGTTTCTGTTTTAATTCTAAAAATTTTCTCAATATATTGCTCTATTATTATTTGCTTTAGGCATCTTTCCCTTCTTTTTGATAATGCCAAAGTGGGAGAAAGATGTGTGGTACTTTATGCTTGTATTTTTTGTGTCTTAATTTTTTAAGGTACTCTCCAATCAAGATGAAGAAACGCATAGGATTCCAACCCTCTCCTACATAGGGGGAGTTTTGCATCTTAGGGGGAGAAGCTCTTCCGGAAAGTACATCGCATAAAGCAAGATTGTTTGTCATCATCAAAAATGGGGAGAATGTAAAATCAAGCTTCACAAATGAGCTTTTATTTTGATAAAGACAAACCATGGCTAACAAAGAAGGCAAAGATTTTTTTGATCAAGCTCAAAGCATTTAAGGATAATATCTTCATTCAAATCTCTCAACAACTTTAAAGGTATAATAATATTATCTTCTTTGATCTCAAGATATAGATGCTCAAAAATGAAAAATAAATGTTTAAAAAATCATTACTCAAGTTTTTCAAGTTAAAATTTCATTCTTCTCTTGCATGCAATCGATTTACATTTCAGTGCAATCGATTGCACACTTCAAACTTTTAGATCGTTTGCTTCTGTTTCTCATTGCAATCGATTTACATTGCTAGTGCAATCGATTGCACTCACTTACTTTTTACTACTGACTTTGCATGCAATCGATTTGCATTGATAGTGCAATCGATTTCACTCTTAAAAGTTTTGAAAAAATAGCTGTTGAAACCTTGTGCAATCGATTTACACAAAGGGTGCAATTGATTGCACGCTGCACGATTTTGAAAAATAGAAGCTTTGTTTATGCCTGTTCATCATGCCTTTTCATTGTAACTTTTCACTCAATCTTGGCATTTGTTCATGATACATTTTCAGAACTTCATGTTGTTTCAAAAGGGTGTTATGAACATAGAAATATTCAATTTCAAAATCTATTTCAACACCTCTTCCATAAATATTTTCTGAAATTTTAAAATACAAACTCAAGCATTCCTTCACTTTCATGCATAAGTTTTCTGCACATTTTCATACATTAACAAACAGTAAATTTTGAGCAAATATATCTTGAGTCGTTGTACAATAATATTATTGGAAGAGAAGATCATACATTGTTAAATCACTCTAAGTGATCAATATTACTCTACTCACTCAAACTCAAAAATTGATATTTACTTACTTATTTTTCCAGGATTGTTGGATACAAGTGTAGTTACAAGTGTAGTTACATTGAGAGGATTGTTCTCATAGATAAATTTGTGAAAATCCAAGAGGATTGTTCTTGGTTATTTGATAGTTCTTGTTTAAGTTTGCCACAATAAGGAAATCTCTTTCATGTTGAGGGGAACCAGGATATATCGCCCGTGTCTCTTTATTTTTCTGCATTTTTTAAGCTTTCCTAAACTCACTTTTAACCAGAAAAATAAGAACCATCATCACTAAAAACCAGAATTTTTAAAGTACCTAATTCACCCCCCCCCCCCCTTAGGCGCACTTCGTACTTACAATATGTATCTTTGATGGCAAGAAACCCACAAGGGTAAGGAAAAAGGAAAGCAAGAATAACACAATGAGTTGGTTATAAGTTGTTATTCTTTAGTTTCTCTTTGAAACAAGATTACAAGTGTTACAAAATGAAAAATAACCTCTCTCACCCTAATTCAAATTTGCATTGTGCATTATGAGAGACTAGTATGTTATTTATAAGAAAACTAACATATTAAACTAATGCAACTTTACACACAAACCCATTACAAGCTAACATAGGGAACAAGATAACTTAAACAATTGGGCATAATAAATATGTATAATTCAACATGCTAACACTCCTAGCATTTCGACCATTGCATACTTGAACATACTTCGACTACTGCTTTGTAGGTCTTCGGCCCCAACATGCAAACCAGCTTTGACATAATGCTTAGATCATGTCAAATTGTCGAATCAAGAAGCTACTCTTAGACCATAATAGAGTTAGTTTCAATATCTCACAAATATCCACCGTATAACAAACTCTATAACATCAAGGGAATAAACTAGCTTTCTTCATGCAACTTTATCAACTATATACAGTGGAAAAACATGCAACTTGGCAAAGTCTTGATGATCATATTAGCAGTATTATGGTCTCTCAAAACCTTTAGAACTTAGACTTCTCCATGCTTGATTACCCCTCTGACAAAATGCAGCCTCACGTCGATGTGCTTGGTTCGCTCATGATAGGTTGAATTCTTTAACAGATGTATTGCATTTTGACTATCACATTTAATATTGATAACTCAACCTTGAAGTTTCAGCTCCTTAGCAAAACCTTCAAGCCATAATGCTTCTTTCACAACTTCGGTGAGGGAAATATATTCTTCTTGAGTGGTTGATAAGGTAACAACCATCTGAAGTGTCACATTCCAACTGATTGTTGTTCCAAACATAGTGAACACATATCTTGAAATAGATTTTCTGGAATCCATATAACCTGCATAGTCAGAGTCAACATACCATTCGATTACTGATTTACTATCTTCACCACATGCTCCACCATAAATTAGGACTCATTTCAAAGACCCATTTATGTACCTTAGAATCCACTTCAATGCTTGCTTGTGAGTCTTTCTAGGATTCTCCAGGTACCTTCTTACAAGAATTACTGCATATTCTATGTCGGGTCTAGTACAAACCATAGCATACATCAAATAACCTATTGTATTAGCATATGGGATGATAATCGTATAAGCTCTTTTGACCTCAATATTAGGACACTGATCTATACTCAGCCTAAATTGAGGGTTTCTCAAAGTCATGACAGGCTTTGAATTTGACATACCAAACTTGTCGAGAATCTTATGTAGGTATGCCTCTTGAGATAAGCATAATTAAGACTGCTTTTTATCTCTTCGGATGTCAATTCCAATAATCCTGAATGAAACTTCTAGATCCTTCATGTCGAACTACTTATTGAGTTCAACCTTTACCTTCATTACATCTTCGACATTATTGCTTGGTATGAGAACATCATCCATATAAATTAACAAAATAACAAATGGATTTCCAGGTTAAAATCTAAAGTAATAACAATGGTCTAACTTACTTATAATGAAACCTATGTGTACCGTGAACTTTTCAAATCTCTTATTCCACTGTCGAGGAGATTATTTCAGACCATATAATGACATATTCAACTTGTACACATAATCTTCGTTTCACCTTTCTGCATACCCTTCAGGTTGACTCATCAGGATTTTTTCATCTATATCTCCATTATAAGAAAGAATTTTTCACATCCATTTATTCCAGTTCTAGGTCGTACTATGCCACCATGGCAAGTAACATTCAAATGGATTTGTTTTCACAATAGGAGAAAACACATCATTAAAGTCAACATCTTCTTTCTAAGTGAAACCCCCTGCGACCAATCTTGCCTTGTATCTTTTTGATGTCACTCTTTCAATTCCTTCCTTAAATTTGAAAATCCACTGATAGTTGACTAACCTGGTTGATCAGTTCCCAAGTGTGATTATTATGAAGAGATTTAATCTCATCATCCATTTGCTTCATCCATTCAGTCTTAAATTGACTCATCATAACTTCCTTATAGTCTCTAGGTTCTTTATCTATAATCTCACTTAGATTAAGGAATAAGCTATAAGATCTGCATAACCAAGTCTTTGAGGTGGATTTATTACTCTTCTCAGGCCTATCTCTTTCCAAAAGGTAGTCATCGACAATTTCCTCAACTTCCTCAGTATGATCAACATCTTGAGCTTCTTCTTCAACTTGATATGATATATGCATTTTTGTTAGACGATGGTGTGAGTGAAATCTCTCTTTCAGTGGTTTTGCATGATGTCAAAAATACAATTGTCTCTCTAAATGGCCTCTTAGATATTTTGATGTATTAGAACATTTGAGAATGATTAGGAAGTCATCACAATGTGGGTTGAATCATTTGTGTCCTTAAAACTAAGTTTTTAAGTCATTTTTCGTTGCATGTATCAACACATCCGAGTTTCAGGTCCACACATGTAACTCAATTTTAAAGCATGTAAGCCTTTGTAAGTCACTAGTCGACACATTCATTATACATGTCGACACATACTGAAAAAATTCTGAAATTGTAGAAATTCTAATTTTATGTGTCTACACATCCATATTTTAGGTCGACAAATTTACTCACATTTTAAACCTGTAGCTACTGACTTGCTAAGGTCGACACATGCATCCTTTTTATGAAGTAAGTTTCGACACATATGATTCTGAGGTCGACACATAAATTATGTTTTGGTCAAATTTTTATTTTCTTTCATACCAAATTTTTCCTTCTTACCCTAAATTTTTCCAAACTATAAATATCAATTCATGAATCTTTTCTAACTTTATGATACCATAAAATTAGCCTACTTTTTCTCTTCATCTTCAACCTTCCAATCTATGAATACATACCAACATTACATTATGATGATGTATCATCAGGGTGCCATATAGATGGAGAATTTCAGATTTCCAATTGGTTTGGGTTGAGTTCTTGTAGGGGTCTTCATCCATAAAAACCATCGGGTTTGTCCTCCAACATTATTTGTTGAATTGGGGGTTTTTGTGCAACATCGTGCGAGAAGGGTTCGTCCATGTGAAAAATCCCTTGGAGTGTTTGAAATATTTTCAAGGAACCTTAGAGTGGTTGAAATCTTTTTAAGTAAGTAGCAAGAATTGGATGATAGAATCGGTGATCTTGTGTTGATAGTGTGCAATTAGATTTACTCGAGTGAAAAATCCCTTGGAGTGATTGAAATCCTTGCAAGGAACCTTGGGGTGTTTGAAATCCTTTTAAGGAAGTAGCTTAAGCGGTGAATAGGTTGCATCTAACAGTTGATTTGATCTTTCTTAAGATCAATGGTTGGAAGAAGGAGTATCAAAACCAAATTGAAGAATTTTGTATTGTTTTTTCTAACTCTTTCATTGTATAAAACATTTTGCATATAATAATTATCCTAGTTCCATTGGAATTAGGCACAGACGTACCCACACGCAAGGACGACAATGGGGAACTGTGTAGACAAATCCCTTGTGTGTTATTACTTTTTCGCTTTTACTTGCTTTCAATTTCATCAATCTTTTTATCAAATAGCATTATGATAGTAATTGAATTGTAAGAAATTTTCTCTCAAAATCTATTTTTGAAATAGGTGTGGATATAACTTATAATCAATTATGATTAAGTGGTTTTGTATTTCAACACTACTCAAAGAGAAATTCTTAAAATTCACTTGCGCACCAAGTGTTTGATAAAACGATCAAGTTAGTTCTTTGATTATTTAGCCTTGGAAATAGAATTACAAAGTGATTATGTTCAAACAATAAATAAGTGGATTATTGATTATTGATTTGAGTTTGTATTGATCAATTATTCAATTTTATCTCATAGATTTATCTTTCATAATTTGTATATCCGAGTTTCCAATAAGTTATTTTTTATACGACTTATCCAGTTAATTTGTTCCGCATCAAAAAGTTTTGAAAATGATTAAATTCTAGATTTGTGTCTAGAAAAAAAATTGTACCTCTATTCGCCCCCTCTAGATACGCGCCATTGTTTAGAAAGTGGCATCAAGTGCCCGGATGATTCTGGCTTAAGAACACTCTTTAGAAAATGGCTTACGAAGCTAAGGGGGGTCATAAGAGAGCTCCAATTTTTACTAGAGAAAATTATACTTATTGGAAAATTTGTATGCAAATTCATATCAAATCATATGAAAAAGGTGTTTGGGAAGCCATTCAAAATGGTCCAACAATGGTTATATGATGTTGATGGTATTACTATGCCTAAGGCGGAAAATCTATGGGATGAGAGTGATAATAAAAAGTAGTCTTACGATTGGAAATCTAAGAACATCATCGTATTCGCACTTGGTGTTGATGAGTTCTATCGCATTTCCCATTTTCAACCCGCTAAGGCTATGTGGAAGAATCTATAAGTTGCCCATTAGGGAACTAATAAGGTCAAACAAACTAGGATTAATACACTCACTCAAGAGTTTGAACTCTTTCGCATGAAAAATGATGAAACTATTGCGGAAATGCAAATAATATTCTCTCATCTTATTAATAATTTAAACTTACTAGGTAATCCTATTTCAAATGCTATTGCTACTAATAAAGTTTTGAGATGTCTTCCTAGGTATTGGCAACCTAATGTCACTGCGATCAAGGAAGCTAATAATCTTGAAACACTTGATTTCACCGCATTTTTTGGTAAGCTTGAAGAACATGAGAAAGAACTCAATTGCTTGGATAAATATGAAAAGAATCTTAAGAAGAAAAATAAGAATAAGGAAAGTCAAAAGGAGGAAGTTATGAAATCCAAAGCTCTCAAGGCTTCTAGCTCTAAATCCTCAAAATAAGAGTACTACAATTATAAAAGAGATGGTAATAATTCTCATGTTTCGGAAGACGAAGAAATGAGCTTATTTGTAAAAATATCACAAGTATATGTGTTGTACCACAAAATTTTCCCTCCCATATTTCTCAAGACCTTTCAAGAATAATCTCCAAGTGGCTCAAGATTGCTCAAGAGTTGGACAGTCAAATCATCTCCTAAGGCAGTCAATCTCAAATTAGGGTGTTGTGTTGCATCAAGGTCCTTGCATCCAAATGACCTCAAGAGCTCCCCAATGTCCTAATATGTTCTCAAGTTCATCCATGTCAAATTTCAAGCCTTGCAGAGGAAGTTTGGTTAGTCAACTGCTTAAAAGGCCCAAAAATCGATTGTGCTATGGCAAAAGTCAACTGTGACCTACAAACAGTCAAACCTCAAGATTTTTTGCCAACATTCTCATTTTGAAGGATAATTCATCATTTTATCAAGGGATGATCATGACTCATCAAGGATTGCTCAAGATTCATCAAGATTCAAAAGTTGCTAAATTAGGGTTTTGTAGGAAAAGTCAACTCAATTTTGACCAAGCATAACCTTCTCATAATTTATGAGAAATGACCCATCCAACGCTCATTTTGAAGAGGATGCAATTTCCTACAATCCATCTTCACACCCAAAGATCAAGAAATACACTCGCAAAAAGTTACAAATTTGGACATTGTAGGTCATTTTTGAAAGTCAACAAAAACACCTTTTTTGCCAAAGCTTATAACTTGAGCATGGAATATCAAAATGAGATGATACCAAAAGGGTTGATTAGAGGACATCTCAAGATTTCTAAAAAGTCAAAGAACACTTCCAAAAGTTCAAAATTGAAGAAGTTATGCATTGTTGAAGTTGGGCATTTTTCTAAAATTGCCAAAAGCCAACTATCACAAAACTTCAAATTTTGTCAAATGGGCCCACTTTTTTCCACTTGATTTGATCTTGTCACATTACACACGTGTCCTATCTTCAATTTCATGACCAATTATTAATTTTTTCTATTTTATTTGATTTTTATTGATTTAATTCATTTTTAATCAATTTAAATCAAAATAAAATCTCAATATTAATAACTTGTGATCTTTTTGATTGATACAGCTTTCAATTAACATTGTGAACACAATCAAATTCGTGCCAAGCCATATCATGCACAAAATCTTGGATTTGGAAAGAAATTGGAAGCCTTTAATGGAGGAATCATATCAAATCTTGAATCATCAATATACAAGGATTCCAAGCCCAAGATTTAACCTAATACAATCCTTGTTACATATACAACATAGAGAACACAAGAACACGACCTAAAAGCTGCCCAAACCACAAAACCAAACTTGAAAAAAAGCTTGAAAAGCTTGAATCTGAAATCGATATTGGAGGCCAATTCAATCCAAAATCTCAACGTGGTTCAATTGCCAGGAGTCCACTGAAGCTATTGGAATCAAAACCAAGCCTTGAAACGTCACCAAACTCACTGTAAGTCGTCCTGAACATAGCCCTGTACACGAAATTACAACCTCTAATTCTTGCATCCTTTTGCTAAAATCTTGACACTATCATGTTTATCGTTCCATTTAGAACGTTTCTACATTATTTGATTTTGTTTTGGTAGCCTGTACAGCCATGCTCGAAGCTAGGGTTTTGGTTCTTGTTTTTTAGGCGTTTTGGTTTCAGGAAAAATTACGGGAAACCATGGACATGGTTGTGTTCAGGGAGGAGAGACGAGTATGGTGATAATCTTCGTTTGCGTTTATATGGCCCATAGTCCATTTTAGGAGCAAGCCACAAATCTTGCTGGGGATAAAAATCCGCAGGTAAGATAACCAGAATTCCAAGGACAGGGACGAAGACGTGTCCCCATCCCATACGTCCATTTAAATCATTCGCGCTTGTTTTTTTTTAATTTTCAGCATATTAATTGAGTTTCCAATATAATATTCAGTGTGTATTCCACTAACAATAAAGAAGCAATGGCGTGGTGGTAAGTGTGTTGTTCAGTGACTCATGGGACCTGGGTTCGAATTCCAGGTCCCCCATATTGCCTATTATTATTTTTCTTCAGCAGATCCAGCGCGCTTCAGTCATTATGGTACACCATGCATCATCACTGGATCACTTGCCAGATGGCCTCCAAGCCAAATCCAAAGGCTAAGGTTGAGTGTCCATCATGGTGTCAAGTCAAAGGCGTGCATGGAATTGGGAAAAGTAAAAGCAAGCTTGCAGTAAATAGGCTTGGAATTGTTATTCTCACATTCAGAATCAGGCCCACACCCCCTGGGTTATTTCTTTTCTCTTTTATATTTCTTTTTATTTAACTATTTTATTAATTATTTTTATTACCATTAACCAAATAATTTATTTCCCTCATCAAATCAAAATCACAAAAATATGTTTTATTTTATTAAATTAATTCATCACTTTTATTTTTGTAAATAAATAATAATTTAATTGATTTAGTCTTAAATAGGGTTAACTTTTAATATTTTTGCAAATAATTAAAATCAATTTAGAATAACTAGGTTTTACTAACTTTTAATCATTTTTATTTTATTTCCTTAAATATTAAAAAAAACCCAAAAATATTTTAATTAAATAATTAATTAATTTTGACCTAATCTAATTTCCATTTAATTCAAAAAATAACAAAAACATGCTTTCTTTTCAAAAAGGGTCTAAACCCTAAAAAATGCGCCGATTTAATTTTATCGCACGCAATCCATATTTCCAATATTGTAATTGCTTCCGGTATGTAATAGCTTTTAATTAGGACTTTAATTATTTATCGCTTTATTTTAATTTCCGCAATTTAAATTAAAGCGTTTTTTTTTGCGATGTGAATACCTGACGCCTTGTAATAGTTTAGATTTAATTTCCGCAAATTTAATTTCCGCAACTATAAACTGTTAGATGTTTGACAATAGGGAATGCATGACAAGATCAAATGTATGAACTTAAAATCAACATAGCTCACCCATGACATGTACAGATAAAGTGTACCGAACTAACACACTTGCACATGCCACTCTTAGGGTACACCTCACTTGGTTGCCTTTGAACATGGTCATTGAGTATAGGAAGTTTTAGAGGTCGCCCTCTTGTCCAAAGATCATAAGTTGCCTCGGAACGGTTGCCTCGGATAAAATGATCTAAGACATTAGGGTTACCGCTAAGGCGTCCTAACATTGCTTTAGTGACCACACGTCCCTTAATCAAATTGACCCTAAAACTCCAACGACGATGCTACCTACTCCTCAATAGTGGGATAGCATTGTCTAAAGGACATTTGCACAGATTAATTACTTTTTCGAATAGGTAGATGGTTCTTAAATACTTGCTCCTTTTAAAACAAAACAAAACTTGTCGCACTTACACCTTTCAAAACAAAAATTCTTCTTCAAACCCACAAACACAAAGAAAAGTAAATTTTGAAAACACAATGAGCAAGTACCTAAGAGCCCGTGGATAACCACGGATAGAAAGGGTGCTAACACCTTCCCTTTCTATAATCTACCTCTCGAACCCGAGAAACATCTCGAAAAAGGAATTTTTCTGTGCTTTTTTCCTTTCCTTTTTGGATGAAATAAAAGACGGTGGCGACTCTTGCTTACCGCAACATTTTGCAAAAACAAACGCAAAACGCGAACCAGCATTCCAAAATAGTCATTGTGTTTTCAATTGTATGCTTTGTATGATTTATCTTTGTAGGCTTGTATCGGAGTTCTGTAGATCCTAACCCGGATTTGGGGATACCCTTTAGGTAAGTAGCAATAAACTGTGAGGGAACTGTCCGGCGTAGACCGACATGGTTGAAGCAGTAGCTATGTTGGTGTGGCACTTTAGTTTGTACTGATATCCCTTGTGTTGGAACGAGGAGAATATGGGTCTTCTAAGGGGTCATTAAGCACCAACTGACCTTAGAACCTTTAAATTGACCAACTTGGCCATAGAACAGTAGCAGTATGCTACACTCATTGAGACTAAACTCTCGCAATGATTCTGGCCGCAAGAAAAGGTTGCTAAACTGGAATTATGACCGATCGAGGGTAGTCAGTGATATTGAGATCCTCTAGAACCCGGTTACTATTTTTAGGACAGGTTTAAACCAACTGAACTGAAAGAGGGTAGTACCTAAGCTCCTTGCCAGCCTGAAATCTAAGGGCTCTTTTGTGTGACTTGTGTGCCTTTACCATGTTTGCTATTTGTGGATACTTGTGGTGTGCCTACTATCATGACATCATGACTCCATAACATTGCATACATCTTGCATTGGACTAACCTATTTCAAAGTCAGGAGGGATTCATCTTTCTTCTGTTTTGTAGGTCATCATGATGCCCATGCGTAAGAATACCATCCGGATCAACTTTGTCCAAGTCCCTACCTTGCTTAAAGAGTTGGTTGCCAAGATGCCTGACACTACTTCCTTCATCAGGAGGCATGGTTCTCTTCTCAGTTTGGTCACCTCCAAATTGGACGAGCAGATGATGAGTGTCCTAGTCCGTTTCTATGATCCGCTGTACCATTGTTTTACTTTTCAAGACTATCAGCTGGTTCCCACCCTAGAAGAGTTCTCTGAGCTGCTTGGTATCTTTGTTCTGGAGAAGACCTCGTTTACTGGTTGGGAGAAGACCCTTAGGCCCGAAGAGATTGCTGCAGCCCTTCATTTGACCAAAGAGGAGGTAATGGCTAATTGGGAGACTAGAAGTGGAGCAAAGGGCTTTCTGACTAAGTTTTTGGTTGGTAAGGGTAACTATTTC
Organism: Vicia faba; assembly: GCA_948472305.1. Lineage (NCBI taxonomy): Eukaryota > Viridiplantae > Streptophyta > Magnoliopsida > Fabales > Fabaceae > Vicia > Vicia faba. The sequence continues at coordinate 1,232,639,043 of OX451737.1, forward strand.
TGAGATGGTCTAGACTTCAAGGCCTTCGAGGATATTCTGGCTCTTCTGATTTATGGTTTGGTATTGTTTCTGAATCCTGACACTTTTGTTAATGTGAATGCGATAAAGATCTTCATCTCTATGAACCCTGTACCCACTCTCTTGGGTGACATCCTTCATCAGCTCTATGCTCGTACTGCCCGAAAGCGGGGAACCTTGATGTGATGTGCTCCTTTATTGTCGAGGTGGTTTATTTCGCACCTTCCTAAGTTAGTGCTGAAGAATAAAGAAGGCATGGGTTGGGCTTATAGGGTGATGTCTCTTTCCCATAATGACATTATCTGGACTCTCAAAGGGTATGGATGAGGTGACTATCATTGATCACTGTGGAGAGTATCCTAATGTTCCATTGATAGGAACCCATGGAGGAATTTCTTACAACCCATGCTTAGCACTCCGTCAGATTGGAAGAGCCAGAAGAGAAGGACCTCACGAGCTGCTAATGCCTAATATCATCTTTGATTTTCAAGGGGATAGCGACGAGCAACGTCGTAGATTCATAAGGGCTTGGGATAGAGTTCACTAATCTGATCCACATGAGTTGGTTCCAAAGACGTCACTCCCGATGGAGCCATATCTCAGATGGGTCTGTATCCGTGCCCAAAAGCTGGGTATGCCATATGAAGCCGTCCGGCCTGTCACTCTTGAAGTTGCTAATGAAGAAGGGGTTCTTCCAACCATCCTTCATCCTTATATGCCCACTGACATTGGGGCACTGCAAAGGTCTTGGATGCAGGTGAGGGATGAACGGGATTCTTACCGAGAGAAGTTCAGCGAGCAAGAACAAAAGATCCAGAAGCTGACTAGGAAACTGGAGAACGAGCGGATTCTCAACGACTATGTTCGCACTGAGAAGAAGAGACCATGGGAGCACTGATGGGCCTTTGATGATTTCCTTTCCAGTTTTATTTTTACTTTTCAGTATTTCTTTTCATGTAACGCCTTAATGGCATCAGTTGAACAATTTGAATTCTAAAGTTTATCTAATAAAGTGTGTTTCCTTTCTTGTTTACAAATTTGAATCTCTCAATTGTCTTTGAAATCATAGTCATACGCATTTCATCCCATGCACTTCATAAACAGGTACCCTTTACAGGTCTCTTATTTTCTTCGCTGTTTATTTCAGCACTCACTCATCGTGTCTGCTGAACCTTCAACTGAGCAAGCTATCAAGGCCCTCCAGGCCCAGAATGCCCAATTTCAAGAGCTGTTCTTGAATCTAGCTAAGGGTCAGCAAGACCTGAAGACCCTGATTTTGAAGGAGAAGAAAAAGAAGAAGAGGACAATCCTGTTTAACACAGGGCACAGGTTTGGAAATAGGCTACATAATGAAGTTGATCTGACCACCTCATCTGGAGGGAAAGGTAGTCAAGAGGAAAGGAGGGCTGCTAGCCATGTGGTCTCCGACAACGAGACGGACTACGATGAAGAACAGTACCCTCCTGCTCAGGATAGGTACAAACAACTGGAAGACCGGTTGAGCGCTATGGAAGTTCAGAAGGTGCCTGGTCTGGACTTTGCTAATCTAGGTCTATCATCTAGGGTAGTGATTCCCCACAAGTTCAAGGCACCAGCCTTTGCTAAGTATGACGAAGTTTCTTGTCCGAAGCTGGACTTCCGGTCATATGTAAGGAAGATTCAGCCTTATACCGCTGATAAGAACCTATGGATCCACTTATTCCAAGACAGTCTCTCAGGGACTCAGCTTGAGTGGTTCTATTAGTTAGACGGAGCCAGTATCCGCAGTTGGGAAAATTTGGCTACTGCATTCTACAGGCAGTATCAGTACAACTCTGACCTCGCTCCTACGCGTACCCAACTCTAGGGTATGTCAATGGGAACGGGTGAAGGATTCAAAGATTATGCTCAGAAATGGAGGGACCTCGCCGGAAGAGTACAACCATCCTTAGCTGATCGGGAACTTGTTGATATGTTTCTGGGGACCCTGTCTGGTCCATTTTTCAACCACTTGATTGTAAGCTCTTCATCTGGGTTTACAGATCTTATTTTGACTGGTGAGAGGATTGAGGCTGGTATTAAGGCTGGGAAGATACAGAAGGGTGCCTCATCAAGCACCGAGAAGAAGCTATTTAAGAAAGAGTCAAGTGTTGTCTACAGTTCGAGAAGACAGAATAGACCTGAACACCGCCAAGCTGTCAATACGGTTCTTATTTCAAAACCTGCTGGTGCTCTTCAGCGTAATAATCAACAAAGGACGAGCCTTGAAGGCAATTCACCTGTCTCAGCATGACCCTATCTCAGATTCTGCCACAGTTGCTGAAGACTAATCTGGTGGTTCTAAAGGAAGCCCCAAAGAATCCAAATACCACATCACCGAGGTATAACCCTAATGCCCGCTGTGCTTTTCACTCTGATAGCCCGGGGCATAATACGGATGATTGTTTGGTTTTGAAGAACAAGGTACAAGACTTAATTGATGTGAAGGAAATTGAGTTTGAGGCGCCCGAGAGGCCTAATATTGTGACTGCTCCTATGCCCAAGCATGGAGTAAATGCTATAGAAGAAGATTTGTTTATGGTTTCTGTGAATGATGTTGTTACCCCTCTGTTGACTGTAAAGAAGAACCTTTTGCTAGCCGGTTTATTTCCAGGCTGTGACGAAGGTTGCCGTATGTGTTCTGCTCTACCTAATGGTTGTCCGCTTTTGAAATCAGGTGTCCAACGCCTGATGGATAGTAAATAAATTATGTTCGAGAAGACTGTTGTTCCCGTAATTCATTCTGAAGAAGTTGCCATCATTACCATTTTCGACAATTCTTCCAAGGCTCCCTCGAGGAAGCCTGTTAGAATTACATCTATTCTGAGAATCGCACCTGTGATCATCACTGTTTCCGGGCCCATCCCCTATACCTCTGATAAAGTTGTCCCTTGGCACTATGGGGCTGATGTTTATTTTCACGGAGTTAAGCAAGAGTTGGATGCTGATACTGACATCAGCAACATTACCGGACCTGCTAAAGTCACCTGCAGCAGAAGACTTTTCTCACTTGATATTGCTCCACCAACTGCCCGAAGACCTGCTGCTATTACACCTGCCAGTGTACCTGCTACTGTTCCTGATCAAGTTCCTATTCTTACCCATGTCGCCGAGTCATCTGAAGCTCGGGGAAAAGGGATCACCACTGATGTGCCTGCCCAGACGGAGGCACCGAAGACAATTACTGTTGAAGCTTCTAAGCAAGAGATGGAAGAGATCCTGAAGATCATTAAAAAGAGTGACTACAATGTAGTTGAGCAGCTGGGGTAAACCCCATCCAAGATTTCTATGTTTTCACTATTGTTATGCTCAGAGGCCCATGTCAAGGCTCTGATTACATTTCTGAAGACTGCCCATGTACCACAAGAGACATCAGCTGATCAATTTACAGATTGCATGGCCAATTTAACTGCTGATAATGGGTTGGGTTTCTCTAACGCCGACTTGACTGCTAAAGGGAAGAATCACAACAATGCCCTGCATGTCTCCATTGAATGCAGGGGCACTACTCTTGCTCATGTGTTGGTGGATACTGGTTCCTCATTGAACGTATTTCCTAAAAAAGATCTAGACCGGTTGGATTGTGAAAGGTTGGAGCTGAAACCAAGTAACATTGTTGTCAGGGCCTTTGATGGGTCTAAGAGGATGGTGCATGGAGAGGTTGATATCCCGATCAAGGTTGGTTCTCAGGTCTTCAACTCTACATTCTATGTGATGGACATTCGGCCATCTCATTCTTGTTTGCTGGGTCGTCCATGGATCCACAAAGCTGGGGTCGTAACCTCAACGCTCCACCAGAAGTTGAAGTACCCGGTCAAAGGGAAGATTGTGACAGTACAAGGGGAGGAAGAGTATATGGTCAGCCACCTCAACTCCTTCTGATACATAGAGATGGACGGGGAGTTCATTGAGACCCCATTTCATCACTTTGAAGAAGTTCCCCAGACACTGGCATCAGCTGAGACTGTGGTTGAAGAGTCTCCTATGAAAATGGCTTCCTTAAAGGATGATCGGGCTGTTATTGAGAAGGGTGAGTGTGCAAATTGGGGCCGACTCCCTGATTTTACACAGAAGACTAACAAGTTTGGTTTGGGTTTCACTGCAGAAGCTCAAAGGGTTGTTCAGAATGCACGAATCGGAAGACCTCCCGTGTTCATCAGCAACTCGGGAGTGAATGCCATTGAAGATGATGTGGAAGAGTCTGAATTCGACAGCTGTATCTATCCTACGACCGACGGTGGACCGAGCAACTGGACAGCAAAGGACTTCATCCCTATTACTTCTGTTACCCAGTAATGAAACTTTTGTTTTTGTAATAGACAATGTTTTAAACTTTATGGCCCGGTGTCTTACCCAGGGCACTGTGGCTTCATTTGTGAGGCCTTTTGTGTGTCATTTTCATATATCATTAATAAAAGCATTGGATGTTCTTGCATTTCAAATCTTGCGCTCCTTGTTTTTCTTTATTATATATTGCAAAACAGCTATTTTACACACACTCACATATACAGGTCCACATCCACTCTGGATCTCACTGGTAACGACTCTGCTACTGCCGGTTATGACTTTGAAAATCCGATCAACTTAGCCGAAGACAAAGGTGAAGATGATTGCGAAGTTCCTGGTGAATTTGCAAGACTGTTACTCCAGGAAGAGAGGGCCATTCAACCACATGAAGAGCTGGTGGAATCAGTGAATCTGGGTACTGAGACAGACAAGAAGGAGGTCAAGGTTGGTGCAAATCTGGAGCCTAGTGTGAAGCAACAGTTGATTTAGATGCTGCATGACTACGTTGAAATCTTTGTCTGGTCTTATGAAGATATGCCTGGTTTGGATACTGACATTGTGGTTCATGGCCTGCCTACCAAGGAAAACTGTCCTCCAGTAAAACAGAAAGTTCACCGAATGCGCCCAGAGATGTCTGAGAAAATTAAGGCTGAAGTTATGAAACAGTTTGACGCCGGTTTTCTAGCAGTTACTTCTTACCCTCAGTTGGTGGCCAATGTGGTTCCTATGCCTAAGAAGGATGGTAAGGTTCGAATGTGTGTTGATTACAGGGATCTGAATAGGGAAAGCCCCAAGGATGACTTCCCTCTACCTCATATTGACGTTTTGGTTGACAACACTGCTCAGCATAAGGTATTCTCCTTTATGGATGGCTTCTCAGGTTATAATCAGATAAAAATGGCTCCCGAAGACATGGAGAAGACAACTTTTGTTACTCAGTGGGGTACCTTTTGCTACAAGGTCATGCCTTTTGGACTAAAGAATGTTGGGGCAATGTATCAGCGCGCCACGGTTGCTTTGTTTCATGACATGATCCATCATGAGATTGAAGTATACGTCGATGATATGATTGCAAGGTCCCAGACTGAGGAGGAACACCTTGACCATCTGCAAAATCTGTTTGACAGGTTGAAATTGTACAAGCTGGGGTTAAACCCGAACAAGTGCACCTTCGGAGTGTGATCTGGTAAGCTGCTAGGTTTCGTCGTAAGCGACAAAGGTATTCAAGTGGATCCTGCAAAGGTGAAAGCCATATAGGAAATGCCAGCTCCCAGAACAGAGAAAAAAGTCAGGGGTTTTCTGGGACGTCTGAATTACATTGCCCGATTCATCTCGAACCTAACTGCTACTTGTGAGTCAATCTTCAAGTTGTTGAAGAAAGATCAAGTAGTACGTTGGAACGATGAATGCCAGGCCGCTTTCGAAAGGATCAAAGATTATCTCCAAGAGCCACTCATCCTGATGCCACCAGTTGAAGGGAGACCTTTGATCTTATACTTGACAGTGCTCGATAACTCAATGGGGTGTGTGCTGGGGCAGCATGACGAGTCTTGCCGAAAAGAGCATGCAATTTACTACCTTAGCAAAAAGTTTACCGACTGTGAGACCCGATACTCATTGCTCGAGAAAACTTGTTGCGCTTTGGCATGGGCTGCTCGTCGGATGAGACAGTATATGCTGACTCACACTACCCTGTTGATATCGAAGATGGATCCAATCAAGTATATCTTCGAAAAGCCTGCCTTGTCCGGAAGAATAGCGAGATGGCAGATGATCTTGACTGAGTATGACATACAGTACACGACTCAAAAGGCAATCAAGGGAAGTGTACTGGCAGACCATTTGGCACATCAGGCAGTGGATGATTACCAGTCTATGAATTTTGAATTTCCGGACGAGAATATCATGTATATAACTGATTGTGAGATACCTGGACCGGATGAAGGACCTGAGGAAGGATCTCGATGGTGTATGTACTTTGATGGAGCTTCGAACGCTTTGGGTAATGGCATTGGTGCCGTGATCATATCTCCTAAAGGCTCTCATACCCCATTTACCGCTCGACTATGTTTCAACTGCACCAACAATATGGCGGAGTATGAAGCATGCATTATGGGTCTTCGAGCAGCAATTGACCTAAGGATTAAGTTCTTGAGTGTCTTTGGAGATTCCGCTCTCGTGATCAGTCAGATCAAAGGCGAGTGGGATACGAAACACCCAAATCTTATCCCTTACAAGGAGTATGTGTTGACATTGCTTCCCCATTTCGAGGAGATAACCTTTGAACACTTCCCTAGAGAGGAGAATCAGTTGGCAGACGTGCTAGCTACGATGTCTTCTATGTTCAAAGACAATTGGGACAACGAAGCTCCCCGGATCATCATTGAAAGATTGGACGAACCTGCACATTACTGTGATCTTGAGACTGAAGAAGTAACAGAAAAGCCCTGGTATCATGAGGTGAAGAGGTATCTTGAAGCTCAAGAATACCCCGAGGGTGCATCTGTTAATGACAAGAAGTTTCTGAGGAGGTTCGCGGCGAAGTTCTTCATCAGTAATGACATCCTTTACAAGCGTAATCATGATTCGACCTTACTGCGTTGTGTGGATAAGACTGAAGCAGAAAAGATCATGGCGGAGTTACATGAAGGTACTTTCAGAACTCACTCCAATGGACACACCATGGCAAAGAAAATCCTTTGGGCAGGATATTATTGGTCCACAATGGAAGCCGACTGTTATCATCATTCTCAGACATGTCACAAGTGTCAAGTCTATGCTGATAAGGTGCACATACCTCCAGTACCTCTGAATGTCTTGATGGAACCTTGGCCTTTTGTAATGTGGGGAATTGATATGATCGGCGAGATTAGACCTACGGCGTCCAACGGGCATCATTTCATCCTGGTAGCAATCGATTACTTTATGAAGTGAGTTGAAGCAGCTTCTTTTGCTACTGTAACCAAGAACGTCGTGGCACGGTTCATTCGGCACAACCTGATATGTCGGTATGGTGTACCAGAGAGGATCATTACGGACAATGGTACCAATCTCAACAACAAGATGATCACCGAGCTCTACGAGCAATTCAAGATACAGCATCACAATTCTTCTATCTACCGGCCAAAGATGAATGGGGTTGTTGAAGCAGCTAATAAAAACATTAAGAAGATTGTGCAGAAGATGACAGTGACATACAAAGACTGGCACGAGATGTTACCATTTACTCTTCATGGGTACCGTACCTCAGCGCGGACGTCAATAGGGGCAACACCCTATTCCTTGGTATATGGCATGGAGGCAGTCTTGCCTATTGAAGTTCAGATACCCTTTCTTCGGATCATGAAGGATGCAGGTTTAAGCGAAGATGATTGGATTCAGACTCGACTTGATCAACTAAACCTAATTGACGAAAAGAGACTTACCGCTATTTGTCATGGTCAGGCGTACCAAAAACGGATGATCAAGGCATTTAACAAGAAAGTTAGACGACAAGAGTATCAAGTTGGGGATCTGGTAATCAAGCGCATTATTCTACCTCAAGGTGATCCCAGGGGCAAATGGACCCATACTTACGAAGGGTCATTTGTGGTTAAGAACATTTTCTCTGGAGGAGCAATGATTCTAACCACCATGGATGGTGACGACCTTCCTCACCCCATCAATACAGACATAGTGAAAAGATACTACACATAATAAAAGACCCGCTAGGTTGACTGGCCTAGGAAAAAATAAGGGCTTCCCGGCAAACCAAAAGGGTTCGGGCAAAAATAAGGGATGAAAATATTAAAAAAATTGTACACCCGGCAAGTCGAAAATCTGAAAAGGCGGCTTGGGCAAAAAAGGGTATCCCGGTGGACTGAAAACCCGAAAGGGAGGTCCAGGCAAAAATTAGGGATCAAAGCGTAACACTATGTCTCATTGGGTCACTTTGCATCCAGACTTCGGTATCAACTATCAAGCTCGGACGACACCAATCCATCTGATTCATCTTCAACTAGTAGCAAAGTGATGAGATGCTCGAGGACATAAGGGCAATAGCAGAGTTGGAACCCAGTGGGATTGTTCACATAGCTGTTTTGTTTTCTTTTCACAAATTGTATAAATCCTATTTGTTCGGCGGCGTTCTCTTACTAGGACGTCAGCCTCTTGTACAAAAACGCCTATTTACAGGCCAAACTTCAAAATCAATACAAATTCATTTTCAGAAATTTCAAACTGTTTTTCCTTTATCTGTTTTGTTTTGCAAAGAACGTCCAAGGTTCATTTTTGATATATGCATTTGACATTAATTGTTGCTCATCAATATCTACATGCGAAACAAAAGATGAATTACTAGTAATATCAGAAGCAGGGGCAATAAGAATTGTCCGAACTGTACAGTTGCTCTGTCCATCAGGTACCAAGGTAGATTCAGCTGAAGAATATGACCAAGATACCTTCACTCCCCGCAGAATAAGACAGTAATGGTAGCTCTCCCAGCTGGGACTTGCAACTATGAACAAATTAGAAATACTCTCCCCAAGAAGAGTTCATCCACTATCAACGCTAAAAAGGTTTGGTATCCCCAGAAGGTCTTAATATTCCCCAGCATAGTATAAAGATATTCCCCAGAAAGTATAAGAGTATCCCCGGCAGTCTTAAAATTCCTCCACGGAGTATAAGAATGTTCCCCGGTAGAATACAAGATACCCCAGTGGAGTTAATTTTCCCAGCACGGTCTGAAAAAGCTTCCCCAACGGAGTTGAAGCATCATCCCCAGTAGACTTTGGAAGCTTACCCCCAACGTAGTACAAAATAAATCTCCCCAGCCAAACTCAGAGGGTTATCCCCACAAGAGTCTTACAGGGTTATCCCTAGCAAGTCGCAACTAAAAGATCATCCCCAGTGGAAACGAAGAACTCAACTCTATTCTCCAGCAGCTCCGGGATTTATTTTCCCCAGCTAAAACATCACATTTTCATACATCATGATACATGCATATACGCATCATACCATACAATCTCATTTATGTTGAGAACACCATTGCTTGATCCATCTCATGCATTGCATATGACTGACCTTTACCTTTCAGGAAAGATGCAATTAAGTTCTCAGCTTAGTCGAAGACCTGACCGGCTCTTAAATCTCAACTGAATTATCCTTGGTTGAATTTCAGATAAGGTTCTCAATCTCGACAGTTTCCCTATGTCATAGTATGGACGAGTGCTATAACCTCAACGGTATACTATGTTGAGCACTAGTCAGTTCCTAGATCTTGATGGTTTCCTCCGTCATATTGTGGACGAGTTCTCTAATTTCAATGGTATACTATGTTGAAGACCAGACAGTTCCTAGATCTTGATGAAGATGTTTCCCTATGTCATAGTGTGGACGAGTGCTATAACCTCAACGGTATACTACGTTGAGCATTAGTCAGTTCTTAGATCTTGATGTTTTCCTCCGTCATAGTGTGGACGAGTTCTCTAATTTCAACGGTATATTACGTTGAAGACCAGACAGTTCCTAGATCTTGATGAAGATGTTTCCCTACGTCATAGTGTGGACGAGTGCTATAACCTCAACGGTATACTACGTTGAGCACTAGTCAGTTCCTAGATCTTGATGTTTTCCTCCGTCATAGTGTGGACGAGTTCTCTAATTTCAACGGTATACTACGTTGAAGACCAGACAGTTCCTAGATATTGATGAAGATGTCCCCCCCCCCCCAATTGAATTATGGACATGTTCTTAAGACTCAGCCGAGGCATTCTCTCAGTTGAAGTACAGGCAAGTTCCTAAATCTCAACAAAAGTTAGGCTTCCCCAGCGGAATCTTCTACAACAACAGGTATGCAAGTTCTCGCTAAGGAATCTCTTATGCGATCGACACTCCTGCATATGGCATCTGTAAGCCCATCCTCCTACCAACAATCTCCAAATGGCATCTGTAAGCCCATTCCCGACATCACAATGCTGATACGTCATGCGAGTGCAAATTTCTGGGCACTCTAGTGTTCAATTATCTTCCACATTCGGATCACGAAAGGCCCGAAAGCCAATCTATATCCTCAGGTTTAAGAAAATTGAACAGGGGAAACTGTTGTACCCCAAAATTTTCCCTCCCATATTTCTCAAGACCTTTCAAGAATAATCTCCAAGTGGCTCAAGATTGCTCAAGAGTTGGACAGTCAAATCATCTCCTAAGGCAGTCAATCTCAAACTAGGGTTTTGTGTTGCATCAACGTCATTGCATCCAAATGACCTCAAGATCTCCCCAATGTCCTAATATGTTCTCAAGTTCATCCATGTCAAATTTCAATCCTTGCAGAGGAAGTTTGGTCAGTCAATTGCTCAAAAGGCCCAAAAATCGACCGTGTTAGGGCAAAAGTCAACTGTGACCTACAAACAGTCAAACCTCAAGATTTTTTGCCAAAATTCTCATTTTGAAGTATAATTCATCATTTGATCAAGGGTTGATCATGACTCATCAAGGATTGCTCAAGATTCATCAAGATTCAAAAGTTGCTAAATTAGGGTTTTGCAAGAAAAGTCAACTCAATTTTAACCAAGCATAACTTTCTCATACTTTATGAGAAATGACCCATCCAAAGCTCATTTTGAAGAGGATGAAATTTCCTACAATCCATCTTCACACCCCCAAGATCAAGAAATTCACTCACAAAAAGTTACAAATTTGGACATTATAGGTCATTTTTGTAAGTCAACAACAACACCTTTTTTGCCAAAGCTTATAACTTGAGCACGGAATATCAAAATGAGATGATACGAAAAGGGTTGGTTAGAGGACATCTCAAGGTTTCTAAAAATTCAAAGAACACTTCCTAAAGTTTAAAATTGAAGAAGTTATGCATTGTTGAAGTTGGGCATTTTTCCAAAATTGCCAAAAGTCAACTATCCCCAAAACTTCAAATTTTGTCAAATGGGCCCACTTTTTTCCACTTGATTTGATCTTTTCACACCACACACGTGTCCTATCTTCAATTTCATGACCAATTATTAATTTTTTTATTTTATTTGATTTTTATTAATTTAATTCATTTTTAATCAATTTAAATCAAAATAAAATCTCAATATTAATAACTTGTGATCTTTTTTATTGATACAACTTTCAATTAACATCATGAACACAATCAAATTTGTGCCAAGCCATATCATGCACAAAATCTTGGATTTGGAAAGAAATTGGAAGCCTTTAATGGAGGAATCATATCAAATCTTGAATCATCAATATACAAGGATTTCAAGCCCAAGATTTAACCTAATACAATCCTTGTTACATATACAACATAGAGCACACAAGAACACGACCTAAAAGCTGCCCAAATCACAAAACCAAACTTGAAAAAAAGCTTGAAAAGCTTGAATCTGAAATCGATATTGGAGGCCAATTCAATCCAAAATCTCAACGTGGTTCAATTGCCATGAGTCCACTTAAGCTATTGGAATCAAAACCAAGCCTTGAAACGTCACCAAACTCACTGTAAGTCGTCCTGAACATAGCCCTGTACACGAAATTACAACCTCTTATTCTTGCATCCTTTTGCCAAAATCTTGACACTATCTTGTTTATCGTTCCATTTAGAACGTTTCTATATTATTTGATTTTGTTTTGGTAGCCTGTACAGCCATGCCCGAAGCTAGGGTTTTGGTTCTTGTTTTTTAGGCGTTTTGATTTCAGGAAAAATTAGGGCAAACCATGGACATGGTTGTGTTCAGGGAGGAGAGACGAGCATGGTGATGGTCTCTGTTTGCGTTTATATGGCCCATAGTCCATTTTAGGAGCAAGCCACGAATCTTGTTGCGGATAAAAATCCACAGGTAAGATAACCAGAATTCCAAGGACCGGGACGAAGACGTGTCCCCATCCCATACGTCCATTTAAATCATCCGCGCTTGTTTTTTTAATATTTTCAGCATATTAATTGAGTTTCCAATATAATATTCAGTGCGTATTCCACTAACAATAAAGAAGCAATGACGTGGTGGTAAGTGTGTTGTTCAGTGACTCATGGGACCTGGGTTCGCATCCCAGGTCCCCCATATTGCCTATTATTATTTTTCTTCAGCAGATCCAGCGTGCTTCAGTCATTATGGTACACCATGCATCATCACTGGATCACTTGCCAGATGGCCTCCAGGCCAAATCCAAAGGCTAAGGTTGAGTGTCCACCATGGTCTCAAGTCAAAGGCGTGCATGGAATTGGGAAAAGTAAAAGCAGGCTTGCAGTAAATAGGCTTGGAATTGCTATTCTCACATTGAGAATCAGGCCCACACCCCTTGGGTTATTTCTTTTCTCTTTTATATTTCTTTTTATTTAACTGTTTTATTAATTATTTTTATTACGATTAACCAAATAATTTATTTCCCTCATCAAATCAAAATCACAAAAATATGTTTTATTTTATTAAATTAATTCATCACTTTTATTTTTGTAAATAAATAATAATTTAATTGATTTAGTCTTAAATAGGGTTAACTTTTAATATTTTTGCAAATAATTAAAATCAATTTAGAATAACTAGGTTTTACTAACTTTTAATCATTTTTATTTTATTTCCTTAAATATTCAAAAAAAACCAAAAATATTTTTATTAATTAATTAATTAATTTTGACCTAATCTAATTTCCATTTAATTCAAAAAATAACAAAAACATGCTTTCTTTTCAAAAAGGGTCAAAACCCTAAAAAATGCGCCGATTTAATTTTCTCGCACGCGATCCATATTTCCAATATTGTAATTGCTTCTGGTATGTAATATCTTTTAATTAGGACTTTAATTATTTATCGCTTTATTTTAATTTCCGCAATTTAAATTAAAGGGTTTTTTTTTTGGCGATGTGAATACCCGACGCCTTGTAATAGTTTAGATTTAATTTCCGCAAATTTAATTTCCGCAACTATAAACTGTTTGATGTTTAATAATAGGGAATGCATGACAAGATCAAATGTATGAACTTAAAATCAACATAGCTCACCCATGACATGTACAAATAAAGTTAACCGAACTAACACACTTGCACATGCCACTCTTAGGGTACACCTCACTTGGTTGCCTTTGAACGTGGTCATTGAGTATAGGATGTTTTAGAGGTCGTCCTCTTGTCCAAAGATCATAAGTTGCCTTGGAACGGTTGCCTCGGATAAAATGATCTAAGACATTAGGGTTACTGCTAAGGCCTCCTAACATTGCTTTAGTGACCACACGTCCCTTAATCGAATTGACCCTAAAACTCCAACGACGATGCTACCTACTCCTCAATAGTGGGATAGCATTGTCTAAAGGACATTTGCACAGATTAATTCCTTTTTCGAATAGGTAGATGGTTCTTAAATACTTGCTCCTTTTAAAACAAAACAAAACTTGTCGCACTTACACCTTTCAAAACAAAAATTCTTCTTCAAACCCACAAACACAAAGAAAAGCAAATTTTGAAAACACAATGAGCAAGTACCTAAGAGCCCGTGGATAACCACGGATAGAAAGGGTGCTAACACCTTCCCTTTCTATAATCTACCTCCCGAACCCGAGAAACATCTCGAAAAAGGAATTTTTCTGTGCTTTTTTCCTTTCCTTGTTGGATGAAATAAAAGACGGTGGCGACTCTTGCTTACCGCGACATTTTGCGAAAACAAACGCAAAACGCGAACCAGCATTCCAAAACAGTCAGTTCTCTTTCCCACCGATCACAATATGGAAAAGAAAAAGGAGAAAAATCTTAACAAGAGAAATATTGAGACAAAAGAAAAGGGTTCAACTTCAAAGGAAGAAACAAACAAAAAGAAAGATTCAAGCCTTGATAAGAAAAAAAATAAAGATAAAACAAACAATCATGGAAAATATAGAAAAGTCTATGTAGCTTGGGGAAGTGATGATGAATCCTCGAGTGGTGAAGAATCTAGTGACAGTTCTAATGTCACTAATGTGTATCTCTTAATTCATTTAAATGATAGAGAAAATAGAAGAATCAAATCATCCAAGTATGATGAGATATGCCTCTCAGGTTATTATCATGAAGATTACAAGGAAAGAACAACAGCTTCTACAAGCAACTATGTTCATCATCATTGTAATCAAAAGGGTAAGAATAATAAGGTAAAGTTTATTCAAAATAACATATCAAATGAAAAATATCATGTTGATCTACTTGACACCTTTGAAAAACTACATAAGGGAGCTATTGAAGCTTTTAAAATGTTAGCTTCAAGTAGAAATATTTTCTCGCATTTGGAAACAAAGATTTTAGAAAATGAAAATAACATTGAAGCTCTAAAGAACTCCCTTGTAGGTATTCCAATAGTTATGAATAGGATGGATGATAATCCCTTTAATTTTGGTTGTGGTACTTGTCATATTTGGCAAAAAGAAGTGAAAACTTTTAAAACTAAAATGACAAAAGCTCTACAACCAAAATTCACTCTTGTCATAGACTTAACTAAGTTTGGTAAATCCTTGAATCCTACTTATGCTAAATAGAGTTTTGTTAAAAAGAAAATTAAGAATAAAGTGAATGTCTTTCAAAATATAACTTGTTATCATTGTCGCATGAAGGGACATAAAATTGAGGAGTGAAAACTTAAGAAAATATTAATATCAAATGGTTATCCTAAATTGAAACCTAAGTGTGATGATTATGTTACTCATCCTCAAGGACCCAATGAAAATTGGGTACCTAGTTCATCTTGTTAAAAGTTTGCAGGAAAATTGTCTTGATTAGAAAAGGGACTTTTATTGCATCAATGAAGATATATCATCAAGACAATTGTGAGATAACACATTTGTGTCATATTGAATTTGCGGCAAAGTGATCAAATGTGTTTCATATAAACATCTACAGGTGACTCAGTGATAAAGTGATCTTAACTCTAAATCAAATCTAAAGTGATAAGAAGTTGGAACTCTTGTGTTTTCATTTCACACCTAGTTGTAAGTTGATTATCATGTTTTTGAGTATCATGTAAATGTGTGTGCTTAGCTCTGCTTGGTCGGTGAGAATTTATCATTTCACTTTAGTATTTCATTGTAGAATATTTGATCTTTTGTTCATGACATAATGTGTGTCCTTTAGTTGAATTTCAATTCCAAGATTTTTGAATTGAATATGTGATTATTTCAATTTTACATGTTTATAGTGAATTAGTGACTAGTATTCCTATTATTTGTATTTGTTTTGCAACATAGTGTTATTCTTACTTATCATACATAACTACAAATTTACTACGCATTTACATCATTTGGGGACGGGGTGTGCAAATTTACAAATGGAGGTTGCAAGAAATTAAAGTCCTAATTATCTATTACAACCATATTGAAATAATGTAAAAGGATTGGAATGTAAAATAGATTTATTTTGTTCTTATTAAGAGGAGAAATAAATTTGCTTAAGGAAATGTTTTTAGTCTTTTTGTTTTAAAATAAAAAATAAAGCAAAGTATATGAATATAAAGTATTTTTTTGGTGCTTTTGATTAATGAAAATAAAAGTGAGGATTAAAAATAATAAGAGAATAAGAGTTAGAGTCAGCATGTTGCTGAAAGAATATAAATAAGAGAGAAGAAGTTCTGACTCGGGCGTGTTGCAAATCAGAAAGAAAATGTTAGCAGAAATGGAAAAAACCAAAAGTTCTGATCCAGACGCACTAAAGTTCTGAGGTTTCTGGGAACAAAGGAAATCCTAGAAGTTCTGATTGCTAAGAGAGCCAAGAAGTTCTAACTGTTGAGGGAGCAAGCTCTGATGAAGCTGGAAACCTAGATGTTCTAGTGTTATTAGAATGCTAGATGTTTTGTTAATGGGTAATTGAGATGACAATATTGTTTGATGAGAATGTCTAGAAGTTCTGGTCCATGAGTATTGTTTTGACAAACAACTGGGAGGGGGTTTATCTAGAAGTTCTGGTCCAGGATTATTGTAAAAAAATGTTAAAATATAAACGTAAAAGGTGCTTCTGGTCCCTAATTTTCCCAAGAAGTTCTGATCTAAAATTCTCTCTACTTAGGCCATATAAATTAAATCTATAAATATGTACATATTCAGAGCCTTGATACCTACATTATGTCTTTGAAATTGCAAGCCTAATAATGCCTAAGTAATGAGATGAAAATCAGAAGAAACTTACCTTGCAGTTGCAGATTGTTCTATGAGTTAGAGCCTGGTTCAGACTACTGTGATGTTCTGGTCAGTTTCCTCAAGTTCTCAGAAAGCTAAAGCAACCCTTAACTTGAGTTATGGACGGTTGGAATGCTCTGGAGCAGTCAAGATGCAAAGTTCTGATTTTTGAAATGGAGATTTGTGAAGACTGTATTACAGTTTGAAAACAGAAGTTAGGAAAGCTTCTACCGGTATACCAAAAACTGTATGGATGATTTGGCTAAGAAATACACAAGGAAAACTAGAGTTTGGATGCAAAAATCAGAAACTAGCAGATTTTGTGTTGCAGTTTCAGGTTTTTCAGAATTTTCAGCAAGGTTTCAGGGCTTTTTTCCATCCTCCTTCAGTTTGCAAATGAAGTTTAATTTATAGGCAAAGGATTTAGAAGCTTGGAGAAGTCAGGAGTACAGCCATCATGTGTTATGAATCATTGACTTGTTTTTGAAGCAAGTTTAGACAAGCATGTTTCAAGGCAAGGTAGGGTGGTTAGCAGCTTTAAACACACGTAATATGATTTTGTAGGCATGATTTGTGGGGAAGTACACTCAGAAACAAAGTAAAGTATGGGCCCAAAATAAACTTTGTACAAAAGTTTGCTTTTCAAGAACAGTAGTGGTACTTTTATGCCACACGTGGGAAGATCCTTTGAATAAAGGCTTAGACACTGGGGTAGGGACTCAAAAGTTGGTATAAGCATTAAATGATGATGAGATTTAACAAGCAAGAAGGCATGAAACATGAGATTATGCAGCCTAGCTTGAAACTGGATCAGAAGTTCAGCATAAACGTAGCTTAGAACAAATGTCCAACTTATGATCTTTGATTCTCTCTGCTCCAGCATGATCTGAAGGAGTTCTCAGACTTTTCAGAAAGCTTGTAACATGCTTTGTAACCCCTCCTTGAATCATTTTTTGCAAACTCTGATTGTACCTACATGAAAACTGGCCCAGAAGTTCTAATCAAATTCTGACTTGGAAATGCTCAGAATTTACTAAGTGTTTTAGTTTCATGGACGTGTCTTCAAGGATTTATAACTTGAAATCCTAGTGTTTTTAGGAGGATATCTGTTCTACAACGTTTTAGATCTCATTGATATCTACAACTCTTGTTTCAAAAGTTCTTCCTGAATCAATTCGCATTATGATGAAAATCTGGCCAGAAGCTCTGATCTTATCATATTTTCTTAACACTTGATAAAATTTCTAAGTGTTTGGAACTTTGACTTTTCCAAAGTAATTTTGACTTTTGATTTTCTTGATGAACCAACTTCATATTCTACCATGTCTTGATGAAATGTGATTCTTGAAACTTTATTTTTTTATTAAAAAGTCAAAGTTTGACTTTTCAGTGTGCATTTTGACCATTTTGCCCTTCTGCCAATTCCAACCCTAAATTGATGTATCAGTGCTGCAAACTTGAGTCATGGAAGATCTTGTGATAAAATTCTTGAGAAATTAGAAGGAAAATTTTGGGGTACAACAGCTGCCCCTGTTCAATCTTCTTAAACCTGAAGAGTTAGATTGGCGAGCCCACAATTCGTAACCTGAAGGTGGAAGATGATTGAACACTAAAGTGCCCAGAAATTTGCACTCGATGATGTGGTTGTTGATTGTGTAGGGAATGGGATTAAAGATGCCATTTGGAAAGGTGATGG
This sequence comes from Vicia faba, assembly GCA_948472305.1. NCBI lineage: Eukaryota > Viridiplantae > Streptophyta > Magnoliopsida > Fabales > Fabaceae > Vicia > Vicia faba. The sequence continues at coordinate 1,232,657,169 of OX451737.1, forward strand.
AGAGTTTTCGGAGATGGGCTTACAGATGCCATCCAGAGTGACTGGGGAAGGTATCGGGATAAATCTTTTGGTTAATTTATACTGAAATGGAAGATGTCATTTGCCTGCTTTTAACTGGAAGAGATAAATCTAACCAGACGAGATCTTCATTTGATGATTGATTTTTTCCTGCAAGGAAAAAGGATTAGCTGCATGCAGATGTATGCATGGCGTAATGATGTTCTCAAAATAAATGAGATTATGTTGTATGCATTTTTCATGTATGTGTTATGGTTTATGAATGTGATGCGTTTATTGTAGTGTGTCTTTGTCTAGGAAAATAAATCCTTGACAACATGATGGGGAGCCTTGGGGAGGCTGAATCCCGAACTGTTGTTGGAGAGTAGGTGTATCTTCAACTTTGTCTAGAATGTTTCCACTAGGAATTCCTGTTTTATTCTTTGAGGAGAAATCCACTGGGGAATATTGTCTTTGGCTCTTCGCATGAGAAAACTCTGTGGGGAGTGTAGATTTCTGCTTGGAGGAATAAAGTTCAGGAATTTTGGTTGTCCCTTGATCTACTGGGGAGTTATTCCTGATTGGAGAGAATCGAAGTTAGCTGTTATCTGGTCAAAATCCAGGCTTGGCAGCAATTTGTTGAGGATAATAAAGTTGATTGTTATCTGGTCATATTCCAGGCTTCGCAATGACTTACCGGGGAAGATGAAATTAAATGTTATCTGGTCGGATTCCAGGATTTGCAGAAAATGACTTAGGAGAGTGAACTTAAAATGTTATATGGTCGGATTCCAAGCTTCACAGCAACTTACTAATATTAAACTACTATTTGGTCGGATTCCAGGCTTCAAAGCAAATTTATGAGGTGGATGAAGTTAATTGTTATCTGGTCGAACTCCAGGCTTCGCAATAACATACTTGAGAGGATGAAGTTGAACTGATATCTGGTCGGGTACAGGCTTTGCAGTAACTTGCTTGAAAGGATGAAGTTGAACTGATATCTGGTCGGGTCCAGGCTTCATAGTAACTTGCTTGAAAGGATGAAGTTGAACTGATATCTGGTCGGGTCCAGGTTTCATAGTAACTTGCTTGAAAGGATAAAGTTGAACTGATATCTGGTCGGGTCTAGGCTTCACACTAACTTGCTTTAAAGGATGATGTTGAACTGATATCTGGTTGGGTCCAGGCTTCATAGTAACTTGCTTGAAAGGATGAAGTCGAATTGATATCTGGTCGGGTCTAGGCTTCACAGTAACTTGCTTGAAAGGATGAAGTTGAACTGATATCTGGTCAGATTCCAGGCTTCGCAATAACTTGATGGGGGTAGATGCAAACTCTACTAGGGAAAAGAAGTTAAATCATTGTTTGGTTGGGTCCAGACTTTGCAATATCTCGAGAATTTAAACCATTATCTAGTCGGGTCCAGGCTTCATAGTAATTGGAAATTGTTTTAATAGAAATGATTCCTTTGAGGAGTGCATTGTTTTGTTGGGGAATAAATCTTGTTGAAGAGAAAATTTAATGACCTGTTGGTAAGGTGAATTCTTTAGGAAGAAATCCACAAGGCTTATTCTTTTAAGACCAACTCAGCTGGGGAGAGGGTTGTCAAGAGATTGAAACTCTGACCGAGGTTTTCATAAATCTAACTTTGTGGGCAACTTTGTTTGGGAAAAGGTTTATTGTAGCAACCTCTGTGCAAAAAATGTTAATGAGATAACTCTATGGGGATATCTCAATTGTATTAAAAATATGCTCGTTGCTTCTTGGCAACACATATTTGCTAAATAGTTTTAATCATGTTCATATGCATATGTTCATTCAATTTTAGTCATTGGACGTATTTGCACTCAAAACAAAAACAAAAAATTTGCACTTCAAAGTATATTTGTATTGATGTTTTGCCCATGAATAGGCATTTTTTTACAAAGAGACGGAGATCCTAGTAAGAGGAAATCTTCAAAAGGACAACAAAATTGAAAACAAAATAACAACCATGTGGAAATGATCTCATTATGTTCCAACTCTACTATTGCCCCAATGTCTTCGAAAGTCTGTTGCCATTGACAAAAGTTGATTAGATTGATCTTGGACCGTTTGAACTCGGACCTTGGTAATAAAGTCGGATGTGACGATTCCATGGGACATAGTCATACGCTTTCAATCCTTAACTTTTGCCCGGACCGCCCTTTCGGGTTTTCAGCCCACCAGGATACCCATTTTTGCCCAAGTCGCCCTTTCGGGTTTTCGACTTGCCGGGTGTACAATCTTTTTCATATATCCCTATTTTTTGCTCAAACCTTTGGTTCGCTGGGATGCCCTTATCTTGCCTAGGTCTGTCAACCTAGCGGGTCTCTTATGTGTAGTATTTTTTAACTATGTCTGTGTTCACAGGATGTGGGAAATCTTCACCGTCCATAGTAGTCAGCATCATGGTACCACCAGAGAAAACTTTCTTGACAACAAATGGCCCTTCGTAAGTGGGAGTCCATTTTTCCCTGGGGTCGCCCTGTGGAAGAATGATGTGCTTTATTACCAAGTCACCAGCTTGATATACCCGAGGCCTGATCTTTTTGTTGAAAGCCTTGATCATACGTTTCTGGTACATATGACCATGACAAACAACAGTCAGTCGTTTTTCATCGATCAAGTTTAACTGATCCAATCTTGTCTGAATCCATTCGTCTTCGCCTGGGCCTGCTTCATTCATAATTCTTAGGGAGGGAATCTGTACTTCCACTGGTAGGACAGCTTCCAAGCCATAGACCAAAGAAAATGGAGTTGCCCCAATTGATGTCTGAGCTGAAGTACGGTATCCATGAAGAGAAAATGGTAACATCTCATGCCAGACTTTGTAGGTTACTACCATCTTTTGCACAATCTTCTTAATGTTTTTGTTGGCTGCTTCCACTGCGCCATTCATTTTAGGTCTATAAGGAGAAGAATTGTGATGCTTGATTTTGAACTGAGTGCAAAGTTCTGTAATCATGGCATTGTTGAGATTGGTCCCATTGTCAGTGACGATCCTTTTGGGGATACCATAGTGGCAGATGAGGTTATACTTGATGAATATGGCTACAACGTTCTTTGTGACTGAGGCAAATGAGGTAGCTTTGGCCCATTTAGTGAAAGAATCGATAGCGACGAGAATGAAGCGATGTCCATTAGAAATAGTAGGTTTAATCTCTCCAATCATGTCAATGCCCCACATTGCTAACGGCCACGGAGCAATCATGACATTTAGGGGAATATGAGGCACATGGACCTTGTCAGCATAGATTTTGCACTTGTGGCAAATCCTTGAATGATGATGGCAATCAGTTTCCATCATTGACTAATAGTAACCAGCTTTCAGGATTTTATTGGCCATAGTATGTCCACTAGAGTGAGTCTCAAAGAGACCATCATGCATGTCTTCCATAATTTTTTGTGCCTCCTTCTTGTGCACACATCGGAGTAGAGTAGAATCATGGTTGCGTTTGTATAGGATTCCATTGCTTAGGAAGAATTTAGCTGAGAATCTCTGTAAGAATTTTTTATAATTGATGGAAGCTCCTTTGGGATACTCTTGAACCTCAAGGTATCTCTTCACCTCATGGTACCATGGCTTCTCTATGTTAGTGTCAAGTTCATAGCAGTACGCCGGTTCGTCAATCTCTCAATTGTAATCATAGGAGCTTTGTTGTCCCATTTGACCTTGAACATAGAATACATTGTGGCCAAAGCATTGTCTAACTGATTTTCTTCTCTGGGGAAGTGTTCAAAGGTGATTTCTTCGAAGTATCGAATCAGAGATAGCACAATCTCTTAGTAAGGAATAAGATTAGTATGTTTAGTGTCCCAATTTCCCTTTACTTGGCTAATCACTAGAGCGGAATCTCCGAATACATTCAAATGTTTGATCCTTAAATCAATGGCAGCCTTCAAACGCAAAATGCATGCCTCATATTTAGCCATGTTATTTGTACAATCGAAGCACAGTCTAGCAGTGAAAGGGGTGTGGCAACCTGTTGTACCCTAAAATTTTCCCTCCTCTTTTTCACAAGAAATCACAGCTTCGGGCTTTTCCTGATTTTTCAGATTGGCTCAAGAATCGGTCAAACAGACTTTTCTTATCAGTCAAACAAAATTAGGGTTTCCATTGATTTTGAATCAGTCCAAGTAGATTATTAGGGTTTCTATTGATTTGGTTGAGTTTGGCTCAGGGTTTGATCAAGCAGACGCTTCTTTGATAATAAATCCAGAATTAGGGTTTGCACGCGCATTCTCAAAAGAATTGGAACCCACAGCATTTCATTTGACTGTCACATGGTTTTGACGCTTGTTCAAGATTCCTATTTGTTTCTCAAAGTCTAAACATCTGGGATAGAAGCTGAGGCTTCTGATTGAAAGATTGAAGTGTTGGTTTAATCAGTAAAGTGAAAGGCGTATGGACATTTGTTTGTTTAATTGTGCAAATGCTTTTGGTTATTTGGAATGCCGAACGTTTGTTGACTATTTATAATTTCTAAGTTAAAATTATTGGGATAACTTCCAATTATTATAATTCAAGAAATTTAAGTAATTAAATGAACAAGTGCAGAAGAATTAAAAGAGATATCTGACAAAAAAGATTTTTATTCATTTTCAATTGTTGTTACAAATGTTTATTTGATACAGTAAATTTATTTACAGTGTTACAATGACATTTATTACAATGATTAAAAATGAATTAAATCTACATCCTAAGTTTCTTAAAATCTTCATCTTCTACTACTGCTTCCCTTGCCCCAATTAATATTCACCTGTAAAGCCAGAAAAAGAGAAGTCAAACACAGATGAATTTGGAAAAGTATTTTTCAGACAGTTAATCAAAAAGTTCATCATTAAAGGTTGTTGGCCAGAATCAGTTTTGGGTTTTCATCATATTTTGCCCGTCCTCTTTGAAAATCGCAAGAAGATTTCTCTTCTTGGTTCACAAAGAGGGAAGTAAAATGTTTGCAAGCATATGAATCAATTAAGCAAAATGCACAAAGATGCATAAATTCAAACAAGGCAAACTGAACAGCCAAGTTATAAATTCAAACAAACTTCACATGTGCAAACTGAAAATGCCAAACCAAGTCACAAGTGTAAACAATGGCAAACCAAACTGTCAAAGAGAGGCAAACCAAACTGTCAAAGATATCAAAACAGAAAAACTGTCAAGAAAGATATCAAAGTTGTCAAAAACTGTCAAGAAAGATATCAAAGCTATCAAAACTGTCAACAAGTACACAAAAACCAAATGCAGGAAATCTGGAAAGATGCAGAGGAAAATCAAATTGCAAGCAAGCATATTGTCAAAACCTTTTTCATCATTTTCCAGCCACAACCTTTTCAGAAAAGTACTTCTAAAGCAATACAATATGCTTTTCTGAAGAGAGAGAAATAGAGTAAAAAGTAGCAGGCTTACAGTTTTTTAGGCAGGCTTAGAGATAGATAAATATAACAAATCAACACTGTTAAGAAGGGGAGGAGAACACAAAGAGATATCAAAAAAGAATTGTAAACACATAAACCTCAAGCCAGCCTGCATAACACAGCTTGTATACAACCACAGGCCTGCATAAAACACAAACTTCAAACCTGTGTTAAAAAGATAAGCAAGCCTGCCTATAACATCAAGCCTGCAACAAACAACCAAAAAAGAACCTCTAGAAGCCTTAAAGCCTGTACCAAACAAACTGCACAATAAACAAGCATTCAAGCCAAGAACAATAAACCTGAACAAACACATAACAGAAGCAAGCCTGTCAAAGCCTTCCTCAAACAAGCGAGCAAACTGATAAGCCTTTCAAGCCTGCCTCAAGCTTAGAAACCTGTTTCAATACCAAGCAAACAAAATTCCAACAAATCCGAAACCAGATATCATAACAACATAGCCAAAGCCAAACAACAACTGAAGCAAAAGCATCTCAGAAACTCATCATTGAATCATCAAAAATCCAAAAATAGGAAAACTCAAAGAACAACAATAACCATATTCTCAGATATCATCATCATTGGAAGCCAGCCAAGCCCAAGAGAGAGGAAGAAATTCAGAAGTAAGCAAACAAACTTCAAGATTGTTCAACATCAGAATCAAAGTTCAAGAGAGGAAAGAGTCAGAAAAGACAAGCATTCTCAGATATCATCATCATTGAAAACCAATTGTACCCAAAAAGAGGAAAAAGCAAGCACTCAGAAGAAGAAAAGAAGAGAGGAACTTAGCACTCTAGGGTTTTCAGATTACAATATTCATCATAAAACCAAACAAAGTTAAAGATACAAGTACATGGAGCCCAGCATCACAGCCTCCCCGCCGGCCACCGGAGAACGCCTCCTGTCCAAACTCTCCGCCTCCTCTCCAAAAGCAGAACAAAGGTATTGTCCCTCTTTCCTTTTTTCTAACACCTCAAGCAAACACAAACAACACATAAAGATCAAAATATGTCAAAAATCAATAATATGCATGAATCCAAAACCCTAAAACGCGATAAAATGAAACAATACCTTTTGAATCATCACCTTGAGCAAGCCGTGAAGAGAGGAGAGATTGGAGGTGGCGTCCAGTAGCCAGGCATGGAAGGAGTTAATCAGAAGCTCACGTTTGACGAAGAGGACGATGAAGAAGAAAGGGAGCGGCGTCGTTCATGAACAAATCCTTTTCTGAAGCAAACAATTCAAACCCTAACAACAAAAACATTGTAACGCGTTTTGGGCCTGCCCCCTTGAACAAATGCCTAAGCCCATTCAATTCTGGCGCACCCCCCTTCTCTGAATCTGTTTGTTTGTTTGTTTGGGCCAAACATGTAACATCAAGCCCATTTATTTCTTTTTTATTTTTCTTATGTTTATAACTAATACTTTTTTTACCTCATTTTCTTTTTTATATATATAACCTAAATTCCTTTTGGTAAATAAAAATACATTAAATTTTTTGCACAAAATTTTCTTAATGTTTATTACATTTTAAAAAATACATAAATAATTAGTTTGTTTTGAATTAAATACTTTTCTCTTTAAAACCCTTTTTATTTATAATTAACATTAATAAAAAAACACAATAATAATAATAATACTTAATAAATACATTAGGTTAACATTTTGATCATTTGTAATTAATCATGTGCATCTTACATTGCTTTTGATTCCTTTTTATTCTTATATTTTACATTGAGAATGCGGCGATTCGATTTGATTGTAAATAATATTTGGACACTACTATTCTGATAAGACTCATCCCCATTTGTAAACATTTGTACCCCCATCCCCAGATACTTATTTGTAATAGCTTAGACTTTAAATTCCCGCAATTTATCGCTTTCTATATACTGTATAGTAATTAGGGTTTGTATGCGAAGATTCAAAATCAACCGCTAGATAACCTAATACAAGACAAATGCATGAAAATCAATACACAATTCACACTTGCACCTCTAGGGTAACCTCTCTTGTTGCCTCGGAAAAATGCGATCATGTCCCTCGAGTATGAGACACTCTAGCAAATGTCCCTTCGATAAACAAAGATCGTAGTCCCTCGATGACCCTCGACGTTGCCTTCGATAAAACGATCTCGTCCCTTACAAAATTGCTAGAGCGACTCACAAGTTGCCTCCAATGATTGTATACGATGACCCGCGCCTGTCCCGTTTAAACATCCTAACACAAGGTTGTTCACCAAATACAATGGTGAAACAACACTGTTAAAAGGGTTAAAAACATAAGAAAGATCTTTGAGTAAAATAGGGTAGACCAACTCTTAGTTACTTGATCAAAAATCTTGCAAAACATCCTTGCCATTTTTCAAAACACACATCACAACACAACTTCAAAACAAACTTTCAAAAAAACATTGAAACATCTTTTCAAAAAGACAAACACCTTTGTAAAACATTCGAGTAAAGAATTGTTACAATGGTTTCCTAGACAAGGCATCTTTTTCAAAATATTTTTCAAAACCACACACACAAAGCACCATTTCAAACAATTGAAAAGCAAAGGCAAGTGATCTAAAACAAGTAACTAAGAGCCCATGGATAACCATGGATGAAAAGGGTGCTAGCACCTTCCCTTTTCATAATCTACCCCCCGAACCCACGAAAACATCTCAAAGGTCTTTCCTGTACTTTTTGACCTTTCCTTAGGATAAAATAAAAAGTCGGTGGCGACTCTTGCTCAACCGAAACATTTGCGAAAACAAACGCAAAACCTCAAGTCAGTTCTCCCACCGTATCACAGAACTGGCGACTCTGCTGGGGATTTTTCTAAAAGTGGGGTTACCTTAGGGTTTTAGATCACCCATACATGCTTGCTTTAATTGCTTTGATTGCTTTACTTTTTTGGGTTCCTTGTTTGGGTTTGTTTAAATCCTACACCTGGATTTGGGGGCACCTTTTTAGGTAAATAGCAATAAACTGTGAGGGAACTGTGCGGGGTATACCGACATGGTTGAAGCAGTAGCTATGTTAGTGTGACATATTTGTGAGTACCGGTAGCCCTTGAGTAGTCAAGGAGAATACGGGGCCGTTGAGTGATGTCATGAAGCACTAACGAACTCTTAGAACCTTACTTGACCATCTTGGCCTTTTTAGGGGTAGTGAGATGACCGACTTTGGTGCAGTCCGAAGTTGGGGTTGTTTTCTTGGAATATTTTGGTCACCAGTTAAGTGGCTAAACCAAAACAATGAACATAGAAAATAATCCAGTGATATTGAGCTCCTTATAACCCGGTTTCTATTTTAGGACAGGATGAGCCAACTAACTTCAAGAGGGTACTTACCTACGAACCCCATGCAAGCCTAAACCTAAGGACTTGTTTGTTTTGTGTGAATATGATTACCTGTATATACACTTACTTGCTTTTGCATACATGTACATAACATCATAACATCATACCATAGCATTTTCAATAACCATTTCAAGGATCTCGAGGGTTCTTTTGATGCAGAGTCACGTTGAACCAGACGTCTACCAAGGGGCAAGAGGGTTTTCCTCTAAACAAACGTCATCAAAGATCAAATGCAACAACTTGAATCAGGGGCTATGACCCACTTGACATGGTGAGCTTGATTCTCGTGGAAAGACATCCACTGATACAAAGTTCTCCAATCAAAGATGTTGATCAAAGTTCAACCTCTAACATTTTTCTTGTGTTTACCCCAAGAGATTCTTGAAAACATGTATCCACATATCATGCATTGCATCATAACAGTTCTTTCTTTTTCAGGTTTCCTTATTCTCCTACTATTTATTTCAGTAGATATGGCTCTAGAGAGGACTGTCAAAGATATCCAGGACCAAAATGCTCAAGTTCAAGAAATGTTCTTGAATCTGTCCCAGGGGCAAGAAGAAGTGAAAGCTCTCCTCACAAGGGGCATAGTCCAGGGGAATTCAAGCAATGCCACGAGTGATCAGTTGGAAGAACTTCAGTTTGAGCTGACTGCAATGAGGATCCAGATGATGGGACAATTGGTGGGCCAGATGGCTCTCATCCAGGACTTGGCTCAAAGACAAGAGGAGCTCAGGGTTCTCGTCAACAAGCTACTTCAAAATAACCAAGTGGGGCAAACAACTAGGGTTGAAGATCAAGTCATCATTCAACCACCTTTGGGACAAGAAGGCAAAGGAAAAACTCCCCAGCTTGCTTCAGGGTCACAAGCCCAGCAACAACCTCGCCAACATCAATAGGGTAATCAGCGCAAGCGAAATGTACCTGGAAGACATTTCTCTGAGACTGAGATACCATCATCTTTGATACTGAAACGCCTGTTGGCGGTCAACCTGCTTACTTTAAAGGATCCTCCCCGGAATCCCAACACCTCTGCTCCTACCTATCACCCCAGTGAAAGGTGTGCATACCACTCCCATGGTCCTGGACATGACACTGACGACTGTTGGACCCTGAAGAACAAGATCCAAGACTTGATTGATGAAGGAGTGCTGGAATTCATGCCGGATGGTGAGATGAAAATCTTCCACTTTGGGTTCTCCACCTGAAATGACAAAGCTCGAACTGAAAGACTTTTGTTCCATTTGAATTTTCAAGTTGTAATTTCTTTTGTTATTCAAACAATTATCTTTTGATGTCAAACTCTGTTTCATTAATGCATTGCATATGTTTGTCTTGAATTCATCCATTCATTTTCACTATTCTTATGCTTTCTTTATGATACTTAACTCTTGATAAAAAGCTGCAAGCCTTTAGAGGGAGGATGATGAAACAATACTGTAATCTCATACAGTATGCTTTTGAACAGACCTCGCTGACGATGTACAGGCATTTCTTTCAGATCCTAAACACCGGAGTTATAAGGAAGATAATCCCTAGTCAACCCCTTCGAGCCAAAGAAGTAGGAGTTTTCTGTTCTAAACAAATTGAAACCTTTGATTTAAACCTGGGGCAGGGTAGTCTCTCAGTTAATCCAAAAAAAGATGTGCATTGAAGTCGCAAACTCTCAGTTCGTAATACAACGAATAACATCAAAAAACATTCCTTTGGAACCAAAAGACAGTGATGGTTCCTTATCTCATAGGCAGTCAATCTCTCAAAAAAGAAAATCCCACTGAGCTAAAACCTACAAAGGAGGCTTAAGAAAGCTGGGGCATCCCACTGACTGTAACCTCGAAAACAGGAACAGTCAGGCAAAAGTTAGGGATAATAAATCAAAAGAACGAGGTCATTACAAATCCTCAACAACATGAAAAATGTTGCAGAAAAAGAGATGATGACTGCCTTCCATAAAATACAACTGGTGTGAACCATCACCAAAAAGTCGTTCCAAATTCGAATAGAGTTCGACGCACAATTAACTGAGTTTAGGGCTGAAGGACATCATGAAGAACGGGTGGGTACAAATATACTTTGAGCCTTTATCCTTTGTTCTTAAACCGTGAACCAAGCCATGTTACAACCCTTCAAAAGTCCTAACTGAAGCATGGGTTAGTTCGAAAGCATACTGTTACAAAAGGTATCCTGACTCCTGTAAGGCTTTGCCCTAAATATTGTGTTGAATTTGTCTTATAAAAAGTTTTCTGCTAAAAAACGCATTTTTCAAAACTTCGAGACAAGCATAAAACTTTGAATTATTTGAATATCTTTGTCTGCACATGGTTTATTTGTTTAAACAGCAAAGAAATTCATACAATGAATGTTCGGAGGAACGAAAACTCTCTCAGTGATTGAAATCACTTCAAAAAGGATGACACTTCCATTGACAAATCTCCTATCAACAAGGGGGCATGACATGTCACTATCCAGCACACCTGGGGAAGTCCAGTCAAGGTTTCAATAGATCTTTCAAAGTTCAGTTAACCTGGGGCAGTCCATTCAAGATTTCAGGAAATCTCTCAATTACAGGTTAACCTGGGGCAAGTCTCCCTCGCCATCACTTGGGGCATTTAAACGTCAATCTCATCAAAGGGTTACGAACAGTACAAGTTTCCTGGCAATATCACAAGCCATCTGATACTAGGGGCAGTGATGAAACCTCTCCGAAATCTTTCTGAAAAGACATTCAAGCGTCCTTAAGGAGTTCATCACCTCTCTAGCTGACCAGCAGTCATGGGTTTATTTCCCCAACATTTGTTAAGGATTTATTCTCCAAAACAAATTACATTTCAAATTGATCGGTCGTTCAAAAGTTCCTTCATCACCTGTTGGAAGTTACGGTCGTCAAAGATCAAATTCTCACAAAATTCAAGTTATGAAGCCCGGATTCGACCGGATAGTATCTTGATCTCTACAGCATATTGTGAAGCCCGGATTACGACCGGATAACAGTATCAGACTACCGCGAAGCTTGGATTACGACTAGATAGTGGTATCTCCTAAGAGCAAGCTATGAAGCTCGGATTCGACCGGATAATAGTTTAATCCCCAACAAGTTATTGTGAAGCCTGGATTATGACCAGATGGCAATACAAGTTTATGTGAAGCCTAGATTACGACCAGACAGCAGCCAAGAATACTACGAAGCCTGGAGTCGACCAGATAGTGGTATATCTTTAACACAAGCCGTGAAGCCCAGATAACAGCTCAACAAGTTATTGTGAAGCCTGGATTACGACCAGACAGCAGCCAAGAATACTACGAAGCCTGGAGTCGACCAGATAGTGGTATATCTTTAACACAAGCCATGAAGCCCGGATTCGACCGGATAGCAGCTCAACAAGTTATTGTGAAGCCTGGATTACGACCAGATAGCAATACAAGTTTCTGTGAAAGCCTGGAGATCAACCAGATAACACTTAACCGTTAACAGAATGAAGACTCTCATCCTGGAAACCTCAGAAGATTGGTATACTCCCAATTTCTGACCCTTAACAGAATGAAGACTCTCATCCTTGAAACCTTAGAAGATTGGTATACTCCCAATTTCTGACCCTTAACAGAATGAAGACTCTCATCCTTAAAACCCCAGTAGATTGGCATACACCCAAGCTCCTGATTCCCCAACAGTGGTTCCAGGACTTCTCATTTCCAACAATCCCCTGCAGTAGTCAAGGATTTACTTTCCCCAGCAGCAGTCAAAGATTTCATTATCCAGGATTCATCTTCCTCAGCAAGACAGCTACTCAGCTTACATGCGCATCCATCACATTCATATATCATCAACATTGATATAACATATATATTGCATCATACATTTCATGCAACATAACTTTGTGTTTCAGCTAATATTTTAACCTTTTCAGGATAAGATTAATAAGCTTCAACTTCGACTTTTGAAAACAGTTTATGGATTCTCCAAACACGGATGTTAATCTATCGCTTGTTCAGACTCAACTTCTGAAAACAGTTCACGGATGCTTCCCAACATGGATGTCAATCTATTGCTTATTCAGACCCCCAGTTCAGAGATGTTCCAAAACATGGATACCTTTCTGATACTCACCCACTCACCAACGACATACAGTTCAACAAACATTCTTGGATGGCATCTACAAGCCCATCTCCAACAAGATACAATCACCTTCAAATGGCATCTCTAAGCCCATCCTCCTACCAACAATTTCCATATGGCATCTCTAATCCCATCCCCCGACAAGATTCTGTCACATATCCAGATGGCATCTTTAAGCCCATCTCCAAATGGCATCATTAAGCCCATTCCCTCAAACTACGCTTTGACGAGTGCAAATTTTTTTGGGCACTTTAGTGTCCAATATCCTTTTACCTTCGAGTCGCAAACGGCGAACTTGCCAATCTAACTCTTCAGGTTCAAGAAGATTGAACAGGGGCAACTGTTGTACCCCAAAATTTGCCCTCCTCTTTTTCACAAGAAATCACAGCTTCGGGCATTTCCTGATTTTTCAGATTGGCTCAAGAATCGGTCAAACAGACTTTTCTTATCAGTCAAACAAAATTAGGGTTTCCTTTGATTTTGAATCAGTCCAAGCAAATTATTAGGGTTTCTATTGATTTGGTTGAGTTTGGCTCAGGGTTTGATCAAGCAGACGCTTCTTTGATAATAAATCCAGAATTAGGGTTTGCACGCGCATTCTCAAAAGAATTGGAATCCACAGCATTTCATTTGACTGTCACATGGTTTTGACGCTTGTTCAAGATTCCTGTTTGTTTCTCAAAGTCTAAACATCTGGGATAGAAGCTGAGGCTTTTGATTGAAAGATTGAAGTGTTGGTTTAATCAGTAAAGTGAAAGGTGTATGGACATTTGTTTGTTTAATTGTGCAAATGCTTTTGGTTATTTGGAACGCCGGACGTTTGTTGATTATTTAAAATTTCTAAGTTAAAATTATTGGGATAACTTCCAATTATTATAATTCAAGAAATTTAAGTAATTAAATGAACAAGTGCAGAAGAATTAAAAGAGATATCTGACAAAAAAGATTTTTATTCATTTTCAATTGTTGTTACAAATGTTTATTTGATACAGTAAATTTATTTACAGTGTTACAATGACATTTATTACAATGATTAAAAATGAATTAAATCTACATCCTAAGTTTCTTAAAATCTTCATCTTCTACTACTGCTTCCCTTGCCCCAATTAATATTCACCTGCAAAGCCAGAAAAAGAGAAGTCAAACACAGATGAATTTGGAAAAGTATTTTTCAGACAGTTAATCAAAAAGTTCATCATTAAAGGTTGTTGGCCGGAATCAGTTTTGGGTTTTCATCATATTTTGCCCATCCTCTTTGCAAATCGCAAGAAGATTTCTCTTCTTGGTTCACAAAGAGGGAAATAAAATGTTTGCAAGCATATGAATCAATTAAGCAAAATGTACAAAGATGCATAAATTCAAACAAGGCAAACTGAACAGCCAAGTTACAAATTCAAACAAACTGCACATGTGCAAACTGAAAATGCCAAACCAAGTCACAATTGTAAACAATGGCAAACCAAACTGTCAAAGAGAGGCAAACCAAATTGTCAAAGATATCAAAATAGAAAAACTGTCAAGAAAGATATCAAAGCTGTCAAAAACTGTCAAGAAAGATATCAAAGCTATCAAAACTGTCAACAAGTACACAAAAAGCAAATGCAGGAAATCTGGAAAGATGCAGAGGAAAATCAAATTTCAAGCAAGCATATTGTCAAAACCTTTTTCATCATTTTCCAGCCACAACCTTTTCAGAAAAGTACTTCTAAAGCAATACAATATGCTTTTCTGAAGAGAGAGAAAGAGAGTAAAAAGTAGCAGGCTTACAGTTTTTTAGGCAGGCTTAGAGATAGATAAATATAACAAATTAACACTGTTAAGAAGGGGAGGAGAACACAAAGAGATATCAAAAAAGAACTGTAAACACATAAACCTCAAGCCAGCCTGCATAACACAGCTTGTATACAACCACGGGCCTGCATAAAACACAAACTTCAAACCTGTGTTAAAAAGATAAGCAAGCCTGCCTATAACATCAAGCCTGCATTAAACAACCAAAAAAGAACCTCTAGAAGCCTTAAAGCCTGTACCAAACAAACTGCACAATAAACAAGCATTCAAGCCAAGCACAATAAACCTGAACAAACACATAACAGAAGCAAGCCTGTCAAAGCCTGCCTCAAACAAGCGAGCAAACTGATAAGCCTTTCAAGCCTGCCTCAAGCTTAGAAACCTGTTTCAATACCAAGCAAACAAAATTCCAACAAAGCCAAAACCAGATATCATAACAACATAGCCAAAGCCAAACAACAACTGAAGCAAAAGCATCTCAGAAACTCATCATTGAATCATCAAAAATCCAAAAATAGGAAAACTCAAAGAACAACGATAACCACATTCTCAGATATCATCATCATTGGAAGCCAGCCAAGCCCAAGAGAGAGGAAGAAAGTCATAAGTAAGCAAACAAACTTCAAGATTGTTCAACATCAAAATCAAAGTTCAAGAGAGGAAAGAGTCAGAAACGACAAGCATTCTCAGATATCATCATCATTGAAAACCAATTGTACCCAAAAAGAGGAAAAAGCAAGCACTCAGAAGAAGAAAAGAAGAAAGGAACTCAGCACTCTAGGGTTTTCAGATTACAACATTCATCATAAAACCAAACAAAGTTAAAGATACAAGTACGAGGATCCCAGCATCACAGCCTCCCCGCCGGCCACCGGAGAACGCCTCCTGTCCAAACTCTCCGCCTCCTCTCCAAAAGCAGAACAAAGGTATTGTCCCTCTTTCCTTTTTTCTAACACCTCAAGCAAACACAAACAACACAAAAAGATCATAATATTTCAAAAATCAATAACATGCATGAATCCAAAACCCTAAAATGCGATAAAATGAAACAATACCTTTTGAATCATCACCTTGAGCAAGCCATGAAGAGAGGATAGATTGGAGGTGGCGTCCAGTAGCCAGGCATGGAAGGAGTTAGTCAGAAGCTCACGTTTGACGAAGAGGACGATGAAGAAGAAAGGGAGCGGCGCCGTTCATGAACAAATCCTTTTCTGAAGCAAACAATTCAAACCCTAACAACAAAAACATTGTAATGCGTTTTGGGCCTGCCCCCTTGAACAAATGCCTAAGCCCATTCAATTCTGGCGCACCCCACTTCTCTGAATCTGTTTGTTTGTTTTTTTGGGCCAAACATGTAACATCAAGCCCATTTATTTCTTTTTTATTTTTCTTATGTTTATAACTAATACTTTTTTTTACCTTATTTTCTTTTTTTTTATATATATAACCTAAATTCCTTTTGGTTAATAAAAATACATTAACTTTTTTGCACAAAATTTTCTTAATGTTTATTATATTTTAAAAAATACATAAATAATTAGTTTGTTTTGAATTAAATACTTTTCTCTTTAAAACCCTTTTTATTTATAATTAACATTAATAAAAAAAACACAAAAATAATAATAATACTTAATAAATACATTAGGTTAACATTTTGATCATTTGTAATTAATCATGTGCATCTTACATTGCTTTTGATTCCTTTTTATTCTTATATTTTACATTGAGAATGCGGCGATTCGATTTGGTTGTAAATAATATTTGGACACTACTATTCTGATAAGACTCATCCCCATTTGTAAACATTTGTACCCCCATCCTCGGATACTTATTTGAAATAGCTTAGACTTTAAATTCCCGTAATTTATCTCTTTCTATATACTGTATAGTAATTAGGGTTTGTATGCGAAGATTCAAAATCAACGGCTAGATAACCTAATACAAGACAAATGCATGAAAATAAATACACAATTCACACTTGCACCTCTAGGGTAACCTCTCTTGTTGCCTCGGAAAAATGCGATCATGTCCCTCGAGTATGAGACACTCTAGCAAATGTCCCTTCGATAAACAAAGATCATAGTCCATCGATGACCCTCGACGTTGCCTTCGATAAAACGATCTCGTCCCTTACAAAATTGCTAGAGCGTCTCACAAGTTGCCTTCAATGATTGTATACGATGACCCGCGCCTGTCCCGTTTAAACATCCTAACACATGGTTGTTCACCAAATACAATGGTGAAACAACACTGTTAAAAGGGTTAAAAACATAAGAAAGATCTTTGAGTAAAATAGGGTAGACCAACTCTTAGTTACTTGATCAAAAATCTTGCAAAACATCCTTGCCATTTTTCAAAACACACATCACAACATTGTTAGAACAAAGTTTGAATCTACTACCCTAAGTTATAGTTTTGATGATAACAAAATGCTAGATTAAATAAATTGTATAATTCATATGAGACATATATGCTACCTAAAAATTATATTGTGCATTTACAGAAACTCTGATGGATATCAGCATAAGAATGTCAACATCAGCATCAGAAGATGAAATATCATATGCCAGCATCAGAAGATTAAATATCATATGCCAGCATCAGAAGATTAAATATCATATGCCAGAATCAGAAGATCAAAGCATGTGCTTACGCTGAAGCTTGATGAACAGATCTGCACTTAACTTACTCTAAACTCTGATCAAGACCAAAACAATATCATCAGCACCTAGAAGCGTCAGAATAAGCCAAACCAATCAACACGCTTAATTGGCAACGGTACTGTGAATTCAAGACACTTTATTACCAACGGCTGTATTCCAAGACAAAGATCTTCTCAATATGGAAAGAACGTAATGGCCATTGAAATGGTATATTTGACTACAACGTATCTTTTCCAAAGGCTATATAAACAAGTCAGTGAGAAATGAATTGGCTAATGCTCTACAACTCTCTACACGCATAAAGCAAATCATCTTCATCCTTACTCATACAGCTTGCTATATCTCTCAAATTGCTTACTCTTTAGTTATAGCATCCTAGTTTCACATAAGCTTAATTTGTGTATTATCACAGTTGTGATATAAAGTTTTTGTAGAAAACATTCAACACATAGTATTCATTTATCTGTAAGAAAGAATTTCCTTGAGAAACTGGTATGTGGTTTAGACACAAGAAGGCTTTAGCAGTTGTTAAAGCAGTTGCAATATTCAGTTGAATATAGTGGATTAAGACTTCGTTGGAGAGAGGAAAAATCACCTTGACGGGTGGACTGGAGTAGTTTGAGATCAAACGAACCAGGATAAAAATAATGTGTTGTCTGCATTTGATTTCAAGTTTTACAATTCAACCCCCCTTCTTGTGTTTTTCACTTCTTCAATTGGCATCAGAGCGCCTTGGTTCTGAGCTAAAACACTTAACAGTGTCAGTACAAGATTCAGCGTCAGAAAAACACAATGGCAGGAACATATCAACACACCAGCAATGACAACAATGAAGATAGAGACAGATTCAACGGCAAACCTCCAGTCTTTGATGGAGAGAATTTTGATTACTGGAAAGACAAAATTGAAAGCTTCTTTCTGGCACATGATGTTGATCTGTGGGACATGGTGACAGATGGATACACGCACCCAGTGAATGCAAGTGGTTAGAAGATTGACAGGAAGGCAATGTCTGATCAACAAAAGCGTGACTTCAAAAATCACCACAAGGCCAGAACTATTCTTCTCAGCGCCATCTCTTACACTGAATATGAAAATATATCTAACAGAGACACTGCAAAGAGTATGTTTGACTCTCTCAGAATGACGCATGAAGGCAACATTCAGGTCAAAGAAACTAAAGCTCTTGCGCTTATTCAGAAGTATGAGGCATTCAAAATGGAAGAAAGTGAATCTATTGAAACGATGTTCTCAAGATTTCAAATTCTGGTGGCTGGTCTCAAAGTTCTGGACAAAGGGTATTCTACTGCTGATCATGTCAAGAAGATCATCATAAGCTTGCCAAAACAGTGGAGGCCAATGGTTACAGCGCTGAAGCTAGCTAAAGATCTCAACAAAATATCTCAGGAGGAACTTATCAGCTCCCTCAGAAGTCACGAGATAGAGCTAGAAGCTGATGAACCTCAGAAGCAAGGTAAGCCTTTAGCTTTAAAGTCTAACAGAAAATCTGACTCCAAAGTTTTGCAGGCTGTTGAAGAAACCTCTGATGGGTCCTCATCAGAAGAAGACGACTTTCCCTCCTCTCCAGAAGAGTGAACCAACTATGGAAGCAGAGGCAAAGAAAGTTCAGGAATACCAGAAGATCCGATCAGAATGAGTCCTCCTCCAGATACAGAAGATCAGACTCCTCCTCTGGATTCAGAAGATCTGAAGGCTCCTCAGGAAGCAGAAAGCCAAACACCAAGGACATCATCTGCTATGAGTGCAACGAGCAAGGACACTACAAGAGTGACTGTCCAAAGCTTCAGAGGGAAAAGCCCAAAAAGAAGTTTAGAAGGGAAAAGAAGAAAAGTCTCATGGCTATATGGGATGACTCTGACTCGTCTGAAGCTGACTCAGAATCAGATGATGAGAGAGCAAACATAGCTCTCATGGCTAACATATCAGAAGACAGTGAATCTTCTGAATCAGACTCTGAATCAGACACCGAAGAGGTATTCCCTGACTTTGCAATTAATTTTACTAAGGCTGAACTTGCTGAAAGCCTTAACGAAATTCTGGAAAGATATCAGCAGATCTGAGTTAAATTCAGAAACCTGAAAAGGAATCTTGATTCTGACTCTGATAAAACTGAGAGTCTTAAATTGGAAAATTCTGAGTTGAAAAATAAAATTTCAAAATTAGAAAATCTTTTACAAAACTCTCAGAAGGAAACAATTTCTGAAACTCCCAGCAGCACTTATGAGATCATCAAGGAGTATGATCACAGCTTTCAGAAGTTCCTTGCTAAAAGCATAGATAGAAGCAAAATGGCTTCAATGATCTATGGAGTTAGCATAAACGGAAGAAAGTGAATAGGATACCAAGGTAAGTTACCTACACCAAAGAATGCCATGGATCTAGTTATTAAACGCACTCCTCTGAATTCACACTTTGTGTATGGTCACACACATGACATTAAATATACTAGTAATAATTATTCTGTGAAACCAAAATTCAACCAGAGTTGTGGTAAAGCTAACAAATCAGGACCCAAGAAAATATGGGTACCTAAGGATAAAATAATACATGTTGCAGATATCTTTAGCAGCAAATCAGAAACACCAGTCATGGTACCTGGACTCTGGCTACTCACGACACATGACGGGAAGAAGGCATATGTTCCAAAGCCTGGAACTTAAGCCTGGAGGCCACGTAGGCTTTGGAGGCAATCAGAGGGGAAAGATCATTGGCTCTGGAACAGTAGGTAATGGAAATCTTCCCTCTATAAATAATGTTCTATTAGTAGATGGATTAATGCATAATCTGTTATCCATAAGTCAATTAAGTGATAACGGTTATGATATAATCTTTAATCAAAAATCATGTAAAGTTGTTAGTCAGAAAGATGGGACTATCCTATTTAGTGGAAAGAGGATAAACAACATTTATAAAATCAAACTTTATGAACTGAAAAGTCATAATGTAAATTGTCTTCTGTCTGTTAACAACGAGCAATGGATCTGGCACAGAAGATTGGGGCATGTTAGTATGAGAAGAATATCTTAGATTAACAAACTCAATATGGTCAGAGGACTTCCTAATCTGAAGTTCAATTCAGATGCTCTGTGTGAAGCATGTCAGAAAGGCAAGTTTGCAAAACCTGCTTTCAAATCTAAAAACGTTGTTTCCACCTCTAAGCCATTAGAACTTCTGCACATTGACTTATTTGGACCAGTTAAAACTGCTTCAGTCAGTGGCAAGAAGTACGGGTTAGTAATCGTAGATGACTATAGCAGATGAACATGGGTAAAGTTCTTAAGACACAAGGACGAGTCACACTATGTGTTTGTCACCTTTTGTAACCAAGTTCAGAATGAAAAGGAACTTAGAATCGTTAAAGTCAGAAGTGATCATGGTGGAGAATTTGAAAACAAAGATTTTGAGTCATTCTTTAATGACAGAGGCATTCTGCATGATTTCTCTTGTCCTAGAACTCCCCAGTAAAATGGAGTTGTAGAACGAAAGAACAGAACATTGCAAGAAATAGCCAGAACCATGATCAATGAGACAAACATTGCTAAGATCTTTTGGGCAGAGGCAATAAACACAGCGTGCTACATTCAGAATAGAATCTCCATAAGACCTATTCTGGAAAAGACTCCATATGAATTGTGGAAGAACAGAAAGCCCAACATTTCATATTTTCATCCATTTGGATGTACTTGTTTTATGCTAAACACAAAAAATTATTTGAACAAGTTTGACTCTAAAGCACATGAGTGTATTATGTTAGGATACTCTGAACGCTCAAGAGGGTACAAAGTATACAATACAGAAACACAGATTGTGGAAGAATCAATCAGTGTTCGTTTTGATGATAAGCTTGACTCTGAAAAGTCAAAGCAGAATGAAGTCTTTGCAGGTATGGAAGTTGAATTCACAGGTTCTGAAGACAAGTCATCAGAAGCTCTCAACAAAGACACACCTTCAACATCAGAAAGAGGCATTGCAAGCAATCCAGCAACATCTATTGATCAACCTCAGAAAAGACTACCCAGAAGCAGCATGGATCACCCAGTGGAAACAATCTTAGGAAGAAAGGAAGATCCAATCAGAACAAGAGCCAGCTTCAGAAACTCTGAAGAATCCCTCATGGGACTTGTTTCTCTGATTGAACCTTCTTCAATTGATGAAGCACTTCTGGACAACGACTGGATTCTAGCAATGCAAGAAGAGCTGAATCAATTCACCAGAAATGACGTGTGGGATCTAGTTCCCAGACCAAAAGGATTCAACGTCATTGGAACAAAATGGGTGTTTAGAAACAAACTGAACGAACAAGGTGAAGTCATCAGAAACAAGGCACGACTGGTGGCACAAGGTTATAGTCAGCAAGAGGGAATAGACTATATAGAAACCTTTGCTCCAGTCTCCAGGTTAGAATCTATCAGACTTTTAATTTCTTTTGCTGTTAATAAAGGCATCACTCTATATCAGATGGATGTCAAGAGTGCATTCTTAAATGGCTATATAGAAGAAGAGGTTTATGTGCACCAACCCCCTGGTTTTGAAAGTACAAAAAATCCAGAGTATGTTTTCAAACTAAAGAAGTCACTGTATGGTCTGAAACAAGCTCCCAGAGCTTGGTATGAAAGACTAAGTAACTTTCTGTTAGAAAAAGAATTCACCAGAGGGAAAGTGGACACAACCTTATTCTGTAAGACAGTTAAGAATGACATCTTAGTGTGTCAGATTTATGTTTACGATATTATATTTGGATCTACTAATCCTTCTCTTGGAAGAAAATTTGCTAAGTGTATGCAGGCAGAATTTGAGATGAGCCTCATGGGGGAACTGAAATTCTTTCTGGGAATTCAGATCAATCAAACTCCAGAGGGAACTTACATTCATCAGAGTAAATATGTCAGAGAACTTCTGAAGAAATTTGATCTCTCAGAATGTAAGTCATCAAAGATTCCAATGCATCCCACGTGCATTCTGGAAAGAGAAGAGGTAAGCAAAAAGGTAGAACAGAAGATCTACAGAGGTATGATTGGTTCTCTTCTTTATCTGACGGCTTCAAGGCCTGATATTTTATTCAGTGTATGCATTTGTGCAAGATTCTAATCAAATCCTAGAGAATCTCACTTAACAGATGTTAAGCGAATTTTCAAGTATCTGAAAGGTACTACTAATCTGGGTTTATTTTATAGAAAATCTAGCAATTACAGCTTAGTAGGTTACTGTGATGCTGACTTTGCTGGAGACAGAGTAGAGCGTAAAAGTACTTCTGGAAGCTTCCAGTTTCTGGGAGAAAATCTGATCTCTTGGTCCAGCAAAAGGCAATCCACAATTGCGTTATCAACAGTAGAAGCTGAATACATAGCAGCAGCAGGATGCAGCACACAAATGCTCTTGATGAAAAGTCAGCTTGAAGACTTCCAGATATTTGAGAGTAACATTCTTATACTCTGTGACAACACTTTTGCCATTTGCTTAAGTAAAAATCCAATTTTTCATTCTAGGGCTAAGCATATAGAAATAAAACATCATTTCATTAGGGACTATATTCAGAAAGGCATTTTAAACTTAAAATTTATTGATACAGACCATCAATGGGCTGATATCTTCACAAAACCACTTTCTGAAGATAGGTTCAACTTCATTCTGAAACATCTCAGCATGAAGCTCTGCCCAGAGTGAAAATGTTTTAATTTTATATATTAACCTTCAGAATTTGTTTTATTTTACTGTGAACTTCTGATCAATCTTCTCTCAGAAATTTAGACATGCAGATTGTATCAGATTCTATCCATAAAGATCTGAGCGTTTCATTTCAAGGATAGATGTGCTGTTCACTAAATCAAACAAGTGTCATCCAGTCATCAGCTAATTCCTGAGGCAGAACACGCGTGCACGCTTCTGAGAAGGCAAAGCGCTTATTGGATGCATTGAGACACATGTCATGGGTAACCGTTCCAAATATCTTTCTAAATCCCCCAAAATCAGCCAACATTAAATGCGAGTAATCATGATTTAATTTTTTGAAACGTTTATGTTTATGTTTTCAAAACTTTTTTAAAACCTATTTAAACGCCTTAAACATCATTCACTCTTTTTTACCGTCACTTACAAATCTTCAACATTTTTCTGTGTTCTTACTGTGTGTTCATCTTTTCTCAAAGAAACCATTTTCAATCTTTTTCTCTCAAAACCCTTGTGTGTGAACATGGCATCTTCTAGCACTCCTTCTGCAGGTTCCCAGCAAGATGCTTCTTCTGAACAGTATCAGATTCCTCTCAGAACGCTCCTTACTCCGGTCAAGAACTTGGAAGTTCTGTCAGAATTGATAGTTGATTTCAACAGTTTAAAGGAAAATGGCTTTGATTTGTTTGAAGAAATTAAGGCACAAGGTTGGGAAAGGTACTTTGATAGGTTGGTGGGTCCAACGTTCCCCATTTTGGTTAAAGAATTCTGGATACATGCGTCTTCCTCAACTCATCAGGTTTCTTCATATATCATGGGAAAGAAGATAGTGATTACTGAAGATCACATTGCAAGGCTGATTGGATACAATGGTGGTGGTGTTCACTGTATAGACATGGCAGAAAGGTGCTCAAATGCTGCTGTTATAGCAAGGCAGATTTTCACACATGGGGTTCCCTCCAGCAAAATAAGAGATTTGAAAGATCAGCACAGAATCTGGGCAAAGATTATTCTGGGCTGTTTAAATCACAGGAAGCCTACAAGCTCTCCTGATTATATAAACATAGATCAGCAGTTTCTGATCTATTTTATTAATCAGAAGGTAAAGATTAATCTAGCTCACCTTCTGTTCAACCATCTGAGGACCAGCGTCAAGGAGACTAGAGAAGAAGAAAGGACTATAAGGGATTGGATACCCTTCGGCAGATTGATATCAGATATTCTAACGGAGAATAGGCTGATTGAACACTTGACAAAGGCACAGGAAATAAGCTCTCTAGAACCTTCTGTTAGGAAGCAGCTGAATGCTAAGAATCTCAAGAAGATGAAGCTGATAGAGAACATTAAGAAGGAGCCCAGCGTTACTCCTTTTGCTGAAATCTCCAGCAGAAGAATTCCCCTGGACGACTTCCCCATGTTCTCAGAGATTGACTCCAAGCCTCAAATAGTTCTGAGATACTTGGATGCGTGCAAAGCTGATGGAACAGCACCCAATCTCGACATTCAAGATCTTCAGCATAAGGCACCAGAGGTTACTCTGAAGAAGACTAAGAAGAGAAAGGTTGCATCAGAAGGATCGTCTCAGCAGACCCCAAAGAAGAGAGGTAATTTGTCTTCTGTTAATGTTTTAAATTCATCTGCTGTTCCAACATTTATTCCAACCCCAGCTTCAATTGAAATCCCAATTCCCATTCCAATCATTGATGATACTGAACCTGAGTTTGACCCTTCTGAGTCATTAACCCTCAGAAGATCCCGCGCCAAACCTCACAATCCAAAACCTACAACCACAACAGAACCAGAACTTGAAAAAGTTCTTTCAGAAATAGATCAACACTCTTCCGCTCCCCTTATAGAAAATCCAAATCTTCAACCAGAAACTCCCCACTCACTTCAACCAGAAACTACACTCTCACCAATACCAGAAGATCCACATTCACCACAACCAGAAATTCCACAACCTCCATCTCCACAACCAGAACTTAATCCACCCTCACCTCAACACGAATCATCTCAACAACCTGAGTTTCAACACTCTGAGGCTCAAACCCCTGAACCTCAATCATCTGAATCCTCTGAACCACAAACCTTAGCCATATAATTTCCTTGTGGTACCACTGTTAATATCCCTCAACTACCATCCTCACCAGAAATTACTCCACCTAATACCCCATCCAGTCCAATAATCATTCCTGATTCTCCTACTCCCTCACCCAAGCAAAATCCAGATGACCACAGCAAGACCTTCATTGATCTAACAGTCCTTGACCGCCTTGCTGCCCTTAAAAATAAAACCGCCATTCCCAAACCCAAACAACCATATGTTGGTTCTAGCATCTTGAATTTTGAAACAGACATGCAGAAGTGGATTTCCTCTCTAAAACAGGCTAGTCCGAGAGTGATTGATCCTGCAGTTTCAGACCAACTCTGGACACAATTCAGAGGATGGGTATGCGCTGAAACCTTTAAGCTGCAAGACCTAAACTATGAACAGGCTCAACAGAACTTCAGCAATCTGTTGAAAGAAATTGAAGGTCCAGTTTGGAGTCAGCTGCTGAAGGAGGAAGTGCTTCATCTGGACAGCGAGCCTTGGTCTGAATAGCGTCCAGCTTCAACAGTTCAACCAGCATAAGAACAGACGATTCCAGCTGAAGATTTAAGTCAAGAAGAAGTTATTGCAGAAAGCTCTCAGAAGCATCCTGATTCTGACATCTCTCAAGCTGCATTGGACAGGTAGACTCTTGAAGAGCTGAAGCAAAATGATCTTCGACTGCAGGAGAGAATGGATGAGAATGATCAACGAATGAAGGAAAGGATGGATGTTCAGGATAGTAAGATTGACTCAGTAGTCAGTATGGTGCATCAGCAGAAGGAAACCACTGATCAGATTAAGAACATGCTAGAAGCTCTGTTCACACGCCTTCCTCCCCATTCTTAGATTTTGATTCTTGATGTTTTCACTATTTTCTTTACATGTTATCTGTAATATTTTCTGAGCTCTGAACTGAATACAATCGTTTTTCTGCACTGATCGTTTTTAACTTCAATTATTTACACTTTTTGATTGCTGAAAAAAGGGGGAGAAAGAATGATATTTGTCAATAACGGATTACTGAGACAAAAGTCTCAAACATTCTAACACTCTGATATACTTGAATGTTTCTTTGTTCTGCATAAGCTTACAGGTACAAGAACTTAATTATCTCTGATACACTGAAGCTCTTCTCTAGTAAAGGAAAGATTTGATGCTCAAAGAAAGTTCAATAAAGATCTGATGCTAAAGGACTCATGGAATTAAAAGGGAAGTAGTAAACTCAGGGGGAGGTTGTCTGATCATAACTCTAATACCTTTCTATTCCCTATCTTCTTATCTTTGATACCTTTCTGTTTATCGCTGTTACAAATTTATTATTTGGTTATCTCTGATATTTTTTCTTTAAATTTCAAATTGAAAATATCCGGTTTTTGTCATCATCAAAAAGGGGGAGATTGTTAGAACAAAGTTTGAATCTACTACCCTAAGTTATAGTTTTGATGATAACAAAATGCTAGATTAAATAAATTGTATAATTCATATGAGACATATATGCTACCTAAAAATTATATTGTGCATTTACAGAAACTCTGATGGATATCAGCATAAGAATGTCAACATCAGCATCAGAAGATGAAATATCATATGCCAGCATCAGAAGATGAAATATCATATGCCAGCATCAGAAGATGAAATATCATATGCCAGAATCAGAAGATCAAAGCATGTGCTTACGCTGAAGCTTGATGAACAGATCTGCGCTTAACTTACTCTAAACTCTGATCAAGACCAAAACAATATCATCAGCACCTAGAAGCATCAGAATAAGCCAAATCCAATCAACACGCTTAATTGACAACGGTACTGTGCATTCAAGACACTTTATTACCAACGGTTGTATTCCAAGACAAAGATCTTCTCAATATGGAAAGAACGTAATGGGCATTGAAATGGTATATTTGACTACAACGTATCTTTTCCAAAGGCTATATAAACAAGTCAGTGAGAAATGAATTGGCTAATGCTCTACAACTCTCTACACGCATAAAGAAAATCATCTTCATCCTCACTCATACAGCTTGCTATATCTCTCAAATTGCTTACTCTTTAGTTATAGCATCCTAGTTTCACATAAGCTTAATTTGTGTATTATCATAGTTGTGATATAAAGTTTTTGTAGAAAACATTCAACACATAGTATCCATTTATCTGTAAGAAAGAATTTCCTTGAGAAACCGGTCTGTGGTTTAGACTCAAGAAGGCTTTAGCAGTTGTTAAAGCAGTTGTAATATTCAGTTGAATATAGTGGATTAAGACCTCGTTGGAGAGAGGCGAAATCACCTTGACGGGTGGACTGGAGTAGTTTGAGATCAAACGAACCAGGATAAAAATAACGTGTTGTCTGCATTTGATTTCAAGTTTTACAATTCAACCCCCCTTCTTGTGTTTTTCACTTCTTCAAACACAACTTCAAAACAAACTTTCAAAAAAACATTGAAACATCTTTTCAAAAAGACAAACACCTTTGTAAAACATTCGAGTAAAGAATTGTTACAATGGTTGCCTAGACAAGGCATCTTTTTCAAAACATTTTTCAAAACCACACACACAAAGCACCATTTCAAACAATTGAAAAGCAAAGGCAAGTGATCTAAAACAAGTAACTAAGAGCCCATGGATAACCATGGATGAAAAGGGTGCTAGAACCTTCCCTTTTCATAATCTACTCCCCGAACCCACGAAAACATCTCGAAGGTCTTTCCTGTGCTTTTTGACCTTTCCTTAGTATAAAATAAAAAGTCGGTGGCGACTCTTACTCAACCGAAACATTTGCGAAAACAAACGCAAAACCTTAAGTCAGTTCTCCCACCGTATCACACAACCCTCAAGAGAAACTATCACAACACTAATTCCGTTACCCAAAGCGTTAGAAGCCCCATCGAAAACCATAGTCCATCGGGATCCTTGTTTAGGTCCGTCATACGGTCCAGGTTTTGCACAGTCGGTCACTAACATGATATTCTCATCCGGGAAGTCGAAGTTCATAGATTGATAATCATCAACAACTTGATGGGCCAAATGATCTGCCATTACACTTCCTTGGATGGCCTTTTGTGTTGTATATTGAATATCGTACTCGGTCAAAATCATTTTCCATCTAGCTATCCCTCCGGACAGAGCGGGTTTCTCGAAGATGTACTTGATAGGGTCCATCTTAGAAATCCATAGAGTGGTATGAGTCAACATATATTGCCTTATCCAGAGAGCAGCCCTTGCCAGAGCACAGCAAGTTTTCTTGAGTAGTGAATATCTAGTTTCACAGTCGGTAAACTTTTTGCTCAAGTAGTATATTGCATGCCCTTTTCGGCCAGACTCGTCATGTTATCCCAACACACACCCCATAGAACTATCTAGCACAATCAAGTACATAATCAAGGGTCTTCCTTCAACTGGAGGCATGAGGATAGGAGGTTCTTACAAATATTCCTTGATTTTGTCTAAGGCAGCTTGGCATTCATCATTCCATCTGACTACTCGATTTTTCTTCAAGAGTTTGAAGATTGGCTCACAAGTAGTAGTTAAGTGAGATATGAAACGGGTGATATAGTTAAGACGACCCAAGAATCCTCTAACCTCCTTTTCAGAATGGGGAACTGGCATTTCTTGAGTGGCCTTTACCTTTGCAGGATCCACTTCGATGCGTTTACCACTGACGACAAAACCTAGAAGTTTTCCAGATCTTACTCCGAATGTGCACTTATTAGGGTTCAACCTCAACTTTTACTTTTTCAGCCTCTCGAATAGCTTGTATAGGTGATTGAGATGCACTTCTTCAGTTTGTGACCTTACAATCATATCATCCTTATATACCTCTATTTCATGATGGATCATATCATGAAACAAAGCTACCATAGCCCTTTGATATGTTACCCCTACATTCTTCAATCTGAATGGCATGACCTTGTAACAAAAGGTTCCTCATTGCATAAATAAGGTGGTCTTCTCCATGTCTTCGGGAGCCATCTTAATTTGATTATAGTCGGAGAAACCATCCATGAAAGAGAAGATTTTATGTTGAGTGGTGTTATCGACTAGGACATCAATATGAGGTAGAGGAAAGTCATCATTGGGGCTTGCCCTATTCAGATCCCTATAATCTACAAACATACGAACTTTTCCATCTTTCTTCGGCACTGGCACCATGTTTGCAACCCATTGAGGATAAGATGTCACAGCTAGGAATCTTGTATCAAATTGTTTCATCACTTCAGCTTTTATCTTTTTAGACATGTCAGGCCGCATGTGACGAACTTTTTGCTTGACAAGAGGACAATCTTCCTTTGTTGGCAGACGATGAACTACAATGTCGGTATCCAACCCTGGCATATCTTCATACGACCAAGCAATCACTTCCATGTAGTCATGTAACATTTGAACCAATATGCTTTTAACACTGCTTCCTAGGTTGGCGCCGATCTTGACCTCTTTCTTGTCTGTCTCGGCACCTAGGTTGATAACTTCAACTGACTCTTCATGCGGATGAATAGCTTTTTTCTCTTGCATTAGAAGTCTGGCTAGTTCTCCCGGTATTTCGTAATCTTCCTCGCCTTCGTCTTCGGCTTGGTTAATTGGATGTTCGATATTATAGCTGGAAATAATAGAGTCATTGGCAATGAGATTCGGAGTGGATGAGGATCTGCAAGTGTGTGTGTGTGTGTGTGTGTGTGTGTGTGTGTGTGTGTGTGTGTGTGTGTGTGTGTGTGTGTGTGTGTGTGTGTGTGTGTGTGTGTGTGTGTGTGTGTGTGTGTGTGTGTGTGTGTGTGTGTGTGTGTGTGTGTGTGTGTGTGTGTGCATGTAAGATACATGGCTATTTGAAAAAGGGTATTAAAGAAAAAGAAAGACAATGAGCATAAAAATTTGAATGCAAAAAGGCCAATGGTTTATATTGAATGATCATATGATAAAATGAACATAAATAAAACCCTTAACAAATGGACCATAGTGCCCCGGGCCAGGCATATGGCTTAAAAGTCATTATTTAATATTACAAATAAAAGACTCTTGAATTGATAGAAAGCAATAAACAAGTAATTACTCATCAATGAAGGAGATGGGAACGAAGTCCTTTTCGTTCCAATTGTTGAGCTCTGTCGTAGTAGGGTATATCCATTCTTCGAAGGCGCATTCATCATCAGAATCCTCCACAGTGTTTACTTCATGATTTCCAATATGGAGAGGGGGCTTTCCCGCACGAACACGCCTAACTTCTTTCAGAGCCTTGATAGTGAAACTCAACCCACATTTATCTGCTTTGAACGGGATCTTGGGGAGTTTCCCCCAGGTAGCACAGCTTCCATCTTTGATTGCGGCACGAGCATCCTTAAATGAAGCCATCCTTGGCACGACCTTAACAGCTTTGGGCATGTTAGAGGAAATTTTGGCAGTAGCAACCATAGGTGGAACAACTTCAAAAGCCTGGCACGGGGTTTCTATAAATTCTCCATCCATCTCCACATATTTGAAAGAATTGAGATGGCTTACCATGAATTCCTCCTCACCGTAAACAGTGACGATCCTCCCCTTGACTGGATATTTTAGCTTTTGGTGAAGGTTAGATGTTACTGCCCCTGCTCCATGGATCTAAGGGCGACCCAGCAAACAAGAGTAAGCAAGACGGATGTCCATGATGTAGAAAGTAGAATTAAAAATTTGTGATCTAACTTTGATTGGGAGATCCACCTCTCCATGAACCATCCCTATGGACCCATCGAAAGCCCTCGTGAAAATATCATGTGGCTTCAACACCAGTCCTTCACAATCTAAACGATATAAAGCGACCTTGGGTAGCACGTTTAAAGAAGAGCCAGTATCAACCAAAACATGTGCTAGGGTAGTCCCCTTACATTCAACAGAAACATGCAAAGCTTTATTTTGATTCCTTCCAAGTGATGTCAGATTAGCATCAGAGAACCCCAATCCGTTGTCGACCATCAAGCTTTCCACACAATTTTCGGACTGGTCAGTTGTGGTCTCATGAGGGACATGAGCTTTCTTTAAGAATTTGATTAACGCTCGGGCATGAGCATCGGAGCAAAGTAGCAAAG
Source organism: Vicia faba (assembly GCA_948472305.1). Classification (NCBI taxonomy): domain Eukaryota; kingdom Viridiplantae; phylum Streptophyta; class Magnoliopsida; order Fabales; family Fabaceae; genus Vicia; species Vicia faba. The sequence continues at coordinate 1,232,688,349 of OX451737.1, forward strand.
ATAACATGGAGATCTTGGAAGGGGTTTTCCAACTGCTCCATTATCTTAAAATCACTCATATTTATAATCTTTAAGATTTCATCCATTTCATGAGCGGAAGGTTCCTCAGTAGCGACGTCTTTTGCAGGCATCCCTATTTCAGTAGGCTCAACTACTTTCTTTTTACCCCTAGTGTCAGTGCTAGGTTTATCAGCGGTGATGCGGACAGGTGCCATTATAGTAGTTCGGGGTGAAATGTTGGGCGAAAAGATTCTCCCAGTTCTTGTCACCTTACTAGAGCCAGCAATATTACCAATGTCATCAGCCTTGCTTTCTTCAATCCAAGCATCTTGCTTTATTCCATGGTAATACACTTCAGCACCGTAGTTCCACGGTACTGCTTTGTTGGAAAAGTACGGAATTGGCCCAGGGGTAGTAATTATTATATGAGCAATAGTCGGTACATTTGAAATATTGATAGGACCCTTTGAGGAGATCCTAATAGGCTTGTTTGAAATTGTTATGATGGAGAGGTCTTCAATCTTATTGGTCAAATTTTTTATGGATGGAGTTCTTTCAAATAGGATCTCATAATTATTCATCAGGCGTTGAACACCTTCTTTCAGCCATTTTCATCCATTAATTTGTTTGGCGCAACAATCACAATCTTTCAAACAGCCAGGGAAAACCCTGGCTCTCAGCAAATTCTTTTTTACAACAGTTAATGGAGTAGTTAGATCTTCGACGGAAGAAATAAAAATAGTGTCTTCAATTGCATTGAAACCTTTGCCATGGTTTGGCATAGGTGCCATTATCACATTGAGAATTTTAGGCGGATCAAATTCGATTGTCTTGTTGTCTATTAGATATTGAATTTTTCTCTTCAGCGCCTAACATTGATCGGTCTCATGCCCGGGACTATTTGAATGATACACACACTTGGTATTCGGGTTGTGTTTAGGTGAGGAAGTGTTCGAATTGGACGGAGGATCACGCAATGTCACCAAGTTGGCCTTTAACAGGTGTTGTAAGGCTTGGGATAGCGACATGCCTATCCTTGTGAACTGTCTTCGTGGAGCCTCAAATTGTTGATAATTGGAAGATTGTCTCTGAACAGGAGTAGGGTGGGAGATCAGAACAGCACTAACGGACGGACGGTTATCCTTCTTGGTACGGGCCCTTTCCCCATACACAACATTCGTTTCTTTCTTCCAAGTGAAGGGTTTCTTTACGTGGTTGGAGGTGGAAGAGACGCCATGGGGATTTTCCCGCTCTTGATACCACTTTCGACCCTTTCACCGGTTAGGATCAGCTCGATGAAACCGGACAAAGAACACCCCACCAATAAGTTGAAAAATGGGTCAGATTACGTACCCATAAACATATCAATATGTTCCCTGTCAGTTAACAGTGGTTGGACCCTACTGGCAAGATCCCTCCACTTTTGGGCGTACTCTTTGAACCCCTCATTTTTACCCATCATCATGTCTTGCAGTTGAACTCTAGTCGGCGCCAGGTCGGCATTGTGTTGGTATTGGTGATAGAAAGAAGTGGCCAAGTCTTCCCAGGTGTGAATACGGGAACCCTCCAATTGGTAAAACCACTCTAGTTGAGTCCCAGCCAAGCTTTCTTGAAAGAAATGGACCCATAGTTTCTTGTCGGTGGTGTGCAGTTGTATTTTGCGCACGTAAGACTTCAGATGGAGCTTTGGGCAGGAAACCCCATCATATTTAACAAAGACTGGTATCTTGAATTTATGGGGAATGATGACCCCAGATATTAAACCCAAATCATGAAAATCCAAACCAGGAACAACTTGAATCTCAATGACTTTCAGTCTATCTTCTAGCTGCTTATACTTATCGTCGGCAGGAGGATATTGCTCGTCAAATTAGTCTTCATCATCGGACACTTGATCATTGACACACCCAGCCCGGGTGATCCTTGCTTCTCCAACTTGATTTTCGTCTTCCTCAGACGAATCTTCAATTATCGGGATCTGGCGGATCGGATCTCTGAATCTTTTACCCATGTTGACTAGGGCTTTCCTTTTTGGATGCTAGCAATATCATCAACTCTTGTTTCCCCTTGGCCAGGGTCAGCAGAGTCTCTTGAAATTGGGAATTTTGTGCTTGTAGGTCCTTCAATGTTTTCTTGATATCCATCTTACTGAAATAAACAGCAGAAAGATAAGGAAACATGTCATGGAAAACCTGTTTATGTTATGATGCATGAAAAATGTGCATGCATATGATTTCAAGAATTTATAAAATTTAAATTTGTCTAGACAAAGAATGAACAAACGTCAAATTGCATTAATAAGTTCAAAATGGATACAACGTGCCTCTTGGGCTTACAAAATAAATTTCTAAGACAAAAAGGTTGAACGCATCCTCTTTGGTGCAATGTAGACGTTCAAGCTTCGTTCTTCATGAAGTTGCCTTGTAGGCTCCAAAACCCTTTTTTCGCTTGCGTAGAACTGAGCTTCGAATGTGTCTCGCTCTTCCTTTAGCTGAATCCAACCCTTTTGCAAGTCTTCAAGATAAGTAGGCATGTTAGGATAGAGGACAGTATACGGGACATCTCCTTCAACAACAGGCTCAACAATAATAGGTAGGATGGAGGGGTAAGGCATTACGAGCTTATGAGCACGAGCTCGTACCCACCTAAGGTAAGGCTCAAGCGGAATAGAATTATTACGTCCTAGTGTCTCACTATCCACTTTGTTTACCATCCTCCAAGCTCGTGCAAACCTCTGACGGTAGCCTTGATTGTTGCTCTCGTAGTCGAACACCACTCCTTGGATGAGCATATCATGAGGACCATCTCTTCGTGCATACCCAAATTGTTGTAAAGCTAAGCAAGGGTTGTAAGTGATACCTCCCCTAATTCCAAGCATAGGGACATTAGGGAATTCCCCACAATGGTCAATGATAGAAGTATCTTCCAAGGATCGAGAACACCAATGAATGTCAGAGTGGGTGAGAGACATCATCCTTTGAGACCATGTCAATCCTTGCTCGTTCTTCAATATTGACCGAGGTAGGTGCGAAGTAAACCACTTGGCGAGTAGGGAAATGCAACACAAGAGAGTACCTCTTTTCTTCATGGTGAGAGTATGGAAACAATGTACGATGTCTCCCATCAAAGTAGGTATAGTATTACGAGAGAGGAAGACTTTGATGACATTCACATCTATGAATTGGTCTAAATTGGGAAATAGAACCAAACCATAGATTAGAAGGGCCAGGATGTCTTCAAAGGCTTGAAAATCCATATTTTCCCAGAATGAACAAACCTTCTCCAATAAGAACTTAGCTAGGAACCCTTTAACTCTGCTTCTTGTCTCCCAATTTGATATAATGTCAGCTCTTTTGAGATGCAGGGCTTCGACAATGAATTCAGGTTTTGGAATCCCTTCTAAATATGTGAACGGTATTTGATCAAGCACGGGCACTCCTAATAGTAGATAGAATTCTTCTAGTGTAGGCACCAACTGATAGTCAGGAAAGGTGAAGCAATGATGTATGGGATCAAAGAATTGGAAGAGCACACACATAATTTCTTCTTGGAAATTAGAGGTAACCAAACTGATGAGTCGACCATATTTCTTGGTGAAAGGAGAATCTTCAGGCACCCTTGATGCTAATTCTTGGAGTTGAGGGTACGCTTTCACGAAGCTGATTCGGATGGTATTCCTTCGGACGGGATTCATGGCCTACAAAACAAAGCAAAGATAAATTCCTAAATCCTTGAAATGGTTAGTGATAATTCTTATGATGTTATGATGTTTATGATGTTATGTACAAGTATGCAAAGCAAGAAAGTTGTTATGTACACACAAAGCAGACAAGTCCTTAGGTTTAGGATTGCATGGAGTTGGTAGGTAAGTACCCTCTTGAAGTTTAGTTGACTTAACTTGTCCTAGAAAGTAACCGAGTTCTAGGGGATCTCAATATCACTGACTTTTCTTTTAGGCATTGCCTCAGCATAATCAATCTTTTCTTGCGGCTGAGATATCCCAAAAGTCTGATCTCAATGAGTGTAGTATCGAGCATCAACCAATTTTCAGCTTTCCACCAAAACCAGATATCTCACTACTTCCTAATGGCCAAGTTGTTCAATTAAGGTTCTAAGGTCAGTTAGTGCTTCATGACACCGCTCAGTGGCCCCGTATTCTACTCGATTTAACAAAATTGATATCGGTACCAACAAATGTGTCACACTAATGCAGCCATTGCTTCAACCATATCGGTCTATGTTGTACAGTTTCCATAATCTATTGCTACTTATCTAAAAAGTTTCCCCAGATCCGGGTAGAGGATCAAAACAAACCCAAACAAGGAACCATAATTTAAAGCAAACAAGTAAAACAAATAAAAGCAAGTAAAGGTGATCTAGCCCTAAGGTAACCCCACTTTTAAGTTATCCCCAGCAGAGTCGCCAGTTCTGTAACACGGTGGGAGAACTGATTTGAGTGTTTTGTGTTTGATCGCAATTGTTGCGGATAGCAAGAGTCACCATCGACTTTTCTTTTATCCAAATAAGGAAAAGGGTAAAAAGAACAAGAAAGACCTTTGAGATTATTTTCTTGAGTTCGGGGGGTAGATTATGAAAAGGGAAGGTGTTAGCACCCTTTTCATTTGTAGTTATCTATGGGCTCTTAGTTTCTTGCTAGATCATTGCTCTTCTTTGAAAGTGTGCTTTGTGGTGGGTTTTAAAAGTATTTTTGAAAAGGGCCTTCGTTTAGGCTAACTTTGTAATGACTCTCGTCTCTATAAGAATATATACAAAGTGTTGGACTTTTGAAAATATTTCATTGAAAGTGTTGGTGCATTTAGAAAGGTGTTTATGTTTGAATATGAGCAAGCAATTAAGAACGCTTCTACCTACTCAAAAGTCTTTGTTCTTTTCCTCCTTTGATATTTCTATCTTACCATTTATTGGTAAGAAGCCTTATCTTTGGATATAAAGGGACGGACGTGGGTCATCGTATAGTCGTGATAGCAATGTTGTGAGATATCTTAGCATTTCTCTTGAGGAACTAAGATCAATTGTAAGGCAACATTCGAAGCATTATCTAGGGACTATGATCTTGTATTTTTTTTATTGTTTTTGCTAAGACGTCTCACCTGCATAACATGACCATTTTCTCAAGGCAACAAGTGGAGTTATCGCTAGAGGTGTAAGTGTGCAAGTGTTTATTTTTCATGCTTGATCTTGTCTTGGATTAAGGTTTTCTAAACATTGATTTTATCTTTCCATACAAACCCTAATTACTAGCATTTATATGAAAGCGATAAATTGCGGAAAGTAAACTTACTACGCTATTACATCATTTGGGGACGGGGTGTACAAATTTACAAATGGGGGTTGCAAGAAATTAAATTCCTAATTATCTATTACAACCATATTGAAATAATGTACAAGGATTAGAATGTAAAATATATTTGTTTTGTTCTTATTAAGAGGAGAAATAAATTTGCTTAAGGAAATGTTTTTAGTCTTTTTGTTTTAAAAAAAATAAAGCAAAGTATAAGAATATAAAGTATTTTTTGGTGCTTTTGATTAATGAAAATAAAATTAATGATAAAAATAATAAGAGAATAAGAGTTAGAGCAGCGTGTTGCTGAAAGAATAGAAATAAGAGAGAGCAAAAGTTCTGACTCAGGCGCGCTGCAAATCAGAAAGAAAATGTTAGCAGAAATGGGAAAAACTAGAAGTTCTGAATCCAGACGCACTAAATTTCTGAGGTTGCTGGGAACAAAGGAAAGCCTAGAAGTTCTGATTGCTGAGAGAGCCTAGAAGTTCTGACTGTTGAGAGAGCCTAGAAGCTCTGATGAAGCTGGAAACCTAGAAGTTCTAGTGTTACTAGAAGGCTAGAAGTTTTGTTAATGGGTAAGTGAGAAGACAATGTTGTTGGATGAGAATGTCTAGAAGTTCTGGTCCAGGAGTACTGTTTTGACAAACAACTGGGAGGGGGGTTTATCTAGAAGTTCTGGTCCAGGATTATTATAAAAGAATATTAAGAAATAAACGTAAAAGGTGCTTCAGGGACTAGAACCCTGGACCTTTAACACTAATGCCTTATGCGTGTGTTCTCTACCACTGGGGTGGATGTACATCGGTATTAGAAGAAAAAACATAAACATATATTACAAAGTAAGTTCTGATGATGAACTTCATCTTCTTCTTCACGCCAGCTAGAGTATCTACAACTTAGTCTTTTCTCAACAAAAATGCAAAATGCAAACATAGAAGTTATGGAAATTTTCATTATGGTTTCAGAAATACAAAGCACCAAAACTGTAAATCAGAAGCAAGCATGAATTTTTCTAATCCTAATTATGAACCCTAATTTTCCCAAGAAGTTCTGATCTGAAATTCTCTCTACTTAGGCCATATAAATGAAATCTATAAATATGTACAAATTCAGAGCCATGATATCTACATTATGTCTTTGAAATTGCAAGACAAATAATGCCTAAGTAATGAGATGAAAATCAGAAGAAACTTACCTTGCAGTTGGATATTATTCTGTGATTTAGAGCCTGGTTCAGACTACTGTGATGTTCTGGTCAGTTTCCTCAAGTTCTCAGAAAGCTAAAGCAACTCTTAACTTGAGTTATGGATGGTTGGAATGCTCTGGAGCAGTCAAGATTCAAAGTTCTGATTTTTGAAATGGAGATTGGTGAAGACTGTATTATAGTTTGAAAACAGAAGTTGGGAAAGATTCTATGGGTATACCAGAAACTGTGTGGATGATTTGGCCAAGAAATACACAAGGAAAACTAGAGTTTGGATGCGAAAATCAGAAACTAGCAGGTTTTGTGTTGCAGTTTCAGGTTTTTGGGAATTTTCAGCAAGGTTTCAGGGCTTTTTTCCATCCTCCTTTAGTTTGCAAATGAATTTTAATTTATAGGCAAAGGATTTAGAAGCTTGGAGAAGTCAGGAGTACAACCATCATGTGTTATGAATCATTGACTTATTTTTTAAGCAAGTTTAGACAAGCATGTTTCAAGGCAAGGTAGGGTGGTTAGCAGCTTTAAATACGCCTAATCTGATTTTGTAGGCATGATTTATGGGGAAGTACACTCAGAAACAAAATAAAGTATGGGACCAAAATAAACTCTGTACAAAAGTTTGCTTTTCAAGAACATCAGTGGTACTTTTATGCCACACGTGGGAATATCCTTTGGATAAAGGCTTAGACACTGGGGTAAGGACTCAAAAGTTGGTGTAAGCATTAAATGATGATGAGATTTAACAAGCAAGAAGGCCTGCAACATGATATTATGCAGCCTAGCTTGAAACTGGATCAGAAGTCCAGCATAAACGTAACTTAGAACAAATGTCCAACTTCTGATCTTTGATTCTCTCTGCTCCAGCGTGATCTGAAGGAGTTCTCATAATTTTCAGAAAGCTTTTAACATGCTTTGTAACCCCTCTTTGAATCATTTTTTGCAAACTCTGATTGTACCTACGTGAAAGCTGGCCCAGAAGTTCTAATCAAATTCTGACTTGGAAATGCTCAGAATTTAATAAGTGTTTTAGTTTCATGGACGTGTCTTCAAGGATTTATAACTTGAAATCCCAGCGTTTCCAGGAGGAATTTTGTTCTGCAATGTTTTAGATATCATTGAGATCTACAACTCTTGTTTCAGAAGTTCTTCCTGAATCAATTTACATTATGATGAAAATCTAGCCAAAAGCTCTGAACTTATCATATTTTCCGAACACTTAGAAAAATTTCTTAGAAAAATTTCTAAGTGTTTAGAACTTTGACTTTTCCAAAGTAATTTTGAATTTTGATTTTCTTGATGAACAAACTTCATATTATACCATGTCTTGATGAAATGTGATTCTTGAAACTTGATTTTGATTAAAAAGTCAAAGTTTAACTTTTCAGTTTGCATTTTGACCATTTTGCCCTTGTGCCAATTCCAACCCTAATTGATGTATCAGTGCTGCAAACTTGATTCATGGAAGATCTTGTGAAAAAATTCTTGAGAAATGAGAGGGCATATTTTGGGATACAACACTCACGTTTTAAAGCCTATAGCTACATACTTGCTCAGGTTGACACGTAAAGTCTTTCAGGTCGACACATGCAGCCTTTTTATGAAGTATGTGTCGACACATATGATTTTGAGGTCGACACATAAATTATATTTTGGTTAAATTTTCATCTTCTTTCATTCCAAATTTGTCCTTCTTACCCTAAACTTTTCCAAACTATAAATGCCCATTCAAGCATCTTTTCTAACTTGATGATACCATAAAACTAGCTGACTTTTTCTCTTCATCTTTAACCTTCAAATTTATGCATACACACTAATATTACATTATGATGATGTTCCATCAGGGTTCCATCTAGATGAAGAATTAAAGATTTCCAATTGGTTTAGGTTGATTTCTTGTAGGGGTCTTCATCCATAAAAACCATTGGGTTTGTGCTCCAACATCATTTGTTGAATTGGGGGTTTTCGTGCAAGATCTTGCGAGAAGGAATCATCCATGTGAAAAATCCCTTGGAGTGTTTGAAATATTTTCAAGGAACCTTAGAGTGGTTGAAATCTTTTAAAGGAAGTAGCAAGAATTGGATGATAGAATCGGTGATCTTGTGTTGATAGTTTGCAATCGGATTTACTCAAGTGAAAAATCCCTTGGAGTGGTTGAAATCTTTGCAAGGAACCTTTGGGTGTTTGAAATCATTTTAAGGAAGTAGCTTAAGCGGAAAATAGGTTGAATCTATCGGTTGATTTGATCTTGCTTAAGATCAAAGGTTGAAGAAGGAGCATCAACACCAAATTGGAGAATTTTGTTTTTTTGTTTCTAACTCTTCCATTGTATTAAACATTTTGCATATAAGAATTATCCTAGTTCCATTGGAATTAGGCACAGACGTACCCACACACGAGAACGACAGTGGGGAACTATGTAGACAAATTCCTTGTGTGTTTTTACTTTTCGGATTTTACTTGCTTTAAATTTCATCAATCTTTTTTATCAAATAGCATTGTGATAGTAATTGAATTGTAAGAATTTTTCTCTCAAAATCTGTTTTTGAAATAGGTGTGTATATAGCTTATAATAAATTTTGATTATAAGTGGTTTTGTATATCAACAATACTCAAAGAGAAATTCTGAAAATTCACTTGCACGCCAAGTATTTGATAAAATGATCAAGTTAGTTCTTTGATTAGTTAGCCTTGGAAATAGCTTTGCAAAGTGATTGTGTTCAAACAATAAATAAGTGGATTATTGATTTGAGTTTGTATTGATCAATTACTCAATTTTATCTCAAAGATTTATCTTTCATAACTTGTATATCTGAGTTTCCGATAAGTTGTTTTTTAGATGACTTATCCAGTTAATTGCTTCTGCATCAAAAAGTTTTCAAACGATTAAATTCTAGATGTGTGTCTAGAATAAATTTTGCGTGCCTTTATTCACCCCTCTCTAGATACGTGCCATTGTCTAACAGGAAACACATTATCTAGAGGGGGTGAATAGATCACCAAGCCAAAGAATCCATATAAAATATTGGTTTTAAAAATTAGTTCAAAAAGAGTGCATGCGGAAGGTTTTGATATAGATAATAAATTGTCGACTATACAAACCAAGTTATTAGATGTCGGATATGAAAATATAACGAGATATATGAAATGAACAATATAATACTGAATTTATAAACTTCAATCAAGTAACAAGGTATTAATGGTTTATAGCAAGTTACTAGCAATACCATTTCCAATGGTAACTAGCAAAAGAACAAACTAAACAATTTGTCAAACACTTGGTGTTTGATCAAATTTTTAAAATTTTCCTATAAGTTGTGTTGATATAAAAAAAAGCACTTATAATCAAAAGTGGCTATAAGCAAATCAACACATAATTCAAAATGAATTAGGATAATTTCTTACTATGCAAAAAGTCGTTACAAGAGAAGTGTTCCAAGAGTAACCCTATAAACCCTAACTGTTTGTTGTTGATTCAACCCCCTCTCTTCTTTTGATCTTGAGAAAGACCAAGACACAATAGCTACCAATTAACTTGTTGATATTTCTACTCCTTTGTGTTCTTTATCTCCAAAGCTTTCACGCGCGATCAATTATACCTATTGCACAAAATATTTCAATTCGATTCACCGTTCTCGCGCTACTTCCTTCGTGTTCTTTATCTCCAAAGGCTTTCACTAGGCTGTAATCCTCTCTTGAATGTCTTGCACGAAAACCGCTAAATCTACCAACGATCTTGGAGGACAAACTTGCGGTTTTTCGAGATAAAACCCCCTGCAAATCTCAACCCAATATTCTCGGCTACACAAGAACCTAATTGGACGTTATAAAACCTTTCCTAGATGATCCTGACAAAATATGATTATGTGTGATTTATCAGTGTGTATCCATAAGTTGGAGGTTGAAGATGAAGAGCAAATGTAGTATGTGTTTATAGTTTCATCGAGTTGGAATGATGCATGAATGATGTATTTATAATTGTGGAAGTTTAGATGCAAAAAGGTAATTTTCAAAATTAAAAAGAATTGAAAAATTGACACAATTAAATATTATGTGTTGACCTGAAAATCGTATGTGTCGACTCATAAGTCAAAATTTAACTAGATGTGTCGACTTGAAAAACTAGTGTGTGATGGCACATAAAATAAGAATTTATGTAATTTCTTAAAAGCTTTAGTATGTGTCGACATGTACACATGCATGTGTCGGCCTAAGCCCTCTAGAGGCTACAGGCTTCAAAACTGAGTTGCATGTGCCGACCTAGAACATGTATGTGTCGGCACATGTAAGAAAAAATCATGCAAAAACTTTTTTTTCAAGACTTTGGTCAATTTCAAAATGGTTTTTAGTGGTTTCTAAGACCCCTAAAGAAAAGGAGTGAAAGAAGACATGGATATACTGTCCAATATACATAAATTCTAAATTTTCCTAGTTTTGACATCATATAAAACATCTAATGGTGAAGTTGTACTCATTGTTTTAGCATCAACATGCTCCACCTTAGTAGGAATCGCTTCCTGTTCCAGCTCTTCTTCAGATATCTCTACACTTTGACCAACATCATCAATTTTCTTGAAAGCCATATCAGCTTCATTGAAAACTACATCTCGATTGGTAATACACCTCTTGTGACATGGCTCTAGGCACCATAGCCTGTAAGCTTTCACTCCTTTAGGGTATGCCACGAACATGCATCTCAAAGCTATAGGTTTGACATTGTCTTGCCTAATGTAAGCATAGGCTATGCAAACAAATACTCTAAGTTTGTCGAGATCTAGATGTAACACCCTAAATAACCCTTGCATAATTTAAATAAAATATCAGAGTAAATTTAACACAAAAATATTTAGGATGCTACAATTCAAAAGAACTTGCTGATACATTACGATATTTAACATATACTATTTTTAATCATTATTATAAATATTATAATAATAAAACATGTGTGAAAATTCAACTTTAAGCAACAGAAACATCATCATCAAATGATAAATAAAAACATAATCATGTTTTTAAAGTAAACATAGAAATATCAACTCAATAGATATCCAAACAATCTCCAACAAACATAAAAGACATAAAAAAAAGTTCAATCCCCGGTGCTACACATCAGAGCAGATGTCAGCGCTAAAAAATAAAAAAGAAAGACTCCATCTTCCACTCACAATAATTCCTCTATTGCGAGACTGCGAGTTATCTGCACGATGCCCATGTAAAAGTAACATTCAAATAGAAGGGGTGAGATATCATAATTATATAAAGGAAAGCATGATAATAAGAAAGAATCATATTATTTCATGCACATCACCCATTCCAAGACATAATTCCACACAATCAACACAACAACCAAACAACACAATAACAATACAACCAATATGTAATGCAATGAGACTTACAACTCGACTCAATGCATGTGGTACCAATACGTGAACACTCAAGTTTACCGCACCGATCCTCACCTCCTAGGATCAGAGCCCACCAATTTGTTGACATCACTTCCGATAACGCTTCACTGACTCCATTACCTCTGAAACCAGCTACTCGCACCCAATCCCCACCTCCTGGGATTGAGGCACATCAACGACGGACCATTCTCCAACATCATGAATGCATGAAACATATTATAAATGAAACAACAACATCAAGAAGAATGAACAAAACCTCCATAGTCAATATACTCCGCCAATACTGGCCACAATGCCCCCAACACATACTATAACAGCTCAGCAACATCAACATACAACATAGCGAGCAACAATAATACATTTCAAATTATGTCACACCACAACATAAATAAATCAGCGCATTTAACACCATTACATAGAAAATTCTTCATTTTCAAGTACTTGAACCAAATTTAGAATAAAGTTCATCACGTCAGCTTTCCAACCCTTCGAACAACATTCGAATCGAACGCCCGAAACTGAAGTTATGAATTTTTGAAGTTTTTCAAATTTCAGTCAGAATAGCGATAATCGATTACACCAAATCCCGTAATCGATTACGGGCTCGAAAATAGTCCAGAAGCCTATTTTTCAAGTGGTAATCGATTACGTCATATCTCGTAATTGACAGCGCCTTCACAAACAGCCCAAAAACCCATTTTTCAATAATGTAGTCGATTATACAAATCAGGGTAATCAATTACACCTACTGCAAAAGTACTTTTATATTGTTTATCAATACAAAAATCTCTTGTTGACACACCAAAAATCCCACTTTTCATACCATTCGTTTAACACATAATTTTACCCCAAAATTCACTTTTCTAACACCTCAAAACTTCAACTTTTTTAATAAATTATTCATAACTTAAGTTCCGACTTTGACTCGCAACAACCATCAACAAACAAATTTTACCATCATACAATCCTATCAAAACATAATTCCAACAACAATAGTTATAACAATTTTCCAATCTAACAGCAGTCTCAACATCAACATACCACACATTGATCATCAAGCAATGAATCAATCCAACAATTACAAAATTGCAACAGTGATCATGATATTGAGAGAACAAAAACACAAACCAAGCATAGACATAATCTACCCACCATCATCATACAAACCCTTAGATAATTAGAAATCCACTCTTACCTTAGAGTTCTTGCAAAAGCTTCTCAACAATTGTGATCTTCTCTTCCCCTTTGCCATAACTCTCTTTTCTCTTTTCTCCAAACTTTCACGAACTGTCAGTTTCTATCCCTCAACTTCTCTTTTATATTATTTTATTATATTATTATTATTACTAATCCCAACTAATAAAAATAATAATAATAAAAATAATAATAATAATAATAATTCCATCAATTATTTAATTAAATTAATAGCCACCTAATATTAAATGATTAAATAACTATTAACTAATATAATTCAATTAGTCTTACTCACCACCTCACCAATTTCTACAATTTTGCTCACACACCTCCAACACCTTAATTCTACTCTTAAGGCCACTACCCCACACCAAGTGTACCCCACACACACCAAAAAATCAAACAATACCACACAATCACCAAATGTCACATAACTAAATTACATAAAATAAATAAAATAAGTTAGGGAATTACAACTCTCCCCCCTTAGAACATTTTTGTCCTTGAAAATCACCTGATACGAAAAACTTCATATACGACTCTCGCATCCTACTCTCCAACTCCCACGTCATATTCTATTTGGAAGCTTCTCCCAAAACTACCTTCACGAGAGGATTCTCATTTCCTATCAACTGTTTCAATTTGAAATATTCGATCCTCACAAATAAGTCTTCAATTGTAAGATTATCCCTCACCTACACATCATCCATCGGAATCACATGCGACAGATCTGGAATGTACTTCCAAAGCTGTGAGGTATGGAATACATCATGAAAATTCGACAAATTTTTTGGCAACACCACTCTATAAGCAACTGCTCCAACATTTTGTGATATTTGATACGCACCAATAAACCAAGGAGTAAGCTTCCTCGACTTCAAGGAACACTTAACACCGGCCACCGAAGTGACTCTCAAGAATACATGGTCTCCATCTTGAAACTAAAGATCCTTTATCCTCTTATTGTGGTAGCTCTTATGTCTACTCTACGAAGCTTTCATCTTCTTCTGAATCAGCTTAACCTTCTCAGTAGCCTGTTTAACAATCTCATATCCAAGTACTACACTCTTACCAAATTCATGCAAATATAAAGGTGTCCTACACCTCTGTCCATACAATTCTTCAAAAGGCAGCGTTCCAATACTAGAATGGTAACCGTTATTATAATAAAACTCTATTAGTGGCAAATGACTATCCCAAGTACCTTCTTGCTCGAGAACACAAGCTTTTAAAAAATCCTCTAATGATTGAATAGTTATATTTTTTTGACCATATATTTATGGATGATAGGCATAACTCAAACTCATCTTAGAACCCAAAGCCCCCTATAAACTCTCCTGAAATCCTAATGTAAGCCTTAGGTCTCTATCAGAAGCAATACTCAATGGAACTCCATGCAACTTCACAATCAAACAAATGTAAATCTATGCCAACTTCTGCATAGGAAAACTGATGTTAATTGGTATAAAGTGCACCGACTTCGTCAGTCGATCAACAATCACCCAAATAGCATCATGCCTTCTCGGAGTACTAGGTAACCTAGTCACAAAATCCATGGAAATGTTATTTAATTTCCACTCTGGAATATCCAACGGTTGCATCAACCCTGCAGATTTATGATGCTCAACTTTCGACTTATGACAAGTCATACAAGCATACACAAATTAAGCCACATCAGGTTTCAATCCAGGCCACCAAAATATCTTCTTTAAGTTTTGGTACATCTTCGTAGCTCCTGGATGGATACTCAAATTACTTCTATGAATCTCTTCCAGAATCATCTTTTTCAACTCAATCATCGGGAATACAAATTCGGTCATGGAATCTCAACACACCTTGGTCTGAGTACTCTCAACCATCAAGTCTACCAACTTCACATCCACTTTCTGATTCTCACTAATATTATTAATAAAATCATTGTTGATCTTTAGCATACCAAACATCAAACTCTGTGGTGTCAACTCACCTACCAAACTCAAGTTTTTGAACGACTCAATAAATTCCAACTCCCCAACAATCATAGAAAACATATGCAAAGATTTCAGAATTATATCATCAACCACGACATTAGATTTACCGGGATGATAATCCAGGTCAAATTCATAATCCTTCAAGATTTTCAAACATATACCCTGCCTCATATTCAATTCCTTCTGATAAAACAGATAATTCAAACTCTTATGATAACTAAACACCTCAAATCTGGAACCATAAAGTTAATACCTCCAAATATTCAACACAAATATCATTGCAGCCAACTTTAAATAATGCGTAGGATAGTTTATCTCATGAGCTCTCAATTATCTTGAAGCATAAGCCACAACTATGCCATCCTAAATAAGCACACCACCTAAACCCCTCAAAGACGCAACACAATACACCACTAACGGTTCATTCGGTTCATGTAATATTAAAACTAGAGTGATAGTCAATCTCTTCTTTAGCTCAATGAAACTCTTCTCACAGTGAATGTCTCACACAAATACTTTAACTTTACAAGTTACTTGAGTCAACAAAATTGCTAACTTGGAAAATCCTTCAATAAACCTGCGATAATAACCAACCAATCCCAAAAACCTTCTAATCTCTGTAACCGACTTCCGAGCCTCCCATTGTAGAACTGCATCTACTTTGGACAGATCCACAACAATACCATCACCTGAAATAACATGACCAAGAAAAATAACTTCTTGCACCTTTAATTCACACTTTAAAAACTTAGCATAAAGCTTTTTCTCTTTCAACACTTGCAACACAATTCTCAAATGCTCAACATGCTCTTCTTCTAATTTAGAATAGATCAGAATGTCATCAATCAAAACCACTACAAATTGATCTAGGTAAATATATGATTTATATATTCTATAAACACTCCCAGCACATTAGAAACACCAAAAGGCATCACCAAGTATTCATATTGTCCATACAGAGTCGTGAAAGCCTCCTTCTGAATATCTTCATCCTTAACCCGAATTTGATGGTAACCCGGCCTCATGTCAATTTTTCTAAGCATAAGTGCACCCACCAACTGATCCATCAAGTCATCTGTTCTCGGAAGTGGATACTTGTTCTTGATCGTTACTTTATTCAACTGTCAATAATCTACACACAACCTTATACGACCATCCTTATACCTTACCAACAATACTGAAGCTTCCCAAGGTGACACACTTGGTCTCATAAATTTCTTTTTCAACAATTCTTCTAATTACTTCTTCAACTCTACTAACTTCGATGCCGACATCCTTATGGTGCCACTGAAACAGGTCTGGTACCAGGGACAAGATCAATAGAAAACTCCACCTCTCTCTGGTGGTACATTTAAAATATCATCTGGAAACACATCTGGAAATTCAAGCACCACCTGTAATTCATAAATTACAGCCTGACTCTTCACATATAAGGATGCAAACAACACAAGTACCTGAGCTTCTTTTTCCAAAATCTCTTTCAACTCTCTAGCATACAAGAAACTGGATTATTCCTCATCATCGGGAGCAAGAAACCGCACATACTTGTAATAACAATTGATATGAACATGATTGAACTTCAACCAGTTCATTCCAAAATTAACATCAATATTCCCCAACGGCAAGCAAATAATATCAACACCAAAATCTCTATCAAAGATTTATAGAGGATAATTTAAACAAACCAGAAAAGTAATCGTTGATCCCTTAATTGGAGTATCGATAACCATCTCTCCATCCTTCACAGACTCATCTACTTTCTTACTATAAACAAACATCTTTTCACCTTCATCAAACTTAGATTTCTGCTCTAGAGGCAACTCACATATATATTTAGTAAAAATCATTAGCAAATACACTCCAATGGCATATCACTAGCCCTCACATTGCTTTCTACTCTCTGAGATGAAAACATCAACAATACTAGATCTTTCTCCCTCAGAGGCATCCTAACTTGACTGGTAAACAAAAATCTCCATTCCACGCTCTCTTTGGGTTCGAGAAACAACACAACTCTAATAATTCTTGCACCTATGCAATCAATAGCACACTGAACCAACACTCTACAACTGAAACATCTCAGAAAATAAAATTCTTATCCCCCACTTGTTTCAATATCACTCTTGCAAACAAGCGATAAGAAAAACAAGTAAGCATCGACCGTGTTTCACACACATGTCGCGTGATAAGGAACAAACAACATTAGACATTCTAGCCGAATAGACCAAACTACTCTGATACCACTATGTAACGCCCTAAAAAGCCCCCTTGTAATTAAAATAAAATATCAAAGTAAATTCAACACAAAAATATATAGGATGCTACAATTCAAAAGAACGTGTTGATACATTATGATATTTAACACATACTATTTTTAAAAACTATAATAAAGATTATAATAATAAAACATGTGTGAAAATTCAACTTTTATTTAAGCAGTGGAAACATCATCATCAAATAATAATTCAAAACATAATCATGTTTTTAAAGTAAACATAGAAACATCAACTCAAGAGATTCTAAATAATCTCCAACAAACAAAAAATACATAAAAACGTTCCATCCCCAGTGTTACACATCATAACATACGTCGACACTAGAAATAAAAAAGGAAGACTCCATCTTTCACTCACATCATTTCCTTTACTATGAGTTATATGCACGATACCCATGTAAGGGCAACATTCAAACACAAGGGGTGAGATATCACCGTTATATAATGGAAACCATGATAATAAGCAAGCATCATATTATTACATGCACATCACCCATTCCACAACATAATTCTACACAATCAACATAACAACAACCCAACACAATAACAACACAACCAATATGAAATTCAATGAGACTTACAACTCGACTCAATACATGTGGTACCAATACGTGAACACTCAGGTTCACCGTTCCGATCCTCACCTTCGAGGATCAGAACCCACCAATTTGTTACCATCACCTCTAATAATGCTTCATTTATTTCATCACCTCCGAAATAAGTTACTCGCGCCCAATCCCTACCTCCTGGAATTGAGGAACATCAACAACGGACACTTGTCCAACATCATGAATGCATGCAACATATTATACATGCAACAACAACATAAAGCACAATGACCAACACCTCCATTGTCAACTTACTCCGCCAATACTAGCCTCCATGCACCAACACATACTATAATAGCTCAGTAACATCAAAATGCATCATAGAAAGCAACAACAATGCATTTCAGATTATGTCACACCACAACATAAATAATTTAATGTATTTAACACAATCTCACATCAAATTATTCATTTTCAGGTACTGAAACCAATTTTAGAATAAAGTTCACCGCGTGAGATTTCCTAGGCTTCGAACGACACTTGAATTGGACACCTGAAACTAAAGTTATGAATTTCTGAAGTTTTACAAAATTCTATTAGAACTGCGGTAATCAATTTCGCCATGTATCGTAACCGATTACAGGCTCGAAAGCAGTCTAGAAACCCATTTATCAAGTGATAATTGATTATGTCCAATCCCATAATCGACTACGCCTTCGCAAACAACCCGGAAACCCATTTTTCAATAGTGTAACCGATTACCCAAATCCTGGTAATTGATTACACCTGCAACAGAAGCACTTTTCTACTGCTTATTAGTACAAAAATCACTTTTTCACATACCCAAAATCCCACTTTTCATAACATTCGTTTAACACATAACTTTACCCCGAAAATCACTTTTCTAACACTTAAAGCTTCAATTATTTTCATAAAATCGTTCATAACATAAGTTCTAACTCTGACTCGCAACAACCATTAACAAACAACTTTTACCATCATAAAATCCTATCAAAAGAATAATTCCAACAACAACAATTACAACAATTTGCCAATCCAACATCACTCTCAACATTAACATACCACACATAGATCATCAAATAATGAACCAACCCAACAATTACAAAATTGCAACAATGATCATGATATTAAGAGAAAAAAAACACAAACCAAGCATAAACATAATCTAGCCACCATCTGTTGAGCTTGGGCACCCTTACTATATTGAAAAACACCCAAATATAAATAACCTATTTGTATCACTTATATAAGTAGAGATTGTCAATTTAGGGTTAAGAAAAATAGAGAGAAAATAAGGATTCAAAAGAGAGAAAAGAGGAGAGAAACTCATTTCCGTTTTTTCTGTAGCAACCTCACTAAATCGATGGTCCCTGATTTTGTTAGAACAAGATTTGGATTTGTGTTTAAATATATATGTTTTGATGATAACAATGCATATATTTTATGTAGAACAATTTTAGTTCTAATGGTTTCATTGAGTGTGCAGATATTAGAATTCTGGATAGTCTTAATCAAGATATCATGAGATTCACTTTAGCACTCAGAAAGAAAATCATTGAGTTTGTTTCTAATAAAGCAATAGTAGTTTTGTTGAATGATGAATGTTCGACAAGAAAAGAATATCAATGAGTTTCTAAGAAGAGCTTAAGCTTCAAAGATCAGAAATTAAAGAGTCAAGAAGTCAAGATTCAAAGATCAACTCAGCATCAGAATGAAGGACTAAAAGTTCAAGATATCAGAAAATAAAGAAATAGATGATAAATTTTTTTGCTTACAGCTCAATATCATGAATGAAGATATCATAAATGAAGATGCTAAGAAACAAACATATCATAAACAAAGATCTTAGAAATATCAGACACAGATATCTCGAATATTAGAAAGAAAGAATTCATGATCCGAAACCAAGATGTAGCTGACATAAGCTGTTGCTTCCAGCTTAATTGAAAGATCAGAATTTAAGAGATTAGAAAGAAAGAATTCAACATCAAAATCACATGTACTGATATAAGCTTTTTCTTCAGAAATTAGACATCAGATATGCAACTCAGAAAAGTTGTCATTAGAAATCAAAGATCAGATCAAGATGAATTAACCAGAAAATTAAATATACTAATATAAGCTTCTGCTTCAGAAATCAGACATCAGACATACAGCTTAGAAAAGTTGATTATCAGAAATAAAGATCAGATCAAGACATAGTGGATCAGAGAATCTTCCATTCACAAACAAAGAATTTTTTTACAGATTTCGTGTTGCTTGTATATCTGAAGACAGTGTTCAAATATCTGAAAGACTCGACTCTACAACAAAGAAGCATCTTCTGGATCACTTTCATTCTTCAATCAGAATCAATCCAGCAAGAAGAAAATAATCAAAGCTCGGAATTCAAAAACTTGAGAATTAGAAAGGTTGTTGCCCCAAAATCTAATTTCAAGATCCAAACATCAGAAGAGCTTTTGGTATCAACTTCAAAAAAGCTTTTGCCTACAACGACAAGACTTGTTTCTCAGATAAGCTATTGCTTATATATCTGAAGACAAGAATCCACTAATGAAAGATTCTAAAATGAAACATCTTCACACTTGATTTTCATCTCTCAGATCAGATAATATATAATCCTTCAAAACTAGTTCTAAGATCAGAAATCAAGCTTCGTGTTTCAGAAAAGCTATTGCTATGATTTCTGAAGAAAAGTCATGGTTTTGACCACTCTAATGTTCCTATGCTACAACAACAAAGTAGTTTTTGAACTACTCGTCAGTTATTCATCAGAAGAACAAAGACAAAGTAATTTATATCTTCCAAGCTTAATACTTCATAATCATAAGTGCATCATCTGAAGATAAAGATCAAGAAACATAGTCATAAAGAATACAGTACAAACAGTACACCACAAATTTCACTATCATGATATTGGTTGTATTATTCATAGAAGTTGTCTCCCACGTTCTTATGCTAACAACTACAAGCAGCAGGATAAGGAAAGTGACGTTTCGTACTATTCCAAACCTCTCTTGAATCTATCCGTTGGGAATCAACCATTGGAAGGAGAAAGGACTTTTCTATCCTTACAACGACTCTTTTTAAAGGCTATATAAGAAGATCAATGAATGGACTATAATTTGATGATGTTAGCCACAACGAAGTCGAAAATTGTTATTTATATTGAAAACAAATACAATGAGAGAGAGATAAAAAGAAAATATGAAAAGAAATAAGAAGAAGAACAAGAACAAGAACAAGAACAAGAATAAGAAGATGAAGATGAAGAACTCTACAAGATGCTGCACTCAAACTTATATTATATTCATCTTTATATATTTATGTAAAAGAAAGAAGTTATTGCTCATATCTTTCTAAACACTTGTGTGTTTTATCATGTACTTAAACTAGTAGTAATCTTCTTGTTAAGAAACATTATTGTATTCTCCAGAAACAATTCTTTCTAGAATTGGTGATGCCTCGAGTGATCGAGTGAAGATTTGTATACTTGAGAAGACTTTGACAGCTGATCATTGTGGATGAAATCCTTTCTAAGGGACCGGGTAGGTCAGAACCCTTGACGGGTCAATGATCGTTATATCTCTTAGAGGACTGGGTAGGTCAGAATTCTTAAGGGATCAGTAACTGTATGATCATTGTGTTGTTAGTCACCAGTGGGTAGCCCGTGTAGTTGTAATTGTCATACCCCAAATTTTCCTGCATTAGGGAAAATAGTGAGTTTCATTTTTTTCTAATACTATTGGTGTATTTTTATACTATTTTTTATATTTTACTAACAGTTAATTATCTTTTTAATCATTTAAGTATAATAAGTTTTATTCCCGGGGAGGGGGTATTTATTTATCATTTTATAAAAGGGCTGTGTTTTTTACAATTAATCAAATAGTTCTAAATTTCACTAATTGGCCCATTAAGTTTTTTTAGAGGCCCGTTAAATTAGATTTTTGTTGGTTTTAATTATCAGTATTAATTTATTTTTGTTATTATATTTATTCAGGTTGACCTAAGGTCAACATTTTATGCATTATATTTATATTTCAAATTCTTATTGCATTATTATTATTATTTCATTTTATTATTATTATTTCTATTTGACCAAAGGTCAAAATTAGGGTTTCTTTGAACCCTTTGTTCTAAGCCACACCCAGAAGCATGTTCTTGTTCACTAAGACAACTAAAGCCCAATTCTGGATCTTATTTTTTGAATCAAATCATAAAAATTGAAAATTGATTTTATTTGATTTTTAATCTGAATACAATTACAAAACAGAATCAGATACATATAATACAAGCCATAATTCCTATTTTACAAACAAATCTAACTAAATCAAATCTTTAATTTTCAATCAATCTAAACAAACTGAATCAATCAAATTTGTAACAGCAAATTACAATAAACTATTTTCCTAATTTTACTAAGTTCTAAAGATATATAAACCTAACTCCTAAACTAAGAATAGGACAAAAAAATTGTAGAATAAACCCCTATCATCCAATTGCTATTATTGTGATCCCCAACCCTCACTAGAGCTCAATTTTTTGGAATATTAAGGGTTTCACACTGAAACCCTAAGCCTTCGAGCTAAACCTCCATCATTGTACCTGCAAGCAGAAGAAAAAGGAAGGGATTAGAGACGTAGAAGGATAATTCAGAAGAGGAAATCAAAAAATTTACGCAAAGAACCACTACAAGGAGAGGTACGCCTGAGACTTAGCTTAGGGGATTTATTGTTTTTGCTGTGTGAATTTCTTAATTTTGGGGATTAATTTGGGTTTAGGGTTAGGGTTCTTATTGTTTAGGGTTAGGGATCTAAACTAGGTTTAGGGTTCATCATTTATGGGCTAGGGTTCTTGTGGTATATGTTCATAAGTTTCTTAGGGTTCTAAGGCTATGGTTAGGGTTCTTGGTTTGTTCTAGGTTCAAGATGGTGTTCCTAGCGAACACTCATCCCAGACGAAGGCCTCAATGGTCGCCCACAGTGACATCCTCTAGGGTTCTTGGGTTGGGATGAACATTTGGGTTTTGGATGAAGTTCCGGGTTAAAGTTCAACCTGAGAAAAAGGTTAGCACGGTGGTTCATGGTGGTTGGAAGGGTGAAGCGATTTCCAGTGGGTGGTTTTCTAGAGAGAAGCTAGAGCTTCCTGTCTTGATTTGTTTAGTGAGAGCGACAAAGGTGTAGAGAGATGAAGGAGAAAATGGGGAAAATGAATTATGTAAAGAATGAATGTTTATATACTTTATCCATCACTTTGTGTATGCGTGTTACCATACTCCCTAATCAACAATTAATCTAGTTCATCCGTTTGGCATACTCCTGATCAGCGTCCCAAAATTGACTTATGATGACCATCTGATCAGGATCAAGCATTCTAGAAGCGTTCGCAACACCTTAGCATCTTGAGTCAATCTCACAACATTCGAACGAGTTGTAACATTATCTGGGCTTAAGCCCTTTCTATTCACACCCTCTAAACTATTCCCTCAACTATCATTCACACTCATGCACCTATTTGGACTTCAAATAATGGTTGGGATTAAGCCCTTACTATTAACACACCCTTGTTTACTGCGAATAAAATAACATACACCCCCTGACTTTTTATTAATAATTCATGTTTTTATTATTTTATTAATTTATCTTATTTATTTATTTACTTATTATTTGTTTATTTATTTATCTTTTGCCACATCATTCTCACTCATTTGCATTAAAATGATATTTTATATTATTATAAATATATTATTTATTTTTGATAAATAAATATTTATAATAAATATAAATTATTTAAAAAATTAATAACCTTTTTTCATTTAATGCATAAAGCATTTTTTTACTAATTTCAATATCATTCATTTATTTTCAAAAATTACACCGTGCATACCAATCAAAGTCAACACTTTCTACTAACCTAATTCAAATTCCATATTATTTAAAAAAATTGTGAACTTGCTTTCAAATTAAACTTCGAACTACGCCTACGATTACACAATTTTCAAACACAGACGAATTTCAAAGGATCGTTCAAAGGCATTTACACAATCCAATAAAAAACTAATCAAACACATATGAAATACGAAATTGGACTTTGACTCTTTGCAAGAAGATACATAGGCACGCGGTTAAAACCAATGTGAGTCCCTTAATTAAAAGATTAAACATTTTCTTATACAATTGATAACAACATGCCTTTGAATAAAAATTACCGATTTACCCTACGACCTAAAATAGGATTCTCCTTGAGAACAAGGAAGGCGAAGGGTGTCTAACACCTTCCCTTCATCTAACCAACTCTCTAACTTAGAGTCTCTAAAAAATTAGGGTTACCCGTTCTTTCCCGCCCTTATGACAAAAAGTAGTGGTGGTGACCCACGTATTAGCTACCGATTACGACAGCTTGCGACTTCACTAGGGACACAACCCTAGGGTTAGAGTGTTCCCCTCCTTTTAGGTCTAGGGTTTTCTTGGATTCATTCTATTTATGGCATGTTTTTGTTTTCATATATATTTATTTATTTATTTCTTATTTATTGTTATTCACTACTACGGAAAATTCATTTAACAACAGTTGGAATACACATATAATCACGCAGGTCTAGGCGTTGTTGTGTAGAGTATGGTTATATATGTTATACTTACAATCAAAAACCTGTGACGGTTGTAGTAAGTTGTCGATGAAAACGGTTGATGTAAACAACCATTGTAATAAATTTAGTGCATGGATTCGATACACACCTACAACCAAAACTAATGTGCATAAAAATAGAATTTCACCACGGTTAAACTTATCAACCATTATGGTATATGTCAAAGTTTATTGTAAAATATGGGATTGCTTGTTTTTCCCTGCCCCTCATTAACCATATATAACCATTCAAATAGATTTTTGAGACAATAATCATAAAAATTAAGTTATTCTTGAAAAATAACTTAAAAGATCCAATATTTTTTGAATTGCAAGCATCATGTAAATCATTATTTCCTCTTTTAGCCTATAGGATTTAATTCAATCCCAAATTCTTCAAAGTAATATTGATAAATGGATGCCAGTCTGAGTCTTTCGCATAAACTTTGAATTCCTCTTCTTTTCTTTTTTATTTTTCAAACATCAAGATATGTGTGAAAGATCCAGACTGGCATCCATTTATCAACATTGTTTTGGATATTTGTGACATTGAAGGAAATTATATACGCTAAAGAGGGAATTATGATTTACAAGATGCATACAATTTGAAAAATATTGGATCGTCTAAGTTGATTTTCAAGAATAATTTAATTTTATTAATTATTATCTTAAAAATATTTTTAAATGAATGCAAGTTCAATGAGGGATTTAGTGAAACAAGCAATCACATATGATATAACAAACTAACTAACAACATTTATCAACAAAAACATCGAATTAATTTATATAGATTGGGAGAACTGAACAACTAACCATTTCTTGAAGCTTTAAGTGATAAGTAAAGAACCATAACCACTTGCTAGCTGCACATGAGAGTAGTCTAGTTTGTAAGAAGAACAAGGTTGACGACTATCAAATGAAAAAATATATTAATTAGTTTTTTATATGATGCACCTCTTATTAAAAATAATATTGGAACTATGAAGTTCATCTAGATTGTTAATCAATGAAGAAGAAATACAAGGTGGATGAAGTTTCCACAATGACTTCATACTTCTTGTATTTTTCTCCATTGATACACAAAGCATATGTACATTATCAACTCATACTATACAGTTGTTACCACCATCATCATCATCATCTGAGGTTCAACTAGTTTGTGAAGCCATGAGAAAGAAATATAATATGGATGAAGTTAAAACAATAACTTCATACTTCTTATATTTCTTCTTATAGCTTCTCAAACTATATGAAGTTTACTGCTCTTGTTTCTTGAGTCCTACAAACACTATGAATATTATAAACATGTGAAATCGCAAACTTATTTATCAACAACACAATATGAAACAACAACATAGAACAACATACAACCAGAAAAGAACAATAAACTATCTAACAAGAAGAAAATTATAGGAAACCTATGTGAGACATAACAACAATATACACGGAAACGAGAGAATAAGGAAAAATAAGAATACCTTTATATAAATATACTTAAAACGGTTTACAATTCCAACTGTGCTTATATATGTAAATTTGTCACTACGGTGGAACATACCAACCGTAGTCATAATCCTTTAAGTTTCTTATAAAATAAATAAAAAAGAAAAGGCATACCTTAACATTAAAGGAATAAAATATATCAGGGTGCTGAGGTTCGAACCCATGAAAGCTTGATGGTATCGCCACAGTTAGCACCTCAACTGTTCTTATATACAAATAATTTTTAATCAAAAAATAAAAATAATATGGTAGCGCCTTAGTTTAGATATGTCACCACGGTGTAGGGAAGAATCGGGTGACCATGGTGTTGTTGTTAACACGTTTTGTAGTAGTGATTTTATCATATTATTATCATATTGCTCTTAATATTGGTGGAATTTTATTTCAAAAAATATCAAACCTTAGAAGAAGGGTTGTCAATTGGCCAAGGGGGTTTAACATCCCTATGAGTGTTTGTGACGAATTATCCTAGAGTAGGTCGAGTTTCAAGAAATATATTTTATAGGTTAAAGTCTCTTAGAGGTAGGACTTTGGAATTTGACCAATGACTCTTTGTATAACCAAAAATAAAATCTCATGGTAAGACCTTGTATAACCTATGAGAT
Source organism: Vicia faba (assembly GCA_948472305.1). Lineage (NCBI taxonomy): Eukaryota > Viridiplantae > Streptophyta > Magnoliopsida > Fabales > Fabaceae > Vicia > Vicia faba. Next base: position 1,232,715,000 of record OX451737.1, read on the forward strand.
GAAAGTCTCAGTCTACAAAGAGGCTCAACTTAAGGGAGACCCTTGTGCCTTTTCCCCTATAGTGTTATCCATGATACCCTTATGGAAGCCACCCTTTTGGGGAGAGTATAATATCCATAGGAAGAACTTATGAACCTACCTACTAAGGAAACTCTTACGATCCCACCACCAAACTGCATCACCATGCATAACACACATTTTGAGTTTAAAAATATTCATTATTTTTGCATTTTTGTGTGTCTTATTCAAAGGATTTCCTAAAAATAATAATACAAAAAAAAAGAAACGTTTTTTCAGTGAGCATCTCAAAAAATATACTAATAAGAAACTGGCAATCTACATCAGTGCTACAATGCTAGATATGAAGAAGATCAAGCTAATTAGAGGAAAACTACATGAAAAAGCTATGAAAGGTTATGTTCGTCACTATGGGGACATCATTGATCTCACTAAAACAATTGTACAAGTGAAAGCCATTACTTCTCTTGCTAATTTCTATGACCCTCCACTAAGGTATTTCACTTTTCAAAATTTTCAATTGGCGCCTACCTTAGAAGAATTTGATAGGATTTTGGGATTATCCAAAATCAAGGATGAAGCTTATATAGAAATTGGAAATACCATCAAAATCTGAAACTTGGCTAAAGAATTAGGAATACCCTTCACTGACTTAATACTTAACTACAAGAAAGATGGTGAAGTGCAAGGTATCAAAAGACAATACTTATAATCTAAAGCTTTCTTTTGCTGATAAGAAAGAACGGGAGGGTTGTGCAGATTGTTTAGAATTTATTATCTTTGGCTTGGTTATGTTTCCAAATATTCTGGATTATATATCTTATGCGGCCATTAATGTGTTTTGGGTTGATAAAGTATTAAATGTTGATCATACTCCCGCTTTGCTTGTTGATGTGTATTACTCACTTCATACACGTTATATAAAAGGGAGTAGCTCATTTCTCACCTCTACAAAGAGAATTACAATGTCAATGATTTAACAAAGAATGAATGGTCCCAAAAATTGAGGGCTCGTAGTGATGATTATGTCTTGTGGTATGCTAAAAAGATGAATATAGGAGAAATTATCTTTAATTATGGAGAATTTCCAAATGTTCCTTTCATTGGAACAAGAAGATGTATCAACTATAAACTCACTTTGGCTTTACATCAACTTGGATACCATTTGGAAGATAAACCTTTCGACGAGAAACTTCAACAATTGGTCCTTCCTAATATAGGTAGAAGCAACCTTGAACTACTCAAGAAAGTCATACAAGCTTGGGGTAAGGTTCACAAGAAACATGCCGAATTTGGTAGGAAAAATATTGTGGCAAGAGAACAATATACTCTATGGGTTTTGGAAAGGGTCCGTACATGCCAGATTCCCTTTCGATGTCAGTAGAAGAAATAAAAGAGCTAAAGGATGCCCTTAAGCAAGCTCAAAGGGACAAAGAGGATTTGGAACATAACCTTTATGGCCTTTCTTATGAGAAGAATCAGTTGCAATGAGAGCTTGGGCTGAAATACCAACATATTCAAAACAATCGTGAATTGGCTGAAAAAGAAAGGTCTAGGCAAAAGCGAATGACTGAAGGGTTGTTAAGTGTTGCTTTCAATCTTGATTTCCACAATCAACGGTTGGATGATGCTTCTAGAGAAATTTGAAGACTAAGGTGTTGGTTTGATAAAGCATTACAAGACAAAAGAGAGTTAAAAGAGGTTCTGAGAATTGAAATCCAAGGATTAGAGGAGGGTGCTCAAGATCAAGCAGACAAAATTCAAATCCTTCTCACAAATCTCCAAGAAAGCCAAGAAGCAGAGGTGAGAGAATGCCTTAGAAAGATGAAAGTAGAAAGACTTCTCTCTCTAAAGGTGAAGGAGTATGAACAAGTATGTCAAGAATTAGAAGGCCTCCAAAAGGATTTCCTTATAAAAAGGTAACTCTATAAGGTGATGAGAGCTGAAAAGAGATATTGGGAAGAGCAGTATACAAAGATAGCTCAAGCGGGAAAAGACAACAAGGTCTAATTCCTACATTTTACAAGGAGTATCTGAGGTATAAAGACAGGCATGCAAAGCTCGCCTTCTTAGCAAACAATCTCATTGGTGACATTCTTAGGAGCTTAAGGGATGTAGAAGCCATAATGGTTCCTCTCCCAAAGGATGTTCAAGACTTCCTCAAGATTTGTAGGGAGATGGTCGATGGTTTTAGGATAGAAATTTGCAAGCGTGGCTAGGAGATTTTAGTTTCTTTTTTATTTTCCTTTTAGTATTTGGAATTTGCTTTAGTATTTCCATTCAGTATTTCCCTTTAGTTTTTGTTTCCGTATGAATTGTATTTCCCTTTTTAAGGATTATAATTTTTATTATTCAATAAGTAATTTGTTACAATATTTTTATCTGTGTATTTTTGGGATGCTCATCAATACAAATAATAAAACCTGGAAAAAATAATAATGAATAATAAAAGGAAATCCAACGTGAATAAAACATTCAAATAAATTCTTAGCATTTTCACACGCATCCATCAAACCACAAGCATCACATTTCATACCTCATACAAAAACTAATTGTTTTCATATCATCTCCAGTTAACTCATCGGGCAAGATAAACTGGCTTCCCGACCCCCATATGAAACAAGAGCTCGTCAAAAGAAAGTAATGGAGAAAATTGAGGAAAACCAAGATATCTTTCAAGAGGATATGGAACAAGTGAAAGGAAGTATTGACTCTATGAAAGGAGATATGAGTCAAGTTATGCTCACCTTGAAGAACATCATAGCAAGGCAAGACGAGATTCCCAATGTGGATTTTGAAGAAATATCCCAAACTATTGGTGCATCAAGCGGTCACCAACCAAGACATGAACCAGAATCTGGTCCCACAAAGTCAATTGTTGCCCAACAAGAGACCATCATGACTGAAGGTTTCATTTCACCTCCTCCTAAGATGGGGGCACCCCATACTTTGCAAATTCCAATCAACAATCCTCCCAACGTGGATAATTATATAGATGTGCAATATGGAGACCATGATTTAGAAGGCATCACTAAAGTTCCCTAACCAAAGACTGCTAAAGATCTTGTGGCGGTCAATCAATTCAAAGCCCTTAAAGATTGGTTAAAGATTATAGAAGGTTATGATGCTTTTGATGTCAATGCTCTTGAAATGGGTCTAGTTCCGGATGTAGTGATCCTTCTCAAATTCAAATTACCTGACTTTGGAACATATAAGGAACTCACATGCCCAAGGAATCATCTATGCATGTTCTGTTAGACTCCTAAGATATCATCTTTGATAAGACGAATATCAATACAAATCCTATGCCTCCGCATGGTGGTCCAGCTGTGAACGAAATTCAGATAATCACTAATGTTGGAGGGACTAGACGAGTAAAATCTCGGATAGATATGTTGAAGGAGCATTTATTAGAACATGGATTTCTCTTGGAACATAATGATGCTTTCGAGGACACTTTCAAGCAATTGGTGGAACAAGGGATAGTCCAATTCTGGCATTACCCTGAAGAAGGATATGTGGTTACAATCAATGGAAATACAAGAAGACCATTGGTGATTCCTTGCCAAGGTTCAAACTCTATGAAGAGATAACTTGTAATTCCTTGTGGGGAGTCGAGCTAACCAAAAATGCCAGTAACAATACCATGCCAAGGTCAAACTTTGAAGATACCAACGTTTCCGAAGAGTACAATGGTGATCAGGGGGCCATCTCCCAATCCTTATGAAAGTGATAAAATTGTGCCATGGAGTTATGACACTACTATCTATATCAATGGACATAAACAAGAAAGTGAGCACTCAACAAGTCAAGGGCCTACAATTACAAATATAGCAAACACAGGGGGCATGACTCGTAGTGGTCGGATATATGCTCCAGATCAACATAAGAAGGATGATACTACGGATAAGGATAAAGGAAAAGTTATGGCTAAAACTAGTCTAGGGCAAGAGCCTCCAAGAAAAGCCTTCATTGTTCAAGAAGTTGACGAGTTCTTGAAAATGATCAAGAAGAGTGACTATAGGGTGGTGGATCAACTTCACCAAACCCCATCCAAGATTTCAATACTCTTGTTGCTGATCAATTTTGAGGTGTGTCGAGACTCTTTGATGAAAATTCTAAGTTCTTCGCACGTTATAAAAGAGATCATAGTTAACCAATTTGATGGAGACATGGCTAATATGATGTCAGGAACACACCTAGGTTTCAATGACAGTGATTTACCTCCACAAGGTAGAGCTCACAACAAGGTGTTGCACATTTCAATCCAAATAGGAACAATTAGCTTATCTAGAGTACTTACCGATATTGGTTCTTCCCTCAATGTCCTACTAAAGGCCTTCCTAATGAAGCTGACAATGGATGACATCGTCATAAGACCAATTTCTATGGTGGTTAAAGCTTTCGATGGTTTACAAAGCACAATGTTTGGAGAAGTCAATCTCCATGTAAATATCGGCCCACGTATGTTCTACATCACCTTTCAAGTAATGGATATAGAACCAGCATATACTTGCTTGCTAGGACGACCTTAGATTCACGCTGCATGAGCTGTCACCTTAACCATGCATCAAAAATTGAAGTTCCTTGTCAAAGGAAAATTGGTGATAATTGTAACACCCTAAAATAGTTAGATTATTTATTTAATTATTTTACTTATTTATGATGAGTTTTTGTGACATATTTGTGGTGTTTATATGATGTATTGATGATCATGATGCTTGATATGATGTTTTGTGTGGTGTATGATGGGGTGGTAGGAATTAAGAAGGTATAGAGTATTTTAGAATAATTTAGATAATTAGAAAAACTTAGATAATTATAATAATTTATTGGGATTATTTTAATTAGTTAAATAGAATAATAATAAGAGGTAGAAGCTAGGAGGGAAAAGTGGTAAATTGTGAATGGATAAGTGAGGGTAAGATGGGAAAACCATAAAAGGGTCCAAAGGATAAACTAGGGAAAAAGAGTGTCAGTGTTCACTCCATGCAATCATGAAAAGAGAAGAACATTGTGGAGAGAGCTAGGGTACGAAAGAGCTCAGAGAGATTTGATAGAACATGAAGAGAAATCAATTTCTAGGAGAAATCTAAGGTAAGGGGGTTTATCGGTGTTATTATAATTGATCTAAGGTTTAGATAATTGTAGGTTGTGTTGGGGTTTTGGGGTGATCATGTTATTATAATGTTTGATGATGAACCGGTGAAATTGTAATGTTTTCTTGTAAAGAAATGATGTATATGGTGTATGATTAATTATGTTGGTATTATTTGATGAAAACAAGTGGAATTATGAAGATTTGAGACTTGTAATATGATGAAATCGTGTAGAAATTTGGACTGCGCAGTGTAGAAATCGCAATAGGGAAGTCATGTTCAAGCTACAGCATCGAGCCGTAGATATGTGTCATCAGGCGATGGAGCATCATTCCAGCAGCACCGGGCGGTGAAGCAACAATGGGGTAGGTGAAAACATAGCCCCTGGATTTTATATGGAGGGTGGTCTATTGTTGGAGCGTCGCCGGGCGACGTAGAAGCAAGCAGTGAGTGTCAGGCAAGCGAAATGCAGCACCGGGCCATGCAGAACCGAGCAAAAATAGTGATATGTCGCTCCCATGTTGTCGAGCAAGCCTCAGGAGAGCAGTCTGCTTCGTCGAGAAAGCACCAGGCGATGGACAACTGTGATATTTTAAAAGTGTCATAACTTTAGTTTTTGGACTCCGATTGATGCGTCGTTCAAAGAGTTAGAAAGCTAACACGATGAACTATACTATGGTGGAATAAAAAGAATCTTATGATGCGTTTTTCCAGTACCTATGCTTTTATGTATAAGATGATTTGGTGATTGTTTTAATAAGGTATATGTTTCAATAAGATGAATTATTGATACTATGATGTTGTTGTTTCATGTTATGAAGTTTCTAATAATATCTATGATGAATATGTGAATGATGATGTGTTTGACTAGAAGTTGTCATTTGGTTATTAAGAAGTTTTGCATCATGATTTCATGACATAAGTTAGGGCATAGCCCAATGATGGTTGCAGGATGTTGTTCCAGTGAGTTTGTAGGAAGAATAGTCCAGTGATGACCTCAATCCCATAGTGTGGATTGAGTGAAATTTATGATGTGCTTTGGTTCCAAGCGAGAATCGATCCTATTGGTAGGGATCTTTGGAGAAAACGATGAGGGTGTCATCAGTGGAGTTTTGGTACCACATGCATGAATCTAAAGAAGTTGCATTGTATTAATGTGGCATTTCATGATGATTTTATTAACTGTTGTTTTGTGAATGTGTGTTTGTGATAATTTCTAATTGATGATATTACGTGTGTCTGATGTGTATTATGATGCGTGAAGGTGTGAGTATGACATGAGGTTTTTGGTGGTGTATTTCTTTGGTGTTGTATCAAGACTACTATATTGACTCCTTATGTCTTTTATAATGATTATGCTTTACTCACCCTTATTGCTTGGAAATGTTGCCTCTATACGCGGGTAACTTGCAGGTAATCAAGAATAGTTCACCGAGGCTTAGAGAATATCTACGAAGTGTGTTATTTATTTCCTTTAGAATTAAAAGGGGTCTTGCTCTGATATGTAACATCGAGATGGGACAGTTTGTTTTGAATAATCATGTTGTTGTGTTTAATTTGAGATTTGAACTACCCTCTTGGTAATTGATTTGTTTTTATTTGACAAAGTTATTTATAAGTATATTAATAAAGATGTTTTGAATTATGAATTTGCGCTGCGAGTAAGTTGAAAACTATGGTTGTTGATTCCGGGGTACTTAACGTAATTGATTTTTGAAAACTCGTATTACGGAGCAAGATATGTTTTATTATGAAGTTTGTTTGAAGCAAATGTGACACCCTTTTTGGTGCATTACTCTGATTTAATTATTGAACTATTCTATGAATATTCCTTTGGGTTTAGAAGGGTGTTACATTAGTGGTATCAAAGCAGGTCGGTCCTTCCGACCAGGTTTTCTTATGATGTATATGTCATGATGATCGATTAGTGTGAGTAAAGTGTCGATGTGTGTTTCTAATGTTAGTTTTATGTGTGTAGAATAGTTGGAAGAAATGATGTTACACTTGTTGCTACCTTACATGTTGTTTCTTAGGCTGTGAAACATCAGCCCAACGTTGGTGGGAATGATGGATCTCGTGTTTTAGAGACATTCCAGAGGAACCATCCGCCTATTTTCAAAGGTAGATATGATCTTGATGGAGCACAGACTTGGCTCAAGGAGATTGATAGGACCTTTAGAGTCATGGGTTTCTCAGAAGCGTAGAAGGTGTGGTTCCGTATGCATCAATTGGCATAGGAAACTGGTGATTGGTGGGTTGGCGCCTGTCAGAGACTGACATCGGTTGGTGAAGTTATTACTTGGGTTGTGTTCATCAGAGAGTTTTTTAGGAAGTATTTTCCTGAGCATGTGCGAGGGCAGAAAGAGATTGAGTTTCTGGAGTTGAAATAAGGGAACTTGATTGTTACTCAGTATGCTTCAAAGTTTGTGGAGCTGGCAAAGTATTATCCATAGTGAAACGACTGCTGAATTCTTGAAGTGTCTTAAGTTTGAGAATGGTTTGCATTCGTAAATCACACGGGCAATCGGGTATCAGCAAATTCATGTATTTTAAGAGTTGGTGAACATCTGTAGAAACTATGAAGAAGATAGTTGATAAAGGGAAACATAAGGCTTATGATGGGAAGAAGATAAGTGGGGGAGGAGCTCTTGTTTCTGTCAAGTGTTATAGGTGTGGTGAACAAGGTCATTATTCTAATGAATGTGAGAATAATGTGCTAAGGTGCTACAAATGTGGTAAGATGGGTCATCGTTCTCCTGAATGCAAGAACGGTGGTCCAACATGTTTCAATTATGGAGAGCATGGTCATATCAGTATCCAATGTTAGAAACCGAAGAGGGACACTACTTCCCAGACCAATAGTAGAGTGTTCGCCTTGAGTGGATAAGAGGATTCCAAGAAGGACAACTTGATTCTAGGTACTTGTTTTATTAACGATGTTGAATTGGTTGTTATTATTGAAACTGGTGCTACTCATTTGTTTATTTCGCGTGAATGTGCTAATATGTTGGGGTTGAAGTTGTCTAATATGAACGGTAGTATGGTGATAGATACTCCTTCTAGTGGTTCTGTTACTACCGTTCTTGTTTGTTGAAAGTGCCTTCCGAACATTTATGGTAAGAGTTTTGTTATGGATTTGGTGTGTCTACCCTTGCACAAAGTTGATGTTATTCTCGGAATGAATTTTTTGGAGTTTAACTATGTTCATATCAATTGTTATAACAAGACTTTGAGGAGCCTTAAGTTCGGTGATAATTGAGAATTGATTTTGTTTTCTGCTAAGAAAGTGAATTAACTTATGGAAGACAAAGCTTTAATGTTTGCAATGTTTGCATTGCTGCAAGTTGATTAAGCAATTGTGAGCATTGAATTACCTGACGTCTGTGAATTTCCAGAAGTATTTCCAGATGACATCAATGATTTGCCTTTGGAACATGAAGTGGATTTTTCTATAGATGTAGTGCCAGATACAAGTCCAATGTCAATGGCTCCTTATAGGATGTCAGCTCCAGAGCTGAGCAAGTTGAAGAAAAAACTAGAAAAGATTCATGAGAAGAAGTTTGTGCAACCGAGTGTTTCACTGTGGGGTGCACCTGTGTTGTTGGTCAAGAAGAAAGCTAGAAGTATGATATTGTGTGTGGACTACAGGAATTTTAATAAAGTGACGATTAAGAATAAGTATCCACTTCCTAGGATCTATGACTTAATGGATCAGTAGGTGGGTGCTTGTGTTTTCAGCAAGATTGATTTGAGGTCGGGTTATCATCAAATTTGTGTTAGACCAGATGATATTTCTAAGACGGCTTTTCGAACGAGGTATGGTCATTAGGAGTACACTGTGATGTTGTTTAGTGTATCTAATGTGCCAGGTGTTTTTATGGTGTATATGAATCGAACTTTTCATTCATATTTGGATAAGTTTGTTATGGTGTTCATTGATGATATTTTGATCTATTCCAAATGTGAAGAGGAACATGCGGAGTATTTGAGAATTGTGTAGCAACTGTTGAAAGAGAAGAACTTATATGCTAAGTTGTCAAAGTGTGAATTTTGGCTGAAGGAAGTAAGTTTCCTTGGTCATGTGATTTCTAGTGGTGGAATTATTGTAGATCCTTCTAAAATTGATTCAGTGTTGCAATGGGAGACTCTGAAGTCTGCGACTGAGATTTGAAGTTTTCTTGGTTTAGCATGTTATTACCGAAGGTTCATTGAAGGATTATATAAGTTAGCATTACTATTAACTCATCTTACTCGAAAGGTCAAGCTTATGTGTGGGATGTTGCGGGTGAACAAAGTTTCATATAATTGAAAAAGAAGTTGACGACTGCTCCGATATTAATTTTGCCTAACCCAAGTGATGCTTTTGTGGTGTATTGTGATGTGTTGAAGATGGGTCTTGGTGGTGTACTAATGCAAAATGGACAGGTTGTTGCTTATGCTTCTAGACAATTGAAGATTCATGAAAGGAATTATCCTACGCATATTTTAGAGCTAGCAATTATGGTGTTTGTGTTGAAGATTTGGAGACATTATCTTTTTGTCTCTAAATTTGAAGTGTTCTGTGATCATAAGAGTATGAAATACTTGTTCGACAAGAAGGAGTTGAATATGAGGCAGAGAAGATGGCTTGAGTTGTTGAAGGATTATGACTTTGAATTGAATTACCATCCTGGTAAAGGAAATGTACTTGTTGATATATTGAGTAGAAAGTCGTTGCACATGTCAATGCTTATGGTTTGAGAACTGGAGATGATCGAACAATTTATAGATATGAGCTTAGTATGTGAAGAGACTCCCGATAGCGTGAAGTTGAGAATGTTGAAATTGACTAGTGGTATAATAGAAGAAATTTGAGAAGGTCAGAAATATGACTTGAAGCTGGTTGACCAATTGACCTTGATTAACCAAGGTAATGGAGGTTAGTTCAAAATCGATGATAACGGTGTTATGAGGTTTGGAAACAGAGTATATGTTTCGGATATTCTAGAACTTAATAGAAGTATTCTTGAAGAAGGACATCGAGCAGGTTAAGTATTCATCCCGGTGCTATGAAGATGTATCAAGACTTGAAGAAGTTATTTTGGTGGCCTGGTATAAAGAAGGAGATCTCTAAGTTTGTTTATGCTTGTTTGACTTGTCAAAAGTCGAAGATTGAATATCAGAAGCCTATGGGTCTTATGCAACCTTTGAGTATTCCAGAGTGGAAATGGGATAGTGTCTCTATGGATTTTGTGTTGGGTTTACCGAAGACTGTTAAAGGAAATGACTCAATTTGGGTGATTATGGATAGGTTGACTAAGTCGGCTCATTTCATACCAATGAAGATTAATCATCCTATGGAGAAGCTAGATGATATGTATATCGATGAGATTGTGAAATTCCAAGGAATACCTTTGAGTATCGTGTCGGATAGAGTTCTCAGGTTTAAGTCAAAATTCTAGGAAGGCTTGCAGAATTCTTTTGGTACTAAGTTGAGGTTGAGCTCTACATATCACCCATAGACGGACGGTCAGACAGAAAGGACTATTTAATCTTTGGAAGATTTATTGAGGACTTGTGTTCTAGAACAAGGGGGTCTTGGGATAGTAACTTGTTGTTGATTGAGTTTACATACAATAATAGTTTTCATGCGAGTATTGATATGGCACCATATGAAGCATTGTATGGTAGGAGGTGTAGAACTCTATTGTGTTGGTATGAGTCAGGAGAGAGAGTTGTGCTCGGACTTGAGATCGTACAGGAGATGACTGAAAAGATTAAGATGATTCAAGAGAGGATGAAAGTTTCTTAGAGTTATCATGACAAGAGGAGGATGGCAATCAAATTCCAAAAGGATGGCCATGTGTTTTTAAGAGTTACTTCGGTGACTGGCGTTGGTAGAGCTTTGAAGTCAAGGAAGCTTACACCGTATTTTGTTGGTCCATATCAGATTTCAGAGAAGATAGGTGAGGTGGAATATCGAATTACTTTACCTTCGTTGCTTGCGAATCTTCATGACGTGTTTCATGTGTCTCAGTTGAAAAAGTATATTTCGGATCCTTCGCATGTGATTCAAATGGTTGATGTATAAGAGAGAGATAACCTAATTGTTAAAGCATCACCCGTGCAGATAGAAGGACGGGAAGTGAAGCAATTGCGAGATAAAGACATCGCCTTAGTGAAGGTATTGCAGGGTGGACCAGATGGTGACAGTTAGACTTGAGAATGCGAGGATCAAATGAGAGAGTCTTATCCGATTTTTTTTCCGTCAGGTAATTTTTTCGGTGAAAAATTTGTTTAAGTGGGGGAGATTGTAACACCCCAAAATAATTATATTATTTATTTAATTATTTGGTTAATTTATGGTGAGTTTTTGTGACCTATTTGTGGCGTTTATATGATGTATTGGTATGATTATAATGCTTGATATCATGTTTTGTGTGGTGTATGATGGGGTCGTAGGAATTAAGAAGGTATAAAGTATTTTAGAATAACTTCGATAATTAGAATAATTTATTGGGGTTATTTTAATTAGTTAAATATAATAATAATAAGAGGTGGAAGCTATGAGAGAAAAGTGGTAAATTGTGAATGGATAAGTGAGGGGTAATATGGGAAAACCATATAAAGGGTCCAAAGTTTAGACTAAGGAAAAAGAGTATCAGTGTTCATCCTATGCAATCGTGAAAAGAGAATAACACTGTGAAGAGAGCTAGGGCACGGAAGAACTCAGAGGGATTTGATAGAATGCAAAGAGAAATCAATTTCTAGGAGAAATATAAGGTAATGTGGTTTATCGTTGTTATTATAATTGATATAAGGTTTAGATAATTGTAGGTTGTGTTGGGGTTTTTGTATGATGATGTTATTATGATGTTTGATGATGAATCGATAAAATTGTAATGTTTTCTTATATAGAAATGATGCATATGGTGTATGATAAATTGTGTTGTTGTTATTTGATGAAACCAAGTGGAATTATGAAGATTTGAGAGTTGTAATATGATAAAATCGTGTAGAAATTGGGATGTGCAATGCAGAAAACGCAACAGGGAAGTCATGTTCATGTTGTAGCGTCGGACAGTGGATATATGTCGTTGGGCGATGGAGCATCGCTCCAGCAGTGCCGGGCGGTGAAGCAGCGGTGGGGTGGGGTGAAAAATATAGCCCTTGGATTTTGTATGGAGGGTGGTCTGTTGTTGGAGCATCGTCGAGCGATGTAGAAGCGGGCAGTGAGTGTCGAGCGAGTGAAATACAATGTCAGAAGGTGGAGACCAGAGGAGAAATAATGAATTTTCTCTCCCACATCGTCGGGGGAGCCTCAGGCGAGCAACTTGCTTCGTCGAGCGAGCACCAGGCGATGGACAGATATGGTATTTTAAAAGTGTCATAACTTGAGTTTCAGGACTCCGATTCACACATTGTTCAAAGTGTTAGGAAGCTAACACAATGAACTATAATTTGGTGGAATAAAAAGAGTATTATGATGTATTTTTCCAGTACCTATCCTTTGATGAATAAGATGATTTGGTGATTGTTTTAATATGGTGTATGTTTTAATAAGATGAATTATTGATACTATGATGAGTTGTTTCGTGTTATTAAGTTTATGATGATATATAATGCTTATGTGAATGATGATGCATTTGACTAGCAGTGGTCATTTGGTTATTAAGATGTTTCTCATCATGAATTCATGGCATAAGTTAGGGTGTAGCCCAATGATGGTTGCAGGATGTTGTTCCAGTGAATTTGTAGGACGAATAGTCCAAAGATGGCATCAATCCCATACTGTGGATTGAGTGCAATTTATGATTTGCTTTGGTTCCAAGCGGGAATCGATCCTATTGGTGGGGATCTTTAGAGAAAACAATGATGGTGTCATCAGTGAAGTTTTGGTACCACATCCATGAATCTAAATAAGTTGCATTATGTTAATATGGAATTGCATGATGATTTAATTGACTGATGTTTTGTGAATGCGTGTTTGTGATAATTTCTAATTTATGATATTATGCGTGTCTAATGTGTATTATGATGCTTAAAGGTGTGAGTATGACATGAGATTTTTGGTGATGTATTTATTTGGTGTTGTATCATGACTACGATATTTACTCCTTATGTCTTTTATAATGATTATGATTTACTCACCCTTGCTGCTTTGAAATATTGCCTCTATACGTGGGTAACTTGCAGGTGATCAAGAATAGCTCTGCGAGGCTTAGAGGATAGCTACGGAGTGTGTTCTTTATTTCCTATAGAATCAAAAGGGGTCTTGCTATGATATGTAACATCAGGATGGGACCGTTTGTGTTGAATAATCATGTTGTTCTGTTTTATTTGATATTTAAACTACCCTTATAGTAATTTAGTTGTTTTTATTTGACGAAGTTATTTAGAAGTATATTAATAAAGATTTTTTGAATTATTAATTCCCATTGCAATTAAGTTGAAAAACTATGGTCGTTGATTTCGGAGTACTTAATGTAATAGATTTTTGAAAACTCGTGTTACAAAGAAGAATGTGTTTTATTATGAAGTTTGTTTGAAGAAAATGTGACACCCTTTTTGGGGCATTACTATGATTTAATTATTGAAATATTCTACGAATATTCCTTTGGGTTTATAAGGGTGTTACAATAATTGATGGAGAAGAAGATAACTTTGTAACTCATTTGGAGTCCTATAACTATACCAGTGTGGAAGAAGACTGTGTGGAGACTTTGTTCCAAGTCTTGGAAGTGGCTACAGTGGTTACAATCTTGGTAGAGAAAGTCACAAAACCTGGAACCTCTATGACATCATGGAAAGACTTACAAATAGTTAAGGAGGATCATACATCTAAAGGAACTATTCTACGAATATTCCTTTGGGTTTAGAAGGGTGTTACAATAATTGATGGAGAAGAAGATAACTTTGTAACTCATTTGGAGTCCTACGAATATATCAGTGTGGAAGAATATTGTGCGGAGACTCTGTTCCAAGTCTTGGAAGTGGCTACAGTGGTTACACTCTCGGTAGAGAAAGTCACAAAACCTGGAACCTCTATGACATCATGGAATGACTTACAAACAGCTGTGGAAGATCAAACATCTAAAGGTTAGGAAAGCTTTTGGAGATGTAGGTGCTCTAGAGATGCGCTTAGTCCAAGATGTGTTGATTCCTCCCAAATTCAAGGTATCTACTTTTGAAAAATATAAAGGATTCACGTGCCCAAGGAATCATGTACAAAAGTTCTCCATGGAAATGGCTGCTTATGCTCACGATCAGAAACTGATGATCCACTATTTCCAAGACAGTCTGAGTGGGGAATCCCTAGATTGGTGCATGTAGTTGGAGTGAGAACATATTCGATCATGGGCAGACCTTTCTTATGCCTTCTTAAAGCAATACAAATATAACTTAGATATATCCTCTAACCACATGCAACTTCAAAACTTATCTCAAAAGAAAGATGAATCTTTCAAGGAGTATGCTCAACGGTGGAGAGAAATGGAAGCTCATGTACAAACACCACTCCTTGAAAGAGAATTGGTAGACATGTTCATGAGTACTCTGCAAGGTCTATATTATGAGAAGATGGTTAGCAGCGTCTCCTCAGGATTTTCCGATTTAGTAATAATTGGGGAACAAATTGAAGCTGGTTTGAAAAGTGGCAAGATACCAGGGGAATCTAGTACTCCAGGGCATACCATTGAGAAATGTTGGACTTTTAAACACAAGGTCCAACATTCGATATACTCTCAAGATATCACCTTTGATAAACCTAATATCAAGATAAACCTCATGCCTCCACACGGTGGCTCAACTGCGAATCCAATTGAGAAAGTCACTAATCATGAAGAGACTAAACGAGTAAAAGCTTTGATAGATGTCTTGAAGGAAAATTTATTAGAACATGGCTTTCTCTTGGAACACAATGACGATTTCAAAAAAACTTTACAGAAATTGGTGGACCAAGGGATAGTCCAATTTGGGCATTTCCCTGAAGAGGAATATGTAGCTGCAATTAATGAGAATACAAGAAGACAATTGGTGATCTCGTGCCAAGGTCTGGGCTCTGCAAAGATACCACTTGTAATTCCTTTGGGGAACCAAGCTCAACAAAAATACTAGTAATAATACCATGCCAAGGTCAAAATTTGAAGTTACTGGTGCCTTCAAAGAGTACAATGGTGATCAGGGGGCCATCTCCCACTCCTTGCGAAAGTGATAAAGTTGTGCCATGGAGTTACGACACTACTGGGAAGGACCATTTCGAGTGCTACAAGTTTTTTCGAACAATGCTAATGAGATTGAAGAGCTTACACCAGAAGTTCAAATAATACGAGTAAATGGCAAATACTTAAAAAGGTATAGGCTTATGTTTCAAGTAATAATAATATAAAAAAAGTTGAAATTAATTGCATAATGAAAAGGCCATAAGGAGGCCTAAAGTACAAATCAGAGTACAAATCAAACATTACAAAAGAATATTAAAAGGGTGAGTTTAAAAGGCATGGAAATTAAAATGTCACATTATGTTTTAGGCTCACATAGCGCTCTTGAGAAAGTGACAAACAAGTGTTGGTTAATGAAATAGATGTGACGAGCTCAACCAGTTCATTGTTCAGCGCTTCGACACTTTCCAAATGAACGACACCAACAAGAGCTTCATCATTCGGTGCATTTTCAGTCGTGCTAAACCCAGCAGCTTGCAAGATTTCTGCCTTACTAATTTAGTGCTCCAATCCTTCAATTTGCTTCTTCAGCATCAAAATTTTTTGTTTCCATTGGGAAATGTTAGTGGCCCTAGTTTTGAAGTCTGATTTCTCTTTATCAAGAGTTTTCTTCAATTTTTCACTATCGACCATAGAAGAGTTCACGAAGGCCAACTCAATGGTACGCTTTTTATCCTTAGGAAGATGTTTCTGCTGGAGTTCTTTATTTTTGACCAGGTCGACTAAAAGTTATTCAAGGAAGGTAGGAGCTTTAGCCACAAACTTTACCACCAAAGGAGAAGCAATTTAAACATCAACCTTCTTCAACAAATCCTTGGTTTTGGCACCATCAGAAGGGTACGCCTCCAAGTGGCTAATCAGGTCAAGATGGAAAAGCATAACTTTGAGGTGACCAAGAATTTTTTCTTGAGTCCCAATGGATGATTTTCTTCCTGATGCAATAGAATTACTAGAGCCACCATCAGTCGAAAGGTTCCTAGCATTCACCAAGAATTTCAAGTACTCAAAGGTGCTATTTTGCCTCAGAGCATCAATTTGTTGGGGCGACATGGTGATAGCTAAAGCAATCACGTTGGAAGGAGTCGAACTGGTGCCAAAAGCGACAATTGCTTAAGAAGTTACTTCTCTTTCTTGGGAGGGATTTTGGTCAGTAGTTATGGTGACAATAGCACCGTTAGTGTGTTCAAAACCCTTAAAGCCTCCATCTTCTGCATCCTCCCCTAGATTTTCATTATTTGCTTCATCTTCCACTCCTTCACTAATAGGAGAATATTCAGAAGCATTCTGATTTACAGGAGAATTGAGGTCACTCCTAGAAGGTTCAGTATCGGGCAAGATCACAGTTGAAGGTCTTTTGGGCTTAGAAGACTTCAAGATAATTTTAGTGACGTGCTTTGTTGGTTTAGTTGTTGGTCGCTGAAATAGTAAAGGCGATCAAGAGAAAAGTTATAAAAAGGACGAAATTCCTAAGATAGAAGTCTTTGAGAAAAGAAAGCACCTGATGGTCTCCCTCAGGACTAGAGTTAGTAATCTCTGGTCGATTTGGTGCAGGTCGCAAGATGTTTTATTTTTCCACCAACGTAGGAGGCACAACAATAGAAGTGATCTTCTTTGAGGCAGCCTCAGAGCAAGTCGAACTAGACTTTTTGGATTTTTTGGAACAACATGAGAAGGTGCATCGACAACTCATTTCTCTTGACCAGTAGAGCGTTTTCGTCTTTTTGGAGATGGATCAGGAGGGACGACATTGTTAGCTTCAGGTACCTACGAGTGAGTTAACATGATTATTTCATTAGAAGAGGAATGAGAGCAGTAAACAAGCCATAAGGTCAGGAAATTACCTGAGAAGAAGTTTCAAGAACTTCATTAGTGGAAGGAGAAACGGTTGCATCACTAACAGCTTCTCTGGCACGTTTCCTGTGTTCGACCACTATATGAGGAAATAACATAAGACAGCGCATTAAAGGTCCAAACATAAAGAAGCGAGCAAGCAAAATACAAGGTGACTGAAAGTCAAAATAGTAAGCCATACCTTTCCTAAATTTTTCCTGCATAGCTTCAAAGGCATGGTTCAGTCGAGCCTTGAAAGACTTGAGAGTACCATTGCTTTGCACAAATTGCACAATCCACCAATCATAGAACTCCTTAGTGGTGTAGAATAGGGGTTTAAAGGTGACATGATTCATGGTGGGGATATCAGAAGCAAAATGTTGTAGACGTTGAGCACATTCGTCCTCACTATAGCTAGTGGACCAGGGACACAGCTCATCAGAGGATTTATAAAAACTATGGGGCAGAGGTTAGCACAAACCAAATTGTATAGCCACAAAATTAGGTTGATACCATAAAAGTGTTACGTCGCCATTAGCTCCCACCCTGGATGCAATAAGCTTAGGGGTTAAGAAAGCTTGCCATATGGCTTTAGATTCAGGGAGTTGTGTAGGATCGATAAAAGGAAATGGTCGAGTGAACCACTCAGGACCATGTTGTCTAGAAGCAAAGGGGGCCATGCTCGGCTGAAAAAACTAACACCTAAAGAAAAATTCAAGTATTTTTTGAGCGAATCCTCTCGAGTTATGTCATTGTTGGAGGGTGTCACTGCAGTAAGATGAAGGCTTTCGTTAGCACGCTGAGCGAATGGAGTTTCGTGTGCTTCAGAAAGTTGTAGTTTGAGTTGGCTCGCAAAAGTGGCGTTTAACCACAATTGAAGCAACCAAAAAGGTCCAACAAGCAGATAGCGGGCAGTATGATAGAGTGAGGTCATATGGTTGACTCCCACGCTAAGTGATTCATAGAGCGACCCCAAAATGAGTTCTCTCAGGCATATGTATCGACTCAGATGGAGGTGGTGGTCTAATGCAATAAACCGCTTATCTACCTTCAAAGATCTACTGTAAAAGACATACTTGGAAAGCCACAAAGTCAAGAAAGCAATGTGCTCTTCGTCAGAAACAGTGTCGACATATTTAGCATGAAAGTGCTCTATGTATTTGGTGAAGACGGAAATTTCCTTTTGAAAAGGGATGACATTTTTGTTGGCTTCAGAAGGAAGAAAAGCTTCACGTGTGGGACGAAGGCCAGTAATGGCTGCAATATCGAATAAGGTGATGGTAAGCATACCAGTTGCAAAATGAAAGGTGTTTGTGGAGCCTTCCCAAAAATAAAGTGCAGAAATCAGCATGTAATTACAGTAACTGGGGCCAACCCTAGAAAGTTGAATCAAATTAAAAATGCCTTGAGCTTTCCAAACATCACCTTTAACTTTCTCAACTTTTTTCAATGTAATCTTGGTTGACAGTAGGAGTAGAACGGGAAACCTTAGAAGTTCGGTAAATATGCAAGAAATCTATGGGGCAATCTATGTTAATAGGAAGTTTTATGGCCTTATGAGTTGGGAAACATCCTTTAAGTTGTTTATGTGCTCTAATTTCATCAAGAATAGGTCCCAAAAGAGAATAAGTGGTTTTCTTACAGATGAAAGTGAGCAACACTTGATAACGAAAAGTTAGAAGGTTTCGTGATGGCGTTGGTTCCAAAACAAAAGTATTTTGGATATCAATGAAGAAATCATCCATGTGGGAGACTAATTCAATTTCATTGGGTGTTTCAATGTGTTCAATAAGTTGGTTTGAAGTGGCCATGAGGATGATTGAAAGTTTTTCTGGAAAAAAAACAGAAGCAAGAAGATGTATTTGAGATTGAAATAGAGAGTTTGAGAATGCAAAGAGGGCGTAAAAAGGAAATTGAATAGATGAGAAGGGTATTTATACCATCAAGAAAACCAAATGTTTGGGAAGAAAGTGGGAAAGATGTGGCTATACGACCAGCATGTGTCAAGCAGGTGGCGATTGATTGTAGAAGTTGTTGAGTTGGAGGCCACGTTTATCCTAGGAAGTTGAAGCTAAAAAGTAGGGTAGTGGCCGTTTGTTTGCAGACGTGACGTTTGAGAGAAAAGTCTTGATTATGATGACGCCGGTTCTTACTAAGTAAGAAGTACTAAAATGTTTATTTCTACCCTTTTCAGTTGAAAAGGACATTTTGGGGGCACTTTGTTGGATGGGATTTTCAACAAGGACCAAAATCCAACCAAAAGAAAAGGATCAAAAAGGTTTTTTAGAAAAGGTGATTTATGTGATTCGACTACTGATGTAGTCAACCTAGAGAGATTCTATAAGTAAGTGATTGGGTCTGAAAATAGAAGCAGTCGACCAGGGAAGACCTCATAAGTCATTGGGCCTAGAAACGTCAAAAGGCCCAAAAGATCCATCAAGCGAGTGAGCATTTTGGAGGGAAACTTGGAGAACTTGGGTTCGAGAGTACGAATGGAGAACGTGGGATCATGGATAGGAGTTAAAAGATACATGTGGCATACAAAGAAGCGAAGTCTGCTAGAAATTAGTTATTTTTTGTGTATTATAAATAAAGCACCTAGTGCATAGTGTTAATGGTTAAAACTTTCACATTTCTATACGCTAGTCACTCAGAGTATCCAAACGAACGAGCGAAATGAGTCAAGCTAGGGAAATCTATGTTTGAATCAAATTATTTTCAACTATTTTGATGTCATGTCATTTATGTTTACAGTTTAAAATGATTTTCGTTTTATTTTACAAGTCTTGCTTTATTACTTATAAACCCGTTTGACACCAGTCGAACGAATCCTTTTTTAACACACTTTATGGAAACACTCGAAAAGTGAAGCACTATACTGAGATTCCATGGTCGATCTTGCAAGTAAAATTTTGTTAAGAGACCAGCATTGTTTACCAAAATCACAGGTAAACAGTCGTACATAAACTACTTCTCAAGGAGGGATGTTCTCCTGTTAGACAAAAGCTCAGAAGGACTCGTCTAGAGATGGCCATCAAAATTTGAGAATAAGTCCTCAAGCAATTTGACACAGGGTTCTTAGTCGTGGTAGACTATCCACCTTGGATTGCTAACACCGTGCTAGTACCCAACAAATACGGTACAGTACGCATGTGTTTGGACTATCAGGATCTCAACAGAGCAAGTCCTAAAGACGATTTCCCGCTACCTCACATTGATGTTTTGGTGGGTAATGCAGCTCAAGCTTCGATATTTTCTTTCATGGATGGTTTCTAGGGATATAATCCGATCAAAATGGCTCCCGAGGACATGGAAAAGACTACTTTCATGACTCCTTAGGGAACCTTCTGCTACAAAGTAATGCCCTTCGATCTAAAGAACGCAAGGGAAGCCTATCAACGAGCAATGGTCACACTATTTCATGACATGATCCACAAAGAATTCAAAGTTTATATGGACGATATGATTTCCAAGTCCCAGACAGAAGAGGATTACATCATTCATTTGCAAAAATTATTCGAACGACTAATAAAATTCAGACTGAGGTTGAATCCGAACAAATGTACATTTGCTGTCAGGTCATGAAAATTGTTAGGCTTTATTGTAAGCCAACGGGGTATTGAGGTGGATCCCGAAAAAGTAAGGTCCATACAAGAGATGCCAGCTCCAAGAACAGAAAAAGAGGTATGTGGTTTTTTAGAACGATTAAACTACATCTCAAAGTTCATATCGCACCTAACTGCCACTTGCGAGCCTATATTCAAACTACTCAGAAAGGATCAATCAATGAAGTGGAATAAAGTATGTCAAACAACCTTTGAAACAATAAAGCAATACTTACAAGAGCCATCAATTATGATGCCATTGGTTCCTGGAAGACCACTTATTATGTACTTAACCATTTTCGAAGGATCTATGGGATGTGTATTGGGGCAACACGACGAAACATGTAAAATAGAGCATGCCATCTACTACTTCAGTAAGAAATTTACTGACTGCAAAAATCGATACTCATTCCTTGAAAAGACTTGTTGTGCTCTAGCTTGGGCCACTAAACAACTGAGTCAGTATATGTTAACTTACACCACGTGGTTAATAGCAAGAATGGATCCTTTGAAGTATGTGTTCGAAAAGCCAACTCTCACGGGAAGAATTGCTTGATGGAAGATGTTGTTATCCGAATATGACATCCAATATGTTACGCAGAAAGCTATCAAGGGTAGCATACTAGCTAATCATTTAGCTCATCAACCATTGGCAGAATATCAGCCGATGAAGTTTGACTTTCTAGACAAGAATATCATGGTTATATGAGACTACGAAATACCAGGAGCCGGCGAGGGACCTGAACCAGGGGCATGATGGAAACTCATGTTTGATTATGCTTCAAACGCACTAGGGAATGGAATTGGGGCAGTATTGACTTCTCTAAAGAACTTTCATAAACCTTATACGGCAAGGTTATGTTTTGATTGCACCAACAATATTGCTGAATACGAAGCTTGTCTGTTGGGTTTGGAATATGCTATTGATCTAAGGATAAATTCCTTGAAGTATATAGAGACTCAACATTAGTCATACACTAAGTCAAAGATGAATAGGACACTTAGCATCCCAAATTAATTATGTATCGAGATCATGTTTTGGAGCTAGCTACGGAATTTAGGAGATCACTTTCACTCACATTCCCCAAGAAGAAAATCAAATGGCGGATGTCTTAGAAACTTTGTCAACTATGTTCAAAGTAAATTGGCCTAATCATGAACCATGCATCACATTTAGACATTTCGAAGAACCTGCACACTGTCTCGCAGTTGAAGAAGGGACAGATATCAAACCTTGGTTCTACAACATCAAGAGGTATTTAGAAAAGCAAGAATATCCAGAAAATGCCTCAATAATTGATAAGAGAAATCTACGAAAGCTAGCAGCAAAATTATTCCTAAACGGGGATGTTTTATACAAAAGAAACTATGATATAGTGCTACTCAGGTGCATGGAAAAACACGAAGAAGACACACTTATGAAAGAGTTCCATGAAGGAACCTTTGGGACTCATGCAAACATGCATTCCATGGCCAGAAAAATCTTAAGGGCAGATTACTATTGGTTAATGATGGAAGCTGGCTGTTACCATTATACAAAGACATGCCACAGATGCCAAATATATGTTGGCAAGGTACACGTACCACCAACTCCGATGAACATCCTGAGTTCACCATGGTCGTTCTCAATATGAGGAATTGATATGATAGGAATGATCGAACTAAAGGCTTCTAACAGACATCGATTCATATTAGTCGCTATTGATTATTTCATCAAGTGGGTAGAAGCCGCTTCTTATGAAAATGTGATAAAACAAGTGGTTACTCGATTTATCAAGTAAAATATCATATGCTGGTATGGAGTTCCTAGAAGAATCATCATAGACAATGGGTCCAACTTGAACAACAAAATGATGAAGGAGTTATGCGATGATTTCAAAATTGAGCATCATAATTCATCACCTTATCGACCCAAGATAAACGGGGCCGTCGAAGTTGCCAATAAAAACATCAAGAAGATCATCCGGATAATGGTAAATATTGGCACGAAATGCTTCGCTTTACGCTACATGGCTACCGTACCTCAGTACGTACTTCGACTGGTGCAACTCCTTTCTCTCTTGTTTATGGCATGGAAGTTGTACTCCCTGTTGAAGTAGAGATTGCATCACTCTGAGTCCTCATGGAAACTAAGCTTGAAAAATCAGAATGGGTCCAGACACGACTTGATTAGCTTAACCTCATTGAAGAAAAGTCCTTAATGGCTTTGTGCCACGGCCAATTATATCAAAAGAGGATTAAGAAAGAATTCGATAAAAGGTTCATCCTCGAGTGTCCCAAGAAGGAGATTTGGTTCTCAAGAATATTCTGCTACCTCGTTTAGATTCACGCGGTAAATGGACACCCAACTACGAAGGTCCATATGTGTTTAAAACAACATTCTTAGAAGGGGATCTTATCCTTACAACAATGGATGGGGAAGAACTACCGCACCCTCTGAATTCCTACGCAATAAAAAAATACTATGTATAAAAGAAATTCCCCATTAATTCGAAAACCCGAAAGGGAGACTTAAGAAAAAAGGGGTGTATCGATGGATTGAAAACCTTAAAGGGAGATCCAGGAAAACATTAGGGACATATAGACAAAATCATCATCCTGGTTGATTGAAAACCTGAATGGGTGATCCAGGAAAAAGTTAGGGATTTTATTCAAAGAATGAATAAATAGACTGTGGGTCGAGGATTTATTTCATCTACAACTACAGAGGGGAGGAATTAATCAAATTATCTCTCTCAAAAGCAAGGAGATTGAAGTTATCAAAGGACATTGGAGAAATAGCAGTATCGAATATCGTTTTTCATTTCCATTTTCAATTTTGGTTTATCTTTTGTAATTACCTATTTTTTAGAATTGCATCTTGTACTCTGACCTATTTAAAGGAATTTTCAATCAATAAAATAATTTACTTTTCAAATCTTTTTCAATTGTGTTTTTATTTTTTCTGACTTGTTTGCAAAATACGACGATTATTTCTTGTAAACACTGTGTTGAGATTACTTTGGCGATTTGAAAAAATAAAAAGCATTGTGAAACATCAAAAAAAAAATTTGGTTAGAAAAATGTCAAAAGAAATCCACGACTACGTCTATGATACAATCATCAAAATCACACTGACACTGTTCGCAGCAATATATCAAAATGCAAATCAACTTGGGGACGCCACAACAAAATAACAGATAACATTGGGAAGTCGGTGACTCTAAGAACCCAATGATCTAAAAGGAGCAAATTATCAAAACATTCATAATAGTTGGTGCATATACATATGAAATTCATATCAATAACATTATCATTGGGCATCATACGTAAACATATCAATCATACATTGCATTTCAAATTACAAAGGCTCGGGAATACTGCAAGAAACCTCAAGGCCTATTTTACTAGCTAAGCTAAGTAACTTGTGTGAATCGAAAATTCAAACCTTTTCTCTTTACACTGATAGTTTACCTCAGTTGAGAACTAACACAACATTTAGAGGTACTACAACCAGAACTTCACTAAGCAGTATATCTGTAATTTATATCTTTGGCTTAGTTACTCAAGTTCAAATTATAAATTTCAAATTCAACTTTAAAATTTCAAACCCGCATTATTTATCCCCTAGGTTGTGATAAATATATAAGTCTGTAATGCAACTCGCTATGTTCGTCTCAAAGATTTAGCTAGTTTGTCTTCAGACCCCTTTTTTTCGACCCTGTTAGTTTAGTTCCTTGGCATTAATAGAGTTGATACCTGCATTATCTACCCCCTAGGTAGTGATAGATATGCAAGTCGGATATAACTTTAAGCTCCTGAGCAATGATAGGCTATTTTCCGAATTTTCAATCTTATTGGTTTAGTCTGTTGGCATAAATAATATTGATATCACGTAATTTATCCCCTAGGTTGTGAAAAATGTTGCAAATATGCATTTCAACTTACTATGTTATTCCTGAAGCTTTAGTAAGTATTTTCTCAGATCTTCTTCAACTCCATTAGTTTAGTCTCTTGGCATAAATGAAGTTGGTACCCACGTCACTTACCCCCTAGGTTGTGGTAAGAATATGGAATTTTCAATAGCGTCCCTTCTAATATCTATTGATTTAGTCCCTTGGCAAAAATAGAGATGTGAATCCACGCTCTAGGCATTGATGAGTTAACTGCGACATCCTTACCCCTTTTTACTTTTTGGTTTATTATACAGTTTTTATCTTTTAAAAAATTTTTGATCAAAATTTGGGGTCTTCCATTATTTAATGATCCTCTGATTCGAATGTGCGAGAACTTCATATTTTCGCACCCTTCAATCAGAGAGCAATTAAATGGGGGTAGCTATCATACCCCAAATTTGCCCACGTTGGTGCTAACAGTCAAAGTTTGATTTAGTAGGACTATTAGGTCATTTTACCTTAATTTGTGTATTTACTCTCATTTGTTTAAATTATATTCTCATTAACGTTTATGCGTATTTTATTTGAAATGTAGGCAAATGAAATTGGGTTTTACTTATTAAATTATTATCACGTTTTTCTTGGCTCATAATTCAAATTAGTAAAAAGCCCATTAAATTTTTTAGAAGCCCACTTGAACTTAGTTTTAAATAAAATATAAGTATTTTTATTAATTATTTGTTTGGTTAACCGGAGTCAACATTTCTTAATTATTTTGTTTTTCTGCATTTTTTATAAGTATTCAGTTTTATTATTTTTAATAAAATATATTAATTGCTTTTGTTGATGGTTGACCCAATGTCAACTTTTATATGCACATTTCTAATTTATTTTATGTTTCTATTTATTTATTTATTTATTATTAATTGAGAAGAATTTTGACTAAGTCAACTAGGGTTTTGAACCCTTTGTCACTAAGTTGCGCCCAAGTCTGGTTGCCTTCAACCCTAAGACATCAAACCCAAATTCCAAAAAGATTATTGAATCAAATCAAATCAAATATTGAAATTATTTTTATTGATTTTGAATTTACATACAATAGAGTCCGGATAGATTCAGATTCATAAACCCTAAAATTTATTTTCTAACTAAATTTATTCCTAATTTACAAATTAAATCAAATCTGAATCAATCAATCCCTAATTCTAATTTGTAACAACAAGCAATCTTAAATTATTTCCTAATTCAACTAATCCTAAAATCTATTTAAACCCTAAGCCTAAGAAAAATTAAGGGGTGAGGAAATTGAAAGAAGAAGTTGGAGATCAAAGCCCTTGAAACCCTCACATCCTCGCTGCTTCCCTAAATCCTTATTACCTGCAAAACATAGAAATAAAAGAAGGTTAGAAGAAGGGGAAAAGAAAGAGGAATCAGAGAGATTTAAAGCTTGAAGATTCACGACAAGGAGAGGTAAGCCTGAGACTTAGCTTAGGGTTGTTGAAATTGTTGTTGTATTGTGAAATTTCTGGAAAATTGGGGTTAGGGTTCGTAGTTAGGTTAGGGTTCATATGATTTGGGGTTAGGGTTCTAAGGTCTAGGGTTAGGGTTCATAGTTTTTTGTTATGGTTCTAAGGTTTTATGGAAAAATGATGAAGTTCCCGACGAACTTCAGTCATTCACGGTGGCCTCAACGGCCACCCACAGTGGTTAGGGTATAGGGTTTTAAGTTAGGATTATTATGTTGTTAGGTTTATGGTTTATATCCTTAAGGTTCAAAGTTTCTGGGTTTTGGTTGAAGTTCTCAGTTGAAGCTCAACCGGAGAACTGGGTTTCAGGGCGGAGACGAGGGAAAACATACGGTGGGGGCGATTTCTGGTGGTGGTTTTTTAGAGAGAGGACATAACATTATGGTCAGGGGAGAAGTTAGAGAGGGAGAGAGGGAGTGAAACAAATAAATGAGGCTTTGTAAAGCTTCTTCACTCATATACCCTTCTCGATCTGTCGTTGGATTAGCGACGTGTGGCCATCCACTGGCCACACGATAAGAGAACATTTGACTAGACTCTCCGCGCACAATTCTACGATACATCCTAGTCAAAGTTTAATCTTAAGTGCTTGCTTGTCATACTTTTGATCAACGTCCTAGGGTTAACTCCCAGTGACCCTTTGATCAAGATCCAATGCTGCCAATCACGTTGCCATACCATAAACTCATATAATCGACTACACAGAGTCCAAACGAACTCAAAGAAAATACATGGGCTTGGCCCAATCCTATTCGTTCCCCCAGGATTACTTCCTCAAAATAAAATCACACCCCCTTGCGTTTTGGACTCAACTTGATTCTGGGCTTAGCCCATTGTTAACCAAACCCCCATGATTGACTTAATTGAATTAAAATACACCCCTTGTTTCATTTATTTATAAAATTTTATTTTTTTCCTTTGGTTTATTTATTTTTCTTTATTTATTTTTTACTAATTTAATTTATAATTTATTTTTATTAAATAAATAAAATATTTTTTTAATTAAGTATAATTAGTTTTTAGGGGAAGAAATAAATATTTTTTATTAATAATTTTAGTATTATTAATTCAAATTATTTTCTAAAACTACTAACTATTTTCTTACTAACTTACTTATTTTTCTAAACTTTTTACTAACTTCAAACATTATATTTTAAGTACTTACTGTATTTTCAAAATTCAAAACAAACATTAACCCATCAAATTCTCTTTCACTAACATAACAAAAATTTAAGATTATTTTTATTAAAAAAACTGTCAAATTGCTTCCAAATTAAACTTCGAACTACGTCTACGATTACTCAATTTTTAAATCCTGACAAATTCCAAAGGATCATTCGGAAGAAATTCTACGCATTTCTATCAAAAAAAATTAACCAAATACATTCGAACTACGAAATGGACTCTGATTTCTTTGCCAGAGGATACGTAGGCACGCGGTTAAAACTAAAGTGAGTCCCTTAACTAAAAAATTAAATCTTTTCATATACATGTGGTAATAACATAATTCAAATGGAAAATTTCCATTAAGTCCAAAATCTAAAGAGGGTTCCCTTGAGTACAAGGGAGATAAAAGGTGCCTAATACCTTCCATTTATCTAATTAACTCGTGAACCTATAAATCTCTAAAAATTAGGGTTATTCGTTCTTTTCCCGTCCTTAGGACAAAAAATAATGGTGGCGACTCTCGTATTTTTTGTCGGTTATGACAATTGCATTTACCATTTTTTAGATCTGCAAAAGCGGATTCTATATTTGATGAAGAATGTGAGTTTGAACATCAACAGATATGATATTTTATTCGACAATATGTAGAAGATAATGTTTATAATCATATTACTAATAAGACACATGCAAAAACTTTGTGGGAGAAAATAGAATCCTTGTATGCCTCTAAATTAGGAAATAATAAATTGTTCTTGTTAAATAGCTTCATAAGTTTGAAGTATAAGGAGGGGACTTATATTTCAGATCACTTGAGTGAATTTCAAGGGCTCTTTGATCAAATGTCAGAAATGAGTATCAAATTTGATGATGAACTTTTGGGATTATTCCTATTGTTATCTTTACCAGAGTCTTGGGAGACGTTTCAGGTTTCTATTACAATTTCTGCTCCTAGAGGTGTTGTTTCTTTGGAAACGGATAAGGGTGGTATTCTTAATGAGGAGATGAAAAGGAAGGCACAAGGTTCTTCATCTCAACCCGAGGTACTTGCCACTAAAAATAGGGGAGAAAGTCATAAAAAGGGACCGAAAAGGTGGTAGAGTGAATAGTAGAAGCAAGTCCAAACCATAATACAAGAATTTGGAGTGTCATTATTGTCACAAAACATGACCTGTACAAAATTATTATTATCAGGGGAAAAGAGATAAAAAAAAGGTAAGAAAGGTAATTCTAAATAAAGAGATCATGATGATCATGATGATGATCATGTTACTACTACTACTTGTAACGATCTTGTTATTCTACGTGATCATGAGTCTGTTAATCTTGTATTAGACGAGAGCATGTGGATAGTTGACAGTGGTGCTACATTACATGTTACACCAAGGAAGATTTTATTCAAATATTATACTTCTGGTGATTTTGGAGTGTTGAAGACGGGTAATGATGATGTATCTAAGGTAATTGGTGTTTGTGATGTTTGCTTGCAAACTAACATGAGAATGTAATTGTTGTTTATAGGTGTCAAACATGCTCCAGATGCCCTCTTTAATTTGATCTCTGTGCATATGCTTGATGATTGTGATTATGACAATCACTTTGGTTCTAGAAAGTAGAAACTCAATATAGGTAACTTGGTTGTGGCTAGAGGGGAGAAGCTTTCTAAATTGAATTGAACAAAATCTTTGGTGGCTAGAGACAGTGTGAATGCTATCGACATGGAAGCATCTTTGTGGCACCAAAGACTTAGTCATATTAGTGAAAAAATGGTTGAACGTTTTGGCCAAAAAGGATGTTCTTCAAGGATTAAAGAATACATATTTAGAGAAGTGTTCTCATTGCATGACTGGTAAACAAACTAGAATATCTTTCAAGAGAAATCCTCTCTCAAGGAAGTCAAAGTTGCTTCAATTAGTACTTTATGATGTTTGTGGGCCATTAAAGGTAAAATCTTTTAGTGGTGCACTTTATTTTGTTACCTTTATTGATGATTGTTCTAGGTAACAATGAGTTTATACCTTGAAGACAAAAGACCAAGTGTTGGAGAAGTTCAGAGAATTTTATGCTTTGGTAGAGAGGAAGACAAGTGAGAAGCTGAAATGTGTTCGTTCTGATAATGATGGTGAGTATCGTGGACTATTTGATGCCTATTGCAAGCAACATGGTATTGCACTTGAAAAGACTCCTCCTAAAACTTTTCAATTGAATGATTTAGCATAGAGGATAAATCAAACACTAATTGAGAGAGTAAGGTGTATGCTCTCTGAAACTAAATTGCCAAATGATTATTGGGGTGAGGCACTTTACACGGCGGTGCATGTTCTTAATCTTACTCCTACTGTTGCTTTGAATAGTGAAGTTCCAAACAAAATTTAGTTTGGAAAGAATGTCAAGTATGATCATTTGAGAGTCTTTGATTGTAAGACTTTTGTGCATATTCTAAAGGATGAAAAATCCAAGTCGGATGCAAAGTCAAAACTATGTATCTTCATCAGCTATGAGCAAGATGAGTTTGGTTATAGGTTGTATGATCCTATAAGGAAGAAGCTTATATGAAGCCGCGATATAGTATTCATGAAAGACGAAACTATTGAAGACATTGATAAGGTAGAGAAGACTACACCCAAAAAAAAATATCATAAATCTCGCGTGCTATATAACACTGTTCTTTATATGAAATATCATATACAATTTTTTAAAATCTGAATCGGTCATAAATTTATTTAATAGATTTATTAAAACTATTAGATTATTGGATTCCTTATTAGATACAGGTCGAACCGCGTAATTGATAATTCGATTTATACAAATTTAAAAAATAATATTAATTTAAATAAAAATTTTGACATAAAATTATCAATTATACCGTTCAACCAATATCTAATAAATAATTCAATACTCTAATAACTTTAATAATCTATCAAATCTATGACCGATCTAGATTGTATATAGTATTTCATATAAATGTGTCAGAGACATGTGGAAAAAAACAAAGTGTTGGGAGTTATTTCACGATAAGAAAATTGAAGTTTTCTTGTTCGGTTGTATATGCTCTGATTCACTCAGATATGTCCAAGCAGTCATTATCAAAATCCATGTGATGTCAAGCAGAAAAATACTCGAAAGCATCCAAGTATACACCCAAACTCAGTGTTGAGCATCTCATAAAATAGTTATAGCTCATATTAATTAGTTTAAAGAATGAAAATTCAATAGAAGAGAAAGTAATAATAATTAATGATAGAATAATAAGAAAAATGATTATATTGAAGAATAATTTTGAGCACCACCCACATATTTGATAGTTGGTTTTGAAGAGTGGCCCATTGAATATAATAATATACGTCGTGGTCTCTATAAAATAAATAGTTTGTTTGTTGATTGTGGGAGATCCTGATTTTGTCTGCCACAGATATATTTTACTTGAATTTCGATTGACGGTTTGTGGGAATCAACCAGGGCATGAAATGACCCTTGCAATTACAGAGGCCTCGAGTTGCAAAAACAACTTAATTAGCGTACTCTGTCAAAACAAAGCACAGATGTATACACATGTCAATAGTATTGAATTTTCATTGGATATAGATGTACGATTGTTTTATAACGGTTCAACTTGTACCGGACTCCCGCATTGTCCGTTTAATGCAGTATGCATGTTCTTGTGGTAATATATATATATATATATATATATATATATATATATATATATATATATATATATATATATATATATATATATATATATATATATATAATATATATATATATATATATATATATATATATATATATATATAGATTGTACTAAGTGTCGGTGATTTTAGTATCACCAATATATTTTAGTAGTATTGTGATTTACTAAAGACCGATGCAATTATGCGTTAAGCTTGGAAACGAGTTAGGGAAGTGCGGAGTGCACGCTCGTTGAGTCAATGCATAATTGAATATGAATAATTGAAACGGGGTTCCAAGGGGCGAAGCCCCTGGCGGGGTAGAGGGCAGCGTCCCGTTTGGGTTCTAAGGGGCGAAGTCCCTGACGGGGTGCGGGGCAGCGCCCCGTTGGGGTCCAAGGGGCGGAGCCCCTGGCTGGATCTTTTCTCCAACCGACATAACTGTTTTTTCGAACAGATGTGTCTTTTTGGTTTCAGTTATTGATCTCCTATATAAGGAGTCATTTGGCCTCGGTTTCAAATACGGAAAACCGACACTTTCTCTCTACATTTGTAATCCGTTTCTTTTGCCAGAAACAAATTGTTCTTCGAGAATTATCCCCACAAAGATTTCGTGAACCCAGGCAAGAATAGGATCGAAATACTTTATTCGGAAAGTGTACGAACACGATTCTTCGAAATTATCCAGAATTATTATACCCAAATATCTAACACCAAAATTTTTTATTATTTAATCATTTTTATATAAAGAAAGCTTTTTCTAGATTTTTGATTTTAATGATTGAAAGAAATTTTAAATTAATTATATTATATTACATTGTGAATCACAACTATCTCCCGAGAATTTTTTTTTTATAAATTTTTGTTTATAATTTTCAATTTTAATTATATATTATATTTTTTTACCACAATCGCAATTTCATTTTTTACACATACTCTGTCATACTCAAAAATTTAATTTTAATCTATCAAAATCATAATTTTATTAAAGCTGTAGATTAAAATTCAATTTCAGTGACAATAATATTTAATTTAATCAAGCAAAATTTATGTTCTATAATTTTTTGGTAAGAATTCTCATTTTTAATTAGGATCATTTTTTTAAGTTTAATTTTTAATGTGATTGCATTTTATTTTTAAATTATATATTTATAAACTATTTTTATTAAAAAATTTATTAAAATTTAAATTAAAAACAAGAAAAAATAATTGTAATTAAAAATGAGAAATGTTATTAAAAAATTATATAATTAAAATTTTGTCTGATTTAATTAGTTATTATTGTTACCGAAGTTAAATTTTAAACTAAGAATTGAATAAAATTACAATTATGGAGAATGCAAAAGGATGGGTAAAATATGAAATTAGGATTGTGATAAAAAATATAATATACGATTGAATTTGAAACATTTTGTTTCACAAAAATATAAAAAAAAAAAGTGTATTAAGAATTTTCATTATTTTATTATTTTATTTTAATTTATAATATTTAATATAAATTTTGTTGGAATAATATAGCAATTGTGAGTAAGTGGGAAAACAGTCTCACATTGAATAGGAATGTGGAGACTTAAGCATATATAAATGGAAGAACTCACTTAACTATCACGTTAAGGTTTTAGATGGAGAAGTGGTGCGTCTCTCACAAAGATGTTTGTTCTTATACTATGTATCGATGCTCCTAGTATCTCTCCGTAACATGTGTGAATAAGGGGTTATGAGAATTGTCCTTATATTATGCATCGATGCTCCTAGTATCTCCCCAAATTATGAGAATTGTTCTTATACTATGTATCGATGCTCCTAGTATCTCCCCGTAACATGTGTGAGTAAGGGGTCTCCCTGTAACATCTGTGAGTAAGGGTTATGAGAATTGGTAGCAAAAAAAATTATAGAACCTAAATTTTTTTTGAGTATGCAAGAACATGTGTAAAAAAATGAAATTGCGATTGCCATAAAAATATAATATATATTAAAATTATATTTTTGTGTTACAGTTATAAATAAAAATCTAAAAAAAATATTTCATGAGAGATAATTGTGGAATTTTTTTTATTAATAACCATGTATTAAAAAAATATTTCGTAAATAATCGGGTTTCGGAAAAAATTACGCAAATAACCATGTTTCAGATGGCTCCACAAAGGAGGAGCCATCTCAATTGGCGCATGCACCTAGGGTTTTGCCCTAGGCGCCATCTCACTTGGCGCCTCCCTTGGATTTTAGCCAAGTGAGATGGCGCATGCTCCTTAAAAATGAGAGGAGGCGCCATCTCACTTGGCGCCTAGGGCAAAACTAGGGCAAAATGCTGTTTTATAAATAATTCGTCTGTTTCTTTGAAATTTCTAACACTTTCTCGCACTGTATTTTTATTTTGTACTCCGTTATTTGCGTAATGACGTCGCCTATGATTTTTAGCAGAGATGGTTACGCTATATTCTCCACCACGAAACCTGCGATGAAAATGAAATTCTGGCACATTCACTCCATGGAGCGTCTGAAGCGGGAGTTGATGCGGTGGCTAGATGGAGACATCGCGGAGGGGGGGAAATTCGAAGGATTCAGCGAAAACGAACAACAACCTCGCATGCGACAGGAAGACCTAATGTGTGGTTGGAGGAAGTCAAAACAGACAGTGATGTAATGCTGATGATGCATGGGTCAGATGAAATTGTGTTAACAGTTGTAATTTCCTAGATTGAATATCGTTAATCATTGTTGTACGCGAAAACCCTAATGTAATTTCCTATATTGAATTTCTTAAATTGTGTTAACAGTTTTATTAACGGAAAACCCTAATGTTTACAACACAAATATTAAAAAGATTTATTGTATTACAATATTTATGTGGTCGAGCCAGACGCCCGATTCGGACAGTTTTTGCGATTGTGTCCGACCTGACGGCATAAACCACACTTTCTTTCCAACCTGTCAAGATCGTCCATTTCTGTTGTGATGCGCCTGCTTTTGGGACGACCCTTCTTGTTCCTTCGCATTTGGTCATTGTGCCAAACTATATCGCCGTTGTATTCAGGCCAATAGTCTGGTTTTGCCACCAAAGGAAAGTTGTTGTTGTAAACAGTGAGCAACGTTTCAGATTTATAAACGTTTGAGAGCAGTTGAAGGGTGTCTTGATGGGTATGAGCACAAGCGGCAATGACATGAGAGCAAGGCATACGAAATGCTTGAAACCTGCCACAATCGCACCATTAAGAAGGTAAAATGACCCTGTATTCTTGTCTTGTCAGGCCTTCATTGTGGTCGATTGTCTCTTTCACAATGAAGTTGTGGCTGTGTCGGTCAAACCGTGTAACCATGTGAGTGTTGGCTTTAGCACTTTCAGCCTTAATGTATTTCATACAGCTTTCACTCCATAGTTGTCCTGATTGCAAGACCGCATACCATATTTCACCTCTTTTGGCAAATAACGCAGCCATCCTAAAATATGTGGATTTTACCAAGGCAGTGATTGGGAGGTTTCGTATTCCCTTGAATACCCCATTTATTGATTCAATAAGATTCGTTGTCATATGCCCCCATGTTTGGCCATTGTCGTATGACCTAGTCCACTTTTCGACCGGTATATTGTCGATCCACGTACCGGCTTCTGGATTAGACAAACGGATCTCGTTGCGGTAATATTTGAATATGGGTTGTGTCAATGCATATCCCGCATTCATCACCGCTTTCCTCAATGTTTTGTCCTTGACCTCCCTCGAGAAATTCTGGACGATATGCCTGACGCAATAGACATGCGTAGAAGGAGGGTCATGCCAACCATTTGCTGGATTATTATAGGCACTTTCAATGGAGGCATGTCTGTCCGAGATCAAACAGAGATCTGGTTGAGGAGCCACGTGTGTACGAAGATTTTTCAGGAAAAAGCTCCAAGCACCACCGGTCTCCCCCTCGACAAGGGCAAACGCATTGGGGAAAATGTTATTGTTGTCATCTTGTGCAACTGCCATCAATAGCGTGCCTTTGTACTTCCCATACAACCAAGTCCCGTCAATTTGTAGAATTGGTTTGCATGATGCAAACCCTGTGATGCATGGTTGAAATGCCCAAAACACGCGACTGAATATTTCGTTGCCATGCAGTAGACTACCATCTTGGGCGTACGCTGGCAATGTTTCCAGAACATAAACACTACCTGGAGAATATGTCTTGAGTGCATTTAGGTAGCGGGGAAGTTCTCGGTATGACTCCTCCCAGTTTCCGTACACCCTTTCAATCGCCTTAGTCTTTGCTAACCACGCCTTACGGTAAGACGGAGTGTAGTTAAAAACCATGGTGATGTGGGAGATGATTGTTTTCACCTTCAAAGATGGGTCGTTGCTGACCAGGGGTAGGATTTCTTGACAGATTAGATCATGGTTGAGTTTTCGGTGGTCTTGTGATTGAGTGGACCTTACACAAGTGTGGGTAGTCATGGAACCTATGACCCAGCAGTCACCCCTTAATCTGTATGATGCGGTCAGCTTGAACATACAGTCAGGGTGGACACACTTGATCTTGTACCTTTCCGGGTTGACAAGATCCACCTTAAAATCAACCGAGTTGAGCATGTGAAATTTTTTGATGGCCCTGATGCATTCCTCTCTATTACGAAACTTGTCCTTCTCTTTTAAATTTTCATCCGACTGCATATACGGTTGGAAAAACAAGTCAGTAGAAGGTTCATCTCCGCCCATGTTGAAGTTTGTCATGTGCGAAGGTGGTGTGTAGATTTTGTCTGTAGGAATACTTGGGATGCCATCATCGTCAGAATCGTCGTTCACCATTTCATCAAACTCTAACTCGTTATCTTCTTCTTCATCATCAACTGCATCTACCTCATCTTGTTCATTCTCCAAAGGATCAACCTCCTGTGTCACCGGAGGCTCTACCTCCTGTGTCACCGGAGGCTCTTGAAGCAAAACGTACAACTCAATAGAGTCGTATCCAGAATAGACATGGCTGGAAATCATGTTCTGGAGATCCTCGTCATCTTGAACTTCAACCTTATAAAAAATTACTTGGTTGTTTCCAAAAAAAACTGGATTCTGATAAAATATCTGGGATACCGGGCCTCGTTCAAGTTTGGCCTCCAATCTTTTCTTGAAGTACGAGAAATTGGCTTTCCCGTTTAAGAGAAATCGAACGTTGTCGGTGTTTCTAAACAAAAACCCAACTGTGGGACAAATGTATGTCTCACCGTTGAAATGTGCTTTGACAACAAATTGTGGTGAAGAGGCCATTGCGTAGAATTGTTTTAAGGTTTGAAGGTTGGAATGTTTGAGGTTTATTGATTGTATGAAGGTATGAATGCTGGAATGTTTGAAGGTTTGATGACTGATTCGAAGGTTGGAAGATTTTACAGATTATGTGAATCAATGTTATGTTCAACGTAAGGCAAAAAATTTCAATTAAGTAAGGGATGCAACCCCCCAAGGCTGCCAATAATATTACATGCAATAATGAAACCCCATAGGCTGCCACCTATCCTGGCCCTATTCTGCACACATACATGTTTTGTGTAAGACTCCACCCATCAACTCCAATGGCCTTGCATGCAATAAAGAAAGGAATCCCAAAGGTTGTCACGTAGCCTGAGCCTATGCTATAACAAATGACACCTCTTATTCGCCAAATGGGGTGGCGACACCATTCATTTTTGTACTCTTTCGCCAAGTCCAATGGCGCCTCCCTTACTGTCCAATCGTGATACATGCATGGGCTTATGAAACCCCATAGGCTGCCACCTATCCTGGCCCTATTCTGCACACATACATGTTTTGTGTAAGACTCCACCCATCAACTCCAATGGCCTTGCATGCAACAAAGAAAGGAATCCTAAAGGCTGTCACGTAGCCTGAGCCTATGTTGTAACAAATGACACCTCTTATTCGCCAAATGGGGTGGCGACACCATTCATTTTTGTACTCTTTCGCCAAGTCCAATGGCGCCTCCCTTACTGTCCAATCGTGATACATGCATGGGCTTATGAAACCCCATAGGCTGCCACCTATCCTGGCCCTATTCTGCACACATACATGTTTTGTGTAAGACTCCACCCATCAACTCCAATGGCCTTGCATGCAACAAAGAAAGGAATCCCAAAGGCTGTCACGTAGCCCGAGCCTATGCTATAACAAATGACACCTCTTATTCTCCAAATGGAGTGGCGACACCATTCATTTTTGTACTCTTTCGCCAAGTCCAATGGCGCCTCCCTTACTGTCCAATCGTGATACATGCATGGGCTTATGAAACCCCATAGGCTGCCACCTATCCTGGCCCTATTCTGCACACATACAAGTTTTGTGTAAGACTCCACCCATCAACTCCAATGGCCTTGCATGCAACAAAGAAAGGAATCCCAAAGGCTGTCACGTAGCCTGAGCCTATGATGTAACAAATGACACCTCTTATTCGCCAAATGGGGTGGCGACACCATTCATTTTTGTACTCTTTCGCCAAGTCCAATGGCGCCTCCCTTACTGTCCAATCGTGATACATGCATGGGCTTATGAAACCCCATAGGCTGCCACCTATCCTGGCCCTATTCTGCACACATACATGTTTTGTGTAAGACTCCACCCATCAACTCCAATGGCCTTGCATGCAACAAAGAAAGGAATCCCAAAGGCTGTCACGTAGCCTGAGCCTATGCTGTAACAAATGACACCTCTTATTCGCCAAATGGGGTGGCAACACCATTCATTTTTGTACTCTTTCGCCAAGTCCAATGGCGCCTCCCTTACTGTCCAATCGTGATACATGCATGGGCTTATGAAACGCCATAGGCTGCCACCTATCCTGGCCCTATTCTGCACACATACAAGTTTTGTGTAAGACTCCACCCATCAACTCCAATGGCCTTGCATGCAACAAAGAAAGGAATCCCAAAGGCTGTCACGTAGCCTGAGCCTATGCTGTAACAAATGACACCTCTTATTCGCCAAATGGGGTGGCGACACCATTCATTTTTGTACTCTTTCGCCAAGTTCAATGGCGCCTCCCTTACTGTCCAATCGTGATACATGCATGGGCTGCCACCTAGCCTACAAGAGTGACACCTTACATTTTTTGTAAATGCATGCATGCATATGTGTAACACCCTAAGCATGCAAATGTGACACTTCGCAGGCATGCAAGCACAAGCAACCACTACATCAAACTTATTTGCCTATAAATACATACCTTATGAAACATCTCTCACACCCACACAACTCTCACTCTCTGCTACGAAATATTTCTTAAGTCTATCATACTCTCTATCTCTTCCTAAGTCTTTCATACTCTCAAGCATTCTGAACAATGGCTCTTCTAACAATGGGAGATACTCACAGAGGCACAAGGGAAAACATTGCTGCATTTGTAAGTCTCTTCTTTGGTTATACATTTTTCATACTTCAAATAACGTGTTGTTCATCTTAATTAATCTTACACTTGTTAAATTATGATCTCAGGACACAAAAAGATTCAGAATCTGTTCGCACAACTACCTGGCTCCCGACCCATTTGTCGTCCCTTATCTGGAATATGCAGGTTTTGGACATGTGATAAAGATCTCCAACTGCACCATTGACTCAAAGTTCATTCTTGCAATGTTGGAAAGGTGGAGACCGGAGACCCATACATTTCACCTACCAAATGGTGAATGTACCATCACGCTCGAGGATGTGTACATGCTACTGGGCCTCCCTATCGACGGTAAGGCGGTGAACGGGTCGGTTCAACAACCCAACTCACAGTGTGAAGAACTGTTGGGTAGGGATATGGTAGAAGGTGGTGGAGCAAGAGGGCAGGGAATACTACTCACTGACCTGAAACGTCATTATGCAAGTATGGAATTAAATGAAAATTCCTCAGAGAATGACCGAGTAGTAAAAGCCAGAACGTATCTTATGATACTTTTTGGTACATTTTTATTTCCCGAAAGTACGGGAAATAGTGTAAATTTTATGTACTTACATTTACTAACAAATTTTGAAAAAACTAAAAAATATAGTTGGGGTTCTGCAGTATTAGCCCACCTATACAGTTCCTTGTGCAAAAACGCAGTCAAGGAAAAATGTACATTTTATGGGTGCGCATTTTTACTACAAGCCTGGGGTTGGTGGAGGATGGAGTCCTTAAACCCCATCAACAACAACATTTTTGGTTTCCCGTACGCAACAAAGTAAGTCATTAAGTTATAGCATTTATAACTATTCTGCTCTTTCCAAAATATATGCTAAAAATAACATGTTTCTCATTTCCTTTAGGTACTGCGTGAGGGGTATGGATTACGGCAAGAATCCAAGATTCAATATCGCACTCTACCGGAATCTGTTGGATCACTTAGGCCCAGATGACGTACGTCGTAGCTTTTAACTTTTGTTCATTTTAATTATTTATACATTACTTTTACGCTAACCTGATTTAAATTTTATCGCAGTTCGTCTGGAGACCATATTTGGGTTTGGGCCATGCTCCAAACCCAGAGGATGCAGTAACTTGGACTGCAAAGACTGCACTCATTCGGTTCAACATTGTGGAGATGCACCACAGCGACCGTGTGAAGATGCAGTTCGGAATGCATCAAGAGATACCAAGTGATCCAACAGATTTGTCCCCCTGGCATCTTAAAAGGGTCAACGCCCAGTGGGGTCTTACCAACTGGAAAGACTTTGCTCCGGAATGGTGTAAAATGTGGCAAAGGCGTCACCGCTACATTTTGCAATCCCCGGTTTTCCTTACTCAAGGTAACATGCGACACACTGATCAATATATATCGTGGTACAGGTCGGTTAGTAACCCAGAAATGCACGTGTCTCATCCGAGGTACTTGGTTGACCCACGCACACAATGGGCACAACCCTCGATTCCCCATCAACAAACCCAAAATCCATCAACCTCAAACCAACCCCCAAGAAGAAACAGACCAACAAACACACAACCACATTCCCCACCACAACACAACTACAATCAAATGTCGTACTACCAACCACAATCACCACCAAACTACCAATACCCGTATATGCCTCAAACCCAACCACAATACCAACCCCAATACCAGCACACCCACATACCCCAGACACAATTTCAGTCTTCCACATATCCCAATATGGCGCCCTCAACATTCAGCCTTAGCCCTGATATGAGAATGTCAGAAGATTATGACCAAGCCGACCAAACCTACCATCAACCACCATATCACCAAACAACCCAACATCCACAATACCAAACACCCCAAGATCCATTTCCTTTCTACCCCCCATACTCAGACGACCAATGCTACCGACCAACCATGGAACCCCACCCACCGCCAACACGACCAAACTTTAAGGGTATGGGCAACCGACTGTACCAGAGCGGATCTTCGAGATATGGAGATCTTACTGATTTTATGGATTCGGATCGCATTGACTTCGCTGGGCCATCGACCTTGCCGCAGCAGGAAACGCGACGGCACCCAGCAAGAGAAAGGCGAGGACGGGGATGCGGAACCGGGGGTCATTACCGGGTTCCGGGGGATCACTGATGTATCTTTTTTTTTTCCAGTATTTTTTGTATCCATTTTTTTTACTGTTCTTTTAATGTAATACAGTTGAATGTAATTATTTTTTTTTATAATAAAAAGTTCATTTTGTTGATCTCTGTCCAATAGGCAACGCACAGGAAAAAAAAAATTTGTTTGCCCTAAATTTATACATAGGCGCCATCTCACTTGGCTTAGGGCATGCCCTAAGCACTTAGGCGCCAAGTGAGATGTCGCCTCCCTTAAAAAAGGAGGTGCATGCGCCAATTGAGATGGCTCCTCCTTTGTGGAGCCATCTCAAACATGGTTATTTGCGTAATTTTTTCCGAAACCCGATTATTTACGAAATATTTTTTTAATACATGGTTATTAATAAAAAAAATTCATAATTATGATTCCCAATGTAATAAATATAATTAATTTAAAAATTTGTTTCAATCATTAGAAACAAAAATCTAAAAAAAGCTTTTTTAATATATAAAAATAATAAAAGAATGAAAATTCTTGGTATAATCTATTTT
Source organism: Vicia faba (assembly GCA_948472305.1). Classification (NCBI taxonomy): domain Eukaryota; kingdom Viridiplantae; phylum Streptophyta; class Magnoliopsida; order Fabales; family Fabaceae; genus Vicia; species Vicia faba. Next base: position 1,232,756,016 of record OX451737.1, read on the forward strand.
AGGAAGTGAATCTTGCAAAAATAAAATAAAACAAGACATTGATCTGAGTACATATTTAATTAAAACTGTTAGATTAAATTAATGTTAAGGGATAAAATTTAGAGTAAGTTTTTAGATTTATTTTGAGAGTAAATATATCTCTCTTATATAAATATAAAAACTCGTGTGTTTGTACAAGTATTTGTGATGTACGTACGCTTTTATTTTTAAAATATAATAAAAATATAAATAAAAAAAATAAAATAGTTTTATCAATGTAGTTTATTATTTTTAAAATAAAATAAAATATATATATATATATATATATATATATATATATATATATATATATATATATATATATATATATATATATATATATATATATATATATATATATATATATATATATATATATATATATATATATATATATATATATATATATATATATATATATATATATATATATATATATATATATATATATATATATATTTGTAAAATAAAAATAAAATTATATTAATTTTTTAATTTAAAAAAAACACATCAATAATATATATTTCAATTATTTATATATTATCTTTAAAAATTAATGTATTTTAAATTTAAAATAATTTCAAAATAAAAATATTAAATATATATAAATAATTAAAAAAAATAAAACAAATTTTTCTCGTGTTTAAATTCATATATTATTTTAAATATATTTAATGTTATTTTCTTTAATTATATAAAAAATGTAATAATTCGTATTTTCGTCGCACAGATTTTAGTATAGTTACTCGTGTGTTCACACGGTAATAATGTGTTATATGTGTAATTACACAGATTTTAATTTGATTATCTCTACGCTTATACGAATTTTAGCTTGATTACTCGTGCATTCACACGCTACTGGTGTATTATCAGTCATATAGCACGAGTATTGGTTTTAACCACCATAATTTTCACTTCTTTGAAAAATCAAAATGTTGACTATTAAAATAGAACCATTCCTAATACTCTATTCAAAATAAATAATATTAAATTAATACAACAATCTCCTTTTTTTATAATAAACCAACAAAATTGACATACATAGCCTAGCATAAACTAGTGTGAATTGCCTAACCAAAAACAGAGATAACACAACAGTATAGAACTACTACCATATTTTACAAATTTAGCCAAGTACCACAAAAAAAATATTCAGGACACTCCAATAAAAAATTATGCTGATGACTCCAAACTCACTTTTGTATATTACTTCATCAACACTTCAAACATATAAACTGATACTTAATCTTATTCATTTCTATGTCCACTCAAGCACTATAAATAAAAGAAGTAATCTTAGTAACAATGATTTAAATATAGTGATTTTTCAAAATCAATCTTAGTTACTATTACCTAGATAATAACATAATTCCATAAACCTTACATATTTTGAGGTAAGAAAAAACTACAAATTTCAATGGATGGTTAATAAAAATACATCTCTTAGCTACAGAAGACAATTCTCAAACTATGACAACAAAGTTCTAATATCTATTGCAAAACTAAAAAAAAAATTACACTTTCTAATATGTTCTTTTGACAAATAGATTTTTTATGGTAAAGGTCGTATAGATAAAGCCTATCAATGTGCTTTCATCCAATTGAGCTTTAGCAAAAATCATTAAATCTTAGTTATTTTCTTTGGTCCAAACTGCAGCATTTGTTTTTTTTTATTAACCAATCATTATCGTTAATTACATGCAACCTCCACCATTTTCTTAAACAATCACCACTTTTATCTATAACCACACTACTAACCAAAAAGAAATTGTAAATTATTATCTTCATCAATTTAAAAAATATTTTGACTTGTTTTTGCAAACAGTTGAGTATAATGCACACTAACTCCAAGAAATAACTAACATCTTCTTAAACATTCTAAATGTTTAAGTTGATAATAAAGGCAAGATCTTAGTAAGAAGCTTTCACACACTTACATCACTCATAATTTTACTACTCTTAGCCATCTATTTTTTATTCTCTCTAGCACTCAAAACAAAACAAAAGAAGATACAAACACAACTTCATTGGACAAGAAGCGGACAGTAACCTTAGGTTGTGCATATTTTGTTACAGGATGACCTAGAGGAAAAGGTGTTCATGCTCTTGTAGCAATGTCATGCAAAGGTGGCTCTACCATTTCAGATTCAGTTAAGAGACAGAGTGGAGTCGGATCTGAAGCCTCTCATTGCTGGCTAATGAGAACTCATATAAATTACTTTAATATGGTGGAAAAACTGACTTTTGAATTTTGTATTTTATCGCAAATGTTGTGAATATCAAGAGTCGTCACCGACTTTTCTTTTATCGAATAAAAGAAAGGGTGAAAAGAACAGGAAAGACCTTTTGAGAATTTACTGAGTAAGGGGGTAGGTTATAAAAAGGAAAAGTGTTAGCACCATTTTCATCCGTAGTTATCTACGGGCTCTTAATTACTAACTCATTTTGAAAATATTTTGTGTTTTTGTATGTTTGAAAATATTTTGAAAATGCCTAAGTGCGATAATTTTGTAATGATTTTCGTACTGTTGAGAATGTATATAAAATGCTTGTTTTGAAAATATTTAGAAAGGAAGTGTTGTTTTGTGGAAAGGTGTTTTGAAAATACCGATGTAAGACAATTTGCTTTATAATAACTCTTGTATCAGTTCTCAAGAGTATTTATAAAGCGTTCTGAAAGTAGTTTGTTTTGAAAGTGTGAAGTGTCGAAATTGATTTAGTTTGTGAGCAAGCGATTACGAGCGATCTACCTATTCAAAAAGGTCTTTGTTCTTTTCATCCTCCTTTAGATAGTGTTATCCTACCATTAATTAGTAGGAAGTCATATCATTTGATGTTAGGGACGGGCGTGGGTCATCGTATAGTCATAGATGACAACTTGTAAGACGCTTTAGTAATTGTCGTAAGGGACTAAGATCGTTTACCGAAGACAGCATCGAAGGGTCGTCGAGGGGCTACGGTCTTTTTAATTGAGGGTCTTTGCTAAAGCATCTCACGTTTGAGGGACATGGCTGTTTTAATTTGAGGCAACAAGTGAGGTTATCCTAGAGGTGCGCGTGCGAGAAGTGTTTTGATTTCAGTTATTTTATCTTAGATTTATGATTGTCTAGAGTTTGATTTTTAATCTTTCCATACAATCCTATTAAATTAACAATAATAAGGAAAGTGGTAAATTGAGAAAATTAGATGTCCTACGCTATTACAATATTTCGGGGATAGGGGTACAAGTTTATGAATGGGGGAGGAAAGCAATAAACCCTAATTTGTCTATTACAAGTGTAGAGCAATTAAAATAATTGGGAAATAAAGACGAAAGATAAAATGCGTGAAGATGGTAAAAAGGATAGAATGTTTAAGAAACCCTAAAAATATCTCTAAGTGTTAAGAAAAAAACTTATTATGTTTTGTTTAGAAAATATTTGAAATGAAAATTGGACCTAATTCTAATTTTATTTATAAATTAATTGTTTAAAATAAAACAAAGTGTAATTAATTAATTTTATTTATGAAAATTAAATCAATTAAGTAAAACCTAAAGAAATCTGAATTTTTTAGAGAATATTTTAGTGTTTTATTTAGAAAAAGTTTTATAGTGTTAGGTCATCTCCCAGCAATGCAAAATGTCCAATGTACCCTTAATGATCCAAAACTAACAGCAAAAATTTCAAAAAAAAAAAGGATTCCTGGCGCCTAGGCTGACACCGACACCAGTGTCAGAATCTATTTTATTTCCTTTGTATGTTTTTTGTCCCAACTGAATTGACACAGGTCGTGTCATGTGACACGAGCACCTGTGTCAGCATCTGTTATTGCCCTTGCACGTCTTTTAGTCCTAGCTAAGTTGACACAGGCCGTGTCGTGTGACACGCGCGCCCGTGTAAGAATCTATTTTGCCTTTTGCACAGTCTTCCCCTGACACGACACGTGTCAGGTGACACGGCCACCTGTGTCAGGGCCCCTAAAGCATTTTTTTTTTGGAATTTTGGATATTTGCACTATTCTGCCCCAATTTGTCCTGTTTTATTCTTTTGAAATCGAAAACAAATGATGTATGGATAAGGATATCACAGTTTGAGAAAACTTACATCTTTTGGAGAAAAGTCTGAAGTCTCTTCTAGCTGTTCTAGGTGAAATATTATGATTGATTAAGCCTCTTTGGACCTCCTTGAAGTTGTTCCAATCCTTACTTTATGCTGAAAGTGTTTGAATCTTCCCAACCAAGTCAACTTGCAAGACACTTTTTTTTGAATTTGGAAGACGATGATAATTATGTTATATAAGTTGTTCTTGTGTTTAGACAACTTCTATATGATGTATGTGAAGTATTTAGATGATTTGTTTGGACAAAACTTGCAAGGTTTGAGAGATTCGAAGATTTGGACTTCAAAGCTCAAAATGGTGATTTTGTGGATAATTCTGGTTTTTTGAGAGTAAAGGGGTTTTGGAGGGCTTGTGAACTTCTTTTTCTCTCCCTTGTATTGAAAATGCTCCCTATATTTATAGGCAAGAGGTTTGGGAGGCTCAAGTAACCAAATTGTCAAGATACCATGTTATGGTTTGGAAGCTTAGTTATGAAGCAAACTTTGAAGGTCATGGTTCCAATGTCTTGTACCTTGTCTCATAGAGTTGTTGGATACTTTAAACATGTTTCTTCTAATTTATTAGATTGAGTGTGTGCAGAAGTAACAAGTTAGAGACTCAAGGAGAGTTGACAATTGCATAAAGCATGCTTTTCCAAAATGAAAGTGTTAACTTTGTGCCATTAATAGAATTATGCTTTGAACAATACTTGAATCCAATGGACCATAGATCAAAATCTTGTGTAATCTTCTGATTATAGATAGATTTGGATTTTTAAAGGCCTGCAAAGTGAGATTATACATCATGGCATGAAGATTTTGTCTCATAGTTATCATAGAAATGACCTATAATTCAAGTATGGATGCCCAACTCCATCTCTTCAAATATCTTAGCTCAAGCATGATAAATTTGTACTCTTGGACATTTTGGAAAGCTTGAAATATTGTCTATAACTTTCATGTTGATTGTAATACGGTGGCCAGAACCGGGACTATTTTTAGGAATGCTGGTTTGCGTTTTGCGTTTGTGTTTGCAAAATGTCGCGGTAAGCAAGAGTCGCCACCGACTTTTAAAATTGCTTCTTTGTGTTTGTGTGATTTGAAAAGCTTTTGTTTTGACTTCAATTTAACCCTTTCTTATGTCTTCAAGAGTGTTACGAAGTGTTTTTGAAACTTTGTTTGAAAGGAGTGTAAGTGTGAAAACGTTTGTTTTGTTTGAGCAAGTACTTAATAGTTAATCTACCTACTCGAAAAAAGAATTATTCTATGTTTGTTTCCTTTAGATAACGTTATTCCACTATTAGTGAGTAGGTAGCACTATCGTTGGAGTTTGAGGGTCAATTCGAAAGGGACGTACAGTCACTAAAGCAACGTTAGGACGTCTTAGTAGTAACCCTAATGTCTTAGATCAATTATTCGAGGCAACAATATCCGAGGCAACCATTCCGAGGAAACTTTGATCTTTGGGACAAAAAGGGCGACCACTAAAGCATCCTATACCTAATGACCGTTTAGCGAAGGCAACCGAAGTAGGAGTGTACCCTAGGAGTGCGCATGTGCGAGTGATTCGATTTCAAGTTATTTATCTTTGCATATTTTAGGGTTTGCTAACCGTTTTAAAGTTTTACATACATTCTTGTCATGCATCCTAATATCATACATCTAACAGTTTAATATTTTGTGGAATTTAAAGTGCGAAACTATGCTATTACAAGGCTTCAGGTATTTACATAGCCAAAAACAAACCCTTTAAAAAATAAAGCGATAAATGAAAATAAAAGACCTAATTAAACTATTACAACTTGTGAGCAATTACATTAATAGGAAAAAATAAATGATGAAGCGCGCGCGAGGAAATTTAGATCGGGAGAGAACTAGGGTTTTGACCCTTTCTAACCTAATCGAAAGAAAAATTGCTTTTGTTTTTTTTTAATAAAAGAATTATGTTTTAAATTAAATACTAAATTAATTAGCTAATTAAATTAATTAATGAAAATAAATAAATGGCCTATTTTTGTGTTTTGTTATTTTAAGAAAAAGAAAATAGAATTAAATTATAAACAAAACCCTAATTGTTCTAATTATTTTTAAATTTAGTTACAAAAGGAATTAAAATTACTCTAAAATTAAATAATCTAATTAATTAATTTTTGTATAAAAAATAAACTAAATTTAATTGGGTGAAAAATATTATTTTATGATTTTTTTGATAAAAAGAATTATTTATTTTGTTAGTAAAATAAATAAAACAAATTAAATAAAACAAAAATGTAAAAGGAAAAGATTAAAGAAAAAAACTGGGCCTGAAAGCAGCAATTTGGGGGGTGTGAGAATCAGATTCTGGGCCCAAAAGAAGGTAGTCCATGTTGACTTCCTAGATCCAGTGTGTTGCCTTGACTGAGGCATATCATGGTCCCTCAAATGATGGCCATCGGATTTGGCCATCTGGAGATCCAAAGGTGAGACCTTGAGGGCATATGGTGGTCCCTTATCCTTGTATGCGCGCCTGAGCCTGAAAAGAAAAATAATATGCAAGAATGGGGGGACCTGGGATTCGAACCCAGGCCCTGAAGCACTTTACACTCGCCTGGCTACCAACTGCGTTGCGTGCGTTAGTTGTACATATAATAGAAAACAACAATTAAATATTAAAAAGGCATAATATGCTAATTCAGCGTACGCTTTTTTCAAACAGGCGAATGGTTGATTGCCACGATATCTTCTTCTTCCTTGTTCCGTGGCCAAAAGATACAGGGACTTTTACTTACGGACGTATGTTCGTAGCTACAACCCTGGTTCATCTCAAAATCCTCCATGGGCACGATAAATGATTTCTAATGCCATAAATCGAACCGTCTTGTCATCCTGAACATCATGGTACCCTTCATGGGGGCTAATTTTGCCTGCACACAAAAACCCTAAAATGAAACCACAAACCCTAACAATGGCAATTCTTGATTCAGTCCATAAAAATGCAATTGGATGATATGGATAGCTTGCAAATGTTCCAAGGATCAAGAATGTATAATTATTTTGTGTTGTAAGCGACAGAATGATGCAATTCGATTTCAAAAATAAATCAATATCGTGGATGACTTACAGCGGTATTTGGCAATGGAAACTCTTTGTTCTTGATTGGTTTGGCTTGTTGGTAATCCCAAGAAGCGATTGGGATGGTTAAAGGGTCTTGAAATTGCCCGGAACAATGAAATCGTGCCAACACTTTTTACGGGTTTTTCCAAGTTTTGTTCTTGTTCTTGCGCCTCTCTCTAGCCTTGTTTTGGGTCTGCAAATACTCCTTATGTATTGAGGAATGGATTAGGGTTCCCAATATGATCACAATCTTCCTCCATCATTGCTTTTGATTTGGATTTGATACACTTGAAAATATTGCTAAAAATAGAGCAAACTCAATCTTTTTATGCACACCAAGCCTTTACACGAATTCAATCTTATGCTAGCTAGATATTAAGACCTGAAACATGTACCAAATCTTGAGATTTCAATATTTTGGATTTTCTATGATTTGTTTTGATTAAAATTGATTTAATTCAAATAAAAATCAAAATAAATTATAAAAACAAGATAATGACAAATGGAAAAGGCTAGGGCTCGTGGACCATGTTGCCAACTCAAAACAAGTGCAAAGGATTAGGTCCATTTAGCAAAAATTGCAATTTGAGGCATAGTTGACTTTTGACAATTTTGCAAAAAAGGTCAACTTCACCAATGCATAACTTCCTCAATTTTGACTCTTTGAAGGTGTTCTTTGACTTTTTAGAAAGCTTTAGATGTCCTCTAAGCAACCCCCTTGGTCTCATCTCAATTTGATATTCCATTCTCAAGTATGAAGCTTTGACAAAAAACGTATTTTTGTTGACTTTTCAAAATGACCTATAATGTCCAAATTCATTGCTTCTTGTGAGTGCATATTTTGAACTTGGGAGCTGAATATGGATTGTAGAGCATTGCATCCTCTTCAAATGAGCTTTGGATGGGTCATTTCTCATAAAGTATGAGAAAGTTATGCTTGGTCAAAGTTGAGTTGACTTTTCCTATAAAACCCTAATTTAGCAACTTTTGGTTCTTGATGAATTATGAGCAATCCTTGATGAATAATGATCAACCCTTGATCAAATGATGAAATATACTCCAAAATGAGGATGCTGACCAAAAATCTTGAAGTTTGACTGTATGCGGGCCACAGTTGACTTTTGCCCTAGCATAGTCGATTTTTAGGCATTTGAGTAATTGACTGAGCTAAATTTCTCTGCAAGGATTGAAACTTGACATGGATGATATTGAGAACATATTAGGAAAATGGTGATAATTTTGGATCCCTTGGGCTCAAGTATCTTGATGCAACATGAAACCATAATTTGAGGTAGACTGTCTTAGGAGGGAGCTTGTCTGGTCAACCCTTGGACTACCTTGAGCAACTTGTGGATCTTTCTTGAAATATTTTGAGAAATATGGGAGGGAAAATTTTGGGATACAACATTGATCACTTTGGCTAAATTAATAATGAGATGGGTGAAAATTGACCAAGAAGTTGAGATGAAAAACTGACCAAAACCTGTTGAAAAATTATCTAAGTGTTAGATAAAAACATCACAACTTCATGGATCATATCTCTCAATACAAACATTTTTTGGATATCAACCCTCAAGGAAAAAGTTGTAGAATTCGTCAATTCCTAAAACTTTCATGTTGAAAGTTTTCCTTGAATCATCTTGCATCGTAGTGAAAAATGGCCACGAAGTAGTGACTTTGGTAAGAACAAAACACTTAAAAAATTTCTAAGTGTTGGAAAATTCTCCAACTTTGACTTTTGTTGACCTTTTCTTAATTTTTCTTGACTTTGTTGATTCTTGATGATCAAGCTTGATAATTTTGAATGTTTTGATGATTCTTGATTTTTGAATTCCAATGTTGACCAAAAAGTCAAAGTTTGACTTTTTGGTGACTATTGACTTTTCATCAATTGATTAAATTCTGAAAATTCTGGAAGCAGATACTCAATGTCACAGTGAATGTTATGACACCGTATCTGACTTTCTATAAGACAGTAAATAAAAACAGTAAAGAACACAGTCAATTGTTTACCCAGTTCAGTGTAAAACAACACCTACTCTGGGGGCTACCAAGCCAGGGAGGAAATCCACTATAAGAGATATTAATTCAGGAATAAACCAACCAGTTTATCTCCTTCACTTAAGACCTACCCAATGCAACTTCAATCTAAGTTCTACTTAAACCTGAGTTCATACTCACTCCCCCTCAATCACAGCAGTGATACTTAAAACAATTGACTAATGAATTAATGAAGACACTCTTCAGAACATACACTTGATTATGCTTCACAGCTTTTTAATCAAGTAACACAAACACTCTTGCTTCACAGCTTTGAGTGATACATAAACCTAACTTGAATTTGCTTCAAAGCTTTAGTCAAGAGACACAAAACACTCTTGCTTCAAAGCTTTGAGTGGTACAAAAACCCTTACAAATAAAACCTATTCCAAGTCACTTATCACAATGACAATTGCTTGGATTACAGCAGTTAAAACTATACAGTTTCTGATTGATCTTCAGTCCAAAGAGATATTTTCCAAACAACAATCCTGTTGAATATATAGCAACTGTTTCTTCAGTTAGGGTTTCCACAAAAAGCTAGGGTTAATTAGGTTTAACCATAAGACTTGGTCACAAGACTTTATCAACCAGTTTAGGGTTGAGCTAGGTTAACCTAAAGACAACGGGAGATTCTGTTCTGGAAGGAATGAGCCAACTTCCTGAAAAATCTCAGAATTAACCAAACTGCACTACTGTTAGATCAGTACAGGATGTCTTAACATTTGTTATGACATCAAAAATCATGTTTACTGATTTTGGTAGAAGGCAATAAATGTGATCTTTTGCAAAATGCTCAGATACACACTCATACACAGTATCTACTGTATGCCATAATTTTTCTACATAAAGTACCTAATAAACCAGAATGTTATGACATCAGTCATGACATTCACACACCTGGTTTTACCAAAAATACATGCCAATAACTAAACCCTTACAAACTCCCCCTTTGGCAGATTTTTGGCTAAAGCCCCCAAGCAATCAGAGAATATAGAGCAGCAGAATGAATATGACTGCAGAAAAAATATGAGGTCTACCAAGTGATTAACACAGAAATTATCTCCCCCTCTTTAGCCACAAATGGGCCAAAGAAACATGTACTTAAATGTTATACAATTATCCAAAATAGGTAATAAAAACAACAAATTAAATCTGAAGACACTTCCATCAGGCTTGACAATTCCACCAGACTTTAAGCACTGTCACCTTCAGAGGAGCTACTTTCTCTAGCATTGTGCTGATCTTCAGCAGCACCCTCTTCCCTTCTGTTTCCTTCAGTCTCCTCCTTTTCCAACTAGAGAGTGAACTTTGATTGAGAGAATGGGATTTGTTGCAGAGATGAGAGAGGAAGGAGGCAAATGAGTGTCTATTCTTAATAATTATGAAAGAAATGGGAAAGCATATGATTAACCCAATCAAAATAGACTTAAAAATAACTCCTTCTACCCTTGTTTCAAGCAAAGTTAATTGCTACAATTCCTCCTGTTGGCAAATACCCAACTTGCCCCTCAAGTTTTCAAATTGATTTGCATCAAGTGCCTTGGTAAAGATGTCAGCCAGCTGTAGCTCAGTGGCAACATGTTCTAGTTTAATCGTCTTCTCTTCTACAAGGTCTCTGATAAAGTGATGTCTTATGTCAATATGTTTGGTCCTTCTATGCTGAATAGGATTCTTGGAAATGTTAATTGTACTCAGATTGTCGTAGTACAATGTCATAACATCTTGTGTGACATTATACTCGGTAAGCATCTGTTTCATCCAGATCATTTGAGAACAGCTACTACCAGCTGCAATGTATTCAGCTTCAGTAGTAGAGAGAGACACACAGTTCTGTTTCTTGCTGAACCAGGAGACCAGATTATTTCCTAAGAAGAGACATCCTCCAGAGGTGCTTTTTCTATCATCAGCACTTCCAGCCCAATCAGCATCACAATAACCAGTCAGAGTTGGTTCACAGCCTTGAGAGTACAGCAAGCCATAGTTGTAAGTTCCACTTACATACTTCAAAATTCTCTTTACTTGATTGATATGACTGACTTTAGGATCAGCTTGGTATCTTGCACAAACTCCAACTGCAAAAGCAATGTCAGGTCTGCTGGCTGTTAAGTACAGCAAACTTCCTATCATGCTTCTGTACAGACTTTGGTCCACCTTAACCCTACTTGAATCTTTGGATAACTTTAAATGAGTAGGTGCAGGGGTCCTTTTGTGACTGGAATTATCCATACCAAACTTCTTGACAATGTTCTTTGCATACTTGCTTTGAGATAGAAAGATAGAGTCCTCCATCTGCGAGACTTGCAGTCCAAGAAAATAAGTCAGTTCTCCCATGAGACTCATTTCGAATTCAGCCTTCATCTGGTCAGCAAAATGTTTAACCATTTGTTCTGACATACCCCCAAACACTATGTCATCAACATATATTTGAGCTACCATTAACTTCCCTCCTTCATTTTTGACAAAGAGGGTTTTATCCAAGCCTCCTTTTCTGTATCCTTTGTCTGAGAGAAATTTTGTTAACCTGTCATACCATGCTCTAGGAGCTTGTTTCAGGCCATACAGAGCTTTCCTCAATTTGTAGACATGATCAGGGTGGTTTGGATCCACAAAACCTTTAGGCTGTTCCACATAAACTTCTTCACTTAAGTACCCATTTAGGAAGGTACTTTTTACATCCATCTGAAACAGCTTGAACTTCAGGAGACAAGCAATTCCCAACAGGAGTCTGATAGATTCCAGTCTGGCTACAGGGGCAAAGGTCTCATCAAAATCAACCCCTTCAACTTGAGTGTATCCTTGGGCAACAAGTCTTGCCTTATTCCTAGTGACAACTCCTTCAGCATCTGATTTGTTTTTGTATATCCATTTTGTGCCAATGATGTTTGTTCCTTCAGGTCTAGGAACTAACTCCCAAACTTCATGTTGCTTAAACTGGTTCAATTCATCTTGCATTGCACCAATCCAGTATTCATCAGTTAAGGCCTCCTTAACATTTCTTGGTTTAATTTTAGACACAAAACAAGAGTTTGAGATGATTTCTCTAGATCTTGTAATGACTCCACTATTTGGATCCCTTATAATGAGTTCTTTAGGATGATCTTTCTGAATTCTGATGGAAGGGATTTTGCTAGCTTCCTTGGATTCAGAGTCTGCTGTAGTGGTGTCAGGAAGGTCATTCTGTTGAGTTGGAGTCTCAAAGAATGTCTCAACACTACAAGGGACATTTGTTTCTTCATGATAATCATCAATTATGACATTTATTGATTCCATTATGACTTTGGTCCTGGAATTGAATACCCTATAAGCTCTGCTGTTGGAGGAGTATCCTAGAAATATACCTTCATCACTTTTAGGGTCCAGCTTTCTCCTTTGTTCACGATCTGCCAGAATATAGCATTTGCTGCCAAAAACATGGAAGTACTTCACAGTTGGCTTTCTTCCTTTCCAGAGTTCATAAATGGTGGATGAGGTTCCCTTTCTCAAAGTGACTCTGTTATGGACATAACAGGCTGTATTCATAGCTTCAGCCCAAAAATGAATAGGAAGTCTTTTGGCATGTATCATAGCTCTGGCAGATTCCTGTATGGTCCTATTTTTCCTTTCTACAACTCCATTTTGTTGGGGAGTTATAGGAGAAGAGAATTCATGACTAATTCCTTCTGAGGAACAGAACTCATTAAACTTACTGTTTTCAAATTCCTTGCCATGATCACTTCTGATTTTGACAATACACCCTTCCTTTTCTCTTTGAATTCTTCTGCACAGTTCTTTAAAGACTTCAAACACATCAGATTTTTCTTTAATGAAGTTAATCCAGGTGAATCTGGAATAGTCATCCACAACAACATAGGCATATCTCTTTCCACCAAGACTTTCCACCTGCATTGGTCCCATCAGATCCATATGTAGAAGTTCCAGAACCTTAGAGGTGGTCAGATGTCTTGACTTTGGATGTGACATCCTTGTCTGCTTACCAACCTGACATTCACCACAAACTCTCCCTTCATCAATTTGCAGTCTTGGAATCCCTCTGACTGCTTCCATGGAGATAATTCTTTTCATTCCTCTTAGATGAAGATGGCCAAGTTTTTGGTGCCACAGTTTCACCTCTTTTTCTTCTTTGGCAATAGAACACACAGTGGAGTTATTAGTGTTCTCAGGCTCCCACAAGTAACAGTTATCTTTAGATCTGACTCCTTTCATTACAACTTCTTGTTTTTCATTTATTACAAGGCATTCAGATTTTGAGAAGTTGACCTTGAATCCTAGATCACACAATTGACTGATACTAATGAGATTAGCAGTCAGGCCTTTTACCAATAGTACTTCATTCAGATTTGGAACTCCAGGGCAGTCCAAATTACCAACTCCTTTGATTTCACCTTTAGCACCATCTCCAAAGGTCACATAACTAGTGGTGTGAGGTTTAACATGATTGAGAATGTTCTTGATTCCAGTCATGTGCTTAGAACACCCACTGTCAAAGTACCAGTCTTCCTTTGCAGAGACTCTCAGGGAAGTGTGTGCTATCAGGGCAGTAGCCTTTTTCTTCCATTGAGGAGTATGTGGTACCCTGTTAGCCTTAGGTTTGACACCTGGGTTCTGATTAGGGTATCCATACAATCTGAAGCAGAAAGGCTTTATGTGACCAAACCTCCCACAATGGTGACATCTCCATCTTTGGTACTTTTTCTTCATATTTCTCTGTTCCCGATGTTGAGTGTTATGTTGTGACATCTGCTTTGACATTTGTTTATCAGACCTGATCTTCTTGTCTGCACCAGATTTCTTTGCTTCCACAAATCCTAGTCCAGACTTGTTTCCCACATTTTGTCCAACCTGAAGGATTTCTTCCAATTTGTCAGTTCCATTTGTCAGCATCTTGACAGATTTGGTCATCTGGTTCAGTTGTGAGTTCAGCAATTGAACTTCCCCTTCTAGATGACTTATAGTTTCAAGGTCTGCCCTTTTTTCAGCCTCCAACTTTATGATGAGCTTTGTTTGTCTCTCATTTTGCACACAGACTTCAGCACTTCTGATACACAATTTCTTGTAAGTATCAGCCAGTTCTTCAAATGTCACTTCCTCATCACTGGTGTCACTTTCAGAGGTACAAACACCAGTTAGAGCAGTAACTAGTTTGGCAGATTCTTCTTCAGACACAGTCAGACCAGGTAACAGTCATTCCTTTCTTTTGTTTCTTAAGAAAGGTAGGGCATTCAGCTCGAATATGCCCATATCCTTCACAACCATGGCATTGAATTCCTCTGCCTTGATTTCCCTTCTCTTCAGACCTTGGTCTTCTGCTGGAGTCATAAGATCTGTTAATGTCAGAGGGAATGTTATCAACATTTGACCTTGACTTTGGATCCATTCTCTTGATGAGTTTGTTGAATTGTCTTCCAAGCATGGCAATAGCTTCTGAAATATTTTCTTCTTCATCCTCCTTGTTTTCATCTTCAGTGTTGGATACAAGTGCTATGCTCTTGTTTTTCTTGTCAACATTGTCATTGATCCCCATCTCAAAAGTCTGAAGAGACCCAATGAGTTCATCCACTTTTAAGTTGCTGATGTCCTGGGCTTCCTCTATAGCAGTTACCTTCATTGAAAATCTTTTAGGCAGGGATCTGAGAATCTTTCTCACCAGTTTTTCTTCAGACATCTTTTCACCCAATGCTCCTGAGGTGTTGGCAATCTCCAAGATGTTCATGTGAAACTCATGAATGGTTTCATCTTCCTTCATCCTTAGGTTCTCAAACTTTGTAGTCAGCATCTGAAGCCTTGACATTTTTACTTTGGATGTGCCTTCATGGGTAGTTTTGAGAGTGTCCCACACTTCCTTGGCCAGTTCACATTGATGTACTAGTCTGAAAATGTTTCTATCAATTCCATTGAACAAGGCATTTAAGGCTTTGGAATTTCCCAGGGCTAACTCATCTTCTTCTTTGCTCCATTCTTCCTCAGGCTTCAGACTGATTGTCCCATCTTTCTCAGTTATGGTGGGATGGTTCCATCCTTTGTCAGCAGCTCTCCAAGCCTTTTTGTCCAGAGATTTTAAGAAGGCAATCATGCGAGGTTTCCAGTAGTCATAATTTGTTTCATCCAGAATGGGTGGTCTATTTCCAAAAACTCCTTCTTTGTCCATAGTGCCAGAAAGTGATATCCCTAGATCTCACCCAGTAATACAGGCAGGGTGCCTGCTCTGATGCTAATTGAAAATTCTGGCAGCAGATACTCAATGTCACAGTGAATGTTATGACACCGTATCTGACTTTCTATAAGACAGTAAATAAAAACAGTAAAGAACACAGTCAATTGTTTACCCAATTCAGTGTAAAACAACACCTACTCTGGGGGCTACCAAGCCAGGGAGGAAATCCACTATAAGAGATATTAATTCAGGAATAAACCAACCAGTTTATCTCCTTCACTTAAGACCTACCCAATGCAACTTCAATCTAAGTTCTACTTAAACCTGAGTTCCTACTCACTCCCCCTCAATCACAGCAGTGATACTTAAAACAATTGACTAATGAATTAATGAATACACTCTTCAGAACATACACTTGATTATGCTTCACAGATTTTTAATCAAGTAACACAAACACTCTTGCTTCACAGCTTTGAGTGATACATAAACCTAACTTGACTTTGCTTCAAAGCTTTAGTCAAGAGACACAAAACACTCTTGCTTCAAAGCTTTGAGTGGTACAAAAACCCTTACAAACAAAACCTATTCCAAGTCACTTATCACAATGATAATTGCTTGGATTACAGTAGTTAAAACTATACAGTGTCTGATTGATCTTCAGTCCAAAGAGATATTTTCCAAACATCAATCCTGTTGAATATATAGCAGCTGTTTCTTCAGTTAGGGTTTCCATAAAAAGCTAGGGTTAATTAGGTTTAACCATAAGACTTGGTCACAAGACTTTATCAACCAGTTTAGGGTTAAGCTAGGTTAACCCAAAGACAACGGGAGATTCTGTTCTGGAAGGAATGAGCCAACTTCCTGAAAAATCTCAGAATTAACCAAACTGCACTACTGTTAGATCAGTACAGGATGTCTTAACATTTGTTATGACATCAAAAATCCTGTTTACTGATTTTGGTAGAAGGCAATAAATGTGATCTTTTGCAAAATGCTCAGATACACACTCATACACAGTAGCTACTGTATGCCATAATTTTTCTGCATAAAGTATCTAATAAACCAGAATGTTATGACATCAGTCATGACATTCACACACCTGGTTTTACCAAAAATACATGCCAATAACTAAACACTTACAAATTCTTTAACCATCAATCACTTGTATCTTTGGAAACATATGAAGAACCATGAAAACTAATTGAGACCCTTGAAACCCAAACATCCTTGAGAAACATCAAACCCTAGTTGTGGACTCATTGCTTAGAAGGAGAATTTTGATAGTCAACTCTTGAGTAGTATTGAGCAAATGGGGACCTCATGAGAATGACTTGAAGAAAATGGAAGGGTAAATTTTTGGATACAACAGCTGCCCATGTTCAATCTTCTTAAACCTGGTGAGTTATATTGGCATGTCTGCCATTCGTGACTTAAAGGTAGAAGATGATTAAACACTTAAGTGTCCATAAATTTGCACTCGCTGGTGCACGAAGTAACGTCGTTGGTTGATTATACTGGAAATGGGTTTAAAGATGCCATTTGGAGAGATGATGGAGAGTTGTCGGAGATGGGATTATAGATGCCATCCAAAGTAATTGTTGATAGAATTTATACTATGTCTACACTCGACCTCGACTGGAAGACGTTTAGATTAAATCTATGTTCGGTTTAATCTGAGCCAGAAGATGTCTATGCTAGCCTACAACTGGAGGAAGTATCAGAATAAATATATGGTTGATTCAATCTGAGCCAGAAAAGTATCTACTGGAAGAAGTATTAGAAAAAATCTACACTAGATTTAATTTAATCCAGAAGATATCTGAAAGAAGTGTTCATCATGTAGATAGTCGCCCCATCCTGTTTCGAGAATTGATATGCAATCTGTTTTTGTTGGCAAAATTGTCCTGTTTCGGGAGTTCATACCACTTGGTGACAAAGATAGTCTCCCCATCTTATTTTGGGAATTGATATTTATCTGACCATAAAGAAAGAAAGATAGTTTCCCCATCCTGTTTCGGGAGTTAATCTTTGATCTGTTCAGGTAGATAGTCGCCCCGTCCTATTTCTGGAATTTATCTACAGTTTGTTTTTCACATATAGTTGTCCTGTATTTTTCAGGTATTAATCTGTGGTTGGTCATCCAGATAGTTGCTCCGTCTTGTTTTGGGAATCAATCTGGAACCTGTTTTTTGTTAGTCGTAGAGATAGTTGCCCCGTCTTGTTTCGGGAATTAATCTTAGACATATTTATGTAGATAGTCACCCCGTCCTATTTTGAGAATTGATCTACAATATGCTTTTCACATATAGTTGCCCTGTCCTGTTTCAGGTATTAATCTATGGCTGGACATCCAGATAGTTTCCCCATCTTGTTTCAGGAATTAATCTGGAACATGCTTTTTGTTAGCCATTGAGATAGCTGCCCCGTCTTGTTTCGGGAATTAATCTCTGACCTGGTCACATAGATAGTTTCCTCGTCTTGTTTCGGGAATTAATCTTGGAAATATTTGAAATTTTTTGATGATATTCGTCTATTTATAGACTTTACCTGAAAAGATAAAGAGTTAGCTGTATGTGATATCATGATGTAGGAAATGCATCACGTAATGATGTTCTCAAAATAAATGAGATTGTGTTATATGCATTTCGTATGCATATGCCATGACGTTTGTAAATGATGGATGAATGTGAAATATCATTGAAGTGTAGCTCTGTATAACATCTCATGGGGGAAAATAAATCCCTGAATGGTGCTGGGGATGAAGATTATGTGTAACCTTCAATCTCGTCTGGAATGTTTCCGCTAGGGATTCCTGCTTTCTGTTTAAGGATACTCCACCGGGGAATGTTGATTTCTGCTTGGGGAGAAGAGCTCGGGAACATTGGTCGTTCGTCGCTCTACTGGGAAATTTAATTCTTATATACCCTGATTGGGGATAAAAGAGATGGACAACCTTTCGAGGTGCTGTCTGACCGAGTTTCTGATATGGATGTCGACTCGTCTAGGGAGAAAAAGGTTGAATGAATATCTGGTCCAATTTCAGGTTCACTAACAACTTTTTGGGGATAGCAACTTGAACTACCCTTTGCTAGAGAAAGGGATTTTGCTGGTGATTTGTAGTAGTCTGAGGAATAGACTCAAGCTGGGAGACTATGATATGTTGGGGAAATAAACCCTGTTGGAGAAATAAACCCTGCTGGAGAAACACTCAGCTGAGGAATACTCTACCGAGGAGATGAGCCTATTGGAGAACTTTGCAGGGGTTTTTACAGTCTTGGAGGAATAAACTCAGTTGGGGAAGAGAACTTCTATAAATTGTACCAATGCCATAATTTTCGATGGACACTGGAATTTCGTTAGGTTGGCGACATTGTCGGGAAAAAGATCATATTCCTTTATCCACTAGGGTGACTTGCTGGTGAGTATGATTATGTTAATAACTAGAAGATGCCTCACTTTCTATTTGAAGGCACATTAGACCTGTCAGGGAATGTGTCTCTGTTGAAGATGAGCTTGTAAAGATGACTATGTAGGGATAATCCTATGGTAGAGATGGATGACTTGAAAATTGTCTCAGCTTCTAGAGCCCTCGGTAAATGCTGATCAGGGTGATAAGTCTTCTACTGATAGAGAAGTGATGAGATAACGGGACAATGTCGTACGCTTTAATCCCTAACTTTTGCCTGGACCGTCTTTACAGATTTCTAGTCCACCGGGATACCCTTTTTTGCCCAAGCCTCCTTTTAAGGTTTTCGACTTATCGGGTGTACAATTTTATTTATATATCCCTAATTTTCCCCGAACTTTTTAGTTCGTCGAGATTTCCTTATTTTTTTCCTAGGCCTATCAACCTAGCGAGTCTCTTTTTGTGCATAATATTTTCCGACTATGTCCATGTTCTTAGGGCGCGGGGAATTGTCACTGTCCATAGTAGTAAGTGTTGTAGCACTTCCAGGAAATGTTTCTTTGGTCATACGTGACTCTTTGCTGGAATTCATGTTTAATGCCCAAAGTAATCCAGACGGAGATCTGCCCCTAGCTATTCAACACTTTTGAGATATTTTTTGAATCTTGACTCGACTGCCACAGATGAGTTGGATAATAACATGTCATGCCCCTTGATTATGGAAGGCTTGTTATTGGAAGTGTCTTTCCATTTGAAGTGATTATGTTCATTGAGAGGATTTTCGTTCATTGAATATCCATCGTGTGAATTTCTCTATTGTCGAATAATTAGTTATATACAAACAGTGGTATGCAAAGCTTATGTCTATCTTGAAGTTTTTAAAATGCATGTTTAGTAGTCAAACAGAATTTTGTAAGAATATGAATTCAACTCAGGATTTATAGTAAGCCTTATAGGAGTCAGGATATCTTTTGTAACAGTATACTTTCGAACTAACCTATGCTTTAGTTAGGACTTTTAAGGGATATAACATGGCTTGGTTCATGGTTTAAGAAACAAAGGATAAGGGCTCAAACTTTATTTGTACCCAACCCATTCTTCGTGATGTTCTTCAGTTCTATACTCAGTTAATTGTGCGTTTAGATTCCAATTGAGTCTAGAATAATATTTTGGTGATGGTTCGGATACTGGAAGTTTATTTGAGAAGGCAGTCATTTTTTGTAGCATTTTTATGTTTTGTAGGATTTGTAGCGACCTATTTTGATTTTATCATCCCTACCTTTTGCCTGAACTGTTTCTTCTATGATTGTAGTCAGCGGGATGCCCCAGTTTGTTTTCTTCTTAAGTCTCCTTCATAGGTTTTGATTTAGAGAACTTTTCTTTTGAGAGATAATGACTGTCTGTTTTACGGGTAACCATCACCGTCTTTTGATTTGTAAGGACATCTTCGATACTATTTGATGTTTACAAAGTGAAAGCTTGCGACTGAATGCGCAATTGAATTAACTGAGAAACTACCATGCCTCATGTTATGATTAAAGGTTTCAATTTGCATGAAAAAGAAAACTCATATTTCTTAGGCCCAAAGGGGTTGACTAGGGATTATCTTCCTTATAACTCCCCTGTTTAGGATTTGAAACAATGCCTGTACATCGTCAGCAAGGTCTATTCAAAAGCATATTGTAGAGATTATGGTATTTTTTTCGTCATCATCCCTCTAAAGGCTTATAACTTTTAATCGAGAGTTAAATATCACAAAAAGGAAGTGAAAGCATAGTTTTAGTATAGTGAAAACGAATAGATTAATTCAAGACAAACATATGCAATGCATTAATGGGGACAAACAAAGTCTGACATAAAGATAAGCGTTTGAATCAACTAGAGAAATTACAAATGAAAATTTGAATAAAAAAAAAGCTTCTCCGCCCGAATTTGTCACTTTAGATGGTGTGCCTTGTAGCCTCGATATTTGAGGTATAATAGAAGAACTCAATCTGACCATCTTGTGTGAAATCGACAATTCCTTCGTCAATCAGGTCCTGAATCTTATGTTTCAACACCCAACAGCTGTCAGTGTCATGCCCAGGACTGTTGGAGTGGTATGTGCACCTTACATTAGGATTGTGATGGGAAGAAGAAGTATTGGGCTTCTTAGGAGGATCCTTCAATGTCACCAACTTAACCTTCAACATGTGTTTTAATGCTTGAGCCAATGACATGTTGATTTCAGTGAATCATCTTTTGAGTGTATTCTGTTTGCACTGATTACCCAGTTGTTGTTGGCGAGGTCGTTGTTGGGCTTGCGATGTAGTAGCAATCAAAAAAGGCATACTTTTAACCAAGCCAACTTCCTGTCTCATTGGGGGTTGATTAATGACTTGATCCCCAACTCTACCGTTCATTCTATACGGTTGTATTTCGCCCTGATGAAGTTTGCTGATGAGAATTCTCACCTCTTCTTGCCCCCGAGCTAAATTTTGGATAAGAGCCATCTGAACCATAATCTGGATTCTCATCGTTGCCATCTCAGCTTGAAATTGTTCCAATTGGTCATCCCTGTTGTCTTCGGGATTCTTCTTGGTCATGTTCTTAGTGAGGAGTGCTTTCAATTCCTTTTGCCCCTTGGATAGGTTCAGGAACATTTTATGAAACTGAGCATTTTGGATCTGAAGATCTTCAATAGTCTGTTCTAGAGCCATTTTTCTACTGAAATAAACAACGAGAAAATGAGAAACCTGTCTGGGGAAACCTGTTATGACATGATGCAAGATATGTAGATGCAATGTTTTCAAGGATCTCGCGAAGTAAACAAAAGTGGAACATTAGAAGTTGAGTCTGGCTGTAGCTTTGACTGAAGAACTTCGCATCGCTGAACGTCTTTATATGAGCATCAAGATCACCATGTCAAGTGGGTCCTAGCCTTTGACTCAACATAATGTACTTCATTCTTTGCCAGCATTTAGTTAGAGGAAAATAAATCCCCTTGCCCCTTGCTAGACTTCAGTTCATGATACTTTGGCGGAATTTGGTTAGAAGAAAATAAATCCTCCTGCCCCTTTCTAGGTGCCTGGTTCATGATAACCTGCCTCAAAGCCCTTAAGATCCTTGAAATGGTTAGTGAAAATGATATGGTATAATGTTATGATGTCATTTTCGAACAATTAATCATACACAAACAAAACAAGGCCTTAGGTTCAAGCTTGCATGAATTCTATAGGTAAGTTCCCTCTTGAAGTTTTAGTTGGCTCAACCTGACCTAAAAGAAGTAACCGGGTCCTAGGAGCCTCAATATCATTGATCTTTCTCTCATGCATTGTTTCAGCACAAGCATCTAAATTGCGACTAAAATATCCTGAAAGTCCAATCTCAGTGAGTGTAGCATCAAGTATCAACCAACTTCAGTCTGCACCAAAGACAACTATCTCACTACTTTCTAATGGCTAGGTCGTGTCAATTAAGGTTCTACGGTCAGTTAGTGCTTATGACACCACACGGTAGCCCAGTATTCTCCTTGACTTACTCAAGGGACACCAACACCAACCAATGTGTCGCACTAACGTAGCCATTGTTTCAACCATATCGGTATATGTCGTACAGTTTCCACGATCTATTGCTACTTACCGAAAATTCCCCCAGATCCAGGTATAGGATTTATACAAGAAATAAATCAAAGAAACCCTTTAAAAGTAAAGCAGACAAGTTAAACAATGAAAGCATTTAAATGTGAACTATCTCTAAAGGTAACCCCACTTTAGTTTCGATTTTTCCCCAGCAGAGTCGCCAGTTCTGTAATACGGTAGGAGAACTGACTTTTGGGTTTTACGTTTTATCGCAAATGTTGCGGATAGCAAGAGTCGCCATCGACTTTTCTTTTATCCAATAAAGGAAACGGTGAAAAGAATAGGAAAGACCTTTTGAGAATTTTATGAGTAAGGGCAGTAGGTTATGAAAAGGGAAGGTGTTAGCACCCTTTTCATCACTAGTTATCTACGGGCTCTTAATTTCTAGCTCACTTTGAAAATGCTTTGTGTTTGTGTATGTTTGAAAATATTTTGAAAATGCCTAAGTGCGACAATTTTGTAATGATTCTCGTATCGTTGAGAATGTATACAAAATTTTTGTTTTGAAAATATTTAGAAAGGAATTGTTGTTTTGTGGAAAGATGTTTTGAAAATAGCAATGTAATAATAACCCTTGTATCAGTCCTCAAGAGTATTTATAAAGCGTTTTGAAAGTAGTTTGTTTTGAAAGTGTGAAGTGTGGAAATTGTTTTAGTTTGTGAGCAAGCGATCACGAGCAATCTACCTACTCAAAAAGGTCCTTGTTCTTTTCCCCCTCCTTTAGATAGTGCTATACTACCATTAGTTAGTAGGAAGTCATATCATTGAATGTTAGGGACGGGCGTGGGTCATTGTATAGTCATAGAAGGAAACTTGTAAGACACTTTAGCAATTGTCGTAAGGGACTAAGATCGTTTATCGAAGGCAGCATCGAAGGATCATCGAGGGGCTACGATCTTTTTAAGTGAGGGTCTTTGCTAAAACATCTCACATTCGAGGGACATGATTGTTTTAATCTGAGGAAACAAGTGAGGTTACCCTAGAAGTGCGCATGTGAGAAGTGTTTTGATTTTAGTTAATTTATCTTGGATTTATGGTTGTCTAGAGTTTGACTTTTAATCTTGCCATACAATCCTATTAAACTAACAATAATAAGGAAAATGGTAAATTGCGAAAATTAGGAAGATGGGGGTACAAGTTTATGAATGGGGGAGGAAAGCAATAAACCCTAATTTGTCTATTACAAGTGTTGAGAAATTGCAATAATTGAGAAATAAAGACGAAAGATAAAATGCGTGAAGATGGTAAAGGGGTAGAATGTTTAAGAAACTCTAAAAATATTTCCAAGTGTTAATAAAAGAACTTATTGTTTTTGTTTAGAAAATATTTGAAATGAAAATTGGACCTAATTCTAATTTTATTTACAAATTAATTATTTAAAATAAAACAAAGTGTAATTAATTAATTTTATTTATGAAAATTAAATTAATTAAGTAAAACCTAAATAAATCTGAAATTTTTAGAGAATATTTTGGTGTTTTATTTAGAAAAAGTTTTATAGTGTTAGGTCATCTTCCAACAATGCAAAATGTCTAATGTACCCTTAATAATAAAAAACTAACAGTAAAAATTTCAAAAGAAAATAGGATTCCTGGTGCCTAGGCTGACACAGGCCATGTCACCGAACACGGGCACCCGTGTCAGAATCTGTTTTATTGCCTTTGCATATTTTTGGAATTTTGGATATTTGCACTCTTCTGCCCCGATTTGTCATGTTTTATTCTTTTGAAATCGAAAGCAAATGATGTATGGATAAGGATATCACAGTTAGAGAAAACTTACCTCTTTTGGAGAAAAATCTGAAGTCTCTTCTATCTATTCCAGGTGCAATTTTATGATTGATTAAGCCTCCTTGGACCTCCTTGAAGTTATTCCAATTCTTACTTTGTGCTGAAAGTGTTGGAATCTTCCCAACCAAGTCAACTTGCAAGGCACTATTTTTGAATTTGGAAGATGGTGATAATGATGTTACATAAGTTTTTCTTGTGTTAGGACAACTTCTATATGATGTATATGAAGTATTTGGATGATTTGTTTGGACAAAACTTGCAAGGTTTGAGAGATTCGAAGATTTGGACTTCAAAGCTCAAAAATGGTGATTTTATGGATAATTCTGGTTTTTTGAGAGTAAAGGGGTTTTGGAGGGCTTGTGAACTTCTTTTTCTCTCCGTTGTCTTGCAAATGCTCCCTCTATTTATAGGTAGGAGGTTTGGAAGGCTCAAGTAACCATATTTTCAAGATATCATGTTATGGTTTGGAAGCTTAGTTATGAAGCAAACTTTGAAGATCATGGTTCTAATGCCTTGTACCTTGTCTCATAGAGTTGTTGGATACTTTAAACATGTTTATTATGATTCATTAGATTGATTGTATGCATAAGCAACAAGTTAGAGGCTCAAGGAGAGTTGATAAATGCATGCTTTTCCAAAATGGAAGTGTTAACTTTATGCCATTAATGGAATTATGCTTTGGACAATGCTTGAATCAAATGGACCATAGCTCAGAAACTTGTGTAATCTTCTGATTATGGATAGATTTGAAGTTTTAGAGGCTTGCAAAGTGAGATTATGCACCATGGCATGAATATTTGGTCTCATAGTTATCATAGAAATGACATATAATTCAAGTATGGATGCCCAACTTCATCTCTTAAAATATATTAGCTCAAGCATGATAAATTTGTGCTCTTAGAAATTTTGGAATGCTTGAAACATTGTCTATAACTTTCATGTTGATCACTTTGGCTAAATCAGTAAGGATATGGGTGAAAATTGACCAAGAAGTTGAGATAAAAAAACTGACCAAAACCTGTTGAAATTCTCTAAGTGTTAGATAAAAACATCACAACTTCATGGATTCATATCTCTCAATACAAGAATTTTTTTGGATATCAACCCTCAAGGACAAAGTTGTAGAATTCATCAATTCCTACAACTTTCATGTTGAAAGTTTTTCTTGAATCATCTTGCATCTTAGTGAAAGATGGCCACGAAGTAGTGACTTTGTTAAGAACAAAACACAAAAAATTTATAAGTGTTGGAAAATTCTCCAACTTTGACTTTTGTTGACCTTTTCTTGATTTTATTGACTTTGTTGATTCTTGATGATCAAGCTTGATAATTTTGAATGTTTTGATGATTCTTGATTTTTGAATTCCAATGTTGATCAAAGAGTCAAAGTTTGACTTTTTGGTGACTGTTGAATTTTCATCAATTGATTCAATTCTTCAACCATAAATCACTTGTATCTTTGGAAACATATGAGGAACCATGAAAACCAATTGAGACCTTTGAAACCCAAACATTGTTAAGAAACACCAAACCCTAGTTGTGGACTCATTGCTTAGGAGGAGAATTTTGACCAGTCAACTCTTAAATAGTTTTGAGCAAATGGGGACCTCATAAGAATGTCTTGAAGAAAATAGGAGGGTAAATTTTGGGGTAAAACAAATACTAACTTGAACATGTTGCGTGTAAGAAGGTGTCTTCTCACTCAAGTTTAAGCATATGTTTTCTGCAGAAGAATGAAGAACAATTATTATCAAGAATTAACAAAAACAATTTTGATGCTACGATAGAATTTATTAGCACTTACTTCTATATCTTGCGGCAGTTTTAGGGAAGTTTATAATGATCCTGTCAATTCCTGCAACCTGCATAAATGATCCGAGCCATGAGAAGAACATAGCCATTACGTAATTTAGTAAATGTTGAAAAAATTCTGAGCTAACCATGCTACCGCAACAACAGGCTCCAGTTGTTTGCAATAAACTCGTGTTAAATAGGAATATATGATGAAGATTGTTGATAGAGTAAACTATTTAAATGGTTCGTGAATTTGTTACATGTAGGATCAAGCACTTACCACTGAGCTAAAAGCAATTGCTTGTAGCCAAGGTGAAACTTTATTTCCATATAGTACGAGCATTTTCAGGAGCTCCACCTAGTTTACTAAGCGCCCATGGGTGGGATGTTAAGCCCTTTGAATCCCTAATGTTGACGCTGGATATTTTAATCCAACATTACCAACTGATTCTTATAAAAAATGAACCAGAGCTAACCTTATCGAATAGAATTCTCATTACCAATTCATCCATTTACAACTTATCCTTGAGGATCTTACACAAGTCAATAGCAGAACAGTCCCAAGAAAATGAACATAAGTAAATAGAAAATAATCATTTTAGTTGAAATAAATCAATTGAAGTGAAATTTAAATTAAAAAAACAAACCTTAATTTTTTATCCTAAAATCCATAGTTCATCCTTATGTTGGATTCAGAATCACTCATATGGTGTGTTGCCTCACCGCAGTCCATAAAACTTTGGCTTTATGTCGCAAAGACCGAAGATATGTGTTGTACCCCAAAATTTGCCCTCCCATTTTTCTCAACAAATGCCAAGTGAGGTCCCCAAATTGCTCAAGGAAGTTCAAGAGTTGACCAGATAAACTCTCTCCTAAGGCAGTCTATCTCTAATTAGGCTTTCCATCTTCATCAAGATGTGTGAACTACAAAGGACTTAAATGCTCACCATTGTCCTAATATGTCCTCAAGATCATCCATGTCAAGTTTCAAGCCTTGCAGAAGAAGTTTGCTCAGTCAATTGCTCAAATGCCTGAAAATCAACTGTGCTAGGTCAAAAGTCAATTGTGGCCCACATACAGTCAAACTTCAAGATTTTTGGTCAACATCCTCATTTTGAAGTATTATTCATCATTTGATCAAGGGTTGATCATGATTCCTCAAGGATTGCTCACAATCCATCAAAACCCAAAAGTTGCTAAATTAGGGTTTTATAGGAAAAGTCAACACAAATTTGACCAAGCATAACTTTCTCACACTTTATCAGAAATGACCCATCCAAAGCTCATTTTTAATAGGATGCAATTCACTACAATTCATCTTCAGCTCCCAAGTTCAGAATATGCACTCACAAAAAGATATAAATTTTGACATTATAGGTCCTTTTGAAAAGTCAACAAAAACACCTTTTGGGTCAAAGCTTCATACATGAACATGAAAGACTCAATTGAGATGAGACCAAAAGGGTTGCTTAGAGGACATCCTAAGATTTCTAAAAACTGCAAGAACACCTCTCTAGGGTCAAAATTGAGAAAGTTATGCATTGACCAAGTTGACCATTTTGCAAAATTGCCAAAAGTCAAATATGCTCAAATTTGCATTTTTTGCTAAATTGGCCCAACTTTTTATGCTTGCACCTCAATTATAATGTGGTCCACGACTCAAATTTTAACTCACCCATTATATGCTTCATTTTTCAATTTATTTTGATTTTTTACTAATTAAAAAGTGAATTAAATCAAATAAATGATGAAAATTATCAAAGATATGATTAGATTTATTTTTTTACAGACTGGAAATCAAGATATGCTGAGCTTGCATGATCAATTCGAATCAATGGAAATTGGTACAAGAAAGGCATGAAAATAGAAAAATATCATACAAATTGAAAATCAAATCAAATCTTGGATAAATGCAAAGATTCATGCCAAGTTTGTGAACCTAATTCGTTCTAGGTTATATAATAAAGCTTTGCAGATTAAAAACAGAGGGGGAGAGGTCGTGTAAAACCAGAACAAAACATGAAAATTTCCAAGAAAAGTGTGAGACGAATCTTCT
This sequence comes from Vicia faba, assembly GCA_948472305.1. Taxonomy (NCBI): domain Eukaryota; kingdom Viridiplantae; phylum Streptophyta; class Magnoliopsida; order Fabales; family Fabaceae; genus Vicia; species Vicia faba. The sequence continues at coordinate 1,232,784,066 of OX451737.1, forward strand.
TCCACAGGCAAATTCAAGGTGTGCTAGCCATTCCAATCGCTTGCTAGACATCCCAGGAAGTTATTCCAATCACTCCCAGGGCCTGAAACACTCAGAAACTCTCTTTACACCTCACGCAGTTTGGTATATTTTTCAAATTCGATTATTGCAATTTACGTATCATTAGCACTTTTGATTGTTATATTCATGTTTGTCATCATGTTTGCAAGCTAACCATGCCATTTAATTGCATTTTTGATGCCTGTACGTGATATTGCCATGTGTGATACGGTGGGAGAAATGACTTGAGGTTTTGCGTTCGTGTTCGCAAATGTTTCGGTTTAGCAAGAGTCGCCACCGACTTTTTATTTTATCCAAAGGAAAGGTCAAAAAGCACAAGAAAGACCTTTGAGATGTTTTCTTGGGTTCGGGGGGTAGATTATGAAAAGGGAAGGTGCTAGCACCCTTTTCATCCATTGTTTTCCATGGGCTCTTAGTTACTTGTTTAGATCACTTGCTTTGCTTTTCCAATTGTTTGAAATGGTGCTTTGTGTGTGGTTTTGAAAATGTTTTGAAAAGAGGCCATAGTTGTGGCAACCTTTGTAATGATTCTTGTTTGAATATATACAAAGGTGTATTGTCTTTTGAAAAGATGTTTCAATGTTTGAAAGTTTATTTTTGGGAAATGTTTTGAAATTGTGTTGTGAGGTGTGTTTGAAAATAGCAAGGATGTTTTTTGCAAATTTTGATCAAGTAACTAAGAGTTGTCTACCCTATTTTACTCAAAGATCTTTCCTATACGTTTTTAACCCTTTTGACAGTGTTGTTTTACCATTGCATTTGGTAAACAACCTTGTATTAGGATGTTAAACGGGACAGGCGCGGGTCATCACATACAATCATTGAAAGTAACTTGTGAGACGCTCTAGTAATTTTGTAAGGGACGGGATCGTTTTATCAAAGGCAACATCGAGGGTCATCGAGGGACTACGATCTTTGTTTATCGAAGGGTCATTTGCTAGAGTGTCTCATATTCGAGGGACATGATTGCATTTCCGAGGCAACAAGCGAGGTTACCCTAGAGGTGCACGTGTGAGAAGTGTATTGATTTCAAGTTATTTATTCTTGGATTAGGTCATCTAGCGATTGATTTTTTGAATCTTGCCATACACGCCTAATTACTACACAGTATATTGAAAGCAATAAATTACATAAATTGAAAGTCTAAGCTATTACAAAAGTATCCGGGAATGGGGGTACAAATTATTACAAACGGGGATGAATCTCATAAGAATAGTAAAGTCCAAATATTACAACCAAATCGAATTGTCGCAATTCAAAACAAAGTTATAACAAATTAAGAAATGAAGAAAATCAATCAATTATGAAATGCATGTATTTATTAAAAGAGAGATTAATAAAAATCTATTCTAAAAGATTAAAAATTATTATTATTATTCTATGTGTTTTATTAATTATGTAAATAAAAAGTTTAAAGGAAGAAAATTTAATTAAACAAAATTTCTATTATTTTTGTATTTTTATTAATCAATAAAAAAGGGTTTAAAGAAAAAAAAATTAATTAAATCAATTTAAATGTTTTTTTTTTGGTATTTTCATTATGTGAAACAAGATTAATTAATAAAATAAGAAAATAAAACTAATTTAAGAAAATCAAAGTTTTAAATATTATTAGTTTTATTATTAACAAAAAGAAAAGAAAACAAATTAATTAAAATGAATTAATTAAAAAAACAATAGTATTTGTTAAACAAAAGAAAAGAAAAAAAAATTAAAAGATGGGCTTAAGATTTGTGAGGATGCTAGGCCCAAGACAAAAATAAAAGAAGACAGAATGGGTCAGAATGGAGGGGGGGTATGTTAGCAGTTCATTATGGGCTTAGGGATTTGGTGGCCAGATAGGCCCAACTCCAAAGTTTGCAACATTTTGTTAGGGTTCTCAGAAATTTAGGGTTTGTGATTCTTGCTTCACAGCGGCGCCGCTTGCCTTCGTTCTCCCTTCTTCATCTTTCTCACTCTCAAACGCTCTGACTTTCCCCTAAGCCTAAGCCGTCAGAGCGCTATCCCTCACTCTATAACCTCTTCCTAACGTTCAATGGCCTTGGTGAAACAATATGGTTTGTCTTTTTTTGATTTGGGTTTAATCAGTTTTCTAGCTTGCTTGATTTTATAGTTTTATTGATCTATTGTATTGTATGGCTTATTGAGGTGCAGAAGAGGGTTTGAGAAGAACGTACCTTGGGGGCTTTTCTGAAACAAGGGAGAGGAGAGAGATTTGAGCTGGCAGCGTTCCTTGGTGGCTAGAGGTGCGAGGAGAAGATGATGGCCAAGCGTGCTTGCTTCTGATTTTGTGATTGTTGTTGGTTGATGATGACTGTTTGTTCTGAAACCTTGATTGTTGGTATGATTTTATGCTTCTGATTTGAACTTGAATGATGATTTTCCGCTTTCATTATTTCTTTCCTCTCTCTTGAACTATGATGATGCTTATTGTTGAAACTCTGTTGTTGATGTTAGTTGATGATGATGCTTGTTCTGAAACTCTTTCCTCTCTCTTGAACTTGAATGCTGATGATGATTGTTGATGATGACAGTTCTGAAACCTTTGTTGTTGATGTTAGTTGATGATGATGCTTGTTCTGAAACTCTTTGATTGTTGTTTTGCTGAACTTGAATGTTAATGAGATGTATGCTTTTGGTGGCTTTGTTGTTAAAGGTTTGGTGATGATGATTTCTGGAACCTTGATTTGCTGGTAGTTTTTTTATTATGATTTATGAAACTTGTTTGAAAAATGAAAGTTGGTTGATGGTTTTTGGATGTTGAGTTTGATGACAGGTTTTTGATGTTGTGCAGTTTCTTTGGTATGTTTTGCAGCTTGTTGGCCTTTTTCAGTTTGCAGGCTTTTGAAGTTTGTAAAATGTTTTTGACTTTGTTAACTGTTGGGAGGTTTTTGATTGATAACTGTAGTTCTGAAACTTTTATTTGCAAAATGAAAGTTTGGTTGATGGTGATTGCAGTTTGGTATCTGATATGATTTTGTTCTTCTGATCTGAACTTGTTAGAATTTTGGAAAACTTTTATTGACCGTTTGCCAGTTTTTGTGGCTTGTTTGGCAGTTTGAGAGGCTTGCAATGTTTTGGAACTACAGGTTTTATGATCGTTGCAGTTTTAAAGTTTTTGCAGGTTTTATTGCTTGGACTGTTGGAGGTTTGGACCGAGTTCTATAGTTTGTTTCTGCAGGTTTTGTTTCTTGGACTGTTGGAGGTTTGGACTGAGTTCTGTAGTTTGTTTCTGCAGGTTTTGTGGTTTGGTAGTTTGGTCTGTTTCTTGATTCTGCTAACAGGTTTTGGATTGTTGAGGGTTTGAAATTGTTAACAGGTTTTTGGAGTTTGTGGTTTCAAATGGTTACATAGGTTTTGGTTTTTGTGAATGTTTGAGTTTGATAACAGGTTTTCAGTTTATGGTTAGCAGGCTTGGTTGTGTGTTTTGATTTGCAGTTTTGACACACAATGTTCTCCCTCTTGAAACTGTTATGCAGTTTTGGAGTTTTTGGTTTGAACTGCTAGAAACTATTAAAGGTTTTACAGGTTTTGGGAGAGTTGTGCAGGTTTTGACAAAATGTTCTCCCTTTTTGAAAGTGTTATGCAGTTTTGGTCTTATATCCTTTTTCTTTTTGTTTTGCAACTTGTGATAGATTTTATGCCAAACTGTACAATCTTAAAAAGGTGATATATTTTATCTCTTTCTCTCTCAATGACAAAGCACTTTTGATTTTTCTTATTTTCTTTGTTTTTCTTTCATGTGAGCACAACTTGGGTGATGACAAAGCAGAGGAAGCAGAAGACTTTGAGCATGGGAGCAATGGGGCAATGGAAGCTTAGGCTTAGATTAGTAATCTAGAGAGATTTTCCATTAGTTGTAATCATTTATTTTTCAATAACTATAAGTTGTAAAAACCTAAAGCATATGAATAATAATTTATCTTTGTATCAACATCTGAAATAAATGAAAAATATTTGTGAGACAATCTGACATCCAATAAAATCTTCTACTGTCCAATATCTTGCAATTCTTCCTTCAAGTCTTCACTTAATCCTTTAAGATTCTCAGATAAAAATAATTGAAATTGCATTCCAACAATTCTAATACAGATAACTTAAACTTTAAGTAATCCAATAACTTTGTAGTCTCAACAGCATTCCAATCAAAATATGCACTGGGTATTCCAATAAACAAGCAAACATTTCATTCCATTAACAAGCAAACGTCTTAACAGACGCACATCATCTGGTTAACCTGGATCAGACAAAACCTGAATATTCCAAATGACCATCTCAGCTCCTATCTCTTATCCCAGATAAACAAGCCTTGAGAATAACCAGTAACCTTTCAGTAAACTTGAAAAAGTGTGAAAACATGTGACAGTTAATTTGAATTTATGAGAATTCAGTTTCTTCTGAGAAATGCGAGAGAAACCCTAATTCTTGATTTACTGCCAAAGAAAAATCTGTCTGATCGATTCCTGAGCCAATCTTGAAAATCTGAGAAAACCATAGGGTTGTGATTTCTTGTGAAAAAGGGAGGGCAAATTTTGGGGTACAACAACTGCCCCTGTTCAATCTTCTTGAACCTGAAGAGTTAGATCTGCGAATTTGTCATTTGTGACTCGAAGGTAAAAGATGATTGGACACTAGAGTGCCCATAAATTTGCACTCGTTAAAGCATAGTTGAGGGAATGGGCTTACAGATGCCATTTGGAGATGTGACAGAATCTTGTCGATATGGGCTTAAAGATGCCATCCAAGAATGTTTATTGAGTCGTATGTTGTAGGTGAAAGAATGAGTATCAGAAAGGTATCCATGTCTGGAACGTCTCTGAGCTAAGTGTCTGAATAAGCAATAGATTAGCATCCGTGTTTGGAGCATTCGTAAACTGTTTTCATGAGCTGAATCTGAACAAGCGATAGATTAACATCCGTGTCTGGAAGCATCCGTAAACAGTTTTCAATGAGCTGAATCTCAACAAGCGATAGATTAACATCCGTGTTTGGAAGCATCCGTGAACTGTTTTCATGATCCTTGAAGTTAGTAGCTTGTTAATCTTATCCTGAAAAGGGTAAAGTATTAGCCGAAACACAAAGTTATGTTGCATGAAATGTATGATGCAATATATGTGTTTTATCAATTTTCATGATATATGAATGTAATGTATGTGCATGTAAGCTGATTAGCTGTCTTGCTGAGAAAATAAATCCTGGATAGCTGGAGATAATAAAATCTTTGACTGTTTTCGGGGAAAATAAATCTTGGACCACTGTTGAAGAGTATGTGTGTCTTCAAGCTTTGCTTAGAATACTTCTACCGGGGATTCCTGTTTTGTTGTTTGAGGAGAACTCCGTTGGGGAATATTTGAAAACTCTGTGGGGAATCGAGAATGAGAGTCTTCATTCTGCTAGGGGAATTTGTGCTGAGGAGTCAAGAACGAGAATCTTCGATCTGCAGGGGATTAAAAACCTCTGACAAATTTATGCTGAGAGTAAAGAAGGCTCTGGTAACTTCACTGGAGAATCAAGGATGAGAATCTTCATTCTGTTGGGGAGTAAAAACTCTGTGGGGAATAGCTATACTGTTGGGGAGTAGCTATCCTGCTGGAGAGTAAGCTCAGGACTCTGGGGAAAAGCTTATTCATGTTTGGAAGAAGTTCAGGAGTTTAGGTTGTATGCCACTTTGAGAATGAGAATCTTCATTCTGTCGGGAATATCAGGAACTCGGGTTATATGCCACTTTTTGAATGAGAATCTTCATTCATGCGTTTAGGTTAGGAGGCTGGGTGTATGCCAATCTACTGGGGAAGCAAGAATGAGAATCTTCATTCAGGCGTTTGGGTCAGGAGGTTGGGTGTATGCCAATCTACTGGAGAAGCAAGAATGGGAATCTTTATTCTGTTAACGGTATCAGGAGCTTGGGAGTATGCCAATCTTCTGAGGTTTCAAGAATGAGAATCTTTATTCTGTTAACGGTATCAGGAGCTTTGGAGTATGCAAATCTTCTGAGGTTTCAAGAATGAGAATCTTTATTCTGTTAACGGTATCAGGAGCTTGGGAGTATGCCAATCTTCTGAGGTTTTAAGGATGAGAACCTTCATTTTGTTAACAATATCAGGAGCTTGGGAGTATGCCAATCTTCTGAGGTTTTAAGGATGAGAACCTTCATTCTATTAACGGTATCAGGAGCTTGGGAGTATGCCAATCTTCTGAGGTTTCAAAAATGAGAATCTTCATTCTGTTAATGGTATCAGGAGCTTGGGAGTATGCCAATCTTCTGAGGTTTCAAGAATGAGAATCTTCATTCTGTTAAGGGTATCAGGAGCTTGGGAGTATGCCAATCTTCTGAGGTTTCAAGAATGAGAATCTTCATTCTGTTAAGGGTTAACTGTTATATGGTTGATCTCCAGGCTTCACAATGTTTTGTATTGTTATCTGGTCAACGTCCAGGCTTCGCGATACTTTACTTCTTATCTGGTTAACGTCCAGTCTTCAGAAGGATATCAAATGGTTATCCAGTCAACATCCGGGTTTCCCTTTTGATTTTGGGGCCTACTAATATCCGGTTGAATCCGGGCTTCAAAGTAATTGGCTGAGTAAACTGTTATTTGGTCAACATCCAAGTTTCACAGTATACCTTACTGTTATCTGGTCAACGTCCATGTTTCACAGTCTTGTATCGTTATCTGGTCAACGTCCAGGCTTCACGATATGAATTTTGTGAGAAATTGATTGCATCTTTCCTGAAAGGTAAAGCTTAGTGGCATGACATATATTAAACAAATATGTTCTCAAAATAAATGAGATTGCGTTGCATGATGTCTTGATGTGTAATGTTTTCAAGACGACCTCTTGCTGGGGAAAATAAATCCCGAACTGGTGATGGAGAAAAGAGTTGGGTTCTTCGTCTCTGATAGTGAAAAATATGGAAGTGAATCAGAATAAATCATCGAGAGATTTATCTGAAACAGCAAAACCCGGAATATCTTCCACTGGAATAAGAATCAGGGAGATCTTAGTGTCGATATGACTGAACCAGAGAAGGTCTTGGATTAACTTTGACTCAACCGGATGATGAAGGAATATTTGACGGCTGCTACTCCAAAAGGTAATGAAGGAATCTTTGACGACTGCAACTCCAAAAGGTGATGAAGGAATCTTGGACGATTACTACTCCAAAAGGTGATGAAGGAATCTTGTACGATTACTACTCCAAAAGGTAATGAAGGAATCTTGGACGATTACTACTCCAAAAGGTAATGATAACCTTTACCCTCCAATCAATCTGCATATGTTATGAATGTTGTTAAAATGTAATTTTGTTTTGGAGAATAAATCCTTGACAAGTGTTGGGGAAATAAACCCATGACCGCTGGTATGCTAGAGAAGTGATGAACTTCTCGAGGATTCTTGAATTTCTTTTCAGAAGGATTTTGGAGAGATTCGTCATTGCCCCTAGTATCAAATGTTTGTGGCACTGCCAGGAAATTTGGACCGTACGTAACCCTTTGTTGGGATTGACATTTAAATGCCCCAAGTGATAGTGAAGGAGACTTGCCCCTGGCTACTCTATACTTGAGAGATTTCTTAAAATCTTGGCTGGACTTCCCCAGGTTTATTGGACAATGCCATGCCAAGTCCCCTTTTGTTGATAGGAGATTTTTTTTTTGCAACGGAAGTATCATCCCACTTGAAGTGATTTTGTTCACTTAGAGAGCTTTCGTTCATCGGAACATTCACCGTGTGAATTTCTTCACTGTCAAACAAATAGCCATATGCAAACAACGATATTCAAATAATGCAAAGTTTATGCTTGTCTTGAAATTTTTGGAAAATGCGTTTTTTAGCAGAAAACTTTCTAAAAGAAATAATCAACTCAAGATTTAGAGCAAAGCCTTACAGGAGTCAAGATACCTTTTGTAACAGTATGCTTTCGAACTAACCCATGGTTCAATTAGGACTTTTGAAGGATTGTAACGTGGCTTGGTTCACGGTTTAAGAAACAAAGGATAAAGGCTCAAAGTATATTTGTACCCACCCGCTCTTCGTGATGTTCTTCAATCCTAAACTCAGTTAATTGTGCGTTGAACTCTAATCGAGTTTGAAATGACATTTTGGTGATGGTTCACACAAGTTGAATTCGTTGGAAATCAGTCATTTTTGCAACATTTTTCATGTTGTTGAGGATTTGTAATGACCTCTTTCTTTTGATTTGTTATCCCTAATTTTTGCCTGACTGTTCTTATTTTCGAGATTACAGTCAGCGAGATGCCCCAGCTTTCTTAAGCCTCCTTTGTAGGTTTTGGCTTAGTGGTCCTTTTTTTAGAGATAATGACTGCCTATGTGATAGGGAACCATCACCTTCTTTTGATTCCAAAGGAATGTTTTTGATGTCATTCGTTGTATTACAGGATGAGAGTTTGCGACTTTAACACGCACTTGAATTAACTGAGAGACTACCCTGCCCCAGGTCTGATTAAAAGTTTCAATTTGTGTTAAGAAGGAAAACTTCTACTTCTTTGGCTCGAAGGGGTTGACTAGGGATTATCTTCCTTGTAACTCCAATGTTTAGGATTTGAAAGAAATGCATGTACATCATCAGCAAGGTCTGTCCAAAAGCATACTGTATGAGATTATGGCATTGTTTTCGTCATCCTCCCTCAAAAGGCTCGTAACTTTTAGCAAGAGTTAAATGTCAAAAAGAGAAAGTAGAAAGTATAGTTCAAGTATAGTGAAAATGAATGGATGAATTCAAGACAAACATATGCAATGCATTAATGAAACAGAGTTTGACATCAACAGATAGTTGTTTGAATAACAAAAGAAATTACAACTTAAAAATTCAAATGAAACCAAAGCCTCTTAGTTCGAACTTGTCATTTCAGGTGGAGAACCCTCAGCGGAAGATTTTCATCTGGCCATCCTGTGTGAATTCCAGCACTCCTCTGTCAATCAAGTCTTGGGTCTTGTTTTTCAAAGCCCAACAGTCATTTGTATCATGCCCATGACTATTGGAGTGGTATGCATATAATGCATTGGGATGATAGCTAGGAGCAGAGGTATTGAGATTCTGAAGAGGATCCCTTAATACAGTCAGCTTGACCTCCAACAAGCGTTGCAGTACTTGGGATAATGGCATGTTAATCTCGGTGAAGTGCTTTTCAGATGTATTTCACTTACGCCGACTATCCTGTTGATGCTGGTGAGGTTGTTGTTGGGCTTGTGACCCTAAAGCAAAGTGGGGAGACTTTCCCTTGGCTTCTTGTCTCAAAGGAGGCTGAAAGGTGATTTGATCCTCAACCATAGTTGTTTTCCCCATTTGGTTACATCCATCCCGATGCAGTTTGTTGATGAGGACCTTTAACTCCTCTTGTCCTTGAGCCAGGTTTTGAATAAGAGCCATCTGGCCCACCAGTTATCCCATCATCTGGATTTTCATTGTTGCCATCTCAATCTGTAGTCCTTCCAACTGATCATTCCTAATGCCCCCTGGATTCCCTAGGACCATACCCCTTGTGAGGATAGCTTTCACTTCTTCCTTCCCTTTGGACTGGTTCAAGAACATTTCTTGAAGTTGAGCGTTTTGAGCCTGGATATCTTTGACAGTCCTCTCTAGAGCCATCTCTACTGAAATAAACAGTAGGAAAATAAGGGGACCTGAAAGGGGAAAACCTGTCATGATACGATGCATGATATGTGGATGCATGTTTTCAAGGATCTCGCGGGGTAAACACAAGAAAATGTTAGAGGTTGAACTTCGATCAACATCTTTGATTGGAGAACTTTGTATTGGTGGATGTCTTTCCACGAGAATCAAGCTCACCATGTTAAGTGGGTCATAGCCCTTGATTCAAGTTGTTGTACTTGATCTTTGACAGTGTTTGTTTAGAGGAAAATGAATCCTCTTGCCCTTCGATAGACGTCTGGTTCAACGTGACCCTGCATCAAAGACCCTCGAGATCCTTGAAATGGTTATTGAAAATGCTATGGTATGATGTTATGATGTTATGTACAAATATGCAAAAGCAAGCAAGTGTATATACAGACAGTCATATTCACACAAAGAAGACAAGTCCTTAGGTTTAGGCTTGCATGGAGTTCGTAGGTAAGTACCCTCTTGAAGTTTGTTGGCTCAACCTGTCCTAGAAATAGTAACCGGGTTCTAAGGAGCTCAATATCACCAAATTATTTTCTGTGTTAATCGTTTCAGTTTAGCCACTTTACTGGCGACCGAAATATTCCAAGAAAACAATCCTCAATGAGTGTAGTATCGAGTATCTACCAACTTCGGACTGCACCAAAGCCGGTCATCTCACTACATCCTAAAAGGCCAAGATGGTCAAGTAAGGTTCTAAAGTCAATTGATGCTTCACGATACCATGCGGCGGCCCCGTACTCTCCTTGATTCAACTCAAGGGTTACCGGTACCAACCAATGTGCCACATCAATGTAGCTACTGCTTCAACCATGTCGGTATACCCCACACAGTTCCCTCACAGTTTATTGCTACTTACCTAAAAGGTGCCCCCAAATCCGGGTGTAGGATTTAAAACAAACCCCAACAAGGAACCAAAAAGTAAAGTATATAAATCAAACAAGGTAAGCATGTAAAGGTGATCTAAAACCCTAAGGTAACCCCACTTTTAGATTATTCCCCAACAGAGTCGCCAGTTCTGTGATACGGTGGGAGAACTGACTTGAGGTTTTGCGTTCGTGTTCGCAAATGTTTCGATTTAGCAAGAGTCACCACCGACTTTTTATTTTATCCAAAGGAAAGGTCAAAAAGCACAGGAAAGACCTTTGAGATGTTTTCTTGGGTTCGGGTGGTAGATTATGAAAAGGGAAGGTGCTAGCACTCTTTTCATCCATGGTTTTCCATGGGCTCTTAGTTACTTGTTTAGATCACTTGCTTTGCTTTTCCAATTGTTTGAAATGGTGCTTTGTATGTGGTTTTAAAAATGTTTTGAAAAGAGGCCATAGTTGTGGCAACCTTTGTAATGATTCTTGTTTGAATATATACAAAGGTGTATTGTCTTTTGAAAAGATGTTTCAATGTTTGAAAGTTTATTTTTGGGAAATGTTTTGAAATTGTGTTGTGAGGTGTGTTTGAAAATAGCAAGGATGTTTTTTGCAAATTTTGATCAAGTAACTAAGAGTTGTCTACCCTATTTTACTCAAAGATCTTTCCTATACGTTTTTAACCCTTTTGACAGTGTTGTTTTACCATTGCATTTGGTAAACAACCTTGTATTAGGATGTTAAACGGGACAGGCGCGGGTCATCGCATACAATCATTGAAAGTAACTTGTGAGACGCTCTAGCAATTTTGTAAGGGACGAGATTGTTTTATCGAAGGCAACATCGAGGGTCATCGAGGGACTACGATCTTTGTTTATCGAAGGGTCATTTTCTAGAGTGTCTCATATTCGAGGGACATGATTGCATTTCCGAGGCAACAAGCGAGGTTACCCTAGAGGTGCACGTGTGAGAAGTGTATTGATTTCAAGTTATTCATTCTTGGATTAGGTCATCTAGCGATTGATTTTTTGAATCTTGCCATACACGCCTAATTACTACACAGTATATTGAAAGCAATAAATTACGGAAATTGAAAGTCTAAGCTATTACAAAAGTATCCGGGAATGGGGGTACAAATTATTACAAACGGGGATGAATCTCATAAGAATAGTAAAGTCCAAATATTACAACCAAATCGAATTGTCGCAATTCAAAACAAAGTTATAACAAATTAAGAAATGAAGAAAATCAATCAATTATGAAATGCATGTATTTATTAAAAGAGAGATTAATAAAAATCTATTCTAAAAGATTAAAAATTATTATTATTATTCTATGTGTTTTATTAATTATGTAAATAAAAAGTTTAAAGGAAGAAAATTTAATTAAACAAAATTTCTATTATTTTTGTATTTTTATTAATCAATAAAAAAGGGTTTAAAGAAAACAAAATTAATTAAATCAATTTAAATGTTTTTTTTTTGTATTTTCATTATGTGAAACAAGATTAATTAATAAAAGAAGAAAATAAAACTAATTTAAGAAAATCAAAGTTTTAAATATTATTAGTGTTATTATTAACAAAAAGAAAAGAAAACAAATTAATTAAAATTAATTAATTAAAAAAAACAATAGTATTTGTTAAACAAAAGAAAAGAAAAAAAAAATTAAAAGATGGGCTTAAGATTTGTGAGGATGCTAGGCCCAAGACAAAAATAAAAGAAGACAGAAGGGGTCAGAATGGAGGAGGGGTACGTTAGCAGTTCGTTATGGGCTTAGGGATTTGGTGGCCAGATAGGCCCAACTCCAAAGTTTGCAACGTTTTGTTAGGGTTCTCAGAAATTTAGGGTTTGTGATTCTTGCTTCACAGCGGCGCCGCTTGCCTTCGTTCTCCCTTCTTCATCTTTCTCACTCTCAAACGCTCTGACTTTCCCCTAAGCCTAAGCCGCCGGAGCGCTATCCCTCACTCTCTAACCTCTTCCTAACGTTCAATGGCCTTGGTGAAACAATATGGTTTGTCTTTTTTTGATTTGGGTTTAATCAGTTTTCTAGCTTGCTTGATTTTATAGTTTTATTGATCTATGGTATTGTATGGCTTATTGAGGTGCAGAAGAGGGTTTGAGAAGAACGTACCTTAGGGGCTTTTCTGAAACAAGGGAGAGGAAAGAGATTTGAGCTGGCGGCGTTCCTTGGTGGCTAGAGGTGCGAGGAGAAGATGATGGCCAAGCGCGCTTGCTTCTGATTTTGTGATTGTTGTTGGTTGATGATGACCGTTTATTCTGAAACCTTGATTGTTGGTATGATTTTCTGCTTATGATTTGAACTTGAATGATGATTTGCCGCTTTCGTTATTTCTTTCCTCTCTCTTGAACTATGATGATGCTTGTTGCTGAAACTCTGTTGTTGATGTTAGTTGATGATGATGCTTGTTCTGAAACTCTTTCCTCTCTCTTGAACTTGAATGCTGATGATGATTGTTGATGATGACAGTTCTGAAACCTTTGTTGTTGATGTTAGTTGATGATGATGCTTGTTCTGAAACTCTTTGATTGTTGTTTTGCTGAACTTGAATGTTAATGAGATGTATACTTTTGGTGGCTTTTGTTATTAAAGGTTTGGTGATGATGATTTCTAGATCCTTGATTTGTTGGTAGTTTTTTAATTATGATTTCTGAAACTTGTTTGAAAAATGAAAGTTGGTTTATGGTTTTTGGATGTTGAGTTTGATGACAGGTTTTTGATGCAGTGCAGTTTCTTTGGTATGTTTTGCAGCTTGTTGGCCTTTTTCAGTTTGCAGGCTTTTGAAGTTTGTAAAAAGTTTTTGACTTTGTTAACAGTTGGGAGGTTTTTAATTGATAACTATAGTTCTGAAACTTTTATTTTAAAAATGAATGTTTGGTTGATGGTGATTGTAGTTTGGTATCTGATATGATTTTGTTCTTCTGATATGAACTTGTTGGAATTTTGGAAAACTGTTATTGACCGTTTGCCAGTTTTTGTGGCTTGTTTGGCAGTTTGAGAGGCTTGATATGTTTTGGAACAGCAGGTTTTATGATCGTTGCAGTTTTAAAGTTTTTGCAGGTTTTATTGCTTAGACTGTTGGAGGTTTGGACCGAGTTCTGTAGTCTGTTTCTGCAGGTTTTATTGCTTGGACTGTTGGAGGTTTGGACTGAGTTCTGTAGTTTATTTCTGCAGGTTTATGGTTTGGTAGTTTGGTCTGTTGCTTGATTCTGCTAATAGATTTTGGATTGTTGAGGGTTTGAAACTGTTAACAGGTTTTTGGAGTTTGTGGTTTCTAACTGTTACACAGGTTTTGGTTTTTGTGAATGTTTGAGTTTGATAACAGGTTTTCAGTTTGTGTTTAGCAGGCTTGGCTGTATGTTTTGATTTGCAGTTTTGACACACAATGTTCTCCCTCTTGAAACTGTTATGCAGTTTTGGAGTTTTTGGTTTGAACTGCTAGAAACTGTTAGAGGTTTTATAGGTTTTGGGAGAGTTGTGCAGGTTTTGACAAAATGTTCTCCCTTTTTGAAATTGTTATGTAGTTTTGGTCTTATATCCTTTTTTCTTTTTGTTTTGCAACTTGTGATAGATTTTCTGCCAAACTGTACAATCTCAAAAAGGTGATATCTTTTCTCTCTTTCTCTCTCAATGACAAAGCACTTTTGCTTTTTCTTATTTTCTGAAAAGTTTGCATATTATCTGGAAAATGATGATAGGCTATGACAAGCCTTTTTGCTTGTTATATGGTTTACCTCCTGCTTTGAACTTTTGGCCTACTATTCTGCTGCATTTGTACTTTTGGCCTGCTATTCTGCTGCATTTGTACTTGCTGCATTGGTTCAGTTTGGTTTGTTTCAATACTTGCATCCATTTTGCCTTGTCATGTGATGCATTTTGCTTGATAGCTTGCCTTGTGCTTTAGTACAGTTTGGCGCCTGTTTGCCTTAGTTGCTGCAATGTTTTAGTTGCTTGTCTTGGTTGCTTGCATCCGGTTTGCTCTTGTTTTGTAATGCAGTTTTGGCGCCTTGTTACATTTGAATAGATTTGCTTTGTTTGCATTCTTCTTTTTGCATTTTTTATTTTTTTCTTTGTGATCTAAGAAGAGCAATCTTCTTATGATTTGCAAAGAGGAAAATAAAAACGTGATGAAAAATAACACTCTGATTCCAAACGGAAAACTTTAATGATGAAAATTTTCTTTCTTTTTTTATTTGAAAATTCTATTTAACTGACTGTACTAATCCTCTTTTCTTTTTTTTTTCTTTCATGTGAGCACAACTTGGGTGATGACAAAGCAGAGGAAGAAGAAGACTTTGAGAATGGGAGCAATGGAGCAATGAAAGCTTAGGCTTAGATTAGTAATCTAGAGAGATTTTCCATTAGTTGTAATCATTTATTTTTCAATAACTATAAGTTGTAAAAACCTAAAGCATATGAATAATAATTTATCTTTATATCAACATCTGAAACAAATGAAAAATCTTTGTGAGACAATCTGACATCCAATAAAATCTTCTACTGTCCAATATCTTGCAATTCTTCCTTCAAGTCTTCACTTAATCCTTTAAGATTCTCAGATAAAAATAATTGAAATTGCATTCCAACAATTCTAATACAGATAACTTAAACTTTAAGTAATCCAATAACTTTGTAGTCTCAACAACATTCCAATCAAAATACGCATTGGGTATTCCAATAAACAAGCAAACATTTCATTCCATTAACAAGTAAACATCTTAACAGACGCACATCATCTGGTTAACCTGGATCAGACAAAACCTGAATATTCCAAATGACCATCTCAGCTCCTATCTCTTATCCCAGATAAACAAGCCTTGAGAATAACCAGTAACCTTTCAGTAAACTTGAAAAAGTGTGAAAACATGTGACAGTTAATTTGAATTTATGAGAATTCAGTTTCTTCTGAGAAATGCGAGAGAAACCATAATTCTTGATTTACTGTCAAAGAAAAATATGTCTAATCGATTCCTGAGCCTATCTTGAAAATCTGAGAAAACCCGAGGGCTGTAATTTCTTGTGAAAAAGGGAGGGCAAATTTTGGGGTACAACACCATGGTTAGGGTTTTGTGTTCTTGTTTAGGGGTTTTTAATGCAGACAAAATTGGGCTTTGATTCTGGTACCATGATGCTCGTGAGGATGAGACGAGTTGATTGGTACCAGTACTTGTCATTTATCTTGATCATATGCAATTTTGGAGATGAACAGGGTTATACCTACAACAAACGTCTGTAGGTAAAAGTCTTGTTTGCTAAAACGACGGTTCAAGGAAGGAGACGAAGGCGTGGCAGCGTGGGACTGACCCATTTGAAATTTCGCGCGTTTGGCTGATCCCACTAGCTTGTTTTGAATATTATGTTTTGTTTTTATTATACTTACAAGTTAACATGATAGCTCAGATGGTTGGGGGGAATGCCTTTGATGCACACGTCCTGGGTTCGATCCCAGGCGTGTGCATTTTATTATTTTCTTGATTATTTCAGGTGAATCCCATGCAATACAGCATCGTACGCCTTCCATACACCCTCAATGACTGGTCACTGGATGCCTAGCTAATCAGATCCAAGGTGCCAACCATGAGAGGACCACCATACTCCTCAAGTCAACACCCACGCCAGAGCAAGCTTAGTCAAACAGTCTTGGAGTTTTTGGGCCACAAAAATCAGATCTGCACCCTCTTTTTTTGCTAACAACCAGGCCCATCTCTACACTTTTTTATTTCTTTTTTTAATTCTTTTAATATTTTCTTTAATTATTTTAATTAACACCACTAATCATTTTTTTACAAAATCACAAAATCAAGAATTCACAAAAAATTAGAATTAGTTTTTTTTATCTAATTTAATTTAATTTAGTTTAATTTAACTTAGGGAAACTTTAACTTTTTTTTACAATTAAAATCAATTAGAAAAAATTAGGTTAAGTTCTTGATTTAATTCTTTTCTTTTTTCTCAAATAAACCAAAACACAAAAATAGGTTTTTAGAATGAATTAATTTATTTTTTTAATTTAAAATTAATTAGAACTTAGGATTTTCTTTTTAATTAAATTATTTTATTATTTTCTCAAATGACAAAACATGACAAAAACATTTTTGCTTCAATCGCAAATAGGATTAGTCAAAGGGTCAAAACCCTAATCGCCTTGCATTTAATTCTCCGCGCGCTTGTTATTTATTTGCCAATATTTTGTAACTGTTCATGGTTTGTAATAGTTAATTTAGGGTTTTTATTTACTGTTTAAATCCCCGAGTTTTTGGCTATGTAATTAATTCCCCTCCCCGAAGACTTGTAATAGAGTAGGTTTATTTTCTCGCATTTTTAATTCCTGCATATATTTAACTGTCTAGATGTATGCTAATAGGATTGTATGGCAAGAATGTATGACAAATTAATACAGTTAGAAAACCCTAATGTGCAAAGATAAATAACTGAAACAAATCACTCGCACATATCACTCTTAGGGTATGCTCTCACTTCGGTTGCCTTCGGTAAACAATCATTAAGCATAGGGTGTCTTAGTGGTTGCCCTCCAGTCTAAAAAGATCAAAATGTCCCATTCGAATGTTGCCTTGCCTCGGAAATGTTGCCTCGAAACATCTTAAGACTCTAAGGTTATTACTAAGGTGTCCTAATATTGCTTTAGTGACCGTACATCCCTTTCGAATTGACCATTACAAATTCCAACGACGGTGCTACCTATTTCTCAATAGTAGGATAGAACTGTCTAAAGGAAACAAGAAAAGAAACGATCTTTTTTTCGAGTGGATAGATGCTAGTAGGTACTTGCTCAAATCAAAACTTTTCACACTTACACTTTCCAAAACAAATTTTCAAAACAACTTCGTCACATCTTTGAGGACTGATACAAGGGTTATCACGAAGTCAAACTTTTCAAAAACAAAGTACACACACAAGCAATTTAAAAATGAGAAAGTACCTAAGAGCCCATGGAAAACCATGGATAGAAAGGGTGCTAACACCTTCCCTTTCTATAATCTACCCCCCGTACTCAGAATATCTCAAAAAAGGATTTTTTCTGTACTATTTTCCTTTCCGGTTGGATGAAATAAAAGTCGGTGACGACTCTTGCTTACCGCGACATTTTGTGAACACAAATTGAAAAATGCAAATCAGTATTAAACAGTCGGTTCTGCCACCGTATCACAGAACTGGCGACTCTGCTAGGGAGTTATAAGTGGGGTATACCTTAGGATCTAGGTCATTTAAATTGTTTCTCTTGATTGCTTTGTTTGATTTATTTTTGAGGGTTTTGTTTGGGGTTACTATAGATCCTACACTCGGATATGGGGAAAACCTTTTAGGTAAGTAGCAATAGACTATGAGGGAACTGTATGGCGTAGACCAATACGGTTGAAGTAGTAGCTACGTTGGTGTGGCACTTTGGTTGGTATCGGTATCCCTTATGGTGAAACGAGGAGAATATGGGGCCGCTGCATGGTGTCCTGAAGCATCAACTGACCTTAGAACCTTTAATCGCCCAACTTGGCCATTAGAAAGTAGCGAGATAGCCAGCCTCGGTGTAGAGTTGAGAACTGGTTGATACTCGATGCTACACTCATTGAGACCAGACTTTCGAAATATTTTGGCTGCAAGAAAAGATTGCGTGAGCTGAAACCATGACCGATAAAGGATGGTCGGTGATATTGAGATCCTCTAGAACCCGGTTACTTTTCTAGAACAGGTTTGAAACCAACTTAACTTCAAGAGGGTATTACCTTTGACTTCATGCAAGCCTTAAACCTAAGGGCTTTGTGTGATTTGACTGTGTTTGCAATACTTGTGTTTGCTATACATGTGGTTTATCATGACATCTTGCATCATAACATGGAATCCATGCTTCATTACACTAACCATTTCAAAGACCAAGGGAATTTATCTTTGTTCTGTTTTGCAGATCATGGCTTCCGTGCGTAGAAATACCATCTGAATCAGCTTTGTGCAGATACCTTCCCAACTTAAAGAGCTAGCATGAAGAGTTTCTGAAACTTCTACTTTCTTTAAGAGACACAGTCAACTTCTCAGCCCGGTTACTTCAAACCTTGATGAACAGATGATGAGCGTACTATTTCAGTTCTTCGATCCCAAGCATCACTGCTTCACCTTTCCAGATTATCAGTTGGTACCCACCTTGGAAGAATTCTCTCAGCTATTGAGCATATCCATTCTTTAACAGGTACCCTTCACATGTATGGAAGAAGTTCCTAAGCCAGAAGTCATTGCCTCAGCTTTGCATTTGAAACAGGCTGACATGGTATCCAATTGGGAAACTCGAAGTGGAGTCGAAGGTTTTCTAGTCAAATTTTTTATAGACCAGGCTCAACTATTTTGGGATGACTTGGATTTTCAGGCTTTTGAGGATGTCTTGGCTCTTATTATCTATGGTTTAGTTCTCTTCCCTAATCCGGACTCCTTCGTAGATGTGAATGCTGTCAAGATTTTCCTTTCTCGCAACCCTGTGCCTACCTTGCTTGGGGATATTTTGCACGCTCTCCATACTTGTACCATGAAGAGAAGAGGGACTCTTATGTGCTGCATGCCGTTGCTGTAGAGGTGGTTTATTTCTCACCTCCCTAAGTCTGTACTGAAGAACGAAGAAGGTTTGGGTTGGTCGCACAGGATAATGTCGCTTGCTCATACAGATATTCTTTGGTGTTCCCGAGCTATGGAAGACATTTCTATTATTGACTGCTGTGGGGGGTACCCTAATGTCCCATTACTTGTATTAGAGGGGGTATAACTTACAATCCTTGTCTAGCTTTGCGACAATTTGGTCGTGCTCGAAGGGATGGTCCCCATGAGTTACTTCTCGAGGACATTGATTTGATTATGGGGATGATGTTAAGGAGTATCGTCGGGGCTTCATACGAGCTTGGGGCATGGTAAACAGATCTGACCCCAAATAGTTGGGACCAAAGACTTCCCTTCCTATGCAGCCTAACCTCCAATGGGTACGAGCTCGTGCCCAAAGGCTTATGATGCCTTATGTGGCCGTATTACCGGTGATTGTGGAGCCCACTACTGAAGAAGGAATTACTTACACGGTTCTCTATCCTTACATGCCCACTGATCTTGGGGAGTTACAGAGGTCTTGGATTCAGCTAAGAATGAGCGGGATACCTATAAGGAACAGTTCCATGATCAAGAGAGGAAGGTTTTAAAGCTCACTAGAAAGCTCGAGGAAGAAAGAGTGCTCAATGATTATATCAGCACAAAGAGAAAGCGTCCATGGGACTTTTGATTTTTTCTTTTCTAGTTTTAGATTTTGTTTTATTTACTTATTTTGTAATGCCTTAAAGGCATTTTGAACCTTCAAATTTAAAGCTAATAAAGTTTTCGTTTATTTTGGTTTGAAATTTTAAATTTCCTGAGGTGTTTGAAATCATTACATGCGCATCCCATTATCATGCACATCATTACAGGTACCACTACAGGTTTCTCATCTTCTTCGCTATTTATTTCAGCAGAAATGTCTTCCGATCAAGTCATCAAAGATCTTCAGGCACATAACGCCCAGTCCCAACAGATGTTCATAAGTCTGGCTAAGGGGCAGGAAGATCTAAAAGCCCTTATTCTGAAAGAGAAGAATAAAAAGAAGAAGACTGGTATTCTGAATATGGGTAGAAGATTTGGAGAAAGGTTGAAGCATAAAACTGATCTGACCTCTTCATCCAAGGAAGGGGAGAACCAAGAAGGGGAAAAAGACCATAGTCCTGCAATTTCTAATGATGATACTGATTACAATGATGAGCAATATCCTCCTGCTGAGGATAGTTACAAACAGCTAGAAGACCGTCTGAGTTCCATGGAATTTCAGAAGATACCTGGTTTGGATTTCGGAGAATTGTGAATGGTATCGGGAGTGGTCATCCCTCATAAGTTCAAAGCTCTAGTTTTCGCCAAGTATGATGGGGTGTCCTGTCCAAAAATCCATCTTCGCTCGTATGTCAGGAAGATTCAACCCCACACTGCTGATAGAAATCTGTGGGTGCACTTCTTTCAAGATAGTCTGTCAGGGATTCAGCTTGAATGGTTCTATCAGTTGGAGGGGGCCAGTGTCCAAAACTGGGAAGATCTTGCTGCTGCTTTCTACAAGCAGTATCAGTACAATGCCGACCTTGCTCCCACTCGTACTCAACTCCAGAGTATGTCCATGGGTGCAAGAGAAGGTTTTAAAGATTATGCTAAAAAATGGAGAGACTTGGATGGGAGATTTCAACCCCCGTTGTCTGATAGGGAGTTGGTTGATATGTTTTTGGGGACGCTGTCTGGTCCATTCTTCAATCACTTAATCGGAAGCTCGTCATCTGGTTTCACCGAGCTAATTTTAACTTGAGAAAGAGTAGAAGCTGGAATTCGGAGTGGTAAAATACAGAAGGATGCCTCCTCGAGTTCAAAAAAGAAGCCTTTCACTGGAAAGAAGGAAGCCAGTGTAGTCTATAGCCCGAGGGGCCAAAACAGATCTGAGCATCGTCAAACGGTAAATGCTGTAGTGATACCAAGACCCGCAGTTGCTCCACAATGCAACAATCAACAAAAGGGGAAAGACCACAACCGCATTTTACCCGCATCAGCATGACTTTGGTTGAAGTTCTACCTCACTTATTAAAATCTAACTTGGCGACCTTGAGAGAGGCTCCCAAGAACCCAAACACTACATCTCCCAGATACAATCCCAACGCGCGGTGCGCCTACCATTCTGAGAGTCCTGGCCGCGATACCAATGACTGCTGGGCTCTAAGAAACAAAATACAAGACTTGCTTGAAGCCAAGGAGATAGATTTCGATGCTCTAGAAAAGCCGAATGTTATAACTCCTCCCATGCCCAAACATGGTCGTGGAGTTAATGTCGTTGACACTAATTTGTTTGTGACCTCTATTGAAGAAATTTCTACTCCTCTTATGACTGTTAAGAAGAATTTTCTGTTGGCCGGTTTATTTCCGGGTTATGGTGAAGGTTGCTACATGTGCTCGATTCTACCTTCTGGTTTTCGTTTGTTAAATTCAAGTGTTCAGCGCCTGATGGATAATAAAGAAATTTTGTTTGAGAAGACTATGATTCCTGTTGTTTTAAATGAAGACGTTGCCATTATAACCATTTCCGCCAATATTTCCAAGGTTTCCTCGAGAAGACCTGTTAGGATGACACCTGTTCAAAGAATTGCTTCGCTAATAATCATTGTTCCTGGTCCCATCCCGTACACCTCAGACAAGGCTGTCCCATGGCATTATGGTGCTGATGTGTACTATCATGGCATTAAGCAAGATCTGAAGAATGAAGAGGCTGATACTGATGTCAGTAATATTGTCGGGGTTAGTAAGGTTACCCGAAGCGGAAGGATTTTTTCTCCCGAGATTTCCCCGAAGTCTGTCAACAAACCTATTGTCATACCATCTGTTGTTCCCGCTAGTACATCAATTGTTGTTCCTGTTCCTACTCCAGTTATTACCCCTACTGCTGAGATATTCGGGACTCGGGGTAAGGAAATTATAGGTGAGCCTGCCCGGACGGAGGCACCTAAGAAAATCATTGTGGAAGCCTCTAAACAAGAAATAGAGGAAATACTGAAAATCATTAAGAAGAGTGACTACAATATGGTCGAGCAGCTGGGGCAGACCCCATCAAAGATATCCATGTTGTCTCTGCTGTTGTGTTCTGAAGCCCATGCAAATTATTTGATTGCATTTCTCAAGACTACGCATGTGCCGCAGGAAACTTCAGCAAATCAGTTCAAAGATTGTGTGGCCAGCCTGACTGCTGACAACGGGTTGGGCTTTTCAGATGTGGACCTGACACCGAAAGAAAGGAATCATAATGATTCTCTGCATGTCTCGATTGAGTGCAAGGGCACCACTATGGCGCATGTGCTGGTAGATACCGGGTCTTCATTGAATGTTCTGCCGAAGAAAGCGTTAGACCGTTTGGATTGTGAGGGTTTGATTCTAAAGCCTAGTAACATTATGGTAAGGGCTTTTGACGGATCGAAGAGAATGGTGCACGGGGAGGTGGACATCCCTGTCAAAGTGGGTTCTCAGACTTTTGGGTCCACCTTCTATGTAATGGATATTAGGCCGTCGTATTCTTGCTTACTGGGTCGTCCCTGGATCCATGAGGTTGGGGCAGTTACTTCCACACTCCATCAAATGCTGAAGTACCCGGTGAAGGGAAAGATTGTCATAGTGCGAGGTGAAGAAGAATATATGGTGAGTCACCTCAATTCCTTCTGCTACGTAGAGATGGATGGGGAATTCATAGAAATCCCTTGTCAGAATTTCGAAGAGGTCCCTCAAGTCTTAGAATCAACTGAAGTTACTACCGACAAACCTCCGTTGAAGATAACTTCTACCAAGGACGCCAGGGCTGTAGTTGAAGAAGGTGGGTGTTCCAATTGGGGTCAGCAACCTGATTTCACTCACAAAACTGACAAATTTGGTTTGGGCTTTACTACAGGGGCTCAAAGGGCTGTTAGGCGTGCTCGGGCTGGAAGACCTCTGCTACACATCAGCAATCGGGGAATTAATGTAATTGAAGACAGTGAAGAGGATTCAGACATCGACAGTTGGATCTACCCAACGACCAACGGTGGACCGAATAACTGGACGGCGAGGGACTTCATACCTGTTTCTTTCATTTCGTAGGAATTGACTCATTTGTTTTAAGATTTGTAATAAACAGTTTGAAACTGAAATTCTGGCTGCAGATACTCAATGTCACGTTCAATGTTATGACACCGTATCTGACTTACTATATGACAGTAAATACAAAAGCAATAAAGAACACAGTCAATTGTTTACCCAGTTCAGTGTGCAACAACACCTACTATGGGGGCTACCAAGCCAGGGAGGAAATCCACTATAAGAGATTTTAATTCAGGAATAAACCAACCAGTTTATCTCCTTCACTTAAGACCTACCCAATGCAATTCCAATCTAAGTACAACTTAAACCTGAGTTCCTACTCACTCCCCCTCAATCACAGCAGTGATACATAAACCAATTTGACTTAATAATTGATGAAGACACTCTTCATAAACAAACACTTGATTAAGCTTCACAGCTTTCTAATCAAGCAACACAATCACTCGTGCTTCACAGCTTTGAGTGATGCACACAACTAACTTGACTCTGCTTCACAGCTTTAGTCAAGGAACATTCAAACACTCTTGCTTCAAAGCTTTGAGTGCTACACAACCCTTACAATTAGAAACCTATTCCAAGGCACTTATCACAATGATAATTGCTTGGAGTACAATAATCAAATCTATTCAGATTACAAAATGATCTTCTGATCAATCAAGAGGGATTCTTGAAAAACAGCAGCTCTGTTGAATATATAGCAGCTGCAACTTCAGTTAGGGTTTCCACAAAAACCTAAGGTTCATTCTGTTTGACCTAAAGACCAGGTCACAGGACTTTATTAACCAGGTTAGGGTTGAGCTAGGTTACCCCTCAGAAAACGCAGGATTCTGTTCAGGAAAGACTGAGTTATTTCCTGAAAAAACTCAGAGTTATCCATCCTGCAAACCTGTTAGTTCAGAACAGGATGTCATAACATCTGTTATGACATCTGAGAAAACCTGTCTACTGATTTAGCAAAATGTGATCATTTTGCAAAATGCTCAGATACACACTTATAAACATCAGTACTTGAAATACAATATTTTTCTGCAAAGGTACCTAATGAGTTAGTACAAACTGAATTAGAATGTTATGACATCAGTCATGACATTCATACATACACTTGGCTGATTTACCAAAAATGCAAGCCAATACCTAAACACCTACAAACTCCCCCTTTGGCAGATTTTTGGCTAAAGACCCTAAGCAATCAGAGATAGATAGCAGCAGAAATAAGTGACAACAGAAAAATAGAATGTCAAGTACTAATTAAGTAAGTACCAAAATATTCTCCCCCTCTTTAGCCACAAATGGGCCAAAGATACATGTTCATAAAATTATACAGTTATCCAAAACAAAATAATAAGAGCAGCAGCAGAAAACAACTTCCAAACTCCACCAGATATCAGCAACCAACCTTCAAGCACTGTCATCAGATCCAGAGGATTCAGGCTTCTTTCTTTTCTTGTGAGCAATGTCAGCATTCTTCTCTTTGTTTGATGTCTCAACATTCTTAGAGACATCTGGATTTGTTTCAGCATTTGAGCTTTCTTGGTTCAGAGGAACAGAAATGCCAGGAACTGAGTGGTTCTCGTTCAGAATTCTTGAAACAATTTTTGCTATTGCTTGATTAACATAGGCTGTCCCTTCCCTATTTGCAATTTCAGGGGGAACTGAAGAAGAAGGATGAGATGGATTACCAGAGGCAGAAGCTTGGGGCTTTCCTACATGTCTAGTTCTCAACTCTTTGACCTTGTTGGGGTTAGTTCCCACTTTTCTACAAGAAGAGATCTCCAGAATGTCAGAGTCCAGACAAGAAGAGATTGTCCCAGAATCTTGATCAGAGGAAGAGGTTGAAATAGTCGTATTGGATGATGATGGTGTTTGAGACATTTTGACAGGTTTAGAGGACCAACAGCAACTGAGGAGAAATTTCTGATTGAGAGACTGGGTTTTGATGAGGAGACGAGAGAGGAAGGAAGCAAGGGAGTGTCTATTCAACTTCTTAAAAGAATTATAGGAAATGAGAAAATACAATTTTAAACCAATCAGAACAGGCATAACTCCTTTGATCCTTGTTTTAAGCAAAATTAATTGCTACAATTCCTCATGTTGGCAAATACCCAGCTTACCCCTTAAGTTTTCAAATTGATTTGCATCCAGAGCCTTGGTAAAAATGTCAGCCAGCTGTAGCTCAGTGGCAACATGTTCCAATTTGATTGTCTTCTCTTCTACAAGGTCTCTGATAAAGTGATGTCGTATGTCAATATGTTTGGTCCTGCTATGCTGAATGGGATTCTTGGATATGTTGATTGTACTCAGATTGTCACAGTACAATGTCATAACATCTTGTGTGACATTATACTCAGTGAGCATCTGTTTCATCCATATCATTTGAGAGCAGCTACTACCAGCTGCAATGTATTCAGCTTCAGCAGTGGAAAGAGACACACAATTCTGTTTCTTACTGAACCAAGAAACCAGATTACTTCCCAAGAAGAAACATCCTCCAGAGGTGCTTTTTCTATCATCAGCACTACCAGCCCAATCAGCATCACAGTAGCCAGTCAGAGCTGGTTCACAGCCATGAGTATACATCAATCCATAGTTGTAAGTACCACTTACATACTTCAAAATTCTCTTCACTTGATTGATATGACTGACTTTGGGATCAGCTTGGTATCTAGCACAAACTCCAACTGCAAAGGCAATATCAGGTCTGCTGGCAGTTAAGTACAACAAGCTTCCTATCATGCTTCTGTACAGACTTTGATCCACCTTAACCCCACTTGAATCTTTGGAAAGCTTTAGATGAGTAGGAGCAGGAGTCCTTTTGTGACTTGCATTCTCCATACCAAACTTCTTTACAATATTCTTAGCATACTTGCTTTGAGATAAGAAGATTGAGTCCTCCATCTGTGAGACTTGTAGTCCAAGAAAATAAGTTAGTTATACCATGAGACTCATTTCAAATTCAGCCTGCATCTGGTCAGCAAAGTGTTTAACCATATGTTCTGACATTCCTCCAAACACTATGTCATCAACATATATTTGGGCAACCATCAACTTCCCTCCTTCAGTTTTGACAAAGAGAGTTTTGTCCAAGCCTCCTTTTCTGTAGCCTTTGTCTGAGAGAAACTTTGTTAACCTGTCATACCATGCTCTAGGAGCTTATTTCAGGCCATATAGAGCTTTTCTCAATTTGTAGACATGATCAGGATGGGTTGGATCCACAAAACCTTTAGGTTGTTCCACATAAGCTTCCTCATTTAAGTACCCATTTAGAAAGGCACTTTTCACATCCATCTGAAATAACTTGAACTTCAGAAGGCAAGCAATTGACAACAAGAGTCTGATTAATTCCAACCTGGCTACAGGTGCAAAGGTTTCATCAAAATCAACCCCTTCAACCTGGGTGTATCCTTGAGCAACAAGTCTTGCCTTATTTCTGGTGGCAACTCCTTCAGCATCTGACTTGTTCTTGAATATCCATTTTGTCCCAATGATGTTAGTTCCTTCAGGTCTAGGAACCAGTTCCCAAACTTCATGTTGCTTGAATTGGTTCAGTTCATCTTGCATTGCACCAATCCAATATTCATCAGTTAAGGCTTCCTTGACATCTCTTGGTTCCATTTTGGACACAAAACAAGAGTTTGAGATGATTTCTCTAGATCTTGTGATGACTCCACTATTGGGATCTCCTATGATGAGCTCTTTTGGATGATCCTTCTGAATTCTGATGGAAGGGATCTTGCTAGCTTCCTTTGATTCAGATTCTGTTGTAGTGGAGTTGGGTAGGTCATTCTGTTGGGTCGAAGTCTCAAAGAATGTCTCAACAGTACAAGGAACATCTATTTCTTCATGATAGTCATCAATTATAACATTTATTGATTCCATCATGGTTTTGGTTCTGGAGTTGAATACTCTATAAGCTCTGCTGTTTGAGGAGTATCCTAGAAATATGCCTTCATCACTTTTGGGGTCCAGTTTTCTTCTTTGTTTACGATCAGACAGAATATAGCATTTGCTGCCAAACACATGGAAGTACTTCACAGTTGGTTTTCTTCCTTTCCAGAGTTCATATATGGTGGATGAGGTTCCCTTTCTCAAGGTGACCCTGTTATGAACATAGCAAGCTGTATTCATAGCTTCAGCCCAAAAATACATAGGAAGTCTTTTGGCATGTAACATTGCTCTGGCAGATTCTTGTATGGTCCTGTTTTTTCTTTCCACAACTCCATTTTGCTGAGGTGTTATAGGAGAAGAAAACTCATGACTGATTCCTTCTGAAGAACAGAAGTCATCAAACTTGCTGTTTTCAAATTCCTTGCCATGATCACTTCTGATTCTGACAATACATGCTTCCTTCTCTCTTTGAATTCTCTTGCACAGTTCTCTAAAAACTTCAAATGCATCTGATTTTTCCCTAATGAAATTAATCCAGGTGAATCTGGAAAAATCATCCACAACCACATAGGCATATCTTTTACCACCAAGACTCTCTACTTGCATTGGTCCCATCAGATCCATATGGAGGAGTTCTAGAACCTTAGAGGTGGTCAGATGTCTTGACTTTGGATGTGACATCCTAGTCTGCTTACCAACCTGACATTCACCACAAACTCTTCCTTCATCAATTTGCAGTTTTGGAATCCCTCTGACTGCCTCCAAGGAGATAATCCTCTTCATACCCCTTAGATGAAGATGGCCAAGTTTTTGGTGCCACAGTTTCACCTCTTTTTCTTCTTTTGCAATGGAACACACAGATGAGAAATTAGTGTTCTCAGCCTCCCACAAGTAACAGTTGTCTTTGGATCTGACTCCTTTCATTACTATCTCTTGTTTGTCATTGATTACAAGGCATTCAGACTTTGAGAAATTGACCTTGAATCCTAGATCACACAGTTGACTGATACTAATGAGATTAGCGGTCAGCCCTTTCACCAGCAGTACTTCATTCAGACTTGGAACTCCAGGGCAGTCCAAATCACCGACTCCTTTGATTTCACCTTTAGCCCCATCTCCAAAGGTCACAAAACTGGTGGTGTGAGGCTTAACATTATTGAGGAGGTTCTTGATTCCAGTCATATGTCTGGAACATCCACTGTCAAAGTACCAGTCTTCCTTTGCAGAGACCCTCAGGGAAGTGTGAGCTATCAGTGCAGTAGCCTTTTTCTTCCATTGAGGAGCATGTGGTACCTTTTTAGACTTAGGTTTGACACCTGAGTTCTGATTAGGGTATCCATGTAATCTGAAGCAGAAGGGCTTTATGTGGCCATATCTACCACAATGATGACATTTCCATCTTTGGTACCTTTTCCTCATATGTCTCTGTTCCTGATGTCGAGAGTTGTGTTGAGACATCTGTTTTGACATTTGCTTACCAGAACCAGATTTCGTTGCTTCCATAAATCCTAGTCCAGATTTATTTCCCACATTTTGTCCAACCTGAAGGATCTCTTCCAATTTGTCTGTTCCATTTGTCAACATCTTGACAGATTTGGTCATTTGATTCAGTTGTGAGTTCAGCAATTGAACTTCTCCTTCTAGATGACTTATAGTTTCAAGGTTTGCCCTTTTTTCAGCCTCCATCTTTATGATGAGTTTTGATTGTTTCTCATTCTGCACACATACTTCAGTACTTCTGATACACAATTCCTTGTAAGTATCAGCAAGTTCTTCAAAAGTCACTTCTTCGTCACTGATGTCACTTTCAGAGGTACAAACACCAGTTAAAGCAGTAACTCGTTTGGCAGTCTCTTCTTCAGAATTACTTTCTGAATCACAGTCAGACCAAGTAACTGTCATTCCTTTTTGTTTCTTAAGAAAGGTAGGACATTCAGCTCGAATATGCCCATATCCTTCACAACCATGGCATTGAATTCCTCTGCCTTGAATTCCCTTCTCTTCTGACCTTGGTCTTCTGCTGGAACTGTCAATGTTAGAGGGAATGTTATGAACATTAGACCTTGACTTTGGATCTATTCTTTTGATGAGTTTGTTGAACTGTCTTCCAAGCATGGCTACAGCTTCTGAAATGTTTTCTTCAACATCAGTGTTGGACATAAGTGCTATGCTCTTGTTCTTCTTGACACCATTATCAGTGATTCCCATCTCAAAAGTCTGAAGAGACCCAATAAGTTCATCCACTTTCAACTTGCTAATGTCCTGGGCTTCCTCTATGGCAGTTACCTTCATTGCAAATCTTTTAGGCAAGGATCTGAGAATCTTCCTCACCCGTTTTTCTTCTGACATCTTTTCTCCCAGTGCTCCTGAGGTGTTGGCAATCTCCAAGATGTTCATGTGAAACTCATGAATGGTTTCATCTTCCATCATTTTTAGATTCTCAAACTTGGTGGTCAACATCTGAAGCCTTGACATTTTTACTTTGGAAGTGCCCTCATGAGTAGTTCTGAGAATGTCCCAAACTTCCTTGGCCAGTTCATATTGATGTACTAGTCTGAAAATGTTTCTATCAATTCCATTGAACAAGGCATTTAGAGCTTTTGAATTTCCCAGAGCTAACTCATCTTCTTCTTTACTCCAATCTTCCTCAGGCTTCAGACTGATTGTCCCATCTTTCTCAGTTATGGTGGGATGAATCCATCCTTTGTCAGCAGCTCTCCAAGCCTTTTTGTCCAGAGATTTTAGGAAGGCAATCATACGAGGTTTCCAGTAGTCACAATTAGTTCCATCCAGAATGGGTGGTCTATTTCCAAAAACTCCTTCTTTGTCCATAGTGCCAGAAAGTGATATCCCTAGATCTCACCCAGTAATACAGGCAGGGTGCCTGCTCTGATGCCAATTGAAATTCTGGCTGCAGATACTCAATGTCACGTTCAATGTTATGACACCGTATCTGACTTACTATATGACAGTAAATACAAAAGCAATAAAGAACACAGTCAATTGTTTACCCAGTTCAGTGTGCAACAACACCTACTCTGGGGGCTACCAAGCCAGGGAGGAAATCCACTATAAGAGATTTTAATTCAGGAATAAACCAACCAGTTTATCTCCTTCACTTAAGACCTACCCAATGCAATTCCAATCTAAGTACAACTTAAACCTGAGTTCCTACTCACTCCCCCTCAATCACAGAAGTGATACATAAACCAATTTGACTTAAGAATTGATGAAGACACTCTTCATAAACAAACACTTGATTAAGCTTCACAGCTTTCTAATCAAGCAACACAATCACTCGTGCTTCACAGCTTTGAGTGATGCACACAACTAACTTGACTCTGCTTCACAGCTTTAGTCAAGGAACATTCAAACACTCTTGCTTCAAAGCTTTGAGTGCTACACAACCCTTACAATTAGAAACCTATTCCAAGGCACTTATCACAATGATAATTGCTTGGAGTACAATAATCAAATCTATTCAGATTACAAAATGATCTTCTGATCAATCAAGAGGGATTCTTGAAAAACAACAGCTCTGTTGAATATATAGCAGCTGCAACTTCAGTTAGGGTTTCCACAAAAACCTAGGGTTCATTCCGTTTGACCTAAAGACCAGGTCACATGACTTTATTAACCAGGTTAGGGTTGAGCTTGGTTACCCCTCAGAAAACGCAGGATTCTGTTCAGGAAAGACTGAGTTATTTCCTGAAAAAACTCAGACTTATCCATCCTGCAAACCTGTTAGTTCAGAACAGGATGTCATAACATCTGTTATGACATCTGAGAAAACCTGTCTACTGATTTAGCAAAATGTGATCATTTTGCAAAATGCTCAGATACACACTTATAAACATCAGTACTTGAAATACAATATTTTTATGCAAAGGTACCTAATGAGTTAGTACAAACTGAACTAGAATGTTATGACATCAGTCATGACATTCATACATACACTTGGCTGATTTACCAAAAATGCAAGCCAATACCTAAACACCTACAGAAACTTTACGGCCCGGTGCCTTGCCCGAGGCACCTTGGCTTTGCTTGTGAGGGCTATTATTTGTCATTTCATATATCATTAATAAAGCATTGGACATTTTTGTGCATACAAATTTTGCGCTCCTTGTTTTTCTTTTCTGTCTCTCACTTTATCAAAACAACTATTTCTCTTACACACACTCACGTATCATACTGCAGATCCATATCCACTATGGATCCCATTGATAACAGCTTTGCTATTTCCAGTTATGACTTCAAAAATCCAATCAACCAAGTCGAGGATGAAGGTGAGGATGATTGTGAGGTGCCTGGAGAACTTGCTAGACTATTACAGCAGGAAGAAAGGGCCATACATCCTCATGAAAAGCAAGTTGAGTCAGTGAATTTGGGTACAGAAGAAGACAGGAAAGAGGTTAAAATAGGTGCAAATCAGGAGCCTAGTGTCAAACAACGGTTAATACAGATGCTACACGACTATGTTGAGATCTTCGCCTGGTCTTATGAAGACATGCCTGGTTTGGACACTGATATTGTGGTACATCGTCTGCCGACTAAAGAAGACTGTCCTTCGGTAAAGTTGAAGGTTCGCCGTATGCGCCCTGAAATGTTAGAGAAAATCAAGGCAGAGGTCATGAAACAGTTCGACGCAGGATTCTTAGCTGTCACTTCTTATTCGCAGTGGGTTACCAACATCGTTTCGGTACCTAAGAAGGACGATAAGGTACGAATGTGTGTGGACTACAGAGATCTGAACAGGGCAAGCCCCAAGGATGACTTCCCACTTCCTCACATTGATGTTCTAGTCGATAACACCACGCAACATAAGATCTTCTCCTTCATGGATGGTTTTTCTGGCTACAACCAGATCAAGATGGCTCCTGAGGACATGGAGAAGACAACCTTCGTTACACAGTGGGGCACCTTCTGTTACAAGGTAATGCCTTTTGGGTTGAATAATGCTGGGGTAACTTATCAGCGCGCCATGGTCACTTTGTTCCATGATATGATTCACCACGAGATCGAGGTTTATGTTGATGACATGATAGCTAGGTCCCAAACTGAGGAAGAGCATATTGATCATCTCCAGAAACTGTTTGACAGGTTGAAGACGTACAAGATGAGGTTGAATCCGAACAAGTGTACCTTCGAGGTAAGGTCTGGTAAGCTTCTGGGTTTCGTCGTCAGTGATAAGGGTATTCAGGTGGACCCTCCAAAGGTAAAGGCCATACAAGAGATGTCGGCTCCCCACACAGAGAAGGAAGTTAGAGGTTTCTTGGGATGTCTAAATTACATCGCCAGGTTCATTTCACATTTCACTACTACTTGTGAGTCAATCTTCAAGCTGCTGAAGAAAGATCAAGTGGTAAAGTGGAATGACGAATGCCAGACCGCTTTCAAAAGAATCAAGGAATACCTTCAAGAACCACCAATTCTGATGCCTCCAGTTGAAGGAAGAGCTTTGATATTATACCTGACAGTGCTAGACAGTTCAATGGGGGTGTGTGCTGGGGCAGCATGACGAGTCTGGTCGAAAAGAGCATGCAATTTACTACCTTAGCAAAAAGTTTACCGACTGTGAGACCCGATACTCATTGCTCGAGAAAACTTGTTGCGCTTTGGCATGGGCTGCTCGTCGACTGAGACAGTATATGCTGACTCACACTACTTTGTTGATATCAAAGATGGATCCGATCAAGTATATTTTTTAGAAGCCCGCCTTATTCGGAAGAATAGCAAGATGGAAGATGATCTTAACCGAGTACGACATCTAATACACAACCCAAAAAGCAATCAAGGGGAGTGTATTGGCGGATCATTTGACGCATCAGGCCGTGGATGACTATCAGTCTATGAATTTCGAGTTCCTGGATGAGAATATCATGTTGGTAACCGACTGCGAAGAACCTGGACCGGATGAAGGACTCGAGGAGGGATCCTGATGGTCTATGTATTTTGATGGAGCCTCGAACGCATTGGGTAATGGCATTGGCACTGTAATTATATCTCCTAAGGGTTGTCATACTCTGTTCACCGCACGATTATGTTTTAACTGCACCAACAATATGGCAGAGTATGAAGCGTGTATCATGGGTCTTCGAGCTGCTATTGACCTGAGGATTAAGTTCTAGAGTGTATTCGGAGATTCCGCTCTGGTGATAAGTCAGATCAAAGGCGAGTGGGATACGAAGCACCCAAATCTTATTCCTTACCGAGAATATGTACTGACATTGCTCCCACACTTTGAGGAGACAACCTTTGAACATTTCCCACGAGAGGAGAACCAGTTGGCGGACACGCTAGCTACCATGTCTTCTATGTTCAGAGTTAGGTGGGACAATGAAGCTCCCCAGATTACCATTGAGAGGTTGGACGAACCCGCACATTGCTGTGACATTGAGACTGAAGAGGTAGCAGATAAACCATGGTTTCATGAGGTAAAGAGGTATCTTGAGGATCAAGAATACCCCGAGGGGGCATCTGTTAATGATAAAAAGTTTATGAGAAGGTTCGCTGCGAAGTTCTTCATCAGTAATGGAGTCCTCTATAAGCGTAACCATGATTCAACCTTACTGCGGTGTGTAGACAAGGGTGAGGCAGAAAGAATCATGGAAGAGTTACATGAGGGTACCTTCAGAACTCATTTCAGTGGACATACCATGGCGAAGAAAATCCTACGGGCAGGATACTATTGGTCCACTATGGAAGCCGATTGTTATCAGCACTCTTGAACCTGTCATAAGTGCCAAGTCTATGCTGATAAGGTGAACGTGCCTCCGGTTCCTCTGAATGTCTTGACGGCTCCTTGGCCCTTTGCAATGTGGGGCATCGACATGATCAGCTAGATCATACCTACTACGTCTAACTGGTATCGTTTCATTCTGGTGGCTATTAATTATTTCACAAAGTGGGTTGACGCAGCTTCCTTTGCTACAGTAACCAAGAACATTGTGGTATGATTTATCCGACACAATCTGATATGTCGATATGGTGTACCAGAGAGGATTATTACTGACAATGGTACAAATCTTAATAACACGATGATCATTGAGCTCTGTAAACAGTTCAAGATACAACATCATAACTTTTCTCCCTACCGGCCGAAGATGAATGGGGTTGTTGAAGCGGCTAACAAGAACATCAAAAAGATTATACAGAAGATGACAGTGACATACAAAGACTGGCACGAGATGTTACCATTCGCTCTTCATGGGTACCGTACCTCAGCACAGATGTCGATAGGGGTAACACCCTACTCTTTGGTGTATGGAATGGAGGCAATCCTACCCAACGAAGTCCAGATACCCTCTCTCAAGATTATGAAGGATGCAGGTTTGAACAAAGACGACTACATCCAAACCCGACTTGATCAGCTGAATCTAATTGATGGAAAGAGACTTACTGCTATCTGTCATGGTCAGACGTATCAAAAACGAATGATCAAGGCTTTTAACAAGAAAGTCAGACGTCAAGAATATCAAGTCGGGGATCTAGTGATCAAACGCATCATACTACCGCAAGGTGATCTCAGGGGAAAATGGACCCCCACGTACGAAGGGCCATTTGTGGTTAAGAACATTTTTTCAGGAGGAGCTATGATTCTAACCACCATGGATGGTGACGACCTTCCTCACCCCGTCAATGCAGACATAGTGAAAAGATACTACGCATAATCAATGACCCGCTAGGTTGACTGGCCTAGGAAAAAAAAAGGGCTTCCCGGTGAACCAAAAGGGTTCGGGAAAAAGTAAGGGATGAAAATGAGAAAAATTGTACACCCAGCAAGTCGAAAACCCAAAAAGGCGACTTGGGCAAAAAAGGGTATCCCGGTGGACTGAAAACCCGAAAGGGCGGTCCAGGCAAAAATTAGGGATTGAAGCGTAACACCATGTCTCATTGGATCATCTTGCAACCAGACTTCGGTATTGACTATCAAGCTCAGACGGCGCCAATCAATCTGATCAACCTTCGGCCAAGCAGCAAAGTGATGAGACGCTTGAAGATATAAAGGCAATAGCAGAGTTGGAACCTAATGGGATTGTTTTACACAGCCGTTTTTATTTCTTTCACAAATTGTAATTTATTTTGGCGGCATTCTCTTTCTAGGACGTCAGCCTCGTTGTACAAAACGCCTATTACGGGCCAACTTCAAAAATCAATACAATTCATTTTCACAAGAAATTTCAAATTGTTTCTCTTTTTCTGTTTTGTTTTGCAAGAACGTCCAATGATTCATTTTTGATATATGCATTTGAAGATAATTGTTGCTCATAAATATTTACATAAGAGAAAAACGTCGATTACTCGTAATACCAAAAACAGGGAAAACAAGAAGTGCCCAAACCTTACAGTCACTCTGCCCATCAGGTGCCGGGATAGGGCCAGCTTGAGGACATGAGTAGTGGTACATACACTCCCCATAGAGTAAAAAGTATCCAAAGACAATGATGTTAGCTTTCCCAAACAAGACACAACTCTCCCCAGCTGAGGTTCACAATCGCGAGTGAGTCAGTAATTTTTCCCCAAGCAGAGTTTATTTCTCTCACAAGCAGAAATTCAATCTCCAACAGAATTCATTATCACTAGCAACGAAAATTCATCCCCGGTGGAGTTTATTGCTCCAAATCAGCAAATCTATTAACAAAGTATCTCCTCTCCAACAGGGTTATTCTCCCGCAGAGTTGTTCTCAAATAGAGTCTCTCCTCGGCAGAATATCCATAAACGAGGGGAAAATCCCCAACATAGTCATCTTTGTTCACCATCCCCAACAGAAGTAGAAGAACTATGGTTTTTTACAACAGTCAAGAATACCATTTCTGATACTCTCCAAACAGTAGTCAGGGATTTATTTTCCCGGACTCAGTTTATTACGTCAGCATTTCATGTTCATACATCATGACAGGTGCATACATTACATATAACATAATATCAGTTATTTTGAGAACCTCATCACAATGCATCTCATGCATCGCACATAACTAACCCTGTACTTCTTTCAGGAAAGACAGTTATTATCAATAATTTCCAGTAGGTTCATGATCAACACTCGAAGCTAAACAGAGTACTCATCGGTGCGACAAAAGCAACCTTACCCAGGTTCCCTCTGAAGTTTTACCCAAACTCATATTGAAGTAACCCTACTATCCAGGTTCCTTCTCACAACCCTACTATCTCGGCTTTCATGTCGAAGTAACCCTACTATCTAGGTTCATTCTCACAGCCCTACTATCCAGGCTTTCATATCGAAGTAACCCTACTATCCAGGTTCCTTATCACATCCCTATTATTCAGGCTTTCATATCGAAGCAACCCTACTATCCAGGTTCCTTCTCACAACCCTACTATCCAGGCTTTCATATCGAAGTAACACTACTATCCAGGTTCCTTCTCACAGCCCTTCTATCCAGGCTTTTATGTCGAAGTAACCCTACCATCCAGGTTACTTCTCACAGCCCAACTATCCAGGCTTTCATATCGAAGTAACCCTACTATCCAGGTTCCTTCTCACAGCCCTACTATCCAGGCTTTCATATCGAAGTAACCCTACCATCCAGATTCCTTCTCACAGCCCTACTATCCAGGACTTCATATCGAAGTAACCCTACCATCCAGGTTCCTTCTCAAGCCCTACTATCCAGGATTTCATCTCGAAGTAACCCTACTATCCTGGTTCCTTCTCATAACCTTACTATCTGGGTTCTTCCTCTCTTATCCCCAGACAGCAGTCCATAACACTGTAAGACCGGGACCCGACCAAACACAATTGATTTCACATTTCCCCAGAAAGTTGCGGCACAGCATATACACCGACCAGATACGCAGTTCACTTCCGCTTCCCGAACCGAAATTATTCCCCAGTAGAGTAACAGACAACTAAAGTTCCTAAAGCTCTATTTCTCTCAAGACAGAGATCAACATTCCCCAACGAAATCCTCCTCGACCACAGGTATACGAGTTCTCGCAAAGGAATCTCTTATGCGATTGACACCTCTTAGGATGGCATCTTTAAGCACATCTCCGACAACCTCCAAATGGCATCTGTAAGCCCATTCCCGATATCATAAATCAAGTGTCACTTCATGCGAGTGCAAATCTCTGGGCACTCTAGTGTTCAATCATTTTCCACCTTCAGATCACGAAAGACAGACGAGCCAATCTACATCTTCAGGTTTAAGAAGATTGAACAGGGGCAGTTGTTGTACCCCAAAATTTGCCCTCCCATATTTCTCAACAAATGTCAAGTGAGGTCCCCAAATTGCTCAAGGAAGTTCAGGAGTTGACCATACAAACTCTCTTCTAAGGCAGTTTATCTCTAATTAGGGTTTCCATCTTCATCAATATGTGTGAATCACAAAGGACTCAAATTCTCACCATTGTCCTAATATGTCCTCAAGATCATCCATGTCAAGTTTCAAGCCTTGTAGAAGAAGTTTGCTCAGTCAATTGCTTAAATGCCTGAAAATCAACTATATTAGGTCAAAAGTCAACTATGGCCCACATATAGTCAAACTTCAAGATTTTTGGTCAAAATACTCATTTTGAAGTATTATTCATCATTTGATCAAGGGTTGATCATTATTCCTCAAGGATTGCTCACAATCCATCAAAACCCAAAAGTTGTTAATTTAGGGTTTTACAGGAAAAGTCAACTCAACTTTGACCAAGCATACCTTTCTCATACTTTATCAGAAATTACCCATACAAAGCTCATTTTGAAGAGAATGCAATTACCTACAATTCATCTTCAGCTCCCAAGTTCAGAATATGCACTCACAAAAAAATATGAATTTTTACATTATAGGTCCTTTTGAAAAGTCAACAAAAACACCTTTTAGGTCAAAGCTTCATACATGAACATGAAATAATCAATTGAGATGAGACTAAAAGGTTTGCTTAGAGGACATCCTAAGATTTCCAAAAAGTCCAAGAACACATCTCTAGGGTCAAAATTGAGAGAGTTATGCATTTGCCAAGTTGACCATTTTTGCAAAATTGCCAAAAGTCAAATGTGCTCAAATTTGCATTTTTTGCTAAATAGGCCCAACTTTTTATGCTTGCACCTCAATTATAATGTGGTCCACGACTAAAATGTTCACTCACCCATTATATGCTTCATTTTTCAATTTATTTTGATTTTTTATTAATTAAAAAGTGAATTAAATCAAATAAATGATGAAAATTATCAAAGATATGATTTGATTTGTTTTTTTTATAGATTGGCAATCAAGATATGCTGAGCTTGCATGATCAATTCGAATCAATGGCAATTGGTACAAGAAAGGCATGATTGGCATGAAAATAGAAAGATATCATACAAATTGAAAATCAAATCAAATCTTGGATAAATGCAAATATTCATGCCAAGTTTATGAACCTAATTCATTCTAGGTTATATAATAAAGCTTTGCATATCAAAAGCAGAGGGGGAGAGGTCGTGTAAAACCAGAACAAAACTTGAAAATTTCCAAGAAAAGTGTGATACGAATCTTCTTCCACAAGCCAATTCAAGGTGTGCTACCCATTCCAATAACTTGCTAGATATCCCAGGAAGCTATTACAATCACTCCCAGGGTCTGAAACACTCAGAAACTCGCTCTACACCTCACGCGGTTTGGTATATTTTTCAAATTCGATTATTGCAATTTATGCATCATTAGCACTTTTGATTGTTATATTCATGTTTGTCATTATGTTTGCAAGATAACCATGCCATTTAATTGCATTTTTTATGCCTGTACGTGATATTGCCATGGTTAGGGTTTTGTGTTCTTGTTTAGGGGTTTTCAATGCAGGCAAAATTGGGCTTTGATTCTGGTACCATGATGCTCGTGAGGATGAGACGAGTTGATTGGTACCAGTATTGTCATTTATCTTGATCATATGCAATTTTAGAGATGAACACGGTTATACCTACAACAAACGTTTGTAGGTAAAAGTCTTGTTTGCTAAAACGACGGTTCAAGGAAGGAGACAAAGGCGTGGCAGCGTGGGACTGGCCCGTTTAAAATTTCGCGCGTTTGGCTGACCCCACTAGCTTGTTTTGAATATTATGTTTTGTTTTTATTATACTTACAAGTTAACACGCTAGCTCAGATGGTTGGGGGGAGGCCTTTCATGCACACGTCCTGGGTTTGATCCCAGGCGTGTGCATTTTATTATTTTCTTGATTATTTCAGGTGAATCCCATGCAATACAGCATCATACGCCTTCCATACACCCTCAATACCTGGCCACTGGATTCCTAGCTAATAAGATCCAACGTGCCAACCATGAGAGGACCACCATACTCCTCAAGTCAACACCCACGCCAGAACAAGCTTAGTCAAACAGTCTTGGAGTTTTTGGGCCACAAAAACCAGATCTGCACCCCCTTTTTTTGCTAACAACCAGGCCTATCTCTACACTTTTTTTATTTCTTTTTTAATTCTTTTAATATTTGCTTTAATTATTTTAATTAACACCACTAATCATTTTTTTACAAAATCACAAAATCAAGAATTCACAAAAAATTAGAATTAGTTTTTTTTGTGATCAAATTTAATTTAATTTAGTTTAATTTAACTTAGGGAAACTTTAACTTTTTTTTACAATTAAAATCAATTAGAAAAAATTAGGTTAAGTTCTTGATTTAATTCTTTTCTTTTTTCTCAAATAAACCAAAACACAAAAATAGGTTTTTAGAATGAATTAATTTATTTTTTTTAATTTAAAATTAATTAGAACTTAGGATTTTCTTTTTAATTCAATTATTTCATTATTTTCTCAAATAACAAAATATGACAAAAACATTTTTGCTTCAATCGCAAATAGAATTAGTCAAAGGGTCAAAACCCTAATCGCCTCGCATTTAATTTTCCGCATGCTTGTTATTTATTTTGCCAATATTTTGTAACTGTTCATGGTTTGTAATAGTTAATTTAGGGTTTTTATTTACTGTTTAAATCCCCGAGTTTTTGGCTATGTAATTAATTCCCCTCCCCGAAGCCTTATAATAGCGTAGGTTTATTTTCTTACATTTTTAATTCCTGCAAATATTTAACTGTCTAGATGTATGCTAATAGGATTGTATGGCAAGAATGCATGACAAATTAATACAGTTAGAAAACCCTAATGTGCAAAGATAAATAACTAAAACAAATCACTCGCACATATCACTCTTAGGGTATGCTCTCACTTCGGTTGCCTTCGCTAAACGATCATTAAGCATAGGGTGTCTTAGTGGTTTCCCTCCAGTCTAAAAAGATCAAAATGTCTCATTCGAATGTTACCTCAGAAATGTTTCCTCGTAAACGTTTCCTCGAAAATGTTTCCTCGAAAGATCTTAAGACTCTAAGGTTATTACTAAGGTGTCCTAATATTTCTTTAGTAACCGTACATCCCTTTCGAATTGACCCTTGCAAATTCCAACGACGGTGCTACCTATTTCTCAGTAGTAG
Source organism: Vicia faba (assembly GCA_948472305.1). Taxonomy (NCBI): domain Eukaryota; kingdom Viridiplantae; phylum Streptophyta; class Magnoliopsida; order Fabales; family Fabaceae; genus Vicia; species Vicia faba. The sequence goes on from OX451737.1 coordinate 1,232,824,632, forward strand.
GATAGCATTGTCTAAAGGAAACAAGAATATAAACGATCTTTTTTTCGAGTGGGTAGACGCTAGTAGGTACTTGCTCAAGTCAAAACTTTTCACACTTACACTTTCCAAAACAAATTTTCAAAACAACTTCATCACACCTTTGAGGACTGATACAAGGTTTATCACGAAGTCAAACTTTTCAAAAACAAACACACAAGCAATTTAAAAATGAGAAAGTACCTAAGAGCCCATGGAAAACCATGGATAGAAAGGGTGCTAACACCTTCCCTTTCTATAATCTACCCCTCGTACTCAGAATATCTCGAAAAAGGATTTTTTTCTGTATTTTTTTCCTTTCCGGTTGGATGAAATAAAAGTCGGTGGAGACTCTTGCTTACCGCGACATTTTGCAAACACAAAACGCAAAACGCAAACCAGTATTAAACAGTCGGTTCTGCCACCGTATCACAATATGTGTCTTAGAGTTTATTCTTTTTCGGAATCTCGACAACTTTCGAAACCTGCGGAATAGCATATAACTTGAGTAAAAACTATGATACTTTTCATCCAGAGACATAGTAAATTCATTGAATTCCAAACTATTAATTCAATTGAATTCTTCATTTGAAATTCATTCAAAGGTAGTAGTAATAACTCAAAAGTTCTGTTTTTTTGATAATTAATCATATTAGTAATAAAGTTTTCAATCAGAAATCCACATTCCATTAATATCATGTTCTTTCATCTTTCTAGTAATGGTTGAGCCTCAACCCACTCTCTCACTGTAGCGTCCTTTCTCATAACATATCGACCATCGTCGTTTATCTCGAAACGGTAATATTTAATCAAAATTGATATACTTTTTCCTTTACTTATCATCATCATCATCCATTATTTTGGTTTTCACCATATTATTAAACATCATTCATAACTGTAATTATTTAGTTAGAACATTTCACTATTCATGCTTACATTACATGCTTACTCTACCAAATCTCTCTCTAGTATCATATTGTAATACAGTGGGAGAACTGACTTGAGGGTTTTGCGTTTTATCTCAAATTGCGGTTAGCAAGAGTCGCCACCGACTTTTCTTTTATCCAAAAGGAAAGGTGAAAAAGCACAGGAAAGACCTTTGAGATTGTTTCTTGAGTTCGGGGGGTAGATTATAAAAAGGGAAGGCATTAGAACCCTTTTTATCCATGGTTTTCCATGGGCTCTTAGTTACTTGCTAGATCACTTGCTTTTGTTTGAAATTGTTCTTTGTGTGATTTTTGAAAGTATTTTGTAAAGAGGCCATTTTTTAGGCAATCTTTGTAATGATTCTTGTTCGTAAGAATTTATACAAAGATGTTGATCTTTTGAAAATGTTTTCAATTTTGTCAGATGTTTTGAAAGTGTATGTGATTGTTTTGAAAATAGCAAGGATGTTTGTTTTGAAATGGAGCAAGTAATTAGGATAAATCTACCTACTCAAATGTCTTTCTTGTTCATTTCCTTTTCCTTTGACATTGCTGTCTTACCATTGATTTGGTAAGCAACCCTATCTTTGGATATAAACGGGATGGGAGTGGGTCATCGTATAGCCATGATTAGCAATGTTTTCAAGGCATCTTAGCATTCTCTTTGAGGGACTAAGATCATTTTGTAAGGCAACTTTGAATAGCGTCATCGAGGGACTATGATCTTGTATTTGCTTGTTTTTGCTAAGATACCTTACATGCGTAATATGGCCATTTTGTATAAGGCAACTAAGTGGATTTTACCCTAGGGGTGTGAAAGTGTGTCATTTTCATGCTTGTTTTGTCTTGAATTAGGGTTTTCTATTTGATTGCTTTTATCTTCCCATACAAACCCTAATTACTAGTATGTTATGTAAAAACGATAAATTGCGAAATTTAAAGTTACTACGTTATTACAACATTTGTGGGAGGGGGTATATAATTTATGAATGGGGATTGCAATAATATAAACCTAATTAATCTATTACAACCAAATTGAATATTGTACAAATAATTGAAATAAATGATATACAAGATGAATTAAATATGCAAGAATTGTAAATGCAAAGAAAAAAGATTTTTTGTTTGGTTTCTTAAGGAAGAGGGTTTTGATTTTAACCTAATTAAATAAAGAAAATAATTAGTCAAGTTTAAACTCATTAAGAAAAAGATTCTTGAGTAAAACCCTAATTCTACTTAATTGATTAAAGGAAATGAAGTTTATAAGAAAAGTATTTTTTATATTTTTGTCTTAAAAATAGTACGTGGTGTTATGAAATATTTTTGGTCTTTTTTATATTAAAATAAGTGTATTTAAATAAATAATAATCTAGTTTTAATTTTATTTACAAGGAAATTAGTAAAAGTAAATAAAGTATAATAAATAAAAATAATTTTTTTATGTGGAAAAATATTTAAATTATGTCAAAATATAAATCTATTATTTTTATACTTTTTATGATTTTTTTGGTATTTTAGAAAATATATTTAAAAGAAAAAAGAAATAAAGAAATAAATAAAAATAAATGGGCCAAGGGGTGTCACAAGTAAACAGGGAAGTATGCTAGCAAAAACAAAAAAAAATGTCAGGCCCAAAGGGCCCAACGCTTGCAAAAAAGATGTTAGAAAAAATAAAATAAAATGGAAAAATGCAAAAGGGGGGTTCACATTAGTTCGAACCCTCACCCTTTAGGTAACATATGCCTTAGTACGCGCGCGCTTGCCACTCAGGTGGCTGTTTCATCCGGTCATATAATCAAAGCATAAATATATATTAGAAACTACTTTCTGAAGGCAACTTCATCTTCAACCTTGAGCCATAGCCGGACCACCTGTATCTTCCTCATTTCTCCACAAAAAATGGAAACTCCAAACATGAAAGTTATGGTGTTTCTTCCCACGAATTCAACCATATAACTTATATAAGCTAAATGTCAAAGATAAAAACTAATTTTTCTGGCCCTAAACTGAAACCTAATTTTCTCAGAAATTTTAAATTCAAAATTCTCTATGCACAGTCAATATAAATGGAGACTATGAACATGGTTAACTTTAGAGCAATGATATCTACATTTTGTTTTCACAAATCAGGATCAAATGATGCTTGTAGGAAGAGATAGAAGTTTGAACTTTTACCTCTTACAGCTGGAGTCGTGAATGGAGTTTGAGTAACTTTTGAGATGGCCTGAGGATCTGTTTAGCTTGCTTGGACCTCCTTGAGTGTATTCCAACTCTTACTTTGCCTTGAAAGTTCCTGAATCTCTCTACTCAAGTCAACCTACAAACTTGATATTTGAAAATCGTGGATGGTGATGGAGGAGTTATAGTGAGGAAACAAGGGTGTGGATTGCTTTGGTATGATGTATAGAAAGTGTCTGAGTGATTAGTTTTCAAAACGCACGTGTGGGAATAAAGATCACGTGTTTTGGTTCAAAACTGTGTGTTAACTTGAAAATAGTGTGTCTACTTATAAGCAAGATATTTTAAGACTTGTAACAACTCAGATTTCAAAAACTCACATGTTTTGCTTGGTTACTTGTTTTTTAAGCAAAGCTAGCAAGCATGGTTTCAATGTGAAGTACAAAGCTTGTAGGGGGCTGAGACCTTTAAACACACTTGTTCTGATTGTGTAGAGTGTGTTTGTGCAGAAAGAACAAATGCAAGGCTCAATGCAAGCTGACTTTGCATAAAGCTTGCTTTTTTAAAATGGCAATGTTGCCTTTCTTACCAAAATGTAATTAAATTTGTATAATGCATTGAATGCTTAGATTAAAGCTTCCAACAGCTGTGAAAGCAGTTAATTATGGAGTGAAAGTCAAGTTAGAAGCCTGCAAAGTGAGATTTGTACAGCCTGCTTGAAGATTGGATCCAATGTTCTTCACAAAATGGCTTGTAATCCAAGTGACAAAACACCAACTTTATCTCTTTGATTCTCCCTACTCAAGAATGATCTCGAGGAGTTCTTAGACATTTTGGAAAGCTTGCAATGTTCTATACAACTAATATTTGAATTGCTTTGAAATATTCCCCTTGGAACTATATGAAAAAGTACCATGAACTTAGGTCAAAATCCTGGCCAAAGTTGTATGAAGTAAAGTTGTAGATTTCATGGAGATCTACAACTTTCATGGTGGAAATTTGGCTCAAAGTTGTGAAAAAATAAGAAATTTTCTACTTAGAAAAATTTCTAAGTTAAGAAATTTCATCTTTTCAATATAAAATCTTGAATTCTTGATTTCTTGATGAACAAGTTTCATATTTTGACATGTTTTGATGAATTATGACCTTTGGAACTTGAATTTGACCAAAAAGTCAAGGCTTGACTTTTCAGTATACAGTTGACTTTTGATCAGTTAACTGCAAAATTCAACTGTCAATCAAATGGATTTGCAATGTTTTGAATCATGTCACTAGGTCAAAATACTTCAATTGGACTCTTGAGATCATGCCTTAAACCAATTGATCATTTTCTAGGTCAAAAAAATCCGAAATTGCCCTTTCTCAGTCAAAACCCTAATTTTGACCATTTTGCCCTTTTGGAGATTTGATCAAGTTTCTTGAGGAATTATGGTCCAAACTTGATCAAATGATGCATATGGGTCTAAAATGTTTATGTGGATCAAAAATTATGAAGCTTGACTGTAAATTGGCTATGGTTGACTTTTTTTCCCAATAAAGTTGATTTTTAGGTCAATTGTTCAATTGACTGATCAAAAGTGTGATCCAAGGCTTGAAACTTGACATGAGTAATCTTGGGGGCCCATAATGATCCATGAAAGTAATACAGGGCATTGGAAGTTCAAAAATACTTGTGCAATCTCAAACCCTAATTTTCAGTCATCAGTGCTTAAGGAGGTGTCTTGAGCTGATCAACCCAAATGCAGTCTTGATCCAAAGGAGATCTTGTGAGAAAATTCTTGATAAGTGAGAGGGAAAATTTTGGGGTACAACAGCTGCCCATGTTCAATATTCTTAAGCCTGAAGAGTTGGATTGGCATGTTTTGTCAATCGTGACTCGAAGGTGGAAGATGATTGTACACTAGCGTGCCTAGAAATTTGCACTGGCGATGTGATGGTTGAGGGAATGGGCTTAAAGATGCCATTTGGAGAGGTGACAGAAAGCTGTAGGAGATGGGCTTGTAGATGCCATCCAAGAGTGATTGTTGAATTGTAATTTGTAAACTGAAAGAATGAGTATCAGAATGGCGTCTGTGTCTGGAGCGTATCTGAGTTGTATCTGGAAGAGGCTTTGATTGAGTATCACAATGGCATCCACGTCTAGAGTGTATCTGTACTGTATGTGAAGTCTGAATCTGAATGAGTATCAGAATGGAATCTGTGTCTGGAGCGTATCTGTATTGTATCTGAAAGTTGAGTCTGAATGAGCATCAGAATGGCATCCGTGTCTGGAGTGTATCTGAACTATAACAAAAGGTGATTTTTAATGAGTATCAGAATGGCGTCCATGTCTGGAGCGTATCTGGACTGTATCAAAAGGTAGAATCTGAATGAGTATCAAAATTACGTTTGTGTTTGGAGTGTATCTGAAATGTATCTGAGAAGTTGATTTTGAATGAGTATCAGAATGGCGTCCGTGTTTGGAGCGTATCTGAACTGCATCAAAAGATTTTGAATATCTGTTAGTGGTAGCTGTTAACCTTATCCTGAAAAGGGTAAAATGTTAGCTAAAATACAATGTTTATGTTGTATGAAATGCATAGTATAATGCATCGTGTTATCAATGTTTATGATATATGGATGTAGTGCATGCGTATATGAGCTAGTTTGCTGCACTGCTGTTGGAATGGGGAAAATAAATCCCTGACTGCTGCTGAGGATATGGAGTATAAGTCTTGATGTTGTAAAGTCTAAGTGTTGACGAATTTCTATTTTAGAGAAATAAACTCTATTGCAAGGGAAATGTCGTATACTGCTTGTGAAATCCTATTGGGGAATCCTAAGAAATTTGACGACTTCTACTGGGGATCGACCATTTGAAACCTTATTCCGCTGGGGATTTAAGAGACGTCCTGCAGGGATTTCTTATAGCCCAGAGGTATTTCCCTATCCATTAAACCCATCAGTAATTGCCTTTTTCATTTTGTTTATTTGTAAACAGTAATTATATTCAAATGCATATGTTCAACAATGAATCATTGGACGTTTTTTGCAAACAAAATACAAGCGTAAAGAAAAAAAAACAGATAGTTTTTTCACTTTCAAATAGATATCTCTATATTGACTTTGAGTAAGCATTTTTGTACAAGGAGACAAACATTCTAGTAATAGAATGTCGTTGTAAAAAGAATGAAAATTTCGATACAGAGAAAAGATAGCTATGTGTAAAAATCCCAAGGGGTTTCCATTCTTCTATAGCCTTCGTATCTCCGAACATCTTGTCTATTTGTTTCCTTGTCCGAAGATAATTGAATTGATCAGAAACTCCGAGTTTGTCAGTGGAAGCCAAAGGTTATCCGTAAAGTGATCAGACGGGACATAGTCACACGCTTTAATTCCCTAACTTTTACCTGGACCGCCCTTTCGGGTTTTCAGTCCATCGAGAAACCCTTTTTTTTGCCCAAGTCGCCCTTTCGGGTTTTCAACTTCCCGGGTGTACAGATTTTTTGTTTTATCCCTAATTTTTTCCCGAACCCTTTTGGTTCGCCGTGATGCCCTTGTTTTTCCTAGGTATGTCAACCTAGCGGGTCTCTTATGCATAGTTTTGACTATGTCCGCGTTCGCAGGATGCGGCAGGTCATCACCATCCATGGTGGTCAAGATCATTGCCCCACCAGAGAAAATATTTTTGATCACAAATGGTCCTTCATAGGTAGGAGCCCACTTGCCCATAGGATCACCTTGTGGAAGTATGATGCGTTTGATCACTAGATCCCTAACTTGATACACCTGGCGTCTGACCTTTTTGTTGAAAGCCTTGATCATCCGTTTTTGATACATTTGACCATGGCAAACAACAATAAGTCTCTTCTCATCAATCAAGTTCAGCTGATCAAGTTGAGTCTGGATCCAGTCATCTTCGTTCAGCCCTGCATCCTTCATAATCCTCAGAGAGGGGATTTGGACCTCGATAGGCAAGACAACTTCCATGCCCTAAACCAGAGAATAGGGTGTTGCCCCGGTTGATGTGCGAGCCGTGGTACGATACACGTGGAGAGCGAATGGTAACATCTCATGCCAGTCTTTGTATGTGACCGTTATTTTCTGTATGATTTTTTTTAATGTTTTTATTTGCACCTTTGACAACATCATTCATTTTTAGCTGGTAAGAGGAAGAATTATGATGCTGAATCTTGAATTCTTTGCACAAGGCGGTGATCATAGTATTGTTGAGATTTGTACCATTGTCAGTGATAATCCTTTCCGGGATACCGTACCGGAAAATGAGATTTTGTTTGATAAAATGGGTAACAACATTCTTGGTAACGGAAGAAAAGGAAGCTGCCTCCACCCATTTTGTAAAATAGTCAATGGCCACTAGGATGAAGCGGTGTCCATTGGAGGTCGTCAGCTTGATTTCCCCAATCATATCAATCCCCCACATTGAAAAGGGCCAAGGAGCCGTCAAGACATTCAGAGGAACCGGAGGTACGTGCACCTTGTCGGTATAAATCTGACACTTATGGAAGGTTCGAGAGTGTTGATAGCAATCTGCTTCCATGGTGGACCAATAATAGCCTGCCCGTAGGATTTTCTTTGCCATCGTGTGCCCACTAGAGTGGGTGCCAAAAGTGCCTTCATGCAATTCCGCCATGATCCTTTCAGCCTCAATCTTATCTATACACCGAAGTAACACAAATTCATGATTGCGTTTATACAGGATGTCGTTACTAAGGAAGAACTTAGCAGAGAATCTTCTTAAGAACTTCTTATCATTGATTGAAGCTCTTTCTGGATATTATTGAGCCTCGAGATACTTCTTGACTTCGTGAAACCAAGGCTGGTCCATTACTTCTTTAGTATTAATCTCGTGACAGTGTGCTGGTTCCTCCATTCGTTCGATGGTGATCTGGGGAGCCTCGTTATCCCAATTAAGTTTAAACATAGATGACATTGTGGCTAGAGCATCTACTAGCTAATTTTATTCTCGCGGGAAATGCTCGAAGGTAATCTTCTCAAAATGTGGTAACAATGTCAAAACATGTTCTTTATAAGGGATATGGTTAGGGTGTTTGGTGTCCCATTCCCCTTTGATCTGGATGATAACCAAAGCTGAGTCTCCGAATACATCCAAGGATTTGATCCCTAAGTCTATGGCAGCTTTGAGACCGAAGATGCACGCCTCGTATTCCGCCATGTTGCTTGTACAATTGAAGCAAAGTATGGCAGTAAAGGGAGTGTGACACCCTTCCGGAGATATGAGTACAGCACCAATACCATTGCTGAGTTCATTGAATGCTCCATCAAAGAACAGGGTCCATCGGGATCCTTGTTCAGGTCCGTCATATGGCCTGAATTCTTCACAGTTATCTAATGTCATGATGTCCTCATCCGAAAATTCGAATTTCATGGATTGGTAGTCTTCTACAGCTTGGTGAGCGAGGTGATCAGCTAGTACACCGCCCTTTATATCTTTCTGGATAGTATACTGTATGTCATATTCTGTCAGGATCATATGCCATCTCGCTATTCTCCCAGAAAGAGCAGGCTTCTCGAAGATGTATTTTATCGGATCCATTTTAGATATCAACAAGGTAGTATGAGTCAGCATATATTGTCTTAGCCAGCGAGCAGCCCATGCCAGAGCGCAACAATTTTTCTCGAACAGTGAATATATGGTTTCATAGTCGGTAAAACTTTTGCTCAGGTAGTAAATAGCATGCTCTTTTCGGCCAGACTCGTCATGCTTCCCCAATACACACCCCATTGAGTTTTCTAAAACAGTCAGATACATGATCAACGACCTTCCCTCGACTGGTGGCATCAACACATGAGGCTCTTGTAAGTATTCTTTGATTTTGTCAAAAGCAACTTGGCATTCATCATTCCATTTGACTACTTGATCTTTCTTCAATAGTTTTAAGATTGGCTCACAAGTAGCTGTCAGGTGACAAATGAATCTGGCAATATAGTTCAAACATCCCAAGAATCCTCTGAATTCCTTCTCAGTACGAGGAGTAGGCATCTCTTGTATTGCTTTAACTTTGGTAGGATCGACCTCGATACCTTTGTTGCTGACGACAAAGCCTAGGAGTTTACCAGATCGTACCACAAATGTGCATTTGTTAGGGTTCAACCTCAGCTTGTACTTCAGTCTCTCGAACAGTTTTTGTAAGTGATCAAGAGGCTCTTCTTCTGTTTGAGATTTGGCTATCATATCATCCACATAGACCTCTATTTCGTGATGTATCATGTCGTGAAATAAAGCTACCATGGCACGCTGATAGGTTGCCCCAGCGTTCTTTAGCCGGAATGGCATCACCTTATAGCAGAAAGTGCCCCACTGCGTAACAAACGTTGTTTTCTCCATGTCCTCAGGTGCCATTTTGATTTGGTTGTAACCTGAGAATCCGTCCATGAAGGAAAACACTTTGTGTTGTGCCGTATTGTCAACTAGGATATCAATGTGGGGGAGTGGAAAATCATCCTTAGGGCTCGCCCTATTCAAATCTCTGTAGTCCATACACATTCTCACTTTGCCGTCTTTTTTGGGTACGGGAACAATGTTGGCAACCCATTGAGGGTAAGAGGTGACAACCAAGAATCCAGTGTTGAATTGCTTCATGACCTCTGTTTTAATCTTTTCTGACATATCAGGTCTCATACGGCAAACCTTTTGCTTTACTGGCGGGTGTTGTACCCCAAAATTTGCCCTCCCATTTCCTCAACATTTTCTCATCACAAGACCTTTGAAGATCAAGATCCAGTTAGGGTTCCCTCTGCTCAAGACTTCTCCTTGCACTGTGGACTCAAATTAGGGTTTGTGTTTGCCTAAGGATATTTTGACCTAAAATGCCTAAGATAACTTTCATGCTTCATGTTGGACTCCCAAGTTTATCCTCACCAAGTTTCAAGTCTTGATTCCAAGTTTTGCCCAGTCAATTGGACAGTTGACCTAGAAATCGGCTGTATTGGGGAAAAAGTCAACTGTGGCCAATTGACAGTCAAACCTCATGAAATTTGATCCACATCAACATTATGAACTCATATGGACCATTTGATCAAGTTTGGATCACAATTCCACAAGAAATTTGATCAGATCACCAAAAGGGCAAAATGGTCATTTTTAGGGTTTTGACTGCACAAAGGCAATTTTTGACTGTTTGACCTAGCCAATGGCAAAACAAGCTCACATATGGACTCAAGGACCCCATGGAATTATCTTGACATGTTCATCAAGCTCAAAAGATCCCAAGTACACAAGATTGACAGTTGAATTTCCCAGTCAATTGATCAATTTTGACTGTATACTGAAAAGTCAAACTTTGACTTTTTGGTCAAAATCAAGAGTCAAGATTCATTTTTCATCAAAACATGCCAAATCATGAAACTTGTTCATCAAGAAATCACAAAATGCAAATTAGGGTTAGAAAATGGAATTTTTCATAACTTAGAATTTTTCTAAGTTATGAAAAACCCTAATTTTTTCCCAACTTTGCCCCATCTTTTCACCAAGATCCATTTGGATTCAAACAAAAGTCAAAACATGAAAGTTGTAGCTTGTTGCATAATCTACAACTTTGATTCACAAAGTTTTCTCATTTGAAGCTTGTATCTCAAGTTACAATTTTTTGAATAAGGGCACTAAACCATTTTTTAACTTAGTAAAATTTAACCTATTTTGACAAGGTTTTCTACCCCACTTCAAGGCCACTTTTCATACCCTTCCACTTGGAATTTTAATTTGCATTTCAAAGATGGATTGTAGTACACATTCCAAGCTTTCCAAAATGTCCAAGAACTCACCAAACAACCTCATAACTTAAGAGATTCGAATTTCACAAGTTGGCAAAAATTCACTTTTGTTCTTCATCAAAACATGTTCATAATCTTGCAAATTTGAACTCAGCTTGCTTTATGCTTAATTACAGGTCCTTGAACCATTCCATACTCAATAATTTAATGCATATTCAATGTGTTGAGGCCATGTTCTTTGTGTTCTAACATTGCATAGTGGATTAATCCTAAACTAGATAAAGTGCTTTATCCATTTTTGTAAAAAGCTAGCTTTATGTCAATTTGGAATCCAAGCAAGTACAAGCAAAATCCTCTTGGCACAAGATTATGGACAAGTTGCTCTGATCAAGAGAGGATTATGCAGCAGGATTAGAGGCCCCTACTGACCTAAAAACAAAAGTGACCATTGCTTGCTTCATTTTCAAGTAACATTGCATAACTTATCACATATCTCATCTCAGCTTAAAAACACAAAAAAAAGAAGTTATCAAACACATTCCATAGACCACATCCAAGCTTTGGCACGAGTCCTGAACCTCTCAAGCATCCTCCATCTCAAAATCACCTTGAAACTGCACAAACAGGGGAACCCCTGCAGATTGAGTGCAAACTCCCACTTCCCTCGAGCATTCTCACCAAAAACAATTCATACACCTTCCTTACAACATATGCAAGCTAACCATGGCCTAAAACCTGACCTGTAATCACTCTAACAGTTTCCACCATTTTTAATTTCTCCTTTTGCAGTTGAAGTTCTACAGCTTGATACAAGAAGGTTCAAGACAAAGTAAGCATTGAAAAAGCATCCCTGGACCTCAAGGAAGCTTTTCCAATCATTACATTGCACTGAAAGTCCCTCATTCTCCACATAGAAGTTCAACTGCACAGGTAAAACTTTGAACTCGTATCTCTCTTATCATGCATCTTTAGTCTTAAGTTTGTGAAGAAACAAGGTCCTACTCATAGCCCTGAACATGTACATGTCTTTACATTTCATTTCTTTTGCCTGAGTAGAGAGAATTTGGAGTTTGAAAATGGTAGAAAAATTAGGTTAGGATTTGGGGGAGGAGAAATTCTCCCTCATCTTAGAGAGATAGGTCAAGTTCTTTATATGGTTAGAACCGTCTCTTCATGCTGAACATTTGTTGTGTTATGAGTTTTTGCTGAAAAGCCAAGAATCAGGAGTTAGACATTGAAGAACAGGGGCGCGCGTTTTTCAAATGTTTGTGCTGGAGGTTGAAGACAATGATCAGTGGGCTGGGCTTGTTGTTATTTTGCTCTTCACACCATCTTTTTTGATTCACACCCCCTGAGCCCATTTGTTCATTTTTTGACATTTTCGACTTTTTCCTTTCATGTTTGACTTGTTTATTTTTTTTCTCATGACATTAGAAAATTTAAAATATTTTTTTCATCATTTTTTGCATTTATTGCATATTTATTTGTTTATTTTCTTTGTTTGTACAAATATATATATATATACTATTATTAGAATAAATATAAAAATAATGTAAATACAATTTTTATTTGTATTTACCTCCTGAAAATATTTCACATAAAAAATACTCTTTTTATTCATTTTACTAAAATATTAAATAAATATTTATTTTGTGTATAATACATATTTAAGATTTAATATATATATATATATATATATATATATATATATATATATATATATATATATATATATATATATATATATATATATGTTTATTAATATATTTAAGCTAAAATATAAAAAATACTTGAATTTTTCATTTTTATTAATATTTGATACAAAAATACTTTTTTTCACAATATACTTCATTTTATTTTATTTTTATAAATATACAAATAAATATTTGTATTAAATTAGATAATAAGGCATTTTCTTTAAAAAAAAATTAGGGCTTGTGCCCTAAATTCAAAATACTCCAAAAAAAATAATACATTTTATTTTCTTTTCTCTTTTACATAAATAATATTTTTTCATACATATACAAAACATTTTTTGTGCATCTTGCATTTTTATTTAATTTTTGTACATTATTTAAATTGCAAATATTCAAAATGATGTAATAATTTAGATTTAAATTCTTGTCAATATCCCCATTTGAACATTTGTACCCCCCTTCCCATATTTGGTTTTGTAATAGCTTAGTAATTTTAATTTTCGCACTTTATTGTTTTCTAATGATAACATGTTAGAATTAGGGTTTGTATGCGAAAAAACGAAAAAAAAATAGTTTGACCTAATACAAGATAAATGAGCATGAAAATAAACAACACATCTCACACTTGCACCCCTAGGGTATTCCACTTGTTGCCTTCAAATAAATGGGCCATATTGTATGTTGAACTTCTTTGGGCAAAGCAAACAATTTGAATGATCATAGTCCCTCGACAAAACTTTTCAAAAACAAACAAAAAAACAAATGATCAAGTCCCTTAAATAAAATTGCCCAAAGACATTTAACGCCGTTGCAATTATGGTCTAAACGATGACCCGCGCCTGTCCCTCTCACATCCTAACACAAGATTGTCCACCAAATACAATGGTGGAACAAACTTGTTAAAAGGGTTAAAACATAACAATAATCTTTTGAGAAATTTAGGAGTAGATAACCTCTTAGTTGCTTGAATCAAACTTGCAAAACAAAACACTTGCCTAATTTCAAAACCACACAACACTACACTTTCAAAACAACTTTCAAAAAACAAATGAAAACCTTTTCAAAAGACATACATCTTTGTATACATCCCCACATGGATCATTACAAAGGTTGCCACCACATTGGCATCTTTTCAAAATATTTTCAAAACCCACACACAAAGCACCATTTAAAACAATTGAAAACAAAAGGCAAGTGATCTAAGCAAGTAACTAAGAGCCCATGGATAACCATGGATAGAAAGGGTGCTAATACCTTCCCTTTCTATAATCTACTCCCCGAACCCAAGAAAACATCTCAAAAGGTTTTTGCTGTGCTTTTTAACCTTTCCTTAGGATAAAATAAAAAGTCGGTGGCGACTCTTGCTAACCGCAACATTTGCGAACACAAATGCAAAACCCTAGTCAGTTCTCCCACCGTATCACAGAACTGGCGACTCTGCTGGGAGAGTATTTTTAAAAGTGGAGTAACCTTAGGGCTTAGATCACCTTTATTTTCAATTGATTGTCTTGTTTGCTTTTACATTTGTGGGCTTTGTATCGGAGTTTTATAGATCCTAACCCGGATCTGGGGATACCTTCTTAGAAAGTAGCAACAAGGCTGTGAGGGAACTGTGTGGAGTATACCGACATGGTTGAAGCAGTCTGCTACGTTGATGTGGCACTTTGGTGTGTACCGGTAACCCTTGAGTTCAGTCAAGGAGAGTACGGGGCCGCCGCGTGGTGTCGTGAAGCATCAACTGACCTTAGGAACCTTAATTAAACCATCTTGGCCTTTTTAGGGTAGTGAGATAACTGACTTTGGTGCAGTCCGAGGTTGGTTGATACTCGATACTACACTCAATTGAGGGTTACTTTCCTGGGATATTTCGGTCGCCAGTTCAGTGGCTAAATCGAAACGATGAACAATGAAAGTAATCCAGTGATATTGGGACCTTTAGAACCCGGTTACTTCTAATAGGACAGGTTGAGCCCACCAAACTTCAAGAGGGTAATACCCAGACCCCATGCAGGCCTAAACTCTAAGGGTTTGTCTTGTGTGACTTGTGTGCCTTACCATGTTTGCCTTTGTGAACATTTGTGGTGTATTTAATCATAACATCATGACATCATACAACATCATGAGCATTGACTAACCATTTCAAGGGTTTCGAATCTTCATCTTTGTTCTTGTTTTATAGGACATGGAAACCGCTCGCAGAAAGACAATTCAGATTAGCCTTGTAAAGATCCCTCCGCAGCTTAAGGAACTTATGTCCAGGATTCCCGAGGGTTCTTCATTCAGTGAGAGACATGGAAGACTCATCAGCTTGGTTAACACCAACATTGAGGAGGATTTGATAAAAGTCCTGTTCCAATTCTTTGACCCTCTACATCACTGTTTCACTTTTCCCGATTATCAATTGGTGCCTACATTGGAAGAGTTCTCCCGACTCTTGAAGGTCCCTATACTTGATCAACTACCCTACAACGGTACGGAAGAGGAGCCCAAGCTTGAAGAGATTGCTAAAGCCTTGCACCTACAGTCATCTGACCTCAAGGGACATTGGGAAGTCAGAAGTGGTATCAAGGGTTTCTTAGCCAAGTTTCTGTTTGAGAAGGCCCAAGAATGTTGGAACTCCCTTGACCTACGAGCTTTTGAAGAAGTTATGGCCCTCCTCGTCTATGGTTTGGTGTTATTCCCTAACCCAGATCAGCTTATTGATATCAGTGCTGTCCAGATCTTCATGACCAAGAATCCTATACCTACGTTGCTGGGGGACGTCCTTCACTCATGTTACACTCGAACCATGAGAAGAAGGGGTGTCCTTATGTGTTGCACTCCTCTCCTGGGAAGGTGGTTTATTTCGCACCTTCGACAAACAGTTTTAAAGAACGAGCGGGGTTTGAGATGGTCACAACGGTTAATGACTCTCACGCATGCAGATATACATTGGTGCCCTAGGTCTAGGGAAGACATCACTATCATTGATCGTTGTGGGGAGTACCCTAATGTTCCTTTATTTGGAATCAAAGGAGGTATTACTTACAACCCATGCCTGGCTTGGAGACAGTTTGGTTATGCTCGGAGGGATGGCCCTCATGACATGTTAATTCCTAACATAGTTTTTGACTTCGACAACGATACTCAAGGACTTCGTCAGAGATTTATCAGAGCTTGGAGGATGCCAAGTAGGATAGACAGCAAGACACTGGGGCACAGGAACTCCATCCCGTTGGAACCTTATCTCAAGTGGATACGAGCCCGCTCCCAGAAGTTAGTGATGCCTTATCCTCATATGCTCCCTGTGATCAAAGAACCAGTCTTGGAAGGAGAGGCATCCTACACCATTCAACATCCCGACATGCCCACCTCCTGGGAAGAAATGCAGAAGAGCTGGGTCCAGCTTAAGGAAGAACGGAATTCTTTTGAGACCAGTCTACATGCTAGTTAAAAGAAGGTC
The DNA here is from genome assembly GCA_948472305.1 of Vicia faba. Lineage (NCBI taxonomy): Eukaryota > Viridiplantae > Streptophyta > Magnoliopsida > Fabales > Fabaceae > Vicia > Vicia faba. The sequence goes on from OX451737.1 coordinate 1,232,840,624, forward strand.
CTGGAACTCACCCGCCTGCTGCACGAGGAAAGGAATCTCAACACCTACATCGCGCCAAAGAGGATGCGCAATGTTTTTTTACCTTAAGGAGTCATTTTGTAGTATTTGGCCCATGGGGCATTTATGTGTTAACGAATTTCTCCTTATTAATATGATGTGCGTTCCTTTTTATCTATAACAAATTTTGAATATTCTAAATCCTTGAATGCATTGCATACATACGCATTCCATTGCACCATATGCATAACAGGTACCCTATTTCGCAGGATGCTTAATTTTCTTCGTTGTTTGTGTGCACAGTCATCATGAATCCAGACTCCTCCAGTGAGCAAGCAATCAAGGCCCTTCAGGCCCAAAGTGCACAGTTTCAAGAGATGGTCCTAAGCCTAGCCCAAGGTCAGCAAGAGTTGAAGACTCTACTCATGAAGAAGAAGAAGAAAAAGAGGACTGCATTGTTCAACACCGGATGCAGATTTGGGAACACACTCCATAATGAAGCTGATCCAACCACTTCTTCTGCTGAGAAGAATAGTCCCCAAGGGGGAGGAGCTCCTAGTCCCACAGTCTCCGACAACGAGACGGACTATAACGATGAACAATACCCACCTGCTGCTGACAGATATAAGCAATTGGAGGACCGCTTGAGCGCCATGGAAATTCAGAATGTGCCGGGACTGGATTTCGGAGACTTGGGGTTATCTTCTGGGGTAGTAATTCCACACAAGTTTAAGGCGCCTTCCTTCGCCAAGTATGATGGGGTCTCCTGCCCAAAGCTGCATCTGAGGTCGTACGTAAGGAAAATCCAACCTTACACAGCAGATAAGAACCTCTGGATTCACTTCTTCCAAGATAGCCTCTCGGGGTCGCAGCTTGAATGGTTTTACCAATTGGATGGAGCTAGCATCCGACACTGGGAAGATTTGGCAACCGCATTCTACAGACAATACCAATACAATTCTGATCTCGCTCCTACGCGTACCCAACTTCAGGGTATGTCTCTAGGAACGGGTGAAGGGTTCAAAGAGTACGCTCAAAAATGGAGAGATTTGGCTGGTAGGGTGCAGCCTCCATTAACTGATCGAGAGCTGGTTGATATGTTCCTAGGGACATTGTCTGGTCTGTTTTTCAATCATTTGGTTGGTAACTCCTCCGCTGGGTTTACAGATTTAATATTGACGGGAGAAAGAATTGAAGCTGGCATCAGGTCAGGCAAAATACAAAAGGCTGCCTCCACAAGTGCTGAGAAGAGGCCGTTTAAGAAAGAAGCAAGTGCCGTCTATGGTCCTAGAAGACAAGTCAAGCCCGAAAGTCGCCAAGCCGTCAATGCTTTGTTCATCTCCAAACCTGTTGCTGCTCCTCAGCAGTACAATCAACAAAGAAGCGAAAGGCCCAAGAGGCAGTATACTCGGCTGAGTATGACCTTATCTCAAATTTTACCCCAACTGTTATCCACCAACCTGGTGACCCTCAAAGAAGCTCCTAAGGTCGTCAACACTGCGTCTCCTAAGTATAACCCAAATGCCCGGTGTGCTTATCATTCTGATAGTCCCGGGCACACTATTGATGATTGCTGGGCCTTGAGAAACAAAGTGCAAGATCTGATCGACGCAAAGGAAATTCAGTTTGAAGCACCGGAAAGACCAAATGTTGTAACTGCTCCTATGCCCCAGCATAGAGTAAATGCCATCGAAGAAGAAATGTACGCTGTTTCGGTAAATGAAGTTGTCACCCCTCTGAAGACTGTTAAGAAGAACCTACTGCGGGCCGGTTTATTTCCGGGTTGCGGTGAAGGTTGCCTGTTCTGTGCTACTTCCCTATCTGATTGTCCCTTGCTGAGGTTAGGCATCCAAGGCCTAATGGATAGCAAGGAGATTCTATTCAAGAAATCTGCTGTTCAGTTGGTTCCGATAAAAGAAATTTCTGTGGTTACCATCTTCAAAAATCCAATCAAGGCTCCCCCGAAGAAGCCTGTTCAAATCATGACTGTTGCACCTGTGATTATTACTGTCCCGGGGCCTCTCCCCTACATGTCTGATAAAGCTGTCCCCTGGCATTATGGGGCAGACGTGTATGTAAATGGAATCAAACAAGAATTCGACACTGGCGCCAGTATCTGCGATATCACTGGTCCAGCCAAGGTCACCCGCAGTGGCAGGCTCTTCTCGCCTGACATTGCACCGCCCGCTATTCGAAAACCCCTCCTTATAAAACCTACAAGTTTACCTGTTCCTGTTGCTGATCAAGTTGTGTCCCCTGCCGCTGAGTCATCAAATGCTCGGGGCAAAGAGATTGAAGAAGAGCCTGCCCGGATGGAGGCACAAATACCCATAAATGCTGAGGCCTCCCGACAAGAAATGGAGGAGATTCTGAAAATAATAAAGAAAAGTGATTTCAATGTTGTCGAGCAGCTGGGGCATACGCCCTCCAAGATCTCCCTGCTCTCCTTATTGCTATGCTCCGATGCCCATGCTAAGGCCTTGATCTCATTTCTCAAGACGGCCCATGTGCCGCAGGAAACGTCTGCAGTCCAGTTCACTGATTGCATAGCGAATCTAACAGCAGATAATGGCTTGGGTTTCTCAGATGCTGACCTGACTGCGAAGGGAAGAGACCACAATGATGCCCCGCATGTCTCTATCGAATGCAGGGGCACTACCTTGGCGCATGTATTGGTGGATACTGGTTCTTCTTTGAATGTCCTACCAAAAAAGGCTTTAGATCGTCTGGATTATGAAGGCCTGGAATTGAAGCCCAGCAATATCATCGTCAGGGCCTTTGACGGTTCTAAAAGGATGGTTCATGGAGAGGTTAACATCCCTATTCGTGTGGGCTCTCAAGTGTTTGACTCTACTTTTTATGTGATGGATATACGTCCATCGTACTCTTGTCTACTGGGTCGACCTTGGATCCATAAAGCTGGGGCAGTGACCTCCACCTTGCACTAGAAGCTGAAGTACCCCGTCAGAGGGAAGATCGTCACTGTGCAAGGAGAAGAGGAGTATATGGTGAGCCATTTGAATTCCTTCAGGTACATTGAGATGGACGGGGAGTTTATTGAAACCCCCTTCCAGCATTTTGAGGAGGTGCATCCAATTTCAGCAGCTGCAGAGACAATAGCCGAAGAGAATGATTCCTTGAAGATGGCTTCCCTAAGGGATGCCCGGGCTGTGGTTCAGAAAGGCAATTGTGCACACTGGGGTCAGCTTCCTGACTTCACTCAGAAGAACGACAAGTTTGGGCTAGGCTTTACTGCAGAGGCTCAGAAGGCGGTGCGCAAAGAGAAGATCGGAAAGGCTCCGGTGTTTATTTCCAGCTCAAGGGTGAATGCTATCGAGGAGGATGTGGAGGAAGCTGAGTTTGACAGTTGGATCTACCCGACTACCAGCAACGGACCAAGCAACTGGACGACAAAGGATTTTACCCCTATCACATTTGTCACGCAGTAATTAATTTCTTTTGATTTCCGATTTGTAACAAACAATATGTTAAAACTTTGTTGGCTCGGTGTCCTACCCGGGGCATCGTAGCTCCATTTGTGAGGGCTTTTTGTATGACATTTTCATATATCATCAATCAAAACATTGGACGTTTGTTGCATTTCAAATCTTTTGCTCTTTTCCTTTCTGTGTTATATATATTGCAAAACAGCTATATTTACACACACTCACTTATACAGGTTTCAATCCACTCTGGATCTCACTGGTAACAGCTCTGCTACCGCCAGTTATGACTTCGAAAATCCGATCAACTTGGCCGAAGACGAAGGTGAAGATGATTGCGAAGTGCCTGGTGAACTCGCAAGACTGCTACTCCAGGAAGAGAGGGCTATTCAACCACATGAAGAGCCTGTAGAAACAATTAACTTGGGTATTGAGACAGATAGGAAAGAGGTCAAGATTGGTGCCAATCTAGAGCTCAGCGTGAAGCAACGATTGATCCAAATGTTACAAGACTACATGGAGATTTTTGCTTGGTCCTATGAAGATATGCCTGGTTTGGATGCCGACATTGTAGTTCACCACCTGCCAACCAAGGAAGATTGCCCTCCGGTAAAGCAAAAAGTCCGACGGATGCGTCCAGAGATGTCTGAAAAGATCAAGGCCGAGGTTATGAAACAGTTTGATGCCGGGTTCCTTGCAGTAACTTCTTACCCTCAGTGGGTTGCCAATGTGGTGCCAGTACCGAAGAAGGACGGTAAAGTCAGAATGTGTGTTGACTACAGGGATCTGAACAGGGCCAGCCCCAAGGATGACTTCCCCCTACCTCACATTGATGTCCTTGTTGACAATACAGCTCAACACAAGGTGTTCTCCTTCATGGACGGTTTTTCAGGGTATAATCAGATCAAAATGGCTCCAGAAGATATGGAGAAGACTACCTTTGTGACTCAGTGGGGCACCTTCTGTTATAAGGTCATGCCATTTGGATTGAAAAATGCTGGGGCAACCTATCAACGTGCCATGGTTGCTTTATTTCATGATATGATCCATCATGAGATTGAGGTATACGTTGATGACATGATTGCAAGGTCTCAAACTGAGGAGGAGCACCTTGACCATCTGAGGAAGTTATTTGACCGACTCAAGTTGTACAAGCTGAGATTGAATCCCAACAAATGCACCTTTGGGGTGAGGTCCGGAAAATTGCTAGGTTTCATTGTGAGTGATAAAGGTATTCAGGTAGACCCTGCCAAGGTAAAAGCCATACAAGAGATGCCGACTCCAAAAACAGAGAAAGAAGTCAGAGGCTTCCTGGGACGATTGAATTACATTGCCCGATTCATCTCACATCTGACAGCTACTTGTGAGCCAATCTTCAAATTACTGAAGAAAGATCAAGTAGTACGCTGGAACGATGAATGTCAGGCCGCCTTTGAAAGGATAAAGGAATATCTCCAAGAGCCACCCATTCTTATGCCACCGGTGGAAGGAAGACCTCTGATACTATACTTGACAGTACTTGATAATTCAATGGGGTGTGTGCTGGGGCAGCATGACGAGTCTGGCCGAAAAGAGCACGCTATTTATTACTTGAGCAAAAAGTTTACCGACTGTGAGTCTCGTTACTCACTGCTTGAGAAAACTTGCTGCGCTCTTGTATGGGCTGCTCGCCGGCTGAGACAGTATATGCTGACTCACACTACTCTATTGATTTCAAAAATGGATCCCATCAAGTACATATTTGAAAAGCCCGCTCTGTCTGGAAGAATAGCGAGATGGCAAATGATCTTGACAGAATATGACATCCAGTATACAACTCAGAAAGCAATTAAGGGAAGTGTACTGGCCGATCATTTGGCACACCAACCTGTGGACGATTACCAATCATTGAACTTTGATTTTCCGGACGAAGACATCATGGTGGTAACTGATTGTGAAGTACCTGGACCGGATGAAGGACCTGAGGAAGGATCCCGATGGTCTATGCATTTTGATGGAGCCTCCAATGCTTTGGGTAACGGCGTCGGCGCTGTAATCATATCTCCCAAAGTAACTCATACTCCCCTCACCGCCCGATTATGTTTCAGCTGCACCAACAATATGGCAGAATATGAGGCATGTATCATGGGTTTACAAGCTGCAATCGACTTAAGGATCAAATTTCTAAGTGTCTTCGGAGATTACGCTCTCGTGGTCAATCAAATCAAAGGCGAGTGGGATACGAAACACCCGAATCTTATTCCTTACAAGGAGTATGTGTTGACCTTGCTTCCCCACTTTGAAGAGATAACTTTCGAACACTTCCCTAGAGAGGAAAATCAGCTAGCGGACGCCCTAGCTACGATGTCTTCAATGTTCAAAGTTAAATGGGACAATGAGGCTCCCCGAATCATAATCCGGAATTTGGATGAACCGGCATACTGCTGCGAGCTCGAGGTTGAGAAGGTCACTGAGAAACCCTGGTATCATGAGGTGAAGAGGTACTTGGAAGCTCAGGAATACCCTGAAGGGGCATCTGTCAATGATAAGAAGTTCATGAGGAGGTTTGCTGCAAAATTCTTCCTCAGCAACGGCATTCTCTACAAACGGAATCATGATTCGACTCTGCTTCGTTGTGTGGATAAGGCAGAAGCAGAGAAAATCATGGTAGAACTGCATGAAGGTACATTTGGAACCCATTCCAGTGGACACACCATGGCTAAGAAAATCCTTCGGGCAGGATATTTCTGGTCCACAATGGAAGCCGATTGTTACCAACACTCCCGAACTTGTCATAAATGCCAGATCTATGCTGACAAGGTGCATATCCCTTCGGTTCCTTTGAATGTCCTGACGGCGCCTTAGCCTTTTGCAATGTGGGGCATCGATATGATCGGTGAGATCCGACCAACGGCATCCAATGGGCATCGCTTCATCTTGGTGGCAATCGATTACTTCACGAAATGGGTTGAGGCAGCTTCCTATGCCACAGTAACCAAGAGCGTCGTGGCACGTTTCATCCGGCATAATCTGATCTGTCGGTACGGAGTCCCGGAAAGAATCATTACGGACAATGGTACCAATCTTAACAACAAGATGATCACTGAGCTCTGCGAGCAATTCAAGATACATCACCACAACTCTTCTCCATACCGGTCGAAGATGAATGGGGCTGTCGAAGCAGCTAATAAGAACATTAAGAAAATGGTGCAGAAGATGACAGTGACCTATAAAGATTGGCACGAGATGTTACCGTTCGCTCTTCATGGGTACCGCACCTCAGCAAGGACGTCAACCGGGGCAACTCCCTTCTCCTTGGTCTATGGCATGGAGGCAGTCTTGCCAATTGAAGTCCAGATACCCTCTCTCCGGATAATGAAGGATGCAGACTTGAATGAAGATGATTGGATCCAGACTCGACTTGATCAATTAAATCTGATTGACGAAAAAAGGCTCACTGCTATCTGTCATGGTCAAACGTATCAGAAACGGATGATCAGGGCATTTAACAAGAAAGTCAGACCGCAAGAATATCAAGTTAGGGACCTGGTAATCAAACGCATCATCCTTCCTCAAAGTGATCCCCGGGGCAAATGGACCCCTACTTACGAAGGGCCATTTGTGGTTAAACGCGTGTTCTCAGGAGGAGCTATGATCCTAACCACCATGGATGGTGACGACCTTCCTCACCCCGCCAATGCAGACATAGTGAAAAAATACTACGCATAAATAAAAGACCCGCTAGGTTGACATACCTAGGCAAAAATAAGGGCTTCCCGGCGAACCAAAAGGGTTCGGGCAAAAATAAGGGATGAAATGAATAAAAATCTGTACACCCGGCAAGTCGAAAACCTGAAAGGGCGGCTTGGGCAAAAATGGGTATCCCGGTGGACTGAAAACCCGAAAGGGCGGTCCAGGCAAAAGTTAGGGATAAAAGCGTAACACTATGTCTCATTGGATCACTTCACATCCAGAATTCGGCATCAACTATCTGGCTCCAGATTTCGGCATTGACCAATTAGCTTCATCTTCAACTAGGTAGCAAAGCGATGAGACGTTCGAAGACATAAAGGCAATAGCAGAGTTGAAACCCAATGGGATTGTTCACATAGCTGTTTTGTTTCCTTTTTTCAAATTGTAAACTCTATACTATTTGGCGATGTCCTCTTACTAGGATGACATCCTCTTGTACAAAAACGCCTATTCACAGGCAAATTTTAAATCAATACAAATTCACTTGTCCATACAAATTACCATTGTTTTCCTTTTTCTGTTTTGTCTTGCGAAGAACGTCCAATGTTCATTTTTGATATATGCATTTGACATTAAATTGTTGATTCATAAATATTTGCATATAAAACAAGAGATTGATTACATGTGACATCAAAGACGGGGGCAATGTGAGTTTGTCTAAATGCAGTCTGGTTGTTTTGTCCTCCGAGGTACCAAGGTAGGTTCAACTGAAGAATATAGCCAGATCATCTCAAATTCCCCACAGAGTAAAACAAGATTCGGCAATACTTTCCCCAAGCGGAGTTGATTCCCCGTCAATCCTGGAAAAGCACAGCATTCCCCGGCAGGTCTTAAAACTCATCCCCAGTAAGTTCTGGAAGCTTATCCCCTGCAGAGCACGGACGTCTCTCCTGAGTTTTATTCAGAGTTATTTCCTCACAAGGACTTATAACTGGGTTATCCTCAGCTAAAAACCACGGAAGACCGCCCTCGGCAAAGTTCCTTCAATCCTCAGCGGAGTCTATCATCATTATCCCCAGCAGAATCCATCATCAAGAGTCCTCAACAGGCCTCGCATCAAACTTCGGCCAAGTATCTCTTCCACAGAGCAGCTTCCCGGCCGTTCGTCAAGGATTTATTTTCCTAAGATGAAATTACACTCATAAACATTTCACATTTTCATACATCTTGCTTACATACATGATGAAGCGCATACAACACTATCTCATGACTGAGCATCATAACACCATGCATATCATACATCATGACATTGCATACAACTTACGTTTTTGCCTTTTCAGGAAAAAGACAATCCCAAAAACAACTACCTTCAACTGTCACAATTCCAGATTCGATTCCTGTATCCAGCCAGGGCATATCTGTTGACCACGTTTCCAGACTCGATTCCTGTATCTAGCCAGGGCACGTCTGAAGAGTTCGAAGATTCGATTCCTGTATCCAGCCAGGGCACATCTATCAACTACAACATCTCCAGATTCGATTCCTGTATCCAGCCAGGGCATATCTGTTGACCATGTTTCCAGACTCGATTCCTGTATCTAGCCAGGGCACGTCTGAAGAGTTCGAAGATTCGATTCCTGTATCCAGCCAGGGCACATCTATTAATGACTATTTCCAAGATTCGACTCCTGTATCCAGCCAGGGCACATCTGTGAGCAATCAATTGTAGATTCGATACCTGTATCTAGCCAGGGCATATCTGCATAAGGAGACTGAAGATCAAACACCTGTAACAAGCCAGGAAAACATCCGTCTTTCTCAAATACACTAGTTCTCGTTAAGGAATCTCTTATGCGATCGACACTTCCAAATGGCATCTATAAGCCCATTCTCGACAAGGTTCTATCACATCTCCAGATGGCATCTATAAGCCCATCTCCCTATCCACCATCTCTCCAAATGGCATCTATAAGCCCATTCCCGACACCACATTGTTGAGACTCCAGCATGCGAGTGCAAATTTCCGGGCACTCTTGTGTCCAATCTCCTTTTACCCTCGAGTCGCGAAAGGCAAACTTGCCAATCTAACTCTTCAGGTTCAAGAAGATTGAACAGGGGCAACTGTTGTACCCCAAAATTTTCCCTCCCATTTCCTCAACATTTTCTCATCACAAGACCTTTGAAGATCAAGATCCAGTTAGGGTTCCCTCTGCTCAAGACTTCTCCTTGCACTGTGGACTCAAATTAGGGTTTGTGTTTGCCTAAGGATATTTTGACCTAAAATGCCTAAGATAACTTTCATGCTTCATGTTGGACTCCCAAGTTTATCCTCACCAAGTTTCAAGTCTTGATTCCAAGTTTTGCCCAGTCAATTGGACAGTTGACCTAGAAATCGGCTGTATTGGGGAAAAAGTCAACTGTGGCCAATTGACAGTCAAACCTCATGAAATTTGATCCACATCAACATTATGAACTCATATGGACCATTTGATCAAGTTTGGATCACAATTCCACAAGAAATTTGATCAGATCACCAAAAGGGCAAAATGGTCATTTTTAGGGTTTTGACTGCACAAAGGCAATTTTTGACTGTTCGACCTAGCCAATGGCAAAACAAGCTCACATATGGACTCAAGGACCCCATGGAATTATCTTGACATGTTCATCAAGCTCAAAAGATCCCAAGTACACAAGATTGACAGTTGAATTTCCCAGTCAATTGATCAATTTTGACTATATACTGAAAAGTCAAACTTTGACTTTTTGGTCAAAATCAAGAGTCAAGATTCATTTTTCATCAAAACATGCCAAATCATGAAACTTGTTCATCAAGAAATCACAAAATGCAAATTAGGGTTAGAAAATGGAATTTTTCATAACTTAGAATTTTTCTAAGTTATGAAAAACCCTAATTTTTTCCCAACTTTGCCCCATCTTTTCACCAAGATCCATTTGGATTCAAACAAAAGTCAAAACATGAAAGTTGTAGCTTGTTGCATAATCTACAACTTTGATTCACAAAGTTTTCTCATTTGAAGCTTGTATCTCAAGTTACAATTTTTTGAATAAGGGCACTAAACCATTTTTTAACTTAGTAAAATTTAACCTATTTTGACAAGGTTTTCTACCCCACTTCAAGGCCACTTTTTATACCCTTCCACTTGGAATTTTAATTTGCATTTCAAAGATGGATTGTAGTACACATTCCAAGCTTTCCAAAATGTCCAAGAACTCACCAAACAACCTCATAACTTGAGATATTCGAATTTCACAAGTTGGCAAAAATTCACTTTTGTTCTTCATCAAAACATGTTCATAATCTTGCAAATTTGAACTCAGCTTGCTTTATGCTTAATTACAGGTCCTTGAACCATTCCATACTCAATAATTTAATGCATATTCAATGTGTTGAGGCCATGTTCTTTGTGTTCTAACATTGCATAGTGGATTAATCCTAAACTAGATAAAGTGCTTTATCCATTTTTGTAAAAAGCTAGCTTTATGTCAATTTGGAATCCAAGCAAGTACAAGCAAAATCCTCTTGGCACAAGATTATGGACAAGTTGCTCTGATCAAGAGAGGATTATGCAGCAGGATTAGAGGCCCCTACTGACCTAAAAACAAAAGTGATCATTGCTTGCTTCATTTTCAAGTAACATTGCATAACTTATCACATATCTCATCTCAGCTTAAAAACACAAAAAAAAGAAGTTATCAAACACATTCCATAGACCACATCCAAGCTTTGGCACGAGTCCTGAACCTCTCAAGCATCCTCCATCTCAAAATCACCTTGAAACTGCACAAACAGGGGAACCCCTGCAGATTGAGTGCAAACTCCCACTTCCCTCGAGCATTCTCACCAAAAACAATTCATACACCTTCCTTACAACATATGCAAGCTAACCATGGCCCAAAACCTGACCTGTAATCACTCTAACAGTTTCCACCATTTTTAATTTCTCCTTTTGCAGTTGAAGTTCTACAGCTTGATACAAGAAGGTTCAAGACAAAGTAAGCATTGAAAAAGCATCCCTGGACCTCAAGGAAGCTTTTCCAATCATTACATTGCACTGAAAGTCCCTCATTCTCCACATAGAAGTTCAACTGCACAGGTAAAACTTTGAACTCGTATCTCTCTTATCATGCATCTTTAGTCTTAAGTTTGTGAAGAAACAAGGTCCTACTCATAGCCCTGAACATGTACATGTCTTTACATTTCATTTCTTTTGCCTGAGTAGAGAGAATTTGGAGTTTGAAAATGGTAGAAAAATTAGGTTAGGATTTGGGGGAGGAGAAATTCTCCCTCATCTTAGAGAGATAGGTCAAGTTCTTTATATGGTTAGAACCGTCTCTTCATGCTGAACATTTGTTGTGTTATGAGTTTTTGCTGAAAAGCCAAGAATCAGGAGTTAGACATTGAAGAACAGGGGCGCGCGTTTTTCAAATGTTTGTGCTGGAGGTTGAAGACAATGATCAGTGGGCTGGGCTTGTTGTTATTTTGCTCTTCACACCATCTTTTTTGATTCACACCCCCTGAGCCCATTTGTTCATTTTTTGACATTTTCGACTTTTCCTTTCATGTTTGACTTGTTTATTTTTTTTCTCATGACATTAGAAAATTTAAAATATTTTTTTCATCATTTTTTGCATTTATTGCATATTTATTTGTTTATTTTCTTTGTTTGTACAAATATATATATATATATATATATATATATACTATTATTAGAATAAATATAAAAATAATGTAAATACAATTTTTATTTTTATTTACCTCCTGAAAATATTTCACATAAAAAATACTCTTTTTATTTATTTTACTAAAATATTAAATAAATATTTATTTTGTGTATAATACATATTTAAGATTTAATATATATATATATATATATATATATATATATATATATATATATATATATATATATATATATATATATATATATATATATATATATATATATATATATATATATATATATATATATATATATATATATATATATATATATATATATATATATATATATATATATATATATATATATATATATATATATATATATATATATATATATATATATATATATTTAAGCTAAAATATAAAAAGTACTTGAATTTTTCATTTTTATTAATATTTGATACAAAAATACTTTTTTTCACAATATACTTCATTTTATTTTATTTTTATAAATATACAAATAAATATTTGTATTAAATTAGATAATAAGGCATTTTCTTTAAAAAAAAATTAGGGCTTGTGCCCTAAATTCAAAATACTCCAAAAAAAATAATACATTTTATTTTCTTTTCTCTTTTACATAAATAATATTTTTTCATACATATACAAAACATTTTTTGTGCATCTTGCATTTTTATTTAATTTTTGTACATTATTTAAATTGCAAATATTCAAAATGATGTAATAATTTAGATTTAAATTCTTGTCAATATCCCCATTTGAACATTTGTACCCCCCTTCCCATATTTGATTTTGTAATAGCTTAGTAATTTTAATTTTCGCACTTTATTGTTTTCTAATGATAACATGTTAGAATTAGGGTTTGTATGCGAAAAAACGAAAAAAAAATAGTTTGACCTAATACAAGATAAATGAGCATGAAAATAAACAACACATCTCACACTTGCACCCCTAGGGTATTCCACTTGTTGCCTTCAAATAAATGGGCCATATTGTATGTTGAACTTCTTTGGGCAAAGCAAACAATTTGAATGATCATAGTCCCTCGACAAAACTTTTCAAAAACAAACAAAAAAACAAATGATCAAGTCCCTTAAAGAAAATTGCCCAAAGACATTTAACGCCGTTGCAATTATGGTCTAAACGATGACCCGCGCCTGTCCCTCTCACATCCTAACACAAGATTGTCCACCAAATACAATGGTGGAACAAACTTGTTAAAAGGGTTAAAACATAACAATAATCTTTTGAGAAATTTAGGAGTAGATAACCTTTTAGTTGCTTGAATCAAACTTGCAAAACAAAACACTTGCCTAATTTCAAAACCACACAACACTACACTTTCAAAACAACTTTCAAAAAACAAATGAAAACCTTTTCAAAAGACATACATCTTTGTATACATCCCCACATGGATCATTACAAAGGTTGCCACCACATTGGCATCTTTTCAAAATATTTTCAAAACCCACACACAAAGCACCATTTAAAACAATTGAAAACAAAAGGCAAGTGATCTAAGCAAGTAACTAAGAGCCCATGGATAACCATGGATAGAAAGGGTGCTAATACCTTCCCTTTCTATAATCTACTCCCCGAACCCAAGAAAACATCTCAAAAGGTTTTTGCTGTGCTTTTTAACCTTTCCTTAGGATAAAATAAAAAGTCGGTGGCGACTCTTGCTAACCGCAACATTTGCGAACACAAACGCAAAACCCTAGTCAGTTCTCCCACCGTATCACAGCGGGCAATCTTCTCTTGTAGGCAAACGATGTACCACAATATCTGCATCGAGCCCCGACATGTCTTCATATGACCAGGCAAAGGCCTCAACATAATCGTGTAATAAATGAATCAGACACTCCTTGATGCTGGGTTCCAGATTGGCACCCACCTTGACCTCTTTTTTGTCTTCTTTGGTACCTAGGTTGATGGTATCCACGGGTTCCTCATGAGGCTGAATGGTTCTCTCTTCTTGTTGTAGAAGTCTGGCAAGTTCCCCTGGTACTTCACAATCTTCCTCACCTTCGTCTTCGGCTTGGTAGATTAGATTCTCAGAGTCATAAAAGGCCATAGCAGTATCGTTACCCATGGGATCCCGAATGGATGTATACCTGCATTGTGAGTGTGGGTGTGTGTAAGGGTATAGCTATCTTTGAAAGAAAGTAAAATGTAAAATAAAAACAATGAGCACAAAAGTTTGTATGCGAAAACGTCCATGATTCATTGATGTCATATGAAAATGAGACAATGACCCTTACAAAAGGAGCATTGTGCCTCGGGTAAGACACAAGATTTTAAGAGTGCGCATTGTTTTAATATTACAGATCCAACAAAATTTAAAGACAGATTATTGTGGGATGAAGGTGATTGGGACAAAGTCTCTAGCCTCCCAATTGCCGAGCCCTCCATTGACAGTCGGGGAGATCCAATCCTCTAGGTTGCAGCCATCTTCACCATCTTCTACTGCGTTGAACTCACAGTTGCTGATCTTCAAGGGTGGTTCTCCAGCACGAGTACGACGTACAACCTTCTGAGCACTTGAAGTGAAACCTAGGCAAAACTTGTCAGACTTATATGGGATATCTGGGTGCTGTCCCTAAATAGTACACCCTCCTTCTTCTACCACTGCTTTGGCATCCTTCAGAGATGACATCTGGAGTAGAGGCCTTGTAATCTTGGGAACCTGAGACACAACCTTGGTCACTGCCACCTCTTGGGGGACCTCTTCAAAGTGTTGAAATGGAGTTTCAATGAATTCACCATCTAATTCCACATATCTAAAGGAATTGAGATGGCTGATCATGTATTCTTCCTCTCCATGAACGGTGATAATCTTCCCTTGAACTGGATACTTCAGCATTTGGTGCAACGTAGAAGTAATAGCGCCAGCATTGTGGATCCATGGTCGGCCTAGCAAGCAGGAGTATGAAGGGCGGATGTCCATTACATAAAAAGTTGAATTGAAAGTTTGGGTTCCAACCTTTATGGGGATATCCACTTCCCCGTGCACCATCCTCTTCGAGCCGTCAAAATCCCTTACCACTATGTTACTTGGCTTCAATATCAGCCCCTCACAGTCAAGTCTATCAAGATATTTTTTGGGTAATACATTCAGATATGAACAAGTGTCCACCAAAACATGAGCCAGAGTTGTGCCCCTACATTCCACTGAGACATGCAATGCCTCATTATGCTTCATTCCCCTCGGCGTCAGATCAACATCCGAGAAACCTAGACCGTTATGTGCAGTCAAGCTGGCTACGCAGTCTTGAAATTGATCGGCAGATGTCTCTTGAGGTACATGGGTGGTTTTTAAGAACTTCACCAAGGCTTTTGCATGTGCCTCGGAACATAGTAGTAATGCCAGCATTGAGATTTTAGAGGGAGTTTTTCCCAGTTGTTCAACTACATTGTAGTCGCTTCTCTTTATGATTTTTAGGATCTCCTCCATTTCTTTATTGGAGGTCTCTGGGATAGTCAATGACTGAGCCTTCGTCCGGACAGGCTCAGTCAGAACACCTTTTCCTCGAGTCTCAGTTAACTCGGCAGTAGGAGTTTCAGTAGGAATGATTACAGGGGTTGTAACGACTTTGTAAATTGGAGTATTGTTGGAGGTAATTGTAGGACCGGGAACAACTTTTGGGGGAGCAACAGTAGGAATGATTACGGGTCCAGAAATTGCTTTTGGGGGAGCGATTTATGGAGAAAAGATCTTGCCACTTCGGTTAATTTTTCTAGTTCCTGCAATATTACTGATGTCAGAGTTGACTTTCTCGGAGCTTGAATATTTGGCGGCTGGCCAGTCCTGCTTGATACCATGGTAATAGACATCCCCTCCATAATTCCATGGCACGGTTTTGTCTGACGCATATGGGACTGGTCCAAGCATTGTGATTATTAGAGGAGTTGCTTTCGGAACTGATGTAATTCTAACAGGTCTTTTGGTGGAGACCCTGGAAGAATTGGCGGAAATGGTAATGATAGAAACATCTTCAAAAGGGATAGGTGGAACAGGAGTCTTTTCGAAAAAAATCTGTTTGTTATCTATTAGGTACTGAACGCCTATTTTCAACAAAGGTCAACCGGTTGGGGAGGACAAACAAAGATGGAAAACTTCACCACAACCCGGGAACACACCGGCATTCAAAAAATTCATTTTAATAGTCAGAAGTGGTGTCATGAGTTCATCAATTGAAGTAACAAACAATCCTTCTTAAATGGAATTGATATTGTGGCCATGTCTGGGCATAGGGGCAGAAATGACATTCGGCTTTTCAGGGGAATCGAACTCAATTTCTTTTTCTTCAATGAGGTCTTCTATTTTGTTCTTTAGAGCCCAACAGTTATTAGTATCGTGACCAGGACTTTTAGCGTGATATGCAAAACAACGGGCATTGGGATGATAATGAGGAGATGTTGTATTGGGGGTTTTTGGAGCTTCTTTCAAGGTCACCAAGTTGTATCTTAGTAGATGCGGAAATACTTGAGACGGGGTCATGTTGATTCTGGTGAACTGCCTGACCGGCCTTTCCATCCTTGGTTGATTATTTCTTTGCTGATCAGACACAGGCTTAGGAATCATAATAACCCCCACCATTGGTCGGCGTTCGGCCCTATCTTGGTTTCTTTACGGATATACAATACCCACCTCTTTCTTCCCGATGAAAGGCTTCCTTATAGTTGTACAAGAAGATGTATCTTTCTGAATCTTTCCATTCTTTATATCGGCTTCTATCCTCTCTCCGGTCAATATTAGTTCAGTAAAGCCTGCAGATGGACTTCCGATTAAATGATTGAAGAAGGGACCAGACAAGGTTCCCAAGAACATGTCCACGAATTCTCTCTCAGATAGAGGGGGTTGAACTCTTCCAGCCAAATCTCTCCATTTTTGCGCATAGTCCTTGAAACCTTCATTGGAAACCATGTCCATACTCTGGAGTTGAGTACGGGTAGGCGCCAGATCAGCATTGTATTGATATTGTTTGTAGATAGCTGCAGCAAGATCTTCCTAATTATGAATATTGGCTCTTTCTAGTTGGTAAAACCAGTCAAGTTGAGTTCCAGACAGACTGTCTTGGAAGAAGTGCACCCATAAGTCTTTATCAGCGGTATAGGGTTGAATTTTCCTCACATATGATCAGAGATGCATTTTAGGGCATGAAACTCCATCATATTTGGCGAATACAGGTGCTTTGAATTTCGGAGGAATCACAATCCCCGACACTAAACCCAATTCCTCAAAATCCAAGCTAGGCACCTTTTGGATTTCCATCGCGCTCAATAGATCTTCGAGATGTTTATACTTGTCATCAGCTGGAGAGTATTGTTCTTCAGAGTAGTCTTCTTCTTCCTCTTCCTCCTCTGATTCTGACGGGACAACTGTTTCGTTGCCTTTACCATCTTGGTTGTCTCTTTTACCGGATGTTGCTGCAAAGTCCAAAGTCCTTCTTGTCTGCCCATGAAATCTTCTTCCCATGTTTAAGACTCCGATCACCTTCTTTGTTTTCTTTTTCCTCTCTTCAGCCAGCAAAGTCTTCAATTCTTCTTGTCCCTTAGCTAAGGTCAAAAGCAACTGTTGAAATTGTGTATTCTGAGCTTGGAGATCCTTCTTTGTTTGCTTAAGATCCATCTTACTGAAATAAACAGTAGAGAGATGAGGAGACTTATTGTAAAAGACCTGCTTATGTTATGATGAATGGTATATGTATATGCAATGTTTTCAAGGATTTTAAAGATCCAAGTTTGTTTTAGACAAAAAGGAAACATATGTTATATTAATAAGTTAAAGCTTGAGTACATCAATGCCCCTTGGGCAAAATAATACAAAAAACTCTAAGATAGAAAGGTAGTGCGCATCCTCTTCGGTGCAATGTAGGCATTCAGAGTCTGCTCCTCATGAAGTAGCCTAGTGAGTTCCAAAACCTTCTTCTTGCTTGCGTAGAATTGGGCTTCGAAAGTATCTCGATCTCCTTTAAGTTGTATCCAATCCCTTTGAAGGTCTTCAAGAGATGTGGACATGTCAGGATGTAGGATAATATATGGAACATCTCCCTCCATGACAGGCTCAACGATTATCGGGAGAATGGAGGGGTAAGGCATCAAAAGACTCTGAGCACGAGTTCGTACCCATTTGAGGTAAGGCTCAAGAGGGATGGAATTCCTGTGCCCCAAAGTCTTGCTATCCACCTTATTCAACATTCTCCAAGCTCGGATAAATCTCTGGCGAAGACCTCGATCGTCGTTGTCGTAGTCAAATACCAAACCTTGAATCAGCATCTCATACGGGCCATCCCTTCGGGTATAACCAAACTGTCTTAAGGCCAAACAGGGGTTGTAGGTGATACCTCCCCTAATTCCAAGTAAAGGTACATTAGGAAATTCTCCATAATGGTCGACAATGATAACATTCTCTTTGGATCGAGAGCACCAATGAATGTCTGAATGTTTGAGCGTCATCAACCTTTGTGACCACCTTGAACCTTTCTCATCCTTTAATACAGATTGGGGAAGATGAGAAATAAACCATCTTTCCAAGATGGAAGTGCAACACATAAGGACACCTCTTTTCCTCATTGTGCGAGTGTGAAAAGAGTGTAGGATATCTCCTAGCAACGTAGGCACCAGGTTGCGGGATATGAAGATTTTGACGGTGCTGATATCTTTGAGTTGGTCAGGATTTGGAAACAAAACTATCCCATAGATGAGGAGAGCCACAATTTCCTCAAAGGCTTAGTCTAAAGAATTCGAACAACTTTGGGCTTTCTCAAACAGAAACTTTGCTAGGAAACATTTGACACCACTCCTTGTTTCCCAATGAGTTGTGATATCAGATGAGTGCAAGTGTAGAGCTTGAGCAATCTCTTCTAGATTTGGGTCTCTTTCCATACCGTTGAAAGGTAGTTGATTGAGAATGAGAATCCTCAAGAGTTGGGAGAATTCTTCCAAAGTAGGCACAAGTTGATAGTCGGGAAATGTGAAGCAATGGTGTAAAGGATCAAAGAACTGAAAGATCACCTTCATCATGTCCTCATCTGTGTTGGAGGTGACCAAGTTGAGTAGGCGACCATGTCTCTCGATAAATGGAGAGTTTTCCGGAATCCTTGAAGCTAGCTCCTTAAGTTGTGGAGGGATCCATACAAGGTTGACTTGAATAGTTTTCCTGCGAAGTGAATCCATATCCTACAAGACAAGAACAAAGATGAATCCAAAAATCCTTGAAATGGTTAGTGGATGTATATGATGTTCATGATGTTATGTACAAGTATGCATATACAAAAAAAGCAAACAAGTCCTTAGGTTTAGGCTTGCATGGAGTTTTATAGGTAAGTACCCTCTTGAAGTTTAGTTGGCTCAAACCTGTCCTAGTAATAGTAACCGGGTTCTAAGGAGCTCAATATCACTGGTTTGTTTTCTTGTTCATTGTTTCAGCACAAGCCTCTTTAATGGCGACCAAAATATCCCAAGAAACCAAACCTCAATGAGTGTAGTATCGAGTATCTACCAACTTCAGAATACACCAAAGCCGGTCATCTCACTACATCCTAAAGGCCAAGTTGGTCAAGTAAAGGTTCTAAAAGTTCATTAGTGCTTCATGACATCACTCAGCAGCCCCGTATTATCTTTGATTAACTCAAAGGCTACCGGTACCCACAAATATGTCGCACTAACGTAGCTATTGCTTAGACCATGTCGGTATACGCCACACAGTTTCAACAACGTATTGCTAATTACCTATAATGTATCCCAAATTCGGGTAGAGGATTCAAACCCAAACAAAGAACCATACAAGTCAAACAATGTAAGCAAAATAAATGTGATCTATCCCTAAGGTAACCCCACTTTTAAAATTTTCCCCAGCAGAGTCGCTAGTTCTGTGATACGGTGGGAGAACTGACTTGAGGGTTTTGCATTTTATCGCAAATGTTGCGGTTAGCAAGAGTCGCCACCGACTTTTCTTTTATGCAAAAGGAAAGGTGAAAAAGCACAGGAAAGACCTTTGAGATTGTTTCTTGAGTTCGGGGGGTAGATTATAAAAAGGGAAGGTATTAGCACCCTTTTTATCCATGGTTTTCCATGGGCTCTTAGTTACTTGCTAGATCACTTGCTTTTGTTTGAAATTGTGCTTTGTGTGATTTTGGAAAGTATTTTGTAAAGAGGCCATTGTTAAGGCAATCTTTGTAATGATTCTTGTTCGTAAGAATGTGTACAAAGATGTTGATCTTTTGAAAATATTTTCAATTTTGTCAGATGTTTTGAAAGTGTATGTGATTGTTTTGAAAATAGCAAGGATGTTTGTTTTGAAATGGATCAAGTAATTAGGAGCAATCTACCTACTTAAATGTCTTTCTTGTTCATTTTATTTTCCTTTGACATTGTTGTCTTACCATTGATTTGGTAAGCAACCATATCTTTGGATGTAAACGGGACGGGCGTGGGTCATCGTATAGCCATGATTAGCAATATTTGCAAGGCATCTTAGCATTCTCTTTGAGGGACTAATATCATTTTCTAAGGCAACTTTGAATAGCGTCATCGAGGGACTATTATCTTGTATTTGCTTGTTTTTGTTAAGATACCTTACATGCGTAATATGGCCATTTTGTATAAGGCAACCAAGTGGGTTTTACCCTAGGGATGCTTGTGTGCAAGTGTGTCATTTTCATGCTTGTTTTTGTCTTGAATTAGGGTTTTCTATTTGATTGCTTTTATCTTCCCATACAAACCCTAATTACTAGCATGTTATGTAAAAGCGATAACTTGCGAAATTTAAAGTTACTACGTTATTACAACATTTGTGGGAGGGGGTATACAATTTATGAATGAGGATTGCAATAATATAAACCTAATTAATATATTACAATCAAATTGAATATTGTACAAATAATTGAAATAAATAATATACAAGATGAATTAAATATGTAAGAATTGTAAATGCAAAGAAAAAAGATTTTTTTTGTTTGGTTTCTTAAGGAAAAGGGTTTTGATTTTAACCTAATTAAATAAAGAAAATAATTAGTCAAGTTTAAATCATTAAGAAAAAGATTCTTGAATAAAACCCTAATTCTACTTAATTGATTAAAGGAAATGAAGTTTATAAGAAAAGTATTTTTTTTATATTTTTGTCTTGAAAATAGTATATGGTGTTATGAAATATTTTTGGTCTTTTTTATATTAAAATAAGTGTATTTAAATAAATAATAATATAGTTTTAATTTTATTTACAAGGAAATTAGTAAAAGTAAATAAAGTATAATAAATAAAAATAATATTTTTATGTGGAAAAATATTTAAATTATGTCAAAATATAAATCTATTATTTTTATACTTTTTATAATTTTTTGGTATTTTAGATAATATATTTAAAAGAATAAATAAATAAATAAATAAATAAAAATAAAATGGGCCAAGGGGTGTCACAAGTAAACAGGGAAGTATGCTAGCAAAAACAAACAAAAAATGCCAGACCCACAGGGCCCAGCGCCTGCATAAAAGATGTTAGAAAAAATAAAAAAATGGAAAAATGCAAAAGGGGGGTTCACATTGGTTCGAACCCTCGCCCTTTAGGTAACATATGCTTTAGTACGGTAGCGCTTGCCACTCGGGTGGCTGTTTCATCCGGTCATATAATCAAAGCATAAATATATATTAGAAACTGCTTTCTAAAGGCAACTTCATCTTCAACCTTGAGCCATAGCCAGACCACCTGTATCTTCCTCATTTCTCCATAAAAATGGAAACTCCAAACATGAAAGTTATGGTGTTTCTTCCCACGAATTCAACCATATAACTTATATAAGCTAAATGTCAAAGATAAAAACTAATTTTGCTGGCCCTAAATTGAAATCTAATTTTCTCAGAAATTTCAAATCCAAAATTCTCTATGCACAGTCAGTATAAATGGAAACAATAAACATGGTTAACTTTAGAGCAAGGATATCTACTTTTTGTTTTCACAAATCAGGATCAAATGATGCTTGTAGGAAGAGATAGAAGTTTGAGTTTTTACCTCTTACAACTGGAGTCGTGAATGGAGTTTGAGTAACTTTTGAGATGGCTTGAGGATCTGTTTAGCTTGCTTGGACCTCCCTGAGTGTATTCTAACTCTTACTTTGCCTTGAAAGTCCTTGAATTTCTCTACTCAATTTAACCTGCATGCTTGATATTTGAAAATGGTGGATGGTGATGGAGGAGTTACAGTGAGGAAACAAGTGTGTGGATTGCTTTGGTATGATGTATAGAAAGTGTCTGAGTGATTAGTTTTCAAAGCGCACGAGTGAAAATGAAGATCATGTGTTTTGGTTCAAAACTGTGTGTTAATGGTGTTCTTGAGAAGGTTTTTGGTTTTTTGATGTTTGAGGTAGTTTCAGGGCAATAGCATTCGTGTGTCAACTTGTAAATAGTGTGTCTACTTATAAGCAAGAGGTTTTAAGACTTGTAACAACTCAAATTTCAAAAACTCACATGTTTTGCTTGGTTACTTATTTTTGAAGCAAAGCTAGCAAGTATGGTTTCAATGTGAAGTACAAAGCTTGTAGGTGGATGAGACCTTTAAACACACTTGTTATGATTGTGTAGAGTTTGCTTGTGCAGAAACAATAAATGCAAGGCTCAATGCAAGCTGACTTTGCATAAAGCTTACTTTTCTAAAATGACAATGTTGCCTTTCTTCCCAAAACGGAATTAAATGTGTACAATGCATTGAATGCTTGGATTAAAGCTTCCAACAGTTGTGAAAACATTTAATTATGGAGTGAAAGTTAAGTTAGAAGCCTGCAAAGTGAGATTTGTACAGCCTGCTTGAAGATTGGATCCAATATTGTTCTTCACAAAATGGCTTGTAATCCAAGTGACAAAACACCAACTTCATCTCTTCGATTCTCCCTACTCAAGAATGATCTCAAGGAGTTTTTGGACATTTTGAAAATCTTGCAATGTTCTCTACAACTCATATTTGAATTTCTTTTTAAGATTCCCCTTGGAACTATATGAAAAAGTGCCATGAACTTAGGTCAAAATCCTGGCCAAATTAGGGCAAAATTTCACTAAGTGTTTAGTTTCATGACCCTATGTTCTTAAAATTATAACTTGATATCCAAGCATTTTTGGAAAAAGTTGTATGAAGAAAAGTTTTATATTCATGGATTTCTACAACTTTTATGTTGGAAGTTTCTCTTGAATCATCTTGCATCATGGTGGAAATTTGGCTCAAAGTTGTGAAAAAATAAGAAATTTTCTATACTTAGAAAAATTTCTAAGTTAAGAAATTTCATCTTTTCAAAATAAAATCTTGAATTATTTATTTCTTGATGAACAAGTTTCATATTTTTACATGTTTTGATTAATTATGACCTTTGGCACTTGAATTTGACCAAAAAGTCAAAGTTTGACTTTTCAGTATATAGTTGACTTTTGATCAGTTGACTGTAAAATTCATCTGTCAATCAAATGGATTTGCAATGTTTTGAATCATGTAACTAGGTCAAAATGATGCAATTGGACTCTTGATATCATTCCTTAAACCAATTGATCATTTTCTAGGTAAAAAAAAAATCAGAAATTGCCCTTTCTCAGTCAAAACCCTAATTTTGACCATTTAGCCCTTTTGGAGATTTGATCAAGTTTCTTGAGGAATTATGGTCCGAACTTGATCAAATGATACATATGGGTCTAAAATGTTGATGTGGATCAAAAATTATGAAGCTTGACTGTAAATTGGCTATTGTTGACTTTTTTTCCCAATACAGCTGATTTTTAGGTCAATTGTTCAATTGACTGATCAAAAGTGTGATCCAAGGCTTGAAACTTGACATGAGTAATCTTGGGGGTCCATAATGATCCATGAAAGTAATATGGGGCATTGTAAGTTCAAAAATCCTTGTGCAATCTCAAACCCTAATTTTCAGTCATCAGTGCTTGAGGAGGTGTCTTGAGCTGATCAACTCAAATGCAGTCTTGATCCAAATGAGATCTTGTGAGAAAATTCTTGATAAGTGAGAGGGCAAATTTTGGGGTACAACAATATGATTCCAAGTATTTTTAAATTAGAAGTGATTTCATTCCTTTTTTTTTTAAATCTGTTTTTAGATCTTTAAATAATAAACAAAAACATTTATTAACATATCGTAATATACTACTGCATTGTTGAATGGATAGTTATCACCTACAATACAAAAGACATAACATGGGAAGAAAAATGAAATAAATAAAAATGAATAGACTTTACTTACTTTTACTATTTAATCATACAAATGATTTACACTGGCTGCGCCTGCTCACCCTTTTCCCCCATGGCTTTATCATCTCACTGCCTTGCCCTTGCTTTTTTAGCACAATCATGGTGTATAACAAAAAGCTGGTGGAAAACAAAATAATATTAGTGAAGAGAAGAGTAGTACTAACATACCAAAATTACTAAATTTGTTAAAACTCGTGAAATAAAGAAAGAAGTTGCCATATTCCTGTTCACTAACTCCTTTGCTGAGAAATCTTTTGTCATATGCCCCTTCACACTCATATAGACATTTTATCAAACATAATGCGTCCAATTAAGAAAGTGTAAAAAAAACTCAACACATTAGCCCTTAAAAAGTTCAATAAGACAAAGAAACTGAAGTTGGTTTATATGCTCTCCTTAGCATCAAAAAGAGAAGAAACAGATCCACCGAGTAACGATTTTCACATCTCCAAAATCATATCACTTCTAGAAACTCAAAAAATCTTTCAGTCACCTTCACCTTCACTGTCACCAGAAAATGTTGTGTCATCCTCAATCACATCTTTCATTGAACAACTTAAGCATTTGTAACATACTTGGAACACATAAACAATGATGAGCACATAAAATGTTATAACAAACTGCTATTTATCAACCATAAAATTTGAAGTACAAAAATGCATAAAATGAGATTAGAACATACTTAGAATATAATTATAACTTTATGCAGAGTTTGTTGATATTGCAATGTATCTGTCATAAAAAATTAAAAATTGGTTCAACAACGAAAAAACTACCCACAACAATAACCCAAAGTTCAAAACCTAAACAGATCAAATCTATCAGAATAAGTTAATAACAAAACCTAAATTTATAAAGTCATATATAAACCTTTTCGAATCCGGCCGCCACGACACTCATCACAGGAAACCTGTTTCCGTTCCCACCACACTCGTCATCGAAAACCTATTTTCACCATACCAAACTCATCGTCGGAAACCTGTTTCCACCACCACCACACTCATCGCCACCACCACAGATTTGAATGTTAAAACAAAATAACTTTAAAAAACATAGCAAATGGTGAAAACTTCAAAATAATTTTTGTTAGAAAGATGAAACGAACAAATTTCGATCTATAGCTTGAAGATTAAGGAAATGGTGGGTACCCGTGCAGAATGTCGGTGTAGTGGTGAAGATATCAGAAGGTAAATCAAGTTGGGAGGGAGAATACGAGAGAATGAGAAAGTAGAATGAGAGGTAGTGGTAGTGAGGAGTCATGTTTATAGATATGAGAAGCCTTGTTAAAGAAAGTGCATTGTATTGATGAGACATATTGGGGTTGCATTAGAAAGCAC
This sequence comes from Vicia faba, assembly GCA_948472305.1. Lineage (NCBI taxonomy): Eukaryota > Viridiplantae > Streptophyta > Magnoliopsida > Fabales > Fabaceae > Vicia > Vicia faba. Next base: position 1,232,866,016 of record OX451737.1, read on the forward strand.
AAAGGTATAGGTTCCTAGAAAGCAGGTTATGTGCAGAAATCAGAACACAGTAAGCAGAAAGCAGGTGTGGAGGGTACAAAGTTCCGCCAGTTTTTGATGATTAGTTAGAAAGAAATGGTAACCAAGTTTGCATATAGAGGAAAACACGGGCAAATTGAAGAAGATATGTGGTTTGGTATAGATTATTCAGTTGAATAGTTAGGATAGGCGTAACAAAAGACCATCTTTGTACCATAATTGCTAACGTGGAGATATAATGGCAAAGGGTATGGAAGGGTTTTCCAGAACCCCAAATGTTTATATGTATATATATATATATATATATATATATATATATATATATATATATATATATATATATATATATATATATATATATATATATATATATATATATATATATATATATATATATATATATATATATATATATATATATATATATATATATATATATATATATATATATATATATCCCTCACACCCAAAATTATTGGATTCGTTGTGTTGATATAAAAAGTGAGTGATATATGATCAAATAGGCTTTGATACCATATTATGATAAGAGTTTAATTTAACTCATTTCTGCAAACTCATTTCTACAAAGCCAACAAAATAATAGGTTGATGAAATTTTAAGGGTGTTGATCACCACTCTCTCTCTCTCTCTCTCTCTCTCTCTCTCTCAACCATTGAAGATGTGAAAAACACAAGAGGGGGGGGTTGAATTGAAAACTTGAAATCAAAAGCACAATGACACAGCATTTTTATCTTGGTTCGTTTGATCTCAAACTACTCCAGTCCACCCATCAAGGTGATTTCGCCTCTCTCCAACGAGGTCTTAATCCACTAATCTCAAAAGGATTACAATCACTACTTTAACAACTGTTAAAGTCTTCTTGAGTACAACCACAATCCGGTTAATCTCAAGGAACACTGTCTCAAAATAATTATACAAGATGTGTGTTGTTGTTTTTCTTACAAAAACTGTTTATCACAACTGTGATAATTTACACAAGATTCTAGCTTGGTAATGTAAAGAATATTGCTTGTAGCTTTGAATATGCGTGAGTGGTTATATAGCAAATCATCTTCGATTTAGAATACTGACTTTGTTTATATATGCAGTGGAATAACGTTGATCATCAAGCATGTCTAATGTCATTAACACACTTTCCATTTGGAGAAGATCCTGTTTGAAAGAAGCCGTTGGAATTGATGTTGTCTTGAATGATCAGTAATGCTTCAGAATCTTATCTCCTTACTTGCTGATTATGCTTCAGAATATTGATGACTTGGATTAACATGTTCTTGTTCAGAATCAGAGTTTACTTTGCTTAAGTGCAGGTTCTGGTCATCAATCTTCAGCGCATGTTCTGATTGCTTCAGCGTGTAGCTCTTATGGCTTATCTTCTGATGTTGCTTTGGTCAGAACTTCTTCATACATAAAACATGATTTTTAGGGTGCATATTTGTTCTTTGTATTTTTGATTAGTTTTTTTTATTTGTTATCATCAAAACTCTAACTAAGGATTGTAGAATCAAACTATGTTCTAACAATCTCCCCCTTTTTGATGATGACAAAAACTAGATTTTTCAATTAAAAATAAAGAACAAAAGTTTAAGAGAAACTCCCCCTGAGTTGATTACTTCCCTTAAGTTCCTTGAGCATCAGAGTTTAGTTGTATCTTTTATCAGAATTTGTACCTGTTTAAACTTTTTAGAAGATAGAGGTTAAGTAATTCAGAATGTTTGAGACTTCTGTCTCGGTAAACCATTATTGAAAATATCTTACTTTCTCCCCCTTTTTGTCAGTTATCAAAAAGGAAATATAATCAGAGCCAAAATAGTTGAATTATATTAAAAAACATGATGAAATGATAAGTTCCAGAACAGAAGAGGTAAAAAAAATTGACCGTTACAAATAAACAGATTTAAAAAAAAAACTCTAAGAAGGAGGAGGAAGACGTGTGAACAAAGATTCCAGCAAGCTCTTGATGTGAGTATTAGACTCTTCTTGCTTGCCCAAAATGCTTTTAATATCTTTGTTTGTGTCCTCCTGCTTATCCAACCTTGCATGGATTATAGCATTTTCTTTCTTTAACTCTTCCAGAGTTTGCATAACTAAGGAAGGTGTCGGAGTTTCTTCAGGAGTTGTACGTTGCTCAGATCATTCTGCAACTTGTTCAGAGTGAACCATTTCTTCTGCTGTGATCATGTCTTCTAGAGCAGCAGTCAGGGAGAGACTTTTTGATTCTGGTTGAACTTCATCTGAGGGATGATGCTCTGTCTAGGGAGAATTATCCAGAGAGAGGATATCTTTCTTGAGCAGTTGGCTCAGAACTTGGTCTTGAAAAGCCTTCAACTTAGCACTAAAGTCCTGCTGAACCTGTTCATAACTTTGTTCCTTCAGCTTCAACGTTTCAGAACTAAGCCAGTTTCTGAATTTTGTCCACATATAATCAGAAGCAGCAGGATTAGTCATATCTTGACTAGCATGCTTCAAATAATTTATCCATTCCTTATTCCTGTTTCAAAGATCAACAAATTTGTACCAACATCTGATGTGGTTTCAGTTGGTTTAGGTACGTGAATGGCAGTTTTGTGAGAGATAGAAGCTAGTCTTTCCAGCACAATTGGATCAATGACAAGTCTTACGTTGTCAGCTGGACTGTTAGTGGGTGAAGGAGGGGGAGAGTCAGGTAAGATGATTGGACTGGTAGGGGAGTTTGGTGGTGTAGATTCCAGAGATGAAGGGATTTCTGGAATGTCGTGGATGGTAAGAGGCATGCGAATAACAAGTGGTTCTGTGATTCTAGGTATTGGGATTGCATCAGAATATGAATGAGGTTCTTCATATTGGTTTGTTGAAACATGGTGAGGTTCTGGTTCATGGATATCAGAAGATTGATTCTCAGATGGTTGAGGTGATTGTGGTTGTGAAATTTCTGGTTGAGAAATTTCTGGTTGAGGTGATTGTGGATGAGGAATTTCTTGTTGTTGAGAGTGAGGTTGCAGAATTTCTGGTGTAGTATCAGAGTTTGGATTTTCAGGGAGTTGAGAATTTGGATTTTATGGTACGGGAGCTGAAAAGTCTTGGTCAAATGAATCAATATCAGACAGAACTTTGGCAAGTTCTGGTTGGGTTTGTTCAGGATTTGGATTATGAGAAAGGGAGTGAGTTTCATTCAGACCTAGAGTTTCTGGTGGATCAAACCCTATGTCAAAGTCTTCAAATGTTTGTGGGGTTGGATGTTCTGGTTGAGTAGGCATGGCATCAGATGTTGATACATTTATTGATTCTATAACAGAAATAGAGGAAGGATTACCTTTCTTTTTGGCAGCTTTTGGAGTCCTCTGAGATGGTCCTTCTGCTGCAGCTTTCCTCTTCTTGGTCTTTTTCAAAACAACTTTTGGAGCAGCCTGATGCAAGTCCTGGATATTGATTTCTGGTGCAGTACCATCTTCCTTGCAAGCGTACAAATATCTGACTATTATTTCTGGCTTGGAGTCAATATCAGAAAATAGAGGAAAATCATCCAGAGGTAGCCTTCTTGAAGTGATGGTTGCATGAGAAGTAATAGTAGGTTCCTTCTTGATATTCTCAATGATTTTCATCTTCTTCAGATTTTTAGCATTCAGGGGCTTCCCAGCGGTTGCTTCCAATGTGCTGATTTCCTGGGCTTCAGTCAAATGTTCTATCAGCCTATTCTCTGTCAGAATATCTGATATGAGTCTTCCTAAGGGTATCCAGTCCCTCTTGGTTCGGTCATCTTCTCTTGTTTCCTTCACACTAGTTATAAGATGATTAAACAGCAAGTGTGGGAGGTTTACCTTAGTCCTCTTGGCAATGAAATAGATCAGAAATTGCTGATCAATGTTGATATAATCAGGAGAGCTAGTTGGCTTCTTGTGGTTGATACACCCCAAAATAATTCTTGCCCAAATTTTTTGGTGATCCTTCAGATCTATGATTTTGCTAGAGGGTAGTCCATTAGTAAATATTTCCTTTGTAATAGAACTCACATTAGAGCATCTCTCAGCCATGTCAATGCATCTGACACCTCCGCCATTGTAACCAATAAGCTTTGAAATTAGGTCTTCTGTAATAACAATTTTCTTCCCCATGACATAAGAAGTAACCTGATGATTTGAAGAAGAAGCATGTATCCATAATTCTTTGACAATAATGGGAAATGTTGGACCAACCATACGGTCAAAGTACACATTCCATCCTTGAGCAGTAACATCTTCATACAGATTGAAGCCATTTTCTTGAAGACTCCCAAAATCAACAATCAGTTCAGAGAGAACTTCCAGATTATTAATAGGAGTGAGGAGAATTCTATATGGTTCTTCATAGTGTTCCATTGAAGCAGATTCCTGAGCACTGACATTTGTGACACTTGAAGAAGCCATTGTTCACACGGGATTTTGAGGAAGATGAAAGGGTTTTTTGAAAACGAGAGCTTGAAACGATAGAAAATATTGAGATAGTAAAAGTGAAAGAATGTAAAGAGTGAAATTTGAGTTTAAATAGTTTTTCTTGAAAGCGTAAATAGTAAGGGAGAGAAATAATTAGTCATGATTATAAGCATTAATGACAGATGAAATTAGGGGATTCCGAAAGATACTGGAACGGTTACCCATGACATGTGTCTCAATGCACCCAATCAGCGCTTTTGACCTTTCAGAAAAGTGAACGCGTGTTCAGCCTCAGAAAGTAGCTGATGAATGGATGACAACAATTTGATTATGTGAACTGCACGCTTTTATCCTTGAAATGAAACGCTCAGATCTTCATGGATAGATTCTGATGCAATCTGTACTTTCTAAACTCTGAGGACAGGTTGATCAGTAGTTCACAAAAAATAACAAAGTTCTGATGGTTAAGATATGTAAATAAAAAAATTTATTCTGGGCATAGCTTCATGCTGAGATGTTTCATAATTAAGTTAAACCTATCTTCAAAAAGAGGTTTTGTAAAGACATCAGCCCATTGATGGTCTGTGTCAATAAATTTTAAGCTAAGAATCCCTTTCTGAATATAGTCCCTAATAAAATGATGTTTTAGTTCTATATGCTTAGCCCTATAATGCAAAATTGAATTTTTACTGAGACAAATAGCAGAAGTATTGTCGCAGAGGATAGGAATGTTACTCTAAAAATATGTTGAAGTCTTCAAGTTGACTTTTCATCCAGAGCATTTGCGTGCTACATCCAGCAGCTGCTATGTATTCAGCTTCTGCTGTTGATAGTGCTATTATGGACTGTCTCTTGCTGGTCTATGTGGTCAGTTTTTCTCCCAGAAACTGACAGCTTCCAGAAGTGCTTTGACGTTCTACTCTGTCTCCAGCGAAGTCAGCATCACAATATGCTACTAAGCTATAATAATTTGATTTTCTATAAAACAAACCCAGATTAGTAGTATCTTTAAGATACTTGAAAATTCGCTTAACTGCTGTTAAGTGAGTTTCTCTAGGATCTGATTGGAATCTAGCACATAAGCAAACAATAAATAAAATGTCAGGCCTTGAAGCCGTCAGATAGAGAAGAGAACCAATCACACCTCTGTATACCTTCTGTTCTACCTTTTTACTTACCTCTTCCTTTTCCAAAATGCACGTGGGATGCATTGGAATCTTTGAGTGCTTACATTCTGAGAGATCAAATTTCTTCAGAATTTCTCTGACATATTTACTCTGATGAATGTAAGTTCCTTCTGGAGTTTGGTTTATCTGAATGCCCAGAAAGAATTTGAGTTCCCCCATTAAGCTCATCTCAAACTCTGCCTGCATATATTTAGCAAACTCTCTTTCCAGAGAGGGTTTAGTAGATCCAAAGATGATATCATCAACATAAATCTGACATACTAACATGTTGTTCTTAACTGTCTTACAGAATAAGGTTGTGTCCACTTTCCTTCTGGTGAATTCCTTTTCTAATAGGAAGTTACTTAGTCTTTCATACCAAGCTCTGGGAGCTTGTTTCAGACCATAGACTGACTTCTTTAGTTTGAAAACATATTTTGGATTTTTGGAATTCTCAAACCCATGGGGTTGGTGCACATATACCTCTTCATCTATATAGCCATTTAAGAATGCACTTTTGACATCCATCTGATACAGAGTGATGCCTTTATTTACAGCAAATGATATTAAAAATCTGATAGATTCTAACTTGGCGACTAGAGCAAAGGTTTCTGTATAGTCTATCCCCTCTTGTTGACTATAACCTTGTGCTACCAGTCGTGCTTTGTTTCTGATGACTTCTCCTTGCTCATTCAGTTTGTTTCTGAACACCCACTTTGTTCCAATGACGTCGAATCCTTTTGGTTTGGGAACCAGATCCCATACGTCATTTCTGGTGAATTGATTCAGTTCCTCTTGCATTTCCAGAATCCAGTCATTGTCCAGAAGTGCTTCATAAATAGTTGTTGGTTCCATCAGAGAGACCAGTCCCATGAGGAATTCTTTAGAGTTTCTGAATGTTGATCTGGTTCTGATTGGATCATCTTTCTTTCCCAGTATTGTATCTTCTGGGTGATCAATGCTGCTTCTGGATAGCCTTTTCTGAAGTTGATTAACAGAATGTGCTGGATTGCTTGCAATAACTCTTTCTGATGTTGAGGGAGCGTCTCTGTTGAGACCTTCTGATTAGTTATCTTCAGTACCTATGAGTTCAACTTCCATACCTGCAAGGAATTCATCCTGCTTTGACTTTTGAGAGTCAAGCTTATCATCAAACCCAACACTGATTGACTCTTCAACAATATGTGTTTCTGTATTGTATACTCTACCCTTTTGAGCGTTCAGAGTATCCTAACATAATACACTACTGTTCCAGAGGTAATGATCTTTCCTCTCTAATTACCTCCAAAGCCCACATATCCTCCAGGCTTAAGTTCCAGGCTTTGGAACATATGCCTTCTTCCCGTCATGTGTCGCGAGCAGCCAGAGTCCAGGTACCATGATTGGTGTCTTAGACTTGCTGCTAAATATATATGCTACATGTATAATTTTATCCTTAGGTACCCACATTTTCTTGGGTCCTGATTTGTTAGTTTTACCAAAATTCTGATTGAATTTTGGTTTGACAGAATAATCACTACTTGTATATTTTATGTCATGTGTGTGCCCATATATAAAATGTGAATTGAGTGGTGTGCGTTTTATAACTAAGTCCATGGCATTTTTTGGTGTAGATACCTTACCTTGATATCCTATCCTTTTTCTGCCATTTCTGCTAACTCCATAGATCATTGAAGCCATCTTGCTTCTGTCTATGTTTTTAGCTAGAAACTTCTGAAAGTTGTGATCATACTCTTTGATGATCTCATCAACATTACTGGGAGTTTCAGAGATTGTTTCCTTCTGAGAGTTTTGCAAATCATTTTCTAATTTTGAAATTTTTTCTTTTAACTAAGAATTCTCTAATCTGAGACTCTCAGACTTTTCAGAGTCAGAGGCAAGATTCCTTTTCAGGTTCCTGAATTTGACTCTGATTTGCGGATACCTTTCCAAAATTTCATTTAGGCTTTCAGCAAGTTCAACCGTAGTAAAATTTATGGTAAAATCAGGAAATACCTCTTCAGTGTCTGATTCTGAGTCTGAACCAGAAGCTTCACTGTCTTCTGATACATTTGCCATGAGAGCTATGTTTTCTCTTTCATCATCTGATTCTGAGTCAGCTTCAGAGGTGTCAGAATCATCCCATGTAGCCATGAGGCTTTTCTTCTTTTCCTTGAAGAACTTCTTTTTGGACTTCTCATTATGAAGCCTTGGACAATCACTTTTGTAGTGCCCTTTCTCATTACACTCATAGCAGATGATGTCCTTTTTATTTGGCTTTCTGTATCCTTTTTATTTGGCTTTTTGTATCTGGAGGAGGATTCATTATGATTCTCTGATCTTCTAGGAGTTCTAAATTTCCTTTGTCTCTGCTTCCACAGTTGGTTCACCTTTTTGGAGAGGAGAGATAGTTCATCTTCTTCTGATGAGGATCCATCAGAAGTTTCTTCCACAGCCTGCAAAACCTTAGAGTCAGATTTTCTGTTAGATTTTAAAGCTAGTGGCTTACCTTGCTTTTGAGGCTCATCTTCTTCTATCTCTATCTCGTGACTTTTGAGGGAGATGACAAGTTCCTCCAGAGATATTTTGTTGAGATCTTTGGCTAGCTTAAGTGTTGTGACCATTGGCCTCCATTACTTGGGAAAGCTTCTGATGATCTTCTTAACGCGATCAGTAGTAGAATACCCTTTGTCAAGAACCTTCAGTCCAGCAACAAGGATTTGGAATCTTGAAAACATAGTTTCTATTGATTCACTATCTTCCATCTTGAATGCCTCATACTTCTGAATGAGCACAAGGGCCTTGGTTTCTTTGACTTGAATGTTGCCTTCATGCGTCATTCTCAGAGAGTCAAACATGTTCTTGGCAGTCTCTCTGTTTGATATTTTCTCATATTTTGAGTATGAGATGGCGCTGAGGAATATTGTTCTGGCCTTGTGGTGGTTTTTGAATTCACGCTTTTGCTGATCAGACATCATTTTTCTGTCTATCCTCTGACCACGTCCATCCACTGGGTGCGTGTATCCATCAGTCACCATGTCCCACAAATCAGTATCATGGGCCAGAAAGAAACTCTCAATTCTGTCTTTCTAGTAGTCAAAGTTTTCTCCATCAAAGACTGGAGGTTTTCCACTGAATCTGTCCTTGTCTTCATGGTTGTCATTGCTGATGTTTTGGCTTGTTCCCACCATAGTGTTTTTCTGAAGCTTGGATCTTGTACTGACACGGTTAAGTGTTTAAGCTCAGAACCAGGCGCTCTGATGCCAATTGAAGATGTGAAAAACACAAGAAGGGGGGGTTGAATTGAAAACTTGAAATCAAAAGCACAATGACACAATATTTTTATCCTAGTTCATTTGATCTCAAACTACTCCAGTCCACCCGTCAAGGTGATTTCGCCTCTCTCCAACGAGGTCTTAATCCACTAATCTCAAAAGGATTATAATCACTACTTTAACAACTGTTAAAGTCTTCTTGAGTACAACCACAATCATGTTAATCTCAAGGAACACTGTTTCAAAACAATTATATAAGATGTGTGTTATTGTTTTTCTTACAAAAACTGTTTATCACAACTGTGATAATTTACACAAGATTATAGCTTGGAAATGTAAAGAATATTGCTTGCAGCTTTGAATATGCGTGAGTGGTTACGTAGATAATCGTCTTCGATTTAGAATACTGACTTTGTTTATATAGGCAGTGGAATAACGTTGATCATCAAGCATGTTTAATGTCATTAACACACTTTCCATTTGGAGAAGATCCTGTCTGAAAGAAGCCATTGGAATTGATGATGTCTTGAATGATCAGTAACGCTTCAGAATCTTATCTCCTTACTTGCTGATGACCCTTCAGAATATTGATGACTTGGATTAACATGTTCTTGTTCAGAATCAGAGTTTACTTTGCTTAAGCGCAGGTTATGCTCATCAATCTTCAGTGCATGTTCTGATTGCTTCAGCGTGTAGCTCTTATGGCTTATCTTCTGATGCTGCTTTGGTCAGAACTTCTGCATACATAAAACATAATTTTTAGGGTGCATATTTGTTCTTTGTATTTGTGATTAGTTTTTTTTATTTTTTATCATCAAAACTCTAACTAAGGGTTGTAGAATCAAACTATGCTCTAACAATTTCCGTAAGTAATTATGTAATGATGTTAGTTGTTTTGGTTTTATATTATATACTATTGAGTATATTTTTATTTTTTTATTTTGTTTAGAAAACCCAAATACTTTTTCTTAATGGATTATGATTTTGAGGAAAGATGTTAGATAAAATGTAACAATCTTTTTATTATAATTGGACCAAATGTAGTTTAGTATATTTATATTTTATCATATATTATCTTTATAACTCTTATTTTCATAAGTTATATTATTTACATTATTGAAACTAACAATTTTTTCTCTTACTTTGTTATTTTATATTGTTAACAAAGTATTAGAATTGAGTGATATGACACAATATAAATTTTTTGACTTAAGTTCAAGCTGAGAGTAAGTGTTGAAATTGTCTTGGAATCCTACATTACTTAAGTTCATAGTCAATTAGATATATAAAATGGAAACCCTTATCCTTTTAGCTAGACTTTGGGATGAACTTCAAACTCATTTAATAATATGTACAATTTAATTTCATCTTTATGTATTATTATCCAATGCTAATATTTTTATTTTTATTTTATAATTAAATTTTAATTTCTTTTAATTTTAATGTACTTTTTTTTAAGCAAAATGTCTTAAGCTCGAGAGAGATATTAATGGAAGAAGGTACAAAAATGATGGGGATTAGACCAAGACTTTAAAAGTTAACAAATTTTAAAATTATAGGCAATAAATATCGAAAAGAATGATATCCCACCTCGTATAATTTATAGAAGTTAGACTTAAATTAGCTAAAATATTTGTACAATGATTTCCTCCTTATAAATACGGGTGACCAAAAAAGAAATAAATTTGATGCTAATGAGACAGTTATGCCACCTATTCTGAATTTTCTGAGGCACGAAAAAAGGATTAGAGAAAGATTTAATCACGAGCATGGAGTATGTTTTCAGCCAAAAGCATTGCAATGAGAAGCAATATATAACACGCTCCAAAGAGAGAATCACACCCAGAATCTCAGCAAAGAAAGTGTGAACGCACTTATCCATTATATGTTTTGTATGATGTCAAAACTAGGATAAACTTAGCATATATATATTGAACGATATCTCTGAGTTTTTATGTGCACCTTTTCATTAGGGATCTTATAATGCATTTAGAACATGTTTGGAAAAGACATAATTCATTAAAAATGAGTTTTTACATGAAAAATAGATCTATGTTTCGACACATACGATGTATGAGTCGACACATGTGGATCAATAATGAAGCATGTAAAGCCTCTTTATATGTGTCGACACATAGATTCATTCAGATCGATACATGGTGAAATGTTTCATCTATGTGTCGACACATACGCGTTTCAGGCCGACACATGTACTTCATTTTTAAAGCCTGTAAAGCTTCTGTATAAGTGTTGACACATGACCTTGGATAGGTCGACACATGTCATTACATGTGTCGACATATGACTTATATTTATTGACACATGCTGTATATTTTTAGAAAAATTGTATTTCTTTTCAATTTCTAAGTCTCCCTTTTTGCCTCCAACATGCACACATATAAATACTTCATACATGCATCATTTCAATTTGATGAAACTATAAACACATACAAAAATTGCTCATCATCTTCAACCTCTCATCTATGCACACACACAAATAAAGTACATATAATCATTCATTGTTTTGGTTCCATATAGACTTATGTTGATAACGTTCAATTTAGATTGTGTAACTTAAGATTGGGTTGAGAATTTTTGGGGGTTTCATCGAATAAACTGTGAGGGTTTTCCTCCAAGATCATAGTGTTGATTTGGGGGTTTTGACAAGATTTTACAATTCGGATTCGATCGAGTGAAGAGCTTTGAAGAACATAAGATTCTTGCAAAGGAGTAGCGTGAGACGATGGATCGATTGACAATCTTGGGTGACAACAATTTGTAATTTGGATTCGACCGAGTGAATGCTTTGAAGAAAAATGGTTCTTGTAAATGAGTAGGGCGAGATGGTGAATCAAATTGGTTTTTTGGATGACTTGATCAAACTCAGATAAAGGGAAGAGAAAGTGCTACGATAAACATCAAACATATGGTTTGTAGAGTTAGATTTCTACATTTGTCTTGTGAAATATTTTTTGAATAGTAAGAATTCGTATCTCAATTCAAAATGGAATTGGGAGCAGACGTGGCCATAGCAAGGATGATTGGTGAACTGTCTAAATAAATCCTCTCTCTCTCTCTCTCTCTCTCTCTCTCTCTCTCTCTCTCTCTCTCTCTCTCTCTCTCTCTCTCTCTCTCTCTCTCTCTCTCTCCTCTCTCTCTCTCTCTCTCTCTCTCTCTCTCTCTCTCTCTCTCTCTCCTCTCTCTCTCTCTCTCTCTCTCTCTCTCACTCTCTCTCTCTCTCTCTCTCTCTCTCTCTCTCTCTCTCTCTCTCTCTCTCTCTATATATATATATATATATATATATATATATATATATATATATATATATATATATATATATATACACACACACATCATTTTCTTTGTATAGTAAATTATTTAATTTATTGTTTGTGTAATCGATTCATATATACATATCCTTTGATTGTTAAATATTATTTTGTTGATTACATTACAATCAACTTGATTGTAAGCGGTATTGCATACCAACAAAGTCAAAGGGAAAATATAAAAAAAATGATTGCACGCCAAGTGTTGGATAGTTTGCTTGTTTTAGCTTTATCAATAATTTCATTCGAAATTGGCTAACGATTGTGTTTATTATAAAACAATTGATTGATAAATTATTGTATTAAGACTTATCATCATATTTTCTTTCATTTTATGTTTTACTCATATCTGAGTTTACAATAGTCGGTACAGTTTAGATAACTTATTTGATCTACGCTTAATCTTATGCTTGCTATAGTACTCATAGGTTATTATTCGACTGATGCATGCAAGTTGTATTCGTCACATAATAATAAACTAGCAATCATTGGAGATGTTCTAGTTGACGAAAGCAAAGGGTGGGATTTGAATCAAGAGCCAGGTCAACATACGGAAGAGACAGTTTTAAACTGTACTTGAAGAAGAACACCAACAAACTGAAATCACAACCTATCTAAATGAAGAACCACCTAAACAGAATGTTAGAAGATTGATTAGAATGAGAACTGGGTCGACAAAGCTAGTTGGATATGAGATATTTCCAGATCAAACAGTCGATGCAGGTTTCACAAAGTGTATCTCTGAATATGGAGTGTATGTCAATGATGCTAATAAGGTCATTCGAATCATTTTATGCATGTATGTAGATGATTTATTTATTACACGTGCAGGTGAAGCTGACATAAGAAAGGTCAAGTCGAAGCTGATGCAGGAGTTTGAAATGTCCGACTTAAGAAACTTTTCATATTTCCCAGCGATGGAGTTTAAAGACACAAGTGAAGGTGTGTTCTTGCACCTGAATATGCCCAAGATATCTTGATGAGGTTCAAGATTAACAACTGTAATGCAGCTGCAACGCCATCGGAAACTAGAGCAAAGTTGAAGAAGATTACAAATGATGAGTTTGTAAGTGCAACATTGTACAGATAAATCATTGGACCCTTGAGGTATGTTTGTAACACCAGACTAGATATTTGTCAAAGTGTTAGACTGTTGAGCATATTCATGGAGAAACTCCAAAAATGTCATCTCATAGCATTTAAGAGGTGATGGGATACATAAAGGGTACGATTGATCATATGGTGTACTGATGCCAAGACAAAATGAAGACATCAGAGATGCAGAAGTATATTGTTACACTTATTCAGATTTATGTGGAGCTCAAAACGAGAAGAATAGTATTACATGCTACATATTCATGATCGAAGACGCTTCAATCTCTTGGAGTTCAAGGAAGCAAATAATTGCAGCTTTGTCATTATGTGAAGCTGAGTA